>OX383972.1:6144370-7407870 GCA_947532105.1 Athrips mouffetella | reverse complement strand
AAACCGGCCAAGTGCGAGTCGGACTCGCGCACTGAGGGTTCCGTACCACCACATAAACATAATTGTATTAGTTGAAATTTCAGTAAGTTGTTAATGTGCTAGATTTTTTGAGTCCGACACGCGCTTGACTAAACTTTATTTTTGTTGTTATTTTATAGCTTATGCACTATAAACATACCAATTTTCAAGTTTGTAAGTGTTCCCGTTTTTAAATAGAACTAAAACAAAAATCGCCTCAGCGACCATCCATCTTGACCCCTCTCTTATATGAATGTTCTTGAAACGGGAGCTCACCACAATTGGTTACCATTAGTTGTGAGAAATGTTGTAATATTTGATGATTGTAGACTTTTCCCTTTATTTGTACTGTGAGACCTAGCTTCTTGCCAAATTTCATAATTTTAGGTCAACGGGAAGTACCCTGTAGGTTTTGCATTTTGGAATAAATGTATGGAGATGAGGACATAAAATGCCATATCTTTTGATTGCGTCGTTGTAAAAAATTTAAATTTTCAGATCTTGTGTGGTTCGTGGATCCTAATATATGGTATTAATTTCAGCATGATACCTTTACCCGTTCGTGAGATAAAGGGTCTTGACAGACAGACAGACAGACGGACAACAAAGTGATCCTATAAGGGTTCCGTTTTTTTCTTTTGAGGTACGGAACCCTAAAAACCCGGCCAAGTGCGAGTCAGACTCGCGCGCCGAGGGTTCCGATATACTCTTTGTATTTTTGGAAGCAATAGTCCAGTTTTAGAACCGCAAAACTAAATTTTTTTGTAAAGATTATTTGCAGATTTCTAAAAAAAATTGCATTTTAGAAAGATCGTTTTATTTTTGCTGTAATGTTTACATAAACTTCTGTCAACTGTAATTAATTCAGATTTTTCCTTTCACAAACTTCGGAGATAAGGGGGGGGAATGATTTTTTTTTCTTTGAAATTTTTCATCATAGCTTGAAAACTAAGAGACGTAAAAAAATACAAAAATATATTGTAGAATGTACAAGTAAAACCCTTTCATATGATACCCCACTCGACCTAGTAGCGAGAATTTGAAATTCGGCCCCCCCTATTTTGGCCCCCTTTACCATAATAATAATAATTTTTTAAAAATTTTTTCATGTGCAAAGTTGGGCAACCATATTCTAAAACTATTCCAAATTTCAGGTCGATAGCATTAGTGGTTGCTGAGATATAGAGGTGTGACAGACAGACAGACAGACAAAGTCGCACCATAAGGGTTCCTTTTTTACCATTTTGGTATAGGAACCCTAAAAATTTTATTTCGACCTATGTGCCGTGGGAAAAGTTGTTGAGTTTTATGGGCAAATCCACATTCTTTGGGGTATCGTACCTTTTTTGTATGTAGATGATTGTTGTGTTACCATCGCTTGAGGATTTATGTTTGGGCAGGCAGAGAACTTATTTACACCATTTTTAACTATACTACTCGTAACAGTCGGAAGAGCTGTCATCGCTGCCGTCAAATAACTTGACCCAACGAGGACTCAAGGTTTTCTAATGAAATAGTGAAAATAATTTTAGTATGTTACTCAGACCATGACACTGAATAACTTTTGCAAAGGAATACAGGTCGAAATACTATAATCAATTTTTGATTTTCCATAGAAACTGCATCAGCTGATAGCGCATTTTGTATGGGAGGTCAAATTTGGTCTTTTGTATTTCGACCTATGTTCCTTTGGGAAAGTTGTTTAGTTTTATGGTCTTAGTAGCATAGCGTGCTAAAATTATGTTCACTATTTCATTAGGACCCTATATATGTCACCGGAAAATGATAAGAATAGTAAGTTGATCAATTTCCTAGTCGGTTGATCAACTTTAGATAAATCATAAACGGCCGTTGAAATGTATTATTTTACGTGTAAGTTTCAGCTAATTGATCAATTTACGGAGTCTCGCGGTAAAGTGATCCGACAAACGCGAGGTGTACGCTGATTGGTTGAACGTCTCACTTGCTTTTTGACCGGCCACATGCTTGTCACCAATGACCAATCAGAGAATGTGTATTATTTTATGAGTTCAGTTTAACGTAAAATTGTACACTGAGCAGCGATTGGTTCATACGTGTATCATTTGACGTGTGGCAAAATTGTGATTTATCAACTTGCAGCGTAAGTTGATCAATTAGCTGAAAACTATAAAATTCAACTACCGCTTATGATTTTTCTAAAGTTGATCAATTTACTAGGAAATTGATGTAAATTGATCAACATATGATTCTCATCATTTTCCGGTGGCATATACTTGTCTCGCTCTTGCGGCTACTGCGGAGTGCATGCGAGACAAGTATCTTGGAGTTTTTTGACGGCAGCTATACGTTCCAACTTACAACCTTCTTACAATGGTAAGTACATATTAAGACAAATTTGTTTTGAATAGATATTTATTAGAAAGTAATAAAAAATAAACGGTAAATCGATAAAAAATATTACCTTCTTAAGTAAAGGAATGCAAAAGTAAGAAAACATTATGATAAGAAAATTCAAAATACATACGTGCAATTTATCTATTGCGCTCAGTAACCTTAAGAACTATTTTTCACTAGGATACAAGTACTTGAGATACTAACAAAAAACAATGTTTCGTCAATGTAAATATTAATAATAAATAAATTAATAATTTTATAATTGTCTAATCAATTTGATACACCTCCCAAATATTATAAAGCAGAGATGGACGAACATGAAAAATACGCGACATTTTACTGGGAAATGGCATGGCAAGTGAAGTCCTTAAAAATAAATTTTTAGGTAAATTAGAACTACAAAAACAAGATATTCTCGATATCTAGCTAGATTTAGGACAAAACAAGCTAATATTTATATTATAACAAGACTATAAATAGATAAGTAAATATCAGTACGGAGTAAGTAATTTCAATAAAGGAAAGGTTTTACAAACTTGTTTTTTTCTGACAGCTTTAGCCGACTGCTTTTCATATAGCTGCAAAATGTGTTGGCAAGTGTGGACTTATTATTTACTCGTAAGTGGGAATAAATGAAAAAAAAAAAACATGGATTATAAGTATAGATTATTATGGTCACTTTGAATGTGTGGTTCTATTTTGACACCTCAAAAGCTTTATACTTTAGATTATGCCTGTAGTCGGTGATTTTAGAACATACCACGTGTTCTTTTTTTAAATTCCTGTCCAGCAGTGGAATTTCAGTGATAGAAATGTAACGTAATAAGCAAAAATTATGAATATCAGAAAATGGCGCCTATATTTCATCATCATATTGATTTTTTATTTGGAGCAATAATAATGATGGTTTTTTTTTTTCAATGTTTAGTTAGGAGCGTAGCTGCTTGTACATGGATTAAGTAAATAATTCGTAAGTACTTAATTTTATATTGGTGTTAATTTGTTAATGCTCTGACCCTTAATGGCACTGCACTAGCCTAAAGGCTTCCAAATAAAACCACTTTTAAGTTTAACGACGGTTTAATACCATTAAGGGTGTATTAGAGGCATAAGAAAAAATCAATGTGCGTCGGAGATCTTATTCTACGAAGAAAACATCTCGATACCGCGTTTCAACTTTAGACGAAATCGATCACAACGCCATCTAGTGAAAATCGCTGGAACTAAATTCCAAACATACCGCCCTCCAAAGACATTTAGTGAAAAAATGTCTTTCTTAAAAAAGAAAACAGTGATAAAATCAACTACAATTTTAGCGACAGTAGTAAGAATTTATATCCAACGAGACTAAAATTATTTTAGTGAAACTAAGCCCAAACATATGGGTTGTTAAGACAAAATAAAAAAATGATGTAACAGTAACATGAGAATAACGATATGAACTCAAACATAACATTTTACATGACTTTAAAAAATTCAGCAAATACATAAACTAAACCTTATTTTCTGATTTAACAAATCATTGGTTTACAGGTAGAACACGAATTTTGGAAATAGGTCTCTTAAGCGTAGACGTCTTGGTGCGTAACGTGACTACACGAGTGATATTATCATGACCGGGGTGTTTTTCCATAATTCGACCTAATAACCAGCGACTTGGAGGTAAATTGTCCTTCTGTATAAGAACCACGTCGCCCTCGTTGGGCTCAGAGGTTTGCGATGACCACTTGTATCTTTGCATCAAGGTACTGAGATATTCAGAGGACCAACGTTTCCAAAACGAGGATAACATTCTCTGAACGAATTGCCATCTTGACAGACAGTTAGCATTAGACCTTTCATAGGTTTCCTCAGGTACTGCAAGGAGAGGTCCACCAATGAAAAATTTACCGAGTTTTAACGGCAAAAGATCTCCAGGTTCTGTAGTGTCAATTACGCTAAGTGGCCGGGAATTTACACAATCTTCGAATGGTCGAGAAGGAACGCATCTAGGTGATGGTAATGATCCCATCAGCTGATGGTTGCTAAGGGCTCTCTGTTTAACACAAACAACACATTTGTGAATGTGCAGATTAAACACATTTCCTGCACCTATAATCCAATAGGCTGATCTTAAGTAGTTCATCATTAATGATGGACCACCGTGTAGTGTCCTGATGTGAGCTTCCGCTACGATTAGTTTAGTCAAGTGAGAGTCTCTTGGAAGTATTATAGGGTGTTTTGTTTCTTCACTTAATTGAGCCTTTTGTAATCTTCCACTGACTCGAATCAACCCTTTATCGTCCAGGTATGGAAAGAGCGAATTTAACTTGCTGTTTTGTCCTTGTATTGTCCCTATTGTTTCTAATTGTTTGTATTCTGTTTCAAAATATTCCATTTGCGTAATTTTTAACCACTGTTGTAAGCCAACGTCTAACTCCTTCTTCTGTAAATATTTTGTACTGTTTTTGTCTTTATTTAGAAATCGTCTGCAATAAGCCAAGATTCTTTGTAGCCTTTGCAGAGAAGATGATCTGGTAAGGAAAGACTCCTCTGGAGCGGTTGAAAAGTGACTTTTCACTGATTCTTCAAGCGTCACGTTTAGGTCTTTCGGTTTTTTGTACGCAATGTTGAGCTCTCTCAAAAATGGAGTCCCTGAAAACCTAAGTGACTCGCTGATGGGAGAGGTCGGCAATACTCGACGTGAGGCTAGGTCTGCCGGGATCAACTCGGTTGACACATGATACCACTGCGACGAATTCAACGATGTCAACACTTCCGACACTCTGTTTCCCACAAAGGTTTTCCATCTGCTTGGATGGCTATTTAGCCATGCCAAAACGACTGTTGAGTCAGTCCACGCTCTTATGTTGTCCTTCGGTATACACAAAACTTCGGCAGTTTGGGTTACACTGATTTGTTTGATTGGCGCTACTCTTGTTATTGCGACTTCAATTGATGTGTGAACTTTGCCATTTGCATTGACAACTTTAAGGTACACTACGGCTGAATATGCGGCCTTAGATGCATCGCTGAAATCATGGAGCTCAGTGATAACATTATCAGACCCTGAACTCATACATCCAGGGATTTCTATCTTTTTAGGTTCAGATAGTTCCTTGCGGTAAGTATGCCACTCCTGTACTAGTTCGTTGCTTATTTCCTCATCCCAATCAAATTCTGTGTGCCACAACTTTTGAATTAAGATCTTTGCTAAAAGGATGGAAGGTACTATCCACTCTAGCGGGCCAAAGAGTCGTGCACTGTCTGAAATAATAATCCTTTTAGTTACAGATACAGGCGTCATCGAGGGAAGAGTCAGCGAATATTGAAATGTGTCAAACTTGCGGTCCCAGGTAAGTCCGAGTATTTTTGTAGTATTATTAAGTTTGATCTCTATTTCTTTTCTTTCTTTGTCCTTTTCCTCTTTGTTCTGTTTGTCCTTTTCCTCTTTGTTCTGTTTGTCCTTTTCTTCTTTGTTCTGTTTGTCCTTTTCCTCTTTGTTCTGTTTGTCCTTTTCCTCAATGTTCTGATTATTCCCTTTGATAATTTCCTTTGTTCTTTCTCTTTCAGCAGTAAACGTGTTCATTTTCTCTAAGAGTTCTTTGTTGTTGCTATTGGTGTGATGTGGTAGGTAGACTGATTCTTCATTTTTAGTGTCCTTGTCTGTAACCTGTCTCCTGTGATCTGATAAATATTCGTTTAAAACTTCCGAATACTTCTCTTTCAAATCCTTATCCTTTGCGAATCTTTTTTCTAGTGACTTTAGTCTAGCTATAGCAATATTTCGTGTATCACCATATTTACAGTTAGGGTCTTCATCTCGGAAAGGTGATTTGATGACATAGCGTCCATCCTTTGTTCTAAAAGTTGTTTTAGTGAACTGATATTCACATTTCTGTTCTACTTTGGTAAGTATTTTCTTAACATCTCCAGTTTGCTCTTCAATTTCCCAAAACTTCTTAGGAATTTCATCTTCGTTGACCTTTGCGTGAAAAACTCGAACCTGAGTTGAACTGTCACCTCTATTATTGGGTTGTACTATACCAGATACTATCCACCCAAGTGTGGTGCTCTGAGCAATCAATGTACCAGAAGGATTCTTTTTCATTCCTTCTTTCATGATTGTACTGTAAACATCAGCTCCCAATAAAATATTTATTTTATTGGGAACGTTGAACTCTGGGTCTGCTAAAGGCAAACCTTGTAGATCAACCCACTCGATTGAGTCTACATGTTCTTCAGGAAGATATGATGTGATACTGCTCAAAACATAGGCGTTGAGCTGCACCTTGAACTGGGGATCTACTCTCGACTGAATCGACAGATTGACCATGGCCTTTGTACTTAATGATTTATTTTGACCTAAACCTGAAATAACTCCTCTGATAGGCAATTTTTTCAGATTCAACAATTGGACTGTAGCTTCAGTAACGAAGCAAGCCTGCGAACCCTGGTCGAGCAGTGCACGAATTATTTGCAACTGTCCATTTTGTGACTCGGCGTTTACTAGCGCGGTTGCTAATAAGACCTGTCTGGATTTCGTTACTTTACCCGTAGATAAACACGAAACTACCGGAGTTTCATTAGCAGGTGTACTAGTGAACTCGATAGCTTTCGGCTTTTCTTGTGACTTTGTTTCAGGTTCCGGAGGTTGATGTAGTAAGGAATGGTGCCTTCGTTTGCATAAGCGACATGACGTAAGTTTTTTGCAATCATGCACTACGTGATTGCTTCCTAAACAGTTAAAACAAATGTTGTTTTTAGAGACGAATTCTCGCCTTTTGTCAATAGCTTGACTGGAGAATTTTTTACAAAAGCAAAGCTTGTGGGGTTCTGTACAATATTCGCATTTAGCGCTGGGTGTGGTACCCAGTAGTACCTTTGGGTTGTGAGCCGCGTTATTGCCACTGTTCTGACTGGAAACCCTTTTCGGTTCTAAACACTCCAACGCTCGGAAGCGGCTTTCTACAAAAGCCCTAAACTGGGTCAAAGTTGGCAATTCGCTATCTTTATCTTGGGTAACGTGTAATTCCCACTGTTTACGAGTTTCACTGTCGAGCTTAAAAGCGACTATGTGAATGATAATAACATCCCATGTAGTCACGTCTATACCCAAGTTAGATAAGGCATTTACGCAGTCCATAGTGGTGTCCAATAATTCTTTGAGTGTT
The DNA here is from genome assembly GCA_947532105.1 of Athrips mouffetella. Lineage (NCBI taxonomy): Eukaryota > Metazoa > Arthropoda > Insecta > Lepidoptera > Gelechiidae > Athrips > Athrips mouffetella. The sequence goes on along the minus strand of OX383972.1, from coordinate 7,400,323 downwards.
GAGGCAGACTCAACATTCAAGCGTTTTTGACCGAACAGTCTTTTTAGAATACAGTTAGCTAAGTACCGTTTATTATTATAGCGCTCCTCTAACTGCTGCCAACATTTACTGTAGTTGGCGTCAGTTATCGGAGTCTGTCTAATAAGTTGTTCTGCCTCGCCAGTTAAATGCGTTTTTAAATAGTGCAACTTTTGCACGCTGTCCAAAGTGGGGTTCTTATGAACGAGAGATATGAAAAGATCGCGGAAAGTCGTCCACTCCGCATACTTTCCCGAAAATATGGGCAGTGAAATCTTGGGTAATTTAATCAAAGTATTGGAGGGCCCACCGGACGAGGTCTCTTTATTTTCCTTAATTGTTAATAATATCTTATTTAAAACTATTTTCATATGTGTTTTATAATCTATATAAGCGTTTTCACCTGTATCATACAAATCCTCAATTTCATATTCAGATTGTAGTATATCTTCCTCTTTATAACTTCCATGAATTTTCAAATGATTTTGCCTAAATAAAGACCAGTCTCTGTCTAGGTTTTCTAATCTAGTTTCTATATATTCGACAGATAATCGCTCTTTAGGTGACTTTTTAAAATTAGTTAAACCTTTTTCCATAGATTTAATTAGTTCTTTTTGCAGCTTAATTAAGCTTTCCATATTTCTAATATAACAAGATCTTGAAAAGAAACTCAAACTGATCAAATTGAACTCACAACTTTTTTTAAAATCTGAACTATACAATTCTGCAAAAAATATTCTAAGTCCACAAAAATGAACGAAAATTTTACAAGTGTTTTGCACTACTTGTACTCTGGGGAAAATCCGGCATGGATTCCCCGTTCCCTGGTTTTTAAGCAAACTATTCTAAGTCCTATTCTAAGCATGCACATATGAAATTATTCTAAGTCCTAAATTTATACACGAAAAGTTAAAATTTTACAAGTCCCAAATAAGAAGTTGAAATTTTACAAGTCCCGAATTCCGCAGAAATGTTCTAAGTTAATTTTTCGATGTAAATAAGGTTCAAATTATACGATCAATAATCATTCAAAGTTAGAATAGATCAAAGTACTCACAGTTTGCACTTCTCACTCACACTTTGGTTGCACTTCCAAGTTGCGCCTGTAGAGGGCGCCTCTGTCCTGGTAGATGGATGACGTCACTCCGGGAGCGCCTGCACTGGTGGACGCCCACTTCTAGAGATCTTCCGTCCTTGTCTTCGATAGCTTGAACTTGATGTCGTCACTGGTTGCTGTCGCCTGCTCTAATGGGCGACCAGCTTCCGTGCGTGACGTCAGCTCCAATGTCAAGAGGCACTGACAGCTGTCACTCAGCTGTCAAATGCCACCGTTGACGTCACGTCCTCTTGCTGCAGCGATCCACTGCGAGGGCGCGGGAGGGGTCCTCTTCGGGGACCAGTAGAATCCATAGGTCGCTGGTTCAAATCCGGCTCGAAGGACCAATGTTAATGCTCTGACCCTTAATGGCACTGCACTAGCCTAAAGGCTTCCAAATAAAACCACTTTTAAGTTTAACGACGGTTTAATACCATTAAGGGTGTATTAGAGGCATAAGAAAAAATCAATGTGCGTCGGAGATCTTATTCTACGAAGAAAACATCTCGATACCGCGTTTCAACTTTAGACGAAATCGATCACAACGCCATCTAGTGAAAATCGCTGGAACTAAATTCCAAACAAATTTATAGGAGAAACAACAACCAGATGAATTAAAACCAACGAATATTTTGACACAAAACATCGATTACCTTAAATATTATTTCACTTCACGTGGAATTAAAGTCCAACAATACTGACTAGACTTTCACAGTCACTTGCTTAAACTATGAGTAAGTAGATTTATTTAATTTTAAAAATGTTTTGTGCCGCCCCACCTCCGTAGAGATTGTTTTGTTACAATTGTATTTATGTCGAAGGATTTTGTTACGCCGATGTCCTATGTAGACGGTTTAAAGCGGACGCAATTGCGAAGTGATCCGCGCGAATTCAATGCGAAGCGATCCGTGTGAACTCAATGCGAAGCGATCCGCGCGAACTCAATGCGAAGCAGTTTGAGACGCGGCACGCTGTTTGCTTCAACCGCGCCACAATACTCGACTGTTTATTGTTTTCGCGCCGCGTCGCGTCGCTTCGCATTCGCTCAGGTAAGGCGCTGCGTATGAGAGTAGTGTAACAGCTTAGCCATGACCTTTGCCGTTACGGTCTAAGCGCCCTAAGCCTTTGCTCATACATCATAGAAAAACCAAAACATAATCGACATCCGTCACGTCAATGTAGTCTTATAAATGGTAAACATAGGTTTTCAGCTAAGAAACAAAGTTCTTCGACTAAGTATAGCAGCAACAAGGTTAGATAGAATTACTTATTTTGGTAAGTATTGCATTATTTTATAATTTTTACGTAATAGAATACGTACATAATAATATCAAGTGTAAAAAGACATTTACCATAAACTGAACAAGCCAGGAAGATGGAAAAGTTCTTGAGTTTTATTTCCAGTTTTCGGGAGATATCCTTTTACCCTATTATCTAAAAATCGTAAGCATTGTAACTGCTACTACAAACTAAGAAGCCAAGCTTATAGCTACTTTATTTCATGGTTTATTTTCAACTTTCCATAAAGAAGAAAGTTTTGTGCCTTTATTTTAGCTTCCTCCACAACCGCGAGTTCGTACACCAGTCCCCGCCGGCGGGGTCATGGTCGCCCCCATTTTATTTCAGTGACATACTTTGGGAGCTATCGGCATATTCCAGACCGTTTCTCTCCGATCCCCGGCAACAACTTAAACCGAGGTCCGAGCCCCGCGAGGCGACGTTAGGCTTGTAGCCTATCGTGTTATTTTTCTGGTTAGAGCCTTTCGCTCTCCAACCGTCCGGTGAAGTTGTGACAGCCACTAAGGCTAACAACAGAAGACCACTAAAAAAGGAGCTAAGCTTTGGAGCTGGGAAAATTCCAACTAGTAGGATTTTGTCATTTTCCTAGCTTGTTAAATGCGCTGTCAAATGGAGCATTCTTATTGGTTGGAATTTTCCAGCTCACAGTGTGTTAGCTCCCTCGCACAGCACTGGTGTTTACTATTATTTAATCTGTGACTGGTGGAAATTCACCTTAAAATAGACATAAGTACTAACAAGTAATAGACTTAAGAACAACATTTACACAGCAATATTAGCAATTGTATAGTGGGTGAAAGGGACGGTGTATCGAAAACTAAACTGGCGTGCTCAGTTAACGAAACTGGTCAACTTTCCCAAAGAAACATTTTAGGGAAATTAAAAATATTTGACCTCTCCATACAAATTGCTTACTCTGATGGAACAGTTTGTATGAAGAGGTAATTTTTTTTTAATTTCCCAGAAATGTTTCTTTGGGAAAGTTGTTCAGTTTCGTTGACTGAATACGCCCTTTCAGTTTTCGTTACACCGTCCCTTACACCCTGTATAGTAACGGCGTATAAGTAGTAATAGTGTTTTAAATACATTTGCTCGAAAAACGTACTCACAAGGATGTAAACATTGCTCGAAAGTAGTTACTTACCGAACTAGTGCGGTAAGTAAAAAAAGTATAGGTAATACCAAGGAGTTTTTACACTGATCATAAAATTATTTTGTAAAAATACTACAATTTACTTGGGTGACGACTGCCTACCTATATTTAAAATAAAATGGAGAGTACCAGCAGAACATAAATCGACAAGAGGCTGACAGTACCCATGGTTGATTCCTTTACCAAGTGTATTACTTATACCTGTTTCCTCACAAATGTGTTGAAAAACGTCGTAAGATACACGTCCGTAAGAGTTATGACAAACTCGTGCCGATGGTAAACCCTCGACTTCGTCTCGGGCTTACAAAACGCCAACCCTACTTACGGAACTTGTATCTTAAACTATTATTACTTGTAAAATACACAAATTAAAAATTCTGTTCTGACCTTTCATCACCAAATGTGAATTTTTTGTCGTGGTTTTTACCGATTTCTGTTCTGTCACGTAGTTCAGTATAATTTACCGAAGCATGGTTTATGTATAGCTTTTATTTAGTAAACACGTTGTTCAAGCAAATAACTTTTCATAACGAATTTGCTATGTCTACACCTAGGAGGTTTTACCCCACGCTTTCTAAAACCTCCTTGGTCTACATGAAAATACAAAAAAATACAAAATACAAAATATTTATTTCATTAACCAGAAGTGTGCTTACCATCTAGTTGCCGAAGCCTCCTGAAAAACTAAGACTTACAAACCTGTCCCAATAAGCGGTTTTCGTTCAAATTGTTTGCCGGCATTGACACTAACGCTACAATTTACAATAATGTGTATTTTCTATCTAACCTTGTTGCAAGACATTTTAGTACATTTTCTAGGATATTTCATTCGCGAGAGCTAGAGTCAGGTACAGGGTCAAATAGATTTAAAAAGTACAAAAACTGTAAAGGATTGAATCCTAAATATTTAGGAAGACATGACGATTTACTTTCTTTAAATTCGCTATCTAATTATAGGAACTAAATTACAAGTAAGTAGAAAATTTTATACTAATAAATATTTATAAACATATAAAAAGGAGAAAATGTTTGTTTTAAACAAGAGTATCTAGAGTTCTATCCTTTCAGAGTAACTACTTTCTGGTCCACATAATATTATCTTCTCCTAAAGGTGTTGAAGTAAGAACGGTATAAAGTTCAATCTGTCCAGCTCGAAGTGCTCTTGACTATACAATCGACCAAATTGAATCGTGACTCTTTTGGAGAATTCTTTTAAAATTGTAAAACTCAAACTCAAAATAGTTTATTCGTTGTTGGATATTAAAATCTCTTGATGACGTCAGCTAAACTACATCGCTTCACAAACAAATTGGCGCCATGGTGGAAAAAAAAACCGGCCAAGTGCGAGTCGGACTCGCGCACTGAGGGTTCCGTACCACCACATAAACATAATTGTATTAGTTGAAATTTCAGTAAGTTAATGTGCTAGATTTTTTGAGTCCGACACGCGCTTGACCAAATTTTATTATTTGTTGTTATTTTATAGCTTATGCACTATAAACATACCAATTTTCAAGTTTGTAAGTGTTCCCGTTTTTAAATAGAACTAAAACAAAAATCGCCTCAGCGACCATCCAACTTGACCCCTCTCTTATATGAATGTTCTTGAAACGGGAGCTCACCGCAATTGGTTCCCATTAGTTGTGAGAAAAGTTGTAATATTTAATGATTTCAGACTTTTCCCATTATTTGTACTGTGAGACCTAGCTTCTTTTTCATAGTTTTAGTTCAACGGGAAGTACCCTGTAGGTTTTGCATTTTTGAATAAATGTATGGAGATGAGGACATAAAATGCCATATCTTTTGATTGCGTCGTTGAAAAAAATTGAAATTTTCAGATCTTGTGTGGTTCATAGATCCTAATATGTGGTATTAATTTCAACCTGATACCTTTACCCGTTCGTGAGATAAAGGGTCTTGACAGACAGACAGACGGACAACAAAGTGATCCTATAAGGGTTCCGTTTTTTCTTTTGAGGTACGGAACCCTAAAAAAGACAAACAAACAAGAAAAACAATAAGGTTTAATTAGTCACGTTTGGACCAAATTGTATTTGAATCTCTGGGCTCTGAGACAAGCGGCTTTCTATTACCGTAAACGCTATACAGCATATAAAGGAAAGGCGTGATAATAATAAAGGGTGTGAATCTGCCTATAGAACTAAACAACTTTTCCCAAGCAACAAAGGTCATAGAACAAAATCAATTCTTGACCTCCCATAGAAACTGCATCAGCTGATAGCGCATTTCATTTTCGTAATTCGACCTATGCTCCTTGGGAAAAGTTGTTCAGTTTTATTGGCAGATTCACACCCTTCAGTATTATCGTACCTTTTCGTTACAGCTGTAGAATAGAATAAAATTATATGTGATTGACATTAGCTGTCACGCAACATTTCGTTAGCTAATGTCAATCCCATACATTTTCATTATAATAGGTCTTTACCTATGAAATTGCCGAAATTTTCTTACAGATTAATGAGATCATAATTCCTATAATTCTAATGCTATTTTTTACATTTGATTTATATTTGAAAGTTGACTTCAAGGTTATCAATTTACGCATAAAATAAAGTTTTTATTTTTAGTTTGACATATAAAATTAAAGGTTTGAAAATTGTTCGTCTTAAATGTCGTCCGATTTCATCATTAGATTTGTTATATATGGGCTTAAAATCAGCCACTAGCTGTGCCCATGCCATTTTCTCAAATGTTTTGTTTTCTTGACATACTGATGTTATTTGGAATTGAGAAATAAATGATTTTGTATTTGTATATTTTTTTACAGATAATATTTTTCGAAAATTAAATTTAAGCTTCTGTTAGCTTAATGTCTTCCCAATAATGCTTAAAAAAATTAAAAAAATTGGATTTATAATTCCTAAGAAAAATGCAAAAATGTTAGTACTGAAAATTGAGTTTACTTAAAATTCGCCATACAAAACGGCAATTTCATAGGTAAAGACCTAATATTCTACTAGCGTTTGCAATAGTACAAAGCCACTTGTCTCTAGCCCCTGTACAGATTGGTCGATATAACTCACATAGAAAACACATGCCTCACCAACTAGCTACACCACTCCTTAAGGGTATCTTTTGCAAATGCTTAAACCAACCTATTTGGACCTAACAGTACAGTATAATTTTTGTTTTACTAATCAGTGATTTTTTTCGCACACTTTCCCTGACACCCTAAGTTTTCCTTAATTTTACAGAAAGAACACTCCGTGGAGCCTAATTCTTGAATATGACTGAATGATACAAAAATTTCACTTATTCTGATCTGAATATTAAAATATTTTTTAATTTTAAATCACAATACACAATGTGTTCCATTAACAATTGTTTTTAGCATGTATTAGCAAATCATAATTTTCGTGAGTTAGCTGCATAATTTAATTTCCTAAATCAGAACTCACAGTCCGAACCGCAATGTAGTAAGTAGTAGTAGGCGTACTTCGTAATTGTCGTAATCGTAATTAATTTCGCTGATGCACTTGGTAGACAAATAGAATAAAGACAATCAATCACTTTGCTGTACATTGCTGGCAATTTTAAATTTGTTAGGAAGTTTGAATCTTATTTTATTAAATGGTTACTATTACCTAACCTGTGTCATGATTAAGTTAACTACGTTAAAAGCCCACTAGCCGGTAACACATTGTTTTAAAATTAAAAATCAAACGCTACTTTATATTTAACGATTATCATTCTTTACTTTTGAAAAAAGAAATCAATAAATGAAAAAAAAAAACCATTCTTTTGAAAGTCAGTCTTGCTCATCTGATCACTTGTGATATTATAAATAACATATTTTTGAGCGATGTTTTATTAGTTCATAGGTTAAAAATATCGCTAAACGAAAGAGCACCAATCGAACACATTTTTGTACGCATAACCTACAAGACACATTTCAGCACACCACAGAGAAAAATATATCCAAATCTCATGTGGTTTGTTTTGCCTGGAAACGAGCCTGCCTGCAGAGCCTAGCAAGATTACGCTGAGCAAATTATCGCCACATTTTTTATAGAAAATACTCAACGGAAACTCGTAAAACAATTTTTCGAATAATCGAATAAATGGCTTACAGTTGCAGAGGGCTACTTTAAAGCTAAACCTAGCTTTAATTGCTAACATTTTGTTTTGTTTACAACAAAGCGTTAACTTAGGAGTTTATCTCTGAAATAAACTAATCTGCATCAATAGCTGTTTGAAACATTTTAGTTGACATAGATCGAGGTCAAGAGTAAGCCCATTTTTTAGCCTATAATAGGTCCCACTGCTGGGCAATGGGCCAATATATTTTTTTTATGTCACAAGTGGGCAAACGAGCAGGTGGGCCATTCGTCCCTGTTTTGAACCATCAACAAAAAGAAAAAAAAAAACATATTTCCTTAGTTGCCTTGGAGGAGTTCGATTCGGATGACACAGACCAGAAAACAGTTCATCTGAAAGGAAACCATTATCACACGAAAGAAAACGAGAAGCTCACAAAACCAATAACTTTATAACAACCAAAGTTGCTTGGCACCGACGGAGAATAAAAAACAATTACACTATTGATATGGATCGCAAGAATGACATCTAAAATTATAACAATAAATATATCAAATATTGTGCAATTTATTAAATTTAAGGGTGAATACAGGTAAATCGTCAGTCTCCATAGATTTAGTTTGATCCGACCAAAGAAGTCAGACTGAGGAAAAGGGGACCCTGTATTAGAAAATTCCATATTAGTTAATAATTTTAACTCTCTAACTCTCGCTTCACAAGCCGCCAAATACTCTACAACTTTTCCAAAAATTTTAACAACCTCAAAGTATAAATTCATACACATTGCTTCCGAATAGCTTTTACAATCTAAGTGCATTGCTAAAACCCGCTTGTATTGAAATATTACTAGTTTCTTATAAAGGTACGGATGACCAACTTGGCTGAGAACATTTACAGAAGATGATAGAAATTCTTTGGCACATTGTGTTTTAAAACATGTAGATATTGCTTGTAACATTCTGCTTACAACTAACCCAAATACGCAATACATCTGCCATGCAATCCCTTTTACCTCATTATGAGCAAAATTTTCTGTTACTAAGCAAAATGTTACAAAGCATGATTCAAATGTTACATAACACGTATCACATGAAACATGACACGCGGCACATGTTACATGAATCTCGTCACGTTTGACAAGCAATATGTTATGCAACAGATTACACGTGTCGAATGTAACATTAGAAGCGTCAAATGATAGATCACATGCGTCATAAATTACACGACAATTGTCACGTGTAACGTACATGTTACATGAAATATTACAAGCGTCACATGTTACATGACACGTGTTACACATGTCATGTAACATGCCATGTGATTCATTACACGCGTCGAGTGTTAGATGACAGGTGTCGAATGTTACATGGCACATGTCACAAGTAGTGGGGATGTCCAGCCAAGTGTACGTGTGCGTGGGGCGGCGCGGGGGGAGCGCGCGCTAGGCGGCGGGGGGCGGGGGCTGGCGAGTGTCGTGTCACCGCGGGCCGCGCCCCCGCCCCCGCCGGCCCGGCTTGCCGCGCCGGTTGAAGCCCCTGCAAATCATTTGTTACTTGTTTTACTTTAAAAGGGTTACGAAAGGTTATGGGCCCAATCTTAGGTATAAAAGGAACATTATGTTCCTAGGCTCAAGTCGAACCTTTTAGACAAGAGCGTGAACGGGCTTTAAGAGCATGCTGGTTACTACGGGCTTAGCTCTCTCTATCTCAACTGTTCAGGCGTAATATATTTACCATCATTGGTACTCAACTTTTTGCTAACTGGACAATGTGTATGTAGCTTCAATTTAATTCATTTTAAGATAAATCGTTAATGTACACGAGGAGTAACTTGTGGCCGATGGCATATCCTTGGGGAACTCCAAGGACAATACTGGTGAAATCGATGTCGAAATTGATATTGCTATGTCCATTTTTATTTTGCCGTTTACGCTCATTCTTATATGATGATCTGTAATAGTTGTAACTTCAGTTGCGCGTTGTGGGGATGCGGGATTAGGATCATCGTTGGTTGACCCGTTACGTTGCTATCTGCTTTTATTCAGGTGAGATAACAATAATATTGCTACTATACCTGTAGGGTCCCCTGTAAACAGCGCGTTGTGGTGATGAGGGATTGGAATTATCGTTGGACCCATTGCCATTAGCTCGGGTATTGACATCTGCAGCTTTTGCGCCTTCTTGAGAGCTTGACGATGTGTTTGTAGCCTCCTGTGGGGTAACAATATACATTTCAGTTCAAACTTGGTAAAGAGTTTGTTGACCTTTGCTCTAAAAAAATATTAATGATTCTGCATCGCCTTACAATATACATAAATAACATAATTATATTATAAATTGTTAATGGCATAAACTTTATGCCTACCATCAGAATCTGCGTGTTTATATTGTGTTTGTACGAAATATACTGCGTACAAATAACTTTTTCACCTCCAAAGCTCGGAAACATTTGTTTAGTCGGTTAAATTCTGCGGCCAAAAGCGATTTTTGGCCCCTAGCGGGCAAAAGGTTTTTCTGCGGCCAAAAGCGATTTTTGGCCGCTAGCGGGCAAAAGGTTTTTGAAATTCGAACGTGATGCAGTATGGCAGACCTCCACGCTGCGGTACTGGCTGCTTCCTCGCTTTAGTGAGGTGAAAAATTTTGTGTTTCGCTCGGCAGCAAAGTTATTTTGCGTTTCGTGCCTTGAAACCTTCGCTACGCTCAGGATTCTTCTTTTAAACCACTCGCTTCGCTCGTGGTTCAATTCTAGAGTCCTTCGCTTGCTCAGGTTTCAATACAAGGCACTCACGCCAAATAACGCTTTTGCTGCCTTGCATAACAAATAACAATTTCTGTGACTGTTTATGTTCAGATGTCAAAAAATGAGTCGCGGGGGTGAGCGCGGTTCCCCCCAGGGGGCGAGCGAATCGATCATTGGCTCTCGGCCTGTCACCCATGCGCGGAAAATAACCGTCCTAGACAAACTTGTTCTGAACGCGCTGTACTTAGTGCGAGTTTTTATTATTCATTGTTTTTCTTTTCAAGATAGATAGATAGAATTTTTCTGGGTCCGAGGCCGCAAATGTCTTTGCCAGATTTTTCTCGAGCGTATTTTTGCCTGGTATACCCCAGCTTAATGCAGATAACATCTGCACATCGAGCTCGAGAGCAGCTACCGCCATCGATATCGCTACCGTTACTCCTCAACAGGTACTAGCGGGCATCAATAAATTAAAACTTGATGCTACTGTTGGCCCTGACAATGTCCCTTCTTCTATCATTAAATCATTTAAAAGTGATTTTTGCGCACCTTTATGTCACATTATAAACTTAGCTTTAAAAACTGGAGTTTATCCGGAGGAGTGGAAGCTCTCCCGGGTGACACCTATACCTAAGTCTTATGACAAGTCTTTGGTAGAAGAATATCGTCCCATTGCAGTACTTAGTGCACCTGCTAAGATCTTCGAGCGGGTCATTTATAGTCAGTTGTACAGCCAGGTTGATGCCCGTTTGTGTGATGAGCAGCACGGGTTCAGGCGGGGTAGATCAGTGGACACGAACCTCCTTACACTTGTCGACTTCATCTCGAACTCCATGGATGATGGATTGCAAGTTGATGCGCTATATTTCGACTTCCGGAAGGCGTTCGATAGGGTCGACAATGACATACTGCTTGTTAAGCTGTCATCACTTGGATTCTCTCAAAGACTACTGCGTCTTTTTGCTAATTATCTAAATGACCGTCAGCAGTTTGTCAAGTATGGGTATTATACATCCGATCCCTATCACACGCGTTCCGGAGTAAGTCAAGGATCGATTCTTGGACCTCTCCTGTTCCTGATCATGATTGACGACCTGGCTACGGTAATCACTAATGCTAAGTGCCTTTTATACGCCGACGACCTCAAATTGGTAATGAGGATAAAGAATCCAGGTGATTGTATCCTTCTACAACGTGATATAGATACCGTGAATGAGTGGGGCAAACAAAACGGCATGCTCTTCAACACTAAAAAGTGTTCAGTTATGACCTTCGGTCGAGGGTTGCACCCTATTCACCACCTATATAAACTGGGTGAGGACTCGATTATCCGAGTTGAACAGATAAAGGACTTGGGTGTAACTTTCGATAGGAAATTAACTTTTCACGACCATGTAAGCGGCCTAAGCAAGGAGTGCTTTAGACGTTTGGGGTTCGTCTTGCGCAATGCAAGTGAATTTCAAAATCCGACTGTCATAAGACTGCTGTACACCTCACTGGTAAGGAGCAAAATCGAGACAAGCAGCTGTGTATGGAATCCGCACGCCAGTTCCTTGACCTTGACCCTCGAAAAAATACAGAAAGCTTTTTTGAGGTATCTGTATAAGCGTCTTTACGGCTACTACCCGTACATGTACCCAACATTATTCTTATTAGGAACATTGGGGTTTAATTCACTAAACGTGCGAAGAATGAACAACCAGTGTGTAGTTGCCCTCAAAGTATTACGCGGCCATATCAATGTGCCCGACCTGCACTCGCAGTTGTGCCGCCTGTATGTACCAGATGTGCCGAACCGGTCTCTGCGCGTGGACAGTCGCCGTAGACATCCACTGCTGGCCGTGCCCGCCGCACGCACCGTGGCCCGCGAACACTCTCCGCTTTGTCGTATGCTCACCGCACTAAACGCGCTCCTTGATGCTAAACCGGATTGTGATTTGTTTGCGGACGGATGGTCTAGGATGATGCGTGACTGTTTACAATTCTGCGAGACGACGTATGAATGTGCTACTTCTATTTCACTGACATAATAATGTAATATTTAATAGAACTAATTTATTTTATATTTTATTATTTTTATTTTTGACAAATGTTTACTTTTTGTAAGTAATTTTATTTGTTAATATGACTTGTTATATTTAATGTAATATTTCGGATGTGTCCTCAATTACTGTAATTGGTTCGCCGTTGTGATTGAAATAAAATAAATAAAATAAATAAAATAAATAAATAGATATACGACTGTAAAAGTAGCCGGTAATATGAGTCAATTAATCAACACAACACAAGGCACGGCCCAAGGCTCTATTATCGGGCCTACAGAATATTTGCTGTACGTCAACGACATGGTTAACATCATAGAGGAGGGTTCTGTGTACCAGTTCGCAGACGATACGTGCCTACTTGTCGCTCATAAAAATATAAGTGAAGCACAAAACTTATTACAGAATAATTTTGACCAAATGTGTAAATGGGCCCATGATGTGGGGCTGGTAATAAATGCTGATAAAACTAAATTTATGCATATTCACTCCCCACACAACAGGTTTACGACCACGCCCTGCATCGTGGCTCATGAACACACTTGCCTTCATTCTGTAGTCCCTAACTGCTTCTGTAGAAAGCTTGAATTGGTCAAGACTCATATGTATGTAGGGCTTGTAATCGATGACAGGTTCAGCTGGGGACCTCATAAAGATCATGTATGTGCAAAACTTAGATCAATATTAAGCAAACTTTCAATTTTAAAATACAAGTTGCCATACAAAACCTTACGTCTCTTATACATGGCCCTAGCTGACTCTGTGATCGGTTACGGGCTAAGTAGCTATGGTAGACCTGTAAAACTATTATAGAAAATATTTACAACCTGCAGATAAGGATGTTAAAAACTATAGTACCTAAGCATGTCAAAATTAAATTCCAAGATAATTATGACAAACTTTTTGATTTTAGCAAAGTAATGAGTGTGTACGAAAAAATAAAATTTCATGTTTTAACAGAAGTCAACAAACCTGATATACTGCATGAAGTAACAAGGACAAAAGGGTTAAGGAACTTAGGAGATAATCATAAGTACGCCTTGCCTAAAGTCACTAACAAATACGGTTCTAGGCAAGAATGCTACTTACTACCATCTTACTTAAATGAGTTACCTAAAGACCTCCAAGACTGCTATATGGTAAGTAAGAAGCATTGTAAGAGCAAGCTCAAGGACCACTATGTTAGCAAATAGAATTATAAGTGTTTTTTATTTAAATTATGTTAAATAACGACTCGTTGGTACACAGATAAACCCTGCGAGGTTTTCGAGTACCAACTACATGGATAACCATCTTGTAAAATTTTGTTTTTGAATAAATTTATAAAAAAAAAAGAAAAATTCACCACAATCACACCAAGTTTGACATTATTAAGTCAAACCTCTTTTGGCGATCTAAAGTTTAAAGTCGGTTGCCAGAGCTCAGAAATCAAATGTCAAAATGTGAAATCAGAGGTCAGAAGTCCTAAGTTAAAGGTCAGAAGTCTTAAATTCGATGTAAGAAGTTATACTTACATTATCATTATCAGCTGGGGTAGTTATAGTAAGCGGTGGGGGGCCCGTATCTCCAACACCAACAACGCCTCCTTTAGCGATCTGATGCTCCAACAAAGCCGCCATCTTCATTTGAAGAGCCTGTCGACAAAGGTGCTATACTCACTGCCAGTTGCACATTGGGGAGTTAAAGGAATTTAAAATCTATTCCTGCTAAAGACCTCCCCCAGAAATGTATTTTTGGGAAACTTGTACCCTCCCCCAGACATATATTTTTGAGCGGCTTGTAACAACCAGTGTCCTCAATTGTCCTCATAGCGGCTGGCACCAATGATGGTTAGCAGTATGTTATGCAGGATACTGCTGCCTCCTGTCCAGTTGATATAGGTCTTTCACAGAAAAATAAAGGTCTTTGTTTGGTGTCTGGGTGTTCAGTGGCAGTTTGCCAAGTTTGGGATTAGATGTCCATGTGTGAAATGTTCTCCAATTTATATCCATTCAATACAGCGTGAATTTGTATAGGTTTTGCTCCCGAATACAAGTGATTCTACTCATAAAAACAAGCAACCTTCCCGAAAAAAATTTTTTTTACTGGAATATAATTTTTCGCCTTCCCATACAAAATGAGTCGATCACGTGACCACTTTACTATGGAGAGACGAAAAAATTTTTTGCTTCTGGAAAGTTGCTTGTTATCATGAGTAAAATCACTGGACATCGGGAGCAAAACTAATATAAATTCACGCCGTACATTCATTCCCATAAACTAAACTACATAAACTAGGACCCACAACTATACAGAAGACTTCTTAAAAAGTATTATTTAGGCATATTATACACAAATGGCTTATCCTTTAAATGTACCAATTCAAAATTGTATCCACTAAATAATGGTATACTTTTGATAATGTTAAAAACTGGAAGATAAAAAACACTCACTGGACAGGTTTATCCTAGTGTGGGTTTTTTTGTAAATAAATAGATTTTTTTTATTACAATAAAAAGGTAAAAAATTAATGAAATACCTTGAGCTCTGCTGTCAAGCAGAATGGCAGATCAGTGATAGAATCTACTGGTGGTGGAGCATTCTTCAAGGTCTCTACATCGCAAGAGACGGGGCAGCGGCATACTGGACATGTTTGCTGAAACATTGTCACAAAACAATTTGTAATCTAATAATGTGAATCTAACAATCTGTAAATTTTAGGCAGAAATGGTTACAGTCAGTTGCAGCTCCTTTTAATATTTGCCTTCAGCAGTGGTTTTATCCTACTAATATTATAAACACGAAAGTTTGTAAGTATGGATGGATGTTTGTTACTCTTTCCGGTAAAAACTACTGAATGGATTTTAATAAAACTTTACAATAATATAGCTTATACATCAGAATAACACGCTACAATTAATAAACCTGCGCAGACTAAGTCACGGGCACCAGCTAGTCATCAATAAATTTGAGATATAAATCCCAAACATGCAAAAAATTTATTGAGATAAAGCAAAAATTAAATTTTGACATGGATATGTCTCTATGCTTTTATTTGGGGGAGGGGGTCATTTTAAGTTAATATAGGCCCTCTGGTGGTTATAGTTGGTACAACATTAAGCTCAGGGAGGAGGGGTGAGCGTAGGGGTGAGAGGTAGATGAGGGTGGGGGAGAGGGGTGGGATGCGGGGAGTGATGGTCAGAAGGGGTTAGTGCATGTGGAAGGGAGCTTCAAGGACATAACCATACATACATACATACATAACATCACGCCTTGTTCCCGTCGGGGTAGGCAGAGACCACAGTTCTCCACCTGCTACGATCTTGACATACTTCCCTTGCTTCCTGAACTTTCATCAATCCTTTCATACATGCTCGTCGGTTTAGGGTACTTTTAACCTGGCCTTTATTCAGAACGTCCTGAATTTGGTCCTGGTACGTTCGCCGAGGTCTTCCCCTTCCAACGTTTCCATTCATTCTCGCCTTGTAGATCTCTTTCGTCAATCTTCTTTCATTCATCCTCTCTACATGAACAAACCATCTCAGCATCCCTTTCTCAATTTTAGTCACTACGTCTTCTTTTACGCCACAACGTTCTCTTATCACACTATTTCTAATCCTGTCACTCAATTTCACACCAATCATACTCCTCAACACTCTCATTTCTACTGCATTAATTCTACTTTCATGCTTTTTCTGCCATACCCAGCTTTCACTGCCGTACATCAGTGTTGGTACCAAAACGCCTCTATGAACAGCCAGACGAGCCTTGTGAGACACCTTCTGACTCTTCATAAAAGCATAGGGATTTTTTAATTAATATCCCTTTTATTATTACTACTGAGTTCACTAGCCGGATGCCAGGAAGCTGACTAGACAGTGGAACTGGCAGAAGTCTTAATTGATAGATAGAAGTTTTTTTTTTACTATGTATGGGCTTACTCTTGACCTCGGTCTAGCCTTGAGGACAGAGATGAGGTCGACGATGGAACGAGCTTGCCCAGAAGAAGCCTATTCAGTCGCGACTTAAATAGATTCGGGTTATAAGAGCTCGGGAACATAGACGCAGGCAGATAATTCCACTCCTTAGCTGTGCGCATTATAAAGGATATTTCAAAGCACTTTGTGCGGATGTGTGGAATATCAACCAAATATATATGGGTGATATCCTGCAATGCGTCTGGATTTCCGATGGTAGAAGGGGGATGGCGGAATAAGCTCATGGAGCTCTTGGGCACACTCTCCGAAGTACAATCTGTAAAAGACCGACAGACTTGCAATTTCGCGCCGGTGGGCTAGGCTGTAAAACTTGGTTTTCAGTTCTGAAACACACCTGGTAAGCAGGAGCCTGCATTTGTTGCCAACTGGGCAGTTTTTCTAATTCTTCTTCATAATACTTCTTTCCAGCAATAAGATGGCTTGCCAGACAGTGGCTATGGAAGTGATGATAGCATTGCGTCTTGATAAACACGTCACCTTCAGCAAATCCATAGAGGCAGATCACACACTGGCCACTTGGTAGATTACTCGCCGTCAGGTTTTCACGGATAAGCTGCAAATTTTTCATATTATCAATGTAAAACAAGGGTTTAACTATTTGAAACATTTTTTAAGTGTACAAAAACTTCCTCTACAAGTGTAAATGTTCATATAAATGTTATTTTAAAATTTGGCCGACTCTGGATCAATAAATTTCTGAAGGATTCACAGTTTGACACTCAGTCGCAACTAAGAGGAATGGTAGATAAGAGGAGCCTTGTCAGAAAATTGCATTTTGCTGCACTAATAAATATGTTTTTCAATAGTTTATCCTTAAAAGTCGTAAGCTGCGAATTGAGATCCGAGTTAGGGCTTCTTGATTAATGAAGAAGTCAAGTTATATTATTTTAAAATAGCATAAGTAAAAAATGTAAATGGAACATAAACAAGGCCAAGAGAAAACCCAGAAAGTGAAAAAGTCGTAAGTGCCAATAAGTCAGTTTAATTTCTGAAACGCAATTAAACAACAAATTTATATAATGGCAGCTTTTAGGTACTAAAGACCAAAATTATTGCTTTAAAAACTTGAAAGGTTTTTAGGTTTTTACTTTTACTGCCAATTTTTTGTGAAATGTGTATTGTTTAATATTTTAAATACTCAGTTTGTACAGTATCAAGACGAGTAGGTACATACTTATATTAATTAATGTTTTCTTAAATTGTCTGTATCACATGCTATTGTTTGAATCACGCTATTGCATTATAACTTGTATAGAAACATAAGCAAACAAAAAACAAGACAGATATTAAGACTATTTTGGATAAACTAACTGATTCAGCACTAAACTAAATGATTACCAATGTAAACCATGATATTAAATTAAAATTAAATTTTTATAGTATAATTAAGCTTAAATTTTATATTTATTGTAAAGGTTCCAATAATTCCTTATTGTAATTAGGTAGGTAAATGATTATTTTCAATTTCGATTGTTATTAATGTTGTGTTGGTATCACATTGGTATACATATTGTTTTCATCAAATACTTATTTTTTAAAGGAAAGCCACTTATGGCTGCGTATCACAACCGCCACTTACCTCAATAAGCTCAAACACAACAGGCTGTCCAAGGCAGTCATTCAATTTATCCCTTATTTGTGAGTGAATAAGGGCTAAAACTTCGTCGCCTAGCCCTCTAGGATTCCGTAGAACAACTTCAGGGCTGCAGTCCGGATACCCCGAGGTCAACTTCACCTCAAGGGTCACACACACAAACTGCTGATCGATATCGTCACCTGTCGAAGGGTGAACCACCGTTTCTATTATGTGGGGCACATTATCTACGCTCTTTATAACTACATCATCCATCAGGATCGCTTCTAAAGCTTCCAGCTCATCTGTTACCCTGCAATAAAGGCGAAAACACGCTTAAAACTTGCAAAAATATGCTAAAACTGTGGTTCGATAACGAAGCAACGAAATACACACCTCTCGTCGAGAATTGACGACATGATGACTGAAATCAGGCCGGCGCGCGTCCTGGAAATGCCTAGAAGGGATACTTTATCAAGTGCATTAAGTTCAGGCAGGCGCAATGCAGATGTTGCAGCTGAAACAGCTGGGAAATCAGCGAAATCTGACAAAAATCAATCCTGCCATTTTTGACAATATGTCGACAGACTAAAAATTGTTGCAATGCGTTTCGTTCGTTCGATTAGCATTTGAAATTCAGGACGGGTTCGAAAAAGGGTACAATAACACATAACACACCAAAGAGATTTGAACCTCGCTATGACCGAGCGCAGCGAGGTTCAAATCTCTTTGTAACACACCAACTTTGACAGCAGTCTGTCTCAACCTCAGGTCTCAACCACACATATAGACGTCATCAAGGAGGTTTTAACCCACGCTACGCTCTGTAGTGAAGCGTAGTAAAACCTCCTTGGACGTCATAGAAAGCTATCCTGTTGTCAATATAATTTATCACTGTTTTAAAACGCATCCTCAAGGAGGTTTTAATCCACGCTACCGTAGCGTGGATTAAAACCTCCTTGCGCATCCTCGATTACCACCTGCGTTTAGTTGTGACATTTTGCGCTAACAGACTGCTTTAGAGCACTGTGAGCGCGCTTAAGTCGGTCCAAATTGACCTAATACTACGTTTATAGTGGGTTTACATTCAGCCCCTGCCGCTGCTCCTCGCGCTGCCGGCAATAATTAGTGCGTATTTACCGCCTTTTTGGGGAGCGCCGGGCAGCGCGAGTCGCAGCGGCAGTGGCATGAGAAGGATATAAACGGTTTACATTCAGCCGAAGTGAGCAGGGAATTGGGCAGGGAAGTGGGCAGGACGAGTATGTAAACACAATACTTCTCATGCCACTGCCGCTGCCACGCGCGCTGCCCGGCGCTCCCCAAAAAGGCGGTTTTTTGTGCGGAAGTCAAAGGACGGGCAGCGCGAGTGACAGTGCGTGTTCACATTCAGCTCTGTCGCTCACTTTTCGCCGAGCGCCTGGAGGAGAAACACGTGTGTGTTTTGTTTATCAAATCAAATCAAATCAAATATCTTTATTTGCGTGAAACATGGTAAGAGGGTCTTATTACATAGTTTCCAGCATGTTCTACCTATAGACTAAGGCGTGCAAATATGGTACATTTAGGACTAAATTACAATAACTAGATTAATATACATACTAATTTAAAAACAAGACTAGATTAGGATTATGGAATAATAATTACATGCATGTCATAATATTAGAATAATGTCAATAAAAATGAATTTCAGGATAATAATAAAATAATTTACAGCACAATAATCGACTCATTCAAATATTCATTGATGTCATAATAACATTTGTCCCTAAAGAAATTCCGTACCTTTTTTTTAAAAATTAAAGTAGTCAGTTGCTTGAAAATGTCTGGCAGATGGTTGTAAATTTTTACGGCCATACAATAAACATTTCGTGTAAAGACCGTTAGCTTTTGCTTTTGCACGCAAAGAGTATATTTGTATTGCGATCTTACATTATTCCCATCTTTAAATTTCTGGAATAAATATAAATGTTTGTGCACAAATACGCACACCTCAAACATATAAAGGCTTGGAAGAGGGAGAATATTTTTTTTCTTAAAAACAGGTTTACAGCTGTCTAAAGACCCCATTCCATACACTGCTCGCAGACATTTTTTTTGCACTCTAAAAGCCCGAATAGCCTCAACCGAATTTCCCCATAAAATTATTCCATACCTTAGTCTAGATGAGACCAAGCCATGGTAGGCTGTAAGTGAAGCAGCCTCCGAAGCTATAAGCCTTAGCCTGTTTAAGACATACACATATCTGTCGAGCTTTGTACATAGACAATTAATGTGTGCTTTCCAGTGTGTCCGTCTTCCCAGCAAGCCCGTGTGAGATATAGCCAAGTGGCATACACCAAAATTTAGTGGAAATTGGTTCATTCCATCAGTAAAGTGTCAGATTCAGTGCATCAAAACTGACGACACTACGAGCTGAAAACTTTGGGTGGCTGTAGAGACGTCTCGTCAGCCAGCCCATTCTATACAGGGAAAACTACGAAGATTACATAAAAGCAAAATAGTTCCACATTTACTGCATGTCTAGTGCAATTGATTGTAAAAAAGCCGAATCGAAAATGTCCATATGGTAGGAGCACTTCATCAATAATTATGGGTGGCTGGAGAGACGTTTTCCCAGCCAGCCCATGTGATATCTCGGAACATATAGTAGGTAGGACAATGAAACAAAGCTTAATATTTACTACCTACTCGGAATAGTAGGAAGCAAATATTTCAAAATCCTAGCTCCACTAACTTTTGAGATATTTGTATTTTTTCATGGGCTTGCTGGGGAGACGTCTCGCCAGCAAGCCCATGCTGTAACTCAAAAAGTACTGCACGTAGAGTGCTGAGCGATATACCAATAGAGAGTGCATATTTGATGCAATAAGCACCAAGAAAAGTGAGTCCCTAGGTCTTACGGTTTCGGTGCTAGAAACAAATATCATTTTCCCGCCGAAAATTTTGAATGCATGATGTGAAGTGCGACGTTGCCGTTCTGTGCAACTCTACATGTTGCTGTTAGAGCATTCAAAAATCAATCTTGTATCCTTATAGTTAAAAGGTACTGTAGACGCACGTGTAGATTATTTGTAATTTGAGAAGAGTTCGGGAGACGGTGTACTTAGTAAAAGACTGATTGGTTATCAAGAAGTTTTTATTTATTTGTGGACGACATGTTAAGAACGAAAGAGATAATATGTATTTTAGCTCACGTGAAGACTAACTGGTGCCTCAATCTCTTTTTAGAAACCGTGACAACTGTATTCTAGGAGGAGATGTAGGTTTAATGGTCTCAGTAACAAACTAAAATTTTTAAAGTAATCTTAAATTGTCCTGTAATTAATAAGTTAAGAAAACTGATTTATTAAATAAATACGTGAGCCAAAATACATATTATGCCTTTTGTTCTTCACATGTTGTCCACAAATAAATAAAAACTTCTTGTTAACCAATCAGCCTTTTAAGTACACCGTCTCCGAACTATTCTCAATTTACAAATAATCTACACGTGCGTCTACAGGACCTCTTAACTATAAGGACACAAGATTGATTTTTGAATGCTCTAACAGCAACATGTAGAATTGCACAGAACGGCAACGTTGCACTTCACATCATGCATTCCAAATTTTCAGCGGGAAAATGATTTTTGTTTCTAGCATCGAAACCATAAGACCTAGGGACTCACTTTTCTTGGTGCTTATTGCATCAAATATGCACTCTCTATTGGTATATCGCTCAGCACTCTACGTGCAGTACTTTTTGAGTTACAGCATGGGCTTGCTGGCGAGACGTCTCCCCAGCAAGCCCATGAAAAAATACAAATATCTCAAAAGTTAGTGGAGCTAGGATTTTGAAATATTTGCTTCCTACTATTCCGAGTAGGTAGTAAATATTAAGCTTTGTTTCATTGTCCTACCTACTATATGTTCCGAGATATCACATGGGCTGGCTGGGAAAACGTCTCTCCAGCCACCCATAATTATTGATGAAGTGCTCCTACCATATGGACATTTTCGATTCGGCTTTTTTACAATCAATTGCACTAGACATGCAGTAAATGTGGAACTATTTTGCTTTTATGTAATCTTCGTAGTTTTCCCTGTATAGAATGGGCTGGCTGACGAGACGTCTCTACAGCCACCCAAAGTTTTCACCTCGTAGTGTCATCAGTTTTGATGCACTGAATC
Organism: Athrips mouffetella; assembly: GCA_947532105.1. NCBI lineage: Eukaryota > Metazoa > Arthropoda > Insecta > Lepidoptera > Gelechiidae > Athrips > Athrips mouffetella. Next base: position 7,378,198 of record OX383972.1, on the reverse strand, counting down.
TGACACTGTACTGATGGAATGAACCAATTTCCACTAAATTTTGGTGTATGCCACTTGGCCATATCTCGCACGGGTTGCTGGGGAGACGGACACCTTTCCAGTTGCAATGTTTATCAATTGTTAAACCCAAAAATGTCGCTTCATTCACTATGTCAATATTTGAATTATTACATTTTATGTCCAGATTATAAGATTTACTATTGTATGTTTGGAACTCGATAATTTTTGTCTTTGAAATATTAATATTTAGATTATTTTTACCTAACCAATCCATGATATTGGTCAGAGTTTTGTTTGCCTCAGTCTCAAGGATGGACTTGCTTCTACCTTTAACAACAAGAGTTGTGTCGTCTGCAAAAAGAATGCAATTATGGTTAGTTGCACTAGGGAGATCATTTATGTAGAGCAGAAAAAGCAAGGGGCCCAGGACACTACCTTGGGGTACTCCGCAAGCATTTAGTCGAAAAGAAGACCTGTGTGTCAGCTTCATATGCCTATTACCAATTTTAATAATATTCGTGATCTCTACACACTGTTGTCTGCCCTGAAGGTAGTTTTCAATCCAATTATTTGCTGTACCTCGTATTCCGCAGTAATTTAATTTTTGTAATAATATCTTATGCGAGACGAAATCAAATGCCTTGCTAAGGTCAAGGAATATTGATATAACACGTGAACCTTCATTCATGCTTTCAGTCACTAACTTCATCAGTGAAAAACATGCTAAGGTTGTTGAGCTGTTTTTTCTGAACCCGAATTGTTGTGTGCTAAGGATATTATGAGAAGTCAGGAAAGAATATAATCTAGAATGCATCACTCTTTCGAACACTTTTGCCAGCACAGGTATTAACGTTATCGGCCTGTAATTATTCATGTCCATCGTACTCCCTCGCTTATAAATGGGCTTGACTATGGAGTATTTTAGACGAGATGGAAAAATTCCTTCAGAAATAGATAGATTTATTATATGGCAAAGTGGGTTAGACAAATAATCAGCGCAATCCTTCAATATTCGTGTGTTAAGGCCATCATATCCAGTAGAGTTTGAGTTACGTAGTGATTTAATTAGTTTTTTTACTTCAGTAGGATCAACAGGATTTAAAAATATTGTATTACTGAGTCTATTAGCTTCAACGGAAGTTTTTGTAGAGTACTGGTTATGATTGTTGGGCGCACCTGTGATTTCTATAAAAAAATTGTTAAACAATTCGGATATCTCCTTAGGACAATTAATGTTCGTGCTGCTATTAGGTAAAGTGATAGATTTTATATATGTGTTTTTATTTACATCATTTACATTTGAATTTATTATCTGCCAAGAAGCTCTAGCTTTATTTTCAGCATTGTTTATAAATTTTGTAGCACAAATTTTTTGAGCAGTCGATACACATTTTTTTAATAATTTCGCATAACTATAATACAATGATTTGTGTTTTGATTTGCCACTATTCGCCATTCTGTAATTAAAATAAAGATTTCTTTTAATTATACAGCACCTACGAATGCCTTTCGTGAGTCCTCTGTTTTTAATAGGTTTGTTGACTTTTTTTATGACAATAATCGGAAAACAGAGATCATAAAACAAAGTTAAGTAATCATGCAGTATATCAAAGGCAATTTCGGTGCTACTCTGTGCATAAATATCACTAAAAGACAAGGCTGCTATACATTCTTGAAATTTTCTTATATTTTGTTTACTAAAGTCCCTCCTCTGTTCGAACCAGAATGAAACCTTTTCGACAGAAAGTTTATGTTGTACATCAAACGAGAGAGTTTGTGAGGTCTCATGATCCGACAGACCCATATGATGGACTTTAGGATTTACATCCTGGATATTACTAGCTATTAAATCTATACAGGAATTTAGTCTAGTAGGCTGTAAAATGTGATTTCTGAGATTATTGTTTGTCAAAATTGAAGTGAGGGAATCAACATATTCTTTTAACTTAGTATCTAGTAAATTAATATTCCAATCACCGCATAATATAATATGTTTTTTCCGAAATCTTCTGTTTAGATTTTCTAATAGTTTCTCCAGGTAATGTAAAAATGTATTAATACAGTCTCTATGCGTTGCAGTTTTAGATTTGGTTCTGTAAATACAGATAACCAAGAGATTAATATTCATTATTTCCGTTATACAGTATTCGAAAATGAAAGGAAGTGGTTGTATTGGTGAATTAATAACCTTAAAGTCATAGTCTTTAGAGACTAGAATGCAAGAGCCCCCCCTCCGTTGATCTTCTCTGCAAAATCACGATGCAAGTTTATAATTGTTTATTATTAAATTTGGTTCAGATCCACGTTTTAAGAAAGTTTCTGTTAGGCAAAGAATATCAATTTTAGTTTTAAGTTTTGCTTCCCATTCCTCTAAAGTGATTTCTAAGAATTCTCTTTTATTTAATATACCTTGTATGTTTTGGTGCAATAAAGTAACAGTCTTATTACATGCATTAGGGACGAAAAAAATTAATTTGAGAGATATTTCCTTCTGGAGTCTTATTTTGGGTTATTACTGAAAAAAAAATCGGTAATTTTTTTTTGCTTATTGATTATATCAGGCTCATTTTGGAAATTTATTATTTGTGGTGTTGGCGTTTTATGGAGCCGTTGAGCGATTTTTTTTTGGGTCTAAAAATTGATTTTCATAATTCGTTTGGGTCGATACAGAAGTTACATTTGAGTGACCATGGCTCGATTTGACAGTTTTTACAAAGCAGGTTTTGTTCCTATAATTGAGCGATATAATACCACAGACTATAGCCCGGCAAGTACTGATTTTATCCAATAATCTATTATACATACTCAATTGAAATGCCATTACATTACTGTACTTGCAGCTTACAGATTTTATCAAATTGTTTAATTTTATTTCATTTAAATATTTATTTTTATGAATACTTCCAATTAACACATTAGTATTAGTTAAACGATTCAAATAATGATGCAAACAATTTTGTAGCTCCATTGGATTTGCATCATTATTCCCTGCCATAATAATAACATAATCAGACTTAGTGAAGCCTTTGCATAACGAGCTACTGTTTTTCAATACATGTTCCATATTAGCATTTGGTTTAATTATTGATGTGATACAATAGTCATTTTCACAGAACCTACACAGCAAGTCTCTTAAGCGCGTTCCTGTTTCATCAGTTAGCAAAAGTATTTTATTATTCTTATTTGGTTCGATTTTCTTCATCTGTGGTGGAATATCTGGAGATTTTGGTACAGATTCAAATTGCCTTGAAATTGAAGATTTTTCAGTAGTCGAAGACGAGTTATTTGTACAAATACCGGATTTTTTAATAGTTTTACTACTAATACTGACTTGTTTTATACCTTGTAACCTCTTCTCGACTTGTCTGACACCCAAATCCGCATGACACTTGTTTTTTTCCAAATCTGTTTGTGTAAAATCTAGCGTTCTTCTGTTCAAACTCTTTCTTTTTTTTGTAGACAAAGAATACCGAGAAGAAGGAGTTTTATCCGTATTTTTGCAGATACTCGTTAAGTATCTAATTTTTAATTCACAATCAGATAGGGTTTTTTTTAATGAAAAGTTTTCCATAAGAACGTTTTCTATCTCGTTTTCAACTGACAATAATTTTTGTTGTAATAATTCGTTTTGTTGTTCCAATTCATTTACATAACTTTGAGAGCAAGTATCAATCTCAGGACAGCTTCTATTGTGGGTTACCTCATCCTCATCAATACAAATGTCCCCGTCTTCTAACAAGGAGTTGAAAGAATTATCTGTCGATACATTTACCACATATTTTTTCCGTTGCGTGACATTATCTACCGGTGAATCGGATCGTTTCTGGAAGTTATTCCAGCAAGTATTGCACTTCCATCTGTCTTTATTTTCAATCGTCATAAGATAAAATCTTTTCTCTGAAACGTTAGTGCATTCTAAGTGATATATATCTTTGCAGCTGCTACAAGTAAGAAACTGCCTTGTCAATACAGGGTTTTCACATTCTTTGCATTCTAAAGTCATATTGAGCTATATCAAACACGCCCTCTGATGGTAGATCCTATATCCTCCAAAGGAAATTATCTAAGATCGAAATCCACGACCTAAATAAGTGTAACTCTTCTGTTAAGTAAGTTCCGCTACTCAACAACAGATTACTCTGTAGGCACTAGTTTCTATTAAATGTCACAATGGATTTCGTTCAAAAAATTTTTTCGTCAACTGCAGGATCGAACTCACGGTGCAGACTTAATTTTTCTAAAAAGGAAACGTTAAATCCACTAAACCACCCTGCCTCGTAGATGTATTGTTAAAATATGCTGTCTTAATCAACTGTATCTAGGTATGTAGCGTATAATGTTGATGATTAATTTTCTCTTTATGCAGTCATAATACATCTACCCACATGCAAATAATTAGTTCAACGGATAAAGTATTATCTTGTTTTTAAAATTTCTTCTCAATAACTGTATTATAACATCATTTCAATATATAGTTTTACTCACAGTCATTGTACTTGTATTCTTGTAAAGTATTATCACGTTTCGAGATTGCTCTCCAGATCACTATCACATTATTTTATATCACAATTATTTCTTACAGCACATAATATATTTTTGAGATAACATTAACACACAATATTTGCATAAGGTACAACACAGTTTTAGTATTTGGCAGTCACTATAACGTTTTTAAGTATTAAAAAATTAAAATAATAACGGAGCTAGTGTTTACTGTGACTGGTGGCGCCAAGCAAAATCTATCTATCACATAATCTCTTTAAAGGCTGTACCTAACATTTTTTGTTTTAATAGATTTAATGGAGCCTTAACTTTAAAACCCCTACGAATTCGGATATGCATTAAAAATCTGTTAAGAAGGTTGGTAGGTACTTAAAAAGTTCTATTACGATGGATAGATATCATCCACCATCTTCAACGACGACGAATTTTCTTTACTTTTTTTAAACACCGAATATAATTATGTATTGCAAAAAAGACACAGAGCGGCGGCTGAAATTATTTCGACGTCTGCCATCATGGAACGTCCAAAGCGATGTGAGTGGTAGGGCAGTATGTAAACACGCACTTCTCTCGATCCTGCTGCGGCATTATTTAGGGAATTATTGCCGGCAACGCGAGGAGCAGCGGCAGGGGCTGAATGTAAACCCACTATAAAGCGTGCTCTAAAGCACTCGCTCGTTCACCGCCTTTGACGTCATCGTTTCTGCTATCAGTGCTTTAGTCAAATAGGTGGAGCAGTGAAAGCGCTAATGTCAAAATCGATTTGACACATATAAAATCCCACACATTTGCAGACAGCTGACGTTTCTCAAGTTTTAATTTTAATGAGTTTGTCTCTAATGGAAATGAGAGTGGATTTGGCGCACATTTTTGAGGGATTAGCTTAGGCTTTGTTACAGAAAATAAAAACAAAACGGACATTTTGACAGATGAACACGTTAGCGCGCTTAAATCCATTCCAAATTGACTAGAGCCATTAAAGCAGTGATAGCTTTGTGAGCGTGCTAAATCAATTTGGACCGTCCGTCAGTACTGTATACGCTTTTAGCAGCGTTTGTACAATTTGGAACACAGCGCATGACGTTTTGACAACTATCGTGCGTTTATAAAGAATTATAAATAAGTAAGTAACGAAAAGGGACGTGCTCGACGACTAGACGTGCTAGAATATGCGTCTGTGGTTTGTTGAGCCTTTTGCCTATACGACGCAGCCAGCCTGAGCCAGCCTCACAGATAATTCCAGGTGTCTTTCCAGGGGGACTCCCCCTATCTATAAGCTCCATTGAGCTCTATTATACTCTGTGCTGACCTCTCACTGCTCCAGAAATAAGGGAAATGCAACCCATCCGCCCTTGCGTAACAAAAGCACCAAGCCCTCTCCATCAGCGCCAGCATGGTATGCTTTCTTTCTTCTTGCCTTTGCTTTGACTTTTATCCAAAGAGGAAATATTCTATCTGATCTGATCTTGCAACAGCGCGGCGGTGGCAGGGGAAAGAATTTTTTTTCTACATTAGACACAAAAATCAGACACCCAGAAAGCTCAAAGTCACCCAACCCAAAGGGCTATGGAAAGGGCTATGCTCGGAGTCTCTCTGCGCGATCGAATCAGAAATGAGGAGATCCGAAAAAGAACTAAAGTAACTGACATAGCCCTGAGAATCGCTAAACTGAAGTGGCAGTGGGCAGGGCACATCGCAAGAAGAACCGATGGCCGATGGGGCGTGAGGGTTCTAGAGTGGCGACCACGTACCGGAAGACGAATCGTTGGCAGGCCCCCCACAAGGTGGACCGACGATCTGGTCAAGGTCGCGGGAAGCCGCTGGATGCGAGCAGCGCAGGACCGGTCGTCATGGAGATCTTTAGGGGAGGCCTATGTCCAGCAGTGGACGTCTTTCGGCTGATATGATGATGATGAGACACAAAAATTCAACGGCGGCTCTAGCCCATGTAGCGCCCGTGTGCAATCAATATCCTAGCGCCCTCTAGTAGGCGTTACAATTCTTCCAGTTATGTTTTTATGAAGCAAAAGGTACTTTCAAGAGCTGGCCATGCTTGACACTTGCAGCGCGACTCAAGCCAAAGCTATGATTGCACTATGATCGGGACATAATCCAATGTGTCAATCTGGACGTGCTCTTGATTGTACACTAGCAAAAAGTATTTTTCGGAAGGAAGGGGTTAAGGGCTCCCGCCCACGTCCAACTTTTTGTAGGTCCGATAATCGGACAGATTTTTTCTCCATTTTTACCCCGAGCCTGCACACCGTCCGATCGAATCCGTAGGAATTCAGTATCGAAACGAAAGTATCGATAGTTTAGTTCCTACCTACACTATCGATACTTTCAGAAATATAGACATTACGATATACATCGTGTGGCCTGTAACAGGGGTCCATTACCTCTCCGAGGAGAGAAATCTAAATGGATACACGACCGGGGTCTATCTTGATATAGAGAAAGCCTTCGACTGTGTATGGATATTCAGGCCTGATCGATCTGTAAACTCCGTGCCACCGAAATGCGACCAGCCCTGATCAAGCTGGTGGTTTCTTTTCTCGAGGGCTGCAGCTTCCGAGTAGCAGTCAAACAGGAGTACACGGACGAGAAGGCCATCACCGCAGGCGTACCCCAGAGCAGCTGCCTCTCCCCCACGCTAAATGCGCTATACACCAATGACAATTCCAGCCTCCATGGCAACCTGGAGGAGGGGGAGGAGGACGTGGAGTTGGCACTGTTTGCGAACGATACTCCAGAATCTCCTACCGGACTGGCTCGACAGGTGGTGGCTGGCACTTAACGTTGGTAAGACAGCCGCCCTAGGTCGCGACTAATATACGCCACGCCGGCTTGGTACGTGCTATGCTCGGCCAACCAGCGTATAGGCGTATGGAGGTTGTTCAAAACATGTCGTGGCGGACGATCGCCGGTGCCGGCCGATACGTCCGCAATGTCGTGATCAGGCCCGACCTAAAGGTCCCCACCATCGACGAGTTCGTCAGATCTCTGGCGCGGAGACTCTTTGACGCGCGCCCACCGGAAGGAAGAAGGCCTCTTCCCAGACACCTTCTCAGTCCCCATCCACAACTTTGTCCCCCACATAAGGCGACAATGCTCAGTCTCGCGACCCAATCACCGCTTCACCTATCAGAGGTATGGTACTCTGATATTCCAGCGAAACACAAAAAACAAATTGTAAAAAGCCGACTCTTAAAGTAGGCCATGCTGCAGTGGTTTCTTGCCGTTTCTTTTCGCTGCCATAGCACTATCCGAAACGGCGTAGACTCGCTCTATTTGCATTGTATTCTCACGTTCGTTTGAAACAAAAATATTTTTTTAGAAGTAGTAAAGGAAGGCCCGCTCCCCCCCGCCTCGTGATCGTGGAGCGCCTTCCTGGCTTTGCCAGGTATCTCAGCGACCTTTGGAGGCACATCGCGAGCGGCGCTTGGCGCCCCCTAAGACCCTGCGCCCGTGTGCACTGCACATAAGGTAAAGCCGCCCCCGCAAAAATTATACATTCACTCAGAAATTGAGATAAGGATTTTTAAATACCTACTGCTAAAACTGTAGGTACAATTTTTCCCAATGAACATACGAAATAATTTCATCTCTACATCAGCTAAGCGCATTTTGCTTGCCGTGGGTAGGTCAAATCGTATTTCGATTCGTTTCTTTCCTATTACTTCTAAAATTTTCCAAAATGTCATAGGTATTTAAAACCTCAAAACCTCCTCGCTTCGGTGCTTATAATTTTTTTATCACCCGGGATATTTTACGAGGTGGTTCTGTCCATGAAACTGAACAACTTTTCCCGAGGAACACAGGTTGATAAACGAAAAAAAATTATGACTTCCCAACGGCATAACATAACAGACATAACATTTTGAATGGGAGGTCGAAATTTTTTTTGTTCAGTTTCATGAACAGAACCAATTCTTAAAATATCCAGGGTGATAAAAAATATGTTGAACGTCCGACTGTTGGACTGGACTTCCTATCGTATCGACCAAGTCCATATGACTCATCTGTGCCCAAGACCCGTTGGGATTCAAATAGCTAAGTCAATTATACTTGCACAGAACAAAGCAAAGCTGCGGCAAAGTGTGTCGGAGTCCACAAGAAGCTCAAAAAGATTGGATGGGGTTTTGTGGGACGTCCTGTATAATAGGTCTTTACATATGAAATTGCCGAAATTTTCTTACAGATTAATGAGATCATAATTCCTATAATTCTAATGAATTTTTTTTTCATTTGTCTTATATTTGAAAGTTGACTCCAAGGTTATCAATTTACGCATAAAATAAAGTTTTTATTTTTAGTTTGATATATAAAATTAAAGGTTCGAAAATTGTTCGTCTTAAATGTCGTCCGATTTCATCATTAGATTTGTTATATTTTTTTACAGATAATATATTTCGAAAATTAAATTTAAGCTTCTGTTAGCTTAATGTCTTCCCAGTAATGCTTAAAAAAAACTGGATTTATAATTCCTAAGAAAAATGCAAAAATGTTAGTACTGAAAATTGAGTTTACCTAAAATTCGCCATACAAAATGGCAATTTCATAGGTAAAGACCTATTATTTTCTCGTTTTCGACCAGGTACCTTATTTTCGTTAGGAAAAGTTGCTCAGTACGTATAAGTGTAGTTAAACTACGATCATTTTGTTCACTGTTTTTTGAAAATAGTAAAAGAAAACTAATTGCGTTTTCTCTTTCCTATGAAGATAGAAAGCAAATAAGAGAGTTGTAGAGCCTTCATGGTTTATTTTATTTAATGTAACACCCTGGCCACTAATTAATTTTAAAATAGCTATATTCGTTTTGATAGATGTCTGTCCTACTGTCTGTCTTGTACCTTGTACTAAGCTATAATACACTGCTCTCCATCCCCATTTGTGCCGGAAGTAGTAACAACGGCCATGTCCTGTTCGTAAAGAGTAAACGTCCTCAAATCATACTTACGCAGGGGGTTTAGGCCAAGTATAGGTACGTTCAAAAGTGGTTTTTACCCGAATCCCCTAGGCAAGCAGAAGCATGCTGTGAGCCACTCATGCTTACTTGCTTTCCTAAACAGAAAGTTTTCAAAAATATATTTACGAAGTCCAATGTGTCACTCAAATTTGATGTGCTTGCTGTAGGTACCTACTATTGAAATTAAAAACTAAAGGAGCATTTGCAAATTAATGAAGCAAAAGATAATAAAAAACTTTTATTTATAATTTGAAAACCCTTACGTGAAAACGGAATAAGGTTAGGGCAATGACGATGCCCAATAGTAGAGGCTTTTCCTAGTTTGGGATCAGATGACCTATGAAATCTCCCCAATATTAATGTCACCGGAAAATGATACGGAATCGCAAATTGATCACTTTCGAAAAATAATAAACTGCTTCTTCTTCGCTCTTCGTTTGGTCGAAAAAGAGGACCTTTCACCTAACGGAACTATGGATCTACGAATTTCCTACAAGTTTATTGTTTTTCGAAACTTGATCAACTTACTAGGAAACAGATCAACTTGCGATTTTTATTATTTTCTGGTGACATTTATATAATATATTACTACGTCACTGTCCCAAAACAGGAGTGTTATGTTTTTCGAGTGTATGTATGTATGTCAATTTCTTTGTCGCGCTCTGCAGCCTAAACGGCTTGATAGATTTCAACATGTGAGGTGTCGTTAGATTTGTATCCATTGTGGAAGTGTCATAGGGTATAAAAAATCTTTCATTAATAAAACTAAAAAGTGCTGAATAAAAATTTCAAAAAAGAAAATAGCTGTTGTAGAAAAATACGAAAAGATATATAACCAGTTCTAAAAATTTTATAAGGTATTGCAGGCGGGGACAAACCGGCACGGACTAAAATTATGTGTTTAGAGGTGGTTTTTCAACATCAAATATATTTTGTAGTTTTTGTTTCTCCCCGCCTGCAATACCTCATGAATTTTTTTGAACTGGTTTTTTTCTCTTTTCATATTTTTATACACAGTCTTCTTTGTTTTTGGAATATATATTTTTTTATTTCTACGGATGCTTCGACACAATGTTAGCAGATACGATTTCTGCTCTGCTAGCCTCACTTCCGGTCGCACTCTGCTTCCTTCCAGATTGAGATGTGGTCGTTGCAGTTGCGGTGGATGTCGACCATTTTCTTTCCACTTTCCTTGCAAATTCGTAGCGCTCTATGAGCCCGTACCTGTTACGAGAAAACAATTTTTTTTATTTTTTTTTATCAATTATTATTATTTTGCTGTTATTTTATGTAACCGCTACGAGCAAAATGATCTTTGCAGACTCACATTATTTTTAAAAGACCTATCTTACGACACCCCACACACAAAATGAAAAAAAAATCGCCCCAACTTTACTTATAGGTATTTTTTTTTAAAGATTTTATTTTATCACTTTGTCCGCGTACATGAAGTGTATTATTCGTACTAAATTACAGCTTTCTAGTACTAAGAGTCTCTGAGCTAAGCCGCAGACAGACAGACGAACATGACGAAACTATAAGGGTTCCTTCGACAACGGAACCATAAAAATGAAAAATCTAAATACGTCTCTATACCTACGTAAATTTACGTTCTTTGTCCTGTTAATAACAATAGACCATTATTTTTTATTCACCAGAAAAAAAAGGGATTCTGCCCATAAAACTGATTAACTTTTGCCGAAGAACACTGGTTTTAAATCAAACTTTAAAAAAATATACAACTTCTTAATGAAATAGTGAACATGATTTTAGCATGTTACTTTGATCATGAAACTGAACAAATTTTCCAAAGAAACAATTTTTACGTCCCATACAAAATACGCTATCAACTAACGCAGTCTCTACGGGAAGTTGAAGGGTTTACGGACACGAGGAATGAAAAAAAATTAAGTTTCCTCGTGTCCGTACTAGTCAGGACATTAGTACGGACACGAGGAAACTCCCGTTTTTTTTGTATTAGTGAAAGATGTTCAGTTTCAAAGGGAAAGTTGTTTCTGAAAATAATGGTAGTATTTTGTTCACTATATCATAAGAACCTTATTTGAAACATTACTTATAGCGGTGAGAAGACAAACATGTAAAAAAGATATAGTGTGGTAAGAATTTTGATTAATTCAGAGCGCATATAAGGCCAAATAAAAATGGTTGGATAGTGAAAAAGATGATAATTATCAGCAGGTCTAGAAACCGATATCACAAATACACGTAAAGTACCGGTAAATAAGTATTTGTATTATGTACACACTCTAGTGAGAATACGGTATTGAACAAATAAAAGACAGTGGGTGTCATGAGCGGTGGTGATCACTTGCCATCGGGTGGCCCACCTGCTCGTTTAGACACTTGTGACATAAAAAAAATACCGGTATCGCAAGTAATAGGCTGTATCCAAAAACTCAATTTTCCGATAAAACCTGTATGCAACCGGATTTACAGGTACCAGTATGTTTAAACAAAAAAAAAGTTATATGGGTAGTACCGGCACTACTCTAAATACCAACGTATTGGCTCATTACTCCAGGATATTTAGAAACTTTTATATGAATGGGTTTGAAGTAAATATAAATGTGACTTTTTTATTATTATTGACAAAATAAAGTTTAAATACATATATGTAAAATAGTATTAAAGAAAAGAAATATAGGGAAGATGACGAAAAATACATTTTAAACCGAAAAATTCAAAAATAAAATTTATCATTACAGTTGACATTTTAATTTTGTATAAAATGTATTTAAAATAATATTTAAGAAGTAAAACATTAAACTTACTTCCATTACATATTATTATCCTTTAAGTGCAATTTCGAGTTAACTTATTACCTTACTGAAACTCCGAATTTCAGCAATTCCAATGGGAAAACATTTTAATTTTTGGGTAAACTACCTATGATTATAGTTCTATTAACAATGCTAATCGATTGATTGCATTAGCATTTTAGTATAAATAAAAAATAAAAATATATGTTCCCGAGGTCGAACGATTTTAATAATTATACATTTATAGGAGAGATTAGTTGTTTAACAAGAATCCGAGAAAAAACAGCCATACTTATTTACTTCCAGGTCAAATAATAATTTCCCTGAACTACATTTATACGGGACAAAATTGAGACGCCTCTGAGGGATGCAGCTATACAAAAGAAAGAAATAGTCGCTAAGTTTTCTTTTTTTTAGTATAGCTGCATCCATAGAATACCTACATGAGCTGCATCCCTCAGCGGCGCCTGAATTTTGCCGTCGTATAAATCCGGCTTATAGGTCCAAGGCGCGTAATACCGTATTGTAAACCTGTATTCCGAGCTCTGATTATCAAAGAGAAAGAAAGAAATGAAAAGATGAAGACGTTGATGAAGTAATTGAAGCGATCGACTTATTGTTTTAAATTCTGTATTTAAATACAAAACCAGGTCAATGTTTATTTAATTGATTTTAGTTATGATTAGTTGTACTTGCTATGAATTTATACCTTTTACACAGTTTAACGAAATATTTCTTTTGGAAGCAGAAGATGAAGAAGATGACGACACCAGTGAGGGAATTAATGATCACGGCTATCTTGTCTAGCCAATCCGGCAGTACGTATATAACGTCTAATACCCAGCTCATTCCAGTATACAATGATAGCTTCACTAAGCTCGAGAAGCTGAAACAAAAAACATAATTTTTCTCGTTTATTCCAAAATCAATCGGCTTAAGCTGTCAGAAAAAACAAGTTTGTAAAACAATGTTATTCTTTTAAGAATTATAGAATAGAATAGAAAATAAAATTAAATCTTATAAATTATAACTAAAATTATGCTTAGTGATCTATTATTTATTCCTAGATTATTTAATTATTTAACTAGCCTCCTATGACTAGGGGTGGGCTTAAAATCAGCCTGTTGCTGTGCCCATGCCCATTTTCCGTAATGTTTTTTTTTATTGTATTAACTAAATTGTAATTTAATTCTATTGATGTAACTTTGTATTAATGTAAATAATGTAATTTAAAATCGAAAATAACCTAATTTGAATTTGAATTTGAAGAATTATGTATAGGTACACACGGCCGCACATCAGTAGAAACACTTTTGGACCTTATGACGTGGTAATAGAGTTGAAAAAGTTTCTACCGACAAGCGGTTGACCGTACCTATATTATTATATATTTTAATTTTTTTATCCTTTATCATATTTTTTTTTATTATAATAAGTCGTTCATTTTACCCAGATATGACGTCACATCGCCTTACTTGTGACGTCATCGCACAAATATTTATTATTTCTCTAAAATTAAGGAGTTAAACGTTAAATAAATATTTTTTTTGTAATTCTGTTGGGCAATCATATTCTACAATTGTTCCAAACAAGCCGATAGCATTAGTGATTGCTGAGCTATACAGGTGAGGCAGACAGACCGACAGACGTACGAAGTCGAACCATAAGGGTTCCGTTTTTACCATTTTCGTTCGGAACCCTAAATAGATAAACGATTCTTGTAGAACTTGAAGAACATACTATTATTTAACTTTAAATTATGTTAAAATCTGTGGACATGACTTTTGGCGCTACATTGCTTATCTTTTGTTTTGTTGTGGTCTACTGTTGTTAGCCTGAAGGGCTGTTACAGCTTCACAGGCTCTACCCGAAATTTACTGCCAATTGTCAAGCTTGGCTGTAAAGTAGCAGATAAAGGTTGATGATATAGCACAGATTAAATAAAAGTAAACTAGATACAGTCAGAATTAGTATTAGCTCGCTCACACATTCCGGATTTACTTCAAATTAATAGGGATAGCTGCATTCAATTGTGCGCGAATGAAACAGAAATAAGGAGAAACAAACAAATAGGTACTTTTAGTTCTTCAAGTTGTACAGCAATGATAATAAGTGATGGTGTAATCTTAAACGTTTAGGTACTATTTTGTAATTCTGCTCTTATTTGTATACACGGCGGAATTAATTTAATTAAGTTTAATAAATACGATTGTTCGAATCTGGGTGGGGAAATATTACGCACGTTTCTTGTCGGCATTTTGCAAATAGCCTATACGTTATGAAGAGTGGCAAATCAGATTCTCCTTCGACAAATACATATAGGACATATTCTATCTTATCTTTGGACAAATGCACTGTCTGTCGTGTCTGCAAGTGTATTATTATTCTATGTGCGTAGGTAACCTAGAATAACTTACGTAGAATTGTTTTTGGTCATTCCAGAGTCTTTAAACTTATGTGTGCCGAAATTTGATTTTGCGCGCCAAATGTGAACGGAAATGCTTACAAAGATCAAGATATTCGCTAATTGCAATATACCCACTGGTATGTTGTAAAAGAAATTCATTTCCACAGTTCCTGAAACAAAAAAGAAATTGTCAGTCGGTATTTTAGGTACAGATTGCACTTCGGAGAGTGACCAAGAGCGTCTGTGTTCTCGCGTTCATATAATCTGAGTTAGTCCAGTCAATCTACAAAAGTTTATAATATGGAGAGGGTTTTACCCTGGTAACGATCTCATTAAATTCTTATCATAGAACATAGGTCAAAGTACGAAAAATACCTCCCTGCAACTGCAACTGAAGCAGTTTCTATGAGAAGATAGTTCATTGGAAACGCAGTTTCTGGGAAAAAGTTGATACCTATATTTTATGAGTAGATTCACATCATTTTATTGTTACATAATTTTCGTTACAATTTTATGATAAACTTATAATCGATGTAAACCTAACGCGACAATCGTGGGTGGGCTGGTGGAGGGGTGACAAAACAAGGATTTTACAAAACAAGGACATGACGAAAGAAGGATTTGACCATAACAAGGATTTGACGAAACAAGGATTTGACGAAACAAGAATTTGACTAAACAAGGATTTGACAAAACAAGGACTTTTTTTAAATTCCCCTTTTAATCCTGCGAGCTGTCACCGTGGACATTTAGCTGGAGTTTTGAAGTTAAGTAATGTCGTGCATGGTACACATCCAGTGACATGTCCATTTAGTGTAATTAAAGGTGTTTTATCAGCTTCCTGGTAACAGGTCTTGCGGCGCTCTTCTTTTGAGTCTTTGGAAAGTTGAGTGGGCTTCAGCCTTCATTAGGTTTTGGATGGCTTTTGATACGAATAGAGTACGACTCCAATTTTTTCCTATGTCTTCTTTGACGGTAGATAATTGTAGATCACGATGTAGTTGGCAGTTCGTAACACACCAAGGTGCATTTGTTACGATGCGTAGCATTTTAAAACAAGGACTTGACGAAACAGGGACATGACGAAACAAGAATTTGACGAAACAAGAATTTGACGAAACAAGGATTTGACTAAACAAGGATTTGACAAAACAAGGACTTTTTTAAATTCCATTTTTAATCCTGCGAACTGTCACCGTGGACATTTAGCTGGAGTTTTGAAGTCAAGTAATGTCGTGCATGGTACACATCTAGTGACATGTCCATTTAGTGTAATTTAAGGTGTTTTATCAGCTTCCTGGTCAGGTCTTGCAGCGCTCTTCTTTTGATTCTTTGGAAAGTTGAGTGGGCTTCAGCCTTCATTAGATTGGACGCCAGTTAATTTGGATGGCTTTTGATACGAATAGAGTACGACTCAAATTTTTTTCCTAAGTCTTCTTTGACGGTAGATAATTGTAGATCACTATGTACTCGTAGTTGGCAGTTCGTAACATACCAAGGTGCATTTGTTATGATGCGTAGCATTTTAAAACAAGTACTTGACGAAACAAGGACATGACGAAACAAGGATTTGACCAAAACAAGCATTTGACGAAACAAAGATTTGACGAAACAAGGATATGCCTAAACAAGGATTTGACGAAATAAGGACATGACGAAACTAGGATTTGACAAAACAAGGATTTGAAAAAACAAGTATTTGACGAAACAAGGACATGACGAAACAATGATTTGACAAAACAAGGATTTGACGAATATCAGCGCTTTCGGCTGTAGTCTCTGCCTACCGTATGTATGTATGTATGTAACAAACAACTCACCGCAAGATTGGCAATCTTTGAAAAATGGCTTCATAATGTGTGGGTAGTCTTCCAGATCAGCCTGGTCAATGAGATATACAATTACTGTCACTAAAATCGGCGTGCCCCATGCGTAGAGAGCATACCAAATAAGTTCGCCTCGATCGCCACGTTCGAAGAAACGTCGTCGAGTTCCGGTCAGACGAATATTTCTGTTCCCTTTGCCACTGAAAACATTTATAAGTACGTCAGAACTGAAAGTATAAAAGAAACGCGAAAATGGCCAAATTCAAGTCGGACTCGCAGGATGTAAGGTAACTAGTCAACGTAACTAAACAACTATTAGTGAATAAAACTTTACGGAAATAAAAAAAAATCGACTTCTCTATACAAACTGTCCAATCAAGTTTGCAATTTTATATGGAGAGGCCGATTTTTTTCAACCTGTCCCTTACACCCTGTATATGTATGTCACCGGAGAATAAAAAGAATCGTAAGTTGATTAATTTCCTAGTAATTTGATCAACTTTGGAAAAATAATAAACTCTTAGGAAATTCGTAAATCCATAGGTCCGTTACACACTTATACTTATGGGATAAGCGAAACCTTCATACACCCCAACTCGGGGCATGCCCTTTCGTCCTACTGGAGTGTCCCACTCTGGTAAAGAAGTTTTTTTTTTATTGATATTGTTAGTTTAAAGTTTTATCGTTGTTATACTAGATTTTTAAGCTATCATGGCGCGTCCGCCTCGCGTCCGCGCACGCCAAGCCCACTTCTCTCCCCTCCTTACCGCTCATGAACCAATCATGAACTCAACGTATCCCTAACGGGAACGTATCCCGAACCGCTCATGAACTCAACGTATCCCGAACGGTATCGGTTAGGTTGTGTTGTGGATATTCTCTTTCGACCAAATGAAATGAAAGCGAATTCGGTACAGTTTATTAATTTGCAGAAGTTGATCCACTAGCTAGGAAATTGATCAACTTACGATTCCATGTTATTTTCCGGTGACATACAGGGCGTAAGGGACGGTGTACCGAAAACTGAACGGGCGTGCTCAGTCAACGAAACTGAACAACTTTCCCAAAGAAAAATTTTTGGGATTCAAATTTTTTTTTTACCTCTTACAAATTTCTCACTCTGATCGAACAGTTTGTATGGCGAGGTCAAAAATTTTTTATTTCCCCAAAATGTATATTTGGGAAAGTTGTTCAGTTTCGTTGACTGAGCACGCCCTTTCAACTTTCGGTACACCGTTACAAGCTGTATACCTACTACAATATTTTGCCCTTTTATGTGACCACACTAATCTGGCCCCTCTTTAATTCGAATGTATGTTAGAAATGAGAGCTCACCTTGAACGAAACTGTTTGTACAGTCAACGACAGGTCAAGCTTGACACTGGCAGCGTGACTCTAGCTCGAACGACTATTGCAATAAGAACGGTACAAAGGCCAAACGCATGTTGGGCCACTTGTAGTATTATTATTATCTATCTTTCTTTTATTTTTCTCTCTTCTTTGAAGAGGTTAATTTCCCTACTTCACGGGCCTTAGCCAAGCGAGAAGGGGTCGTTTGAAGAGGTCACAGAGGTGGTGAGAAATTTCCTGACTATACGGCACGTGTTGAGAATTGTTGCTTTTTGAAGGGTCTGGGTAATTAAAGGGTGGATGTTCAGGGTTTTCAAACTATTGCGTAGGGTTTTAGGTATTACTCCGGTGGAAGAAATGACTATGGGAACGATGTGAACGGTTTGGACTCGCCATTGGGTTTGTATTTCTATTGCCAATTCGCGGTACTTGGTTAGTTTGGATGTGATGGTAGATTGCAAGTTATGTGTGTTGGGGATCGCTATGTCTATTAAATATGCAATTTTATTTTGTTAATCATGGAGTGTGATATCAGGCCTTATTATTATCATTTATTAGATCAGACCACAAAATCCATTTATTTGTTAGTAAATACTTAGCCTATGTTAGTGAACAATGTCATAAATTTATTTAATTATAAGTCCCACCCAGTGTTTGAGAATGGGACAGTCGATTTTATCAGCAATGACCGAAGATGTAGTGTAAGGGTTCCGTAGTTGCTTTATAAAATGACTAGCTGGTGCCCGCGGCTTCGCCCGCGTGGAATTCAGACAATCCCTACCCCTACCCCTACATCCTATATCCGTTTACTGGTTCTAACATAGAATACATGATTCATGTATTCTAAGGGTTCTAAGCTACCTCCACACCAATTTTCAGCTAAATCGGTTCAGCCGTTCTTGAGTTATAAATTTCAGTGATATCAGTGTAACTAACACGACTTTCTTTGATATATATAGATAATCATTGTTTGAAAGCTTTTACTTTTTCACAATCTTTTTTGGGTTCCTTAGCCAAATGGCAAAAAACGGAACCCTTATGGATTCGTCATGTCTGTCTGTCTGTCCGTCCGTATGCCACTTTTTTCCGAAACTATAAGAGATATTATGTTGAAATTTGGTAAGTGGATGTATTCTGTGAACCGCATTAGGATTGTTACACAAAAATAGAAAAAAAAAACAGTAAATTTTACGGTTCCCCATACATAGAACTGAAACTCAATTTTTTTTTATCAAACCTATACGTGTGGGGTATCTATGGATAGGTCTTCAAAAATGATATTGAGGTTTCTAAAATCATTTTTTTCTAAACTGAATAGCGCAAGAGGCACTTCCAAAGTGGTAAAATGTGTGTCCCCCCCCTGTAACTTCTAAAATAAGAGAATGATAAAACTAAAAAAAATATATGATGTACATTACCATGCAAACTTCAACCGAAAATTGGTTTGAACGAGATCTAGTAAGTAGTTCTTTTTTAATACGTCATAAATCGTAAACCGCAATTTACCTCTCATTCAATCAACTCAAATATAAATTTTAGTTACTTACATCACATAGTAAAGTTTTTTAGCAATAAAAATTCCATAACTTTTACTTATATACGTACAGGTTTGTACGGAACCCTCAGTGCGCGAGTCCGACTCGCACTTGGCCGGTTTTTTTTCATCTATCGTAGGTCCAGCGCCTGATTGCCATTGCTATATTAGCAACGACATTGACATGAGGAAACTATAGGTAAGGGTTATTCGACTAGGGAACCCTTAAAAGGATGCTTACCGAAATCTCCGCCACACTTCTATTGACACGGCATTCATCCAGAAGTTACTTGAAAACATGAAGTAGTAAATTACTACGCCTGTTGAGAAAAAATAAGTAATTGGTAAAACCAAGTAAGTGGCAAGCAATTGACTGTAAATATGGTGACTATGGATGTCGTTAGAGGCGACTATAGGATCTTGGATTGGAGGATCGGCAGCAGTTTCCACCATACTGCGGTCACTAATGACAGCCGAAGACAACGCCAACAAGCTTTGAAGCGTGGTGACTATGGTCTGCATCAGAAGTAGCTTTAACCATTTTAGGTGTCTTCTGTGATCTATCCAAGGCATTTGATTGCGTAGATCATAGCACATTGTTGCTAAAACTTGAACATTACGGTGTTAAGAATAATTCACTTAAACTACTTAGGTCATATTTGGAAAACAGGATTCAAAAGGTACAAGTAAACAGGACGAAATCACTGGGATCTGTTGTCAAAATTGGCGTACCTCAAGGGTCCATATTAGGGCCATTTTTATTCCTTATTTATATTAATGACCTTCCTTCTGTGGTGAAGAATCTGTCAAAGATTGTGTTATTTGCTGATGATACTTCATTAATATTCAATGTAAGTAGGAAATCACAAAATTATAACGAAGTCAACGATGCACTTGGACAGATTCATGCATGGTTTACTGTTAACAATCTAGTCCTAAACGCCAAAAAAACTAAATGTATTAAATTTGCACTACCAAATGTAAGGTCTACTTCACATAACATAGTATTGAATAATGAGCCATTAGATTTTGTAAATAGTACAGTTTTCTTAGGGTTAACACTAGACTCTAAACTTCAATGGGGCCCTCATATAACGGCTCTTTCTGGTCGATTGAGCTCGGCTGCATATGCTGTTAGAAAAATCAGACAACTTACTGATGTAGCTACTGCAAGGCTGGTTTACTTTAGCTACTTCCATAGCATTATGTCTTATGGCATACTGCTTTGGGGCCGAGCAGCTGATATACATTCAATATTCGTTTTACAAAAGAGGGCTATAAGAGCAATTTATTGCCTGAAGACTCGTGATTCCCTGAGAGAACTGTTCAAGGAAATCAACATTATGACAGTGCCATGCCAGTATATCTATGAAAATATAATGTATGCTAGAAAGAACATTCATCAATTACCAAAAATTTGTGACAGGCATAATTTTAATACTAGAAATAAGAATAAAATTGATCAACCATATACTAGATTAACTAAAGTCAATACATCTTTCGTTGGCCTGTGTATACGATACTACAACAAAATACCTGACAATATAGTGCAATTACCTGAGAGAAAGTTTAAAGAATGTGTAAAGCAAACGTTATGTAAAAAAGCTTACTATAGATTGGATGACTATATGAATGACAAAGAGGTATGGTGCTCTGATATTCCAGCGAAACACAAGAAACACATTGTAAAAAGCCGACTCTTAAAGTAGGCCGTGCTGCAGTGGTTTCTTGCCGTTTCTTTTACGCTGCCATAGCACGATCCGAAACGGCGTAGACTCGCTCTATTTGCATTGTATTCTGCATGACATTCAATAAGTATTCTGTAAAGAATATACATTGAATAAAATTATCTGAATCTGAATCTATGTGTCCCGTGTGGTGCCGGCAATGAATAGTACCATCCCATACATACCCGTGGGTGTCGTAAGAGGCGACAAATGGTTATAAACTGGAGGATGGGCAGCAGCAGCATCCTCCTGTGTATCATACCATCTTACCGTGGTCCATGGTGCCAGCCTTCGACCAATATAAACAGGTGCTAGCAGTAACGCTGACAAGCGAGGTGACTATGGTACTTCCCTTCCACATTTTTCCAGCAAAAGCCAGAATTAATGATGTTGATATGATGATGTTGTACCAAAATAATTATAAAAATGTAAATAAACTTTCGAAAATAAAAACTTACTAGGGTACATGCAATTTCCCAAATCGAAGCTGTAGTGGTTTATCACTGTGATGATTTGACTCGTTAGGTATGTGGCACAGTACGCCATTTGCGTTTTTCTGCCGACAGTCCACAGCTCAGGCAGCGATCCGTATACAAACAGCACCAGCACTAGGCAAATGCTTGATATGATAGACGCTGCGGGGGCAAGTTTTCTTTAGTTATATCCTAGTACCTGGTCGACCGAGCTTCGCTCTATAATAGCTGCCTCAACATTAAAATATCATTGGGTGAGCAAGCTATCGTACAAACTATAGAGAACCGGATAGGAAATATGATTGGCCACCTGATACGACACGATTCGTTTATTACGTGGTTTATTAAGAACATCATAGAAGGGAAAATTGAGGGAAAGAGAGGAAGGGGCCGACCTTTATGGAACAAATAAAAGAGAAAGTACAGGTCGAGTCGTATCAGGAGGTGAAGGAACTGGCGCAAACAAGGAAACATTGGCGATTACTCCACTGACAAGAGCTCTTAAGTTTAAAGAAGAAGAAGAGCAAGCTATGCTACCCGCCAACAGATGGCGCTGTAGGTTTTTGTCTAAAACGCAAATGCTTAAAAACACGGAGAAAACTAATTTCCTAGACATGAGACCTAGCTAGATCGATTTTTCGCCCCCGAAATCTCCCGAATGGTAAATTTCATCGAAATTGTTAGAGCCGTTTTCGAGAAATTAATTACGAAATTATATATATACAAATATTGCTCGTTTAATAATATAGGATAATAATAATAATAAAATAATAATGGGCAAAGAATGTCCCGTGTGGTGCTGGCAAAGAATAGTACAACCCATACATACCCGTGGGTGTCGTAAGAGGCGACTAAGGGTAACTGGAGGATAGGCAGCAGCATCCTCCTTTATATCTTACATCTTACTTACTGCGGTCACCTGCAATTCGCGGTCCATGGTGCCAGCCGTAACGCTAACAAGCGAGGTGACTATGGTACTTATCCCCTCCACATTTCTCCAGCAATAGCTAGAATTCTGGAGGGAGCTGTTCCCTGTCCTAGTGGACGTTTCATGGATGTTATGATGATGATGATGATGAATAATAATAACCGAGCTTCGCTCAATAATAGCCGCTTCAAAATTAAAATATCATCGGGTGAGCAAGCTATGCTACCCGCCAACAGATGGCGCTGTAGGTTTTGTCTAAAGCGCAAATGCTTAAAAGCACGGCGAAAACGATTTTTCCCAGATATGAGACACAGCTAGATCGATTTTGCGCCCCCGAAAACCCCCGTATGGTAAATTTCATCGAAATCGTTAGAGCCGTTTTCGAGAAACCGATTACAAGCTTGACTTCTTCAATCATTTCAGTATCGCCACAGATTAAATAATAGTAAACTAACGTTTACGTATCGCACCAAGACTCCATCCCACTTGGCTAAGGTCCGTGTGATGGTGTAAGCCTCCAAGAGGAGTGATAAATACTTTTTCAAATAATAATAATACAATAATAATACACCCCTTGAAAAAAGGGAGAAAAAATAATCCCAATAATAAAGTATTTATTTTTCTTTAGTTATTAAAAGGTTCTTTTTAGGGTAGCGATACCAAAATGGTAAAAAAAGGAACCCTTATTTTTATTTAACAAGTGAGCAAACAAGCAGGTGGGCCACAACGTGTAACATAAACATACTTCGAAATAAAAATAAAAATTACCTTCAATACAAAATGCGCTATCAACTGATTCAGTTTCTATGGGAGGTCAATTTTTGTTTCATATTTCGACAACTTTCCCTAAGGAGCCTACGGAAGTTCATCCTTCTTATAAATCTACGGAAACGAAGTCGAGGGCAACATAAAGTGTTATTATAACTACTTAGTTACTTACCAGCCATTTTCATAGGAACGAAAAACTCCGCACTTTCTTGCGATTTGGAATTGCTATAAGGATTATACCGCATTAGGTGAATTTTGACGTTAACTCTCTTCTCTTCTTCTTCATTGAAGTATTCCACTAAGTACTCAAAACAGAAATCGTCGGACGGTATGTGATATCTTACGTAGCGGTTGGGTTTTTCTATGTACATTTCGCCGTCCTGCAAGTGTTAAGTTATAGGTATTTTCAACACATTTGCTCATAAAACAGCTCTATTTGCACTGTATTAAGGTACATAATCCAGCTTATTAAACACGCGTGCTTTTTTCCTTAATACAACTTCACTGGTGTTGTAATTTTTGTCTTTTTTTTTAATCGGCAAAATGCAAGGAGTTTCTATATCTATAACATTCATAATATTTTCATGAATAAGTAAACTGTGTTCGATAATATGATTAATAAATGTTAATTACATGGAAATACTTATATTAATCAACCAACTCACCACAAATTTGTCTTTATAGTAACAAAATATTCAATATTAAATAATTCAAGGGAGTGAGCCTCGGAACAAAGACCTCCTTGCTGAGTAAGCTGTTTTTGTTTTGTTTTTTATAGCGGCAAGGTGGAAGGAGTTTCTATATCTATAACATTCATATAATAATTTAATGAATTAAGAAACTGTTCGATAATATGATAAATAAACGTTATTTAAACGAAAATATTGTTTTGAATCAACTAACTAACTACAAATTTGTCTTTAAAGTAACAAAATATTCAATTTTAAAATAATTTGAAAAGTAGTCTGTTTGATAGTGTAGTCATTGTCCTGCGCGCGCATGTATAATCTGTGCCTTCGAAAAAAGTAATACGCGCGCCATTTTAACAGATATTTCTTGTTGTGAAATGTTTTTAATGTAATTAAAAAATAAATGACTTCTACAAATAAAAAAAAACAGTGATAAGTAAATACTTAAACAAAAAACACAAGTTCGGTGTATCAGGTGACGTAGAAATGTGAGGAAAACGTCTACGAAATTTCCTTAGGAAAAAAAGGTAAGCGAATTTAATTCGTTTTTATTAGCAAATGTGTTGAAAAACGTCGTAAGAAGCTTGTGCGCTTTGGTGATTACACCCTCGGCTCCATTACGCCCTCGCCTACGGCTCGGGCTGCAATTTCTTAGCCTCGGCCGTAATATCCAAACAAGCGCACGTGCATCTTAATGTACTATTATGCAACTTTCGCGTAATCAAGTTTTCAAACATAAAAGTCTTTAGTAGATTTTACAACAAGTGCACAAAGGAACCAATTTTCCGAGACTTTAGCAGCCCGAGCCGAAGGCGAGGGCTGATAGTAATGTCGAGGATAAAATGGTTTTGTGGACGAGTTATAAACTCTGCTTTTCACTTTGATTGCGAGGAAATAAAACGTAAAAGTACTCTCTAAATGTAACTGAAGAATGAGTTGTTCTGCTTTAGTGAAGAATATGATGACGCGCGCGCGGCGCGGGGGGGTGCAGCAGGCCCGTGCGCAGGGCGTACACCAACGCGATAACTTTTTACCCGACTGCCCCAAAACAGGAGGGTTATGTTTTTTGCCCTAGTGCACCAAATTTTGTGCAGCCTATATCCTGCACAAAAAAGCACTTTCAGAGCATGAGAAGTGAAAAGTAAATTTTTAGGGTTCTGTAGGTACCTCAAAAGAGAAAACAATCGGCAGCCCTATAGGATCACTCTGTCGTCCGTCTGTCGGTCTATACAGGATGTAAGGGACGGTGTACCGAAAACTGAAAGGGCGTGCTCAGTCAACGAAACTGAACAACTTTCCCAACGAAACATTTCTGGGAAATGAAAAAAAAAATTGACCTCCCCATACAAACTGTTCGAGCAGAGTGAGCAATTTGTATTGAGAGATCAAATTTTTTTTACATCAGTTTCGTTGGCTGAGCACGCCCTTTCAGTTTTCGGTACACCGTCCCTTACACCTTTTATACTTGTCAAGACCCTTTTTCTTGCGAAAGAGTAAAGACAAATTTTATTTGAAGAAACTAGGTATCTAACTCTTATAAAACAAACAATCATTAAACATAACTCAACTCAAACTCAAAATCATTTAATCATTGTTGGATATTAAAATCTCTTAATGACGTCAGCTAAACTATGCTTGAATGTACAGGATTGATACAATAAACATAAAGTCAATTTGAATGTTGAATTAGCCTGTTAGAACCGTAGCCTAATCCCATGGATATTTTTCTTCTTGATAATCTGATATTTTATAATAACCTTTCTTGTAAAATTTTTGCTTGATAACAGTTTTGAATTCAATCAAAACTGTTATCAATCGTTGTCAAGTGTCGTCTTTTCAATGTCAGTGGGTAGAAGCGTATACATTGACCTTTGTAACAACTTTTCTCACACAAAAAATTGTAGCCATTTTAATAGAACTCTCGTTTCAAGTACTTTCATATCAAAGAGAGGAAAGGTTTGAGTGGATGCGGAGTTTTTAAAATCAGAGGGCAATACATTTTTTCGACATTCTATGTAGGTAGACGTAGGTAGAGTCAACGAAAGCTGTCCATGCAAAACCGCGAGAAAGCCGACTAGTAAGGCCGTGCTGCAGTGGTTTCTTGCCGTTTCTTTTACGCTGCCATAGCACGATCTGAAACGGCGTAGACTCGCTCTATTTGCATTGTATTCTGCATGACATTCAATAAGTATTCTGTAAAGAATCTACATTGAATAAAATTATCTGAATCTGAATCAGAAATTTAAAAATAACAAGTTTTAAACCCTGAAAATACTGCAAAATAACAATTTGATACTTTTAGTTGGTTTTCAGGTAGTAACTTGTAGACTTTAATACCAACTAAAAGTATCAAATTGTTATTTTGCAGTATTTTCAGGGATTAAAACTTGTTATTTTTAAATTTCCCGTGGTTTTTTATGGACAGCTTTCGTTGGCCAGACTTATAATCGCTTCCATCTACTGATCAATACCTAATGTTACATTAGCGACACGTATATCTAGGCTCTATAGCGCCCCAGCCTACACACGGGCTGAAATTTTAGAGCTTTGAGGATAGTTGACAGAAATTTGCGCACTTGAATCTTAAGAGGGAATCGCACCTGTGAATAAATCGAGAAATAGGTATTTGAACAAACTATAGCCATCGCGCTGCACCCGAGTAACTGCTTTATCATGTGCAATAGGGACAACTACGCTTTTGTCTACAAAAACCTTGACCAGATCGGCGTTTTGTTTTCCCCTATTTTCTCCTTCAAATCTAAGCTGATTAGATTAATTTTGATACCAATATTTAAAGAAAGAATAGATCTATGCTCCTATGTTTTTTTTATTATTTTAAAGCCATTTAAAATTTGAATGGTAGTCGTCTGAATAGGGCGGAATTCGGTAAATTGGGGCATTTTTTAGGATTTTTGGAAATTGACATTTCTTTTTGTAATTGTTTTTTGCGCAAAAGTAAAACATGCCTAGAGTAGACCTAGATTTTATAAAAAAAATACCATTGCTCTACGGGCATTACCCAGGAAGAAAACAGGGGAAAACATTTGTATGGAAAAATCCAACTGCTATTCCCTCTTAACGTAAGTGCTAATACAAATTTAAAACAGGTACTTACTTTCGTCAAATAAAATGTTTCTTCAGAATCTCCAAGGTCAGGCAAACTGGTCGTACAGTCCACAATATGTGACAAAAATTTACTAGCGTAATACACCGTGAAGTTGTCAATCTTCAAATTATCTTTCTCCAAACGTCGGTAACCAATTTTGTAGAAATGTTCTGATAGTTCAGAATAATCAAACTTCGTGTGTTTGTCGACTGAGTAGTTGGTAACAGTTCTGATAGCTTCAATTTGTTTGCATCCTGGTTTTAGTAAGGTCGTGTCTTGGGCGTTGTAATGTACTCTTGTACCATTGCAGCATTTTGTTAAACAAGTTTTTTTTGCACATATTTGTTTGATCTCATTTTCATTAACTTTTTTAAGATTCGGCCACACAGAATAATTACTTTTATAGCTTTCACACTGATCGTCACATTTGATAATAGTATAAAATAGCCCTATTAAAAACAGTAACTTTAGAACATGCGCTAACGTCATGATGGCGGGCTGGTTACTAATTTCGTACGTGTTTCGTACACTTTTCCTGTCTCTAAGTTACAATAATAAATAATAATAAATCGTTCAAAATTTCCTTCTAGTATTGATCACTGCGTTGTGTCAATTTACTATTATTTCATAGTCCTTACTTGTTACAGGAAAAATATTTGTCCTAAAACGGCAGAAACAACTTATAATTAATAATAACTTAGGTACATATTCAATATTTATTTATTTTTCATCTCATCTATTCGAAAATCTCTGAACGGTTCGTCAATAAAGGCGAACAAAATAGCTGTTTTCTCCAAGAGACTTTCGTAGCGGGTAAAAATGAAATTTAATATTAGAATTTGAATTTAGATCCACCATAGGGATATTTTAGGTCAACCATAGAGGTCGAACCAAAATATTGTATGAAAAATGATACTGGCCGCGGTTGAAAAATATGCCCTAAATGCACTGACCTCTATATATTACTTGTATATATAGAGGTCAGTGCCTAAATGTAAACAAGACTACCAACCAAAGAGGTGCTGTTCTTAATTGATACAAAAATGTCATTAACATTTTCAGTTGTTACAAATAATACTTAATATGATTTTTAGTATTGTTTCATCAAGAAATCATATTGTAATGGTATTTTATATTTAAAATTAATGACCAGTGTGTGTCTTAATGAGCCTCTTATTCTTGTCTCATAGAGGGAGATGAAAAGTAGAGTGTATTACGCGACTGCAAAAATATTTTTACCATGGGCGACCTATTGAATCCCTCGCTACGTTCAGGATTCTACTCTAGAATCTATCACTTCGCTCTGGAATTTGAAATAGCGCCCTCGCCTTAAAAATATTATTTTACAGCCTTGGGATACAATCTACTATTTAATAACCATCTCTAAAATCATAAGAGCTAGTTTTGATGCAAAGGAATAGTCCGCGTATCTAAGAATAAAAATCCCTATTCCGTCTCTTCGCATAGGTATCGTCAAACATGACTAAGGGATCTTGAACCAGAGAATGGCTGGATGGTAGCAGCGTAATGTAGGTAGTTTCCGCAACAACATGTTTTACCACCTTTGAGTTTGTTTCTTGCCTCTATTGTACCTATTTTTTTTTTTTACTAGCCTATACTGTCCCACTGCTGGGCAAAGGCCTCCCCCATACATTTCCATTCCTCCCTATTTATTGCGACTATGGGCCACTGGTCTCTAAAAGCATCCAGATCATCTCTCCACCGCTTCTTGGGCCTTCCTCTGCCTCGGCGTCCATCATGGGGTACCCATTCCGTGGCGCGTTTGGCCCACCTATCCGGGTGAATCCGACACACGTGACCCGCCCAATCCCACTTTAATGTGGCAGCCTTTTTGCCGACGTCAGCGATACGGGTTTTGGACCGCAGTGTTGTGTTTCGGATACGGTCGGTCCTCTTTACACCTAGTATGCTGCGCTCCATCGCCCTTTGGCAGACCGCAAGTCTGGACTTATGTGCCTCAGTCAGTGACCATGTCTGGGCTCCGTAGGTTAGGACGGGCAAGATGCACATGTCGACGAGTGCCTATATCGTCGGTAAATTATTAAAAATTCACTCTACACGCATGATACAAGGATTTTCAAAACAGTTGCTGCAAAGTTGCTGACGACAGCAATGGAACAGCATGTTCTCTCTCTCGAATCTCGGAAAGGTTGCTTTTTCGTTTAAAATTTGCGTGAAAAAGTGCTTTTTGGCCGATTAAAGAATTTTTGAAAGTCGAACGTGATGTGATGTTGGACTGGTAAACAAACATATACATCGTCTATTGTTATTTTTCTCTCTTTGCTCATATTCAGCAGCTTTTCATGGTTTTTAATAATTTTATGATAAAATGGAAGGAAATTTTAAATATGATCGAGCCCTGCAGTGATGATGGATGTGACACCTGCAGAGTTATTGCTACTGTTTTTTTTGAGTTTAGCATTTTCCTCGCTGTAGGGAAGTAAAACATTGTGGGTCTTACTACAAAAAAGTTAGACATCTGTTGAACACTTGATTAAAAAAATGCGCACAAAATAACTGGCTATGTCAGTTGATGCGCAGATAAGAAAATAAGTCATTTTTGACTTCTGCTTCTGCGCATCAATGACATAGACAGAGTTATTTGGTACGATTTTTTTAATCAAGTGTTCAACAGATGTCTAACATTTTTGTAGTAAGACGGTGTAAGTTTCGCTCGGCAGTAAAGTTACTCGAATTTCACGTCTCGTGCCTTGAAAATATCCCTACGCTCAGGATTTTTTTTTATCCTGGAATCCTTTTGCTTGGGTTTTTTACAAAGCACTTTGCAGTCTTACATAACAAATAACTATTACGACGACCTTCGAGTTTATCACATATAATAACACACCGAAACTGCTGAAACCAAAAACCAAAGCTACTGAATATAAGCGAAGAGAGTAAAAAAAAGCCAATCATATTAGGATTATATATATAGTTCATATAACGATATCACCAAAAAGAACTTTTTAACCCCGATTCCGAAAAATAGAGCAAAAATTTCCGAGCTATTAACATGAAATTATTTTCAACCAAATAATAAAAATTTTATCGTTATAAATATTTTTATTTACACTCAAATAGACAAAATGCACTACACATTTAGTTATTTTAAGACAACATTTACGTGTCAAACAGACTATTTATTTCTGTTATTGTTTACACAGTGGTATTTTTGTGGGTAGAACATGCCTTCCCAAGATCAAAATAAGGGCTAGCGCACACTGGCAACGCCACGTTTCCGCAACAAAATTTTAAAAACACTAGTGGCTGCAAGTTGTTGACGACAACAACGGATTAGCATGTACACTCAAGAGCACATCAGAAGAAACACTTTTGGACTTTATGGCATGGTAATAGAGTTGAAAAAGTCTCTACTGAAGTGCGGTCGACCGTAACTATCTAACCATTTTCGCAAGATGAGCAAGAAATAAATTTGGTATGTATATTCACCTCCGTATTTCATAAAATAAGTATTCTACTCATTAAATTAAGACCATTTTATTCGATATAATGTATAAATGTGTAGATAGGTTTTATGTGTTTCAAAGGTGCCACTTCCAAAGTGCACCAACAGGAACAGTAGATCCTCTATCATTAAATGCCACTTTCTTAGTGTCCAAAGAGGTTTGAATTTTTGTACCACTTGAAAATGCCAGTCGCCTTAAATACTTATCTACTACACCTTTAGGGTGGACCAGACCAGACGTAGAGTATCTTGCGCGATGCAACTTGCGCCGCGTTAGGCTGCGTTTCCACATACCCGGTTAGCGCCGGGCCGGCGCACCGGTCGATCAGTAATGTATTTTGAAGCCTTAGAAGGTGTGCAAGCGCCGTGACTTTGCGTCTGGCCCGACACTTATTTACTTGTAAAATCATAAGGTTGACACCCGCAGATTACAAAGAAAAAGAAATAACCGATGTCTGACTATCTGTGACGGACGATCATTATCAATAGTTAGCAGGCTCAGGCCGGTATCGTGGTGAAGTGCGTCCTTGTGAGTGGATCCGGGCGAGGAAGCTAGGCGTGCAGTCCAGTTGCTGGGCTTTGGGTCTTAACGGTGAAGGGCCGGTGCGCCCTTCCAACCAATGGGTCATCATCTCGCCCTTACCCTAGAAGAAAAGGTGTCTTAAAACCTTCAAGTTTTCATCCTTGGTATCTGCAGCATCGCTCTATCTTTTGAACAGATGGATTATGGTGTCAGGAGGGCGATTAGAGTAGGAGATAAGTGATTATTCAATTTTCTCAGGGCTAAAACGGGACCATTTTTGACAATAAAGGTTTTATGAGGTTTTGGACATCACTGAATCCAAAAATCAATGTTGTCAAGTCGAAATCCTACTAGGTCAAAAAATTTAAATAATAACCTATGACAAATTGCGGTAAAAGGTTTCTTTTTTGTATAGTTTTCCTTAGGTCCCCTTGAACATATCTAGAAAGTTGCACATCGACCCCGTGTACGCTCCCCCCTCCCCATCCTTTAATGGGTCCCTGATTTTAGTATTTTTCATTTATCTCAGAAACGGTTAAAGATAGATAAAAATTGTTAACGTCAATTTAATCGCTATTAAATTATTAACCCGTCGATATCTATTTTATTTCGATATGACTTATAGTACCTGAAATATAGAGGTAAGTTTGCACTTACGACTGATTACCTCTTAGCAAGCTGCAGGTACTGAGCCAATAGTAGTCCAAATGAGTAGGATTTTGAATTGATAACACAGATTTTTGAAATCTGCGATAAACAAAATATCATAAAATCTTTCCTCTTCCTTACCTCTTATTGGGAAACTATATTGACTTCTTGCACGGCATATATAGGGTGATTGGAAATTCGACGTATTCCTGAAAGGGGGTTGTTCTGCAACTCATATGGAACAAATATGCCCATGGAACCGGTGGTCGAAAATCAGTGGCTGCGGAGTCATCCGAAGATCAGGTATCTTAACGAAAATTCCCGCCTTACTACATTAAAAGGCAAAATGTGAAAAAAGTATACCACTCTGTATAATAAATGTATACTTTTCAGATAGAGGATAAATGATTTATTAATTGAAACATAATTTATGCCTTATAATTATGATAAATACCGGAGAAAATAAGTCCTAAACAAAAAGTATTGTTAAAAAAATTCTAAATATTTTTATGTCCAAGGGAATATTTCCAAAAGTCATACATACACTTGACGTACAAACTACAAAAATAAGTTTCTCGTTTCATAAGCTTGACAGGACAATGAGGTGACATCGCAGCCAGTAAGAGCGTAGAATGCTAGAATATTATTTTTCTCGTGATCAGAAAGCCTGTGACAAATTTCGTGAATTGGTATATATTTAGGCTAACTTTCAGCCCCTGTCTTTACCCATAGTTCTTTGCATGACAAACAACTAAAATGGTAGATCAAAAGAAGGATTATATCTATGTCTCTTGCATCAACAACGACCGATTCATAACCACTGCAAAGGGCATGAAAAACAACTCGTGTGTCTGCTTCTTCATGATTTGATTCAATATAAGAAACATCTTCATTTTTTAAAGACACAGCTTTAGTCTCCTCTTGAAATCCGCCGGCGATAACGACGTGAAGGCTGCCCTAAGAAGTCTTTTTCAACTCACATGATAAAAAGTGTGCTAAGTCGGCCTTATTTTCTGGCAAAGAAATAAAGTTCTGCCAATTGACGGGCAAGGGCACATGCCGGCCTTCAATAGGCTTCCGAATAGGTCGTGATGACTTTGCACGGTGTTGTCTTGTATCTCTTTTAGTTGAATTGTCGCGGTACCGATCAAAAACAATGTCAACTCTCGCAAAATGTTGTCAATTCAAAATTCATTTGGACTACTGTTGGCATAATTGTAGTTCCAACAGCTTCATCATCATCATCATCATAACACCCCATGAAACGTCCAATACAGGACAGAGAGCTCCCTCCACAATTCTAGCTTTTGCTGGAAAAATGTGGAGGGGAAGTACCAAAGTCACCTCGCTTGTTAGCGTTACGGCTAGCACCATGGACCGCGGTTAGGTGACCGCAGTATAAGTAAGATGTAAAATACAAAGGAGGATGCTACTGCCCATCCTCCAGCTAACCCTTAGTCGCCTCTTACGACACCCACGGGTATGTATGGGTTGGTACTATTCTTTGCCGGCACCACACGGGAGCCAAGCCAACAGCTTGCTTAGGGTTAATTAGTTGTAAGTGCAAACTTACCTCTATAATTCAGGTATTAAAAGTCATATCGAAATAAAATAGATATCGACAAGTTGGTAATTTAATAACGATTAAATAGACGTTAACAATTTTCATCTGTCTTTAACCGTTTCTGAGATATATGAAAAAAACTAAAATCAGTGACCCGTTTGAGGATGGGGAGAGGGGGGCGTACACGGGATCGACGTGCAACTTTCTAGATATGTTCAGGGGGACCTAAAGAACACTTTGAAAAAAAGAAACCTTTTATTGCAATTTGTCGTGGGTTATTATTTACATTTTTTGACCTAGTAGGATTTCGACTTGACAACATTGATTTTTGGATTCAGTGATGTCCAAAACCTCATAAAACCTTTATTGAAAAATGGTCCCGTTTTAGCCCTGACCCTGAGAAGGAGAGACAATTTTAGAATTTCATCCTAGTCTAGATGCTGTTATGTATTTCAAGGTGATTAGATCCCTCAAATGCGCATTTTTAAAGCCTACTCCTCATTTATAGCTGGTCAAGAAAAGATGAAAAAAAAAATATATGTGAAATATCAGTTCAAGGATTACATTTGGTACATTAGCTTTTTCTTTTATTTTTGTATTCTATATTTAAGAAAAAAACTACGGTACATCGTTTTTAGGGTTCCGTACCTCAAAAGAAAAAAACGGAACCCTTATAGGATCACTTTGTTGTCCGTGTCCGTCTGTTTGTCTGTCTGTCTGTCAAGACCCTTTATCTCACGAACAGGATCTATAAACCACACAAGATCTGAAAAAATCAATTTTTTACAATGACGCATTCAGAAGATATGGCATTTTATGTCCTCATCTCCATACATTTATTCAAAAATGCAAAACCTACAGGGTACTTCCCGTTGACATAAAATTATGAAATTTGGCAAGAAGGTAGGTCTCACAGTACAAATAATGGGAAAAGCCTGAAATCATTAAATTTTACAACTTTTCTCACAACTAATAGTAACCAATTGTGGTGAGCTCCCGTTATAAGAACATTCATATAAGAGAGGGGTCAAGTTGGATGGTCGCTGAGGCGATTTTTGTTTTAGTTCTATTTTAAAAACTGGAACACTTACAAACTTGAAAATTGGTATGTTTATAGTGCATATGCTGTAAAATAACAACAAATAATAAAATTTGGTCAAGCGCGTGTCGGACTCAAAAAAATCTAGCACATTAACTTACAGAAATTTCAACTAATACAATTATGATTATATGGTGGTACGGAACCCTCGGTGCGCGAGTCCGACTCGTACATGGCAGGTTTTTTTTTACGTGAATTCCTTTCTGCTCCTAAAGCGCTATGAAATTTGCAAACATTTTTTCATTTTTGCTAGCACTCTTGTCTTATGTAAACGCTTTTGACGAGTTAGTCGATATTGGCATTGATGATCGCTTAGCTTCAAATTTGAGGGTTATAATCGCCTTAAGTGTCTAATTCTGATTTTATTCACCTGTCGATAGAGTTTTGTCGCTCTATATTTTGTCCCATAGTGGTGGTATACTACTTTGGCACTCAATGCAAAAACAAATCAAGTTTTTTTTATATTACAAGTGAGCAAACGAGCAGGTGGACCACCTGATGGTAAGTGGTCACCACCGCCCATAGCACCCACTGTCTTATTAATGGCATATTTTGACACTAATAAGACAGCCAAGCGCGTTGCTCACTTTAAGAACTAAAATAGTATCTCTCATGTGCCAGTAATTTCACTGGCTCCCTTGCACTTCAAACCGAAACACAGCAGTGCAAACACTGCTGCTTCACGGCAGAAAAAAGCAAGGGGGTGGTTCTTCCCCAGACGGACTTTCCACAAAAGCCCTACCACCTTAAAAAAGTGGAGAGAGTTATCAATCCTAAGAAAATAATGTTTTTATCATAACATCCCATGAAATGTCCACTGCAGGACATGAAGCTCCCTCCAGAACTACATCAACAACGCGTGGTACTTTGGAGAAGATTTACCATAGTCACCACGCTTGTAAGCGTTGTGGCTGGCGACCGCTGTTGTTGGTGACCGCGGTATGTAAGATGGTACGATACACAGAAAGATGCTGCTGCCCATCCTCTGGTTCATAAGCCCTTAGTCACCTCTTACGACACCCACGGATAGAGATGGGTTGGTACTATTCTTTGCGAGCACCACACGGGCGAACCTTACCATCCATTTTTACCATCGAACCGAAAATAGGGGGTGTACAGTGAACGACAGGTCAAGCTTGACACTCGCAACGCGACTGTAGTCCGTACGTCCATGTATCAAGCTTGCTGTGCTTTTGACTGTACTTCCGCAGACAAACTTTGTACACCAAACAACACGTCAGTAGTAACACTTCGAAATATCGTATCATCTTACATACTGCGGTCACAAACAACCGCGGTCCATGGTTCCAGCAAAAGCTGGAATTCTGGAGGAAGTTCCTTGTCCTGCAGTGGACGTTTTTTGGGATTTTATGTTATTAAAGCTAGATTTTAAACAATAAGGCTGAATAACGCTGAATAACCCTTACAGGGTATGTACATTATCAATTACTATTGTATGTACACTTTGCAATGAATAAATACTATACCATACGTTAAATATGCGCTTACCTTAACATCTGTCATCCCTCTAGGGCTGGTAACAAATTGTCCTGATCGGTCCAAGGCCCTTTTCACGTCCTCCGATATCTGGATCTTCATTGCTGTTATAAACATTTGGATATTAGAAATGGGATTTTTGAAGAGCCCTGCGCTTGCCAAATGCTCCAGTGCTTGGAGTGGCTCTCGATCTGGAGGTTCTGGGTTTGATTTCCGGTTGAGTCAATCAAAATTCACTTTATGCGATTTCCCCAGTTAGATGAGGACATTGCAGGCTGAATGACCTGATTGTCCGAAAAGTTAGATAAGTCCGTGCTTCAGAAGGCACGTTCAGCCTTTAGTTAGCTGTCCCGTGTCCCTGCCGTTAGTCGCCAATGAGTCATGTCAGAGGCCTTTGGCGGCTCAATATCTCTGACAAACATACAGGGTATACGAGGTCGGTCATCGATACTTCGATTTGATGTTTTTTTTTATTGGCAATGGGCTTGCTCTTGACCTCGATCTAGTCTTGAAGACAGAGATGAGGTCGACGATGGAACGAGCTTGCCCAGAAGAAGACTATTCACTCGCGACTTGAATAGATTCGGGTTATAGGAACTCGGGAACACAGACGCAGGCAGAGAATTCCACTCTTTAGCCGTGCGCATTATAAAAGATGTTTCAAAGTGCTTTGTGCGAATGTGTGGAATATCAACAAAGTATGGGTGATATCCTGCAGTGCGTCTGGACTCCCGATGGTAGAAGGGTGATGGTGGAATAAGTTCATGGAGCTCTTGAGCACACTCTCCGAAGTACAACCTGTAGAAGACCGACAGACATGCAACTTTGCGACGGTGGGCTAGACTGTGAAACTTGATTTCATCACACACCACTACCAGCATCTCATCACCAACAAGCTTCTGATAATGATTATACATAGATTATGATATTGTATGTGTTACTTACGTTCTCCAGTGCTCTCCATTCTGCTGGCTGTATTGATGGTATCTCCAAAGAGACAGTAACGTGGCATCTTGCTGCCCACGATGCCAGCGACGCAGGGGCCAGTGTGGATACCACTCCTCATGCAGAGAGTCTGAAGAAGACATACGCCATTTTTATGTTGTCCAGAGCGGCAAGATATCTCCGTCTTACTCTTTCACGCATATTTTATGTTTATAGGCGGCTTTAACTGAGACAGAAATAAGGCATAGAAATAAAATAAACGTTAAATACAGGGTCTTTGTTAAATCTCTATAAACCTCCTGGGTTAGGTGGTTGCTCTATCCATAAAACTAAAGAACTTTCCTTTGTGGTAAGACACGAAAAAAAAAAATTTCAATGTCCCATAGAAACTGCATCAGCTGATAGCGCCTTTTGAAAGGGAGGTCAAATTTTTTTCGTACTCGTATTTCGACGCAATGGTCCTTACAGGGAAAATTTTACAGTTGCATGGGTAGAGCTATACCACCTGAAAGGTTAGCAGACAGTTATCAAACATCCTGTATAAATCATCATTGGCCAGATGGCACTGATATTGAGTCATACTGTCTGCCATCAAATCTTCAGATCTCGAAATAGTAGGGGCCTAGAAATAGTACTAGCAAGCGCAATATTTTGAAAACAGCAATTTGTAAAAAGCAAAAAAAACAGTCAGAAGAGCATGGGAGAAGAGCATAGGAGAAGTTTTTAACACTATAACTGAATATGTAAGTGTTAAAAAAAACATGCTGAGCAGATGCAGTGTTGGGCATAGCTAGATAATTTTACGCCGGCTCCACACGTTGGCTCCAACATTGACCCCAACGCCACTCGTCCTACGTGTGGATCGTGAAAATGACATTGGTCCCAACGTTAGGGTAATCGTTGGTAGTTGGCCGGATCTTGTCGGTTTCATCAAAGGAATCTGTGCCAACATTCGCGATCTGTCTACACGTTGGCGATTTGCTCAGTCTTGTTGCAACATCGAGTGCGTGCGTCGAGCGAAAATGGCTTCCTCAGCCACAAAATCTGTTCGACTCGTTCTGGATCATCGACTGACGATATTCTCGTTCTTTTTCGATATTTTCATATTTTTTCCAGCAATTTTGATTTCTGTATCGGACATCTTTACGTTGGCTCTGACGGAAAGGAACTAGTATAATAGCCAACGTGTATACGCCACACCAATTTTACGGTCCAACGTTGGTACCAGCGTTGGGACCAACGTGTGGAGCCGGCGTAAATCTAAGGGTGAATTTCCACCAATGCTGTGCTAGGGAGCTAAGCTGTAAGCTGGGAAAATTCTAACCAATGGGATTGCGCCATTTTCCTAGTCTGTCAAATTTGCTGTCAAATGGAGCAATGCTATTGGCTGGAATTTTTCAGCTCACAGATTAAGCTCCCTCGAGAGAACGAATACAGCACGGTCGCGCTATCACAGACAAGAAACGCAGGGCAAAGCCACGATCACACCTAGCTGAATTCAAAGACTAATTCGGCATACATTGCTCGTTGAAGTAAGGATACTGCAATTAACATAATTAAGCCTCTCAGCAATGTATGCCCAATTAGTCTTTGAATTCAGCTAAGTGTGATCGTAGGTTAAGGAGCTGGTGGCATGTAACCACGTGTATTTTTTACGACTAAATAATCGTCAATAAAAATGATTAATACAATACTTAATACTAAATTATCAATAAATTTATTGATAATTTAGAAATTACAGGTCAGTGTCAACAATAATACATCAGAAATGTCAAAATACATTTAAACAAAATTTAGGTATAAGTACCTAACTACATTACAAATACAACAATATTTAAGTTTTTAAGAACTCAGCTAAACTGTAAAAAGGCATAAGTGCTAAAAACTTTCAGCGGGTTGAGGCAGCATCCTGTACCACGCTTGGCAACCTATTATAAATAGCAGGACCTGATATATACGCGGATGCCCAACACTAAGCATAAAATAAGCTAAAACACAGATAAACACATATTACCTATATACCTGATCGGGGCGATGCGGCAAGCGGCACATGGCAGTTGCTTCTAGAAGCTCCAATGCCATACTTGCTATCTCTGTCGCGTGTTTGTTGCCTGCACATGAAACATACAGTTATAAATACAGCGTGAATTTTTATTGATTTTTCTCCCGAAACCCAGTGAAAGCATGGACGAACGAACATTATGATATTATGAAGGACTGACCATCCCCTTTTAGAAATCGTAACCCGGAAAAGTATAAAACTAGAGAAGTTATTATGATTTATCGAGTAGGTATTCTGCTAAAAAAATAAACCGAATTTTAGTGTTAGCGACTTAGCGTTTCTTTGCATTGAAACTAAGTTGAAATTTTCAATGACTTTTTGGCAGAATACTCGGTAGACCATAACTAATTTCCAGATTATTTGAAAGCGCCATCTAGTTTCCAAGAGTTTTATGCCTTTCCGGGTTACGTTTTCTAGTATGGGGATTATCAGCCTTATTATTTATTATTCGTCCATGGGGAAAGCCACTTTATTGTTTTTTTTTTTTCAAGTTATAAAATCGCTTTACTAAACAAAATGAGTCAATCACGTGACCACTTTACTATTATACGGCTGCTGGGATAAAGGTCCGCAGTGAACGTGTCAACAGTAGTGAGGTAGTACCGCATACAGAGGACGCTGCTGCCCATCCTCTGGTTCAAGATCCGATAGTCACCTTTTACGACACCCACGAGAAGAGATGTCGTAGTAATTATTCTTAGCCGGTAGCACACGGGGGATAAAGCAACCAACTGAGTACCTGAGGGTGTCAAAGGCCAAGAGAACGACCAAAGTGGTACACAGAAATTAACTTTTTTTCAAAATGCTGCCGTAGAATGATAGGAGTACTGTACTAGGAGTAGAAGAAGGGATGGGAGGCTTTTTTTCTGCAGTAGGAAATGGTTTAGTATCATTGTCTGCTGCGAGCTGGGAAAAGCCGCAATCACACCTTCCTAAATTCAAAGACTGATACGGCATACTCGTACATTGCTGGGAGGCTTTGTTCTTTTAATTCCAATATCGTTACTTCAACGAGCAATGTATGCTGAATTAGTTTCTGAATTAAGGAAGGTGTAATAGCGGCTTAAATGCCAACCAATAGGATTGCCCTATTTTCGAGCGAATTATTTTTGCTCACGGGTCAGCTACCAAGCACAGACTTGGTGGAAAGTATTTGATCTATTGGATTTGACTATTATAAATTAAATAAT
This sequence comes from Athrips mouffetella, assembly GCA_947532105.1. Taxonomy (NCBI): domain Eukaryota; kingdom Metazoa; phylum Arthropoda; class Insecta; order Lepidoptera; family Gelechiidae; genus Athrips; species Athrips mouffetella. The sequence goes on along the minus strand of OX383972.1, from coordinate 7,338,123 downwards.
AATGATAATAAGCAAATTATTCAAAGCGTATCATGAGAAAGGATAAAACTAGAAAATGTGTGTTTCATTTCATATGTTGAGCATATAATGTTTTATATTTAAATTTAAGGCAATGACTAACTACAACCAAATTGCTGCCTTATTTGTCAATTTTGCGTCATAGTTTTTAAACTAGTGTTCCCAAACTACTACTTCGTTAGCGAAAACTACTGTTTCCTAGTTTAAACTACTTAGGCCAAATTATTTATACGAAATCTGTACCGCTCCGAATCTTGCTATGAAAAATTCAATGAATCTACATATTTTGTCAAAGTTAAACTTCAGAAGAACGAACGAAAAAATTCAATTCATGATAGCTTATCAGTTATCATCCTGTCAAATAAAATCAGCCTGAGAGAATTTTATGTTGGGGTCAACTGCTTCAAAAAGCTGCTACTAAAAGTCCATAATGGAAAATAATATACTCACCGTTTCTGACAGGCAGGCCCGAAGCCACCATGTACGAGTCACCGATTGTCTCGATCTTGTAAACGTCGTAGCACTCAAGCCGTTCGTCAAACAGCTTGTACACGGAGTTCAAGAAGCTTATCACCTGAATAATATAAGAAGAGGAGTTTAAGAAGCTTATAACCTGAATAATACAAGGAGAGGAGTTTATGAAGCTTATCACCTGAATAATACAAGAAGAGGAGTTTAAGAAGCTTATCACCTGAATAATACAAGAAGAGTTAACTTCATTGCACAGACATAATACCGGATACTGTAGTGCAAGATATAATTTAAAGGATGTGTAATGCAAACGTGTTTTAAGAAAGCTTATTATAATAGATTAGATGACTAATTCAATGACAAAGTCCTGTGACATTTTAGAAAGCCGACTCTTAAAGTGCTGCAGCGGTTTCTTGCCGTTTCTTTTATGCTACCATAGCACGATCCAAAACAGTAGTAGACTCGCTCTGTTGACATTGTATTCTGCATGATATGACATTAACTCAGTATTCCGTAAAGTCTCTACATTGCATAAATAATTCTGAATCTTTTCAAAGCGTGGGCCATGCGACATCGTCTATCTATCGATGGTTAGGTGTACATAGAGATGGATAAAGATACCGGTAACCTTGCTCTTTTTGTTTTCAACCTTAGGCTGTTTGTCCACCGCGACGACTCCGAGTCGATAAAAGCGCCACTATGAGTAAGTAATAAGTACTATTCTTGCTTGTAACTTTGTTGGAGTTTTTCTCTTGTTATCGGTATCTGCTCGGAATGGTCGCATTGGTTTAAAATACAATAGACGATGGCGGATCATAACAAAACTTTTGTCAACATTATAAGGTTAGCTCGTCTCTGGCCTGACATGTTTCATGTATTCTATGGGCCTGACATTGCCTACACGATAACCTGTTCTGATGTCTTTCTGCATGTGTTTTCCAAAATCTTTCCAATTGTGATTTCTTGTGTGCAATAAATAATTATTATTAATAATAATAACCGACAACGTACATTGATATTATAAGGAAGAATATAATATTTATTACTTATGTTGTAATAACTTGTGATCAACTTTCTGCATATGATCGATATTTAAATTATTTTACAATCTTTTAATTAGGAACCTATATTAAAATTAGTAAAGAACATAGCAAAGTGAAAACCTGTGTTTTATCGCTACGTAAGTTCTGATACATTTGTTTCTACTTGACGCGTAAAAAAGGAATATTTGGAAATAAAAGCAAAATAGACACACCCGCGTTTGTCTACAAAATTCGATCACTTGTGCTCATCGCGCATGCACCTAATATTATAATAGTACCACACCCTGAACACTCTGTTCATCACTTGAAATATTACAACGATATTGCGATACAAAAATCGGTCAAGTGGTGCGTGTATAGGGTTCCGTAGGTTTTTAGGATTTTTTTATCGCAGAGCAGGTTTCGATTAGTATTATATATCGTTCATAAAACATAACATAAAATGTCCAAGTGCCTGATTGCTATTGCTATTATTTTCAGGTTTTTGGCTATAGCTCATTAACCTGTAAAGCCTTCTAGCTGTCATAGTTTTCCTTCAAATTTTCCACTGTGAATTTTTTCACATTTCCAATACAAATACAAAAAAAAATACAATACTTTTATTTCAATAACCACAATTTAGACCTTGTTAGACAATATCAACCGTTTACTTGGTAGCGGGGGAGAGACACTCGACTCTAAAAATTATGGTGCCAGACTCACATTATTTTTAAAAGGCCTATCTAACGACACCCCACAATATGGGGTACACAGGAAAAAAAATCTCCTCCACTTTACTTGTAGGGATAATACCCTAAACTTTTTTTTTTAAATTTTCTTTTACCACTTTATCGGCGTGAATGAAAAGTATATCCATACTTAATTACACCTTTATTGGTACAAAGGCTCCCTGAGCTAAGCCGCGGACGGACAGACAAACGGACATGACGAAACTTTAAGTGTTCCTTGTTGACTACGGAACCCTAAAAATGACGTATGTGACGAACTTCTGTCAAAAAATAAATTAAACCTTCTGTAGATGCAGTTAAATGTTTAATTACTGGCCATTATGCAAAGTTACTTTTGTTGCGTTTGCCCACTTATTATTAGTTAAAGTCAAAAGCGGCAACTTTTGATCCATGACTTTCGCAACTTTGCACAATTTTTATATAACGGTACAAAATAAAAAAGATGACATGATCCATTTTTCTCGTTTATCCCAACGCTTGCTAACATATTTTGCAGTTACGTCAAAAGCAATCGGCTAAAGCTGTCAGAAAAAACAAGTTTGTAAAACAATGTTATTCGTTCCATCAAATATACTCTGGTTGTAGTGTCATGGCTGCTAAATAGATTGGTAAGTGTTGGGATAAACGAAAAAACTGGATTGTACGTTACTTAATATCGAAAGTAATTTTTTTTTCGTACTATGTTGCAAAAGTCTTAAAAAAAAGTAGTGGCGGAGCGTGCGTTTTTGTCATCAATGGGGCAAACAGATGTCTATACAAGGTGTAGAGGACGGTGTACCGAAAAAAAAACCTCTCCATACAAAGTGTTCGGTTAGAGTGAGCAATTTGTATGGAGAGGTCAAAAATTTTTTTTATTTCCTAATAATGTTTCTTCAGGAAAGTTGTTCAGTTTTGTTAACTAAGCACGCCCTTTCAATTTTCGGTACATCGTCCCTTACACCCTGTTTATCGAATCTAGAGATGGGTAGAGACTGTCTTTACTTTACCTACACTAGTACGGTTATGTCAAGTTTCCTCTTACTATTATTTTCGTAGTCTTAAGTTAATTTTCTCCAAAACAAGGTCTTGAGTCTACATACTTAAATTTTCGTAGACTTTTGCTACGGGCCGTAGCAAGAACGTAGCGAAGGTGTGTTCTTACCTGATATGGCGTAGAGACGGCAGCTATAGCAGTGAAGCCTACAATATCACTAAAGTAGACGGTTACAGAGGCAAAAAACTCGGCAGGAACCTGTAACATGAAAATTTCATTGTCATTAATTAAAATTACATAAAATGTAAACGTCATCTTTAGGACATAAATTTTCCTGCGGGAATGTAATTATTTCCGGAAGGTTTTATTTGATACGCAGACTGATCATGCCCTTTCAGTATTTGCCAACCTGTCCCTTACACCCTGTATACATTGCCTAGGAAATGCATAGAATGCCAGATTATACACATTGCCGGTAACATAGATAAACCTACCTGCTGAGTTTGTTTCAGTTGTTTGGCGACACTAGGAGGTAGCATCTGATACAGAAGGGAGTCGCTCAGTTCCTTCTCGTATTCCAACTCTCTGGCCTTCTCAGATAGGTTCCTTGCATATACCTGAAACAGTAACTATTTTGACGATCATATTGACAACCTTGATAAAAAAAAACCGGTCAAGTGCGTGTCGGACTCGCGCGCCGAGGGTTCCAATATACCTGTAGTATTTTTGGAAGCAATAAAGTCCATTTTCAGGACCGCAAAACTAAATTTGTTTGTAAAGGTTTTTTGCAGTTTTCTGAAAAACTGTGCAACTTAGAAAGATCGTTTTATTTTTGCTGTAAAGTTTACATAAACCTCTGTCAACTGTAAATAATTCAGATTTTTCCTTACTCAAACTTCGGAGATAAGAGGGGGAATGGTATTTTTTTTACATTTTTCATCATAACTTGAAAACTAAGAAACTTAAAAAAATACAAAAATATATTTTAAAATGTACAGTAAAGCCCTTTCATATGATACCCCACTCGACCTAGTAGCGATAATTTGATATTTGGCCCCCCCTATTTGGGCCCCCTTTACATTAATAATCACTTTTTTCAAAAAAAAAACATGTGCAGTTAAGTTAAGCAACTATATTCTAAAACTTTTCCAAATTTCAGGCCGATAGCATGAGTGGTTGCTGAGATATAGAGGTGTGACAGACAGACACACGGACAGACAGACAGACAGAGCGGCACCATAAGGGTTCCTTTTTTACCATTTTGGTATCGCAACCCTAAAAAAGATGAATTGCCACATTGATGGCTGATTCTTTTTTTGTTATGTTAGTAATTTTCAGGAAAATGAGCAACTACCCCTTGACTACCACTTGCCCTGGCTTACGTGGAAGTCTTTAAACAGACTCCGGACCCAAGTCGGTCGTAGCAAGGAAAACAGTTGCCGGTGGGACTACAGCACGGATTTTGTGTCTGAGTGGTGTCTCTCGCTAGACAAGGGCACACCTTATGTCTTGCCCTGCGTGCCCTCTGCTCACGCGAGGACCTTTAGAACGCTACCGGTAATTCTGTCTGTGTGGCGGAGTATTGGTCCAAACAAATACAGGGTTGTAAGGGACGTTTGTACAGTCAAGTGCATAAATATGTTTCTTGAAATCCATTGCAATTACATGTATTTATATTTTTTTATTTATTTATTTATTTAACTTATTTACATTACACAAATTTGCCTTATCTAAACATCGCCAAACTGCAAATAAAAGAGAATCAACTCGAATAAAACAAGGAAAATGTTTGTATGAAACGAACTTAATTTGAATGACAAAATCGCGAAATAATGAAAATGCTGTTTCTTATGACTATTTTTTAAGTTTCCTGTGCAAAGCCGGGCCAGGCCGCTAGCAAAAATAATAAAATATGAGGGACATTGACATGAGAATGCTCAGCTAGTAGGTGTGTTCGGTGCTTAGAGCAACGCGTCAATTCCGGGCTTTGCGCGCGAAAATCGTGTTACTCTATGGTTTGGTGGGATGCGTTAATAATACGTCATGTAGAAATCGATCACTGTCTAACATATTACAAAAAACGGATTGGTATGATATGAGAAACGTATACAACGTGAATTTTCATTATGTTGCTCCCGAAGCCCACTCGTGTGATTTTACACGTAATCATCATCTTTTCTAAGAAAAGAAGTTTTTACTTGAAAAAAATGTTTTGGCTCTGCGTTCTACAGTAGTCCCGTAATCGACTCACTTTGCATGGGAAGGCGAAATATTTTTTCGATTAAATTTATTTTTGACATTTAGACACAGCAGGTGGCACTGTTAAATTTGTAAATAGATAAAGAGAAAGAAAAAAATGACGCGAGCCGGATTTGATGTTTTTCGAGTAAAATTGCTTGTTTTTATGAGATGAGCAAAACCAATAAAAATTCACGCTGTATACTAAATGTGGGCAACACAGCCTTATTTATTTATGCGATGGGAGGATTTCGCAAATAAACCTTTGCGAATGGAATCCATCATAATTATATCTGTAGTGCAGTGTAACTAAATGAACGAAAACATTTGTTTTTTAATAGGTTTAATATTTTCTGTTCACGTTAAACTTTATAGCTCACGTTTTTGTGATTTTCTTTTGCTACTTCGTGGAACCTACTGAATTTGTTTTTACAGGAAACTGGAACTAATTTCCGATTCGTGATATTGCAATTAAACGGACCATTTTCTTCTTGAAGAACCCTCCTTGCTATTTCTAGAACAGTCGCCCACACGCATTTTCATTGCTTCATTAGAAACCACTAAGCTGTGATCCTAAGTAAATAAATACAAGATCTTTTTATATTATTTTTGTTTATTTAGGTACATCTACAACCTAATACAAAAAGTTGAGCTTAGAGTCTACAAATAAGGCCAATTTCAGATGTTCCATAAAGTAACCAAACATAATTCGTAGTTTTGATTATGAGATAAAAATGAGCCAAGGTACAGTGAACCGCACGTTGATGGCAACACTTTGACCCCGAGCTGGCCCGGCGTTGTACAGAGTATCAATAAAACGCATGATCCGCTCACACTGGCTTAAAGATAATTATGCGTATCCGCGAGTTTGTTTACTTGGTCAAAAATAGAATAGCTACAATTTTGTTTGCATGTGAAAAAGAATCATTTTTATTTGACGAAAACCTAATTTAATTAATTCAAATTTCGTTCTATTTTTAAAAATTTTCTTTGAATCAACTGTAAAAAGTTAGCAAACGATAGCAAAAAGTATTGTTAATACAAAATAAAAATTTAAACCGATTAATTTGTATGAGAATATTTAAAAAAAAAATTTAGTTTCCAAAATTGTAGAACAAAAGTTGTTCAGTTACATGGGTAGAACTACCCCCGAGAGGTTTTACGTATTTAGAATTAAACGTTGTATAATATCGCATGACTTTCGCAACTTGACTTTATAATTTTTACTCTGTGGCATACAGGCTGTTAGGGACGGTGTACCGAAAACTGAAAGGGCGTGCTCATTCAACGAAACTGAACAACTTTTCCAAATAAACATTTTTGGGAAATAAAACATAAAATTGACCTCCTCATACTTGTCCACATTTTTATATATTTCCCAATAATGTTTCTTTGGGAAAGTTCTTCAGTTTCGTTGACTGAGCACGCCCTTTCAGTTTTATGTACACCGTCTCTTACACCCTGTATATGCTCAGTAAACTAACCTGTATAGTGTTGACAGCATTCCTGACCAATGCTATGATGATGGGCGATACCACACACACCAAGACAAGGATGCCCGCACAAACCATCTCGCTCTTCCTCGCCTCGGTTAGACTTTCAGTTACACCGTACCTGTGACAATAAGAGGGGTGGCAATCAATTGTAGACATCAATGTCACCTCGCCAAACAGAGGTTGTTATAGTGGAGTAACTTAGCTAAAAGTCAACCCAATACATCTCGGAGCCGGCAACCAATATGTCCGTTTGGATTCAGATGGTACCATCTGAATCCAAACGGACATATTGGTTGCCGGTACATGAGTAGACAAGTCTAAAAAGCCCGGGACACAAATTTGTTTGGTCCTCTAGCGGTGGTTATGACGTAATTAACGTCCCTTATTTATTTTTCATTTTTAGGGTTCCGTACCTCAAAAGAAAAAAACGGAACCCTTATAGGATCACTTTGTTGTCCCTCTGTCTGTCTGTCAGATTCAGATTCAGATTCAGATAATTTTATTCAATGTAGATTCTTTACAGAATACTTATTGAATGTCATGCAGAATACAATGCAAATAGAGCGAGTCTGTCTGTCAAGACCCTTTATCTCACGAACGGGTAGAGGTATCAGGTTGAAATTAATACTATATGTTAGGGTCCATGAATCACACAAGATCTGAAAATTTCAGTTTTCAACAAAGACGTAATCAAAAGATATGGCTTTTTATGTCCTCATCTCCATATATTTATGCAAAAAAGCAAAACCTACAGGGTATTTCCCGTTGACCTAAAATTATGAAATTTGGCAAGAAGCTAGGTCTCACAGTAAAAATAAAGGGAAAAGTCTGAAATAATTAAATATTACAACTTTACGCACAACTAATGGTAACCAATTGTGGTGAGCTCCCGTTTCAAGAACATTCATATAAGAGAGGGGTCAAGTTGGATGGTCGAGGATATAAAATGTACTCTTTTTAGTAACCCCCGACGCAACAAGAACCTTATATCTACCCGTGCGAAGCCGGAGCGGTCAGCGGACCGCTAGTAATGAATAATTTATAGGGAAATACCTATTTTAGGTGCTCCATTTCCTCAAAATATGTTTTTAAAATAATTTTGACATTTCATGTAATCATGACCTTTGGGTCTTTGTCTAAATATAAAAAAACCGGTCAAGTGAGAGTCGGACTCGCGCACCGAGGGTTCCAATATACCTATAGTATTTTTAGAAGCTATAATTTTATATTTATTTTCAATGGTCTTTTGCAGATTTCTTAAAAAACGGTGCTACTTAAAGAGATAGTTTTATTTTTCCTGTAATATTTGTTTACGTAGATGTCTATCAGCCATAATTAATTCAGATTTTTTCTTTTGCAAACTTCAGAGATATGAGGGGGGGGGCGGATGGTAGTCGTAAAAAAATTAAAATCTATTTTGGAATGTAAAAGCAAATCCCATTCCCCCACTTGACCTAGTAACGATAATTTAAGAATTTTGCCCTCCCTTTTTGGGCCCCCTTTACAATAATAACAATAATATTTTTTAAATTATTTAATTTTTAATAAAGTTAGACAATCATATTCTAAAACTATTTCAAATTTCAAGTTAATAGCGTGAGTGGTTGCTGAGACGGACAGACAAAGTCGCACCATAAGGGTTTCTTTTTTTACCATTTTGGTATCGGAACCCTAAAAACGTCAGTCATGCGTTACCGAAGTCAGTCATGTGTTAACCGGAAAAGATTTTGGAAACTACGCCAGGGGGCGTTTATAGATATGCCATATACTCGGCAAAAGCGTGCCACGTAAAATTCAAAGTAAACTCATCATAGCGGTGTTTAGTAGTGCTGTCTAACTTGTAATCGATATGTTATCGATATGCGGGCTGGCAGACGACGTCGGAGACGTACAAGTAGAATTCTTTAAGTAATAGATAGACAGATTGCTGATAGACAGCTTACTCGCCGCGCCATCAGTACTTTTAAAAGAACAAGGATAAAATGAAATATCCACAACTTTTTAAAATCCTTCTAGAGGAGTTTTGGGAAGTGGTCATTTTGGAAATAAACATTGTGGAATGTGGTCATTTTGGATTTTAGGAATGGTGATTTTGGGAAGTGGTGACTTTTTGGAGTGGCGATTTTGAGAAGTGGTCAGGGATAGTGTCGTTACTTAAACAATTTCTCCTCTAAGATTCATGTCAAAATCCATAATAATATCTTCTGATTTTCTTCAGTAGTTACTAAAAAATACCACGTTTGCAATCGACTTCAATATTGTAGTAAGTTCAATGGCATAGTTGCCAAGTGCGTTTCCGTCCCCAAGTCACGTAGCTAAATAGTACCTAAATAAATAAATTCAGTCTAAAGCCCGTAAAGACTTATTGGACCGGATATTGCGGACGGATCGAAGGACAGGGAAGCGGCCGCTAAGAACTTTAAAATGGTTAGTTTTTATTAAAGATGCAGTTGCGAAAGCTTTGTGATTTTTTCTTATTCGGTTTCTTTTTTGCTTAGTTCAGTTTATTTTTTCTGTACGTTTTTACGGAAACCAACTTTTAAAGTATTTTTCTAGTTTTTACAGTCTGTTTCCATTCGCTATGTTGTTGTAAACTTCGTGACACCCTTAAATAAAAAAGTTATACGGAGGTAAAGAATGAATGAATATTATAAAAGAGTGAAATAAAGCTATGTCTTTCACATCCAAAATCCATATTATATCCGGCTCGAAGGACCATGAACAAAATATAGCCTTTGGGTAAATTAAATAAAAATCGATATGAAGAAACAAAAATAATTATGCACTTAACGGATAAACTCACGTTTTATATTTACGGCATAGGCATAGGACCTGCTTAGGACCTGTCGGCCTTATACCATCGATATAAAACGTGAGTTTATCTGTAAGTACATAATTATGTGTAACACTCACGAGTCGTTTAGTGATAAAATAAGATACAATTTCACCATTAACGGTTATTGAATAAGTTACAGTTTGTATTGTCGCATTTAGAGTAGTTCTAAGTTGTTGTTGTCAAAAAATAAACTCTATTTACTGCATCTTTTAGTATATTTTTGAGTGAAAAGTTTAGCCGGAGGAAGTTTTAAAATATTACCTAATATTCTCTCGAAGCTGCCTCTGCACGGCTCGCAATTTGTCCAGCAGTGTCGCGGTTTTGTCAAAATACTCGATGGCATCGCTCACGCTGCCATCCCGTTGACTGTTGTCCGCTATCAGCTGGGTCCTGAGCAAAAATTCACGAGTTGGGAGCACATATAAAAAACAAGAAAACAAGTTCGGAGTGTTATTATTTATTGAAAACAAAGTAACACACATAGGTATCAATTACATAGGCGGTTTGTTGGCGAAAGTTTCGCTCGTTCCTCGTGATCCCTCCAGTAGTCCTGGTACCGAATTAGTCCTGACAGGTAATCTGGCGGTTCATATTTTTACCTTTACTAAGCTCCACTAGCTCCAGGGGCCTCACCCAAAGGTTTTTTGGTGTAGATTGCACTAGTTTTCGACAGAATACGCCTAAATTGCACTTCTAACCAGCAATACCGGATTCCGGATACCTTAAACAAAGGTTGTTTAGGACTTGCATTCTGAGAAATAAAACTTGGAGCTAGGTTTCTTATAGCGCTCGTGAATAGATTGCTCGATAGGTTCTTAAAGTGGCCATGGGTACTATCGGTAGCCATCAGCATTGGTTAAAAAAATATTCTGGTGGAGCGCGTGACTGGTTAAAATAAAAATGTATGGGATTGTCATATCATTAGCTTCCGTTTAGAAAGGAAGAAAGCGAGGGAAGTATGACAAGATCATAGTAGGTGGAAGACTGCGGTCTTTGTATGATGAGGACATCTAGTTGGCTAAAGAGTAGCACTAATGCAAATTAATGAGGAGATTATTATTAATTATCAATAATTTCAAACACAGTGGCATTGTTGGTATAGCGTCTTCGATATAAACCAGGAAGATGCTGGTCCGAGTCCCAACGTGTGTCGAACTTTTCATATTTTATAGGAATAAAGATGGAGTCTCTACCTGTATATTTAGCGGCGAGTAAAATAAGCTTGCGAAGAAAAATCAGCGCGCGCTTTAGAAAATTTTGTACAATTTTATTCACTGTTCGCTGCGAAATAATTTTATCTGGTATTCAGTCATAGATTTATATAGTCAAGATAGGGTCTTGGGAACAAGTGGTTCATAATTTCCCCATACAAGAAAAAAAAGCGCCATCTGTGAAAAATCGCGTGAACTACGTTGTGTAGTACTTCGGTCGGTACTAAATACACGGAACGGAAATAATATGGCGGGAAAAAACAAAACAAACTTTTTACTGTTTATATGTGATTTAGGCCTGGTTTTTCAGTTTCATTAATTGGATTATAGTCAAAAACAATAATAAGAAATAACAATAATAATAATAGGAGTATATTGTTTATCTACTCCCGTACCGGAATATTCAGAATTCGAAACCAATGACAGATTCGAAATTGAGGTCATTGTCCGCTATCATTTTCATTTCCACACTGTTCCATACTACGAGCAGTACGGAAATGGAGTATAGATTTTCATTCCGCAACTGTTATAATACATAATTTTCAATCTGCATAGGCTAAGGCAATACTACCACAGTACTACATACAGCCTATTTTAAAGTAATTTTGTAAAAATACTTTTTACTGGGGTGACGACTGCCTACCTATATTTAAAAGAAAACGGAGAGTACCAGGCGTGACTAGGAGTACATAAATCGACAAGAAGCTGACAGTTGGCTCGCTTCTATATAAAGTGACATTGGCAACAAAAGAAGTGATTTGAACAAAATGGAAAGTATGTACCAGGAGAACATGATTCTACAAGAGGCTGTCAGTAACCATATACATGAAATTAATGTTAAAGCAACGCCATCCACAAGCTCTGGATCTGGAATAACTTCGGGAATAACTTTAATTAACTGTACTAACTGTCCTCTTAGTTCAATAAATTGATCACTACTCTTTAAAAAATAAAAATTTCGTCGGTCGTAGATAAAGTTTTGTATGCAACTATACGTAATTAGTCATTTTAACACTCGATCTATACTATTTTGATACTCGGCTGCGCCTCGTATCAAAAACCAGATCTCGTGTTAAAATTACTCTCATTACGCAACAGTTGCATAAATAACTATTCTTCAACTAAGAACAACATTTTGTTGGTAAGTTTATTTGCATCCAATGTTGACAATATGACTGACATTTGTTGGTCCTAAACGTCAGATTTCGGACCAACGAATTGGGGACATTGTAACGTGCCGATGGGCTAGTACTTATATATAAGTAAATGTATTCAGTACAATTTACTTGCATGTTGTCGGTATGTAGGTATGTATGTTTATTCTTAAGTCTAAATACATTACATCTATATACAAGAACCTTTTTTAAAATTTTCTTCTTGTGTTTGATATGACTGTAAAAGCTGTCCCGGTGTGAAGTATGTAGCGAGCGCCTGAGCGCCCAGGCGCTACATACTTTTCCTTGGAAAGAGTGAATGAATGAATGAATAAATTCTTTATCGCACACACAAACATAACAAAAAAACGCACAAAGGAAAAAAAATAAGGTTACAGTGGGCAATGGCGGTCTTATCGCTGAGAGCGATCTCTACCAGACAAGAGGAAAAGACATAAATAATTAGTAGTGTACCAATAAAAATAATATACAAACAACACAAATACGTTAGGTACTATATCAATAAAAAGTGTCTATAAAATTATAAAGAAATAAATATAAAATTAATACATAGTGCTAATAGAGTGCTTGGTTTCTTAGCTGTAGTTTTGGCAGTCAGTGGACTCAGTGCAACGCCCAAAGTTAAAGTTGGACGATAAATCCATACCAAGAAGCTCGAGATCGTCAGATATTGGTACCGACGGTTACATGTCCGAAAGTTGGACTCGGATAAAAGAAACACCCTTTTACCGTAAACAAATACGCCGTGTTTTGATCGCGTGGAAGGTGATCAGATTGGCAGCGTCCCAATCGAACACTGCCTTCAGGGCCCGATCCAAACGGTCCACCATATTCTCCCAACAAAATTGAACTTCTACAGTATGTTTCATTGGATAGCTATGTGGAGGTCATGGGCGTCATCAACCTATTTTTAAGGTTCCGTACTTCAAAAGAAAAAAACGGAACCCTTATAGGATCACTTTGTTGTCCGTCTGTCTGTCTGTCAAGACCCTTTATCTCACGAACGGGTAGAGGTATCAGGTTGAAATTAATACCACATATTAGAATCCATGAACCACACAAGATCTGAAAATTTCAATTTTTTACAACGACGCAATTAAAATATATGGCATTTTATGTCCTCATCTCCATACATTTATTCAAAAATGCATAACCTACAGGGTACTTCCCGTTGACCTAAAATTATGAAATTTGGCAAGAAGCTAGGTCTCACAGTACAAATAATGGGAAAAGTCTGAAATCATTAAATATTACAACTTTTCTCACAACTAATGGTAACCAATTGTGGTGAGCTCCCGTTTCAAGAACATTCATATAAGAGAGGGGTCAAGTTGGATGGTCGTTGAGGCGATTTTTGTTTTAGTTCTATTTTAAAACGGGAACACTTACAAACTTGAAAATTGGTATGTTTATAGTGCATAAGCTATAAAATAACAACAAATAATAAAATTTGGTCAAGCGCGTGTCGGACTCAAAAAATCTAGCACATTAACTTACTGAAATTTCAACTAATACAATTATGTTTATGTGGTGGTACCGTGGTACGAAACCCTCAGTGCGCGAGTCCGACTCGACTTGGCCGGTTTTTTTTTTAGATGTAACGCTATAGCTAACAAGCATATCAAAACTCTGGGTCAGGCGTACCAATCTCTGAAAACTTCAGGTACCTATCCTTACACCCATAACAAGCATCTTTAAAGACAGCCGAAGAATCAGAAGGTATTTATTGGAATTACATAAAATATTACATACATACATACATAACATCACGCCTTGTTCCCGTCGGGGTAGGCAGAGACCACAGTTCTCCACCTGCTACGATCTTGACATACTTCCCTTGCTTCCTGAACCTTCATCAATCCTTTCATACATGCTCGTCGGTTTAGGGTACTTTTAACCTGGCCTTTATTCAGAACGTCCAGAATTTGGTCCTGGTATGTTCGCCGAGGCCTTCCCCTTCCAACGTTTCCATTCACTCTCGCCTTGTGGATCTCTTTCGTCAATCTTCCTTCATTCATCCTCTCTACATGACCAAACCATCTCAGCATCCCTTTCTCAATTTTAGTCACTACGTCTTCTTTTACGCCACAACGTTCTCTTATCACACTATTTCTAATCCTGTCACTCAATTTCACACCAATCATACTTCTCAACGCTCTCATTTCTACTGCATTAATTCTACTTTCATGCTTTTTCTGCCATACCCAGCTTTCACTGCCGTACATCAGTGTTGGTACTAAAACGCCTCCATGAACAGCCAGAATATACAAGGGACGAATTAACCATGAACTAGTACAGGAAAATAAGACGTAATTAACTTAATTACAGGATAGACTGTAATTGGTGTTTCTGTGTTTGGAGAAACAGTTACAACAAGCTGCGGTATGTGTGTGCGTGTGAAGCTTACTTCCTCTCCAAAACTTGGTACTCGACGGTGTCTTCTTTGATGTCCTTATGGAGGGGTATCAGTGAAGGCACCAGGTTTAGGGTGTTGTCCAGCAGATCTCGGCCCAGGGTCATGTGGGCTATAAACCTGGATGGAGAAAGGTGGTCTCTATGTAAGGTCCTAACAAAATTTTAGTATGTTACTTAGACCATAAAAACTGATTAATTTTCCGCAAGGAACATAGGTCTATAAATACGAAAATCAGATTTGACCTTCCATAGAAACTGCATCAGCTGATAGCGCATTTTGTATGGGAGGTCAAATTAGGTTTTTGTATTTCGACCTATGTTCTTTGGGAAAGTTGTGTAGTTTCATGGTCTAAGTAACGAGCTAAAATTAAGTTCACTATTTCATTAGGACCCTATTTATGACAAAAGTAAAAAGTCAGCCCGTTTTTAGGGTTCCGTACCCGAAGAGTTCAAACGGAGCCCTGTTTCGGGGTCTCCTGGAACAGGCTAGTTTTAAGCTTAAAAGGAGGCCCTATAGCAACACGTTTAGCTTAACTTTAAGTTTTTGAAAATAAATATTTTATTTTATTATTTTTTTTATTTTTAATTTATTGCTGTCACTCACGTGTCCGTCTGTCTGTCGTCTAATCAAATCAAATCAAATCAAATCAAATCAAATCAAATCAAATCAAATCAAATCAAAATCGTTTATTCATTGTTGGATATTAAAATCTCTTAAGAGCGGGTATAAAGGCAAATTACCTATCTTAGATTGAATTTAATATCGCAAAATAAGATCCAATTAATAAATAATAAATATATATGGTTACAACATCGTATTTGCAAGATTTTTAATTGATTCAATTCACAGTAGAATAAAACTATCTTGATAGAAAAAAATCCCAAAGTAACCTCTTATTTTCATCTAAAATGAGTTTTTCTCAGGTTGTATTGCATATTATTAAGCCATTATTTAATAATAACATCCTTAACATATTATCGAGTGGCACTATTAGCGATTTTACAAAAGAAATTATATTTTACGAGTTATTAAAATAAACAACATTCGGCGCTTACGACATTTTTATTCCGCGCAGCAAGTTATCGTCCGTCGCAGCTAACGGCAGGCATCGAGCGTGTTTTGTTTCACGAATCAGTCTTGTTCGCTCCGTTGAGACGGGAAGACTGTGATTGTGTGCACCGCACGGTAAAAATAAACATAACCAACAAAGTAAACATGAATAAATACGGAAAACAAATCTTTTTGTGAGGGGCTGTGAATGTATTCGTAGTTTTCGTTTAGTTGTTTTTGGTTTATATATTTTTTTTTTACCTTGTATTGATGGGATCAATCTGAACAGCTTTTGTTCAACGACTTTGCTAACAACACAAAAAAAAACAAACACCTTACCAAAGACAATGCAACTTTTCCATAGACCTCTGGTCCAACATTTTGAAAGGTGTTGTACAAGAGCGAAACCTATGTCAAATGATAGACTTTATCATTACTAACAACTTTTACTATAGCACCAAAAATATAGGTCCC
Organism: Athrips mouffetella; assembly: GCA_947532105.1. Taxonomy (NCBI): domain Eukaryota; kingdom Metazoa; phylum Arthropoda; class Insecta; order Lepidoptera; family Gelechiidae; genus Athrips; species Athrips mouffetella. The sequence goes on along the minus strand of OX383972.1, from coordinate 7,321,994 downwards.
GGTGAAAAAAAGTTATGACCTTGCAAATTTCAGGAATTACGTGATTTCATAATTATTGAATTTCTTAGCATATAACACATGATTTCAACTCCTGTGCCTAATAAATAAGTAAAAATAATAAATACGATAACAAAGCCGAGACATCCACTCTACGGGCTCTCTCCCGCCGCAGGTCGGTTGCGAAGCCGCAAAAGCTTCCTGCGGTCTACACAGCATACCGACCAAAACCCTTCCGACGTGAGATGCAGCATTTGGGCAAACGAGTACCCACATTCACTGTACCCCCCCAACGAACACCTGCCTCCTGGCTATAAGGAACCTTGGCCAACCTGGAGAAGTCTAAATAGGCTAAGGACCCAGGTTGGCCGAAGCAAGGATAACCTGTGCCGGTGGGGTTTCCTAAGTAGCGCAGACGCCAGCTGTGAATGTGGAGAACCCCTGCAAACCATGGCGCACTTCACTAATTGTCCCGCGTGGCCGACCACCTGCTCGCGTGAGGACTTACTTGACGGTAACCAGAGGGCTACCACGGTAGCCGCTTTCTGAGCAAGTAAAATTTAGCCCGTATTCTTGCCGACACGAAACAAGAAGAAGAGTTAAAATATATTTTTTCCCATAAACATCTAACTCGGAGTAATAATTGGTATCATTAATAGAAACCAAATGGTCTTCACACCCTGACCCTATGCTAGTCTGTCTTAACATAAACAATTTGAAAATGCATACACATTTTTCTTAGTGGCTCGAAAAAAAGTCCCGTCGCCCGTGGAATATTCAATAATAAAATAAGCTCGTTAGAAATAGAAAGTCTAAAAACAGTTAAAAGTCACAACGAGTCGGTCGAACTTCGCTTGTAGATCGCGCACGTATGCTTTGTGCGCGTGATACCGCTGTCATACACACTAGCATTTATCTCTAGTTTGAGTAATGAGTAATGACGCAAACAGGATCTCAGCCATATGTTCTGTCTCTTTCTCGCCTGTTATCTCCTAGGCAATAAACCCACGTCACCTTCATGGAGTCTTTGCAGTTGTTAGAAACGTTACCGTGCACTTATCTGTGGTCTTTTTGGTGACTTGGCAAATATCTTAGACCCCAATTTATTCTTTATAATGTTTAACTAAGCTTTGTTTACCGGACTTTGATTTTCTTATGGATTATGCCTAATGAATTATGCCTAAATAAATAACTTTTTTAGCTCAACAGTAAGGCTGAAAAATAACGATAATTTTGGTCCAAATAGTACCCACCCACACACCCACACTGTTGATAATTCCTCAACTGAAAAGCATGTTTTTAGCTTAATACTTTTGTTTCTTGCCTTTTTTAAGTACGATTTTAGGGGTCAATGTCTAGAAAAGAATGTCTAATGTTTGATGATATACGTATTGAAAACGAAGAAAATTCAAGTGATAATAATGAGAATATTAAATTTTTTTGTTAATTTAAATTAATTGCACAAACGTACAAAGGGCGGGCCTGATGCCACGCAGCATTATCTACCGGCCAACCTAAAGGCAGAACAGAAAGAGTGATGCGTCCTGTGAACGGTTACCTTCTTGGTCCTGGTATTGTTGGGTACGCAGATGACAGTACTGCCGTCGAGAATTATATATGTCTAGCACAAGATCCAGCAGTGACGACATACGTTCTTCGAAAGAGGCTATGTTAGAGCGAATAAACTTGACCTTAAGTCGTGTCTCCGAGTAGGGTGACAAAAATCTAGTGAGTTTCAACGCCACCAAAACACGAGTCTACACGAGTCGACACGAGTCGACGAGTCTGTTCACCGCCAAAAGGAGTCCGTTCAATCTGGCTCCTTCTTTTCGAGGTTTAACTGTACCAGTTACTGACAGCCTCGAGCTTTACTGAAAACCCAAGTCCGATCCTGCATGGAGAATTGCTGTCACCTTTGGGATGGCTCAGCTAAATACCAACTAGAAGCACTAGATTTGATAGATCGCAGAGCCAAGAAGCTCGTTGGTGATGAGAGATGATGAGATGAGATGCAAATGAAAACCAAGTTTCACAGTCTGGCCCACCGTCGCAAGGTTGCATGTCTGTCGGTCTTTTATAGATTGTAATTCGGAGAGTATGCTCGAGAGCTCTACGAGCTTATTCCACCATCTCCCTTCTACCATCGGGAGTACAGACGCACCGCGGGAATTCACACATACTTGGTTGATATTCTGCACATTCGCACAAAGCGCTTTTAAACATCTTTTATAATGCGCACGGCTAATGAGTGGTACTCTCTGTCTGCGTCGCGAGTGAAAAGGCTTCTTCTGGGCAAGCTCGTTCCATTGTCGACCTCATCTCTGTCCTCAAGACTAGATCGAGGTCAAGAATAAGCCCATTGACAATAAATTTATGACCCTGTCGCTAATGTTGTTGGTCTTTCCAACTGAGGGTGTTGTCAAGAATTAAGCCAAGATCCTTCACGCTTTTACAGAGTTCAATAACATTATTATTGTGTACTACCAACATTAATATGAACTACCTAAAATAATAGATTGGCATTTACCAGGGTCAACCGCGATACCGAATTTTAGTGACCAATGATTTTTCATTATTTAAATTAATATTATTACGATTACAACATTTTCCCGGTAAAATAAATTATAATAATATTGTTACGAGCTGTCAAGAGAAAGAACAGTACCAGAAAGATCAATGGCCGCCGATAGGCCAAAATGCCTATTCTCCTTTTGGCATAGCTAGCACAAAATTTTGTTTTTTTTTTTTTGATAGCTCATTACGTTAGATGTAGTTGTTTGTTGTTGTTCAAATAATCTAAAATACATTATTTTTACTAAATATAGATTGCGTGTATGATGTTTACAAAATGCTAAATATGAACCCGACCCGTAGTGATCCGTTTGAAATATCCTACAGTGTAGCAGATTCCTCTTATTTTTGGCTTATATACTATGCGCGTCGTATGAAATCGAGCGAACTATGATAATAAGTGTCGAGCGCCGTGCGATCATTTCCTGCCCGCTGCGCGGCGCGGGGGATGCAAGACGCGCGGGTGAAATCGGATTTTTTCCTGGCTTTATACGCGCTCTTAATGACGTCAGCTAAACTACATCGCTTCACAAACAAGACTAGACGTATGTCGTCTGTCACACAGGTTTCATAGCCAAATGGTTGGAGTTACAGTCTCCAAATTTTCACATTATAAGTATCTTGTAGATTCAAACCTCCTATTCAGACACAAAAATTTACAAAATGTATTCTGAAATGTTTTTAAGGGTTCTCCCATTCAATTAAAGGGGGACGCAAAAAAAATATATTAACCCATCCCATCGAATGGGGTATAGTTATTTAGAACTTGTTGGGTAGATAAATACCAAAGATGTTTGAATTCGAAATTTTTTGTTTAAAAAAATATTGGGAACAAAGGAATGAAAAGCCACCAAAGCCAAATTTTTATTTTCAAAATTTTTATTTGAAGAACTTTTAACTTCCTATTGACCTATGAACTTGGATGATAATATTCCTAATTCCGTATGTTTTACTAACAAATAGTTATATTGATAAATCAGATTTTTCTTTTTGAAATTCCCTCATTTTTTCTATTACAACGTAACCCTAAATGTGCGAAGTCCGACACGCAATTGGCCGGTTTTTACATTAGGTTTGACTTATTCACGATTTCAAGCCAGACGGGCGGCCGTACGTTCAGACATATCTATATACATTGTGTAATGGTCGTGTGACAAAAAAGTATAACAACGTTGCTGCCCGCGAAACTGAACAATTTTTCAAAAGACGCGAAAGCGTAGACTCGCTCTATTTGCATTGTATTCTGCATGACATCCAATAAAATTATCTGAATCTGAATCTGAAAAAGAAATAATAGCGGTACCTACAAAATATGCTTCCTAATTAGCTACGGTCTGCGAAAAGTTTAATTAAGAAGCAAATCTTCACTCCTAAGTAGGTAAAGTTTTCTGTATGATGATGATGGATGGTGGGTGACGTCCGCAAACTTTACGTATGTGACTTTGTTTGCGTTTTGTTTGTATACACATCATTTGGATGCATGGCGTCCAACCACAACACGTTATGCGCGCTCATTCCTCCTGCGCACAAGTAAAATGTGGGACAGGCTTCCTCCAGCGGTTTTTCCTGTATCCTACGACATGGGGGCTTTTAAAAAGCGGGTCAACCAAGTCCTAAAAATCCGGCAGCGCACAAGTAACACCCCTGGTGTTGCAGGTGTCCATGGGCGGCAGTGACACTTACCATCAGGTGTGCTGTCTGCTCATCTGTCAGTTCTCACATAAAAAACCGGCCAAGTGCGAGTCGGACTCGCGCACTGAGGGTTCCGTACCACCACATAAACATAATTGTATTAGTTGAAATTTCAGTAAGTTAATGTGCTAGATTTTTTGAGTCCGACACGCGCTTGACCAAATTTTATTATTTGTTGTTATTTTATAGCCTATGCCCTATAAACATACCAATTTTCAAGTTTGTAAGTGTTCCCGTTTTTTTTTAAATAGAACTAAAACAAAAATCGCCTCAGCGACCATCCAACTTGACCCCTCTCTTATATGAATGTTCTTGAAACGGGAGCTCACCACAATTGGTTACCATTAGTTGTGAGAAAAGTTGTAATATTTAATGATTTCAGACTTTTCCCATTATTTGTACTGTGAGACCTAGCATCTTGCCAAATTTCATAATTTTAGGTCAACGGGAAGTACCCTGTAGGTTTTTCATTTTTGAATAAATGTATGGAGATGAGGACATAAAATGCCATATCTTTTGATTGCGTCATTGTAAAAAATTGAAATTTTCAGATCTTGTGTGGTTCATGGATCCTAATATATGGTATTAATTTCAACCTGATACCTTTACCCGTTCGTGAGATAAAGGGTCTTGACAGACAGACAGACAGACAGACAGACAGACGGACAACAAAGTGATCCTATAAGGGTTCCGTTTTTTTCTTTTGAAGTACGGAACCCTAAAAAAACCTTCTCTAAAATTATCGTCATATTTGACAGATTTTCCGGTCGCGGAACATTCTGCGTCGGAATTTCCGAAGACGTGTCGCAACACTAAAGTATGGCCAACGTAAAAAGTCCGTTTTGACATTTCTCTAACACCAACACACAGGGTCCATTTTTCTTTGCAGGTCGTTATTTATCATACGTTTGACAGCTGTCAGATAAGATCTATTACGATGGCCTTACTTTAAGGGATTATGAAACGACGATGGGCAGCAACGTCCTTCTGTGTATCGTACGGTCAACCGCTTGTCGGTAGAAACTTTTTCAACTCTATTACCAGGCCATAAGGTCCAAAAGTGTTTCTACCGATGTGCGGCCGTATGAACCATCGCACATACTGCGGTCCGCTAACAAGCGTTGTGACTATGGTACGGAAGTACGGTTGGAGAGGAATCTCCAACACGCGTTTCTGTTGTAATTCTGGAGGGAGCTCCTTGTCCTACAGTGGAAGTTTCATGGAAAATTATGATAAATAGATGATTTTTTGCGCAATTATATTTTAATACAATATACACATCATATTTGCAGATAAGGACGCACTATAAGTTGCTTGAATTTTCTTACCGTTGATGATCTCGTCGTTGTAAATATCCTCTAGCAAAATAGTTGATGCCAAGCACCGAGGCTATGCCTTTACACTCTATGCTCCTCAGTAAATTCTTGAAGCCAACCAGATACCTGTGAAAAAAATAACAATGGCTTGGTAAAATACTAGGATGAAATCATCCTTAATATTATTAACGCGAAAGTTTGTAAGCATGTATGGATGGATGTATGTTTGTTGCTCTTTCAAGTAAAAACTACTGAATGAATTTTAATGAAACTTTACACTAATATAGCTTATACGAGTACATCAGAATAACACATAGACTATAATTTATAAACCTGCGCAGACGAAGTCGCGGACACCAGCTAGTAGTAATATAATGATAAAATTATACAAATAACCGGCAATATGTATAATATAATCTGGCATTCTGGTAAAGAATGCCTAAAACGTGCACGCAATGTATGAAATATATTTATTTTATACTTTGCCTACGCATTGTATAGAATGACTAATGCACAGCCGGCAATGTGTGAAATCATAGCCTAACCTAATTTAAATTGAAATTAACTTTAATTTCCATTCTATTTAAGGAGTAAATTGCCCTCTCAGAAGTACAAATAGAAAACGAGTACAATGATTTTGATGTCAAATTGCACTGAGATTGGTTATAAATTCAGCGTAAACGTACATTTTATGTGTTTTCTCATGAAAATGTGTCCTCCGAAACACGAGTTATTAGTATTTTACGAGCAAATCTGTATTTTTACGCCACCCGTAAAGCGAATGAGACGTGAACACGCCCAAATGCTTGGCAATAAAAACATTTTTAATTTGGAAGCTTTCGGTTATTTTAGTATACGCTTGAAGCTATTGCCAAATACGTTTACTTACCTGGGACGTGCCTGGGACAAACAGTTCAATTAGGTAAGTCCAACCGCAAAAAAAATATTGCTTTCGAATTCAACTATGTTGGGCAGCTTTCAGTAAGGTCCATAATGATTTTCTCTTTCAAAATACCGCTTTATTCAACAAAGGTCTTTGAAGAGTATGCGATGATAATATATGGCACCGAGACGTGGTTGCTCACGATAAATAAATAAATAAAGCCTGAAATTCATCAAAAGGGTTATGGAAACCACTTTACTTGAAGCCTCTCTGCTTGAGATCTGCAGAAGAAACGGGGAGATCCGCAGAAGAACCAAAGTAACCGACATACCTTTGACAATTGCTAACCTTCAGTGGCAGTGGGAAGGGCATATCGCTGGAAGAGAGAAAGAGGGTAGGGCTTATGTGCAAAGTCCGTCTGGGGAAGTACCACCCCCTTGCCTATTTCTGTCGTATAATGTAGCAGTATTTGCACTGCTGTGTTTCAGTTTGAAGGGTAAGGGACCCGGTAAAACTACCGGCACACGACATCTTAGTTCTCAGTGCGGGCAACGTGTTTTGCTGTCTTATTAGTGTCAAGTTATGCCGGCTGATAAGACAATAGAGCGGTGGTGACCACTTACCATCAGATGGCCCATCTGCTCGTTTGCTCACTTGTCACACAAAAAAACAGTGGCCGATGGATCAGAAAGTTCTAGAGTGGTGACCACGAACCAGAAGACGTAGCGTGGGCAGACCCACAAGGTGGAGCGACGACCTGGTCAAGGTCGCTTAAAGCTGTTGGTTACAGACAGCGCAGGAACGGTAGTCGTGGATATCTTTAGTTAAGGCCTATTTGCAGCAGTGAACGTCTCTCAGCTGTACAAATTACAAACAACAATCTTACTTGTCTATTGAAGACGGAGCTGAGAGAACATATTATTGTGCGAAAGGGAACTAAACATCCCTTTCGCTCCGTTTTCAGTTGTTGTGACATACGAAACTAGTGATTACCTAAAGGCACTACGAGTAACATAAAATATCTGTCCTATATGATTCGCATTTTTCAACCATAACAAACCATGAAGTCAATTTGCTATTCACGACGTTAGCTGTGACGTCAGAAACGGCCGTTAGAAACTAGGGCGAGTATTGTGTTCACCCCTTATTAATAGGAAGTCGGTGTACAGTCTCCTTTAAGACGATATACGGTTTTATGCAATTTATAAGCGTCTTCGTGTGGTATTATGGTGTAGAATGCTGTAATTGGCATTCCATACATACTCGTAGTACAAATTGAGGAGCTTTGGTGTCACGTTTTATGAATATTTTGTCGTTGTACGAGCATCATTTATACAAGGTTAAGAGCTTGTTCCGTTTGATGCGGGGAAAGAATAGCACCAACCCATCTTTACCCGTGGGTCGTAAGAGGCGACTAAGGGATCCTGAACCGGATTTTAAGATGGTAAGTGTATCTTACCATCTTAAAATTTGCTTTGGGGTGGCCTAGGGGTGTCCCAAAGATCTTGGGAACCCATGCAAAGCGCGAAGCGGAGCGCACGTTTTATAACGTCAATGGGGCGTCCACATCCCACTACCAATTTTTTTGCGAGGTCGGCCATCGATCTTACTTAGTTGAATACCTACCTCCATAGAGTGCTGCTGTCCGTATCTTTGATCTCCTTGGTGAGATGATTCAGCAATGCGGCGTTAGCGCTGGTGTACCACTCCACGGTAGCCGTCATCGAGGTCCCAGGGTTGATGCTCGCCCTGCCAACAATAACAGGTACATTACTTCTTTTGCCCGGGATATTTCCTGGGTTTTTTTGGGGTTCTGTATTCACTGGGTATCAATGGGACTCAAAAGACTTGTTTTCTGTTTCTCTTTACTATCTTTAAAAACAAGAGGACGGTTAAATAAATGGGGACGCCCTTTCTTTTAGTAACGAGAACAAGAAACGAATGATGTTTTTTCAAATACATGTCGCAGGCAAATTGTGACTTTGGGTAATACCTATCTAGGCATTGTTGAAAACAGCGAGAAATGATTAAATTAGCCTCTTTACATAATGCGTAGATATTTTACAAAAAGGCGTTTCGTTGCCGCAAGATAACCTAACCCACCCTAACCAATCTCCAAGGAGTTTGTCTTGTCTAACAAACTTTTAAAGTGCTACAGCGATCTAACCTGTCGTCGCGGTTTCACAATATTCCGGCCGTTTATAAGGCACAAGGCGCCGTATGCCGCAGGCAAATTATTCGCCTATTTGCACTACATAATGATAAAATTTTGCCCTACCTATTTGCACCACATAATGATAAAATTTTGCCCTCCCAATTTGCACCACATAATGATAAAATGCTTTTGTTTGCAATAAAGTCGGGCAAGCATGATCTGAACCCATTTCAAATTTCAAGTCGATAGCGTGAGTAATTGCTGAGATAAACACGTGTGTCAGACAGACAAACAGACCACCAGACGAAGTCGCACCATAAGGGTTCCATTTTTAGGGTTCCGATACCAAAATGGTAAAAAAATGGAACCCTTATGGTGCCGCTTTGTCTGTCTGTCACACCTATCTCAGCAACCACTCATGCTATCGACTTGAAATTTGGAATAGTTTGCGTAAAACGAAACGAAAATGAAATAGTGTACGTACTGAAAATTTAGTTTACCTAAAATTCTCCATACAAAACGCCTATTTGCAGTGCTCCGACGGAGTGTTACATGCTGGACTTGTATCATTATTGGTGTAATAATGATACAAGTCCAGCATGTAACACTCCGTTCCAACTCAAGAAAAGTTGTAATATTTAAGAGAAGCTCCGTGGTTCCGTACCTCAAAAGAAAAAAACGGAACCCTTATAGGATCACTTTGTTGTCCGTCTGTCTGTCTGTCTGTCTGTCAAGACCCTTTATTTCACGAACGGGTAAAGGGATCAGGTTGAAATTAATACCATATATTATGATCCATGAACCACACAAGATCTGAAAATTTCAATTTTTTACAATGACGCAATCAAAAGATACGGCATTTTATGTCCTCATCTCCATACATTTATTCAAAAATGCAAAACCTACAGGGTACTTCCCGTTGACCTAAAATTATGAAATTTGGCAAGAAGCTAGGTCTCACAGTACAAATAAAGGGAAAAGTCTGAAAACATTATATATTACAACTTTTCTCACAACTAATGGTAACCAATTGTGGTGAGCTCCCGTTTCAAGAACATTCATATAAGAGAGGGGTCAAGTTGGATGGTCGCTGAGGCGATTTTTGTTTAGTTCTATTTAAAAACGGGAACACTTACAAACTTGAAAATTGGTATGGTTATAGTGCATAAGCTATAAAATAATAACAAATAATAAAATTTGGTCAAGCGCGTGTCGGACTCAAAAAATCTAGCACATTAACTTACTGAAATTTCAACTAATACAATTATGTTTATGTGGTGGTACGGAACCCTCAGTGCGCGAGTCCGACTCGCACTTGGCCGGTTTTTTTCTTTGTAGGTCATAATTTTTCATACGTTTGACAGCTGTCAAAAAGGATCTTTGGAACTTGCTCTTTCTTTCTGATCATGAAAGTTAAGTAACCTTGACTATTGTCAGGACCTGGGTGGGTGATCGCTAGTGTCACAAGAACGAGTGTTAAGAGCAGAAGAGCGTTTCCGTGCTTCGGAAGGCACGTATAGCCATTGGGTCCAGCTGCTATCACCGATAGTACTCGTTAAATCAAAGGCCATTTGGCAGCTTGAAAACTGACAGGCAGGCCACTAACCTGGCCTTATTGAATTGGGTCTGATTTGCTCTCTGAGTTGCGAAGGTCAGATGGCACTGTCGATGTCTCTCTGTGTAAAAACCGATGCTCTTGTCAAATCCCCTTAGTTAGGTAGCCGAATACGTAGAAACGGAAAATTATCACTAAATTTGACGTCGGCTATTCAGTTATGTACCTTTTTGAAATTCTTTGATGTTTTAGGCTCGTGTTGATAAATCCCTCTCAAGTGCAGGCGCAGATCCAGGGGGGGGGGGGTCACAGGGGTCATGACCCCCCCCGAAATCCAAACAGATTTTTTTTCGTTAATCTAGAAAACCCGGTACCCGAACTATACAGCGTGTAACGGAAAGGTGTGATAATACTGAAGGGTGTGAATCTTCCTAAGAAACTGAACAAATTTTCCCAAGGAACATACATAGAACAAAATAATTTTTTGACCTCCCATAAAAACTGCATCAGCTGATTGGGCATTTTGTATGGGAGGTCAAATTTAGTTTTTCGTACCTACTCCGACCTATGTTCCTTGGGAAAAGTTGTTCAGTTTCATGGGCAGATTCACACCCTTCAGTATTATCACACCTTTTTGTTACACGCTGTTTAAACAGAATCAAACATACGTTCACAGTACAATATTTGTACATTGTCGCGGGCTAAAGCTCGTAATTTTATATTCATACTAGCGGCCCACCCCGGCTTCGCACGAGTGCAGTTAGTTTTGGGGGATGTTTGTTTATCTAGAAATGCTTAAACATGTTTTTCAGTACATGTTTTGTTTAGATTGACATTTTTAAATTTGTAATATCTTTTGAATGGAATTTCCGATTTGAATTTTAAAAAGAAGTCCACATGTATTATTACAGTCTTGAATACGAAATAATTTATTTGATTAAGGATTAATACAAAGGTATGGATAACATGGTCTGATTTGGTTGGACAAAATGAAGATTTTTTTTGAAGAATAAATGAAGATTTTAACATTATTTTATTCCATCATCAATAGTTTCCATAGCGCATGCGATTAAAGACATCGTATAGCAATTTTTTTCACCTTGAGTTACATTGAGCAAGGGACAGCCCTCCGAATACTGAAAAGGGATGATCAGTCAACGTAACTGAACATATTTCAGCGAATAAAACTTTCAGGAAATAAAAGAATAAATTGGCCTGTCAATACAAAATTGCAAACTTGATTGGACAGTTTGTACGGAGAGGCCGATTTTTTTTTCGTTTCCTGAAAGTTTTGTTCACTGAAAGTGGTTTAATACACCCTTACACCCGTTATAAAATACCTTGTCCTGACTTGATGACTGATTCATCAACGCCGAGCCGTAACCGCTATATCTACAGATCTGAAATTTTGTACACAGGTTTTTTGCACTTCAAACCAACCACTAACGAAGGATTTTCCAAAATTCATCCCTTAAGTGGGTGCAATAAGGGATGAAAGTTTATATGAAAGTCTCTCATTTATTGAGTTAGATTCGCACAAATCTGAATTTAAGCTTTTGGTAAAAAATAAAGAAATATGTGTTTAAGCATTTCTTAAAAATCACGGAGGTGAAAAAGGGGATGATTTTTTGCGGTATGTTGGTCTATAAGTCTTTAATTTTTAAGGGTAGAATTATAGAAATTTGTTTTTGAGCTCTCCGTACACGTATTTTTTTACTTCTAAAACTGTAGGATTTTCATACGAAATTTCATCCCTCATTTTACCCCCTTGGGTGATGATATCTCAAAGTTACTGAAACACGTGTTTCTTTGTTTCTTATTATTAGCTAAAATCCGCAATACCCGAAATTTTCAAGTACCGCATGTCAAAGCTGTAAGATTTCATACAAACTTTCAACTCTTGATTCACCCCTTTGGGGGATGATATCTCAAAATTTCTGAAACACGTGTTTCTTTGTTTCTTAGCTTAAGTTTAAATTTTCGAGCACCTCATGATAAAACTGTGATATCTATACAAACTTTCATTTCTCATTTCATCACGTTAGGGGATGAATTTCTAAAAATGCTGAACGTACTCTTTATTTTTTATGGAGAGCTTTTAACCAAATTTGTATAATACTACTTTTAAAAATGAAAGACTTATAGACCAACATACGGAAAAAATCATCCCCTTTTTCACCCCCTTGAAGGGAGATTTTTAAGAAATGCTTAAACACGTGTTTCTTTATTTTTTACCAAAAGCTTTAATTCTAATTTGTGTGAGTCGCATTCAAGAAACAAAGACTTTCAAACAAACTTTTGTGCCTTATGGGGATGAATTTTGGAAAATCCTTCCTTAGTGGGTGGTTTTGAAATGCAAAAAACCTATGTACAAAATCTGTAGCTATAGCCTTTACGGCTCGGCGTTGATGAATATATCATTAAGTCAGGACAAGCTATTTTATATATTTAGATTATTATCAGTATTTTTTAGCTCTATTACGTGAAATTTCGAACTCGCTTCGATGGTGAATTTGCAATATGTATTTTCATGTCTCTGTGAGTATGCGATATCTGTTTTCCTTTGCTCATAAAACTACCTCAGCTCATTTTTGTGTGGGTAAAAATAATGTTGTGGTTAGGATCAGCCTCGATGACCCCCCCCAAAATCTAGGGCTGGAACCGCGCCTGCTCAAGTGTGAGACTGCTCTAAAGATGTACCTTACCCATACAAATTATACATCTTGACTACAATCTCAGACTTCGAGTGCGATTTATTAATACGAGCCTAAGAGTCTCGTATTTCTTCTACCAATCTTGTATTTTCAAAGTCTTTCAAATAGTAAAGGAAATAAAAACTCCATTATTGTCTTCTTCATAACATCCCATAAAACGTCCACTGCAGAGCAGGGAGCTTCCTCCAAAACTCTAGCAAAAACGCGTGGTACTTTGGTAGGGATTTACCATAGTCACCACGCTTGTAAGCATTGGGGCTGGCAACTGCTGTTGTTGGTGACCGCAGTATGTAAGATAGTACGATACACAGAAATATGTTGCTGCCAATCCTTCGGCTTACAAGCCCTTAGTCGCCTCTTACGACAGCCACGTGTAGAGATGGGTTGGTACTACTCTTTGCCGGCACCACACGGAAATAAAAAATGTCTTTATCAAACGGGAAATATTTTCCTTAAAATAATCAGTCACTGTAAGTACTCACAGTCTCTTGCAAACTTAATACAGCGGGGCTCAGCTGTTTCATCCATTAAACTTATACTTCAGTGGACTGGAGAGTCATTAGTTTAATGATATTAAACTACAGAAGAATCTTGTATTTTCTTTTTTAATAACATTCCAGGGGGTATATTACGGTAGCTGAAAAGTGTCCGTCATATGCGAACGATTTTCTTTGCAACCAATGATGTTTTTCTAGATTTCCTTTCACCGGCTGAAAAACGGCTCCCGAAATTAGACCACGCTGAGAGAGTGTGGTCGTATTTCAAATTAGTTCGATAGGAAATCATGATAGCTTGCAAAGGTAATGGTTCGCAAATGGCAGACACGTTAGACACGCTACCTAAATAGATCCCCTGGTTCTTATATTTTTCTCTCAACATAGCACGACTTTGTTTGTGAAGAGATGTGGGTTAATTAATGTCGTAAAATTTTATTGTGAAGCATTATAGGCTAAAAGGCGGTCGGAGAACGTTCTTACAGCAAATCCCTTTGGGAACCATAGGTATCTGATTGAGGTCCAGCACAATCCAGCCTCTATTAGGAGAAGGACATACAGTTAAAAAACGTTCCCAGCCATTCTGGTCACATCTTTCAGAACATCTTTTCTATCTGGTACTAAATATATGAAAACAACATAAGAAATCATCAGATATGACTTTTTTCAGTCCCAGATGTTATATGATTTATCGTAAACAATATCCACTTATCCACTAGATAGCTAGTCCTCTTCAATAGATACAGATTGAGTTCTACTTGCACTTGATCAAGTAGACTTTCCGACGGAGTCCGCTCAGTCTATATTAATAATGAAGAAGATAAAACCAAAAAGTGGACCTGGGCAATAGTTTGCTTTAATTTCTTTATTTTCAAAGGTTTTACTTTAGCAAAATAAAGTCGTCGTACTATCGGCCCCTTGGCATGGTACAAAAAATGCCGTAATCATGCTTTTTTGAATAATTCATGATAAAATACTCATAAACAATTTATTGTGTAGACAAAATGGTAGGCATCTTCACTTTTACTTTTCTAGTCGTGTTTGTACACGTGTTTTGTACAAAACAGGAAAAAATATGAAATAAATTTCAAGAACAAGGAGAGGGAATTCCGATCGAGGGAATTACTTACCAATATGTCACAGAATGTTTGTTTGGTTAGTCTTTAAGCGGCAACGTAAAACCCATAAAAGTAATCAATCTCTTGGCCACATGTTCCAAATAAAAAACTAATTTCGAAAGCTAGGAAGAACGGAATTCCTACCGCGCTTCGAGGAAATGTCCCACTTAAAAATAACAAGTTTAAGAACGTATTTTTTAGGGTTCCGTACCCAAAATGTGAAAAAAGGGGAGCCTGTTAATATGCCTCCGATGCCTGTCTGGCTGTCAGCGGTCTGTATCTCATGAACCGTAATAGGTAGACAGTTGAAATTTTCACAGATTATGTATTTCTGTTGCCGGTATCATTAAACAATAAAATTAAAAACAAAACTAGGGGGCTTTTTTGTTTCAGCTCTTTCGTAAAAACGAGAACACTTACAAGCGTGAAAATAGGTATGTTTAGTTATAGTAATAACCTATAGAATAACAACAAATTATAAAAACTTTTCTTCTGCGTTTCTGCGCGAGACGGTTTCTTTACCTTACTGGTGTAACCCTCGGTGCGCGTGTCCGACTCGCACTTGGCCTTTTTATTTTACATACCTACTATTTACATTATCGCGTTTGTTTCTATTTCATGAAGTCTTGTACAATGTATTTGCTCGAATAAAATCGTTTAGTTGTGAAAGAAGACGTAGTGACTAAAATTGAGAAAGGGATGCTGAGATGGTTTGGTCATGTAGAAAGGATGAGTGAAAGAATATTGACGAAAGAGATCTACAAGGCGAGAGTGAATGGAAACGTTGGAAGGGGAAGGCCTCGGCGAACGTACCAAGACCAAATTCAGGACGTTCTGAATAAAGGCCAGGTTAAAAGTACCCAAACCGACGAGCATGTATGAAAGGATTCATGACAGTTCAGGAAGCAAGGGAAGTATGTCAAGATCGTAGCAGGTAGAGAACTGTGGTCTCTGCCTACCCCGACGGGAAAGAGGCGTGATATTATGTATGTAGTTGCAGAGTGTCCCTATCCCAGCAAGACCTCACATGGATAGAAACGTGCCGAAAGTAGCGAATTGCAGCACAATTTGGTAGCCCGTGCAGAAAAGTACTTTTAGTTGCAGTAGTTCGGATGCTAGTCCGGTTAACCGAACTAATGCAACACTTAGGTAGGTACCTACTTTTTAATTATTATTTATGTTTACCTTGGATTTACACATTCTTGCTCGCTATTCGCCTTGCCACTCGACGAACAGTTCGCGTACGAGTGCCATTGCGAATTACCGTTCACACATTCGTACATTCGCGTGTGCATTATATTTATTGCGTTCATATTAAACATACTAAAGTAAAAAAAATGCGCGTTACTTCACTCAATTTTGCTTTATTCTTGTTAAGTTGGGCGCTAGATAACGATTGAATGCAAGCGAATGTGTAAACGGTTCGCGTTCGCCACTCGTGCTTCATTGGCGTCGAGCGCGAGTCGTAAAGCGAATAGCGAGCGCACTGTTTACATAAGCGTGGTCGTGGCTCGTGTCGCCATTCGCCTCGTCAGTCGCACAAATGTGTAATCTCGTTCAAAGTTCAAAGCAAGGAGTTTTTAGCTCGCTGTTATTAGTAAATAAATAGATTTGAGTCTGTACATATTTTTATGCAAAATGAAATTACTTACTAACTGTATTTACTTATTGTTTTTACTGTATTTTTCAGTAATACTAGGCTTTTTGAATCATTATCCTCGGTCTTGCAAGTTTAAACAATCATATTTGCACATGCGTCGTGTGTGTGATGCTCCCACCATTTCGTTCGCTATTTCATTTCGTTTGAACTTTGGTGAGTAGTTTGATTTGAGGTATAAAAGATATGTTTAATTTTTACAATTAAATAGTACAGTACCTGGGCGACCGAGCTTCGCTCTATAATAGCCGCCTCAACATTAAAATATCATCGGGTGAGCAAGCTAGCTATGCTACCCGCCATTAAGACGGCGCTGTAGGCTTTATCTTAAACGCAAATGCTTAAAAACACTGGGAAAACGAATTTTCCTAGATATGAGACCTAACTAGATCGATTTTTCGCCCCTGAAAGCCCCCTTATGGTAAATTTCATCGAAATCGTTAGAGCCGTTTTCGAGAAACCGATTACAAATATATAAGTATATACAAATATTGTACGTTTAATATTATAGGATAAGTATACATACCTAACTTTTAAACTAACTATAAGTGATAGTGACCGCAAAATTCTCGAACAATATTGCTTAAATATTTTCATTAAACTTTTCCTTGTGGTTGCTAGCTGGATTGTTATTATCAATATATTATGAAGCACTTTTGTGACTAATACTGAATTAGGTCAATAAATATCAGTATACACGAATGTAGTTATTCGCCGTTTACGAACGGCAGGCAAATTGTAAACGGTCGGCAAATAGTAAAACGGCGCCGGCAGATTGTGAAAAGGTTTAGATCACAGTTCAATTTTAGGTTCGTTAGGTAAGATTGTTTGTAAACCCATCTTACGACCACAATGCCCGAGCTGAGCGAGCGAAGCAAGCGTGCTGAATTATGCGCCGTTTTGTAAATTGCTTAGGCATTATGTAAAATGCCGAATTATAAAATTTTCCTGCGACATAGATATTCTACTAGGATATAGTACCAAAACTCTTCTATAAAGGTGTCCAGATCAGTTTTTGTGATAAGGTTAAAAATCTGGGCCTGCTCATGGACTGCAACATGTCTTGGATATCTCACGTCAACGATGTTAGCAGGCGTATGCATTTTACGTTCCACTCTCTCAAGCGTCTCCAGTATTTCCTTCCTTTTAACACCAAAATTATGCTTGCGCAATCTCTCCTGTTACCTATCCTTGACTACGCCGACGACGTCTGTTATTTGGATGTGACTGAGGAGCTGCTTAACAAGTTAGAGCGCCTTCAAAACTTAGCTATACGCTTCATTTTCGGCTTGCGAAAATATGACCACATTTCTCAATTCCGTGCTCTACTTAAATGGCTCCCTATCCGCCTTCGTCGCGATATGCATATCCTATCTGTCCTTTTCAACATCCTCAATGACCCGCACTCCCCACCTTACCTTCGTTCCCGTTTACGACTGTTCGGTTGAGTTAAGGAGTGATCACAGCTAGCTGAATTCAAAGACTAATTCGGCATACATTGCTCGTTGAAGTAAGGATAATGCAATAACATAACCAAGCCTCCCAGCAATGTATGCCGAATTAGTCTTTGAATCCAGCTAGATGTGATCGTGGCTAAACTGTCCATTTGCATATCCATATTGCATGTCCATATGTAATAACAAGTACTAATAAACAATTTTAAAAAATTCACTATAGATTACCATCGATACTTGAAAGGTTCAGATATTTTCTATGCGACTGTTCGGTAGAGTTAATAAACCTGCTTTGCGATAAAAAAAATCGTAAAAAGAACTAGGTAACTCTACACTGCGCGTGGCTTGACACGAACTTGGTCGGTTATTTAGTGTCGATTATTACCGGTACTTTTAAGAATTCGATATTCTTGATATTTTCTATAGGAATATTCGCTAGAGTTACTGTATTTTTAAAATTCAACCATCGATCTCGTTATCGCAGCAACACTGATTCAATAATTTTCAAAATTTACGGTTCGGTTAGGTACTGAATCAATCGCCAGTTAAAGCGCGACGGAGTCAGATGTGTCCGTGACTCCGTGTAGAATACTTGACTAGTGCAACACTGTTAGTTTTGAATATAGCGGTCTTTAATTGTTTTTCTAGTAGGAGCGCTTGTTTTAAGTAAAAAAGTATACCATCAGTTAGGCCATTATTTTTTGTTCGACAAGTTGTTCGATTCGAGTCAATCATTCGCATTTGCCCATCACTAAACCTCCTAACTAAGTGACTACGTATAGCACAACTAGTGAAGAAGCAACAATCGAAATATTTGAATGAACTACTTAGTACTATCCAAATAATCTTTTGTCATTCAATTGTTATTTTTGATTGGAATCATTATTCGCTTTTCGTACGGTTTTGAATGAAAAAATTATATACGAGTAACTAAAAGAATGAATAAAGCACTCAAATTCTTTATGTTTACTTGACTGGTGCAACCTAATTTTATTTCCTTGTTTGTTTTTTAGTATACCGGTAATTATGTGTTTTTTTTGTAGTTATTCTAGTGTTTTTCTATACAACATAAATTAGCCCTTATTAATATTTTCCGTACGATGATGTGTTCTATTCGTATTGGCCCTTCACTAAAGTTCCTTCCTGCGTTGCTTACTATGCGGCTTACTCAGTTAGTGACTTACTTAGTTCCATCTTTCTACCTTCCTTTCCTTCGTAGGAGACTAACTGACTTAGTGTGTGAATTCAGTCAGGTGTGATCGGCCCTTAAGCTGGCAATGCTGCATAAGTTGTAAAAACATCAAGAGCTATACTCGATTGTAACGAGGTGTTCCAAAAACTACTAAGTTGCGATTCAGAAGCAAAATGTAAACATTTCTGCTAAAAACAGCCAACTACCTACTAAATGGAAACAAAATTTGTTTGATAGCATTTACTGCTATCTTAATTTTCGTATTTTTTTCTGGTTTAAACTGCAACTACATCGCGATGCGTGTTTACATTTCACATTAACTAATAATGTTGAGTTTCCTTTTCTTAAGTTTCCTCATTATTTTTAGTTTAAATAACTAAGAAAATAATAAACTTTTTTCAATATTTTATCTCATCCTTTTATTTCAATACCTGCTAACTTCACTATTTTTATTATGATTATAACGCAACGTTAAACAACAACTGCTATATCTAACACAAAATACGGTAATCCGTAATTTGTAATCAAAACCATTATTACCACAAGTAATGTACAATAAAAAAATTATAAGTAAAGTGCATTTAAATTACTTTGATAACTCAAAAACTGAATTGGTAAAATGTTTTTTGTTTTCCTGTAAAGTTGACGTTTTGTAGATAGCACTTTTAAGATCTTAAACGTCGTTATGAAGATACTAGCTGTTGTCCGCGACTTCGTCCGCGAGGGATTCTATCTGACCATCCATCCATCTACCCTTCCGTCTATCTGTCGTCCGTCCGTCCGTCCAACCATCTGTCCAACCGTCCGTCAAACCATCACTTTCCCTGCCCCTCTCCCTCTCCCCCTCCCCCTCCTCCCTTTTCCTCTCCCTGTCCCTCTCCCTATCCCTCTCCCTCTCCCTACCCCACAAACTCTTTTTCACAGATTATGTATTGTATTTCTGTTGCCAAAAAAAGAGAACACTTACAAGCGTGGAAAATTGGTATGTTTTATAGTGTATAAGCTATACAAGGTGTAACCAAAATGGTATGTCCACCCTGAAGGATGTGATTCTGCCAATGAAACTGAACAACTTTCTCTAAGAAACGTAGGTCGAAATATGAAAAAATACTTTTTGCCCTATCATACAAAATGATCAGCTGATTCAGTTTCATTATGGGGTTAAAAATTTTTTTCGTGTTTCGACCTTTGTTCCTTAGGGGAAATTGTCAGTGTTGTTATACCCTTTCTGTTACACCTAGTGGAATCAACAAATCATAAAAACTGGTCAAGTTCATGTCGGACTCACGCGCATTTAAACACTTCTGCGTGACTGCGCGTCCATACTAGACAGTATTATTATTATCTTAGTGGTTTTTTGAAAACGGTACGTATATTATAGGCCGATTTAAAATTTTGTAACTACTGTACAGTAGCAAGTTTTTTTTATTTTTTATTATTGTCAATGGGCTTACTCTTGACCTCGATCTAGTCTTGAAGACAGAGATGAGGTCAACGATGGAACGAGCTTGCCCAGAAGAAGCCTATTCACTCGTGACTTAAAAAGATTCGGGTTATATTAACTCGGGAACACAGACGCAGGCAGAAAATCCCACTCTTTTGTCGTGCGCATTTTATAAGATGTTTCAAAGCGCTTTGTGCGAATGTGCGGAATATCTACCAAGTATGGGTGATATCCTGCGGTGCGTCTGGACTCCCGATGGTAGAAGGGAGATGGTGGAATAAGCTCGTGGAGCTCTTGAGCACACTCTCCGAAGTACAATCTGTAGAAGACCGACGGACATGCAACTGCAGTAATGGAGAATTGATTGATTAGACGTGGCCGCTAATATGATAAAAATTTGACAGGTCTAACAGTGATGTTGTCTTTTTTCAGTAACAAAAATAGCAACATTTTTAAACCTGTCAAATTATAGCCTTAAATTTAGCGGCCACGCTAGAATTGCCCCATTGCTGATCATGTGACAGATAAATAAATGTGTCTGTGTGTGGTACACACGTGGTACATGATGGGCATCGTGTGCGCCGAGCAGTTCATTTCTGCTATATAGTAAATAAACTCGCTACTGTGCTTGGTCGAAACCTCAAATGAAAGAAAGACGTACGTATGTGAGTAATATAAGTTTTATTGAGAAAAGCAAAGCTAAACTAAAAACAGACCAAAACCCAAAATAATTAATTAACACATTATGTAGAACGCGACAGCAATTCAAGCCGTGTAGCAAAACCGGTGTAACGAGCCTGAAGGATGTTGTATGTTTGACGCAGGCAAATTGTATAATTCGTCGTTTTAAATTATGCCTTGGCATGCTAGAAAATGCAGAGAAAATTTTAAATCGTCATTTTACATAATGCCGCTGCATTTTGTTATTTGTTTCTGGCGTTGTAGTCGTAAGTTAACCTAACCCAACCTAACCGATCCCTGCTCGGTTGGATTTGGTTTTACGGTGGCTGAGGAACCTAAGATGGACCAGTGATATAAACTCGTTAACAATCAGCCGGCGCCGTTTTAAAATTTGCCAAATGTTTACAGTTTGCCTGCCGTTTTTAAATGCCGAATTATACGATTTACCTGCGAAATAATCATATATCTGAACAACTTTTTCCATGAAACCATGGATGAAACATAGGTCCAAATACAAAAAAGAAACTTTCCGTAGAAAACGCACCACTACAGCGTATTTGACGGAATTTTTGGTCGGAAAAGTTATTTATTTTAATGAGAAGATTAACCCTTAGGCTTGGTTTACCCTTTTTGTTACACCTTTTACATTTTAAGGTTTATTTTCTTTAAATCTAATAGGTTTGATTTCAAAATCCATGCGTACGGAACAAATAACTTCATTAATAGGATCATAAGTAAAATTGTACACAAAACGTCCCTTTGAAAAAGGAAAATTAGGTATCCTCACCGCTGGCAAAGTCATGTTAGCAAGAATGTATTCGCCCTGAAATAAAAAAGGAGAGGTTACAATAAGATTTTTTACATTCACTTCTAACGCTACTTCAGCGACGAAAAATGCAGTTATACCCTCTTAAGGGGCTGATAAGAGCTAAATACGCTTCACTTGAGCAGGTTTTTAATGAAAAGTGATGAATATATGTCCGAGAAAAAAAATTATGTGATAACTAAGCATCTTTCCAAGAATATGGCCGACTCTGAAACACGATTAAATATATTTTATACGCCATAAAAAAAAAAACAAAGTTCCTCTGCTTTTTGCTATGAAACCGTTTTTCTTAAGTACCCATTAATCTATGATGCCAAAACTTTTACGCATTATTCAATATCATCATCATCATCATAACATCCCATGCAACGTCCACTACAGGACAGGGAGCTCCCTCCAGAATTCTAGCTTTTGCTGGAAATATGTGGAGGGGAAGTACCATAGTCACCTCGCTTACTAGCGTTACGGCTGGTACTATGGACCGCGGTTGCAGGTGACCGCAGTTAGTAAGATGTAAGATACAGAGGAGGATGCTGCTGCCCATCCTCCAGTTAACCCTTAGTCGCCTCTTACGACACCCACGGGTATGTATGGGTTGGTACTATTCTTTGCCGGCACCACACGGGACAATATAATTATGCATAATAATATAGTTGTTTAATTATTAATAAAGGGTACAGATTCTGAGAAAAATTCAAAAATGAGCGAAAAACGTAAAACATCGTGAATCCGCTCCGTTCTAACACGCACATTCTGTCCTTTGTTAGGAAGGGAGGTAATTAAGCTCTTATCAGCCCCTTATTTGAGGGTATCCCAGATGTATTAGTAAAACGGCGCCGGCAGATTGTGAAGAGGTTTAGATCACAGTTCAATTTTAGGTTCGTTAGGTAAGATTGTTTGTAAACCCATCTTACGACCACAATGCCCGAGCTGAGCGAGCGAAGCAAGCGTGCTGAATTATGCGCCGTTTTGTAAAATGCTTAGGCATTATGTAAAATGCCGAATTATAAAATTTTCCTGCGACATAGATATTCATAAATGACTAGCTTTTGCGTGCGACTTTATTCACGGAGAATCTCAACAAAAACCATCTCTTTATAGCAAATTGTAAAATTAAAGTCAGTCAGTCACGCTTTCACTGTAAGTAGTATATTTTTTTATGTAAAAAGTGAGCAAGCGATCTTGTAGGTCACCTGATGGTAAGTGGTCACCACCGCCCATAGCGCCCACTGTCTTATAAGTAGCATAATCGACACTACCAAACCAGCAAAGCGCGTTGCCCTCCCTGAGAACTAATATAGTGTGTCTAAGTATGATGATAGTTTGATCCAAAGGGACGGACACAGGCAACTTGTTTGCTGATATCCACGCGTACGAGGTTGCGGGTAAAAGCCAGTAATAAGTTACGGCTAAGGGCTCTCCCGCACACGACCGAGAATCGGTGACCGATTTTTTGTCGACATCCCGCTCTGACGTGTTATCACCTGCATCTTCCCTCCTTGTTCTGGCCGATAATCGCCCACCGATTCTCGGTCGTGTGCGGGAGCCCTAAAGTTCTCATTAACACTTGTCAAGGTTGGCCGTCGTGATTTAGCCATTTTAAATTTTCGGCGAAGAAACATTTGCTCTCCACCACAAAATGAAGGTGAATGAAATAAACGCAAATATAAACGGCACAAACAATGAATTAATTGTTATTATCGACGTTTAAGATCTAAAAAGTGCTATCTTAATTTTTTCGATTTTCGGATTGTTGGCTAAATGCACTAAGCTGGCAATGCTGCATAAGTTGTAAAAATATAAAGATAACGAGGTGTTCCAAAAACTGCTAAGTTACGATTCAGAAGCAAAATGTAAACATTTCTGCTAAAAATAGCCAACTACCTACTAAATGGAAAAAAAAATTGTTTGATAGCATTTACTGCTATCTTAATTTTCGTATTTTTTTTCTGGTTTAAACTGCAACTACATCGCGATGCGTGTTTACTGTTACGCTGCGCGTTCCCGTCTGAGCGTTCGAACGGTGCAAGTAGTATAAATTATTCCTGTCAGTTAATATAATTCTAGCGTAATGCCATTTAATTTTTTTTTAAATATCATTTAATTTTAACTTACAATTTTGTCATTATAATTTCATGTCACCTTAACTAATAATGTTGAGTTTCCTTTTCTTAAGTGTCCTCATTATTTTAAGTTTAAATAACTAAGAAAATAATATACTTTTTTCAATATTTTATCTCATCCTTTTATTTCAATACCTGCTAACTTCACTATTTTTATTATGATTATAACGCAACGTAAAACAACAACTGCTATATCTAACACAAAATACGGTAATCCGTAATTTGTAATCAAAACCATTATTACCACAAGTAATGTACAATAAAAAAATTATAAGTAAAGTGCATTTAAATTACTTTGATAACTCAAAAACTGAATTGATAAAATGTTTTTTGTTTTCCTGTAAATTTGACGTTTTGTAGATAGCACTTTTAAGATCTTAAACGTCGTTATGAAGATACTAGCTGTTGTCCGCGACTTCGTCCGCAAGGGATTCTATCTATCTGACCATCCATCCATCTACCCTTCCGTCTATCTGTCGTCCGTCCGTCCGTCCAACCATCTGTCCAACCGTCCGTCAAACCATCACTGTCCCTGACCCTCTCCCTCTCCCCCTCCTCCCTTTTCCTCTCCCTGTCCCTCTCCCTGTCCCTGTCCCTACCCCACAAACTCTTTTTCACAGATTATGTATTGTATTTCTGTTGCCAAAAAAAAGAGAACACTTACAAGCATGGAAAATTGGTATGTTTTATAGTGAATAAGCTATACAAGGTGTAACCAAAAGGGTATGTCCACCCTGAAGGATGTGATTCTGCCCATGAAACTGAACAACTTTCTCTAAGAAACGTAGGTCGAAATATGAAAAAATACTTTTTGCCCTACCATATAAAATGCACTATCAGCTGATTCAGTTTCATTATGGGGTTAAAAATTTTTTTCGTGTTTCGACCTTTGTTCCTTAGGGGAAATTGTCAGTGTTGTTATACCCTTTCTGTTACACCTAGTGGAATCAACAAATAATAAAAACTGGTCAAGTTCATGTCGGACTCACGCGCATTTAAACACTTCTGCGTGACTGCGCGTCCATACTACACAGTATTATTATTATCTTAGTGGTTTTTTGAAAACGGTACGTCTATTATAGGCCGATTTAAAATTTTGTAACTACTGTACAGTAGCAAGTTTTATTTTTTTTATTTTTTTATTGTCAATGGGCTTACTCTTGACCTCGATCTAGTCTTGAAGACAGAGATGAGGTCGACGATGGAACGAGCTTGCCCAGAAGAAGCCTATTCACTCGTGACTTAAAAAGATTCGGGTTATATTAACTCGGGAACACAGACGCAGGAAGAAAATCCCACTCTTTTGTCGTGCGCATTTTATAAGATGTTTCAAAGCGCTTTGTGCGAATGTGCGGAATATCTACCAAGTATGGGTGATATCCTGCGGTGCGTCTGGACTCCCGATGGTAGAAGGGAGATGGTGGAATAAGCTCGTGGAGCTCTTGAGCACACTCTCCGAAGTACAATCTGTAGAAGACCGACGGACATGCAACTGCAGTAATGGAGAATTGATTGATTAGACGTGGCCGCTAATATGATAAAAATTTGACAGGTCTAACAGTGATGTTGTCTTTTTTCAGTAACAAAAATAGCAACATTTTTAAACCTGTCAAATTATAGCCTTAAATTTAGCGGCCACGCTAGAATTGCCCCCATGCTGATCATGTGACAGATAAATAAATGTGTCTGTGTGTGGTACACACGTGGTACATGATGGGCATCGTGTGCGCCGAGCAGTTCATTTCTGCTATATAGTAAATAAACTCGCTACTGTGCTTGGTCGAAACCTCAAATGAAAGAAAGACGTACGTATGTGAGTAATATAAGTTTTATTGAGAAAAGCAAAGCTAAACTAAAAACAGACCAAAACCCAAAACAATTAATTAAAACATTATGTAGAACGCGACAGCAATTCAAGCCGTGTAGCAAAACCGGTGTAACGAGCCTGAAGGATGTTGTATGTTTGACGCAGGCAAATTGTATAATTCGTCGTTTTACATTATGCCTTGGCATGCTAGAAAATGCAGAGAAAATTTTAAATCGTAATTTTACATAATGCCGCTGCATTTTGTTATTTGTTTCTGGCGTTGTAGTCGTAAGTTAACCTAACCCAACCTAACCGATCCCTGCTCGGTTGGATTTGGTTTTACGGTGGCTGAGGAACCTAAGATGGACCAGTGATATATCATCATCATCATCATCTTTATTCATAAAACAGTACATAACTGTGTGCGAATTACAATAAAATTAGTAAATAGAATAAAACTAAAAATTTAAATAATATCACAAAAATAGAAATGAAGTATCGAATGAAAAATTAAAAACAAAATCCCTAAAAAATAAAATTAAATGCTCTACAATATAAAATATCCCAAAAAATTAAATCATGTCAAATCTATTCTCTACACAAATTAAGTCCAAAATTAAAAATTAAAAAAAAAATAAAAAAAAATAAAAAAAATAAAAAAAAAAAAGATAATAATAATTTTGATGTCAGTAAATTAATATCACAGGTCAAGTACAAGATTCACTACTTACAGGTCGTTAACACTATATAAAACTTTTTCTAATAAAAATTTTTTCAAATGTCTCTTAAAATTAATCAAATTATCAATGTTCTTTAAATCAGTTGGTAACTTGTTAAATATATTTACAGCTTGGTACAAAGGACTATTCTTGACAATATTTAGGTTTGGTTTAATGACATTAATTAGATCTAACCTTCTAGTTTTAAGTCTTATTTGCATATCACAATCAGTTTCAAACTTGTGCCTATTTTTAACTATATCAACTAAAAGTACCATTACATAGAGACCGGGCACAG
Source organism: Athrips mouffetella (assembly GCA_947532105.1). Taxonomy (NCBI): domain Eukaryota; kingdom Metazoa; phylum Arthropoda; class Insecta; order Lepidoptera; family Gelechiidae; genus Athrips; species Athrips mouffetella. Next base: position 7,295,298 of record OX383972.1, on the reverse strand, counting down.
TCAGAATTTTATATTTCTTAAAATATTCCTTACAAGATTCCCACGGAGGGATTCTGGCTATAGTGCGTATTGCCCTTTTTTGAATTGTGAAAGCCTTAGTGACATTATACTTATACCCGTTACCCCAATGTTTTATACTGTACCTTAACCTTGACTCTACTAAAGCGAAATATACAGCTCTAAGCTGGTCAATACCAAGAACGTCTCGTAAAGTCCTAAGAGCAAAACAGGCAGAGCTAATTGAGCTTTCGATCGTATTTAATTCGGTTTTCCAGTTTAGGAGAGCATCAATTTGTATTCCTAAAAACTTAACTGTTGGGACTAACTCAATTTTTTGATTACACATCTTCAAGTTCAAGGTTGTTTTTTTATTAACTGTCGATTTAAAGAGAATAGCGCTCGTCTTTTTTTCATTTACCTGTAGTTTATTTGCTGTAAACCATACATGAAAGGCTACTAAAGTTTCATTGGCTATTTTCTCAAGTTCTTCTGTGGTAGGTTTAGAAAGTACAGCATTTGTATCATCAGCAAATATGACTAAGTTTGCTTCTGGTACCACTTTACTCATATAAGATAAAATGTCATTTATAAAAATTATAAAAAATATTGGTCCTAATATTGATCCTTGAGGAACGCCTCTACGCATGTCAAAAAGTTTAGAAGTACCTATTTTTTCCGATCCATCTGCTCCCACCTGTCTAACTTCTACAAACTGCCTACGGTTACACAAATAAGATTCGATTAAGTGGAGTATCTTGCCTCTAATACCATAATACTCCAACTTAAATAGCAATAGTGAGTGATCGACCATTGCAAAGGCAGAGCTTAGATCAAGAAATAGGCCAACTACCTTATTCTTCTCATTCATCTTAGTCACTATGTCTTCCAAAAACATATCGATCGCATCGGACGTACCCACACCACTTTTATAGCCAAATTGTCTTGTGTGTAGAACTCTATGTTTACTCAAGTGTGTTAATAAACGTTTTTTAATTATCTTTTCAAAAATTTTCGATAATACCGGCAATAAAGATATGGGCCTGTAGTTCTTTGCGTCCAATTTAGAATTTTTCTTAAACACCGGTATAATTTTGGCTATTTTAAGTTGATCGGGAAACAGCCCTTGGCTAACACAACTATTAAATAAATTAGCAAGAGGATTAGCTAGATTATCAATGTTCTCTTTTAAGATTGAGATAGGGATATCGTCATAACCTGAAGACTTTTTATCCTCGAACTCTTTAACAATTTTAATTATCTCTCGAGCTGTAGTAGGCCAGAAATCTAATTCTATGGCTACTCTAACATTGTACTCTCTTAGAAAGCGTTGAGCTAAATCAAAATTCACATCAGAATTTAGTTGGCCTTTATTAAACTCTACAGCAAATATTTCTGATAACTCTATAGGATCGTCAATTACTTTATTATCTATTTTAAGGAATATCTGCTCTTTTTTGTTGGTCGTTGCTTTAGGACCACACCTGTTTACTATCTTCCAAATACCCCTTGACATGTACTTCTCTTTGCGGATTTCATGCTGTACAGCAATGGATCTAGCCTTTATAAGAACTTTTCTATATATCTTTATGTATTTAGTTTTATAATCAAATAAACTGGGGTCATTGTGAGTGTTATCAAGATTACACAAAACCCTTTTCATCAAACTCGCTACCTTAATTCCCTTTGTCAACCAATTTAATTTTCCTATTCTGTTTTGTTTTACTTTTTTCTTCTTTTTCTTAAAAATATACCTAAATTGCTCTACAAAACATTTCAGAAATCCGTTTACGCCTAAATTACACCAATTTATATGTTTGATGTGCTGTTTAAATGTATCCCTATTAACCTTATTGAAAACTCTACGTTCTATGTACACTACTTTCTCTCTCCACTTTTCTAAATGCAAATCTTCGACTTCAACACTCGTAGATACAGCCGCATGACCGTCTGCTAGTCCATTGTGATCAATCAAAGTGTCGAGTATTGCATTGTCCGATAAGTTAGTCAAAATGTTATCAATACATGACTGTGATCTATTTCTTACAAAAGTAACACCGTCTATTAAATATCTAAAATTAAAACATGTCAACAAATTAATGAATTCAGTCCTACGTTTAGATTCATCCATTATATTAATATTGAAGTCCCCCAAAATAATAACCTTTTTGTCAAAATAAGATTGCAGAAATAATTCTAATTTATTCATAAAAGTTTCAAATTTTTTCCCATTCTGATACAAACAAAAGATGTGAACATTAGTGCCTAAATCTTTTATTCCACAAAGCTCAAAGCTCTCTGCATTTGCGAATTTTTTACACGCCGTTATTTCTTCACAACTTTGACTATTTTGTGCCAATATAAGTGTACCACCCCTAGTAATTTTGTTTCTGACATAGAAAGTAACTAGCCTGTAATTTAGAAAACTTAAAAATTCAATGGAAGCTTTATTAAGGAAGTGTTCGCTCAAACAAATATAATCTTGTTTTGACTCCAAGCTTTCCAAATATAATTCAAATTGATCTCGTTTTGTGGATATTCCGCATACATTTTGGTGAAGTACCTTAATTATGACCCGATTCTCATTTTTAAACTCTACTTTGTCACAGCTTATATTATTACTATGAAAATACTTAGATACATCCCTACTTACATTAACGAAAAAACTTTAATTGATCTAGTTTGCCCTTGGCATACATAATGGCTCTCCATATTGACCTACTAGTGTCAATTCTATTTACCCAAGACTTATAACTATCATGCATTATTACTTCAAAGTCAAATCTATGGTAATTTCTATTACTCTGATATTTATAAATAGTTTCACCTATCAATACATTTGTGTTACTAAGTCCACTAACCACACTTAATAGCATCTCATAAGTCTGTGCTGGATCATGGTCTCTTTTACTAGGCAAAATAATAACAAAGTCATTTTTTGTATAATTTTTACAGTCTTTAGTGCAAGTATCCAGTAGCTGTTGAGTAAATGCATGAGGCTTCAACACTGCGGTGACAACAAAAGAAGAACCCAGTAGTTTTTGTAGCATGCTCCTCATTTCCCTTCCTTGTTCGTCAGCATATAATATAACTCTATGATGTTGTTTTAATAATTTACCCACTTTAGTTTTCTTCAGTACGTCAGGGCCGTTATTGTTTCCTGTTGAGTTCATCACTTTAGTCAATTTTGGTGATGACGAAGTAATCCGATGTGTATTTTGATTGAAGCTAGAGTCTTGATCTAAGTCCTTTGATATTAGGTTTTGGCTTAGCAACTGTGAAGTGTTCACTTCCGGAGATCCCTTATTTAACATAAGTTTTCTGTACTTGGGAGAAAGAAAAGATTGCGGCTGAGAAGTGTCAAAACCAACCGATTTGTAAAGCTTTATTGTATGTTCATTCTTCTTTAGCATTTTCTTCAATTCACTATTTTCTAAGCACAGATTCTCTATAACCTCATCCGCTGAAAGTAGCTGTGATTTCAACTTCTGGATTTCCTCTCTTAGTGCCTGAATTATCTCTTCATCACAGGTCTGAAATTCAGGTAGACTTTGGACCGACATATTACAATTTAAATAACCATCACCCAAGCTAGAGTGGCGAGTTCTTATGGCCTTTTTACGACGAGTAACTTTATCAAACGACGAAAAATTTGCTATTGTGCTGTTACTCTTTGCCTGCGCACCGCATGTTTTACTTTGAAGAGATGTACTTCCCGACTTGTTGAAACCAACATTTTGCTCAGGTCCCGTCATATCGTTGTATTTATATTCTGCTATCAGTTCTTCAAAAGAGTTGCTAGTTGGGACGTTGACTATCACCTGTTCTTCTGGTACAGTTCCCTCAATAGAAGTCATAGGATTAGGACATGGCAGTGGATCAAAAAGGTCGTTCAATGCAGGACTTAAATCTTGTGCTGAATTTACCTCTTTCACTATAATTTCTGTCACTGGAGTGGTAATTTGTTTTGGCGTTGAATTTTTTAGGGGTTCTATATGGGTTGGGGTTGATTTTGGCATAGTGACCTTCTTGCCAATAGACTTTCCCTTATGTGGATTCCTCCAACAAGTTGCACACTTAAAATCATCCTTTTGTTTTTGTGACATCAGGTTAAATCTCTTCTCAGCATCCGTACATCTTAGGTGGTAATGTTTTCGGCAATTTGAACAAGCAAGAAAGTGGCGTTCGGGTATAGATCTAGAACATTTCCCACATAATATTCTCTCCATAGTGTTTGGTAAAACTTTAGGTTTCTCCGTTTATTTTTACAGGTCCCGACCTCTATCGGCCAATTTTTGTACTACTATGGCTACGCGATTTCTTGAACCATAAACCACAAACAATATAATGTATTGGTGTTAGCTAGTCGTTCAACCATTTCACGCTAGATGGCTCCCAAAAAGATTACATTACTCTCAACTAGATGGCATTAGCAGTAAATAAGTAAGCAGTTGATTGGTTGAATCGTCTCTGCTACGTCAACTCACTCGTTTTTAAAACCGTTAACGTACACTCAGATTGGTTTTTACAAATTTCCATTAGAACAAAACTTGTTTATCACAGTTTATTAGCAACGTTTGTCAGTCACTTTACTCACAGTTATTCGCACACAGTTATTACTAAGTTTTGTAATTTGGATGAGCACTTATTATACGCGAAATTTGTTGTTAATTTTGTGCAATATATATTGCCCGATTTCTACACAAACGCTTGTGCACGTGATTTAAGAGATTATCAGTCCGACTAAATACACAAAACACTTAAAATCGCACTTTTATTATTTTTTATGAAATTAAACTACGGAGCTGCTCTGTTTACGCTGAGGTGGCGCCCTCTGATGTGAAATAAACTCGTTAACAATCAGCCGGCGCCGTTTTAAAATTTGCCAAATGTTTACAGTTTGCCTGCCGTTTTTAAATGGCGAATTATACGATTTACCTGCGAAATAATCATATATCTGAACAACTTTTTCCATGAAACCATGGATGAAACATAGGTCCAAATACAAAAAAGAAACTTTCCGTAGAAAACGCACCACTACAGCGTATTTGACGGAATTTTTGGTCGGAAAAGTTATTTATTTTAATGAGAAGATTAACCCTTAGGCTTGGTTTACCCTTTTTGTTACACCTTTTACATTTTAAGGTTTATTTTCTTTAAATCTAATAGGTTTGATTTCAAAATCCATGCGTACGGAACAAATAACTTCATTAATAGGGTCATAAGTAAAATTGAACACAAAACGTCCCTTTGAAAAAGGAAAATTAGGTATCCTCACCGCTGGCAAAGTCATGTTAGCAAGAATGTATTCGCCCTCAAATAAAAAAGGAGAGGTTACAATAAGATTTTTTACATTCACTTCTAACGCTACTTCAGTGACGAAAAATGCAGTTATACCCTCTTAAGGGGCTGATAAGAGCTAAATACGCTTCACTTGAGCAGGTTTTTAATGAAAAGTGATGAATATATGTCCGAGAAAAAAAATTATGTGATAACTAAGCATCTTTCCAAGAATATGGCCGACTCTGAAACACGATTAAATATATTTTATACGCCATAAAAAAAAAAACAAAGTTCCTCTGCTTTTTGCTATGAAACCGTCCATTAATCTATGATGCCAAAACTTTTACGCATTATTCAATATCATCATCATCATCATAACATCCCATGCAACGTCCACTACAGGACAGGGAGCTCCCTCCAGAATTCTAGCTTTTGCTGGAAATATGTGGAGGGGAAGTACCATAGTCACCTCGCTTACTAGCGTTACGGCTGGTACTATGGACCGCGGTTGCAGGTGACCGCAGTTAGTAAGATGTAAGATACAGAGGAGGATGCTGCTGCCCATCCTCCAGTTAACCCTTAGTCGCCTCTTACGACACCCACGGGTATGTATGGGTTGGTACTATTCTTTGCCGGCACCACACGGGACAATATAATTATGCATAATAATATAGTTGTTTAATTATTAATAAAGGGTACAGATTCTGAGAAAAATTCAAAAATGAGCGAAAAACGTAAAACATCGTGAATCCGCTCCGTTCTAACACGCACATTCTGTCCTTTGTTAGGAAGGGAGGTAATTAAGCTCTTATCAGCCCCTTATTTGAGGGTATCCCAGATGTATTAGTAAAACGGCGCCGGCAGATTGTGAAGAGGTTTAGATCACAGTTCAATTTTAGGTTCGTTAGGTAAGATTGTTTGTAAACCCATCTTACGACCACAATGCCCGAGCTGAGCGAGCGAAGCAAGCGTGCTGAATTATGCGCCGTTTTGTAAAATGCTTAGGCATTATGTAAAATGCCGAATTATAAAATTTTCCTGCGACATAGATATTCATAAATGACTAGCTTTTGCGTGCGACTTTATTCACGGAGAATCTCAACAAAAACCATCTCTTTATAGCAAATTGTAAAATTAAAGTCAGTCAGTCACGCTTTCACTGTAAGTAGTATATTTTTTTATGTAAAAAGTGAGCAAGCGATCTTGTAGGTCACCTGATGGTAAGTGGTCACCACCGCCCATAGCGCCCACTGTCTTATAAGTAGCATAATCGACACTACCAAACCAGCAAAGCGCGTTGCCCTCCCTGAGAACTAATATAGTGTGTCTAAGTATGATGATAGTTTGATCCAAAGGGACGGACACAGGCAACTTGTTTGCTGATATCCACGCGTACGAGGTTGCGGGTAAAAGCCAGTAATAAGTTACGGCTAAGGGCTCTCCCGCACACGACCGAGAATCGGTGACCGATTTTTTGTCGACATCCCGCTCTGACGTGTTATCACCTGCATCTTCCCTCCTTGTTCTGGCCGATAATCGCCCACCGATTCTCGGTCGTGTGCGGGAGCCCTAAAGTTCTCATTAACACTTGTCAAGGTTGGCCGTCGTGATTTAGCCATTTTAAATTTTCGGCGAAGAAACATTTGCTCTCCACCACAAAATGAAGGTGAATGAAATAAACGCAAATATAAACGGCACAAACAATGAATTAATTGTTATTATCGACGTTTAAGATCTAAAAAGTGCTATCTTAATTTTTTCGATTTTCGGATTGTTGGCTAAATGCACTAAGCTGGCAATGCTGCATAAGTTGTAAAAATATAAAGATAACGAGGTGTTCCAAAAACTGCTAAGTTACGATTCAGAAGCAAAATGTAAACATTTCTGCTAAAAATAGCCAACTACCTACTAAATGGAAAAAAAAATTGTTTGATAGCATTTACTGCTATCTTAATTTTCGTATTTTTTTTCTGGTTTAAACTGCAACTACATCGCGATGCGTGTTTACTGTTACGCTGCGCGTTCCCGTCTGAGCGTTCGAACGGTGCAAGTAGTATAAATTATTCCTGTCAGTTAATATAATTCTAGCGTAATGCCATTTAATTTTTTTTTAAATATCATTTAATTTTAACTTACAATTTTGTCATTATAATTTCATGTCACCTTAACTAATAATGTTGAGTTTCCTTTTCTTAAGTGTCCTCATTATTTTAAGTTTAAATAACTAAGAAAATAATATACTTTTTTCAATATTTTATCTCATCCTTTTATTTCAATACCTGCTAACTTCACTATTTTTATTATGATTATAACGCAACGTAAAACAACAACTGCTATATCTAACACAAAATACGGTAATCCGTAATTTGTAATCAAAACCATTATTACCACAAGCAATGTACAATAAAAAAATTATAAGTAAAGTGCATTTAAATTACTTTGATAACTCAAAAACTGAATTGATAAAATGTTTTTTGTTTTCCTGTAAATTTGACGTTTTGTAGATAGCACTTTTAAGATCTTAAACGTCGTTATGAAGATACTAGCTGTTGTCCGCGACTTCGTCCGCAAGGGATTCTATCTATCTGACCATCCATCCATCTACCCTTCCGTCTATCTGTCGTCCGTCCGTCCGTCCAACCATCTGTCCAACCGTCCGTCAAACCATCACTGTCCCTGACCCTCTCCCTCTCCCCCTCCTCCCTTTTCCTCTCCCTGTCCCTCTCCCTGTCCCTGTCCCTACCCCACAAACTCTTTTTCACAGATTATGTATTGTATTTCTGTTGCCAAAAAAAAGAGAACACTTACAAGCATGGAAAATTGGTATGTTTTATAGTGAATAAGCTATACAAGGTGTAACCAAAAGGGTATGTCCACCCTGAAGGATGTGATTCTGCCCATGAAACTGAACAACTTTCTCTAAGAAACGTAGGTCGAAATATGAAAAAATACTTTTTGCCCTACCATATAAAATGCACTATCAGCTGATTCAGTTTCATTATGGGGTTAAAAATTTTTTTCGTGTTTCGACCTTTGTTCCTTAGGGGAAATTGTCAGTGTTGTTATACCCTTTCTGTTACACCTAGTGGAATCAACAAATAATAAAAACTGGTCAAGTTCATGTCGGACTCACGCGCATTTAAACACTTCTGCGTGACTGCGCGTCCATACTACACAGTATTATTATTATCTTAGTGGTTTTTTGAAAACGGTACGTCTATTATAGGCCGATTTAAAATTTTGTAACTACTGTACAGTAGCAAGTTTTATTTTTTTTATTTTTTTATTGTCAATGGGCTTACTCTTGACCTCGATCTAGTCTTGAAGACAGAGATGAGGTCGACGATGGAACGAGCTTGCCCAGAAGAAGCCTATTCACTCGTGACTTAAAAAGATTCGGGTTATATTAACTCGGGAACACAGACGCAGGAAGAAAATCCCACTCTTTTGTCGTGCGCATTTTATAAGATGTTTCAAAGCGCTTTGTGCGAATGTGCGGAATATCTACCAAGTATGGGTGATATCCTGCGGTGCGTCTGGACTCCCGATGGTAGAAGGGAGATGGTGGAATAAGCTCGTGGAGCTCTTGAGCACACTCTCCGAAGTACAATCTGTAGAAGACCGACGGACATGCAACTGCAGTAATGGAGAATTGATTGATTAGACGTGGCCGCTAATATGATAAAAATTTGACAGGTCTAACAGTGATGTTGTCTTTTTTCAGTAACAAAAATAGCAACATTTTTAAACCTGTCAAATTATAGCCTTAAATTTAGCGGCCACGCTAGAATTGCCCCCATGCTGATCATGTGACAGATAAATAAATGTGTCTGTGTGTGGTACACACGTGGTACATGATGGGCATCGTGTGCGCCGAGCAGTTCATTTCTGCTATATAGTAAATAAACTCGCTACTGTGCTTGGTCGAAACCTCAAATGAAAGAAAGACGTACGTATGTGAGTAATATAAGTTTTATTGAGAAAAGCAAAGCTAAACTAAAAACAGACCAAAACCCAAAACAATTAATTAAAACATTATGTAGAACGCGACAGCAATTCAAGCCGTGTAGCAAAACCGGTGTAACGAGCCTGAAGGATGTTGTATGTTTGACGCAGGCAAATTGTATAATTCGTCGTTTTACATTATGCCTTGGCATGCTAGAAAATGCAGAGAAAATTTTAAATCGTAATTTTACATAATGCCGCTGCATTTTGTTATTTGTTTCTGGCGTTGTAGTCGTAAGTTAACCTAACCCAACCTAACCGATCCCTGCTCGGTTGGATTTGGTTTTACGGTGGCTGAGGAACCTAAGATGGACCAGTGATATAAACTCGTTAACAATCAGCCGGCGCCGTTTTAAAATTTGCCAAATGTTTACAGTTTGCCTGCCGTTTTTAAATGGCGAATTATACGATTTACCTGCGAAATAATCATATATCTGAACAACTTTTTCCATGAAACCATGGATGAAACATAGGTCCAAATACAAAAAAGAAACTTCCCGTAGAAAACGCACCACTACAGCGTATTTGATGGAATTTTTGGTCGGAAAAGTTATTTATTTTAATGAGAAGATTAACCCTTAGGCTTGGTTTACCCTTTTTGTTACACCTTTTACATTTTAAGGTTTATTTTCTTTAAATCTAATAGGTTTGATTTCAAAATCCATGCGTACGGAACAAATAACTTCATTAATAGGGTCATAAGTAAAATTGAACACAAAACGTCCCTTTGAAAAAGGAAAATTAGGTATCCTCACCGCTGGCAAAGTCATGTTAGCAAGAATGTATTCGCCCTGAAATAAAAAAGGAGAGGTTACAATAAGATTTTTTACATTCACTTCTAACGCTACTTCAGTGACGAAAAATGCAGTTATACCCTCTTAAGGGGCTGATAAGAGCTAAATACGCTTCACTTGAGCAGGTTTTTAATGAAAAGTGATGAATATATGTCCGAGAAAAAAAATTATGTGATAACTAAGCATCTTTCCAAGAATATGGCCGACTCTGAAACACGATTAAATATATTTTGTACGCCATAAAAAAAAAACCAAAGTTCCTCTGCTTTTTGCTATGAAACCGTTTTTCTTAAGTACCCATTAATCTATGATGCCAAAACTTTTACGCATTATTCAATATCATCATCATCATCATAACATCCCATGCAACGTCCACTACAGGACAGGGAGCTCCCTCCAGAATTCTAGCTTTTGCTGGAAATATGTGGAGGGGAAGTACCATAGTCACCTCGCTTGTTAGCGTTACGGCTGGTACTATGGACCGCGGTTGTAGGTGACCGCAGTTAGTAAGATGTAAGATACAGAGGAGGATGCTGCTGCCCATCCTCCAGTTAACCCTTAGTCGCCTCTTACGACACCCACGGGTATGTATGGGTTGGTACTATTCTTTGCCGGCACCACACGGGACATTATGCATAATAATATAGTTGTTTAATTATTAATAAAGGGTACAGATTCTGAGAAAAATTCAAAAATGAGCGAAAAACGTAAAACATCGTGAATCCGCTCCGTTCTAACACCCACATTCTGTCCTTTGTTAGGAAGGGAGGTAATTAAGCTCTTATCAGCCCCTTATTTGGGGGTATCCCAGATGTATTTTTACCCTATTTCCTTACTGAATGATATCTGTAGATTTATAGCCTTACACTGGTTCAGCTTATACTGGATTTGTTTCTACTTGTTTGCCTCCGTACGAATACCCTCTTGAGGCCTACTGTCCACATAAACCGTAGGTCACACGCATGTTTCCCTCATTTTTAACTAACGAAAAAAAAACGGAGGAGATTCTCAAGTCGACTATTTTACGGTTGCTTGACACTGAAAAATTTTGACGTTCAGTATATGTAGACATTAACGACTATTCATTGTGTAGCTACAAACTTGCGGAAATTCCGATGCGGAAAGTTCTGCGACCGAAAAATCTGTAAAACATGACACCAGCGGAAATTCTGTCAGATCTGACATAGGTAAAAGCGTTGCGAGCGGAGCGTGATGAGCGGAAATGTCCGCGTCGAAAAGATTCGCAGATGTGTCGCTACACTTAATCGGCACTTCAAGACCGGACATTACTACTGTGAATGTCACTGTGACCTATGTCACAGTTTTCTTCAATAAAAATTGCGTTAGTACTTCAGTCCGATATGTTCGTGCACGACCCTCTTCTGGGGTGCAGACGTTGGGGCAATGTGTAAAAACGCGAAGTTTTGAAAACATTTTGCGGTTAAGAATGTATTTCTCTTCAATAAATTTTATACGAGGTATACTTTGTACAAAATAACTTCGGTTATGACCGTTAATGCGCAGAACTCAAAAAAAAAATAATAGCTTCGTAATAACTTCGTATTTCGTAGGATAATTAAGAAGGCGAACCTTGCACCTAAACCTGCTGGGATGTAACTTGGCAGGAGTCAAGTACATACCCATAGGTAACATATTAAAAGTGTTGCCCCCCACCAGGACGCGACTGAGATGCACAGTGGGGCTTAATGTCGAAAATGTGAAGTTTTTTACTAGGTTGAAAATTGTATATGTTGAACCGACATAGGTAGCTGGTTGAAAATTTCACAGAACATGTATTTTTAAAACAAATATATCACCTTAAAAAAAATTAAAAAATAAGGGGGGAAATAAAGCCATACAAGAAACATATTTTTTTTGTTTTTGATGTATCGTCAGAACGGTTAGTAATTCGATAGTCAAACTTAGTATGAGTATAGTTCACTAAAATGTCAATAAAATAAATAGTCCTGACTGACTGACTGACGTCTATCCGTAACCGCTTTAGCTATACGTGTGAAATTTAGTATACTAATTTATTGCATGTAACAAACACAACCCAAGAAAGGATTTTTTAAAACTCATCCCCCAAGGGGGTGAAATAAGGGATGGAAAATTTTCAAATTTTTTACTTAGCTGTAACTTTCATCCCTTATTTCACCCCCTTGGGAGATGAGTTTTGGAAAATCCTTTCTTGGGTGGTGTTTGTGGCATGCAATAAATTAGCATACAAAATTTCACACGTATAGCTAAAGCGGTTACGGATAGACGACAGTCAGTCAGTCTGTCAGTCAGTCAGTCTGTCAGTCAGTCTGTCAGTCAGTCTGTCAGTTAGTCTGTCAGTCAGTCTGTCAGTCAGTCTGTCAGTCAGTCTGTCAGTCAGTCTGTCAGTCAGTCAGTCAGTCTGTCAGTCAGTCTGTCAGTCAGTCTGTCAGTCAGTCTGTCAGTCAGTCTGTCAGTCTGTCAGTCTGTCAGTCTGTCAGTCTGTCAGTCTGTCAGTCTGTCAGTCTGTCAGTCTGTCAGTCTGTCAGTCTGTCAGTCTGTCAGTCTGTCAGTCTGTCAGTCTGTCAGTCTGTCAGTCTGTCAGTCTGTCAGTCTGTCAGTCTGTCAGTCTGTCAGTCTGTCAGTCTGTCAGTCTGTCAGTCTGTCAGTCTGTCAGTCTGTCAGTCAGTCTGTCAGTCAGTCTGTCAGTCAGTCTGTCAGTCAGTCTGTCAGTCAGTCAGTCAGTCTGTCAGTCAGTCTGTCAGTCAGTCTGTCAGTCAGTCTGTCAGTCAGTCTGTCAGTCAGTCTGTCAGTCAGTCTGTCAGTCAGTCTGTCAGTCAGTCTGTCAGTCAGTCTGTCAGTCAGTCTGTCAGTCAGTCTGTCAGTCAGTCTGTCAGTCAGTCTGTCAGTCTGTCAGTCAGTCTGTCAGTCTGTCAGTCTGTCAGTCAGTCTGTCAGTCAGTCAGTCAGTCAGTCAGTCTGTCAGTCAGTCTGTCAGTCAGTCTGTCAGTCTGTCAGTCAGTCTGTCAGTCTGTCAGTCAGTCTGTCAGTCAGTCTGTCAGTCAGTCTGTCAGTCAGTCTGTCAGTCAGTCTGTCAGTCAGTCTGTCAGTCAGTCTGTCAGTCAGTCTGTCAGTCAGTCTGTCAGTCAGTCTGTCAGTCAGTCTGTCAGTCTGTCTGTCAGTCAGTCAGTCAGTCAGTTAGTCAGTCAGTCAGGACATTTTATTTTATTGACATTTTAGTGAACCATACTCATACCAAGTGTGACTATCGAATTACTAACCGTTCTGACGACAGAGCAAAAACAAAAAAAATATGTTTCTTGTATGGCGACCCCCTTATTTTTTTTTAAGGTGATATATTTGTTTTAAAAATACATGTTCTGTGAAATTTTCAACCAGCTACCTATGTCGGTTCAACAGATACAATTTTCAACCTAGTAAAAAACTACACATTTTCGACATTATGCCCCACTGTGCATCTCAGTCGCGTCCTGCTGGGGAGCACCACTTCTAATATGTTACCTATGGGCAGAGGCGGCTCGTGACATTTTTTAATGGGTGTGCACAAAAAAATTAAATACTTAAATAAATTTACTTACCTACCATTTATTGATGAAATATTTTTTATGGCTTTATTGTTACCTACATATTATGCGCGCCAGCGCCAGCTCCAAATACCAGACACGGGAAACAAAACAATTTAATTATAACCGCACATCCAAGGTGTTTTTAAATATTGTTCTGGTTTGAAAACACGATTAAAAGTGAATTTTTGTACTACATTTTTGAACTAGCGCGATATCAGATTGTGGCGGCCCCTTTTCATTGAGTTCAAGTCGTATTTGTAAAGTCTTTTTCGCATTTTTTAATGTAAACGACACTGTATTCGATTAAAAACAATTATTTCTAAATTTTCAAGCAACATTGCGAACAGTAACTGAAAGCTGTATACGAAAAGTTTGTTTACGTATGATCGGCAACAGCGGTCATGGCATCGCGATCTGGCAACGTAGCCTTGAGCAGCGCTCCTGATTAGGCTAATTTCTCATAGAAAATCTTTTGTTTCACGCACTCGAGTGTGTTGATGTTTCTCTTTCACACTCATTGAATTCTGTATAAGGAATTGTACTGAAGATTTCTTCATAGGAGCGGAATCGCTGGCGATCCACTTGGTACAACTTGACTACGTATTTGTTGCGTAATTATTTCTTAGGCTATTATAAATGTATACAACGTATAGGGTTATGAAAATAGGTATGTAATCGTATGTAACTTAACTAGGTAGGTAATCCTAAGTTTGAGTTTTGTGAAAGAGGGAGTGCACTGCACCAGTGCTCTTTAGGACGAGCCGCCTCTGCCTATGGGTATGTACTTGACTCCTGCCAAGTTTCATCCCAGCAGGTTTAGGTGCAAGGTACCCCATACAATATTAGTGATCCTACTAATTATTTTGTTGTTATTCTGTTTACGAAACCCAAAGATTTCCTTATGATACCTTGCAAATTTATTTTAGTAGGGGATGACATCTGCCAACATGTCACAACCTCATCATCAAAGTGTATTGTAATTCTATGCCCATCATCGATGATCCATAGAAAATATTCAAAATAACCTGTCAAAACCATTGAAAAACGCCTACAGACACCACCTTGTGACGAATTATTTCTTTAATCTTCCTTCTAAGTACGTTTATTTTTCTGTGACGAAACCCTAGTCTTTCTTTTTTATTTTTATTAATGGTTGTCAGAATGTCAACGTATATGAGTCTTTTTCGAGTTGATATCTTGTACATTCATTCTTCATTTAATTTTCAGGTTGTATACCTCAAAGAGATTTGAACCTCGCTACGCTCGGTCAAGCGAGGTTCAAGTCTCTTTGGTATACCTGACAGTCAAGATTTATTTTGCTTTAACCACCTCGTAAGCATCTCGCACGAACTTTCCGGAACTTTTATTTTTTCACTTACTGCTGGAATAGGACAACTGGGTGGCCTTCCAAGTGACGCTTTAAATGCTTCATAGACCATGGTACCGATTATAGGGTTTTTGAACAAAGCACATGGTTTGACATGCAGTTCAACAAAACTACGCTTGTAGTCATTCGACAGCAACTGGTAGGAATAAAAATGGTCCTGAAAAATTAAGAATACTTAAAAAAATATCTGCAGATCTCGTGCCCTATGACCTTTCGGTACATTGAAAATGATTTTATAGGCACAAATCAGAGGAACTAAAAATAGTTTTTTTTTACTAGCCTATACTGTCCCACTGCTGGGCAAAGGCCTCCCCCATACGTTTCTCTTCCTCCCTATTTGTTGCGACTATGGGCCACTGGTCTCTAAAAGCATCCAGATCATCTCTTCACCGCTTCTCGGGCCTTCCTCAGCTTCGGCGTCCATCGTGTGGTACCCAATCCGTGGTGCGTTTGGCCCACCTATCCGGGTGAATCCGACACACGTGACCCACCTAATCCCACTTTAATGTGGCAGCCTTTTTCCGGATACGGTCGGTCCCTACGGTCGGTCTTCTTTACACCTAGTATGCTGCGCTCCATCGCCCTTTGGCAGACTGCAAGTCTGGACTTCTGTGCGTCAGTCAGTGACCATGTCTGGGCTCCGTAGATTAGGACGGGCAAGACGCACATGTCGACGAGTCTCCGTTTCAAGGATAATGGGAGAGTCCCTTAAAAACACTAAAAAAAGGTAATTTTTTTTTTTTTATCTTGAAGTCGGTTTACCGACGTCAAGAATATTAGGAATATTAGGAACAAACTATATAGTATGTAGGATGTTACAATACACAAAAGGATGCTGCTGTCTATACTCCTTTTATAAACCATCTCCACCCGTGGTTGTCGTAAAAGACGACTAATCTTTTACGACAACCACGGGTAGAGATGGTTTGGTACTATTATTTGCCGGCACCACACGGGGTCTGTATACTTACCGTAAAGTCTTTACCGATAGGAATCTTTGCGCCAAAAGCTACTGTTGTGTAGTACAAGGGGTCTGCTCGGCTGTATCTCCAAGAGGTTACATTAACATAATTTAGAAATTGTGGATTGTAGTAAACTACTACTGGACGTTCGAAGACAAAATATGTCACCTGAAAGTAAATTAGTCTATAAAAAATAGTTTTAACAAAAACTACGCAACTCCTTCAAAGTTTGGCAAGGTCTCTATTAGCACTAAAAAGTTTAAATAACCATAGCAGTTAATAATCGGTAATTAATGAAGTGATATAAATTAACCAAGCGGTTTTTTATTTCAATTATAAATTTATAGGTACATTACAACAGTTCATTTTGGAAGGGTGCCAGCCAAGAAATTGCATTTCTGGTAACAGTATCTAATCTGGCGTCTTTTTAATGCAGAAGACGTTGAACTGCTTTTTTTATTTACCTTCGAGGGGTTCCCATATTAAATTGTCAATGGGTAAGATTTGATGAAAAGTAGGCACGAGATGGAAAATAAAAACTTGTCGTAATTTGGTAACGGCATGCAGCTTTTGAAACACGAGATAGTTGGCTAGTAGCATAATATACTTCAAATGGTTCTGCGACTTGGATGAAATTGACAATGTTACACGTAGACGTGACAGAGTCTATTCTCTCTCAGGTGGCAGCTGCATTTTAAGCGATACTGATGACTCATCTCTACACGAAAAGACTGTATGCAGTGTTCCAAACAGACAATTAATTACTTAAACCCAGAAATTTTAGCAAGAGAAATTGTGGATTTAAGAACTCAGTTAACAAGCGTTCACAGTGAAATTGAAGAGTCGACAATAATGCGAAAAAAATAGAGTATTAATTTGAAGACGCCAAATTAAAAGACACATTTTTAAGATTCTGGGGCCAACAAGAGGAGAAGATGGGGAATGGAGGCGGAGGTACAATCGAGAGATAGAAGAACTAGTGTCCGAGCCGAACATCATCGGAGAAATAAAATCTTCCCGACTTCGCTGGCTAGGACATGTGGAGAGGATGGGAGAGGATCGAGCCGCAAAGAAAGCTTATCTTGGCCAACCTTCTTGGCGTCGTCCGGTGGGGCGTCCAAGATACCGCTGGAAGGATGAAGTCGCCAAAGACCTGAAAGAGCTGGAAGTGCCCGTCTAGTCAGATTTGGCACAGAATAGAGACGAATGGCGTACTTTAATGTCGGAGGCCAAGATCCACTTCGGGTCGCTGAGCCAGCGAAGTAAGTAAGTAAGTATTTTGATCATTTTTGGATTTGGTTTTAGTGTTCGCGATTTACTTACATTACAATTATTAACAACAGGTTTTCAGTAAGTAGATTGCAGGGTATATTTACAACTTTTGAGCTTTGTTTCATCAGGATCGGTTAACTCAAACAGAAGACATGCGAGTATGAAGTTTCAAAAACCGGCCAAGTGCGAGTCGAACTTGCACACCGAGGGTTCCGTAATCCGTAGCACTAAGCTACAAATAGGTTCTTAGTTGTGGACGCGCAGTCACGCAAACGTGTATTAAATTCGCGCGAGTCCAACACGCATATGACCAATTTTTATTGATTGTTATTGTTCTATACATTTGGTACTATAAACGTACCAATTTTCAGGCTTGTAAGTGTTCCCGTTTTAACGATAGAGCAAATAAAACAAATTAAAAAAAAAATTTAAACAAATGAGTAAAAATCTTTTTCTGCTCTTAAAAACAGCAAAAATCGCCTAAAAACACGTTTTTAGTAGAGAAGCACCCATAATTTATTGTTTTATTATTTTTTGCAATAGCGACAATAGAAATATGTATACAAATATAATACAAAATAATTTATTTAAAAAGTCCAGCTAACAAATAAAACAATTTTACTCTGATAACCACACTAGGCTAGGCCTAATCTGTGAAAATATCAATTGTCTACCTATTACGGTTCATGAGATACAGCCCGCTGACAAACAGACAGACATCGGAGGCATATTAATAGGGTCCCGTTTCTCACCCTTTGGATACTGAACCCTAAAAAGCATCAACACCGCGGTCCCAAGAACGAGATTTTTTGAAGATATAAATCTGCTATTACTGTTCGTTTGTGTATGGTTATTTCTTTTAATTAACAAAATTTTTTTTGTTTATACTCTTGTCCAAATGCTTGAAGCTATTTAAAACTTTAAAGACTAAGAATAAAATATGTAATTTGATTTTCACATTAAAGCTCAAGTCACACAGAGGCGGTATGATTGCGAAAGCGGTCCGGGGCGGTTTGGCGGGAACTAAATACCGCGCCGCGACCGCTTTTCAATGTGACAGGGTGCAACGGAACTCATACTTTACAAAAAATACCGGCCCCGGAACGCTTCCGCTACCGCCTCTGTGTGACGCGGGCTTAAAGTAGTCTTTATCGCAAACAGATAACAAAAATACAAAATCAAACTACAAAGAAAGGAAAGGAAGAATATTATCCAAATGTCTTTATACCTTATAGTCGCAGATCACAGCAGCGTTGTGATAAAGAAGGATCAGAATTAAAAATACAGACGAATTAAACAGACGAGTCATATCTGACGACTTATTTGCATGAGTAGCAGTAACCAACTAGTTCATATCTATCTGTTTGAAAGATCTATGTACTATTTTACTATTTTACTTATAAAATTATACCACTGTCATAAAATTTTGTCTAATATTTTATCTGAAACAATCGTTTCGCAGTGAGTCTCAAACAGAGAAGTCAATTATTAGGGTTCCGATACCAAAATGGTAAAAAAAAGGAACCCTTATGGTGCGACTTTGTCTGTCTGTCTGCCCGTCTGTCTGTCACACCTCTAAATCTCAGCAACCACTCATGCTATCGACTTGAAATTTGGAATAGTTTTAGAATATAGTTGCCCAACTTAATTGCACATGAAATAATTTTGAAAAAAATTATGATCATTAATGTAAAGGGGGCCAACATAGGGGGGGGGGCAAATTTCAAATTTTCGCTACTAGGTCGAGTTGGGTATCATATGAAAGGGCTTCACTTGTACATTTTAAAATATATTTTTGTATTTTTTTACGTTTCTTAGTTTTCAAGTTATAATGAAAAATGTCAAAAAAAATACCATTCCCCCCCCTTATCACCGAAGTTTGTGTAAGGAAAAATCTGAATTAATTACAGTTGACAGAAGTTTATGTAAACTTCACAGCAAAAATAAAACGATCTTTCTAAGTTGCATAGTTTTTCAGAAATCTGCAAAAAACCTTTACAAAAAAATTTAGTTTTGCGGTCTTGAAAATGGACTTTAATGCTTCCAAAAATACTATAGGTATGTCGGAACCCTCGGCGCGTGAGTCCGACTCGCACTTGACTGGTTTTTTAAAAAATGTAGATTTTATGGCTCCATTACCCATCGGTGCATTGAAAGTGCCTTTAATTCATTAAAGCACTTAAAAATCAAGGAATTGATACATCTTATCCAATTGTATGTACAAAAATTTAATTATAATGTGTTTTGCAGTTTAGAAGTTGTCGCAAAAGTTAGTTTGTATGGAACGCACAGCTCCAGGGGATCCTTAAAACTGACCAATGACCCTGTTATAGTTACACTCACTTATACTTGGCTGTGAAAAATTGTTATAATAGGTCTTTACCTATGAAATTGCCGAAATTTTCTTACAGTTTAATGAGATCATAATTCCTATAATTCTAATGATATTTTTTTCATTTGTCTTATATTTCAAGGTTATCAATTTACGCATAAAATAAAGTTTTTATTTTTAGTTTGATATATAAAATTAAAGGTTCGAAAATTGTTCGTCTTAAATATCGTCCGATTTCAACATTAGATTTGTTATATTTTTTTACAGATAATATTTTTCGAAAATTAAATTTAAGCTTCTGTTAGCTCAATGTCTTTCCAATAATGCCTAAAAAAAAATAAATTGAATTTGTAATTCCTTAGAAAAATGCAAAAATGTTAGTACTGAAAATTGAGTTTACCTAAAATTCGCCATACAAAACGGCAATTTCATAGGTAAAGTTCGGTTCCTCCGTGATGATATATGCACCAAAGTTTAACGTAAGATACAAGCTTTCAACAAGTTTAATTTAAATCGGTTTAGTAGTTGTGTGAGACACGAACAAACAAACCGACAATATATCAAAAAAATTGTGATTTAGATTGGGAAGCCTCAAAATACTATATCGTGATTTTATTTGGAAATATCTTGAATGTACAGAAAAAAATTATTTACAATTTTATAGTAGTATAGATAGATAGATGGAGTACCTAATCGCTGAAATAACTTTGAGAGCCGCAGCGCGGATGTATTGTACATAAATTATAATGAGCCATTAAAAATCGTCGTTACTTTTTCCGACTGATTCAAAATAATGAAGCAAATCTGATATAATTGGTAAATACAGGCTGTAGACTGGCAACAACAATTTTGACCAATTTTCATAGGTTTATAATAGTACATTAAAATGCACGTGCGCTATTTTGGATATTACGGCCGAGGCTCAGAAATTGCAGCCTGAGCCGCAGGCGAGGGCGTAATGGAGCCGAGGGTGTAATCACCAAAGCGCACAAGCTTCTTACGACGTTTTTCAACACATTTGCGAATAAAAACGAATCAAATTCGCTTACCTTTTTGCGGTTCTGGCTGCAATTCCCGAGTCTCCATTTTTCGTTCTCACAATACTTTTCAACATGGAATAAATACACCACAAAGAGCTAGGTTTATACTTATTCGTCAGCTCATTGAAATAAGCCAAAAAAACATTATCTGAAAACGAATTGGCTTTTTTGCTGTTCTTCCATTCAATGAACTTGTCGTAGGCAAGAATGTGTTTCCTTTGATTTTACTGGAAGTCGAGTCTCACTTGCATTTTGTGCCCCAGTAATTATTTCCTGTGGAGTTAAATTAAGTTCTGTACAATGCGTCGGGAGGTTCTTCATTGCTTGAAACCAACGACGACATTGTTAGTTAGTCACAAAAAAATACTTCTGAATAATGGCGCGCGGAATTCTTGTTGCGCGCGCATTTTTTTTTTCAAATGAGGAGCTGGTGACGAAGCAGTGGCAATGCTCCCAAACAGCGTAGTCATTGAAAAAGTACAAAAACTTAAAATTAATTGCTTACAAAATCAATTATTATTAATTTGTTATTTTCATCAACATTAGGTATATATTTACGAAAATGTTATAAATATTTTAGACATTAGAACTCCTTGCTATTTGTTAATATAAGAAAAAAAAACTAGTGCTGTAATATATAATGAGAAAAGCACGCGTTTTTAATAAGCTGGATTATGGACCTAAATACAGTGTAAATACAGCTATTTTATGAGCAAATGTGTTGAAAACCAATTTAATACTTTGAAAAAAAAAATACTTTCTATTTAGATCTCATGGCATCAATGCTAATTGCAACTGGTTCAAAACATAATAACATGCCCACCTATCTCAATATCTCTTAAAAGCCTCTTTAGGCGTCGCTGATTCAGCTCGTGACAAATTTTTTTTTTGTTCTTTATTCATTGTAGGATATAAAAATCTTTTAATAACGACAGTTACTTATAAGTCGCTTTACAAACAAATTGGCGCCATGTGAAAAAAAAGAAGCGTCAATAAAAACCCACGCGCTCCTTTCAATATGTTTGATGCACAGGGTTGATATAATAAACATAAGTCAATTTGAATTTTCCTGTTAGAACCGTTGTCAAATCCCATGGATTTTTCTTTTCTCAGTAATCTCTCATCTATATATATAAAAGAAGAAGGTGACTGACTGACATATCAACGCACAGCCCAAACCGCTGGGTCTAGAGATTCCAAATTTGGCATGTAGGTTCCTAGGGGTGCATTAAGAAAGGGTTTTAGAAAATTCCACCCCTAAGGGGGTAAAATAGGGGATGAAAGTTTGTATGAAAGTCCGTCAGTTTTGAAGTTAGGATCTTCAAAATTTGTATTTAGGCTGACGACTAAAAATTAATAATTACGTGTCTCAGGGTTTTTGACAATTCGACACCCTTAAGGGTGAAAAGGGGGATGAAGTTGAAAATTCTTTATTTTTAAAGTAAAATCCACATAATTTATTATTCAGGCATTAATGATGTAATTCTATGCAAAATTCCACCCCAAATTCAACCCCTAATAAGGGAAATGGGGTGAAAAAGTCTAAAAACCAATATGGGTATCGTTGGTATGGTTTATCGGGTCGCTGATAACGAAAACTACAACAATTTTGAAATCCAACGTGGTGGACGTTAAATACCATCATTCCCTTGGGATGGGGTTGGGGTGCGATAGGGTTGAAATGTGAATATGGGTGTCGTTTGTATGGTTTATCGGGTCGCTAATTACGAAAGCTACAACAATTTTGAAATCCAACGTGGTGGACGTGAAATACCATCATCCCTCTGGGGATGGAGTTGGGGTGCGATAGGTTTGAAATGTCTAAAAATCAATATGGGTGTCGTTTGTATGGTTTGTCGGGTCGCTGATTACGAAAGCTACAACTACTTTGAAATCCAACATGGTGGACGTGAAATACTATCATCCCCTGGGGATGGGTTGGGGTGCGATAGGTTTGAAATGTCTAAATAAATATGGGTGTCGTTTCCATGTTAGGGATAGCGGTTAAATTAACGTTAGGGGTAGGGATAGGGGCAGGGATAGGGAGAGGTAGAGGTAGAGGTAGAGAGGTAGAGAGGTAGAGAGGTAGAGAGGTAGAGAGGTAGAGAGGTAGAGAGGTAGAGAGGTAGAGAGGTAGAGAGGTAGAGAGGTAGAGAGGTAGAGAGGTAGAGAGGTAGAGAGGTAGAGAGGTAGGAAGGTAGAGAGGTAGAGAGGTAGAGAGGTAGAGAGGTAGAGAGGTAGAGAGGTAGAGAGGTAGAGAGGTAGAGAGGTAGAGAGGTAGAGAGGGAGAGGTAGTGAGGTAGAGGGGTAGAGGGGTAGAGAGGTAGAGGGGTAGAGGGGTAGAGGGGTAGAGGGGTAGAGGGGTAGAGGGGTAGAGGGGTAGAGGGGCAGAGGGGTAGAGGGGTAGAGGGGTAGAGGGGTAGAGGGGTAGAGGGGTAGAGGGGTAGAGGGGTAGAGGGGTAGAGGGGTAGAGGGGTAGAGGGGTAGAGGGGTAGAGGGGTAGAGGGGTAGAGGGGTAGAGGGGTAGAGGGGTAGAGGGGTAGAGGGGCAGAGGGGTAGAGGGGTAGAGGGGTAGAGGGGTAGAGGGGTAGAGGGGTAGAGGGGAAGAGGGGTAGAGGGGTAGAGGGGTAGAGGGGTAGAGGGGTAGAGGGGTAGAGGGGTAGAGGAGTAGAGGGGTAGAGGGGTAGATGGGTACAGGGGTAGAGGGGTAGAGAGGCAGAGGGGTAGAGAGGTAGAGAGGTAGAGGGGTAGAGAGGTAGAGGGGTAGAGAGGTAGAGAGGTAGAGGGGTAGAGGGGTAGAGGGGTAGAGGGGTAGAGGGGTAGAGGGGTAGAGGGGTAGAGGGGTAGAGGGGTAGAGGGGTAGAGGGGAAGAGGGGTAGAGGGGTAGAGGGGTAGAGGGGAAGAGGGGAAGAGGGGAAGAGGGGTAGAGGGGTAGAGGGGTAGAGGGGTAGAGGGGTAGAGGGGTAGAGGGGTAGAGGGGTAGAGGGGTAGAGGGGTAGAGGGGTAGAGAGGTAGAGGGGTAGAGGGGTAGAGAGGTAGAGGGGTAGAGGGGTAGAGGGGTAGAGGGGTAGAGAGGTAGAGAGGTAGAGACGTAGAGAGGTAGAGAGGTAGAGAGATAGAGAGATACAGGTACAGGTAGAGGGAGAGGGAGAAGGAGGGGAAGGGGGAGAGGTAGGGGGAGGAAGTGAGGGAGGGGGAGGGGGTGAGAGAGAGGGAGAGGGAGGGTGATAGGGAGGGGCAGTGGGAGAGTGAGGAGGGGGAGGGGGAGGGGGAGGGGGAGGGGGAGGGGGAGAGGAAGGGGGAGAGGAAGGGGGAGAGGAAGGGGGAGAGGGAGAGAGAGGGAGAGCGTTTCCGTTTTTCTCAATTACTTCTGCGATTTGGCTCTGTTTTGAATTATGACATAAATGTGTCTCTCATCTCTCTCCTTACATTTGTTAGGATACTGCTGCTAAGTTCCTCTGTTCTAAGTAATTTATGAGTAACGTCTGTATATTATATAATAAAATTCAGCTGGATCTTGAATTATACTCATTGATTTGCGCAGGGTTAGTCCTGTTTTTCCTTAGTTTAAAATTACCCCGAAATGATGGGATAAATAATATTTTCCCTGGACTAAAATATCTCATTGCTTCGGAAAACCGGTAACAACCTAAATACGAAATCCACGCGAGCGAAGCCGCGGGCACCAGCTAGTTTTATTATAACCTTCCTTGTACAATTTTTGCTTAATTAATAAAAATACTATAAAAATAATAAAAATAGCAATCAGGCGCTAGGAGCTCGCTGAACATTAGGAGGTAAAAAGTTTATGTTCAAAGCAAGTTTTGATTGAGTACTTATCTAACAACGTTCTGTGAGATACTTAATCAAAACTCTGCGATATATCAAAACTCTGTGATAACAAAAATCCTATAATAACTACGGAACTCTATAATGCGCGTGGACGGTTTTTTTCTGAGACCTTTGTGTGGCATATATTGTAAAACTAGCTGTTGCCCGCGACTCCGTCCGCGTGGGGTTCAGAAAAAGTAGCTAATGACTTTTCCCATGGTTCAAACTATCTTCGTTCCAAGTTTTTATCACAATCGGTTTATCGGATTAGTCATAAAAGCGTAACAGACAGACAGTGCAGTTCTCGCCTTTATATTATTAGGTATACAGAGTACCGATAATACGGATTTTTGTAAATTAAACACCTACGTGTACAAAATGTTTACGTGTGGACTGTTAGGTTGCCCTTTATCCTTGTAATTGTAAAATCATAGTCGAATTCCACGCGGAGTAACTATGATACGGGTTTCGTTATTTCTTATACAAAACAAAGCCTAACCAAATCTGAGCTCAGTCACTTTAGCTTCTGTGGCTACTGAAAAAAGAGCGGTACAAGTACAACGTGTCTAGCTTCACATGCTTTTAACTCTACATGTACTTACATACAAAACTGTTGGACTTCACTTCCGTACAATCTTTGTAACTTATCTCTCCCCTTAAAAGACAATTCCTAAAAAACAATGATTCACTTCTCTCTTTATTAAGTATTTCGTTTATAAGTACCTACTTCCTAAGTTTTCAAAACTTTAGAACTTTCATAATTGTTTTTACATTTGTTGCACCACCATGCCGAAACAGGAATCTTTTTATTATTATTATTTTTACAATAAAACTAAATCTAGATTTTACCAATCTTAAGCTGTACCCACGACTTTTACACAAACAACTGGACTGGATCAAACGGAATTTTCAACAACGTATTTGACTGTCTTCCGTACAAAATTATAAGCTTTGTTTGATTTCAGCTCGGTTTCACAGCTTGAAACTTTGAACTCACCTATTATCTGTTTGAATGCACCGATGGCAATAAAAAACTTCTGTCTGAGTGAACCGTTTGCAATGAAATAAAGCTTATATGTTGCACAGAAAGAAGCCCGACGCGTCATTGAAAACCTCGTTTGACTTTGAACCAGTTCAGTAGGAGAGGTCTTGGTTTTTTTATTAGAAATAATTGTTAATGAACTTAATGGAATACCCGGGTAATTAACATATAATTAGATATAAGTATATTGTGACATTCAGGTTATATTATTTAATTGTTTTTGTATGATTTCGAACACATTTTTTTTTTCTACCGAATAAATTGAATTGAATTGAATTGGTTCTGCAGCTTGAAACTTTGCGTATCTTCTGTCAGAGTGAACCTTCCTATCGCAATGAAACTAAGCTTATTTAGTGCACAGTTTAAATCTGCTCAAAAGTTTTTGAATTATTCGCGTCTTCGCTTGAAACTTTGCGTAACTTCTATCTGAGTGAACCGTTTTCAACTAACCTAAG
Source organism: Athrips mouffetella (assembly GCA_947532105.1). Taxonomy (NCBI): domain Eukaryota; kingdom Metazoa; phylum Arthropoda; class Insecta; order Lepidoptera; family Gelechiidae; genus Athrips; species Athrips mouffetella. The sequence continues at coordinate 7,269,333 of OX383972.1, read as the reverse complement.
CTTATATGTTGCACGGAAGTACCTAATCCAAGCACGTCATGGAAATACCAGTTGGAGTCGGTACAGTAGTTTGTTCGCTATTGGCGCCGCCTATTGAAACTTCGGGCATTTTCTGTCTGAGTGAACCGTTTTCAATGAAAGTAAGCTAATACATTGCAAAAAATTAAGCTAAACACGTTATTGAAAAACCCCGTTTAAATCCGTTTAGTAGTTTGTGAGTTATTGGTGCCCCGCTTGAAACTTAATGTATTTTATGTCTGAGTGAACCGTTTGCAATTAAACTAAGCATTCGTGTTGCATGGAGTAAGCCAAATACGTTACTGAAAACCTCGTTTTAATCGGTTTAGTTGTTTGTGAGATATTGGCGCCTCCGCTGGAAATTTCGCGCACCTGTCTGAGTGAGCCGTTTTCATTCATTCATTCATTTATTCATTAACAATATAAAATTGTGTTTGAAATTACAATAAATCATATCATCATAGAAAATTACATTAAATTAAAATATAAATTTACATTCAGATAAAAATAACAATGTAAATCATTACATTCAAAGTCAATTCGTAGTCTGTACTAGCAAACATTATCTCAAAAATGTTAAATACCCAATAAAATATGTCAAAAGTTTTAAATGTCAAGAATATAAAAATGTCAAAAATAAAATATTTAAATGTCAACACTGTAAAGCTCAAATAATTTAAAAAAATATAGATCAAAAATCTTCAATACTATAACAGCACTTTTCCAAAAGATACTCTTTTAATTTTCGTTTAAAACAATTAACATTTGTGATAGATTTTAGGTCCATCGGCAGTCGATTGAACAATCTGACGGCCTGATAACGTGCACAGTGTCTGACCACATCCAGTGTAGGTTCAATAATATGATTTAGGTCCTTACGCCTAGTTGCCAATCGTGTATGCATTTCATCTTCAGTCTCAAATACATGTCTATGTTTCACAACGTCTACCAATAATACCAAGATATACAAACTTGGAATGGTTAAAATCTCCAAAGACTTGAAATGGGCTCTACACGATTCCCACGGTGGGATGCGGACTATTGTCCTAATTGCTCTTTTCTGGGCAATAAAAGCTTTATTCATGTTGTATTGATAACTATTAGCCCACAATTTGATGCTGTATCGAAACCTAGATTCAATAAGAGCATAGTACATAATTTTTAGCTGTTTGTAGGAAAGTTCATCCCTCAGGCTACGTAACGCATAACATGCAGAACTAATTTTACCTTCCAAGGCGTTAAGTTCTGGTTTCCAATTTAGGAACTGATCTAAACGAACTCCGAGAAACTTAACATCAGTGACATTATTTATTGCCTCTCCATTGACAGTAACTTCTAAATTGTCCTTGACTCGTGCAGTGCTTTTAAATAGTAAAATGTTTGTTTTACTTGCATTTAGTTTGAGGTTGTTATAAAGGAACCATTCGTTACATAAAACTAAAGCTTTACTAACTTTATCATTCAAATCTTTCATGTTATCACTTGACATAGTAGCGTTTGTATCGTCAGCAAATACTACCAGTTTAATGTCTGGAATTTTATTAGTAATGAAGTTAAGCATGTCATTTAAAAAAATAATAAAGAAAATTGGTCCTAAAATTGAACCTTGCGGCACCCCCCTAGTCACCTTTACCAATTTAGAGTTGCACTGACTTTGAGTTCCATCTGTGAGATGTGATATTTCTACAAACTGTTGCCTATTATTGAGGTTTCAATGAAAGTAACCTAATATGTTGCAAAGAAGTAATTTTGACAGTTTATTGAAAACCCCGTTTGTATCCGTTCAATAGTTTGTGAGTTATTTGCGCCGCCGCATGAAACTTAGCATATCTTCTGTCTGAGTGAACCGTTTGCAATGAAACTAAACTTTTATGAATTGAAAACTCAGTTTGAATCGGTTTGTGAGTTATTATCGTACTGGCAATTTGATACTTTACATTAGGGTAGCTTCCGATTGAGTGAACCGATTTGAATGAAACATAGCCTATATGTTGCTCAGAGCTAAGCTTAATCTATCTGCGAAAACCGCGAGAAAATTCGTTCAGTAGTTTCGGAGTTTATCGAAAACATACAGACAGACAGCCAAAAAGTTCAGGAAACATATTTAGAGTTCTATTAGTTGTTTCTTATCGCCCACACTATTATTTTAATAAATTTATCAAAAGTACAGACACACGGTTTCTACTCTTTTATTATATGTATAGAATATACTAAGCTCCTTCAGATAATGCTTTTGTCAATGTCTAAAGCATCTTTATGATAACAACAAAAATTCGACTGGAAGAACTCTAGACGACTAAACCGTGGAAACGGTAAAATAAAGTCCAAAATCCTATCCTACTAATATTATAAACGCGAAAGTTTGTAAGTATGGATGGATGTTTGTTACTCTTTCACGAAAAAACTACTGAATGGATTTTAATCAAACTTTACAATAATATAGCACAACAGAATAACACATAGGCTACAATTTATAAACCTGCGCAGACGAAGTCGCGGGCACCAACTAGTATAGAATGAAAAAAATACCAAATAAATTAAGGACACCGAACTAAACCTCTTCATAAAAGCATCGTTACAGGTTTATCGTTAATTTACTACCTGGATCGTAAAAAACCGAAGCGATATGGACCAGAACGACTGTTTTTGGCACTCAAGTACAAATATAACTGGGAGATTTTATTATGATTGATTGTAACCCACAGATTGTAACAGATTTTTGCAAATCCTATATTATATAGAGTTCAGGAAATGGTGTCAAAAGGTTTCACCGTCACTGATACCAACCGGGGAGAAGACGAAATAGATACCCGTATCCAAAATACCCTAGATGATCAGTAGCTCTCCACAAAGTCCTAGTGACCTAGTGACAAAGTCCTAGTGACCGAAATTAGGATCTACAAAACTTTTATTAGACCAATTTTGGTGTACGGATGTGAATCATGGAAACTGACTCAAAAAGAAGAAAGCAAGCTCTTAGTGGCAGAGAGGAAGATTTCCTGGAAGATCCTGGGACCAACTAGGCGTGATGATGGCACTTGGAGGTTACGAAAAAGCAGGAGGTAGAAGACCTAGTGGCTGAACCCAATATAATTGAAGAGACCAAATCAGCCCGATTTCGATGGCTCGGCCACGTAGAGATAAATAATAAATAAATAAAAAGAGAGGATGGAGGAAGGTCGTGCAGTCAAAAGAGCTTACACCGCTTGGGTACCGCTGGAGTGAGGAAGTGCAGAATGACCTGAGCTGAGCACCCTCCAAAGACCCAATTTACGTGAGGAGGTGCAGAAAAGCGACGACTGGCAGCTTTTGGTGTCGGAGGCCAGGATCCTCTTTGGATCCCTGAGCCAGCGAAAGTAAGTAAGTAGGTAAGTAAAAGATTTTTCCTTTTTTTTTTATTGTCAATGAGCTTACTCTTGACCTCGATCTAGTCTTGAGGACAGAGATCAGGTAGACGATGAGACAAGCTTGCACAGAAGAAGCCTATACACTCGCGACTTGAATAGATTCGGGTTTAATGAACTCGGGAACACAGACGCAGGCAGAGCGCGTTTCTGCGCGTTCCGCGCGCGCAGAGTTTCAAAGCGCTTTGTGCGAAAGTGTGGAACATCAACCAAGTGGGGGTGATATCCTGCGGTACGACTAGACTCCCGATGGTAGAAAGTGGATGGTGGAACAAGGTCGTGGAGCTCTTGAGTCTTTTCTTCGAAGTCAAACTGTAAAAGAGCGACAGACATGCAACTTTGCGACGATGAGCCAGGCTGTGAAACTAGGTTTTCACCAGAATCTTATCCCCAACGACTCTTACTCGAAATACATACTTGTTTTTAACCACATTACACACACAGACAAACCTTTAGCTTAAATAGCAATCACCACATAGCTATGACCGCTAGGTTACATAAGATTTTCCCTTGAAAAACTCCTCGTAATTTTAATAGAAGCAGAGTAATCAAATTAAGCCTGGGAGTGCGGTCCTACGTATATAAATTAGTTTTGAAGTCGGTTCTCCAATTTAATTACACATTTTCTGAAAACTGATGTAAAAAAGTTTCGGTCAAATCGTACATAAATAAATTCAGTTCAACCCAATTTATGGACCGAATTATAGATTAGTTTCTATCAAGTTAGCTACATTCTAGAATTTATTTATATAATAGCGGCCCGCCACGACTTTACACAGGTTCTAATAAAATCTATTATGGAATGTAACTGCAAGTATTTAAAGCCCTTTCATAATTATGATACCCCATTCGACGTAGTAAAGACAATTTAAATCCCCTTTACAATAATAATAATACTATTTTTTTTTATTCTTTTGTTTGCAATTTAGTTGGGCGATTATATCCTCAAACTATTCCCAAGTCGATAGCATGAGTGGTTGCTAAGATATACAGGTTTGACAAATCGACAGACAGACAGACGAAGTCGCACCATAAGGGTTTTGGTTCGGAATCGGTTACAAAGATTTGTGGCAATGACAATAAAATTATTCCTTGAGATATAAAAATACTAACAAAATAAAAAAAAAATAATTTGCGGGTAACGACCAGAATGCAAGTTGTAAGCTCAAGGACTGTATAAATAAAGGTGCATCCACCCACACCCTTGTTAATGATATTCTGCTATATCCATCCATGAATAACTTGATAGTTTTTCTAATACCCTTAATGGTAATAATCGTTGCCGAGCCCATCGTAATAGTGTTTGTATGGGTCATTAAACTCTCGTGTGAACGGCCACTTATTATAATATAAGGTGGAAAAGCTACACTTATACTGACATACCCTTGGATAACCAAGGCTATGTCAGTATAAGTGTAGCGATACACTTGCAGAAATTCCGAGGCGGAAAGATCTGCTCATTACGACTACAATGCTTTTTTTAGATTACCTATGACTCATCTGACGGAATATCAGTTGGTATCATTATTGACAGATTTTTCGGTCGGAATTTCCATGTCTGAATTTTCGCAGGTGTGGCGTTAGCGCTACAGTAAGGAAAAGATTACTCGTATTCTACCAAAAACTTTTGCATGTAAAATGTTTGCAAGACGACACTATATAGCTGGCATTTCGTACAAAGCGCTTTGAAACATCTTTTATCATGCGCACGGCTAAAGAGTGGAATTCTCTGCCTGCGACTGTGTTCCAGAGTTCATATAACCCGAATCTATTCAAGTCGCGAGTGAATAGGCTTCTTCTGGGCGAGCTCGTTCCATTGTCGACCTCATCTCTGTCTTCAAGACTACATCGAGGTCAAGAGTAAGCCCATTGACGATAAAAAAAAAAGTTATCAGCTACGTTATCAGATCTTATGTAGAGCTAAGCTTCTAACTCTACACGCCTTAAGCCCGAGTCACAATGAGGTGGTAGCGGAAGCGTTCCGGGGGTGGTATTTTTTGTAAAGTATGAGTTCTAATGCACCTTGTCACATTGAAAACCGGTCGCGGCGCGCGGTATTTTCTTCCCGCAGGTCCGCCCCCGGACCGCTTTCGCCATTATACCGCCTGTGTGTGACTTGCGCTTTAACTCTCCAAGCCTTAACTTAACAAAATCTACACCTTAGTCAAATATGTGGCTAGGTCATTGAAAACTAAGACTAAGGCTAGATTGAAAAAAGTCAAAATCGTTTATTCATTGTTGGATATTAAAATCTCTTAATGACGTAAGCTAAACTACATCGCTTCACAAATGATACAAATGATTAGGTGTGTCATTAAGACAAAAAAAAACGTGAAGTGGAGTTCAAACTGAGTTATTATTTTACTTTAGGCGAAATGAAATTATGCTGATCAAAACATGAAACTGAACAACTTTCCCAAAGAGAAATGGGTCGGAATACAAGAAAAAAGTTTGGTCATCTGAAAGTCTAAAAAGAATCTTGTTTTTCCTACTACTTCTCATTACAAAAGCTTTTTTTGTTATCTGAGTAAAGTACAAAAATTTTACTAGAGGTATAAAAATATCTCGATATGGAATGAAATCAAATCAAATAAAAAATCATTTATTCATTGTTGGATATTAAAATCTCTTGATGACGTCAGCTAAACAACATTACTTCGCAAACAGAGTGGCGCCATGGTGGGAAAACAAAGCGACAATAAAAACCCACGCGTTATTTTAAATATTTTTTCATAGTGTCAATGGTCCGACTCTTGACCTCGATCTAGTCTTGAGGACAGAGAAGAGGTCGACAATGGAACGCGCTTGCCCAGAAAAAGCATATTCAATCGCGACTTCAAAATAGATTCGGGTTATATGAATACACCACCTGTGCCTGGGAAGTATATCTTGCACCGCCAACGTTAGCAAGCGTTAATTGCAAGTAATTCTCTCCTGGTACATAAACTGCCCATACTGACGTCTGACTACCTCGCCCTCCCAACGTAAGCAAGTGGTAGTTGCAAGTCATTCTCTTCTAATACACCACCTGCGTCCACTGACGTCGATCTTGCCCCGCCAACGATAGCGAAAGTTAGCTGCAAGAAATTCTCTCCTGGTACACAAACTGCCCGTACTGACGTCTGACTACCTCACCCTACCAACGTAAGCAAGTGGTAGTTGCAAGTCATTATCTTCTAATACACCACCTGCGTCCACTGACGTCTATCTTGCCCCGTCAACGCTAGCGAATGTTAGCTGCAAGTAATTCTCTCCTGGTACACAAACTGCCCATACTGACGTCTGACTACCACGCCCTACCAACGTAAGCAAGTGGTAGTTGCAAGTTATTCTCTTCTAATACACCACTTGCGTCCACTGTCGTCTATCTTGCCCCGCCAACGATAGCGAATGTTAGCTGCAAGTAATTCTCTCCTGGTACACAAATTGCCCATACTGACGTCTGACTACCTAGCCCTACCAACGTAAGCAAGTGATAGTTGCAAGTCATTCTTTTCTAATACACCACCTGCGTTCAATAGCGTCGATCTTGCCCAGCCAACGATACCGAGTGTTAGCTGCAAGTAATTCTCTCCTCCTACACAAATTCAGGCTCACCCCCCGCAGCCCGCCGCCCACACCCGCGCCCCGCCCGCCCTCTCCAGAGTCGCGGGCCTCCTCGCCTCCGCCCCAAGAAACGGAAGAGGACGATACTGATGCAATATCTACGCAGGAAATTCATAACTGGTTGAAGACCATTGAGCAGTATCTTAATGAAGTGTGTAATATCGCAGCCGAAGGAAAATTAAATTCAGAACAGAAGCTCAGAATCCATAACACGTGCCGTAAAGTGTGCCATGGGGCAAGTCAAATGGCAGTTTTCTACCAAGACCTAAAACAAAAAGCTATTCAATCCCACAGTGCCCTGAGAGAGCTCAACACCAAGCTAGACCTTTCACAGCAACTCCAAGACCTCAAACAAAAAATTGAAGAGTCCTCAAAACCTGTTTCGGGAACGCCGTCCTTCGCCGAAATTGTTAAAAAAAGTTCGGGTAGTTTGATCCAACCAAGTAATTTTAGTTCTGTAGCAATTTATCCGACTGATAAATCGAAATCGAGTGATGAGACCAAATCCTTTGTCCAAAAAATCATCAAGCCAGATGAAATGAAGCTACAAGTTAGAAGTCTGAGAAAGGTGAAAAATGGCGGTGTTATCATCAGCACCGAATCTAAGGACGACATTGTAAAACTCAAGCAGTCAAAACAGCTCACATCCTCCGGCTTTACTGTTGATGATGCCCACAAGCGCAGGCCTAGAATTGCGGTTATCGGAGTGCCCTCTTGTATGCAGGATGCGGAAGTCCTCAGCTGCATATTTCACCAAAATTTAGCAGATAAAATGGAAAACTTGACCTTGGAAAACTTTTTGGCCTCCATCAAACTAAGTCATAAGTCAGGAAAAAAGGATGCTGCGACTTGTAATTATGTTATTGAAGTGTCAGCTTCCATACGTAAAGCTCTAATGTCGAATGACAGAGTTTTTGTAAATTGGTCTTCGTGTCCCGTCAGAGATTTTACACTCGTTACACGGTGCTTTAAATGCCAGCAGTACGGCCATGCGGCCAAAACGTGCAAGCAGGAGACCAGTACCTGTGGCCATTGCGGACAAGTAGGTCACACAATAAAAGATTGTTCAAAGAAGGCCGAGCAACCAAAATGTGCAACTTGCATGCACTTTAAGAAGCCGTGCAATCACAAAACGGGCGATTCCGTCTGTCCTGCTAAACAACTTGCAGAAAACAGATATATTAATTCAATAGATTATGAAGGCGCCTAAGAGCGCCCCTCGTAGATTATTACTTAAAGAACTTTTATATTCGTTTTTCTCTAACGCATTATGACTGAGAATTTAATCTCTGACCTAGATAATTTTTCTGTATCGGAATCTAAACCTTGCGATGTTGAAAGCTGCAAGCAGTATGTTTCCTCCTATTGTAATCCACTTACCTTTTTAACACAAAATATTCGTAGTATTTTCAAAAATTTTGACGACTTCAGTATTTTTCTACAACGACTTGACATTGGCTGTGACGTAATTGTTTTGACCGAGTGTTGGCTAGGAAAGCAATACAATTTACCTGTGATGCCAGGCTATAATATGCAACATAGTAAGATCAATTATAATCAAAGTGATGGTGTAGTGATCTATACCAAGAATGATTTGAATGTAACCGTCGAGGAGCCGAATATCTTAGAATGTAATCGGTTATTAATAAAATTAGGATCAGAGTTTGCAATTCTAGCTATTTACAGATCACCTTCTTTCAAAAATGTCAATATATTTATTGATTCTCTAAATGTCACTTTACATCAGCTATCATCTTTCAAAAATATAATATTAATAGGAGATATAAATATTGATATTCTTCCAGGAATTAGCAACCCTTCCGCGCAGGCGTACCTCGACTTATGCTCTTTTTACGGCTTACTCCCCGCACACACACTGCCTACTCATAACTCAGGTTCATGTCTAGATCATATCATGCTTAAATCCAGTTTCCCAGCAATAACATTAGTTACTAATTCGACCACCACCGATCATAGTGCTGCCCTACTTACCTTAAGCCGTAAATTACCTACTGTAAAGCGCACGCAAATAGTTTCAAAAATTAACATGAACACACTTGAAAATGATTTACGTAACATTGACTTCGACCCAGTTTATAATATTGCAACAGATGCAAATTTCTGTATGTCTTTCTTTATACAAAATGTCCAAGAAGCAGTTTCGAGAAATACGATAAAAATCCGTGTAAGCAATAAAAACCGAATTATTAAGCCCTGGATAACTCCTGGACTCATTCGTTGTATGAGACATAGAGATAAATTACATGAAAAAGCGAAATTAAAGCCAGATAATTTAGTGTTACAATTATCTTACAAAAGATATCGTAATTTTTGTAATAACCTCCTAAAAAAAGTTAAAACGTGTTACGATAAAAATAGACTGGAAAAGGCAGGAACAAATAATAAATTAGTTTGGAAACATATTAAAAATGTAACTTTCACCTCAAAACAACACGAAACACCCACAGGTTTACTACAAGCATTTCAATCTCCATTGTCGTCAGTAAACAGTGCAAATGACTTTTTCGTCAATGTAGGAAAAAATCTTGCACAAGACATCCAACACCACTCAACTTTAGCTCCCAGCACTTCATTAAGCTATACTTTAAAGTCTTTTGTACTGTTAGACATTGATGAGAATGAAGTTGAAAAAATTATCATGGGCTTAAATGACGATTCTGCAGTAGGATGGGATGGCATTTCAAATAAAATTCTTAAGAGTTTCAAGCATATTCTGATCCCGCCGCTGACACTTATTTTTAGGAAATGTCTGTCAGGAGGCATTTTCCCTAAATGTCTTAAAAAGGCTGTTGTTGTTCCTGTTCACAAATCTGGCAGTAAAATTCAAATTACGAATTATAGACCTATTGCTTTACTCCCATCAACATCTAAAATATTAGAAAAGATTATTAATAACAGACTTGTCCAATATCTGGAGAAACAATGTTTTCTATCAAAGTCGCAGTTTGGCTTTCAGTCAAAGTTATCTACTGCAGATGCTGTGCATCAACTTACTAACTTCTTAGTTCAGGAACTTGACAAGGGTAATCAGGCAGTAGGAATTTTCCTTGATCTTGCCAAAGCTTTTGACTCAGTTTCTATTCCTATCTTATTGCACAAGCTCGAAGACTTAGGCATAAGAGGTACTCAACTCAAACTTTTCAAAAATTATCTAGAGGAACGCACTCAATGCGTAAAAGTGGACAACATTTTCAGCTCTTACATGAACAACACCTCTTTCGGAGTTCCCCAAGGAAGTATCCTGGGTCCGACACTATTTTTGATTTACATTAACGACCTTTGTAATCTCAAACTGGATGGTGGTACAATAGTATCCTATGCTGATGACACGGCTCTACTCTTTTCTGCAAAATCGAAGGAGGACCTCTGTAAATATGCACAACTTGGCTTTAACACGGTAAATAACTGGCTTCAGCAACACTTATTAACACTTAACCCAGCCAAATTTAATTACATTCATTTCTCCATGCGCAAGTTCGATCCATTTCCTACTAATTTTTCATTATTTGCACATCACTGCAATGTTTTATCAAATCACCCATGCAAATGTCCAGAGATTCGTATTACTAACACTACTAAATACTTAGGAATCATAATAGACGAAACGCTGTCATTTAAACTGCATACTGAAGCCGTAAGAAACAGAACTCGTAAATTAATATATGTTTTTAAAAAACTACGCTCTATTGCAGATTCAAAAATAATTAGACAAGTTTATTTGGCCTTATGTCAATGTATTTTAACTTACTGTATCTCCTCATGGGGTGGTGCGGCAAAATCTTTTTTACTATCAGTTGAGAGAGCCCAGAGAGCGATTTTGAAAGTAGCAACTTTTCCCCACTGATCTCCTTTACAAATCATGCAAAGTATTAACAGTTAGACAATTATTTATTTTGAGTATAGTTTTAAAACAACACACCGCACTCCCCTTCAACCCTGAGCAGATTAAAAAAAGAAGGAACGATATTGTTTGCCCTCAAAGCAACACAAGGTTTGCCTTTTCTTCCAGATTTTTTGTATTTCTAGGACCTCTACTTTACAATAGACTGAATTCGAGGCTTGATCTATATTCCCATTGCTATGGTGAAATCAAAAAACTTCTCAAAGATGCCCCTCTTAAGTATGTCCTACGAAGACACAGAAAAATTGTTAACAGTCACAAAATTAAGTATTTGCAATATTATTTATTCCTAATTTTAGAAGTTTGTGAGCCCTGTCTCCGCCTGAAATACAGGATTCTCCTAGTTCAGGCAAATGTAATTTATCTTCCACTGTTATGTATAAGTTTAGCCTATAAGTATTAATTGTATAACGATTTGAATAAATGATATTATTATTATTATTATTATTATTATTAAATTGCCCGAAATGATGTCTGATTACCTTGCCCCGCCAACGTTAGCAAGCGTTAGATGCAAGTCATTCTTTCTAATACACCACCTGTGCCTTTGAAGTTTGTCTTGCCCCGCCAACGTTAGCAAGCGTAAGTTGCAAGTTATTATCTTCTAATACACCACCTATGTCCACTGACGTCTATCTTGCCCCGCCAACGTTAGTGAGTGTTATTTGCAAGTAATTTTCTCCTAATACACCACCTGCAATAATCTTAATTTGTGTGCAATAAAGAGTTTCTATCTATCTATCTGCCTCCGATGACGCCTGACTATCTCGCCCCGCCAAAGATGGTGAGTAACGTCAGTTGCACGTCATTGTCTGCTAATCTTCGATCACAGAAAGCTGCTAATACACCACATTGAGTCTCCGGACTATACTATAGCCCTTATATTTAAGTAGCCCGCCTTTTAGAACCCTAGGTCGTAGGTCGTAGGTGTCATTGAACTAAGTAAATAAGGAGCTAAGCAAACAAATTAAAAGAAAATTGTTAGTCCATTGGAAAAGCATATAATGGAGTTTCCAGCTCATGGGAGTCGTTGTCACGATGGATTAATTTCAACAGGGTTGTTGACGCAATAGCTGGCGAGTGCTAAAACTGATAAATTATTCAGCACTAGCTGTTGCCCGTGACTTCGTCCGCGTGGGGTTCAGAAAAAGTAGCTAATGACTTTTCCCATGGTTCAAACAATCTTCGTACCAAGTTTATATCACAATCGGTTTATCGGATTAGTCATAAAAGCGTAACAGACAGACAGACAGACAGTGCAGTTCTTGCCTTTATGTTATTAGGTATACAGAGTACCGATAATACGGATTTTTGTAAATTAAACACCTCTTGTTTACGTGTGGACTGTTAGGTCGACCACTATCCTCGTAAGTGTAAAATCATAGTCGAATTCCACGCGGAGTAACTATGATACGGGTTTCGTTATTTCTTATACAAAACAAAGCCTAACTAAATCTAAGGCTCAGTCACTTTAGCTTCTGTGGCTACTGAAAAAAGAGCGGTACAAAGTCCAACGTGTTTAGCTTCACATGCTTTTAACTCTACATGTACCTACATACAAAACTGTTGGACTTCACTTCCGTACAATCTTTGTAACTTATCTCTCCCCTTATAAGACAATTCCTAAGAAACAATAATTCACTTCTCTCTTTATTTTTTGAAGTATTTCGTTTATAAGTACCTACCTACTTCCTAAGTTTTCAAAACTTTAGATATTTTTTTTACATTTGTTGCACCGCCATGCCGAAACAGGAATTTTTTGATTATTATTTTTACAATAAAACTAAATCTAGATTTTACCAATCTTTAGCTGTACCCACGACTTCACAACTGGACCGGATCAAACGGAATTTTCAACTACGTATTTGGCTTTCTTCCGTACAAAATTATAAGCTTTGTTTGATTTCAGCTCAGTTTCACAGCTTGAAACTTTGAACTCTCTTATTATCGGTTTGAATGCACCGATGACAATAAAAAAAGTTCAAATATTGCACGAAAGCAACCCAAATACGTTATTGAAAACCCCGTTTAGGTCTTTCAAGTAGTTTGTGAGGTATTGGTGCGGCCGGTTATAATTTCGTGAACCTTCTGTCTGAGTGAACCGTTTGCAATGAAATAAAGCTTATATGTTGCAAAGAAAGAAGCCCGACGCGTCATTGAAAACCTCGTTTGACTTTGAACCAGTTCAGAAGGTGAGTTCTTGGTTCTGCAGCTTGAAACTTTGTGTATCTTCTGTTAGAGTGAACCTACCTATCGCAATGAAACTAAGCTTATTTATTGCACAGGAGTAAGAAAAACGCGTTATTGAAAGCCACGTTGAATCTGCTCAAAAGTTTTTGAATTATTCGCGCCTTCTCTTGAAACTTTGCGTAACTTATATCTGAGTTAACCGTTTTCAACTAACCTAAGCTTACATGTTGCACGGAAGTACCTAATCCAAGCACGTCATGGAAATGCCAGTTGGAGTCGGTACAGTAGTTTGTTCGCTATTGGCGCCGCCTATTGAAACTTCGGGCATTTTCTGTCTGAGTGAACCGTTTTCAATGAAAGTAAGCTAATGCATTGCAAAGAATTAAGCTAAACACGTTATGAAAACCCCGTTTAAATCCGTTTAGTAGTTTGTGAGTTATTGGTGCCGCCGCTTGAAACTTAGTGTATTTTATGTCTGAGTGAACCGTTTGCAATGAAACTAAGCATACATGTTGCATGGAGTAAGCCAAACACGTTACTGAAAACCTCGTTTTAATCGGTTCAGTTGTTTGTGAGATATTGGCGCCTCCGCTGGAAATTTCACGCACTTGTCTGAATGAGCCGTTTTCAATGAAAGTAAGCTAATATGTTGCAAAGAAGTAAGCTTGACAGTTTATTGAAAACCCCGTTTGAATCCGTTCAATAGTTTGTGAGTTATTTGCGCCGCCGCATGAAACTTAACGTACCATCTGTCTGGGTGAACCGTTTGCAATGAAACTAAACTTTTATGTTGCACAAAAGTAAGCCAAACTCGCAATTGAAAACTCAGTTTGAATCGGTTTGTGAGTTATTATCTTACAGGCAATTTGATACTTTACATTAGTGTAGCTTCTGATTGAGTGAACCGATTTGAATGAGACATAGCCTATATGTTGCTCAGAGCTAAGCTTAATCTATTTGCGAAAACCGTTCAGCAGTTTCGGAGTTTATCGAAAACATACAGACAGACAGACAAAAAGTTCAGACAAATACTTAGAGTTCTATTAGTTGTGTCTTATCGCCCACACTATTTTTTTTATAAATTTATCAAAAGTACAGACACGCGGTTTCTACTCTTTTATTATATGTATAGATAATTGTTAACACAGTCAGTCAGTAGGAAACGTATGCATGTAAGAAAAAAAACTGCGATTCGTTTAAAGAAAAATAGAAAAAGAGAAAACAACTATAATAATAAGAATTTTTCAACACATTTGCTCATAAAACAGTTATTTTTGCACTGTATTAAGGTCCATAACCCAGCTTAAAAAACACGCGTGTTTTTTTCATAATAGTACCTACCGCACTAGTGTTTTATGGAGCAAGGAGATTGTGCTTATTAAGAGCAGCTCTCAATACGAAGTACTAGAAGAACATGAATTTTCAAGAGGAGGACAGCAACTTGTAGGGGCATAAAATAAAAAGTAGGTACCAGAAGAGCATAAATATAAAATAGGTGGTCAGCAAACGGGGGGCTACTGACAAAAGTACCAGGATAGTATCTGCAAAAGAAAGACGGGGGGTAAGCTTGCCCAACACAGGAAAATAAAATTTACAGCAGCACTGGACTTACTTTTTAGCAATATACTAGAGTCATCATCCTCGTCATCAATCATGTGGACATCAATTCTGATGGACATGGGATTAGAATTTTTTTGTATTTTTACTCGCAAATGTGTTGAAAAACATCGTAAGGTGCACGTATGTGCATTGTCATTACACTCTCGGCTCCATTACGCCCTAGCCTGCGGCTCGGGTTTCAATTCCTGAGCTTCTACTGTAATGTGCCAAATAGCGCACTTGCATCTTAATGTACTATTAGTGGAAGTCCAATACGCAACACAATTTTCAACCAATCCTATACTATTAAACGAGCAATATTAGTCATCGATTTCTCGTAAACGGCTCTGATGATTTCGATGAAATTTACTGTACGGGGGTTTTCAGGGGCGAAAAATTGATCTAGCTAGGTCTCATGTCTGGGAAAATTCGTTTTTCTAAATTGTTTTGAGGATATCTTGAAAATAGCGCGTTTCAGCAGTAGCCCTACAGCGCCATCTGTCGACGGGCCTTGCTTAAGATTATACAAAGCAAATGCTCAGAAAAGATAAGCATAGAAAAACCCCGTCACCCAGGTACTAATAATTATAAGTGCAAGTTTTCAGGTTGTTTTTTGAAATTTTCTTCTTCAAATTTTTATACGCAGTCAACCTTAGCAATGAACCATAGAAATGTAAAAGAAATTGATAATCAAGACCAAGCACTCGTTTTTTATTAATTTCCTTGTTATAAATCACGTCACTTCGCATCGTGTGGGACGTAAGATCGATAACCGACCGCACATAATATCCTCGTGTACTGAACTGAACGACTTCTGTTCTACGACTTTTTTGCTCTTTCATACAAATTGGCTAGGTCAGCTGATCCATTTAAATGAAAAAGCAATTTTTTTTTGTGAATTTTTAAAATTCGTAGAGCTAAAGTTGTTCAATTTCATGTCCAGAGCTTCCCCCGACAGTTAAAAGGTACAAGAGGATAGAAGGGTTGACATGGAATATTCTACAACTAAAATAAATTTTCAATGCAACATAATTGCATTAATTGCAATTGGGTTAAACCAGTTAGCGCAGTGGCTTTAGTTTCCCGTTATTAGGACACTCCCTGATGGAGTGGAATAATCTAATAGCGTCTATCAGCCACGGCTATTGTGTGATACACTAAGCTTCAAAGAAAACGTGTCGGTTTTGTTTTCTGCCATAAATTTTCATGCAATGATTGGGGTCAAATTTAGCAACAATATACAGCATGAATTTTCATAGATTTTTCTCCAGAAGCCCAGTAATTCCACTCCTAAAGAAAGAAAATTTTCACATGAAAAAAAATTTTCGCCTTCCCATTCAAAATGAAACGATCTCGTAACCGTAATTACTATGGAGAGTCGAAAAAACTTTCTCGAGTTTTTTTTTTGTGAATGTTGCATGTTATCATGAGTAGAAAAATAAATGGTACAGCAGCACTGCACTTACTTTCTCGCAATACTGAAGAAAAATTATCAACCGCAACTTAAATTTGTAATGCCATACACATAGTATGGAAATACAAACTTTTATTTACGTTTTTCCAAAAAAATGTTTGAATGTAATATACAGATCAATTCAGAATTCAAATTGTCAAACATTAAAAAACAAACTTCAAACGATTTCGAGTAAATCACATGTTTAACTTTTGGTAGTACTGGAACACCCTTTGTATGAATTTTCACAGATCAATGGATACTACCGTAGGATACTTGAATGCACATTTTTTTAATTTCCCTACACATGTTCCTTATGGATAATTGTTCAGTTTGGTCTACTGAGCAAGCCATTTCAGTTTTTGGTACACCCTGTGTACTAAATTTTATTGAAAAAAATCATAAATAATATCCAGCCAGGTAGACAACCAATCCAGGATTAATATTATAGAGAATTTTAATAAACTCAATGGAACCAATTTTGGGTAAATCACATATTTACGTTTTGGTGGTACAGGAACACCCCTTATATGAAATTACACAGATCAATTGATACTGGTGCATGATATCACATGAAGATGCTTGGTCATGCAAAGTTTCATCAAGATTCTATAAGTCGTTTTTGAGAAAATTTCAATTTTTCATTTTCGTTGTATGACAGCTACCCTCAAAATGAGAGCCAGAAGGAAACCACTCAGAACCCTTCGATGGATTTGCATAAAACTCCTAAATTCAAAATATGGTGTCAATCGGACCATTCGTTTAGCCGCTAGGCGGACCGACCGACCGACCGACCGACGGACCGACGGACCGACCGACCGACGGACGAACATTTTTGGGGGACTTGTTTTTTATGATGTATAAGTGATATAGAACACATTTTTGAGAAAATTAGAAAACCTTTTTTTTTTCACGAATACAATACCTTTCTCGCTCCGCTCGAAAGTAAAACACAAAACCAATCAAAATTCACGCTGTATTTCCTAAACTAAACAAAAATACGAAGGTATCTGAATAGTAAGACCAATGGACAAAGGAAGATTCTCACGAGAGACAAGAGTATACAGGGATTAGTTATAGGAGCTTATTCTGGTGGCCAAATTCAACAAATATTGTTCTACGACTTTTGGAAATTCTAAAAAAAATCTTTTTTTCATACAAATTGGACCGATGAGCTGATCATTTTGTATTGAGTCTTTTTTTGGAAATTTCCAAAAGTCATAAAACAAAAATTGTTGCATTTAGCCTCCAGAATATTTTTACAACCCGATAAGTATGTAGTATCTGTGAAAGTCAGTGCATCTCACAAAAACACTTTTCTTCAGATTTCCCCTAGATTTCCCAAGTACATATTCCGTGATTGAATTTTTGAAATGAATGATTGAATGACTTACGGCCCACGCTCTATTCCCAGTAGTCCATTGCTTGTTCCATTGATAGGTTGGGTTTTTGGATTATTATTCTTAATATCTAAATCAGATTCGTAGTTTATTTGACTTGGATAAAATATTGATGCTTACTTTCACATTACATTGTAAGAACATTTATGGCAAACAAACTATTGACTTTTCTTTATACTGCTCAGAATAGATTATGAGAAAAAATTATTATATAACAAAAAACCCAACTGCTTAGCACAAGAGAGAAAAACAAGCTTAAATATATTGGATTTGGTAACTTGAATTGTATAAGATACTGAAGGCGGGGACGAAAAAACGTTTTGTGGTGTTTGTGGACGACTTAATTTTGTTCGTCCCTGCCTGCAGTATCTTATTCAATTCAAGTTACCAAATCCAATATATTTAAGCTTGTTTTTCTCTCTTGTGCTAAGCAGTTGGGTTTTTTGTTATTTAATAATTTTTTATTTTAAACTTTATAGTTTTTAAATTTGCTACGTCAAGTTATGTTGTTAGCTATTGTTTGATACCCATGTTGTAAAAGTAATGATTTAAAAAAAAATATTTCATCCTTTTTTTCTCTTCAAAGGTGCCGTATAAAATATTACCCTATGACATTCCTACAATAAATACAAATCTAACGACACCTCACATGTAATCTATTCAGCCGTGTAGGCTGCAGAGCGCGACAAATAAATCGACATACATACATACATACATACATACATACATACATACATACATACATACATACATACATACATACATACATACATACATACATACATACATACATACATACATACATACATACATACATACATACATACATACATACATGCACACATACATACTGCAGTGAAATAAAGTAAATTAAATTGAAAATGTACTGCAGTTAGATAGAAATAGAGTAAGAGTTAACTTACCTTAAACTAATCAAGCAAACAAAGAAATATAACACACAATATTTTAATAAAAACAGATTAACCACAGTTTTGTTGTATAATTTCACAATTATATAACCAACATAATAAAGTTTGAATTTGATTGTACGATCCGAGATTAAATTTAAGTATATAATATTGTTTAAAATATTAAAAATCAACGATAGGCGTTAAAAATAAGACAAATAAATTTTGAAAGGAATCCGCGATGCGTGCATCAGGTAAAACGCTCCATCTATAGCTACTAGATACTATCGCTTGGAAAAGTCTAGTGATAACTTTAAGTGGCCACCTAACTTATTACTATAGCGACTAGTTAAATATGGTCATAGTCGTACCTTCCGCAAAGTATCGCGGATAAATGTTCTAAAAGTTTAAAATCACAGCCAAAGATTCGAATCTAAATAAATCATGGCGCGTCTGGAGGCGCTTTTTGAATTTTGGAAAAAAACTTAAAACTAATAATATAAATGAATTAAATATCTGGTATTTGGTAGAAGTTGGTTTTGCGCAGTTCGTGGCGTCCTCCCGTGCTGCTAGGAAACCCGCAGTTGAAGAGGTGCTGCGGCAGAGAACACGGTGCAAGCTGCTGATGTCAAAGTCTCTCTGGAGACAGGGCTTGGCTGTGTTGCAGGTGCTAGCCGGAACCTACTGCCCGTAATCGGGCAGCTTTAGCTGCACGAATAAAAATGCGGCATAAGAGAGTGGCAACCTCCCAGCAACAAATATTACGTAAAGACAAAAATACTTACAAAATTGTAGGCAAAAAAGACGGAAAGAAAACTGTGCATGAAAAACTGTTGCTTGTAGATAACACTTTAAAAATTATTTTGATTTGATTTTTATATGATTTATCTTGATGTATTATATAATTTTACTAAATATTCAGATCAATTTGACACAATATCTATTGTATCCAAACAAATAATCTGCACCGAGAAAGGAAAATCAAAATTTTAAATCCACTGTCAATGAATACAAACAGCCAGTCAATACATCGAGAAAGAAGCAAAAAGTATCGAACACGAAAAAGGAATATGAGCGATAACGCTACAATACATACATACATACATACATACATACATACATACATACATACATACATATATAGGCCTTAGCCGTCTATGTTTAAGCAATATTCTGTCGATTGCACCGTTTTTCGTGGCTGAATAAGCCTATTCGGGAGCGGCAGGTCCTGCCACACGCTCTGCAGGTGAAGTTTGTGTTAACAATTACTGATGTTGTGTCGTTATTTTTCTTACGTTTCTCGTTTTTTTCGGCAAGGGCACAAAACCAGGCTTCATGGTGTACCTTGCGTCCATCCAGTAATGATTTACGCCATTTGGGTCTGTCCTCAGCTGTCTGCTCCCAGTCTAGGAGTTCAATACTAAAAGTGATCATGTCTCGCTTGGCGCAATCTTTAAAGCGCAGCATTGGCCAACCAACACTTCTTTTTGCGTGCGCTATAGCACCAAGCAATACACGCTGGGGTAGACGGGTTGGTTCCATGCGGTGCACGTGCCCCAACCATCGTAATCGTCTCTGCTCCAGCAATGCGAAGAAACTGGGCAGATGTGCTCGTTGTACGACCGTTTTGTTGGTTACCTTGTCCTTCCAGGAGATGCCTAGGATGTTTCGGAGGCAGCGCATATGAAAGGCATTAAGTCGACGCTCTTGTTTTGCGTACGTCGTCCTTTCTGCTCCATACAACAGTATGCTTAAAATGCATGCTTGGTAAACGATCATCTTGGTGTTCGTCGTAAGATGTTTGTTTTGCCACACTCTTGTATTTAGCCTGCCGAACATGGTCGCCGCTTTGCCGATATGAACATCGATCTCCAGGTCAACTGAGAGATTGTTCGACACAGTCGACCCTAAGTACGCCAACTTGTCCACTACTTCCAATATGGCACCATCCAGGGTTATTACTGGCTTATCTTATATTCCCTTGCATCAGCATAACTGTCTTTTTGGCGTTTATAGATATGGAGAACGAGGAACAGGCCCGTGAAAACTTATCGACGAAGATTTGTAAATCAATTGCAGTGTTGGCCACAAAGGCTGCATCATTAGCAAATAGAAGGCTGTCAATAAATACGTCCTCGCGATGGCGCTTGGACTTAAGAAGTGAATCATGTTGTACTACTTCCCATCAGCTCTTATATGTAGATGTATACCCTGCTAGTCATTGCCGAATGCTTCTCTTAATAATATGAAGTCACCATTGCCTTAGCTTTATTCCGTTTTAACCTATTTTCCACCATTGGTTTTTACGGGTTCCTAACTCAAGGGATTTGACGAAGGCACTGGCTATTACACAAAGCCACTGCCATCCACTGCCATCTCACCTCCGCAACCCAGACGGCAAACCAGGCCCAACCTCAAATCTGTCGGCCAGGTTAGTGGCCAACCTAACTGTCAGATTTTTTATGTCGCCAAGTGAACATGGACTACTATCAGTGACGTGCCTTCCGAAGCATAGAAACGCTAGCGCCAACGACCACGGCCAACGTTGCTTAACTTTTGTTGTCGGAAAGAAAGAGCAACTATAACTTGGACACGACCACTTCGCCGATAAGAATAAAGATCTGCGCGAGCGCGGAGCGCGGAGACTTTCGTTAATCCATAGAGTAATATAATACTGGGCGTAGTTAATTTAAGAATATGAATATCTATGATCTATATATATAATCTGCTAGAAAATTTTGACATTCGTAAAAGTAGGTAAATAATTTCTAGTTAGAAGTTCATAATTAGTAGGTGCTCTACATGATTATATTATATTACACAAATACGGATAGCAAAGTGGCCACTTTGAGCTCCATTCAATTACTATGACTCATTTGGGAAATCACTTCCTTTAGATCCTACGAATAAATAATTAGATCCTACATAATGTTGTTACTATGGCAAAGAGGCGTGGCGTAGAGATTGATAAGTTGAACCGGTGATTGGTATTGACAGTACAAGTAAACCTAAACTAACATTTGCCAGTTATTTCCGACTAGTAAGTAATTTGCGGAATGGTTTACCACGTATGCGTTTGCACGCGTAAAACCATATATAGAAGAGTTCACGAAAGAGCCGGATATTTAGTAAACAAAAATTTTTTAGTTAAGAAAATATTTATCCTCAACCAGTACATCGTGTCTTAAATATACGGCTCGAAGGACCATTTCATGTATGGCAAGGTCATATTTTAGAGCAATTAAATGAAAACGTCTTGTGATGCAATGGTTGTGTATTAACAGCTCGGATCAACTTGATCCGAGATTAACAGTAAAAAAAAATACATATTATGTCTTAAACAGTTTAAAACCACACAACACACAGAAAACTGCTTAGTTTACAATTTGAAATAAAGAAAATCAGAAATATCTAAATTTTAATACATTTTAGGGTATAATTTTGTTTAAACCTAGGAACTGTTTATAAATGGCATTGAACCTAATTTCATACAATACTGTACTTCGTTCTCCATAAACATTTTTCCTCTGGGAATGAAATGTGTTCCTGCAGTAAAAAGAGACCTTTGTTTTTGAGCGTCGTCGTGTATTTCAATAAGTGAAAGGTTTTAGATCAATTCAATAGCAGGATTGAAAATTTTTCTCTTATGATCGAGATTTCAGAAAGCCCTAGTGCACCTAAAAAGGGTCCTTTCTAAATACAACCTTTTGTAATTTGGAGGCTGTGTGAGATAAAAATGGTACGCTCCTGGGTCCTCTTGCGATAATCTGTACCCTTCAGGTCCTCTGTCAGGGTCTTCTTGCCTCTGAGTTCTACTGTATGGTTACTGTTCCCGCAGTCAAACTGTGTTAACAGTTTTGCGGGTGCTTATATAGTTTTAAGAAAAAACTGTAGAATTTTTAATAAACACATATTCATTCATTCATTCATTCATTCATAATAACCTCCATGTCCTTTTACGAGTATCTCTGAGTTCTCTTTCCTCTGCTAGAAGGAAGAATAATAAGTAAAGTAGGGATACTTTACTTATTATTCTTCCTTCTATATTCTTTATTGCGATTCATTTTTCCATTGAACTTTTTTAGTAGTATAGGCGCTTATCGGTGGACTTTTATTTATCTTTAAATACAACTTCAATCCGCCGGAAAACTATTGACTTATTTCTTTGCGATACTTGTTCCTTCTTATTTCTTTAGCATATAAAGTCCCAGATGAATTGTCCTTTGATGTTGCGTAGAATGTAAGATCTGGGTTTCTTTAACAACTTTGCAACACACGTACGAAGCCGTGGCGGGACGCTAGTATTGTAGTTAATGTTACTTGTAAGAATGAGTTCGAAGGTTCCGCGTTCGATTTTCGGTGAAGACACTGTCAAACAAAAATAACAGTGTGCGATTTCCCCAGTTTGGTTAAGACATTGTAGGATGAATCACCTGATTGTCTGATAAGTAAGATGGTTCCATGCTTCGACCGGCACGTTAAGCCGTTGGTCTCGGCTACTTTTTACACAAGTAGTTGTTCGTGAGCCTTGTCAGAGGCCTTCAGCGGCTTAACAATTCTGTCATCAGAGTTTGTGAGGTCGGACATTGATCTTACAACCCACAAGATATGGATGATGATAACACAGAAGTAGTTGAGCCATTTTTTTTGTAATATTGGTAGTTTTGGTAGTACCATATGTGATATGAGGGTTCGAACGATATAAATTGTAGGTCTCATATAATCAATAAGAGCACGTGTAGCAAAGTGCTATCAGGGACAGCTGAGAAAACTTAAGTAAGATTAATGATCCGTTGGATGTCGCCATCTGTACCTGTTTGTATTTCATTAAACTTTTAATGAAAATATAAAGACATTTTTAAAATGTTGGCTAAAACTCGAATCTTGAAATAGATAGATTTTCTTTGAAAGTGTTAAATCACGGTATAATATACAGTATAATATACAGGGCGGACGGGACAACTTTTTAAAAACTGAAAGGTTAATAAAGAAAAATCTGCATCTCCATACATAGTATTAAACGTGATTTGACAGTTTTTGAGAAAGCCGGTATTTTTTTGTATTTTTTGAAAGTTTCAGTCACTGAAAGTTGTTCAGTTTCGTTGACTGGTCAACAAGAAAAAAAAATCATATCCATTTTACGTGTACGTGAGCTCGACAGCACGTCAGTAGAAACACTTTTGGACCTTATGGCGTGGTAATAGAGTTGCAAATGTTTCTACCGAAGAGCAGTTGACCGTACCCTTAAAATTTTTGTTTCAAGGTTTTATTATACTAGTTTGTCGGCGTGACTATTATGTAATGTATATCCATACCAAATTCGCTGACCTAAACCGCGGACAGACAGACCGACAGACACACACAACTATAAGGGTTTCTTGTTGACTGCGGATCCCTAAAAATGGGATCTCTTCTTAATAGCCTCCTTAGTCTAGTGGGTAGAGCAGCTTTTTGGCTCTCGTTCCGG
This sequence comes from Athrips mouffetella, assembly GCA_947532105.1. Classification (NCBI taxonomy): domain Eukaryota; kingdom Metazoa; phylum Arthropoda; class Insecta; order Lepidoptera; family Gelechiidae; genus Athrips; species Athrips mouffetella. Next base: position 7,245,366 of record OX383972.1, on the reverse strand, counting down.
TGGTTCTGGGTTCAATTCCCGGTCCCGTTATTGTGAAACAAAAAAATATTCGTGTGACTTCCCCAGGACGTAATGCAGAATTAGACCTGATTGTCTAAACAGTTAGATGATTTCGTGCTTCGGAAAGCACGATAAGCTTATGGTCTCTGTGGTGTACAGCAGGCCATGCTGGTGGGCCAGCTTGGACAATGGCTGTCAATCATCAATTACCGCCACTGCGCTGGCCGATGCAGCCAGTCTCTGTCGGGCCGTGGTACAGGACACACGTCTAAATAAGATAGAGTTATTAATATTGTAGCATTGATTTGTTAGTCTATTTGACATAATACTTCTTGTGTCTTAATACTGAAAATATATCCCAGTTCACACGAGGCCCGACGGTGTCTAATTATTATCTATTCGAACCTCTTACACTCCTGTGACGAGTGGACGTCATAGTCCCCGACAACTATCTATGGAAGTAGTCGTTAATAAGCCATGTGGTGGAACACCAGGGTTTGTGAGGTCGGTCGGTATTCGACCTTACAACCAACACGATATGATGATGATCATTGTTAAGTGACGCTTGAAATGGATGGTTGTGGTAAGCTTGGAAAATTACCAGAGTTCTGAATTGGTAGTTCTTTGACCGTTTTTGCAATCAATGGTTTATTTTTAGCACCGAAAGTGGATTTTTCTCACAGTGAAGTGGGACTGTGATTGGTCCGCTGCGCAAATAAACGAAAGGCGGAGATCTTAGTTGTACTTCGAGGCGGCATTTAAAGTACACACGGCCGCACATCAGTAGAAACACTTTTGGACCTTATGACGTGGTAATAGAGTTGAAAAAGTTTCTACCGACAAGCGGTTGACCGTACAACCTAGGAAAAAACTATACTACTCAAAAATTACAATTAAAGATATATCAAAAAAACCTGCTGGCCCTTATTTTGTTTTAAGTAGTATATATTGAATTCATTTGAAAAGGTTAATTTTATGTTTTACTAGCGGCCCGCCCCGGCTTCACACGGGTACAAAAATACGTTCAAAAATACCTTATTTTGAAAATCTAGTTTTTTGCTATAAATAGTTAGTTACTGTGTGTTATCCTTAAAAGATAGACAAATACTATTGCGGACTTTTCTTTAGAACTCTTAGAGAGCAACAATTCTTTCATACATAAGTTTCATATAAATGAAACCATTTACGCAGCGCACGCCCAGAAAGCTCTCAAGAGGCACGTTTTTTTCCGACTCGATCGACAAACATCATCACAGTTCAGTTAATTTGTACTCAATATTTATGAATTATAGGCATTTTTAAACCTTTCTATTGAACTAATCTATCTATTAGTGAAAACCGGATCTAAATCAATATAGTAGTTACTGAGTTTAGCGATCACATACAGACATGACGGATGGATGACGACAGAAAAACGTTTCGGGGGACTTTCTTTTATAATATGTAGTGATGATAGTGATTTTATTCTATTTTGGTATCTTTTTGTCTAACGCCTTAAGTACACTGACGCGTTCGCATGCGGTAGCGAACGCAGGAAAGAATTGTAAGAGTTATGACAGCGTTTCGTATGTCACTCTACTATACGAAATGAGATGGTTGCGTCAATATCGGCACTTTTTCTCAGATAACTGCGGATTTTTCGTGAGAGATAAACTAAGATTTCACTTGCTGTTGCAAATGTAGAAAGTAGTTTCGTACTAAAAGCATTGTGTAGGTGCGGGTCATGTTATCGTGATTTGTTTTGACTATCGTAGTTTTATCGTAAGTAGTTTGTTTGGTTTAACGGGCCCGTTGGCGTAGTTGGTAGTGAACTTGCCTTCTTCGCCTTGGGCCACGGGTGATTACCGCACAGGACAAACATTTTGTGTAATAAACATGAGTGTTTGTTCTGTGTGTGGGTGTATCTATTGAGGTATGTATATCAGTCTCTGGTACTCATAGTACGGTCAACCGCACATCGGTAGAAACTTTTTCAATCCTATTACCACGCCATAAGGTTCAAAAGTGTTTCTACTGACGTCCTGTTCAGTGTACAAGCTTTGCCTATATAGTCAGGAATCAGATGACTATTATCTAATCTGTGACTTAAGTCACGATCACACCTAGCTGAATTCTAAGACTAATTCGGCATACATTGCTCGTTGAAGTAAGGATATTGCAATTAACATAACCAAGCCTCCCAGCAATGTATGCCGAGTGATCGTAGCTTTAGTGTGAATTGTCCCCAATATTTTTTAATATATTTGTATACCGACGCACATTCGCTAACGCATATCCATCCGCAATTTTTTCACTACTGCAATGGTTTCGCTGATCTGTGTCATGCGAACGCGACGGTGTACGGTCAACCGCACGTCGATAGAAATTTTTTCAACTCTATTACCACGGTTTAAGGTCCAAAAGGTCGGAGTGTACTATAAAAGCGTTAAGGCGTAGAGAGTTTCTCCGAAAAGGCGCGTCGTCATCACGAGTCTCTTGATTACGACTATTTGTACTCAATTTTTCAGTTCTTGTCGATGTTACTTATTTATGTGATTGATCACACTGTATACGGGGAGTAAAAATAAACTTTTCCTTAGAAAGAGGCGTCGAACACCTAATCAAGTTTTCGATCTACCCATAAAAACGCGTCACTGACTGCGTGGGATCCCTTTGAACATTCCAAAGAAAAATAGTTTATCGACTCATGTTTTCACATAGACAAATATAGGCTGTCGACGTGATAAAGTATGCAGAAATCAGTTACTTACCTTAGTTCCTTTAACTCTTTGATGAAGGTGTTGCCATCTACAGCGTCTAAGCGATCTTTGAAGTTCAGGGATGGAAGGTCACCCATCTGCTGGATCGCGTGGTCAGTGTCAGTATAACGTTGGGTTAGGTTTGACCTGTTGAAAAAAAAATATCCATAAAAGGTGTTTCCTGTGCAAATAATAGTACCAACTCTTTTCTACTCGTAGGTGTCGTAAGAGGCGACTAAGAGTTAATGAACCAGAGGATGGGCAGCAACATCACTCTGTGTAGATATCGTATCATCTTACATTCTGCGGTCACCAACAACCACGGTCCTGGTGCCAGGCTAACAAGCGTGGTGACTATGTTACTTCCCCTACAGATTGTTTCAGAAAAAGCTTTTGGAGGGAGTTCCCTCTCCTGTAGTTGACGTTGTAGTTGATGGGATGTCATCTATGGTTTGAACATGCTACTCGCACCAGAAAAGAAACAACTTCCCTAACATAGGTTTAAAAACGATTTTTTTTGCTTTGCCGTACCAACCTCGTGCCGCCAAGAGATGGTTTTGTGCATGAACAAAACTTTTTCTCATTTTTCAACCCTGGTTTTCTCACTGGTTTTGCATGGTTTTGTTCGTGGTTCGTTCCTTACAAAACGGCACGAACGAAGTTTGTTCGGAAAAGCCAAAAAAGCTTTTCGGTCCATTGAAAAAGTTTTTCAGTTTTTTAAAATATTTGCAGTTAATTAGGAAAAGCCTTTTATGAATAAAATGAAAAGTTGTTACATTTTACAAAAAAAACTTGCAATGATAAAAATAAGTCCGTATTTCAATCTGTCCTTTAGCAAAAGAGGAAAGTGCTTATAGTAGGTATGTAATACAATTTATTACGTTATTACTCGAGGATGGAATCTAGGGCAAACAATTTGGGGAATTATCTAATTTCAATAACTCTGGGACAAGGACACGCGCGGGGTTATCGTATTTGTCAACATTTTGTTGGAAAACAGGAAGAGTATTCACGTGTCAGCAGACTTAGGGTCTGTGCACACTAGCGACTTTTGCATTGTTTGTGCTATCTATGCGATCTAACTTCTTGCCAAATTTCATGATACTAGGTAACGGGAAGTGCCCTATTTAATAGGTTTTGCTTTACGAATAAAAATAAAGATGGGGTCATAAATGACCGTACCTTTTGATTGTGTCGTCGTAGAAGCTTGAAATTTCAAGTTGATAACTTTGCCTATTCTTGCAAAAAAGGAGAAAGACAGACGGGCAAAAAAGTGATCTTATCGGATTCCACATTTTTAGGGTTCCATATCCAAAGGGTGAAAAACGGGACCCTATTAATATGCCTCCGATGTCTGTCTGTGTGTCAGCGCCGTCAGCGGGCTGTATCTCATGAACCGTAATAGCTAGACAGTTGAAATTTTCACAGATTATTTGTTTCTGTTGTCGCTATAACAACAAATACAAGAAAATAAGAAAGTAATAAACTAAGCGGAGCTTCCATACATAAAACCTGTTTATTTAGGCGATTTTAGCTCGATTTTTCAGGAACAGGAACACTTAAAAACGTGGAAATAAGTATGTTAAGGTATATATAAGCTAAACAAAAACAACAAATAATAAAAACTGGTCAAGTGCGTCGGACTCGCGCATTTTTAATACACTTCTGCGTGACTGCGCGTCCATAACTAAGATAGTATTTTTACCTTCATCATAATCATCATCATAACATCCCATTTAACGTCCACTACAGGACACGGAGCTCATTTCATTTTTACCTTAGTGGTACGGAATCCTCGGTACGCGAGTCCGACTCGCACTTGGATTGATTTTTATTTTTAAGGTGTGGAGGTAAGTAGCGGTTGGTCCAATAAACGTGAAAACTCACCTCAAAGTGCTTCCATTGGTGAAGATGAAGAATGCCACTTCAGACCTTTCCTGTTGCAGCCTGGTCACCAATTTCCCAAGTTCTGTTGCTCTGCTCACCTGTATAACGAATCTTATATTACAATTCACGACATTTAATATTTTTACAATTTAAGCAACAACACAACGTAAGTCGGTTTTTAGTGATTATTAGGGTTCCGCAGTGAACAAGGAGCCCTTATAGTTAGCTCAAAAAGATTAAATTTTGTATGAGTATACATGGTAAAATAAAATAAAGTTTACTATTGGACTGGAAGCAAGCTCCCTCCAGAATATTACAGAAAAACAAATTACTTATTTCGTTTTCATTTTCAATCATATCATCGGTGTCAAAAATTGCCAAATAATGCACAATTATATTTTTTGCAAAATAAGGAAAATATCAAGGGTACACTGGGCTAGCCAGGTTAAAAAGCATACATACTGACATACTTCCCTTGCTTCCTGTACTTTCATCAATCCTTTCATACATGCTCGTCGGTTTAGGGTACTTTTAACCTGGTATTTATTCAGAACGTCCTGAATTTGGTCCTGGTACGGTTAACCGCACGTCGGTAGAGACTTTTTCAACTCTGTTACCACACCATAAGGTCCAAAAGTGTTTCTACTGATGTGCTGTTGAGTGGACGTTCGCCGAGGCCTTCCCCTTCCAACGTTCCCATTCACTCTCACCTTGTAGATCTCTTTCGTCAATCTTTTTTCATTCATCCTCTCTACATGACCAAACCATCTCAGCATCCTTTTCTCAATTGTAGTCACTACGTTTTCTTTTACGCCACAACGTTCTCTTATCACACTATTTCTAATCCTGTCACTCAGTTTCACAGCGCTCTCATTCAGACTTTGTCTTGCCAAATACGTAATAGGTACGAGTACAAACCTACATCACGCGTTTTTCTCGTCGGGGAAGGCAGAAACCACAGCCCACCACCTGCTACGATCTCGACAAACTTCCCTCGATTAAGTCACGATCACACCTAGGTAGCTGAATTCAAAGACTAATTCGGCATACATTGCTGGGAGTATTGGTTATGTTAATTGCAATATCCTTACTTCAACGAGCAATGTATGCCGAATTAGTGTTTGAATTCAGCTAGATGTGATCGTCGCTTTACTCTTCTTTCGTGTAACCTTTCACACACGCTCGTCGGTTTAGGGTAATTTTAACCTGGCATTTGTATAGAACACCCTGAATTTGGTCATGAAACGTTCGCCGAGACCTTACCCTTCCAACATTTCAATGCACTCTTGCCTGCCGCGCCAGCATGATGCCCTAGATAAAAAATATATCTACATTAGGCTTCTCATTCACTGGCGTGAGAAAATTTATGTTTGCTTCATACATTAAAAGTAAAAAAAAACGGTCATTGCGAGTCGGACTCGCACGCCGAGGATTCATACATATTTTTATTATCTAGGGGCTCGTGCTGAGCCAGCAGGTAAATTTCTTTCGTCAATCTTCGTTCATTCATCCTGTCTACATGACCAAACTATTTCAGCTCAGCAATTCTCAATTTTAGTCACGTAACAAGATTGGATTTGTTTCTTCACCAAATACGTATAGTAGTAACAAAGCGGATTGCGACTTTTATTTTTTGGACATAAAATACTTTCAGGGATAAATATAATCAAATAGAAACATATTTCATCGGAATTCACGTTAAAGCAATTAGTAGAGACGTAAATAATATCAATTTTCATGGTGAAAAACCGGTCAACTGCAGACTCGCCCTCCGAGGATTCCGATATGCTTTTAATATTTTTGGAAGCAATAGAGTCTATTTTTAGGACTGTAAAACTAAGTTTGTTTGTAAAGGATTTTTGCAGATTTCTGAAAAACTGTGCTACTTAGAGAAATTGTTTTATTTTTGCTGTAATGTTTACATACACCTCGCTATATTTTTCGCTTTCAAACTTCTGAGATAAGAGGGGGAACAGTATTTTTTTTTGTTGTTTGCATCATAAATTGAGTAAAAAGTCGTAAAAAATACAAGAGTCCATTTTTGAATGTTCAAATGAAGTTCTTTTATATGATACCACTAGTTCGCTGGATACCACACTCGACCTAGTCACGATATTTACCTATAAATTTTGCTTGCAATTTTTTTTATAATTTTAATATATGTTTTTTTTTTATTTGCATTATAGTAGGGCTATCATATTCTAAAACTACTCAAAATTTCAAGTCGATAGCGAGACTGGTTGCTGACATAAACAGGTGTGACAGACAGACAGACGAAGTCGCACCATAAGGGTTCCGTTTTTACCATTTTGATTCGGAACCCTAAAAACAAAATAAAAGGAATACAACAATTAAAGTATGCCTACTTCAGATATTAAGATATCTACGTAGTTTCTTAAACTATGAGTGAATAGCTAAGTACTTAAGAACCACTCAGCTACTAGGTATGTAACTATGCTTTTATATACAAATTCATTGAGAAAGCAATGAATATTCAGAGTTCATTTAAATTCAATCGATTTATAATATATTCTGACATTGGCGCCGCTTGTTGGCTTCAGTCTGATTATTCCCACTTTTCATATTCTCTCTTTTCATAAAAGCTTTATATAAAACCTCACGTCACGAATCTGACGTTCATTATGTACGTAAATTAACATCAAAATGACTATTCATCTGAGGTTAAAAAAATCTACGCGATCGAAGAAGCTTACATTCAATATGTTTCCTAATTAACGCAAATATTTTTTTATGTCACTTGGTCCACAAAACTAAACGAAGGACAGTGGACATTTTGGTACAGTCAAGAGCACATCAAGCTTGACACATTAGAATTTGTATCATACTTATTTCAGTACCTGGTCGACCGAGCATAATAGCCGCCTCAATATTAAAATATCATCGGGTGAGCAAGCTATGCCACTCAACAACAGATGGCGCTGTTAGTTTCTTGAACGCACTAAAACACGCTAAGAAATATTTAAAAAAATTCGGTGAAAACGAATTTTCCCAGACATGAGACCTAGCTAGATCGATGTTTTGCCCCCAAAAACCCCTTTACACAAAATTTCATCGAAATCGTTAGAGCCGTTTTCGAGAAACCGATTACAAATATATATATATATCCCACCAAAAAAATAACTGTTAAAAAGGGGGCCAAGTTCCTATCGGCTAATTGTTTGCCTAAAAAAGGGTTGAAATCCGATCCAATACCAAGTTTAGATTCAGTTTAATATCCATCATAATCGTCTTCATCAGCAGCCTGATCCACTAGTAAACATTTGCCATTCCCAAGACTCGCCACCCGCCACCACATCCAGTCCTCCGCCTTCCGCATCCAGCCACTATCCGCCACCTTATTCACGTCAACGGTTCATCTGGCCGAAATTCACTTTACCATACACCCAACTTAAAATATGGTATAGCTGTGAAAATACGCAGGTACGTTGAAAATTATATTTCGTCGCTTCATTCTTCAGATATAATTTGTTTACAAGTAGTAGTCCTTAATTCGCCAGGCAGACGATGCACGCATTTAAGAGTAATTCATTTGATTCTCTTATTTAAAACGATTTCCGTCCGAGTTCACTTCACCACTGTAGCTGACATTCGCTTCATTCCTTTTTCGTGCGGGGCAGTGAACGCACGCGTCCCATGCCGAAGCGCAATGTTCAATAAGAAGTAGATAGATTATACCTGAAGTTGTAATATTGAAGTTAAATTACAAATATTTAAAATTATTTTCGATAAAATAAGTTTTTGCTCCGTGTGTTAGTGTAATTGTACTGGATTCAAAACTTTTCAGTAAGTGTTGTTTTGATTATTAATTCTTTCTAAGAGAGAAAAATTTTCAAGATTACCCACATGTTCTATTCTTAAATTTGCTAAACAAATTGAAGTGTTTATTACGGCCTACGAGTATCTTGCGGCCCGGTTTTGTATACAAAAACGTAACATGACAACGTAACAACCATGATTATGACCTATCGGTCGCACCCAGAACTTTTACGAAAATGATGGAAAATTTAATAAGATAGACGTAAACCATATAATGACATTTTGTTTATGATAATTCCGACAAATGTTAGAACATTGTCTAATCGAGAGATTTTGAAACATTTTCAATAATTTTTTTTTTGTAGTTAATTACTACAAAATTTCATTACCACCTACACAGGCTTAAAAATTTTAGCCTTCGTTTACGTCATACAATTTTATCTTTTCTTACCTTCCGACAAACAAAGTAAAAATAAAGGAAAGTAACAAAATTAAACGTTACCGACGTATTAAGTATACGTGTGTATGATGTGTGTTAGATGTTTTTTCGTCTAATGGCGAAAGTTACGAGGGTAAGTAAAAAATGAAATATATTTTCTTTTTTTTGTGTTTTAAACATTTATTACCAAGTGAATCATAGAACAACTTACGTCGGAATGGACTGCGAGTCAATTGCGACGGCAGTAACTTCGAGTTACCGCCTAATATTATTTACGATGTGTTACGTGAATGGATATGATGGAATGCGATTGTCTATCTATTATTATGTCGGGATTGACTGCGAGTCAATTGCGACGGCGTTAACTGCGAGTTAAGGCCAAATAATATTGACAATACGCGATATCTACATAGATATGAACTGTGGGTTACCAAGTATCTATTGCTTGTCGCGATTGACCGCGAGTCAATTGCGACGGTGTTAACTGCGAGTTAACGCCACATAGTATTGAAAATACGTGATGCATAATGTTGCCTATCTATTATTATGTCGGGATTGACTGCGAGTCAATTGCGACGGCCTTAACTGCGAGTTATGGCCAAATAATATAGACAAAAATCGACATCTGAATATATTTTTACTGCGATTCAACTATCTATTGTCTGTCAGGATTGGCTGCGAGCCAATAACGACGGTGTTAACTGCGAGTTAACGCCAAACTATCTGTTAGTTGTTGGGATTGACTGCGAGTCAATAACGACGGCTTAACTGCGAGTTATGTCAAACTATATCAACATAAATCATGCATAAAAATACAAGTTATCTATTTTCACGTCGGACTCGACTGTGAGTCAATCGTAACGGCGTTAACTACAAGTAAACGCCAAATAATTATTACAATATGCGATATTAAAATTGCTATTGACTGAGAGTCAACTTTTTATTGTTAAGGTCGGCATTGACCGAGAGTCAATTGCGACGGCGGTAACTGTGACTTAACGTCAAAATTTATCGTCAATGAAAACAATAATATCAAGTTCATCTATGTGTGTCGTCTGCGATACATTGTCTTTAGTTTTCACAACAAGCCTTTTTGTTTGTTAACCATAACCAGAATATTTTTATTGTAAAATACCCACCTACTAAAATTTTATTTTTGGGTGCCAGTAATAGTAAAGAGAACAAAACCGTCCACGAGGCAAAAGATCATGCCAGCCCTGGACCAACCGACACCTAAGGTCTGGACACCTGAGGAGTCTTCGAGACACCTTAGGCGTCTACGTTTGATACGCCAAACTTGTTCTCTATCATATTCACGACACACTGTCGAACTTTTGTACGCCTAAGTATATTGAAAAAAGGCATGCCTATAGACAAGCACATACTTCTCAAATATCACCTAATACCGGTTTATTGTAAATTATTACAAACACCGATACTAAATTGCTAATTGAATTCCAGGCTTAGATAAAAATATCTCCGCTTGCATGTACAAGTATCTGTAAAAGACAAAACTTGTTTTTATAAAAAAGTTAAAGCAAATAAAACTATTGAGAGATAAAGATGCATCTTTTCAAACGTCGGGAGCTCGTTTAACCCAGCAGAAGAAGCCTTGGTCGGGTCCTCATTACCCGTCAAATGGGGGGGGGGGAGCGAGGTTACAGGCAGGCTCTGGCCTTATCCCCAAGCTCAAGCAGCATCGACTAAAAGTTACAATCCATCCAAAACTCATGCTCCAGCACAGAACCGTAACACAAGTACATGCTGGTATAATACAATGTTTTTTTTTTTCAACACTTTCTGTGTCCGGATAATTCTACGAAGTAGAAAATCGCAATATTTCATAACCACAATGTTGTTATAATACATGCATAAGCATGAACCCTAAACACCACAGTATCCTAGTGTTACCTGGGAAAAACGAGGAAATAATATTCCGTGTAGTGCTAATGTAACGTGAAATCCACGTTTAAAATTTACCCTCAAGAAAAGCCAATATACAAAGTTTATATTGATTTTAACTGGAGAATAAGTTCCTATTTCCAGCGTTACAACCGTTACGAGTTACATTCCATCGGAATTTATATTGGGTACCTAATTTTAAAGCACCAAAACGCAATAGCTGTAACCGATTTATTCTAAATCCAAGAAATAAATGTACCTATTGCAACGTGTCATTCAACCGCCTCAAAAATTATGTTTTGAAAAACGGCTTCCTTGCTACGAAAAGCCCATCTCTTAATTTATGTTTTTAAGATGACCGAAAATTTCTACATTTAAATTTTCAACATAATATATGAAAGAAGTCACGCTATATAATTCTTTACGATTTTACAACCGTGCCTTATGAATATTATGATATTTTAGAAGATCTTATCTGATGGTATGGTAATGTTTCTACAAATTCCTGGCCATCACAAGATACTTGTCTTACAGAAAGATATTAAATACAGACAACTCCCTAACTAGTACCTAGTGTGGAGCAGTAAATAAAACCAAAGGCTACGAAGAAGGCCGAAGAAGTAAAATATTTGTTTTAAGGTTACAAAAAAAAAAAAAAAAGAATATGTAGGTACCATACCATATTGTACAAATAACTTGTCAAAATTGGCAATGGTACGATTGGCACAATATTTATTTATTTAAATTTTACGAAACACAAATTGCCGCAGGTGCCAGCTGAGTCAATGAAAGTCACTCCCGGGCTCTGTGTGCAAACTTTTAAGACACAGCTTTAAAGTTCGCTGTACTCTTAGTTTTGCTCTTAGCGACAATCCTTAGCGATTTATGTTTTTTTTTTTATGAAAACTAGATCCAGACGCTGTAGCTATGGATACTTTATCCTTTGACCTGGACATTTTACGCGGTTCCGGTTCCTTTTATATTTGGGAAAAATTACTGATGACGAAGGCACCGTATTTTGTGTTTTCACAAGGCCTTCTCTGCCTTTTAGCCCATCTTAATTATTTATATCATACAAAATAAGTGTCCTTCAACACTTGAAACTTTTATAATCCATATCAGAGTACACTGTTCCTTTTTAACTAATCTTACAGGTCCTGCGGGTATTGATCCTCTCGCTTGCACTGATGTTCTCTTGAGCTTCGCTGTCTGAGGCTCCTATTTAACAATATATGTCAAAATACGCTTTGGGTAACAGCTTGTCCCCAGAAAAAACGCAAACGTGTTTGATAGTCCTACAACCAACAACTACTGTTATTTTTAACAAAACAAAGTGACGAGATGTTTGGTTCGTATGAACAGCTGTACAACGGCTCTCTTGACAATCATCGTTTGCCGTAATCTTTGCTACTTACTTATTAGGTGATAGAATTGGAACCAATAATTGGTTTAAAACCTTCTTCTACTTACAATCACAAGCCTAATCGGCCTAGTACTCGTAATAGTTACTTGGGACACACAACTAATAAGTAAATAAGTGTGTATCTAAATAGTCCCTTAATTTAGAGTTAATGATATAAAATAAAATGAACAGATCAGCGATTTCACTATATGCTCATGGGGCACAAAAATTTTCAATAATAAAAAGTGAATACTTATATTATTTTGCAAATAATGGAGTTGAGATAGCCATAACGTATTTAATCAAACTTCCACTGCGGGCTAAGATTAGCCGATATTGTTCTAATATTATTTAACTGAATATATTATGCACTCGTGTTCTGTCCATATTTTTGTTCAAAAAATAAAATCAAGAACTGCCAATGTAGGAAAATTGTAAATATCAATTAACATCCACGTTAATTAGCTTAAGCAGCTGTGATTTATAAGCTGGTTGATTTTCCAGAAACACTATCTGAGAGAAGACTTGTCGACACATGCATCTTCCCCGCTTTGCAAAATTGCAACTCTCTCAGCCTCGACTCGTGAAAACAGCTGGCTGGACCAGCACGTCTAGCACTTTAATAGTTTGATATATTAGACCAGTAGGTAGATGATTTTGTAATATCAGTTGTATCGAATGAGTAACTTATTATATAAGTTGATTTTTGTTGCATACTTGCTTTTGGTATAAATCAAAGGTTATTTATTATCTGCTTGGATCAGCAAATTACAGATTTTTTCAACGAATTACTATTTGTAATTCGTTGGCTTAGATAGTTAAACTAGAACATCTTGTATATACAGTTGTTTCACAGTAACCAAACAAAACTTTGTTCTCTAAACATCTACTTGTAAACAAATTATATCTGAAGAATGAAGCGACGAAATATAATAGATGATCAAACGAACTCCAGGAGTGAAGTTCGATCGTTATTATATGAGTCGCTTCATTCGAAGATATAATAATATAACAACCCTCCCTCCCAAAAAACCAAACACTTTGACACAAGTTGTGGTTTCCACCCAAATGCAAAGTTTTGTTTAAAGGTTCATAGGTACAGACTCTAAAAAATGAAGCGAATGTCAGCTACAGTGGTGAAGTGAACTCGGACGGAAATCGTTTTAAATAAGAGAATCAAATGAATTACTCTTAAATGCGTGCATCGTCTGCCTGGCGAATTAAGGACTACTACTTGTAAACAAATTATATCTTCGAATGAAGCGACTCATATAATAACGATCGAACTTCACTCCTGGAGTTCGTTTGATCATCTATAATATCTAAAATGAAATACTTCTAAATTTGAACTTGGCAGGTTTTTGTGCTGTAAGTAACACTCGATTAATTGGGTAATTAGATTTATTATTTATATAATTAAATGAACCTGCCAAGTTCAAATTCAAAAGTATTTCATTTTAGATATTATTTTCAACTTACCTGAGTAGGTATTTACAAACATTTTGATGAGCTGTCAGTGAGTCACTGAGTACCAAATTTACAATTTTCTCGAGTCTATAACTTTTTTTCTGTAATAGCTACAATATTGAAACTTTTTATTCAAAGTAAATAAAATGGTGTTATGTTCGTAAAGTTTCATCCAGATCTATTAAACAGGTAAGAAGATACAGGGGGGTCAAAAGTGGCTCGAAGCGGTTCGGGTAAATAGTGTACGGTGTGCGCGCGGCCTGTGCTTAGAACTTGGCCGGCGCACTGTCGTGCGCTTTGATACAAATATTGCTCGTTTAATAGTATAGGATTAGACGTACGGGCTAGAGTCGTACTGCGAGTAGCATATTATGTGTCGTTGAATACATCTTTTCACTTGAAATAATATCTACTACGACAGCATTGTTGCAATTTGAAAGTAACGTAAAATATGACAGTTACTTTTAAAGAATTTGTATGAACCTCCTTCATCGACATAATATTAAGACATATTAAGTATAAATAGTAAACATAGTAAACATGTCCCGTGTGGTGCCGGCATGTCCCGTGTGGTGCCGGCAAAGAATGCATGCAACCGCGATCCATGGTGCCAGCCGTAACGCTAACAAGCGAGGTGACTATGGTACTTCCCCTCCACATTTTTCCAGCTAAGGCTGGAATTCTGGAGGGAGCTCCCTGTCCTGTAGTGGACGTTTTATGGGATGTTATGATGATGATGATGATGAGAGTAAACATAGTCCTGATGTGTTTATACTTATATGTATGTCGATGGTTATTTTGTAGTAATTTTAGTGTTTTGCGTTTTAATCTTCTTGTTTTCCCATACAAACTTTGCGCTGCCAAAGATTATTTTATATGGATCCATTTTTAGGGTTCCGATACCAAACTGGTAAAAAAAGGAACACTTATGGTGCGACTCTGTCTGCTTGTCTGTCCTATGATACCCCACTTAACCTAGTTACGACAATTAGACATTTTGCCCCCTCTTTTTGCGCCCCTTTACAGTAATAATAAAAATATTTTTATAATTCTTTTGTTTTCAATAAAGTTGGGCAATCATATTCTAAAACTATTCCAAATTTCAAGTAGATAGCATGAGTGATTCCTGAGATATACAGGTGTGACAGACGGACGGACGGACAGACAGACAAAGTCGCACCATAAGGGTTCCTTTTTTTACCATTTTGGTATCAGAACCCAAAAAACAAGTTTGTTAAGCAATGTTATTCTTTCTGTCAAATATACTCTGATTTTAGTGTCATAACTAAAAAAGTGGACTTTATGGGACACCTTAAAACTTTTCTCATTTTCCAGCGGTAGTACCACGGGCAATAAATCGTATGTTTCTCGTCCAAGTATTCGCAGTGAAATAGGAAGTGCCATATATACCCCTATTTTTTATCACAGCGGATATTTTGAGAGGTAGTAGGTTGAAATAAGAAAAAACATATTCGACTTCCCATACCTACAAACTACATCAGCTGACAGCACATTTCGTATAGGAATTCGATTTCTTTTTCGTTTTTCGACCTGTTTCTTGGAAAAAATTGTTCAGTTTACCTCTTAAAATATCCGGGGTATATAGGCCGACTTTTTATCAGTTCGTGATTATAAAAAATACTTTCCCAAAAAATATGGGTCAAAAAAAGGAATAAAAAATGTTGGTCATACCATAAAAATTTTACATTTGCTGACGTAAGGATTGTATGGAGGGAAAAAAAATCTTGTTTTTAACTGACTTCAAAAAAGGAGGAGGTTCTATGTTCCACTGTATGTATTTTTAGGGTTCCGTACCTCAAAATAAAAAAACGGAACCCTTATAGGATCACTTTGTTGTCCGTCTGTCTGTCTGTCAAGACCCTTATTCTCACGAACGAGAAGAGGTATCAGGTTGAAATTAATAACGAATATTAAGGTCTATAAACCACATAAGATATGAAAATTTCAATCTTTTACAACGACGCAATCAAAAGATATGGCTTTTTATGTCCCCATCTCCATACATTTACACAATAAAGCAAAACCTACAAGGTACTTCCCGTTGGTACTTTTAGTATATCATATGGTAGATAGGTACGGAACCCTTAGGGCGCGAGTCCGACTCGCACTTGGCCGTTTTTTTTTATGTTTGTTCACCGATTACTCCGTCAGTTGTTCTACCTATGTTTCTTTGGCGCGTACATGCATATCTTTTGCTACGAAGTAACTAATTAAAACTCATCCTACATAAATGTGATATGACCGGCAACATAGGTACTTCTCAACAAGATAGTATTCCTGATCAGAATTACGAAAACATGATTATGTAAATCACGTTCAGGGCTGAAGCTGCTGTTATTATTTTTAGTGTAGGCAACGAAGCAGTTGACCCCAACATAAATTTCTCAGGCAGATTTTATTTGAGAGGATGATAAAGAATCATGAATTAAATGTAAATTCAAAAATCCAAAAAAAATTACAAAAAAGGTTTTTCATAAATTTTTTGTGATTTTTGTATAGAAAAATTTAAAGTACCGATTTTTTTTTTGGATTTTTTATAGAAGGTTTGTCTCAGGTTGTGTAATACCCGAGCAAAGTTTCATCGACTGAGGATTTAATGCGGTGGTGTTTATACAACTATCCGCTTCGTTGCCTAGACTATTTAGGGAATCATTGTTTGCGTAGGATATGGAACAAGGTTTTTGCCCAGTGATTTCAGTTCCGTGAAGTTCCCTCGAGTATGAAAAAACCGGCCAAGTGCGAGTCGGACTCGCGCACTGAGGGTTCCGTACCACCACATACACATAATTGTATTAGTTGAAATTTCAGTAAGTTAATGTGCTAGATTTTTTGACTCCGACACGCGCTTGACCAAATTTTATTATTTGTTGTTATTTTATAGCCTATTCCCTATAAACATACCAATTTTCAAGTTTGTAAGTGTTCCCGTTTTTAAATAGAACTAAAACAAAAATCGTCTCAGCAACCATCCAACTTGACCCCTCTCTTATATGAATGTTCTTGAAACGGGAGCTCACCACAATTGGTTACCATTAGTTGTGAGAAAAGTTGTAATATTTATTGATTTCAGACTTTTCCCATTATTTGTACTGTGAGACCTAGCTTCTTGCCAAATTTCATAATTTTAGGTCAACGGGAAGTACCCTGTAGGTTTTTCAATTTTGAATAAATGTATGGAGATGAGGACATAAAATGCCATATCTTTTGATTGCGTCGTTGTAAAAAATTGAAATATACAGATCTTGTGTGGTTCATGGATCCTAATATATGGTATTAATTTCAACCTGATACCTTTACCCGTTCGTGAGATAAAGGGTCTTGACAGACAGACAGACAGACAGACAGACGGACAACAAAGTGATCCTATAACGTTCCGTTTTTTTCTTTTGAGGTACGGAACCCTAAAAACAAGCGCGGAATCTTCCGCGACAGAACCCTCTGCGGAGTCTTATCAGTTCGCGCTTTCTCAGAAAATATAGATTTTCTAATGATTCGATTGTCAAAATCGATTCCTTATTGATTCGACCGCAGCTTTATCATTGTATTTAATATGTGGTATAGAGGTAATGTATGTTGTATACCATACAAGGTCGAAATACGTAAGGTAAAGTCAAAAGCGCATCAAGTTTTACAGAGCACATCAAGCTTGACACATTGGACTTTGTACCGTTCTTGTTTCAATAGACGTACGGACTAGAGTCGAACTGCGAGTATCAAGCTTGGCCTGTCGTTGACTGTACAAAAGTTTGACCTGATCTTGACTGTGCATGAGAACAAAATTTACTCTTTTTTAATGTAGTTTTTAGGTTTCCGTACCTCAAAAGAAAAAAACGGAACCCTTATAGGATCACTTTGTTGTCCGTCTGTCTGTCTGTCTGTCTGTCTGTCTGTCTGTCTGTCTGTCAAGACCCTTTATCTCACGAACGGGTAAAGGTATCATGTTGAAATTAATACCATGTATTAGGATCCATGAACCACACAAGATCTGAAAATTTCAATTTTTTACAACGACGCAATCAAAAGATATGGCATTTTATGTCCTCATCTCCATACATTTATTCAAAAATGAAAAACCTACAGGGTACTTCCCGTTGACCTAAAATTATGAAATTTGGCAAGAAGCTAGGTCTCACAGTACAAATAATGGGAAAAGTCTGAAATCATTAAATATTACAACTTTTCTCACAACTAATGGTAACCAATTGTGGTGAGCTCCCGTTTCAAGAACATTCATGTAAGAGAGGGGTCAAGTTGGATGGTTGCTGAGGCGATTTTTGTTTTAGTTCTATTTAAAAACGGGAACACTTACAAACTTGAAAATTGGTATGTTTATAGGGCATAGGCTATAAAATAACAACAAATAATAAAATTTGGTCAAGCGCGTGTCGGACTCAAAAAATCTAGCACATTAATTTACTGAAATTTCAACTAATACAATTAATTATGTTTATGTGGTGGTACGGAACCCTCAGTGCGCGAGTCCGACTCGCACTTGGCCGGTTTTTTTTGAACCTTATGTAACTTGACCTGACTGTACAGCTTAACACCTTATAAACTTCAAAGCCTTGGTTTGGCAAAAGGGTTGTTTTTAATTAAAATAGGATCTGTTACACTTCATCATCATCCATCAGTAATGGATTTTTTTAAATCTCGTTAGAACGTGAACCTTTTATAATGGTCTAAAGGTTAAAAAACTTGGAAAAATCCTATTTATTTAACGCTGATATTAGACATCTACCTAACAAGCCTTATACGTCAGAGCTTGTAGTTTAGTAAGTTTTTATTTTATCAGTAAAATAATTTTAGTTGGTACTAGACGTTGCCCGAGACTTAGTGCACGTGGATGTTCGTGGATTCATAAGAGAGACGTACGAAACTCTGTGCAAAACTTTATGTTTCTAGCAAAGATTTTTTATCATCATTGGTTTCTAGACCATAGCTTGCGTTTTAGTTTGCGTTGATATGTCAGTCAAATTATCTTTTTATAATATATTTCTCAAACCATAAAAATATATGTTTTTAAAAGATAACCATAGGTAGAAAATCGATTCAATTAATGTTGACTGTCCCACGATACGTACCGCCAGTTATAGTACTGTAGCCCGTGGACATTTAAATTACAAAGAAGGTTACCGTTTGTCTTTGTGAAATTGTTATAGATTTCACCATTTCACATACTAATAGAGATAGTAATCCAACAAAGCTGTACAATATGACAATAATGAAACAATGTGGTAAACTAGAAATGTATATAACTAACATTATAGATTATAGTTTGGTCACTATATTATGGTTACGGCGGGTTACGATCTTTAAGACTTCGCTTTTAGTATGTGAAATGGCGAAATCTATAACAATTTCACAATGACAAACGGTAACCGTTTTCGTAATTTGAATGTCCACGGGCTCCAGGACTATTACGAGTATCTTGCGGACACAAATACAGAATATATAACACAATAAAATTACGCGCCGCTATTTAAAAAGCCTTGGCAATATGTTAAGTAGCAAATTTCAAAATTTGCCTGCGACATGTGCATATGGCTAGGATTGGGGGGTGTAGCGAGTCTTTGGGCAGGGAATTAAGCAACCAGCCAGATGGTAACCAATTTCTGGTCGCAGGCACTTTAAAATACTTGTACATTTCTACCGAAAAAATATTGCCCTGATAGTATACAAAATAAGTTATTTGGTTTTGACTCATTTCTTTTTATCTTTTTAAGGTTTTTATATATTTCATTTCATTTATTCCTTAAACAATTTTACATTGTGTCGGAAATTAATATGTTATATTTTACATTGTGTCGAAAATTAATATAACAAAGCGCCTACCATTTAATCAAAGTGACGTTTAGCTAGAAGATTTAATTTTCTGGAAAAGGAGGTAAACAGAAAAAATTACACACATAACACAAATCTTTTTCAAAAAGCTTACCTGTTCTTCAACATCAGAAACATCTCTTCCATTAGTGATGCTGCTCCTCAAAGACAGCGTTGTCTGGACGATCAGAGCCAGGATCGGAATGAAGGGCAGAAGTAGCAGCCTCCATAGCTGGCACCGACGGCTGCGACACCAGCGTCTGATCCTCCACCCACAAGTCAAGGTCTTGTCTTCCGTCTTCGTTGGGGAAGCTAAGGAAAGAAAATAAAGTAAAGTAGTAATACACCTAGGATACTTACATACGAGCGCAAATTCATGACCTAACAAAATTTGAAATACAGAAGCGTAGACCGAACTCGATGTGGCGAGCCGCAAGGTTGGACTTCATATGAACCAGTCAAAGACAAAAGTTATGACCAATGGCACTAAACGTAGGGTCGTGGTAGACGGGCAAGAGATACAATATGTCGACGAATATATCTATTTGGGTCAGTTAGTTTCCTTCCACCACAGGCAAGATAAAGAAATCAGTCGCCGAATAGAAAACGCGTGGAGGAGCTACTGGTCCATGAAGGATTTACTTTAAGGGACTCTCCCATTATCCTTGAAACGGAGACTCGTCGACATGTGCATCTTGCCCGTCCTAACCTACGGAGCCCAGACATGGTCACTGACTGAGGCACCGAAGTCCAGACTTGCGGTCTGCCAAAGGGCAATGGAGCGCAGCATACTAGGTGTAAAGAGGACCGACCGTATCCGGAACACAACACTGCGGTCCAAAACCCGTATCGCTGACGTCGGCAAAAAGGCTGCCACATTAAAGTGGGATTGGGCGGGTCACGTGTGTCGGATGCACCCGGATAGGTGGGCCAAACGCGCCACGGAATGGGTACCCCATGATGGACGCCGAGGCAGAGGAAGGCCCAAGAAGCGGTGGAGAGATGATCTGGATGCTTTTAGAGACCAGTGGCCCATAGTCGCAATAAATAGGGAGGAATGGAAATGTATGGGGGAGGCCTTTGCCCAGCAGTGGGACAGTATAGGCTAGTAAAAAAAAAAAAAGAAGCGTAGACCTGCATATTCAGTACAACTGATCCGTTCGCGAACCACGGGAATCGCGCGGGCAGGTTTCAGTGCAGAAGGGTGAGGGGGGATTCCAAGAGGGGCGGAGAGTGTATACTCTGTATGATTATTACTAATTATTTATTCTGTGGTAGTAATCATCATTATGGCGACTTGCCATACATGGCAGCCATCAGAAAATAATGTCGTGTGCCGTTTACTCAATTCCTTATTAAAAATGTCCTGTACGCAGGCCCTTAATATTAGATTATTTAAGACTTTCCTCTTCTCTTCCGACGCCAGAACACGCTAAAATCTGAATATTTATTACAACAATCTTGCGTAAATCCTGAGTAATTCGTATATGTCGTGCAAATAAAGCAAGCATTCTTCTCTACCAGTGGGGATAAACCAGTAGGGATATGTGGAACGGGCGAATTAATCAAGACTGAAACCGTTTAGTTTCAAGTACGCAAGTCAAAACGAAGAGCGGCACAATACAATGCAAAAGCTTCCCAACACTTTTTGCAGCTATATCAAGGCTATTAAGCTCCATGATCAATAGTTATCAGCTAAAGCTGTAAGAAAAAACGTTTGTAAAACAATGTTATTTTTTCCGTCAAATATACTCTGGTTTGTCTGGTTCTATGGCTGCATAATGTGTTGGTAAGCGTTGGCATTGACTCGTGAAACGTACATACAACAGATTAAGATAATAGTAAACTGACTTTTCTTATCCGTCATTCCCAGGCGGGATGCCAACAAATTTTGAACCTCAAGGCGATCGGTTTTCCATACTAAATTCAAATGACTTGCATTCTTATTCGGGAAATAAAATGCTGTTGAAAAACGAGTGTATACTGCAATTTTTAGTTAAATTTTTCGCTGATTAATACACAGATACTGCTAATGCACCGATCGCGTTCCGCGAGTCATACGAGTACCTACGGTGCGGAGTCATCATCATCATCATATCGTGTGGGTTGCAAGGTCGATGACCGACCTCACAAACCCGGTGCGGAGTGAAACAGGGTGTCTACTCTCAAAGTCCGATATATCGAAACGATACTACTCGAGACATGCAAATGCAAAACTTCGTCTCTTGACAATAGAGTAGAATATTGGTTGGATGAATTTTCAAACTGCATCCAACCAATAATCTACTCTATTGTCAAGGGACGAAGTTTTGCATTTGCATGTTTCGAGTAGTATCGTTTCGATATATCGGACGTTGAGAGTAGACACCCAGGCCTGGCAATACATTCGTCCTACTACTATAGAATCTATTACTTGACCACAGAGTAAGTTTTTAATAGTACTAATAGTACATTCTATGTCCCCGCGACATCTACTACCTCACCCCCAAGCGTCTTTTGCATTTATTTTCTTTTAAAAACCTTGTGCTGTAGATTTTTTTAGGATTTGCCGGTAAATCTAAGAATATACTACTCTTTGGACTTTTACAGTAACGTAAGACGCCGAGACTAGAAACTAATAAATCTAAGTCTTTGAAGTTAAAGCCCCTTGGAAAATTCCTAAGAGATCTAAAGAAAATACGACGCGATTAATTCTATGCTAGATTGCTATTCGAACCGACTTTTACCCTTTTTAGTATGCAGGACTATAAGTTATACAATTTGAATAAATCTCTTGCTAAATAAATTAAAACAGACCCTTCAGATAGCAGATAATTACATAATTTTTGCTTCATGTATTTTTTAAGTTGTTACATTTTTAGTTTGAACCTAGTTTCTAGTCAAGTGATGTAAGAGTAACTAACCTGATTTCTCAAGACAGTTTTGTCCTATTGTAAAGAACAATGGTTGAAATACGAAAATAAATTTAACTTCCTGCACGAAGTCCGTCTCCGGCTAACTTGTCTGAGATAACATAATAGTAAGGGTGATGAAGGACAAATTTCTATATGATTTGCTCATGTCTGCCTCTTTGACTGATGATAAGGAGCATCCTCTAGAAGATACAAAAAATATTGGCGGACATCCACACCTCTGCGTTTTTGAGGAATTAAGTTTTAACTATTTTGAAATTTGACAATGAAACGTACACCTGGCAGACTATGACTATCTGATTAAATACAATGTATAAAACCCCAGAAAAATAGTCTGCCACCATAATAGCCCTGCGTCGTAAAGTTACAGCTCTTCAAAATGCAAAAATTCACTACTTCGTCCCGTGATAATGCAGAGCCCTGCATGTCTGCCTCTTCGATTTTCTACATCTTCAGAAGTGTTTTAAACAGGAGCCACAAAGGCAGACCAAAAAAACATTATTTATATATATTTTACTTCTAAAACAAGTCGTTACTACGTTTTATAAACAGGAAAGCGCCATCTACCAATCAACAAATTATTTTATGACTTATTTGTAATCCTCCACATTTAAACATGAAAAACTGTCAGATAATTTGTTCGCGTTTTAAAACTTGCATAAAATAACGTCAATAATTAAGATTTGTGTCCGTAAAAGACGTAAGTTTAGGTACAGTCAACAGCACGTCAGTGGAGTTATTTGTAACTTTATTACTATACCATAGGGTCCAATGTGTTTCTATTGACGTGATGTTGAGTGTACTTACATTCTTTTATCATTTTGTAGGAATACGATCTTTCAATTTAAAATAAAAAATAAAAAAAATAAAATATTTTTATTTCAATTCTTACAGTTTTTTAAATTTAAGACAGCTGAGACACTCCCTTTAAGTAAAAAGATACCTGTATTGGGAGGCCTCGCTCTTCCGTATGACATTTAATAGATGCTGTAGAACTTAAATATTACAATGATACTGTAGGATTTAAATATTACAATATTAATTTAGATATTTCAACTTTAAATAACCTTTGGTTTTCCCTTCAGTCCCAAAGAGAGACAAAGTTAATTAAGACAAAACTTAAATAAGTAATCTGAAATTAATTAAGACAAAACGTAAATAGACATATTCTGCAATCAATTACTAATTATTATATTATTTCCATATTAAAGTGATACTATAATAAGATTTGAAAATTATAATTTAAACATTTTAACCTTAATTAACCTCTGGTTTTCTTTTCGATCCAAAAGAGAAACAGAGGTGAATCACAGACAGGGTAATATGAAGTTAATTAAGACAAAACGTAAATACACATACTTTGCAGTCATTTACTGATTATAATTTTATAGCAAGTTGAAAATAATTAGAATTATATTAAGCAAGTCTAATTTGCAAACAATAGTAAACTGTAGGTACATTAGGATGCCAAAGATAAATTATACGAAACAATGACAATTTTAAATACTTTATATGTTATATGTTTTTTTTTTGTGCATGCATGTGTGTGTATGTGTCTGTTTGTACCAGTGTGTGTGCGCATGAAGGTCATGGTTAAGAGTAAGGTTTTTGAACTGATGCATTATTTTGTTGTTGTTACTAGCCCTACGACGCTGTCTTGGGATCGGAAGCTGCAATAGCAAGTATTGTAACTTCCACTAGCATTATGCCTATCATATTATATTAGCCCTAATTAGAAAGGAACACCTCACACTCATCATAGCTCAACTCTTTTAGCCATGTAACCAGCAATATTTTACACTCGTGGTAAGTTTTGGTATAAAGCTGAAGCTTTTTATTTACTTTATTGTAAAGATAAGTTGAACGCTTTTTATACTGTACGCTCGCAAAAGTCGTTTTAGTTCTATGAATAGTCACAATGTCTTTCCTTCTCTTATCTTTTAGGTTAGGGTCAAACGTTATTGTTTTGTGTGTTTTCAAAATAATTTGTAGTATATATAATTTACGAACTGATAAGAGGTTACTAATTTGGTATAAACTCTCGGTTGAGTAGCGAAGCTTTTTAAAGTACATCACTTTTAATAGCGCTCTCTGTGATCTTTCAACTTCTAAGAACTGAGTTTTAAAGGTTCCGCCCCATACAGAAATGCAATATGTTATTATAGATTGGACTAGTGCTGTGTAGATTTCATTTAGGAGATTCCTTGGAGAGCTCTGGTTATTTGGTAAATTTTTGGGAACAACATGTCTTAGTGATTTAAATATCCAGATAAATTTCCTTATTCTCGAATTAATTTGCTCAATTTGGGGGTACCAGGAGAGCCTCTGATCAACTATTACACCAAGATACTTAGTTTGACTGACTTTATTAATTTTAGGACAGTTACAATGGTTGTCTGTTAGGTTATCACAATCATGTATTTTTATTTCAAATTCAGAAGTTGGTTGTGAATTATTATATATACTAAAACATATGTAGTTTGTTTTATTTGTGTTTAATGTTAAAAGGTTGTTCTTTAGCCATTTAGAGACTTGGATCATACCATGCTCCGCCTGAACTTTAATGCCGTCCCAAGATTTTCCAGTGAATACAATAGCAGTATCATCAGCGTAAGAAAATATTTTGGCGTTTCTAATTTTCATATTGCAGAGGTCATTTATATAAATGAGAAAGAGAGTTGGTCCTAAGACGCTTCCTTGAGGAACGCCGTATGACACGCCAGTGTCTTCACTTATGTATTCTTCAAGCTTAACTTTTTGCATTCTGTCTGTTAGAAAATCCTTGAAAATGGAGAGTTGAGTACCTCTCACACCTATACGTTCGAGTTTCGTCACAAGGATGGGGACGGAGACGGTATCGAAAGCCTTTTTAAGATCAATAAAAATACACAAACACTTCTGCCTATTATCAAGCTGTTCAGTGATGAGTGAAGTTAGTGACGTTACAGCGTCTTCGGTTGATAAGCCTTGTCTGAAACCAAATTGTGACGCAGATAGTATTTTAAAGGTGGTCAAGTAATTTAGTAGTCTAGTATTAAGAAGTTTTTCTAAAATTTTGGATAAAACAGGCAATACCGATATAGGCCTATAGTTACTAACGTCGTCTCCGTCCCCACCCTTATATACGGGAGTAATAATTGATCTTTTTAATAGTTTAGGAAATTTGCCCTGTTTAAGGCAGAGATTCATTAAATGTGTTATAGCTGGGATGATAACATGTTTTACGTGTTTGAGATACCTAGTGGAGATATTATCCCACCCTGGGGCACTATCTAATTTCAAGGATGCTATTATATTTTTTATTTCATCTGGGTCCGTGTCAAGTAAAACGAATGATTGAGGCTGACTAGACAGGTTCTTAATATAGAGCTTTTGTTCTTCTGAAGTAACACTTGATTGAATATCTTGAGCTAGCTGACTACCTATACTAGAGAAGTAGTTGTTTACAAAGTTAGCAGATTCAGTGGGAGAGGCTTTTAGGTATTTAAGTTCAGAGTTTAATTTATTCGATTTGTTGGTGTAGGTTATTGCTTTCACATTTTTCCATAGTAATTTATTATTTTTAAGAGAATTTGTAATGAGTTGTCTATTATATTTCCGTTTATTTTTTTTTATTAGGTTGTTACAGTAGTTTCTGTAACGCATATACGTTATCTTTTTTATATCATTTAGAGGGTCATTGCGGTACTGTTTTTGCAGATTATTTCTATTTTTTATACATTTTAATATGCCAGGAGTTATCCATGGTTTTATAATCCGTTTACTTCTTGGGATAGTTGTAGTTTTAGTGTTAAGTTTAATTGATTCAGATAATGTATGAATAAGGTAATCTGTTACTATATCCGGGTTATCACAAAAAAGTATTTGAGCAAGATTTTGTTCTTGTAGGTATTTTAATGCACTTTCAAAATCAATAGCTGTTTTTGTTTTAGGGGGCACATGGTTTCTCTTGTTTATCTTTGCCAATGACATAAAAGTTGTTAAGTGATCAGTAATGGTAGTTTGTAATACAGCAATAAATGCTGAGGTCTTTTTGAGATTAATTTTTAACATAAAATGATCGAGACTACTCGTTCCTCTGGTGGGCAAGGTATGGCCAGGAAGTATGCCAAAGATCGATAGAGAATTAAGATAATGTGTCCTGTTTTTAAATTCATATGACTGTTCTGTTGGTTTAGGTATAAGATTTATGTTTATGTCACCAGCTATTACAATGTTATTATTTGAGTTAATTAAGTCTAGGTGGTTACACAAAGAGTTTGTAAAGGTTTCTGAGTTAGTGTTTGACGGGGAGCGGTAAATACATAGGATAGTGTTATTAAAAATATCAATTTGAAGGCAGGAAGCTTGAGATAATTGAACCTCTTTAATACTTGACTGTAGTGTATCTTTTACATATACTACCACCCCATCATTTTGATTAATGTGATGAGTGGTTGCATAGGAGTTGTAGTTATTTATTTGGGGTAATGGTTTATTGGGACTAAGCCGGCATTCTGTCAATATTAATATATCACTTGTAAAGCTAAACGTTGAAAGGGTAATAAGAAAATCATCAAAATTGCAGTTAATGCTTCTTATGTTCTGTGAGATGATGGTGAAGTCCGATTTCTTGTTATTATAATATTCTTTAAGAGTGTTGCAGTCACATTCCACAACTGTCGCTATGTTAAATGTGTCTATTTCATTTAAAGTTTGCATCACTTCACTCATATATTAATAAGATAATGGAACTGGTGTCGTTACTGTGTAGGGTGTAATATATCAGTAAAATTGATTGCCTTGACTTGTTAAATTGTGATTTTGGTATGACTATTATGTGAGTTAGAGCTATATAGGTGAGATAGTAGGTTGTGGTTTTATTTATGCATGAGTTTGTGTTAGTTAGTATGTAATGTGAGGTGATAGTTATGGTGACTAGTGTGATAGGTATATTTTGTAAGTGTAGTGATTGATGTGTTGCTGGGTTGTATGTGTGAAAAAGTGTGAGTAATATGTGTACAACATTATACAAGGTGTCCAAAGTTAGACTCTTTAGAAGCAGACTTGTAGAGCTGACAATCTTAGGGAGCATAATTATTGCTATATGAGCACCTTTAGCACACACAGCAGGGGAGAAAACATTGTGAGACACAGTACAGAGCTTAAGAACTAGTCACTCTTCGAGTATAATAAGTTGGTGAACCTGGGCTTCATTAGTGATGTTGATGATACGTGAGGTATCCGTTCTCCGGACGTATATCTTCCCTAGTGAAGTCCAGCAGTATTTGTATTGCTTGGATTTGGCCAGGTCTCTTGCAAGAAAGTAGAGGCGGGAACCACGCGGTGTCAGTTGTTCCGCTACATAAATAGGAGTATTTTCCATAGCATGGAGTCCTAAATGCTTTGCACACAGCTTCGGTGTTTGTTTGATGTTAAGTTGTTTGCACAGTTTTAACATATCTACTTTCGTTGATAAGGAGCTAGTTTCTACAATTATAGATGTGTTGACAGCATCCTGATTTCTTCCTTTCAGTCTATATATATCTTTCACATCCGATGTGTTCATATTACAGCCCACATGTTTTGCTAGGCACAAAAGCATTTGAAGCAGGTCTTCTTTAGTTTCCTTCACTTTTCTCGGTACATTCTTTATCTCAAAATTGTTTTTCCTTTGACCTCTCTGTATTTCTTCGACTTTGTCCTCCAATAAGCAAGTTCGCTTCCTATCTTCTTTGTTCTGGTCCTCAAGATGATTGATTTTCTTCTTAAGTTCTTCATCTTGTTGGGCGAGGAAATCAACAGTGGTTTGGATGTTACTCTGTACCTGTTGTATTTTTTGGAGCGCAGGCATTATGTCTTTAAACTCCTCTTTCTGCTCACTAAACAGGGATTTTATCATTCCTTTTATTTCGGCTTTGAAAGCATCTAAGTCAGCAAGGCTGACCTCTTCCCGTTTTCTTTTATGAAGCGTTGACCTCTCGTCATCCATATTGACAGACGGTTTTGCGTGAGACTGATCGCCAGCCTCTTTTTCGGAGCTGTCTTTGTAGGTTTTCTGTGACATGGAACGTAAATTTCCTTAAAATGGCAACACTCACAATTGTTTGTTTATTGAGTTGTTGACAGAAGTGAGTTTAATTGCTATGGATTATTCGGACTTAAACAACGATTCTACTAAAAACCAAATCAAACAAACAAAAAAATGCCATGTATTCGTGTTACCTACACATTATAATTTTTTATTGGTTTTGCTCCCAAAGCTCTGTGACCCTACACATGTATACAAGCAAAAAAGGCTGAAACGATTTCTATGAAATTTGCATATACTTAGTTTTTCAGCGTTGCGGCTGGCACTATGGACCGCGGTTGTTGGTGACCGCAGTATGCTCTTGACTGTACGATTCGCAGAAGGATGCTACTGCTCATGGCACTCTTAACGACACCCGCGGGTAGATATAGGTTGGTACTATTCTTAGATATCTGACACCACATGGACAAATCGAATTACCGATATAATTACCTTACATTTTTTTTTTTATCTGTACAACATTTTTATTATATCTTACTCAGGCCATAAAGCTATACCACTATTCCAAAGAAAAAAGGGTCAAAAAAGGAAAAAGTTTTGGTCGTTGCAAGGTTTTAATTAAATGGTACAGCAGCACTGCACTAACTTTCTCGCAATACGCAAGAAAAAACTGTCAACCGCAAACTTAAATTTGTAATGCCATACACATAGTATGGAAGTACAAACTTTTATTTCCGTTTTTCCAAAAAAAAAGTTCGAATGAAATATAGGTACAGATCAATTCAGAATTCAAATCGTCAAACATTAAAACAAACCAACCTCAAACAATTTCGAGTAAATCACATGTTTAACTTTTGGTAGTACTGGAACACCCTTTATATGAATTTTCACAGATCAATGGATACTACCGAAGGAGATTCTTTTAATTTCCCAACACATGTTCCTTATGGATAATTGTTCAGTTTAGTCTACTGAGCAAACCCTTTCAGTTTTTGGTACAGCCTGTGCACTAAATTTTAATAAAAAAAATCATAAAGAATATCCAGTGAGGGAGGTAGACAACAAAATTTTAATAAACTCAATGGAACCAATGTCCCGTGTGGTGCCGGCAAAGAATAGTACCAACCCATACATACCCGTAGGTGTCGTAAGAGGCGACTAAAGGTTAACTGGAGGATGGGCAGCAGCATCCTCCTTTGTATCTAACATCTTACTTACTGCGGTCACCTACAACCGCGGTCCATAGTGCCAGCCGTAACGCTAACAAGCGAGGTGACTATGGTACTTCCCCTCCACATATTTCCAGCAAAAGCTAGAATTCTGGAGGGAGTTCCCTGTCCTGTAGTGGACGTTCATGGGATGTTATGATGATGATAATGATGATGGAACCAATTATGGGTAAATCACATATTTACGATTTGGTGGTACAGGAACACCCCTTATATGAAATTACACAATTCAATTGATACTGGCGCAAGATATCTTCACATGGAGATGCTTGGTCATGCAAAGTTTCATCAAGATTCTATAAGCCGTTTTTGAGAAAATTTCAATTTTTCATTTTCGTTGTATGACAGCAACCCTCAAAATGAGAGCCAGCAAGAAACCACTTAGGACCCTTCGATGGATTTTCACTCCTAAATTCAAAATCTAGTGTCAATCGGACCATTCGTTTAGTCGCTAGGCCAAAGCGTGACGGTCAGACCGACCGACGGACCGACCGACCGACCGACGGACCGACCGACCGACCGACGGACAGTCATTTTTGGGAGACTTGTTTTTTATTAGAACACATTTTTCAGAAAATTAGAAAAAAATTAGAACACTTTTTTTCTCCAATACAATACCTTTCTCGCTCCGCTCGAAAGTAAAAAATTCTCAGTTTTTGACCTACCTAATTTCTGAGGGAAAGTATAATTAATTAATCATACTTCGTCGCTGCATCCGCAAGATTTATTTTATTCACTGTGTAGTTCTTTTGAAATTTAGTAGGCATCGAACAATATTTTAAAGCTGTAGGTAAAAAATCTAAAAAGAAAGAGTAACAAATTCGATGTTGTATCGGAAAATTCCTGAAATGTTCCCCATAAATAACACTCACCTACGCCTTTTGAAAACACACAACAACAAAAGGATACCGAATATCTGGTAACTTGCCAAAAAGTAGCATGAAAAATTGTTACCAGTTTAATCGGATCCATTTCTCTCAACGTCTATGAAAAGTTTATTGGCATTCCAAAGGTCTTGTTAAAATGGCCGCTCTGTAACAGACCTTTACTAACGCCGAGACTCGTTTTGTCTTTCCGAAATATCTTTACTTACTGTTGTGCATACGAGAAATTCGTGTTTTGTGAATAATTGAATCAAAAGAAGGTATAAATAGTATTTTTTTTATTCTTTCGTTTGCTATAAAGTTGGGCAATTCTATTCTAAAAGTGTAGTGAGTGGTTGATAAACAGGTGTGACAGACAGACGAAGTCGCACCATAAGAGTTCCGTTTTTACCATTTTGGTTCGGAATTAAAAAATGAGAAAAATATTTGTTTTATATACTGGTTTAAGGGTCATTTTCAAAAAAGATGTACATTACATAAATTAATATGTACGACTAACATAACATTATTTTGTACGAATTCAGTGCTGCTTTTTTTAAGTTAGGCAGCTTTTCCTATTAATATGAACCTTCTTCTTCAAGACACTTATCTTAATTATGGCTTTTACAAAATAATTGTATTTTATAAACAGTTTTTTAGTTTTGCCACCTTTCACGTTCTATTGGAACAGAAGTGTCCTTTTTGCACTTCAGCAGGTTTGAATCATAATGTGGCTCTAATTTGCTGTTTGTTAAAAAAATTAATAACCTGACTAGTAGCATAAATGTATTTCCCATTGTGTATTTAAAACAATATTATTCTAAGCAGTGCTTTAACTATATAAAAAAAATTTTTTAGTTTGTCCATTAGTTTGAACATGTGAGTCACACAGAGTATGTCACGGTCGATTTTGTAGCTTTCTGTACCAATCTTACCACTTGAAGATAATTTTTCATTACTGGCAATACTTTGCTTCACACTGTTTCAATAAATCTCCGCGATTTTGTAGTACCAGTTCATTTGTTGTCACGCAAAAAAATTGGTTGCCATAGTAATTAAAAAAGTACATGTGAATCACTGTGCATTTCCAACCAAGGTGAAGTGAGTATTATTTTCAATTATTTTTATAGCGTAAGCCTGACAAAAACATGTTATAATTATGTATCGTATTAATCTGTATTGCAAAATAATCTGATGTTATAGCTTTTTGAAGTTATGTTTTTCACAAAAATGTTTACATGTTAGTCACATTTCGTGACTCATATGACGTGACTCACATCTACGTGTAAAGTAAAGATATATTTACGAGTACATTGGCTAAAATTTTATGGCGTCATTTGGGTGCTTATATACGCCTTTGAATTTAATTTTCAACGCGTGCAGGTTTCCTCACGATGCTTTCCTTCACTTTTTTAAGCAAGTGACAAATTATAAAAGTCTGTACTTAGCAAAAACTTGTTGTTCATGCCCCGGCCGTGACGCGAACCAGGTACCTCTTTTCTATTCCCATTACCGCTGTTTTATTATAACATCAGATTATGCACTATAAATTATTATTATTGTCTTATTTTAGAAAAATGGCGATAAGCGCAGCTGAACTTCAACGTAAGCACAGAGAAAAACTTAAAAGTTAAGAACCCTGCTGTCATTAACACATTGATTGATCTCATAGTTTAAAAAGATAAAGATAAAAGATAAAGATAATTTATTGTATGATTGTGGTACAGTGTAAAAGGCAAAGTATTTTTTTTTAATAATAATAAAGGTTTCCATTACTTTCATTTTTATTTTATTATACATATTTATTTAATAAACCTTTAGTTTGATCATTGTTAACTCTACCTTACAATAAATGTGACTCACATTATGTCACAAAACAGTTAAGTCACATTTTGATCATGTTAGTCACATGTACATCTTTTTTAAAAATGACCCTTAAACCAAAAATCGTGCAACAGCTCTGGGGTGTAGTCAGGTCAGACCACGAAACGGAACAACCTTTCCCAGAAAACATGGCTTGAAATGTGAGATTTTTTGCCAAACAAAATGCACTATCGACTGTTGTATGAAAACAATCTCCTATTTCATATAAGAATTAGATTTATAAGATTTATCTCTTAAGAGTTTTTCAGGGCATTTCTAATTTTCAAAATCTCGTGATGTTATGAATACTCAACGATAATCGTCTAGAAACGCTAAGGTACATTCAACGACAGGTCAAGCCTGACACTCGCAGTGCGAATTTGGCCCGTACGTCTATTGAAATATGAACGGTATAAAGTCAAATGTGTCAAGCTTGACGTGCTCTTGACTGTATCTGCCTGCAAATAAGAGAGATCACGTACCAATCTACTTACAAGATTACATAAGACTTTCGGTTGTAAGTATATCGTTACTGCTAAGCTTCTCTTTACTGCTAGCTTAGGAAAACGACAGCTTGATCCCAGCTTCGTACGCTCACTCATCCATCAGCTTATAATAAATTGTGTATCTAGAACATATCCAAAGATATTATTATGTCTTCAGATATATACAGCGTTATTTTTCTATCACTCAGGAAATTTTTAGAGATGGTTCTGAACAACTTTTCTCAAAGAACATAGGTATAATAGGAAAAAAAATTGACCTCTCGCACTCATACAAAATGTGTTGTCAGGTGATGCAGTTCGTATGGGAAGTAGATTTTTTTCGTATTTAGACATGTTCCTTGGGAAAAGTTGTTCTGTTTCATGAGCTGAACTATCTTTTAAAATATTCGAAGTGATAAAGAAATAAGTATTAGCTGTTTCAAAGATTACCTACAGGTATACAACGTGTAAAATAGGTAACAAAAATTTGTATGATTTTCATACAAAACGTAAGAAATATAATTTCAACTTCCATACAAAATTCGTTATGGGCTGATGCTGTTACTTGTTTTTTGTCACAAGTGACCAAACAAGCAAATTAATGTAATCTTTTGCAGTTAGTGTAGGACACACCTGCGGATCGTTCCGACGCGGAGAGTTCTGCACTTTACGCTCGCAACGCTTTTTAGGTTACCTATGACACATCTGGCGGAACTTCCGCTGTTGACAAATTTTTTGGTCGCTGAACTCACCACGTCGGAACTTCCGCAGGTGTATCGCTACACTAAGAAGAGAAGGTTCAAATGTATCAAATTCCGGAAATACCCTTACTCCCTAATCAAAACACTTTACTGCTGATATCTCTAATCCTCGCTGATATCTCTAAAATGACGTATTTTGAGTATCATCGACATAGTGATGCTACTTTTAGTATCAAACCAGTACATGAATATGTAGTTGCCAAGGTCATTCTTGGTATTACTTCTAACGCGAAAGGCGTAGACAATATTTCTAGAGACATGATTTTACTCACACTTCCTCAAACTCTTCCCGTAATTACTGCAATTGTCAACAAGTCCATTCTTACTAGTACCTTTCCTGACCTGTGGAAATTTGCACTCGTCCGACCCTTGCCGAAAAAAAATAATGCTTCTGAGCTAAAAGATTTGCGTCCTATAAGTATTTTACCGTTTCTATCAAAAATATTAGAAAAAATCGTGTATGATCAAGTAAAAGCTTATTGCGAGTCACATAGCATTCTTCCCGAATTTCAATCTGGTTTTAGAAAAAAACGTAGTACTGCCACTGCTTTACTTGACGTTGTGGATAACCTTCTAAAACATACAGATTCAGGCAAGGGATCTATATTAGCTTTGCTTGACTTTTCGCGGGCTTTTGATGCGATCAATTCCTCTCTTCTTCTTTCTAAGTTATCATTTTATGGGTTCAAATGTTCTACTCTTCGTTGGTTCAGTAGTTATCTGAGTGGTCGCTATCAAAAAGTTATCATCCGAAAACCCAACGGTAAATATCTATCATCCGCACCTTTACCAGTTGATCGAGGTGTTCCACAGGGCTCCATATTGGGGCCTCTTCTTTTTATAATTTATAGTGCAGACATAGTTCAATGTCTTCAAAACTGCCAATACCATATTTATGCTGACGATATTCAACTGTACGTTCCAGTTGACCTCAATTTCATCAATGCTGCCGTTGGTGAGTTAAATGAAGATCTGGATAGAGTTTTTAGATGGTCCGAGGATAATTGTCTTGTTTTAAATGCTTCAAAATCGAAGTGCATGATAGTAGGATCGAAGCAACAAGTTATTAGAATTGAAACCCAAAGACCACTTGTCAAAATAATGGGTGAGCCTCTAGAGTTTGTTAAGGAAGCTCGAAATTTGGGTTTGAATTTCGATGCTCAGCTGCGTTTCGAAAATCATGTCGTTGACTTAGTACGGAATTGTTTCTATAGGCTTAAAGTCTTGTATCAAATAAGACCGTTCATTAGTACAGATTTAAGAATTAAACTTTGTGAAACTTTAGTGTTATCGAAACTCAATTACTGTTTAACAGTTTATGGACCTTGTCTTTACAATAAAACTCAAAAGCTAATTCAAAGGGTTCAAAATGCTTGTGCAAGATACTGCTTTCCCATTCCTCCCCGCACTCATGTAACTCCTTTCCTAAATAAGGCAAGTCTACTAAGGATGCAGGAGCGGCTTACACTTTTTTATGCGTGTCAATTACATGACATTCTTAAATTTAATGAGCCACAATACCTGTATAAGAAGCTATCTTGGAGATATTCTGGTAGCAGGTACACTGGACGATCCTGCTCTGTAGCCTTAAATATACCAAGTCATCGAACTGCTGTTTTTCGGGGTGGCTTCAGCTACCGAGCCTCAAAATGTTGGAATAATATTCCTCCCCCAATTCGTGGAATAGTATGCAAATTTAATTTTAAAAATAAATATCGTGAGTTTTTAATTTCCATTCAGAAAAGCAAATTATGAACTTATTCGTGGCTGAAGTTTTACTCACACATATTCTTGTTTTACTTATATACATGTAAATATTTATATATGTTATATTATACATTTATTTATTGTTATTTTATACATGTTAATATATTTTATTTATTTTGTTTATTTATATCATGCCTTTTATGTTCTTTTCATCGATTGTATATTGTCATATTTCGTCACTTTGTGTGTTTTGTTTATTTTTTTTTGAGCTTAATACAGTTTCTGCTTCCATCCGAATGTAATTTTTATATGAGGTTTTTGTGCGCAGCTCCTGGTGCTGACTGAAAATCAGTGTTGCTATTTCATACTAGTAACAAAATGCTGAGTTTAGCACCTTTTTCTTTGCACAGTTCAAAATGTTTAATAATATCTGTACTTTCTGCTGAAATGTTATTGTAAGTTTACAGGTCTTACTCTAAAGTACTTTTTTTTCTACATTTTGTGCTATGTGGTGAAATAAACGTTTTCTATTCTATTCTATTCTATTCTATTCTACTGCAAAGATAAGAGTTTGATGGTCCTCAGACGGATTTTGAACAAGAGCCCTTAGGAATTTTACTTATTTTCGTATTTCCTTGGAAAAGTTATCCACATTAGGGCTTAGCACCCACAAGGTGTCAACGGGACATTGTTTACACCGTGAATAATTATTCGTTTCGCTCCCGAAGCACAGTGATTCTACTCATGAAAACAAGCAGCTTTCCCGAAAAAAAAAATTTTTTTTCTCTAAAAAATTTTTTCGCCTTCCCATACAAATGGAGTCGATCACGAGACCACTTTACTATGGGGAAACGAACAATTTTTTTCAAGTACAAAATTTTTTTCTTGGCGAAAGTTGCTTGTTTTCATGAGTAGAATCACTGGGCTTCGGGAGGGAAACCAATACAAATTCACGCTGTATATCACAGTAAGTTCGCTACGCTACGGTCTATTATTCGTCTGTCGAAAATGGGAATTTATTTATATTTTCTACGCCCTAAAGATCACATGGTACAACTGGCCCTAGACTTACCGATGACGAGGCGAGGACGCGGAAGACCCCCCGCTACTTGGCTAACAACGGTCACAAGACCTGACCGAAAATAAATTAGATGACAACATAGTTCAGAACAGACCAGAATGGAGAAGACGGACAAGGAGAGCCGACCCCAGATAATGGGAAATGGTTTAGGCTAAGAAGAAGAAGAAAATGGGAATTTTAAGGGTAATTGGGCAAGCATATCTCCTATACTATTAAACGAGCAATATTTGTATATATATATATATATATTTGTAATCGGTTTCTCGAAAAAGGCTCTAACGATTTGGATTTAGTATCCGGCGGTTTTTGGGGACGAAAAATCGATCTAGCTAGGTCTCATGTCTGGGAAAATTCGTTTTCACCGTCTTTTTTAATATTTCTTAGCGCGTTTTAGTGCGTTCAAGAAACTAACAGCGCCATCTGTTGTTGAGTAGCGTAGCTTGCTCACCCGATAATATTTAAATCATATAGAGCATAGCTCGGTCGCCCAGGAACTTTTAAAAATATACCGAATTTCAAGTCGATAGCGTGAGTAGTTGCTGAGATAGTAAACAGACAGACGAAGTGTATAAAAGGTTCGGAACGGAACCCTAAAATGGGTTAAATAATATTTTATACCTAAGTGCCTACGCTATAAAGAAAACCCTGTTTGCAAGCTTCTTTAACTTCTTGACCTGATATTTCAGAAGTTTACATCTCTCAAGTAAGTCCTTATTACCACCAAATGGGGCTTGTAGGTGACCAATTAGCGCTCTAGGGTAATGATGTAGCTAGAAAAGCCCTAGGGCGGTAAGTAATTAAATTTTGAATGTGAAGTGTTTTTTTTTAATTACTTACCGCCCTAGGGCTTTTCTAGCTACATTATTACCCTAGAGCGCTAATTGGTCACCTACAATTTGGTGGTAATAAGGACCTACTTACCTCACAATCGAGATGTAAAGAAGAGTAGTTAGCTCGGGTGTAAGCATCAATTGCACCCTCGAACTACCTATATAGGCGCCTTCGCTGCGCTCGTGCGCCTAAATATCTCGGGCTGCAATTGATGCCTTACAGCCATTGGCTACTAATCTATTATTATTACAACAGTCAAGTCATAGTTACATTTAGTGATAAGAAAAAGATAAGGCCATTATCAAACACAGAAAGAGTTGAAATGTGAAAGTAGCTCGAGTTTTAAGCATGCGGTTACACAACAAGCTAAATCAAACCCACACCAATAAACTCAGACTGGGACCCAATACCCAATGTTATCTTTAGGATATTCGCCCTGACTGGGAATACCTTCAGGATATACCGTCGCTAAAATTAGCAGCTACACGCTCGTCAATGTTAATTTCGACCTCATTTACTGGTCAATTAGGTTCACATAAGCGTGCCTTGCGACGTGGCTGTTACGACCAACGGGGAACCCGAAATTCACAAAAATTAAAGAAAAGTATTTTGTTTTTCTATTTCATTAGATATTTTTTTGTCTAAAATATTGTAATTTTTCATACTATATTTTTGATAAAAAAAAACCGGCCAAGTGCGAGTCGGACGCGCGCCCTAAGGGTTCCGTACCTATCTACCGATATACTAATAGCTTTTGCTCTTTGATTTTAAAAACTCTACGACCATCCAACTTGACTCCTCTTTTATAGAAAAGTTCTTGAAACGGGAGCTCACCTTAATTGGTTACTATTAGTGGTGAGAAAATTTGAAATATTTAATGATTTTAGGCTTTTCCCTTTATTTGTACTGTGAGACCTAGCTTCTTGCCAAATTTCATAATATTAGGTCAACGGGAAGTACCCTGTAGGTTTTGCTTTTTTGCATGAATGTATGGAGATGAGGACATATAAAGACATATCTTTTGATTGCGTCGTTGTAAAAAATTTAAATTTTCAGATCTTGTGTGGTTTATAGACCTTAATATTCGTTATCAATTTCAACCTGATACTTCTTCTCGTTCGTGAGAAAAAGGGTCTTGACAGACAGACAGACAGACGGAAAACAAAGTGATCCTATAAGGGTTCTGTTTTTTATTTTGAGGTACGGAACCCTAAAAATGTAGCAATAAAATGGTTACAAATGGATAAGATAAGGGTCATTTCAGGATTTTTTTCTTCAGTTATACAAATTAAATTAAAGTTCTATCTTGACCACATCACTTCTCATATCTTGTTTGTTAATACTTTTTTTTCTGTTACGATAAATGCCATATTTAATGTAAAAATTGGTTACGAGGAGTACCCTATGCGCGATGCTACCATTACGCAGGTGCCACACAGGCCACTAATGTCAAAAGTACTAATACGAATGTGGAGCTTCATTTGCTTCGTTTCTGCAACCTAAGTTACTCCACGTACATCAACGAATAAACCACTCTTATTCTCATCATCACATCGAGATCGATAATTGACCACACAAACCCCGGGGCAGAGTTGTAAGGCCGCCAAAGGCCTCTTACATGGCTCATTACCGCCTACGTTCCGTAGACGGTAGCCTGTACCGACTACCTTTAACGTGCATTCTGAAGCATAGAATCATGTAACTTTTCAGACAATAAGAGCTTGTTTACACTTAGACGAATCGTGATTTTTCACGAATCGTTTTTTTTTTGAATTACGGATACGTCAAAAAATACGAATCGCAAAAAATACATACGAAAAACACAAAAAAAAATCCTCCGAGCGAAGCAAGGAGGTTTTTGTTCTGAGGAAAAACACGATTCCGTATGCAATGTGAACGTCCTTCCGTCATGACGTACCGTGTGTTTTTTGACGAATCGTTAATGAGGATCATGTGTGAATGAGCCCTCAGGTGGTTCATCCTGCAATGTTCTAACTAAACTAAACTGAACTAGGGAATAGATACATACATAACATCACGCCTCTTTCCCGTCGGGGTAGGCAGGGATGTCTTCACAAATGTCAGTTTCCCCACAGGGAATCGAATCCAGAACCTTCTAATGGAGAGCCGATCGCTCTTACCAGTCTAACCACTAGAACACGGAGGTTAATAACTTTTTTTTTTTAATTAAAAAGTCTTTATTCCGTCAGAAACTACTCACTTGATAAAGCTAAAGCGGCAGCTATTTTTTGGGTGATAAAAGAACATAGCTTAAAATCCTTTATAAATCAGTAAAGAGCTCTGAGAACTTGAAGTTGAAAGACAGGTGGGTGTCAGAAATTATTTGCCTTCAATATCACACGAACTAGATGATGCGAACGAAAGCTTCCATTTGAATTGCAAATTTTCTATTGTATAGCTTAAAAAATTGGTGTAAAACCTTTTAAAGGCTTTTTCTAAAGTCTAAATGTACCTAACAAATACGTGTTTTCGAAACAAATAAGGAAAAAAAACCTACTTTTTATACAAATAGGAGAATTGAAATTCTTTTTAACGAACTTCCAAATTCGTAGAACTTTGTTGCATTTAGGCCCCAGAATAAAATTTTAAGCCCTAAGTTGGATCCCTTGACTGATTCATCATATTAGCCTGGAAGAAATTGCTGTTTAGAAATAAGGCCGCCTCATTGTACACCTATTTCTAATATTGTACTTTTCACAAAATTTCGTGTGTATTGTATTGTAAAGACATCCACTGCTGGACATAGTAGGCCTCCCCTAAACAGAATTTTTGGTAATATATACCTAAAGCTTATTTCGGTGTGTTTCATCGCCGCTTGAAACTTTGTCAATCTTTTATTTGTATGAATCTTAATATATCTTAATATATTCACATGGACCTTTTCAATTTTAATTTTTTTATTATTGTTTGACTTATATAATAACAGAATATGTTGCTGGTTAACTTTGAATAAGTATGAGCAAAATTAATGTTTATAGTTTCCTATGTATTTAAAGGGTGTTTAAGCTAAGAACAAATAATTTAACATTGTCGAATTGGGTCTTTGCCTGTTATGACTAATGTATTAGATATTATAGTAAATAAATAAATGAAATGAAATGAAATATAAAAGGATAAACTGACTGACTGACTGAGGTATCAACGCACAGCCCAAACGGCTAGACCTAGAGACTTGAAATTTGGCACGCAGAACCCCTATACAGTGTAAGCATTCACTAAGGAAGGATTTTGCGAAATTCATTCCCTAAAAGGGTGAAATGATGGTTGAAAGTTTGTATGAAACTCCGTCAGTTTTGAAGTTTGGATCTTCAAATTTTGTATTTAGACTGAGACTTGAAAATAAATTTACACGTGTGTCAGTGTTTTTGATAATTCAACCCCCAAAGGGGTGAAAAGGGGGTTCAAAGTTTGTATGGGGAATTAAGATAAGATAGACCATTTCATTCGTAAACATTTTCATTTCATTTCATTTACAGGAGTACTATTATAATCAATAAAAGATAGTATTTCAGGTTTTTCCAGAATTCTACCCCTAAAAGCATAGATTTATATAGTCAAGATAGGGTCTTGGGAACAAGCCGTTCAAAATTTCCCCATACAAGAAAAAATAGCGCCATCTGTGAAAAATCGCGTGAACTACGTTGTTTAGTACTTCGGTCGGTACTAATACACGGAACGAAAATAATATGGCGGGAAAAAACAAAACAAACTTTTTATTGTTTTTATGTGATTTAGGCCTGGTTTTTCAGTTTCATTAATTGGATTATAGTCAAAAACAATAATAAGAAATAATAATAATAAGAGTATATTGTTTCTTCAACTAAGAACAACATTTTGTTAGTAAGTTTATTTGCATCCAATGTTGACAATATGACTGACATTTGTTGGTCCTAAACGTCAGATTTCGGACCAACGAATTGGGGACATTGTAACGTGCCGATGGGCTAGTACTTATATATAAGTAAATGCCTAAAAGGGGGAAATGGGGTGAAAAATTCTAAAAACAAATATGGGTATCATTTTTATGGTTTATCGGGTCGCTGATTACGAGAACAACAATAATTTAAAATTCCAACGTGGTGATCGTAAAGTATCATCATCCTCTGTTGGGGTGCGATGGGGATGAAATGTCAAAATATCAACATGGGTGTCGTTTCTATGTTTTATTGGGACGTCAATTATGAAAATGGTATAGATTATGAAATTAATTACAGTGGTAATGAGAATTCTTGAAATCACACATGTTAAGACTAAAACGGGGGTTGAAAGTTTGTAGGGGGAAACAAGATATAAGTTAGACTGTTTTATTCGTCACTTCACATGAGGGCAATCCCCCAATAAAAAATGAGTAAATACGTGTTTCAGATTGTTTTAGAATTCAACCCCATAAAAGGGCGAAATGGGGCGAAAATGTCTAAAAACAAACATGGGAATAATTTGTATGGTTTTTCGGGTCAATGATTACTAAAACAACAACGATTAGTTAAATCCAACGGGATGGGAATGGGGATAGAGATGGGGACAAGGACAATATATTGTAAAGAACAATATCAA
Organism: Athrips mouffetella; assembly: GCA_947532105.1. Lineage (NCBI taxonomy): Eukaryota > Metazoa > Arthropoda > Insecta > Lepidoptera > Gelechiidae > Athrips > Athrips mouffetella. The sequence goes on along the minus strand of OX383972.1, from coordinate 7,203,596 downwards.
TCTACCTGAATTTTTCTTATTTACTTTGTTAGGCTAAATATGGTGATTCGGTGTACAGGTAGGGCAAAAGTTTGAAGCAACGTGTTGGAGTGCTGTAGGCTACTTTTTGCATCGGTAAAATATATCTTCCTATGAGAAAACACATTATAGTATAAATTAAAAATCCACGCGAGCGAAGCCGCGGGCGGCGGGCAACAGCCAGTAATATTATAAAGCGATGAGACAAATATCCTGTCTGGGGTAGGGAAGTTTTGTCGTTTTCGTCAATTTGTTATGTCGTTTTCAAGTTCGTTTAAATTACTTGAAACTGTCGCAAACAAATTGTACACTCAACAGCACGTCAGCAGAAACACTTTTGGACTTTATGTCGTGGTAATAGAGTTGAAAATGTTTCTACCGACGTGCGGTTGACCGTACCTATAATTGCCGTAAAAATACAAAATGAATTATTTTTTATTATGCTTCGGCGTTTTATAAAACAAGTAATTCGTTTCCAGCACTCAACGGCTGCTGCTGACCTAACCTAACCGATTCCTACTTAGGATCGCTTAGATTGGGTTTGCCTTGACTAACGAACCAAAATTGCACCAGTGATCAAAGCTATTTACAATCTGTCGCCGCCGTTTAACAATATGACGAAAGTTTATAATTTGCCTATCGTGTGTATACGGCGTTAATCTGAATTAACCCATTACAAACTAGCGGTGCCATACGGCACCGCAGTTTAGTAGTTTAAAAATTCGCGCCGTTTTGAAAAACGCGTCGGTAGATGTGATTGGTTCTCATCAAAATCGGTAGTCTATTGGTCAATTATTGATCAGCAGTCATGTGCAGCCAATAAAAAGGCAGTATTTTGTTTTGAACATACCTGACAGTTTATTGTTGAATAAAAACGTCGCCGAAATGGAGGCTCCTTTCAAGTAAGTATCAATAATACTAAAATAAATACTTTTCCAACCTCTTTACTTGTTCTGTTGTGACGTGTAGACTTTGAATGATTGTATTGTAATTGATTTTTATCAAAATTATAATTCTTACTGGTAATAAAATGAGTACAAGTTTGCGAATGCCGTATGGCACCGCTAGGCGAGTACCGTGTCTTATATAGTAATATGGCGCGTTTTAAGTATTTTATGAAAATATCTGTATTTTGGGGAAATATGGACTATTTTTTATTATTGTTAGTGATATTTTCTTATACTAAATATCTTTTTTTAAGGATTGTACGGTTCATGAAGCTCTTGCGGTTCTGGAAGATAACGAGGAAGCTGATCCAGTTGCAGTTTATATTGAACCACCTGAACCAGCTGTTCTTACGGATGAGGATTCGGCTGATGAAGATGATGGAGGGTTCGTCAATAACTTGTCAGGTCGACAACTTAAGGCTAGGTGTCAAGTAAGGCTGGCTTCGAAGAAAAAGTTGGACACGCGTCGGACACGGTCGTCTTTGACAAAAAGAGGTGGAAATGATCTTCAAGAAGAAGCCACGGATGATGGTCTACAAGCATCCAAGCGCAGTCGCGGGCGTGGCTCTTCTAGAGGTAGATGTGGTAGCACTCGTCGCGGTAGAGGTCGCGGCCAACGGCAGTCTACCAGTTCTCGTCAGCTAGGTGAAACTTCAAAAAGGACTCATAGTCAAGACTCGGAAAATGTCGACTCCTCAGAAAGCAGTGAAGATGATGAGCCGCCTGCAAAGCAAGCCAAAAAGAAATCAAAAACTTGGATTCATGAAGATTTGAACCAAAGTGCAGTCGTGTTTCCTGAAGGCCCTCGAAGCTTGCACAAGCCAAACTAGGGCTCAATGCCACAAATGCAATGTAGGTCTTTGCCTTGGCTGTAATTTCCAGTTCCACACATTATAAAAATGAAAAGAGTATAACGTCGTGTTGCTCTCCTAGTGTAAACTTATTAAAATATATAAATAAAAATTAGTAAATAGTTTTATTTATGAGTATTGGAAGCCAATAACAGTTAAAATATTGCTCATAATAATTTAATCAAAATGTATACGTATTGAGCCAGCGGTGCCATATGGCACCGGTTTTTTTTTCCTGACTTAGATATTCAAACTAATTTATTGAATTTTTTTCGTATTGAGGAGAACCATATCAATGACATATAAAAAAATTACGCGAATCCGAGAGCTTGAAAAAACTCAGTCCATGATGGGTTAAAATGAAATCATCAGTTGTAGTTACCTACCTCATCATAACATCCAATGAAACGTCCACTACAGGACAGGGAGCTCCCTCCAGAATTCTAGCTTTTGCTGGAAAAATCTAAAGGGGAAGTACGAGTACCATGATCTCTTGTTAGCGTTACGGCTGGCACCATGGACCGCGGTTATAGGTGACCGCAGTAAGTAAGATGTAGGATACAAAGGAGGATGCTGCTGCCCATCCTCCAGTTTATAACCCTTAGTCGCCTCTTACGACCCCCACAGGTATGTATGGGTTGGTACTATTCTTTGCCGGCACCACACGGATTTTCAGTTAGGCTTGAAGTAGTTACCAACTTACATAAAATTGCAGTTTCAAAGCCGCTGAGGTCACTGACACGCCATGCCAATCCAATTACTACTGTCTGGCAAAATTCCCAAATATATTATTATTTCGTACTCGTAAGAAGTTGAAACGAAATACTTTTATTATATTTGTTTTCATACGAGTCGAGTTTTTTGATTGAAATTCCAAGAAAAATATTTATTATTCGAAAATAAATTAATAACAGACACAGAACTATATATAACAGACTATCTATTCGTCTATATTGGCTTGTACAAGGTGTTAGGGACGGTGTACCGAAAACTCAAAGGGCGGGCTCAGTCAACGAAACTGAACAACTTTCCCAAAGAAACATTTAAGGGAAATGAAAAAAAAAATGTCTGTCCTTACAAACTGTTCGGTCAAACTATAACTAAACTATCACTATGATCGAACAATTTGTATGGACAGGTCAAATTATTTTTTTATTTCCCATAAATGTTAAGCTATGGGAAAGTTGTTCATTTATTATTTATTCAATAAACAGTTTAAACATACAATTTTTTTTTTCAGTTTCGTTGACAGCATGCCCGTTCAGTTTTCGGTAAACCGTCCCTGTTGTCCGTAACTTGGTTAGGCTTGAGTAATTTTTCCATGAAAATGAGATTAGGCTTGTTTTTTTTTGCGGTAATACGGAGCCTATACCTAACAACTTCTCAATTAAAGTTGTTAGGAACTAACCGATTTTTTTTAATAATATATTAGTTATATAGTTTTAAATATCGGTTCATTCCTAAATTAAACGTTCTTCCTGTTGTATTTAGATGTTTTCCCGCTATAAAATGTAACTTTTGTCAATCCTAAGGCTGCTCCCTTGAAATTATGATTGAAATCGGTAGAGTAGTTTCGTGTTAGTTAGAACTTACCCATTACATCCATATTAGGGGTAGAATTGAAAGCATAAGATGTACATTAGATATGTACAGATTGATTCATAATATTTTCTACTTATTTTTGCCATCCCTTTAAACGGGCAACCCTGTATTAGGAGCAATGGTCTTACATATCGCCGCGAAGTACTAAATCTATGATTAGGAGCCGTAATAACATTATAAGTATCGGATAAAGATTGTTTTAGGAAAGCATTTCATTAATAAAACAAATATTTAGTACGTAGTTCTGAAAATGAAAGCGTAATGAAAGCTGTTTATGTTATTGAGTCGGTACGTTCGTTCACCCTAGAATGGAGACGGTTGTATTAGAGATACCTTACCTATTCGCCTATTCTCGAAATGATGAATTTCTACTATTATAGGTTTCTTTTTGTTGTTTTTACCAGCGTTTTTACTTGTTGACTGCTACTAAACAGGTAATCGTACGCAGTATAAGTATTGTCTAATACATAGGTTCCCAAGCAGCGGTGGGACTCGCCCCCAGAGATGCTAAGATGAGTCGCTACATTATCTCTTAATTATATTTTATTATCCTTTAATACCTCGTTGAAATGACGTACTATAATCCTATTATATTAAACGAGCAATATTTGTATATATTATTAGTATATTATTATAGAAATCGGCTCTAAAGGTTTCAATAAAATATACCTGTTTATCTCAGCAACCACTGACTGACGCTATCGACTCGAAAAGAGTGAGAGACTTTCACACGAAATAATTTTTTTTCAAATTCAAAATCTTTTATTAGGTAAAACACAATGCTTAAAAAATACACAATCACTGACCCAATATAGCAAAACTGGCCTATGCCCCGTTTGAGGATGAATAAAAAAAAAATATTACAAAAACAAAAAATAATTTTTAATTATACGTGTTTAACATTGTAAAATCAAATTGAAGACAAAAAGTGCTAAAAATATACCTAGTTGTCAGGTTGTTTTGTTTTGTATTGAGATAGGAGAGTCCAAATGTTGCCCGTGTGGTGCCGGCAAAGAATAGTACCAACCCATCTCTACCCGTGGGTGTCGTAAGAGGCGAGTAAGGGCTTATGAACCGGAGGATGGGCAGCAGCATCTTTCTGTGTATCTTTTTACATACTGCGGTCACCTACAACAGTGGTCGCCGGCCGCAATGCTTACAAGCGTGGTGACTACGGTAAGTCTCCAAAGTACCATGCGTATTTGCTGGAGTTCTTGATCCGAGCGTCTTGCAGTGGATGTTTCATGGGATGTTATGATGATAATGATGAAACGTTGTTTAGTTCTTTCGTTGCTTATGCTTAGCTGTTTTCAACCTCTCGAAATAAAACCTTACTTTTTTACACCAACATAAATTTTAAATATTCCGACAGACAAAAAAAAAACTAAACTAAATTTGACAGTTTTAGTTGCTGTCTTTTTCTCAACCTATAGAAAGTAACAAAGACAGCTACACATTTAGACCTGTCAAATTTAGTTTCGCTTTAGTTATTAATATTAGTTTATGTCTTTAAAAATTTACACCATTGTAAAAGCAGTTAAAAAATACTCACCCATCGCTCAGCTTCACAAAATTTTCACCACAATACACCTACAACCAATCAATCAGTCTAAAAGCTTTGCATTAAAATAGGTACGAAATTATGCTTACGCTCTTCTTTTTAAGCAGAAACCGCGTCTACCCTCTTGGAGGGTTGGAGCGATACTGCTGCGATACTGAGGGAATGGAGGCTTCAACAGACGCAGGGGGTGCATCCTTTTTCTAAGCGATGCATCTCTAGGGGGAGGTTTGCAAACCGGCAGGCGCTGGAATTTGTTACGCTTGAATTTGCATTTTATAAAATAGCAGGCACCACCCACTGTTTTTATAGGTCAAACTTAACGTTTTAACCCTTTGTACATCAGTTTACTATTATTTCATCTGTGCTTTTACGTAGCAGTTACGTTCGTTAGGACACGTTATATTAAACGTTATGTTTGGAAATGATCTGGGAAAGTCTAATCTAGATTTGGAGCTATATGGTGAATGGAAGGATTCTTTGAGAAAAGTAATAGTAAAATTATCGTAATTTTTCAAGTGCCAACGACCTATTTTTTTTTAACTATTTAATCACCACAGGAGTCGTGAGTGTTACATAAATTATCTATTTAATAACGGATAAAGGCACGTTTTATACAAGGTGTAAGGAACGGTATACCAAAAACCAAAAGGGCCTGTTCAGTTAACGAAACTGAACAACTTTCCCAAAGAAACATTTCGAAAAAAAATTGACCTCTCCACAAATTGCTCACTGTGGTCGAACAGTTTGTACATTTTTTTTTTCATTTCCCAAAAACATTTTTTCCGGAAAAGTGTTCAGTTTCGTTGACTGAGCACGTCCAGTTTTCGGTACACCGTCCCTTACACCCTGTATGACTAGCTCGAAAAGCCTGAAATAAACCTGTGTTAATCCCTTAAGTAGATAATAATGGTTCCAAAAATTTTATTTAGGTACTTATTTTGCTTAATTAACCAAATATTTGGTAAGGTAAGTACAAAGAAACATAAATGAAAGGATAATTAGAATGATTCATTACTCTGAAGCTTATTTACTTACTTTTCGAGAAAAGTAAACACTTACCTAGGTACTAAACTGGGACCCTAGTCCCTTTTGCTGTGTCCTAATTACTGAATTATGATAATAAGTATACTGGATATTTATTTACGATGAAATACACAAGCCTGCAACAGCTCTCGGACCTCGAAACTGAACAAATTTTTCAAAGAATCAGATATTAGAATCAGATATTTTTTTTTTGGTTTCTCCATACAAAAGGCACTTTCAACTGATGAAAGTTTGAAGAGGCCAAATATTTCCAGATTTCGGTCTACGTTTCTTTGGAAAAGTGGTTCAGTTTTGTGGTCTGAGCACACCCTTGAGCAGAAGCACGGTTTTGCGTTTACACCTGTAGAAAAAAGCGTTTCAGTATTAATCAAAGCGCTCGGCTAATACTATCCCACTAATGCGCAAAGGCCTAGTCTTTGATCCTTTACAGTCAAGAGCGCGTCAAACTAGTTACTAGACACGTTGGTCTTTGTTCCGTTCAATGGTTGTAGGTGCTAAAGTCACGCTGCGAATGTCAAGTTTGACCTTATTTGACTGTACAAGTCTGAAGTCGTCACTCTGCCTTATTATTCGTGGTTAGACGGCGCGGCGTCCGGTCAACCGCTTATCGGTAGAAACTTTTTCAACTCTATTACCACGCCATTAGGTCCAAAAGTGTTTCTACCGATGTGCGGCTGTGTGTACAAGTAGTAGGCCATCTTCCTATATCCAACGTGGGTGCATGTTTAAGGTTCCGTACCTCACAAGAAAAAAACGGAACCCTTATAGGATCACTTTGTTGTCCGTCTGTCTGTCTGTCTGTCTGTCTGTCAAGACCCATCATCTCACGAACGGGTAAAGGTATCAGGTTGAAATTAATATTATATATTAGGATCCATGAACCACACAAGATCTGAAAATTTCAATTTTTTACAACAACGCAATCAAAAGATATGGCATGTTATGTCCTCATCTCCATACATTTATGCAAAAAAGCAAAACCTACAGGGTACTTCACGTTGACCTAAAATTATGAAATTTGGCAAGAAGCTAGGTCTCACAGTACAAATAATGGGAAAAGTCTGAAATCATTAAATATTACAACTTTTCTCACAACTAATGGTAACCAATTGTGGTGAGCTTCCGTTTCAAGAACATTCATAATATACGAGAGGGGTCAAGTTGGATGGTCGCGGAGGCAATTTTTGATTTAGTTCTATTTTAAAAACGGGAACACTTACAAACTTGAAAATTGGTATGTTTATAGTGCGTAAGCTACAAAATAACAACAAATTATAAAATTTGGTCAAGCGCGTGTCGGACTCAAAAAATCTAGCACATTAACTTACTAAAATTTCAACTAATACAATTATGATTATGTGGTGGTACGGAACCCTCGGTGCGCGAGTCCGACTCGCACTTGGCTGGTTTTTTTTAATCGTCAATGGGCTTACTTTAGACCTCGATCTAGTCTTGAAGACAGAGAGAGATGAGGTCGACGATGGAACGAGCTTGCCCAGAAGAAGCCTATTTACTCGCGACTTGAATAGATTCGGGTTATGTGAACTCGGGAACACAGACGCAGGCAGAGAATTCCACTCTTTAGCTGTGTGCATTATAAAAGATGTTTCAAAGCGCTTTGTGCGAATGTGCGGAATATCAACCAAGTATGGGTGATATCCTGCGGTGCGTCTGGACTCCCGATGGTAGAAGCATTTTTCTTACAGTTTCACTTAATTCTGGCATTTTAAATTGATTTCGAAAATTCATATGAATCTCGAAGATAGCTGAGCGCTACAAGAGTATTTAATAAAACCTGAGTGTAAAATTAAATTTTGCGCATTCGATGAGACTCATTACTTGTGCCTCGCAAAGCAGGATTGTGGATTATTTTTATATTCTCGTAGTCTCGTAAGACATATTGATATAAGTGGTTCAACGAATAATAGAGGGTGTTATTTCCGAAAACTGAAAGGGTATGATCAATCATCTGAACTGAACAACATTCAGTAAATAAAACTTTCAGGAAATAAAAACATATTAAAAATCGGCCTCTCCATACAAAATTGCAAACTTAAAGATGTATTTTTTTTACATTTCTTTTAAGTTTTATTTACTGAAAGTTATTCAGTTATGTTGACTGATCTTGCTCTTTCAGTTTTCAGAAACCTGTCACTTATAACACCCTCTATAAATAATTTAGAGATAATGTATGTAATTATCTAAAACAGAAATAATTTCCGCTGGAGCGCGCAAGCTTCCATAGCGCAAGCTCAAGCCACTCGAATCGGTTCAGTTTTTTTAGACATTAGTTACACTCGACAAATAAGGGGTGTGTGTATGGGATACTCGTATCTTTCCGAAAACTGAAATGGCATAACTAAACCACTTTCAATACAATTTTTAGACGAAATAATGCCAGTTAATGTGGCAACGTTCTGGGCTACAAAAATTTAAATATTTATGATTGATCCACACGCTTAGACGAAGAAGAATACAATTTTGCTTGGAGAGGCTAGTTTTTTTTTTAAACCTAAAAGTTTTATCTGATCCTGAGAAACACCCTGTATTATGATAATTGGTAACACAAGAAGAGGGTTTGTTGGGGCGATTTTGCTTTGCTCCAGTTGGTTCAACAAAATCCTGCGCGACCCAGAAACAGAAATGCTAATTTTATAGCCTTACATGTCCTTGCCTAAAATGTAGGATTCCTAGTAAATATTTACAACAAACACAGCAATGCCCTTAGCCTAATTTTGTTTTTACCAATGGTTTTTACAGGGTCCGCTAACTAACCTAGGAGATTTGACGCGTTCGCAAAATGTCACATTCGCAAAATGTCATGTTTTTTGGGACTTAGAATTTTTTGAATTATTTTACTATAGATTTGGGACATAGAAAAATTTTGAGTTTTTTTCTATAGATTTGGTAATTAGAAAAACTTTGAGGTTTTTTTACTATCTATATTTAGAAGGTTTTTTACAATAGATTTTGGACTTAAATTTTTTTAAATTCTTTGTGCTTTCATTTTAATTTTTTGAAATTTTAATTACTTTTTTCGCAGAATATCACGTTCGCACAATGTCACGATAAAGTGTGACATTATGCGAACGTGACATTTTGCGAACGTGACATTCTGCGAACGTGACATTTTGCTGCGGTGAACCCTAGTGTGACATTTTGCGAACGTGACATTATGCGCCGGGAGGGATTTGACGAGGGCATTAGCTTTTACACAGAGCGACTGCCATCTGACCTCCGCAAGCCAGAGGATGAACCAGACCCAGTCCTAGATTCGGCTCTATCAGGTTAGTTATCAACCTTAGACATTTCAAGCCGCCAAATGGCCTCTGAGTGCTATCAATGACAGTAACTGTAGCTGGGACCAATGGCTTCCGTAGCCGAAGCACGGAAGCACTCTTTTGGTTGTAGAGTCGTTAGCGGTCACCCATCCCAGTTCTGACCACGGCCAACGTAACTTAGGCCCGTATTGATAAATCCCTCTTAAAATCTTCCCCAACACGATGTCAGCTGACTTAATTATCAAGATGCAATTGGCATCTCAAGATCTTGCTAATTAATAAACTACTATCCAAATACTTTACCTATAATTCCGTGCCAAAAACCAATCTCAAGTGTCCGTCTTTAGTCAAACGTCAAAAGAGCAAAAATAATTTATGTCTGCGTTTTGTTTTTGCTTCTAATAATACGAGTATTGCTAATCATTTTAGTTTTATTGCTAAGTTCACTTTCAGGCAGGCAACGGCCAAAGAATATACAGCCTGATCAAAATAATACTCAAGTCACTATTTGACAGCATCAACAATTTTGAGTTAAATTTCGTTTATAAATTAGTGAGTTTGATTTTAACACTCAAGTGATAATTGCTCCGATGACAGATACTCAATTTCTGTTTATTAATTAATGCAACACCTCAAGATGCCCTTTAAGGACAATCTCACACTTACGCGGGATTTATCAATTCGACCCTTTCGTGATCGGAAATAAAGAGCAACTAGTAGAAGAATATTACCAAAATAAAAGGTTGATAATTGTAACTTTAAATCCAGACCATGAAACTAATCAACTTAGAATATTTGGCGGCGTAAAAGATACGCAAAGAAACGTCTACGGCCTATTTTGACTCGGGTTTTTATAATGTGTTTCTTGTGTAAAACTAAGTAGTGTATTTACAATAACTTTTGTTATACGGTTTTTGGACATATAATTGATAAGTTCAAAGGAACGAATAACGGTTCTATTATTACCTACTTCAGTAAAAGTACCAATTATAGACTGTATGATAATTCATATAAAGGCACCAAATTCATTTTTTTCTCTCTATCTCTCCAGTTCTGCCTTGATTTATGATTTTTCTTTTAATTTTCTGTTATTATCAAAAGTTTGAAAGAATTGTATTTTCTCAGTAGCTATAATTCCAAGTCACTTTAACTGGCACGATTCCAAGTTTCCGAATAAGTTACAGTTTGGGGTTATACGAACTACAAACGTAAAATCATATGGAGCGTGTTACTTATGTTTAGAGAGCGACTTGTTTATTTCAAGATGATCGACCTTTAATGGTCAGTTAAAAATTTCGTTACCCCTGATTCTTAATAGTACCTGGGGGCCAATTCTTGAAAGTCACCGGCTGATTTTCGAGATTTAAAAATTAAAAAAGCTAAGATAAACTCATAAAACTTAAATTATTATGATGGTAATTTTAAAACTGAACTTTATTTTATAATTAGCAAATATTGATCCTTACTTTTGAGGAGTTTAACAGGGCTTATTTTAATTTTAAAAGAATCATCCGATGACTTTCAAAAATTGGCCTGGTCTACCGAGCTCCGCTCTATAATAGCCACCATAACAGGCGAGCAAGCTATGCCAGCCACTAACAGATGGCACTGTAGGTTTCTGTCTGAAACGCGGTATTTTATTTTTTTTTTTAAAACACGGGAAGAACGAACTTTCCTAGACATGAGACCTAGTTAAGTTAGATAAATTTTTCGCCCCCGAAAACCTTCGTTGTCATGATTGCCCTATCCTTGTTCCGTTTTTACCATTGGTTTCTACAGAGTCAGCTTTCTAGGGGATTCGACGAGAGCAAAGTCACTAGTTTTTACATAGAGCGACTGCCATCTGACCTCCAAAACCCAGAGGTCAAACCAGGACTTTGATTAGATTTTGCCAGGTTAGTGGCCACTTAGGTTGTCAGAGTTTTAAGCGCGCTAAATGACCTCTGACTTGGCTTGACGACTAAAATCATTGACAGTAGCCGGGACCAAGGGTTGGACGTGCCTTCTGAAGCAAAGAGACGCTCTTGTTGTGGTGACGGCCAACGTTCGGAAAGAAGTGGTAGTTGCCCATTCAGCCTAGATATGACCGCTGAAAAATCATGCGCTTTTCTGTAACACAAATAAAGTGTTGCGTGTGTTGAATAAAGTTTCTTAAACCTTGAGTGATAATAGGTCTTTACCTATGAGTATGAAAATGCCGAATTTTTTTTACAGATTAATGAGATCATAATTCCTATAATTCTTTGTTTTCTATAAGTCTTTATTTGACTTATATTTGAAAGTTGATTTCAAGGTTATCAATTTTCGCATAAAATAAAGTTTTTATTTCTAGTTTCATATATAAAATTAAAGGTTCGAAAATTGTTCGTCTTAAATGTCGTCCGATTTCATCATTAGATTTGTTATATTTTTTTACAGATAATATTTTTCGAAAATAAAATTTAAGCTTCTGTTAGCATAATGTCTTCCCAATAATGCTTAAAGAGTAAAAAAAATTGGATTTATAATTCCTAAGAAAAATGTAAAAAATATTAGTACTGAAAATTGAGTTTACCTAAAATTCGCCATACAAAACGGCAATTTCATAGGTAAAGACCTATTATTTCGTAACGGTGATGCAACGGTCTTTTTTGTCAATCCTGGAACACAATAGGTACTCCGCTCAGAACTACGAGTATCATCTTATAAATTCGGGACGTAACGAAAATTCTGTTTCTTTGTGTACACATAGCTTTGAAGACGGAGTGGCCCTGTCGTTGTTCTGTGTTTGTGAATAAATAAAACTTATCTTGCCAAGATACGGGGAACCTTGCAACTGGATATTATCGTAAGGAGCGAAGGGGTGGTGTTGCAATTGTTCTTAAAAATGGAATAAAATATATAGATAAGACTGAAATTACAAACCTTTCTCTTGAATATATTGTCGAATGCTGTGCTCTGGAACTAAAACCGAATATAATCCTGATATGCATTTATCGCGCAGATCGCGAAATAGAAACATTTTTTACGTTTTTGACTAAACTTCTTGTGACCTTGAAACCTTATCGGAATAGGAAACAAATAATTTTGGCAGGAGATTTTAATATAAACGCGATGATAAATTCTTATGACTACAAAAGACTTAAAAACATAATGCTAGAACATAATTTACACCAAATCATAGACAAACCAGCTAGAGTTGGAAATAAGAGTTCAACGTGTATAGACCTAGTTTTCACAAATACCAAGAAACTTAAAGTTACAGTCACTGACTACGGCATCTCAGATCACAAAGGAATACTTTTAAAAATAGAAACCGGCATTAAAAACGGCAACGACAGAAATATCTATAAAAAAATAAGATACTTTAGCACTCAAAACTTAAATCTAATAAAATCTGGTCTTACTAAAATTAACTGGGACAACCTGATTACCCAGACAAATGATGTAAATTATAGTTACAATCTATTTGAGAACGAACTCCAAAAACTGTTAAACACTTACATACCTAAAAAGTCTATAAACATTAAGCCTAAACGCCAACATACCTGGCTAACTAAGGGTTTGGCAAAATCTTGTAAACATAAAAGACTACTACGAACGCTAGCCAATCAATCGAAAAGTAAAATACTAAAAAGATACTTCTGTTGGTATAGAAAAACACTTCGAAAAAGTATAAAGACATCATTGAAACTAAATTATATAGCAACTATGAAAAGATCAAAGAACAAAACTAAAACAATGTGGTCTATAACAAACAGAATAACAGGGAAATCAACAAATAAGTATGACATACAAAACATTAAACTTAACATAAATAATAATATCACTGAGTGTCCGGCCGAAGTGGCAAACCATTTCAATAACTATTTCGCTACAGTGGGCGAACCGACGCAAACAGCGGCGGGAGGCGACACGAGCGCATCACCGCGCGGCCAACCGGTGCATACGCCTGCGATAAACTCCATGTACTTGCGACCGGCGACCGAGCGAGAAGTACTCACCCTACTACGTAACCTCCCCAATAAACACAGCTGTGGAGTGGATGACATTCCGCCAAGCTTACTTAAATTCTGCGCCAATGAACTTGCACCTTCGATAACAATGTTAATAAATCAATCCTTTGAAACCGGTGCATATCCAGATAGTCTTAAAATTGCTCGAGTGAAGCCAATTCTAAAAAAAGGCGGTAACCCGGATAACCCTAGTCAATATCGACCGATCGCAATCCTACCAGCGGTGTCCAAGATCTTTGGGAAAGTGATGAATAACCGCATTACAGCTTTTTTTGAAAAGTACAATCTTTTAGACAAAAATCAATATGGATTTAGGAAAAACCATTCTACTACTCTAGCTGCATTCACATTTGTCCAAGGAATAATGGAAATCCTAAGAAATAAATGTTACGCAATCGGTATTCTATTAGACATGTCGAAAGCATATGATAAAGTTATTCACCCCATATTACTCGATAAGCTTTACGGCCTAGGAATTAGGGGAATAGCTCACAGTTGGCTACAATCCTATCTTTTGAATAGAAAACAATGTACCCAAATAGAATACCTAAACAACCAAAATGAAGTTGAGACTGTACAATCGGATATGCGAGTAATGAATTGTTCGATACCTCAGGGTAGCGTCCTTGGATGCACCCTCTTCTTGGCGTATATTAACGACTTACCCAAAATATCCAATTCTCTTAGCGTCCTTTTTGCTGACGATGTGTCCTTATTATTTGAATATAACCCTACCGATGTAAATATACAACATATTACCGAAACGTATGATAAAATTAATACTTGGCTACAAAATCACAACTTAGAGTTAAATAATAAAAAGACAAAAATTATACAATTTAGACCCTATCAAAAAGCTCCTACTGATCTAAAAGTTATCTCGCGTACCCTACAGGTTGAAGAAGTTAGCTCGTGCACTCTGCTAGGATTAGATATTGACACTCACGTGAATTGGAAAAACCACGTAGAAAAACTGAAAACTAAATTTTCACAATTTATATTTGCTCTAAGCGTGCTAAAATGCAATACCAATATAGACTGTGCTTTGTCCGCATACTATGCTTATGCATTTGCATGGCTGCGGTACGGTGTCAGCTTATGGGGCCATAGCACAGATGCCAAAGATCTATTCATCATCCAGAAAAAATGTATTCGCATTATATTCAATATACGACGAAGAGAAAGCTGCAGACCAATATTTATAAAAAACAAAATTCTAACTTTTCCAGCCATTTATATTTTCGAAACGGCCTTATTCGTCAGAAAGAATATACACCTGTATGAGTTCACAAAAAGTGCACGCCGAAAAGACCGCTTGGCGCTCCCTGCTCCCAAGTTAGAATTATATAAAACAGGCCCCTACTACAGCTCGATCATAATATACAACAAAATTCCTGACAAAATCAAATCCATAGAAAATTATGTTTCCTTTAAAAGACAACTTAAAAATGTACTGATAGAAAAATGTTACTATACAGTCAATGATTTCATTAACGATACAGAATATTAAACTGACCGGTTGGATCCACTGCACAACGAATTATAAACGTTAAAATCGATTTCTAATGAGTTAGGTAGATTGTGATATTTGTGACATATTTTATTTCTATATATTTTTTTTTCTTTATATTTTTTTATATTTAACTTTTAGGTATATGACATAACAATTAGTTTTATAATTTATTCCTTCTTTTTTTAACGACATTTTGTGGATGGATATTAATTCAACAATTTATTTTAACAATGTAATCTGGACTAATAATAATAATGAAATAATTAATTTAATGATAATGATATTGTTAACTTCAAATGCATGATCATTCTTATTCAACATGACATTAAAGTAATGAACGTTAAAGATATTGTTAGTCTAAATTGCTATACCCTAATTTGACAGGGTGCATGTACTTTACCTTTAAGCTATATTTAAGACCTACTTACTTGTACATGACTGCAATAAATGAATAAACTAAACTAAACCTATAAAAGGTGTAAGGGACGGTGTACCGAAAACTGAAAGGGCGTGCTCAGTCAACGAAATTGAACAACTTTACTACCTGACGAATTTCAATAAGTTATGGGACATAAATTACTTACACTTCATCATTTTTTTGAAACCATATATGATGCGTAGAAATACAGGCTGGCCAGTTATAGTGGTCCCAAGGAAAATAATGAGAACAGCGCATCGAGGCAACACATTAGTAGATTAGTAGCCAAGGGCTGTAAGGCATCAATTGCAGCCCTATAGTTCGAGGGTGCAATTGATGCTTACACCCGAGCTCACTACTCTGCTTTACATCTCGATTGTGAGGTAAGTAGGTCTTTATTACCACCAAATTGTAGGTGACCAATTAGCGCTCTAAGGTAATAATGTAGCTAGAAAAGACCTAGGGCGGTAAGTAATAAAAAAAAACACTTCACTCTTTCAAAACGAATTACTTACCACCCTAGGGCTTTTCTAGCTACATTATTACCCTAGAGCGCTAATTGGTCACCTACAAGCTCCATTTGGGGGTAATAAGGACCTACTTACCGAATATGAGAGATGTAATAGTAGATTAGTAGCCAAGGGCTGTAAGGCATCAATTGCAGCCCGAGATATTTAGGCGCATGAGCGCAGCGAGGGCGCCTATAGTTCGAGGGTGCAATTGATGCTTACACCCGAGCTCACTACTCTGCTTTACATCTCGATTGTGAGGTAAGTAGGTCCTTATTACCACCAAATTGTAGGTAACCACCACCAATAACGACGAAAACTCTCTGAAACCAAACCCGTCTAAAACTGAATCGTGCGTATTCCATCTTCGCAACGCACAGGCAGGGCGGAAACTTCACATCATATGGCGTGGAGAATCAATTGCTCACAACAACTTTCCCAAGTACCTCGGCGTTACGCTGGATAGGTCTTTGACGTTCAGAAAGAACTGCGAGAAATTAAAAGGAAAGGTGCATTCTCGGAATAACCTACTGCGCCGTCTAACTACCACCAAATGGGGCGCAAACCCGCAAGTACTGCGAACTACTGGCTTGGCGCTTGCGTTCTCTGCCGGCGAATTTGCATGCTCTGTATGGGGTCGTTCATCACATGCAAAGCTAGTGGATACCGCCTTAAATGAAACTTGTCGCACAATTACTGGCTGTCTAAGGCCGACTCCGGTCAAGTTACTGTATCCATTGGCTGGAATAGCGCCTCCAGATGTCCGCAGATCTGTGGCTAGCTCATATGAAAAGGCCAAGATGAAAGACACACGACACCCTCTGCACAGCCACGAACCAGTGCCGCAAAGGCTAAAAAGCCGAAAAAATTTCGTAAAGTGTATCTCTCTGACCCTTCACAGGCTCGCTGCAGACTGTGGCGTGAAAGAGTTTCACTTCCTTCCCCTTTTGTTCCACCTTCAGAGAGTCTTTCGCCTGGACAGAATTTGCCATGGCTGACCTGGAAGTCTCTAAATAGACTTCGGACTCAGGTTGGCTGCAGTAAAGACAATATGTCCAGGTGGGGTTTCTCAAAGGATCCTAATCTGATCTGCACGTGTGGTGCGATACAAACTATGGCCCACCTAACATCGTGTTCTGCATCCCCTTCCACCTGCACACAGCAAGAGTTAATGGACGCCACACAAAATGCAGTGCATGTTGCCGAATTTTGGGCTAAACAAATATAAAATTAAAATGACGATGCCATCGACACGCAAAGAAGAAGAAGAAGAAGAATTGGCGCTCTAGGGTAATAATGTAGCTAGAAAAGCCTTAGGGCGGTAAGTAATAAAAAAAAAACACTTCACTCTTTCAAAACTCAATTACTTACCGCCCTAGGGCTTTTCTAGCTACATTATTACCCTAGAGCGCTAATTGGTCACCTACAAGCCCCATTTGGGGGTAATAAGGACCTACTTACCGAATATGAGAGATGCAAAGGTAATTATTCTGAGGTAGTTATTCTGATGTATATGCTATATTATTGTAAAGTTTAATTAAAATCCATTCAGTAGTTTTAACGTGAAAGAGTAACAAACATCCATCCATACTACAAACTTTTGTGTTTATAATATTAGCAGGATAGGATATGATGTTCCTTGGAAATAATTTTTCAGCTCCATGGGCAGTTTACAGCCTATCACACCTTTACTTTACACGTTGTATAAGCGCTTAAATTGGGCTAAGCGCTAACGGGAATGTGTGGAAGGATGGAATGGCAAAATCCCTGCAGTCTGACTTCATAAAAAAATTTATTAATGTTAGTAATAAAAAAAAACACTTCACTCTTTCAAAACTCAATTACTTACCGCCCTAGGGCTTTTCTAGCTACATTATTACCCTAGAGCGCTAATTGGTCACCTACAAGCCCCATTTGGGGGTAATAAGGACCTACTTACCGAATATGAGAGATGCAAAGGTAATTGATTACTTATAACATTAGCTTTGCGAAATTTTTTGAAGTATACAGCGTCATAGATAAATGATGACATCGTGTAACTTCTGTTACTTCCATTCCAGGTTTGATAACACTGAAGAGTGTGAATCTGCCCATGAAACTAAACAATTTTTCCCAAGGAACATAGGTCGAGATACGAAAAACCAAATTCAAATTGTACCTCCCATACAAAATGCGCTATCAGCTGATGCAGTTTCAGGAGGTAAAAAAAATATTTTACATCTCTCATATTCGGTAAGTAGGTCCTTATTACCCCCAAATGGGGCTTGTAGGTGACCAATTAGCGCTCTAGGGTAATAATGTAGCTAGAAAAGCCCTAGGGCGGTAAGTAATTAGTTTTGAAAGAGTGAAGTGTTTTTTTTTATTACTTACCGCCCTAGGGCTTTTCTAGCTACATTATTACCCTAGAGCGCTAATTGGTCACCTACAATTTGGTGGTAATAAGGACCTACTTACCTCACAATCGAGATGTAAAGCAGAGTAGTTAGCTCGGGTGTATGCCTTACAGCCCTTGGCTACTAATCTACTATTGTTTTATGACTTACTAGCTGGTGCCCGCGATTTCGTATGGGCAGGATGAATTGTAGCCTATGAGTTATTCTGATGTATATGCTATATTATTGTAATTCAGTAGTTTTAACGTGAAAGAGTAACAAACATCCATCCATACTACAAACTTTTGCGTTTATAATATTAGCAGGATAGGATATGATGTTCCATGGAAATAATTGTTCAGCTCCATGGGCAGTTTACAGCCTATCACACCTTTCCTTTACACGTTGTATAAGCGCTTAAATTGGGCTAAGCGCTAACGGGAATGTGTGGAAGGATGGAATGGCAAAATCCCTGCAGTTTGACTTCATCAAAATTTATTAATGTTATGGTGTCCCAAACTTTAAGAAACCCTTATGGCTAGCCACACGCTACAATAACTCATAGGGAAGTCAATAAAGAGTGCAATGAGTGTTGGCCTTTGTGGAATTTTATAAAATCTACCGATTAGTACACAGACACAAGAAACATAAAACGCTATAAATAAAGATGAATAATTTTGACGGATTTTTGTGAGCTCCCTTCAACGCAGTGCGTAGATGTTTACAAGTTCCAAGTTTTCATAAGGCGACGTCCCAATCCAACTTACAAGGTCGACCGTAGATTTGTTATTGATTCTGAATGAAGATGTCTACGAAAGTTTTTTATTAGTTTACGACTTTATCTTATCAGCTTATTGATAAAATAACATAAAGTATTACCTACAAGCATTAGAAATCGATCGTCTTCCATCTGTCACTAGCCTATAACTAGCAATTAAATAATAATAACTTGCCATGAGCCATCCATAACCTATCGACTGGTATTAGCCGGCTGGGCGGGCATGTACGTCCGTGTGGTTCCGGCAAAGAATAGTACCAACTCATCTCTACCCGTGGTTGTCGTAAGAGGCGACTAAGGGCTTCAGAACCGGAAGACGGGCAGCAGCATCTTTCTGTGTATTTACATACTGCGGTCACCAACAACAGCGGTTGCCAGCTGCAACGCTAATAAGCGTGGTGACTATGGTACATCCTCAAATAAAATTGCACCCGGTATTTTTGATGGAATTCTGGAGGTATCTCCCTGACTGGCGATTGACGTTTCATGGAATATCGATAATGATGACATATTAAAACAGCCACAGTCCTTAAAGTGAACGCTAAGACTTGTGACATCTCTTTCTGCAAGTATCGTAATAGGTGACATAAGGATCCGGTCTATAGGCAGTTGCGTCACTCTGTGTATGGTTCAAAACAAAAGGCCCTTTCTTCGTATTTCGACCTACTCGTATGTTCCTTGAGAAAAAACAGCCAAAGTCCTTAAAGTGAACGCAAGACTTGTAACATCTTTTTCTGCAAGTATCGTAATTGACTTATGTCCGGTCTATAGGCAGTTGCGCCACTCTGTGTATGGTACAGAAGGTCCTTTCATCGTAATTTGACCAATTTTTTTATCTTTATCAGACTTTAGTGGTCCATAAACATTACACAGTCGAACTTAAAACTGGTTATTTTAATTAACACCAGTGGTTAAATAATAGTAAGTGCTCCTGGCGCCACGTTGTGGGTAGTTTAATTTATTTTCGTTAGCTAAAAAGCGAAAGCCCATTTAACTACAAAATAAAGGGTGTAAGGGACAGTGTACCGAAAACTGAAAGGGCGTGCCCGGTCAACGAAACTGAACAACTCTCCCAAAGAAACACATGTTGGGAAACTAAAAAAAAAAAAGTTTCTATGTTCCTTGAGAAAAGTAGTTCAGTTTCATGACCAGCTTCACATCCTTTAGTGTAGTGATACACTTGCGGAAATTCCGATGCGGAAAAATCCGCGAACGGAAAACTTGCCAAGTATGACACCAGCGGAAACTCCGCGCATTCCGTCAGATGTGTCATAGCGTAACCAAAAAAGCGTTGCGAGCGCAATGAGCGGAACTCTCCGCATCGAAAAGGTATCATACCCTGGTTGTCATATCCTGTTCATTGCATGTTGAACAGATGTTGTTTTACTGCCTCAGCAACAAGTATAAAGTATCTCCCTTGTTTACTACTTAGGAAATCTTTTTTACTACGCGCTGAAGACATAAAGAAGGTATAAAGGGGGATTAAGGAACTTCTATCAACAGCGCTTAAACAGGCTTATTTTTATATTCCTGCAAAAAAGTTAATATAACCAACAGGTTGTAATTTTGCGGCCGAGTTGCTTTTGAAACGATGCTATGATTTTATTTTTTCAGTTTTAAAAAGTTTTAAAAGTAAGTGTAGCGACACAATTGCGGAAATTTTGCGTCCGAATGATTATCGACAGATCTTTCCGTCAAGTATGACGCACTATAGCTCGTCCGCGTAAAGAATGCAGTACTCGTAAGTCATTAATGCAAAAGCAGGTTAAAGGTGTATTCACAAAGAAGTTAAAATGCAATTTTTTTTATAACACAAAGGAAACAACCGCTTCTTTCAAAGGTTTGCCTTCAGTTAGTCATTGTGCATTTGACTTTATAATTTGAAGCTACCTGATTGGTTACGGAGCTTAGTTAGCAGCAGCGGCGGAAAGCGATGACTCACTACATTCTTAAGAGTGCTCGGAGGGAAGACTCCGTAGAAGAAGTCCCGGAAGGAAGACTTCGTAGATTAGGTCCTAGAGGGACGAGGGACTCCGAAAAAAGAGTCCGTAAAAGAGGTCTTAAAGGGAAGACTTCTCGGAGGGAAGACTCCGCTCAAGAGCTTTCGGGGAAGACAACTAATTAAGTCCCAATAAATGGAAAACCTACCTTGGCGTTTCACTTTAATCCCGGATATAATTTTTATTATATTTGTGTAGACAGATAAATCATCCTTGTTTCCACAAACTACGCAACAGAATGCCTTGGAATTTCTAGCGTTTGTTTGTTGAGGAGGAATAGTTTAAAGTTACCCTTAAATGTTGATTTAGATTTAATTTAATAAGCTCTCTAATAGGTGGTGGAATGTTGTTCCAACATTTTTGTTGCGTACTATCGAAAACTATGAGTAAATGCCACAGTTCGGTGTTCATAACAATGAAGTGGTGGACTAGGCGACATTTTCTTTGACCGTAGTCATGATAATGTCGGGAAGACGGAAATTTTAATTTAGAAAAAGAAAGAAAGAATATTCCGGAGTCTTAAAATTATACACGAAGTGTAACAAAAACGGTGTATCAACCCTGAAGGATGTGAATCTGCACATGAAACTGAACAACTTTCCCTAAGGAACATAGGTCGAAATACGAAAAAATAATTTTACCTCCCATAGAAACTGAATCAGCTGATCGCGCAATTTTTTTTCGTATTTTGACCTATGTTCCTTAGGAAAAGTTGTTCAGTTTCATGGGCAGAATCACATTCTCAAGGGTTGATATACCCTTTCTGTTACACCTTGTATGTTAAACATAGAAACAAATTGCTAGGTACTAAGAATAAGGCTAAATCCAAAGAAGACCTTTTACCACCACCACTTAAAATAAGAGTGGTGTAATCACCCTCTTACAATGGGACCATAAATAGACGCGCTCATAAAAGATTTCTGCTCATCTTGAAATTTCGCTTACTCTTTAATCGAAAAGTTTTATACTTTCGAAATCGTTTCGTTCCCAACTTGTTCAAAGGAATTTCAAAAGGGATTGAATAAAAGGTTCATGTTATACCGGGTCCTACAGAAATAGTGAACATAATTTTACCATGTTACTTAGACTATGAAACTGAACAACTTTTCCCAAGAAATATAGGTCAAAATACGAAAAGCTATTTTTGACCTTCCATACAAAATGCTCTGTTAGCTGAAGCAGTCTCTATGGGAGGTTTTTTTTTCGGGTTCGACCTAAATTTTTTGGGGAAGTTGTTCAGTTTCATGGTCTAGAATTTGATAAAATTATGTTGAGTATTTCATTACGATCATATACAGCGTGAATTTTAATTCGTTTTAAAACCGAAGCCCAGTGATTCCACTCATGAAAACAAGCAACTTTACCGAAGAAAAAAATTGACTCGAAAAAAGTTTTTCACCTTCCCATACAAAATGAGTCGATCACGTGACTACTTTACTATGGAGAGACGAAAATTTTTTTTCGAGTAAAAAATTTTTTTCTTCGAGAAAGTTTGTTTTCATGAGTAGAATCACTGGGCTTCGGCTTTATAACGAATGCAAATTCACGCTGTATAAAAACCAAATATATGTAGTTCAGCTCTCGATCCGAATGTTCTGGGTTTATTCCCGGTAAAGAGATTTTCAAAGAAAAAAACACATTGTCAGACTTTCCCAGATAGGTTCTCCTACACAAAACTGCGAATTCGCATCGCATCGCATAAATCTGCGAGCTAATTAAGCATCCTTGTATAGATTAGCTCGCTGATTTATGCGATCGCAGTTTTGTTTAGGAGCCCTTAGTTAGGACATTGCTGGTTGAATCACCTGAATGTTCGAAATGTAAGTTGATACTGATTCGGAAGGCACGTTAAGCAGTTCCAGGACACTATCAACAGCCTCCGTCCCGTCAAAAAGTCCAGTGGTCTAGTGGTTAGAGCGCTCGGCTCTCGATCCGGAGGTTCTGGGTACAATTCCCGGTGGGAACACTGTAAAAAAAATCCCTTTGTGCAACCACCCCAGTTTGGTGAGGACATTGCAGGATGAATCACCTGATGATTCCGTTGTCGTTAAGAGAAGCCTTTGGCGGCTCAACAACTCTTACACCAGGGTTTGTGAGGTCGGTCATTGACCTTGCAAACCACACGATATGATGATGATGATGATCTACTAAAGTAGTCGTTAATAAGCCATATCAGAGGCGTTTTTCTCAACTCTTACACCAGGGTTTGTGAGGTCGGTCATTGACCTTGCAAACCACACGATATGATGATGATGATGATCTACTAAAGTAGTCGTTAATAAGCCATATCAGAGGCGTTTCTCTCAGCTCTGACACCAGGGTTTGTGAGGTCGGTCATCGACCTTGCAACCCACACGATATGATGATGACGATATGTAGATCACTACGGAAGTAGTCGTTGATAAGTCATATCGGAGGCGTTTCTCTCAACTCTGACACCAGGGTTTGTGAGGTCGGTCATTGATCTTACAACGCACACGATTATGACGATGATAATGATCGGGTCTTTGAAACCTTGCAAAAATCTAGCTAAGTATGGTTTTTAAAAATAATTTTTTTTACGTAAACACCGAAATATCAAATAAAATACATGGGGTTAGGATAAACAGTGAGTTCTTTCAAGTAGGTAGATTATTCAGCGTCGTTTATAAAAAAAATTGTCCCTGAGGGACCCATATCGAAATGTAGGTAATTAATAGTAGATTGTTTACCAAGGGAGCATAGAAAAAAACTTTTTTCAGGGCTAAAGCGTTTTTAGGTTTCCGAACCAAAATGGTAAAAACGGAACCCTTATGGTGCGACTTCGTCTGTCTGTCTGTCACACCTGTATATCTCAGGAACCACTCAAGCTATCGACTTGAAATAGTTTTAGAATATGATTGCCCAACTTTGCCGTTGGCAACGACAGAGTTATAATTTTTTTTATTAATATTATAGTTGAGGGGTTCCAAATAACCCCTTATTTGTCATTATTAGGTCAATTAGTGGGGTATCATATGATAGGCTTTCTTTACTTATGCATTTCAAAATTGATTTTTTTTAAACTTTAGGTTTTTAAATTATGATAAAAATGCCTAAAAAAATAAATCCCCCCCCCCCCTTATCACCAAAGTTTGAAATAGAAAAAATCTAAATAAATTATATTCAAATAGATGTTTACGAAAATATGACAGTACTCGTAAAAAAACTTTTTAACAAAAAAATTAAACCGCCGAAAAAACAGAAAAGCAAGGAAGAATAAAACTTTTTTATTTAACCTTAATAACAAAGTTCTCAAACTAATGTAAGTATACCCGAGTAATTTTGAGTCGGCACCAAACAAGCAAATTAATTAATTACGTAAAGCGTGATGCTCGGCGGCGGCGGCGCCGACTCAAAATTACTCGGGTATACTTACATTAGTTTAAGAACTTTGTTATTAAGGTTAAATAAAAAAGTTTTATTATTTCTTGCTTTTCGGTTTTTTCGGCTGTTTAATTTTTTTGTAAAAAGTTTTTATTTTACAATTTTTTGTGACTATAAATTTTATTTTCCTACCCTTAGGGTAAATCGGAATACTCTGTAAACATTATGCGTGGTCATACATTACAATCAGTCAGTGAACAATCAATCATCCCCTGTTTTCCTACCCTTAGGGTAAGAATTTTTTTCCCAAATTTATATGGGACCAACTTCGAGGTTATACCCTTTCCAATAAAAAAAGTATTATCAAAATCGGACTACTCTGTAAAAAGTTATGCGTGGTCATACATTAAAAAAAATATATACGTGTCGACTTGAGAACCTCCTCCGTTTTTTTTCGTCGGTTAAAAATAAAACGATCTCTCTAAGTAGCATCGTTGTTTAGAAATCCGAAAAAAATCTTCACAAACAAATTTAGTTTTGCGGTTCTAAAAATGTGCTTTATAGCTTCTAAAAATACTATAGGTAAACCTCGGCGCGCGAGTCCAGCTCACACTTGACCATTTTTTTTATCCAGAGAGCGTATAGCGAGGGTTTAGAGTAGAGGTGGACACTCTACTTTTTATCACACTATGAGAAAATAAAACAACTTTTTTATCCCATCTATTCGAAAAGAACGACTTGGTTCTCCTTTAAAAGCACCCAAAGGTGGTGTTTCCTATGAAACTTGATAAGTGCGCGGCAAAGTACTTTGCGGCGCACTTTTTGAATTTGGTACATCTTAGTGTTCAGCGCCAAAGAAATCGAACGCAAATATTATAAGGCGACTAAGTGACTTAAGCTACCTTTGTGTCATAAAAGGTGACTAAGTGCCCTAATCTTCCACTAAGTGTCTTCATCTACCCTAGTGTCTTAAAAAGCGACTAAGTTAAGTGTCTTAATCTGACATTGTGTCCTAAACGACGACTAAGTGACTTAACCTTCCCTTGTGTCATAAAAGGCGACTAAGTGTCTTAATCTACCCTTGTGTAATAAAAGGCGACTAAGTGTCTTAATCTACCCTTGTGTAATAAAAGGCGACTAAGTGTCCTAATCTTCCACTAAGTGTCTTCATCTGCCCTAGTGTCTTAAAAGGCGACTAAGTGTCTAAGTTTGCCATTGTGTCATAAAAGGCGACTAAGTGGATTAATCTGCTCTTGTGTGATATAAGGTGACTAAGTGACTTAACCTTCCATTAGGTGCTTCCATTAAGCATATGTGATAAAAGGCGACTAAGTGATATAACCTTCTGACATAACATTTTATACAAGCCTGTCTGCTAAATTTAATTTGGTCTTGATTTTATCAGTTGGTTAGCAAGAAGTATAATATGAGGCGTTTTTTATTTTCTCATAGTGGGTGATGAAAAGTAGAGTGTATCACTCGGGTGCAAATATATTTTTGGCTCGGGTGACATACTTTCAATCCCTCGCTACGTTCAGGATTCTACTAAAGAATCCCTCGCTACGCTCTGGATTCAAAAAAGCGCCCTCGCTGTAAAAATATTATTTTGCTCCCTTATAATACAATCTACTATTTTACCATCGACCGTTACAAACAATATCCAATTCCTAATTCAAAACACTTTTAGTCCCTTCACTTTAGTTCCTTAGGGATTAAAACGCGATTTTAGTCCCTGTAAACGTAGAACAAACTAGCTCTTTTTGAATAGATGTGATAAAAGTATATTTGTATTGTGATTTTTTTTTTAATTCCCATACAAAATAATCTGATGATTAGGCCGGGGGTATTTATTCATACCAACCGACTGGTAATGGAATTCGACTTAGGTCCCATAGCGAAAGTGGTTTAATAAAAAAAAGGTGCTTGTTTACATCCTTGAAAGAATTCTCTGTTAGGGTAACACGCTGTATAAAGCTGAAACTTGCTGAATTTATATGAAACAGACGTTTTTAGGGTTCCGTACCTCAAAAGAAAACAACGGAACCCTTATAGGATCACTTTGTTGTCCGTCTGTCTGTCTGTCTGTCTGTCTATCAAGACCCTTTATCTCATGAACGGGTAAAGGTATCAGGTTGAAATTAATACCATATATTAGGATCTATGAACCACACAAGATCTGAAAATTTAAATTTTTTACAATGACGCAATCAAATGATATGGCATTTTATGTCCTCATCTCCATACATTTATTCAAAAATGCTAAACCTACAGGGTACTTCCCGTTGACCTAAAATTATGAAATTTGGCAAGAAGCTAGGTCTCACAGTACAAATAATGGGAAAAGTCTGGAATCATTAAATATTACAACTTTTCTCACAATTAATGGTAACCAATTGTGGTGAGCTCCCGTTTCAAGAACATTCATATAAGAGAGGGGTCAAGTTGGATGGTCGCTGAGGCGATTTTTGTTTTAGTTCTATTTTAAAAACGGGAACATTTACAAACTTGAAAATTGGTATGTTTATAGTGCATAAGCTATAAAATAACAACAAATAATAAAATTTGGTCAAGCGCGTGTCGGACTCAAAAAATCTAGCATTGTATTAGTTGAAATTTCAGTAAGTTAATACTGAAATTTCAACTAAGCTTGGAATTCTCTTCGAAAGCTCACAAGGACCCTCCAGCTGCTGCTCAACCTGGGCCTGTAACAGCAAACCAAGTCGCCCATCAACTTCTCCTTAACGGAAAACCACCCACAAAACAAAGTGCAATCAAAAATGCCAAATCATCTAAAATCTCAAATTGTAATAAACGTCCAATTAGCCAGCCTTTCAATGTCACCGACATCAAAAAAGCAATAGGTGTACTGAAAAATGGAAAAGCTGCTGGCGTAGACGACATTACAGTCGAACAAATAAAGCATCTGGGTCCAGTGGCAGTTTCCTGGCTTCTGCAGATGTTTAACACCTGCATTGAAACTGCGAAAATCCCGAAAAAATGGAGGAAATCAAAAGTAGTAGCTCTGCTTAAGCCAGGAAAACCCACAGATGCTACCGCCCTATTTCTTTATTATGCCACACCTATAAATTGCTTGAACGACTGCTTTTAAATCGGCTAACATCAGTTATTGACCAACAGCTCAACCCAGACCAAGCCGGCTTTCGACCTGGAAAATCATGCTGCATTCTGGTCCTTAATCTGACGCAACACATAGAAGATGGCTACGAAAAAGGCTTGGTAACTGGAGTTATCTTTGTCGACCTTACCGCAGCATACGATACAGTCAACATAAAACGACTTTTAACAAAAGTAGCTGCACGCACTAATGACCACCAATTTGTCACCTTGTTGGCTGAGATGCTGCGGAATCGTCGCTTTCAGGTCCTACTGAACCACGAAAAAAGCAGATGGCGTAACCAGAAGAACGGCTTGCCTCAGGGAAGTGTTCTGGCACCCATATTATTTAACATTTACACAGACGACCAACCTATTTGCCCAAACACCTCACGGTACCTGTATGCAGATGATCTTGCCCTCACCTGTCAAGCAAAAACTTTTTCCGAACTAGAACACCATTTATCTACTGCTCTTGATCAGCTACACACTTACTACGAGACCAATTCATTGCGACCTAACCCAGGCAAGACCGAGTCCTGTGCATTCCATCTCCGAAACAGAGACAGTAATAAAAAACTGCGCATTACTTGGCGTGGGGTGGAAATTTCACATAATGACAATCCAAAATACCTGGGTGTTGCTTTGGATAGGTCTTTAACCTTTAAAGCAAACTGTAAAAAGTTAAAAAACAAAGTTAGCGCTCGGAACAACATCATTCGACGCTTGACAACTACTCGTTGGGGTGCAGTACCTCATGTCCTTCGCACAAGCTGCCTGGCACTCTGTTACTCGGCTGGCGAGCACGCATGCCCAGTGTGGGCGCGATCAGCACACTCGAAGGATGTGGATACTGCTCTCAACGAAACCTGTCGCATAGTTACGGGCACCCTGAAGCCAACACCATTGAGCTATCTGTACTATCTTGCTGGGATAGCCCCTCCGGACGTTCGGCGTCGGGTGGCCTGCTCCATTGAAAAACATAAACAGGAACTAGATAGCAGACACCCACTACACGGACATACTCCACCTCCCGTACGCCTCAAAAGCCGCCACAGTTTTATAAGAAACACCGTACCCCTCGAATCAGATCCATCAAAGGCTAGGATAGAACTGTGGTCAAAAAGGTACCCCCCTGATAGCCCATATATCCCCATTGCCGAAAATCTTCCACCAGGACATGATCTTCCCTGGCCCATATGGAAGTCACTTAATAGACTGCGATCGGGCGCAGGCAGGTGCGGAGAACTGAAGAAGAGGTGGGGCTTCTCTGATAATGACGAGTGTGAATGCGGCATTTTGCAATCCATGACACACTTGCTTTCGTGCCCTACCTCCTCAGTTTCTTGCACCAGGGAGGACCTTTTTGAAGGCAACCAAAGAGCTATTGCTGTAGCCACATTTTGGGCTAACTTACTATAAAATCATTTGCCATTGATACGAAAAGAAGAAGAAGAAGAACTAATACAATTATGATTTTGTGGTGGTACGGAACCCTCGGTGCGCGAGTCCGACTCGCACTTGGCCGGTTTTTTTTTAGTTTTTCATTGTCATACCAGGTTAAAAGTATTGTTACGAGCTAGCGGTTCGGGATTGGAGTGAAACACCAAAGTAAGTTTTTCCGTTTATTTAGGAGTTATTTACAACCCGAGCATCTTATTTACACGTCGCCGAGTTCGCCCTCTGAGTCTCTTCGTGCGGTCTTCCCTCCTTGCACTCTTCCCTCAGGGATCTCTTCTACGGAGTGTTCCCTCCAAGCACTCTTCCTCCGGGACCTCTTCCACGTACTCTTCCATCCAAGTTCCTCTTGCGTCCGGGACCTCTTCTATGTGCGACTTCCCTCCGAGCACTCTTCCCTCCGGGACTTCTTCTATGCGAAACTATCCTCAGAGTACTCTTCCCTCCGGGACCTCGTCCTCTGGCACCTCTTTCACGAGTCTTCCCTCTGCACCCTCTTGAATTACCTCTGAGGTTTCCTCTTCCTTAGGACTTTTTTCTTCTTTTCCTTGTTCCTCAACCTTAGATCGCTTTCCACTCAACTACAGCGTAGCTGCTCGGCGGCCCGGCTTATATACCCGTGTTTTTCGTTCCCGAACATTCTAGACTCATTTTTGAATTTAGGTTTTCGTTATTATAGATTTTTCTAGTAATTGAGTAATTGGCTTTCTTTCTTCAGCTACTCGTATCTCTTTCTTCTCTTTCTAGAATGTTGTAAGCAAATTACAAATGCCTATCCCTTGTCCAAATCCCTATCCCCTGGACCACGCGGCTCGCTGAGGCGTAGGCCAGGCAGCAGCGGTGCGCCGTATGGCACGCCTTCAGCGCACCTCTTCTGTCTGGCCTGCGCCGCGTCGTTCGCCTACATTTCGTATGCAAGTGATTTGAACAGGCGACGAGACGGCATGCCAAAGGCGCACTATCGGTGCACCACCGGCGCACCAGCGGTTACGCCGGCGGCGCGCCGGTGGTGTATGCCGCCGCACAGCACAGTCTGCTGTGAGTGACGCGCCCGTTCAGACGAAGCACCCGAAGCGCGCCACGGGCGCAAACTATGTGCGCTCGTAGCGTGCCACAGACACACCCGATGCGCGCCGCGCCCGTTCTGTCTGGCTTGCACCTTACATGTCGAAATTTTGATACAGTTCTTTTTGACAGCCGTTGACCTGACGTCATGCTCGTGACACTATCCTACACCGACAAGCGTTATATCAAAGGGTTGTCGAAAGTAGAGGAAGCGAGGGAAGAATGTCAAGAGATGAGGGGCTGTGGCACAGCACAGCCTGTGCCACAACCCCTCATCTCTGGCACAGCACACCCCATAAAAATTCTAATGCTGTCTTAGAAGCTCCCTCAGAAATTCACAGTAAATACCGCGAGACATAGACCTCCGCGTAGTACCAAAAATTGTATCTTTATCCGTGGGTATAATTAAAGGTAAACTAACAGCCAGTTGCACCAAGCTTTTTTAAAGTTAAAGCTCCTCTAAATCTATTGCTGTCACTTTATTAGTCAACAAAACAAAAAGAGTCAGCACTAGACTTAAAGGAGCTTTATCTTTAAAGAGGGTTTGTGCAACTGGCAGAAAGGGTTGTGGGACCGGAGAATGGGCGGCAGCATCCTTGTGCGTATCGTACCAATTTACATACTGTAGTCACCAACAACCATGTTCCATAGTGCCAACGCTAACAAGTGTTACCACACTTTTTGGCATTGCGGCGATTTTTTGTATTTTGGTATAAATACATTATATTGTATTTGCTCCCGAAGTCCAGCGACTCTACCCATGAAAACAAGCAACTTTCTCGAAGAAAAATTTTTATACTCGAAAAAATATTTTAGACTCCATATTAAAGCGGTCACGTGATGGACGCAACCAATGAAAATTCATATTGTTTATACCTACCTCGCAATGTTTCTGTGAAATTCTTGAGGGAACTCCTTGCCCATCTGTGGACTTTCAATGGGATGTCATTATGATGAGTACCTCTTAAAGACCTTAGATTTTATTTTAATCATTCAACGAATTGTATGAACGTTTTAATAGCCTCCTTCTCTCCTAGCAATCACCACATCTCATTCAAACAGCTTTCAAAGTCAATAACAGTGTTTTCATTAGACGACGAGTGGGAATCTTAATTGAGGGAAAAATGGCCTATTTCCTGACCCTCGCTGCAATAGGTGAGCAAGTTATTTTAGTAACAGTAACTCAACGTGTACGGTCAGTTTTAAAAAGTTTCAAGACAAGTTAGTTAATTTGCAGCTGAAAATTAAAGTTTTCATAATAATAGTGCAGAAGGACCTGAGCGCCCTCCAAAGACCCGATTAGCGTGAGGAGGTGCAGAAAAGGGACGACTGGCGGCTTTTGGTGTCAGAGGCCAAGATCCTCTTTGGGTCCCTGAGCCAGCGAAAGTAAGTAAGTATAATAAAATGTAAAAAAAATACGAAAACAAAAAACAATAGAAAGAAAAAACAAGTAACAGAGCAGGAACAAGAAAGTTAACTGTTACCTGTAGCTTACCTTGGCACAGGGCAGCAACAAGCACCAACCAAAACTCTCATTGTTTTGAATTTACGATCCAATAGAAAATAAAATAGAGAAGAACATTTCAAAGAAGCGTAAAATGCTAATAATTGGTTAGGTTCATGATATTTCCAGGACTAAAACATGTAAAACTTGTATCAATCCCAGGTGGAGTTCCAAAAGTAACGAGTGTTTGTTGCTTCTTCTGGGCAAGCTCGTCCCATCGTCGACCTCATCTCTGTCCTCAAGACTAGATCGACGTCAAGAGTAAGGCCATTGACAATAAAAAAAAAACTCGGACGCTGAGAGTACGGTTGTATGCATTTACAGACAGAGTAATTCGAGTCTTTTCACTGTTGCTTCCAAAGCTTCTCCAGAGTAATTTACACTTTGATTACCTACGAGTAGTTTAACCTACTATTCCCGTCAATTCTGGCAGACACAAACTAAAACTAAACTAAATTTGACAGTTCTAAAATTGTTGATTTCTTTTTCAGCCTATAGGAGGGGGTAATGAAGATAGCAACAGTTTTAGAAATGTCAAATTTAGTTTAGTTTAAGTTTGTGTCTGCTAGAATTGACACCACTACCTACCTTTATTTTATCTTCGATTTTTGATAGATCTTCTGTTATGAAAGTAATCGTCAATTTCTATGACCCCTCGGCCTCATTGCCCTAGTTTTGAGAAGTGTAGCTGTGATCAAGGTGCAATGGTGCGGCGGTAAAGTTGCCATGCGGAAAACAATTCCCTTTTGTGAATGTCTCCTATTATCTATTTAAGTAATAGTTATTGGTTGGATAGATACATAAATATGGACAGAATTATTTTTGAAACCTGACCTAAACTCTAGAGATTTAGACAGGTTTTAAAAAGATAGTTACAGAATAGCTTTCTTTTCAAAACATGTCGAAAACACTAGAGTCAATAATAAATCTGACCAAGAAGATGTAGTGTGGGCAGGCTATATCGTTGGTAAAAGATAAACCAACGATCCAGTCGAAGGTCACGTGAAAACGCTGGATGCAGTAGTAGTAGACAGCGGAGATCTATTAGCAGATAAGATTTTCGTCCAAAACACAGATCGTCCAGATGCGTTTCGTCCAAATGTCCTTGCACCTAGCGAGTGATATTTTCGTGTGAGGTGGAGATGCGAAGACGAAACTTTCCGCGCTGAGTATATGCCTGGGGGCGCGCATGTATTCTGTCTCTTTCACACTCATCCGGTGCTTCAGCCTCACACATACTTACAAATAGAATAAATTATTTTAGGTAGCGGACTTAGGGCCCGGGCAAACTAGCGATTCGGGCGGATATCGCAGTATTAGCTCGACGATAAAAATTAAAAATATGATTTTAAAAAATATGATCGCTAGTCAGCAGGCGCCCTTAGTTCGCTTTTAGGAAGTTACTAGGGTGTGCTTCTCTGCTTTGTAGTGTGTGGTGATGTATTTCAGCTGATATGAAAGGTCACCTTTTGGATCATATAAGACTCTCTCTTAAATAAGATGTTCTCATAATACTAGCATTATGTGGTTTAGTTCCCACAAAGTATAATATTTAAACCTTGGAAACGTAATACAAGAGCTTAATTAAGTTCTTACCTACGTTGTAAGCTGCAACCCTTCTGTTACACCCGCCATTATATTAATTACATTTATAGTTTTTTTTAAATTCGTTAAAGACTTTTTAATGTGAAGTTTGTACAACTTTTGGAATATCAGACAAATAATTGGACTCTCCATGAAAACCGCGTCGTACAGACAGAGAATAGTACAACTTTTTTACTTCCCGAATGTGTCGTAAAAGGCGACTAAAGGATCTATATCCACACTGCGGTTACCAAACATAGCTGACAACTGTGTGTGGTGTCTGTAAAGTACATATTTGGTACATTCCCCATTCCCCTAAAATGGACTACAAATTTTGCTATGACATTCTGGGGGATCAGTGGACATTTTTTTCCACCATAGCTCCACTTTGTTTGTGAGCGATGTACTTTTAGCTGACGTCATTATGAGATTTTTATATCCAACAATGATTGAATGAGTTTGAGTTTATTAATGAGGTATATAAAATTAAATCGCCAACAAATTTTGGCAGTTCATGAACAAAAACAGCCATTGTATTGCATTGTAAGGCTGAAGGATATAATAATAATAAATCACAGAAAATGACTACGAAACAAAATCACAATTTTGTTGACAAACATTTGGACAAAAAGAAAATTGATTTAATCTATCACGTAACCAACTTCGAATTGGTGGTTGGAACTGAAAACATCCGTATTTCCTTCGGCATTATTTTCTTTGTGTCGAAGAAATGATAAATGTTAATCAAATTGCTAGCCAAAGTTCAAGGGCGGTGAATGAGTTGATGCAGAAAAAAAAAACTCCGAAATGTACCTGGGGCCGGTTTTTTAATACGGTGATAGTAATATTTGAAATAAATAAATTATAATACCTACGAAAAGGTAAATCAGATTACTGATCAAACACTTTTGAATTGATAAACCTGATATTTAAATTTTATAAATTAGTTTTTTAATATTTTTATGTAATTTAAGAATTAATAGACGTTTAAACTTTCTTGTTTTATTAAAATTTTTGGTGTTTCTTCGTCAAAGCTAAATCTGTCCGCAAAAAAAGTCGATCTTGTAATCACTTCATTATGGAGTAAAAAATTTTTACGAATGAATTTTTTTTTCTTCGGGAAAGTTGCTTGTGTTCATAAGTAGAATCACTTGGCTGCTAAACCAACGATAATTCACGGTGTAGAAAATACGTAATTAAAGTACTCTTTTAAGGGGCATACATACATAATAGCTATAATAGCGAAAGCGCCTGCACGCTGCAATAGAGACGAAAAGCCCTACCTATAGGTGAAAAACAAGGAATATAAAAAAAAAAGTTAAAGTAAGAATGTCATTTATTAGTAGCTTTTTGTAAATCTCAGTAAAATTTAGACCAATGTCATGTTGTATGGCTCGTCATTCAATTGTTTTTACTTCATTATTTAAACAAGGAATAAAACAAAAACAAAATGTAAATCTCTACCTAAGTAAAATTAACAGATTCAAAAACCGTCTGTTTCATTTTCTATGGGCCGTTATTTGATTGTTCTTACTGTGGTTTTCACTCAGCAAGTTTTGTGAGCGTCATGTTTTAATTTATGTAAATTATTAGCTTTCAACTGACATTCTTTGTTTTTCCCTGTAGTCTTCATATATTTGTTTATGCTTTAAATAACAATCTTAGCAACCTTATGTACCTACTTATGTGGCTTTTCTGCCACCAGCGATAATGCGAGGAAATCAGTCTTGTCCACGTCTTGTCGACCTAAATGGACCAGGGATTTTTTTCTCAAGTGTCAAATAAAAGGCCTCATTTCGCAGCACTTAAACGCACTGAATTATATATTACGTATGTACACAGTCAAAAAACTACAAACTTATACAATATGTTTGTGAGCGCATCACACACACACCTTAACAGCGTGTATTTTCATTACTCATGAAGCAGAGAAAACATTACAAGGTAGCACACGTGAAGAAGAAAAAGAAACTTTACCGATAAAAAAAGTTTACACGAAAAAGTTTTTTACCTTTCTCATACAAAATGAGCCGCCACTTAACTATGGAGTCGATTTTTTTTTTCTGGAAAATTTCTTGTTCTCATGAGTAGAGCGACCAATGAAAATTCACGCTGCGTTGTATAACTATTATTAAACTTCACATAATCAAGTATTTTTCGTAAGTCGACTGGATTATTCTATTTCTTACAAGATAATAACATTTTATAAGTATTAAAGAAGGTAGTAGTATAGTACACACGGCCGCACGTCGGTAGAAACACTTTGACGTTGAGCGGGTCTCTAGTTTTGGGTGGTTATAGAGTAGCGCTGGTTCAGCTTATACTGGTTTTGTTTCTACGTGCATGCTGGCGTGCGTACTATCATACAGAAAGGACACTGTGATCCTTCCGCCAATCTCTACGCATTATCCTACGTGAGCGAATGCGAAGCGGCGCGACGCGGTGCGAAATCAATAAACAGTGGATTATTAATTGAAGTGGCCTACGTAACCAAACGCATTATTTTCGTGCAATAATGGTAATACAACAACAACAACATTATTTAGGACAGAGTAGGACGTAGGACAGAGTCGTCGCGTCTGGTACCGCATCGCATTGGATTCGTTTGGATCGCTTTCGATAATTATCGCCCGCCGCGTAAAACGATACGATGGCGATTGAGGGAAATTGTTACTACGGGCCAGAGGTAACACTCGCACAAGAGGACTCTATTAATCATATATTCTACATTTCATTCTACAACTAAGTGTGGTTGAAGTTTAAAAAATCACGAAGAACGTAACAAATTCACACTTTCACTCTTTCTTTGCAGTAAAGTGTCCTATTGTCCATTTCACTGTCAGTAAGACTTGCATTTAGTCAGTCCGGGCCCGATGCATGCGGCATATGCAATGGCATGCGGTATGTAGTTCTGTTCGTAGTTTCCTGAGAAGATGTGCGCCCAAGGGCCCTTCGCGAAAACGGCTACGTCTTCGCCGCCGTGCGTTTCTCTGAAGGTCGGTACCAGTGCTGGATATGTGTAGTTGGCGCTATCTGGAAGATAACAGTGTCAAATTATAACTGACAGTTGCAGAAAGCGTCTTTTAAGTTAAAGCTCTTATAAACTATTACTGTTACGTTCTGCTTCAAAGACAATGCAAGCAAAAAAAACCGGCCAAGTGCGAGTCGGACTCGCGCACTGAGGGTTCCGTACCACGGTACCACCACATAAACATAATTGTATTAGTTCAAATTTCAGTAAGTTAATGTGCTAGATTTTTGAGTCCGACACGCGCTTGACCAAATTTTATTATTTGTTGTTATTTTATAGCTTATGCACTATAAACATACCAATTTTCAAGTTTGTAAGTGTTCCCGTTTTTAAATAGAACTAAAACAAAAATCGCCTCAACGACCATCCAACTTGACCCCTCTCTTATATGAATGTTCTTGAAACGGGAGCTCACCACAATTGGTTACCATTAGTTGTGAGAAAAGTTGTAATATTTAATGATTTCAGACTTTTCCCATTATTTGTACTGTGAGACCTAGCTTCTTGCCAAATTTCATAATTTTAGGTCAACGGGAAGTACCCTGTAGGTTTTGCATTTTTGAATAAATGTATGGAGATGAGGACATAAAATGCCATATCTTTTAATTGCGTCGTTGTAAAAAATTTAAATTTTCAGATCTTGTGTGGTTCATGGATCCTAATATGTGGTATTAATTTCAACCTGATACCTTTACCCGTTCGTGAGATAAAGGGTCTTGACAGACAGACAGACAGACAGACGGACAACAAAGTGATCCTATAAGGGTTCCGTTTTTTTCTTTTGAGGTACGGAACCCTAAAAAAGAGATTTTAATAAAAAAAAAAAACAGAAATGATACTGAACTGCTGGAACGTTATTTAAAACAATAACATAGAATGACAACCAAACTTTGTTTTAAATAATCTAATACCAGGGACTAGATAATCTAATACCTACTTAATACATGGACAAACGAATTTTCAGACTTGTCTTAAATCGATTTTTCGAACCGTCTACCCTTATATTTAAAACTTCATCAAAATCGTTTGAGCCATTTTTAGGGTTCCGTAGCCAGATGGCAAAAAACGGGACCCTTATAGATTCCTCATGTCTGGATGTCTGTCCGTCCCCGTATGTCACAGCCATTTTTTTCCGAAACTATAAGACCTATACTGTTGAAACTTGGCAAGTAGATGTATTCTGTGAACCGCATTAAGATTTTCACACAAAAATAGAAATAAAACAATAAATTTTAGGGCTCCCCATATATAGAACTGAAACTCAAAAAATTTTTTTTTCATCCAACCCATACGTGTGGGGTATCTATGGATAGGTCTTCAAAAATGATATTGAGGTTTCTTTATAATTTTTTTCTAAACTGAATAGTTTGCGCGAGAGACACTTCCAAAGTGGTAAAATGTGTGTGTCCGCCCCCCCCCGTAACTTCTAAAATAAGAGAATGATAAAACTAAAAAAAATATTCGATGTACATTACCATGCAAACTTCCACCGGAAATTGGTTTGAAAAAGATCGAGTAAGTAGTTGTTTTTAATACGTCATAAATCGTAACCGATTAAGGTGAGTGATTTTTATTTCGACACTTCCTGTGTTCGGATAAATCTACAAAGTAGAAAATCGCAAAATTTGACAACCACAGGCAGGATTCGAACCTGCGTCTTCTGCGTAAGTACCGCAGACGCTTTCCCAACTAGGCTACTGTGGTCCTGCCCACAGGTCCTGCCCGATGTTGTGAAATTCAACTCGAAATCTGTCTGCAATGATGGACTAGTTGAGCTAGTACAGCAAAAATGCTTGCTAGGTGGCAGCACAAACGCTACGTTGGAATGCGTATAGAGGTCGCTAAATTTCACAACATCGGGCAGGACCACAGTAGCCTAGTTGGTAAAGCGTCTGCGGTACTTACGCAGAAGACGCAGGTTCGAATCCTGCCTGTGGTTGTCAAATTTTGCGATTTTCTACTTTGTAGATTAAGTCGAGCTCCCGTTTCAAGAACTTTTCTATAAAAGAGGGGTCAAGATGGATGGTCGCGGAGTTTTTAAAGTCAAAGAGCAAAAGATTTTAGTATATCATATGGTAAATAGGTACGGAACCCTCGGTGCGCGAGTCCGACTCGCACTTGACCGGTTTTTTTTATTATTGCCACATGTTTCTATTAAAGGATAAAGGTAAAACAGTCATTTACAGTCGTGGTCAACTAATTAGGGACAAATATAACACTAAACAATATTAAATATTCATACCTCTGTATTACTCATTAATATTAATACTTCTACCTATTACACTATAGTGATAATAACTATTATGAAACCTTACCAAATTACACAAAATAAACAAAAATAATACATGACTAAACTAATAAATACTTCAATCAAATCACTTGAATCGATATTTATGGTATTTACGTCCTGGCCACCTAATTAGGGACAGTAAAATTTCCGTGTTCTAAATTTAAAAAAATAAAAATAAAAAACTTTTTTCTGCGTAAAATTGATTTTGGCGCCATTCTGAATCGTAACATTAGTTTCGTACGTACAATACAATAACAGTAATTTTTAAAATATGGGTCGAAACAAGAGTTGTGACGCAACAATGAGAAAAGTGATAATTAATTTTTATCAACGTGGATGGCCTTACAGGAAAATAGCTGATCATCTGAACTGTTCCAAAAATATGATATGCAATGCAGTGAGCCATTTTAAAACCCACAATACAACTGAAAGTGTTCCTAGAAAGAAGAGGCCAAAAAAAACTACCCCACAAGATGACCGCAGGATGGTCATTCTAGCCAAGAAAGACCCCTTTAAAGGTTCTGCAGTTATTAAGGCTGAAGTTTTTGGACCTGAACTGAATGTCGGCGTATCAGCAAGAACCGTTAGAAGGCGTCTAGTTGAAGCAAAGCTTTTTGGACGAGTTGCACGAAAAGTTCCGTTGCTGAAGAAGGAACACAAACAAGCAAGGCTGGCGTTTGCTCGAAAGTATGGACATTGGACTCCAGCTCAGTGGAAAAATGTATTATTTTCAGAAGAAACTAAGATAAATTTAATTTCATCAGATGGCCGACAATACGTGCGACGTCCTATAAAAACAGAAATGAATCCTAAATACACCAAGAAACAAGTAAAACATGGGGGCGGAAATATTCAAGTCTGGGGCTGTTTTTCTGGACATGGAGTAGGGCCCGTAAAAAAAATTGAAGGCAAACTGGATCAGTATCAGTATAAGCAAATCTTAGAAGAAAATATGATACCATATGCTGAAGAAGTTTTACCGGTGACCTGGACGTTCCAACACGATAATGACCCAAAACATACAGCTCAATCTGTGAAATATTTCCTGGCACAGCAGTTTGTGACGGTACTAGATTGGCCTGCAAACAGCCCAGATTTAAACCCAATCGAGCATTTGTGGTACGAAGTTAAAAAAAGAGTTGCGGCTCAACGTACCGGCACTCAAAATCAGCTCTACGAGAGATTTACAGAGGTGTGGAATAATATTTCAATAGAAACATGCAACAATTTAATTACATCAATGCCTCGCCGTTGTCAAATGGTGATTACCAATAATGGCAACCATACTGGTTATTAAAACTATGTTTTTTATTTTCTTTGTTATTAAAATTTTGTTTGCTTACTTTTTGTATTATTAAAACTTAACATTTTCTCGTTATTTTTAAATTAATAGTCAAATTTCCTCCTGTCCCTAATTAGTTGGCCAGTCATTAATCAGTATGAGAAAGTAGCAGTGTAGTTTAGGTAGAAAAACTTGTGGCGGCAAGTAGCTTTTTCTTTTTTTGGCCACTAAATATTTAAAATTAATATCCCTTAACTTGTTTATAATGATAAAACTTCAAAGCTTCGTGATTAGAAACATTTATTGATGTCGAAGGAAGCTCTTGCTCTTTTTGTGATAGTGTCCCTAATTAGTTGACCACGACTGAACATAACCCAATTTAGCATCTACATTTAATGTGTTTGTTTTTTTTTTCCTTAATCTTTCACGTTAGAAAAAATACAAGTAAAATAAAGAAGGATAGAAGGCTTACTTAGATTGTCACCGGTGAGATTGTATCTGAGGTATCCGTCGTTGAACTTGTACCCCGGACCGTTAGCGTAGCTCAACGTAGTGTAAGGAAGATGGTCTGATGCATTCAACTAGAAACAAAAACGGTATAGTACGCACGGCAGCTAGCACGTAAAACAAAACCAGTATAAGCTAAACCAGCACTACGCTTTAAACGCCCAAAACCAGAGACCCGCTTAAGGTCAAAGTGTTTCTACCGACGAGCGGCCGTGTGTACTTATCTAGTGCCTAACAAAATACCTACACTAGTTTAAAAAAAATACACAAAGGAGATAAAACTAAACAGCTGTAAAACGAAAAGCTCGTAGAGCTCTTAAAAGGTTATTTTTCGTTTTTAAAACCTAGATCTTCTTACATGTTTATTTTATACTAGCTTTCCGCCTGTGGTTTCACCCGCATTAAATGCGTTTTCCCGCGGTGAAAAGTAGCCTATTTGCTATTTTAGGACCTAACCTATATGTGTGCCAAGTTTCATTAAAATCCATTCAGTAGTTTTTGCGTGAAAGAGTAACAAACATCCATACTTACAAACTTTCGCGTTTATAATATTAGTAGAATCGGGTTTTATACAGATTTTCTTGGTGATTACTCAGCTTTGTACGACAAAGACACTGGAAGATCACAGAAGTAAGCAAAGAATAGCGGATAGGATTGAAGTGTTTTGAGGTCCAATAAATAGCAAAGTAATACCTGGTTAATTACAGTATTACTATCATAAACAACTTTTACTATCACTCCCTTGTCGATTCATCTTAGTACTCGTATGACCGTGGTCTCACGTAATACATTTTTTTCCTTTATTCCAACAGTTACCAATATATTTTGCAGCCATGACACTGAAACCAGAGTATATTTGACGGAAAGAATAACATTGTTTTACAAACTTGTTTTTTCTGACAGCTTTAGCCGATTGCTTTTGACAAAGCTGCAAAATGTGTTGGTAATCGTCGGAGTAAACGAAAAAATGGGTTATAACTTTAAAAGTAGTATTATCAGAATTAATTTTATTATCTTCACTCTTGCTTTAACACAATTTTTTTCTATAATCAGAACCACTTCGTTATTACCTTGTTTGTAAAAGACAATATATCTGTCCCTCTCTTGCTGTAGCCACTATACGTCATAGTATGACTGTGGTCTGACGTCACAATTACAAGAGTATTTTCTGGATCGATCAACTTCAATGCCGCTTCTACTGCTTTAGCGAATTCAGCAGTTTCGTCCAGCGCTTTCCGGGCTTTAGTTTCGTGGTGGGCCGTGTCTATTCTTCCACCTGAAAACAAAATAATATTATGATCGAAAAACGCATGGTACTTAGGAGGGAATTTACCATAGTCACCACACTTGTAAGCGTTGCGGCTGGCGACCGCTGTTGTTGGTGACCGCAGTATGTAAGATGGTACGATACACAGAAAGATACTGCTGCCCACCCTCCGATTTATACGCCCTACGACATCCACGGGTAGAGATGGGTTGGTAATATTCTTTGCCGGCACCACACAGGCATCGCAAGCAATACTACAAAAATAGTCAAGGAGGTGGAGTATCATACAAATCCATCTGGGGTTGCATTTTCGGACTTAGCACAAAATCCGCGTATTACTTTCAAACCGTCTGTGAGAACATTAGAACGTACCTTCAACAAACAAAAAGAACCCACTTCTATTCTTCCTTAAAATTTCTATGGCTTTCACAGTCATTTCGCTTAGCGAAGGATCATCATCTTCTGCCTCTAAATGATACGGCATGTGATCAGGCGAAAACAGTCCTAAAACACTATTGCAATCTTCAACATCTAGATTTAGCAACTGTTTCCTGTTGAAGATGTATCTCGGTGAAGCACCCAGGTACTCCTTTTTGATCAGCCATTCTCTGACGAGGTCAATTCTGTCGCTTCGGGCTCCATAGTTGCCTTCTAAGTCTTTCTCGTGCATAGGAAGGAAATTTTTTCTACCGCCTCCTAGGACTACCTGAAAAGAATATCTGGTATTAACAAAATTCTTTTAAAATTTCTTTTATTCAAAGCTGATACATTTGCCACATCGTTTTCTTTTTCTTAAATCGTATAAAGAGTTAAATAACCTGGAGCGAAAATATGTTCCTTTCTGTAAAATACTTTTCAAATAAGTCCCTTCCTTTTTGTACCCTGTATGAGGACTGACAAGTAAAAATTTTAAAGAAAAAAAAAACCGGTCAAGTCCGTATCACTAAGATAAAAAATACCGTCAGTTATGGACGCCCAGTCACGCATTAACTGCGCGCGAGTCCAACATGCACTTGTGCAGTTTTTATTATTTGTTGTTATTCTATAGCTTGTGCAGCGTAAACATACCTACCAATGTTCACGATTTTAAGTGTTCCCGTTTTTACGATAGAGCTATAACAAAAATATGGTTCCGTTTTTCACCCCAAAAATCCTAAAAAGGCGTGGTTCGCAATTTCCTAGGTGCTGTTTGGACTGAATTTTCGAGGACATTGTTATTCCGGGCACAGAAGCGTGTAAACAAATTAAAGGCGACAACTCGGACCGTTCGCACTCACAGTTTCTAAAACGCTTTAAATAGAAAGAAAATCGTAAAATCAGACTTTTTCAGAGGCATCAGCCTCCGTGGTGTAGTGGTTAGAGGGCTCGGCTTTCGATCCGGAGGTTCTGGGATCGATTCCCGGTGGGGACACTGTCAAACAAAAATCCCTTTGTGTGACCTTTCCAGTTTGGTTATGACATTGCAAGATGAATCACCTGATTATCCGGAAAGTTAGATGATTCCGTGCTTCGGAAGGCATGTTAGGCCGTTGGTACCGACTACTATCTATGGATGTAGTCGTTAATGAACCATATCGGAGGCCTTTGGTGGCTCAAAACTCTAACACCAGGGTTT
The DNA here is from genome assembly GCA_947532105.1 of Athrips mouffetella. Lineage (NCBI taxonomy): Eukaryota > Metazoa > Arthropoda > Insecta > Lepidoptera > Gelechiidae > Athrips > Athrips mouffetella. The sequence continues at coordinate 7,160,645 of OX383972.1, read as the reverse complement.
GTGAGGTCAGTCATCAACCTTGCAACCCACATGGCACGATGATGAGAGGCATAACATTTCCCTTTGGCCGCCACAAGGTTTGTATCAGAAAGCCAATAAAATGTCTTGAACATACACTACAGGTTAAAAAATAAACTTACGTCAATTTTACTCCCAACTGTCCCCGTGACCAATTGCGTGGCAATATCAGGACAACCTGGATCAACTAGAGGCAAGTCAGAATCGGCCTCCCATTTCCTGTCAGCCGAATGCGCGTAGGCCGCTGCTGGGGTAGCATGAGTTACTCTTGTAGTTGTTACAATACCTGGAAAAGAAATACGGAGTTAAAATACCTACCAATAAGGAAAGATATTTCGAATTTTGGAGGTGATAAGGCTTTTGTGCAAAATCTGTCTGGGGAAGTACCAGTCAGAGCATCCCTTTGTACCTCACCTCCCGTCCAAGGACCGGGCCTCTGTGGGCTGAAATTAGCGTTTCACAGACATTTAATATATTTTTTTGAGTGAGGCTTTTTATGCTTGGAAACGATTGAGGATACCTACTTTATGCCTAATATAATGAACTTTCAGGTTTATAATTGTAAACAGCGCACTCAGAATTTTTTTCGAAAAAATTTGTATGGAGTCGGCGTAATAAATGATGATATCTCCATTATCGCACAATTGCGCCTAATATCCTCTTAGGTTATTAATATATGAATTATTTTGGATTTTTTGACATACTCCATGCTAAGGCCAAACTTGCGCCCCTTTTTTTTTAACAAAACTTTTAAACAATTACCAGTTTTTTTTGTTTATTATACAGCTAATGAGTTTTTAAGCAAATTTCACATTCTAATATTTTAGACATTTAATTTGCGTAAATGTCCAGTCTATTTAAATCCATTTTAAGTTTAATATTAGTCAAAAACTAAAAAAATAACAAAACTAGATTTAAAAAAAAAAGCCGCAAGTTTGGCCTTAGCTTGGAGTATATAAAAAAATCCAAAATAATTCATATATTAATAACCTAAGAGGATATTAGGCGCAATTGTGCGATAATGGAGATATCATCATTTATTACGCCGACTCCATATAAATTTTTTCGAAAAAAATTCTGAGTGCGCTGATTACAATTGTAAACCTGAAAGTTCATTAAATAAGGCATAAAGTAGGTATCCTTAATCGTTTCCAAGCAAAAAAAGCGTCACTCAAAAAAATATATTGAATGTCTATGAAACGCTAATTTCAGCCCACTGTGGGGCGTTCCCTTGTGGTACCGAACTTAACCCGCCTTTTTTGACCTCATAAACAGCTGGGAGAAGTTTCATAACTTAGCTACTCTAAAGGTTTCCCGAATTTTTCTTAGACCAGCGACTCTAGTACGAGTATATAGGATGCAATTTTATTCTTGATCAATCCGTCAGGGTAACAGGACTATAAAACTAAACAAATTTATCAAAGAAAAAGGTTAAAATACGAAAATATAATTTCAAGTTCCCATAGAAACTGCATCAGCTGATAACGCATTTTGGGTGGTACGTCCAAAGAGATTTTAACCTCGCTGCGCTCGGTCATAGCGAGGTTCAAATCTCTTTGGGTAGGTCCATTGTTTGTTTTTCTTCATATTTTGACCCATTTTTCTTGGGAAAAGTTTGTTTATCATGAAGGATACACGCATAACCTGACGGATTGACCACTAAACTACACTCTATATATGGTCCTAAAGAAATGGTGAAATTTAGCATGTACAAGATCATAAAACTGAACTTTTTCCAGCTTTATAGGAGCCTAAAAAAATTTTGCGTTTTCGACCTCAATTCCTTGAGAGAAGTGGTTTAGTTTCATGGTCCGAGCAACATGGTAAAATTATATTGTGTTCACTATTTCATCAGGACCATATATTCTTACCAGTGCCCTTCCCAGCCCTCTGTGCCCATTCCATCAGCCCAGTAACAGTGTGGTTCCCACTAGCCTGGCCCTGGCAGTCCCCACGTTTTACCGCCCCACTGAGTCCCACGGTCCCACTGTTGGCCTTCACCCCAGTCAAGTAGGCCGTCCCACTGCAAGCTGAATCTGCAACGTTCTGGTCCACGCAGTAGGTCTGAAAATATTAAAATTAACAATAAACAACAGCGAATATTAATAACGCTTACCACAACAACAAAAAATAACTAAAGTAACATTATACATATTACATACTCGTTGATTGTAATTTTTATATATATTCTTTATTGCACAAATTCACATACAGAAAGTTACATACAAAAGGACATTTACAATGGCGGGCTTATCTCTAAAAGAGATTTCTTCCAGCCAACCCATGGTAGTGAGAGAGTGTTCATTAGCGGGACGCAATAGTGCATTATTATTCCTTTCTAACTATGCAATAAAGAGCGTTTATTAATATTTATTAATTTAAAATCTAAAATAACGTCTAGCCAAAAAAAAGTATGATTATCCAGAATATTATAATGTATCCAGATTCAGATTTGTAAAAATGAAAAATACAACATTCATATAGCGAGTGTATGTATTATTTTGAATGCCTGCAGAAACGGTAAGAATCCAATGCAGCATTGGCTACATTATGAGTCGCGGCTTTGTACAGTCAAGAGCACATCAAGCTTGACACATCGGACTTTGTCACTTTCTTATTTCAATAGACGTACGGGGTAAAGTTGGGCTGTAAGGGTTAAGCTTGACCTGTCGTTGACTGTACAATGAATACACTTGTTGTGTGTTGCTGGAATAATAGAATATACTACCTTACCTTAGCAAGACCAGTGAAGGGGAAAGCCTCAAAGCTCAGTTTTAGTTCTTCTCCGAAATGTTGGTATTTTTGACCAAGGTAGACCCTGGTCGCAGCCAGGGTCGTGATACTCATCCCGTCGCCAAGAAACAAAATTATATTCTTTGCCACCTTCGTGTTTAGAGGGCTGTTCACCTGAAAAGTTGAATATGTTAAAAATAAATATAATAATGGTGCCGGCAAAGAATAGTACCATCCTATCTCTAACCGTGGGTGTCGTAAGAGGTGACTAAGGGTTAATGAACCAGAGGATGGGTAGCAGCATCCTTCTGTGTATCGTATCATCTTACATTCTGCGGTCAGCGGTCCATGGTGACTATGGTACTTCCCCTCCACATTGTTTCAGCAAAAGCTGGAATTTTGGAGGGAGTTCCCAGTCTTATAGTGGACGTTTCATGGGATGTCATGATGATGATGATGAGCTTTCGCAGGCTTTAACGGCATCCATGAAAAGAGATATGGACTTTTGGTTTCCTTCTCTTCTTTTTTTCATGGCACTACTATGTTTGTGAAGCTAAAGCAAGTTAGTCGGTGGAAGTCTTCACTACTATTCTTTTTTACAAAGTCCTACTGGAAAAGTACCACCCCCTTTTTCGGTTTGGAAGTAAGGGAGCTAGTGAAATTACCGGCACATGAGATATATCATCTTAATTGTCTTCTTATCGTCTTTTAAGTGTGAAATAATGTTACTATAAGACAGAGGGTGCTATGGACAGTAATTGATCATTACCATCAGGTAGCCCACCTGCTCGTTTGCTTAGTTGTCACATATAAAAGCCTCCCGCGCAAGTTCCGGGCCTGCGTGGGAGATCGTTACAAGGTGATGTAGGTAGGGTACGGATTCGAGATTGGATGTGAAAAATAATTGAAAAAGAAAGACATGATTTACCTTAGATTTCAGAGTCCACTGTGCTTGAAGTTTCCAGTGATCCTTATTTTTCTCATCGAAATAAATATTTTTACTACTACCTAGAAAAGAAAGGGTTATAATTCAAACACTGTTTGGCGCAGTAATATTGCAGCTGTCTGTAATTCTATGGGTTTCTGATTCGACTTTTGGTATTTGTTTACCGTACCACGTACCGGAAGACGTAGGTAGCGTAGGCAGGCCCCGCACTAGGTGGACCGACGATCTAATCAAGGTCACGGGAAGCCGCTAGATGGTCATGGTGATCTTTTGGGGAGGCCTATGTCCAGCAATGGACGTCTTTCGGCTGGTATGTATGATTTGTTTCTAGTGCTCAGCATAAATACAACGCAATATACAACAAACCTAAAGGATGTGAATCTCCCCAAGAAACTGATCAACTTTTTAAGGACATAGGCCAAAATACCAACATAAAAACAGACATACATGCATAGATACATACGTATTTACGTAAATACAGGTCAAACACATAACCTTCCTTTTAGGCTTTGACGTAGTCGGGTAAAAAAAATTACCTCCCAAAATGCGTTCTGTTACATTTCCTTCGGCAGTCTTGTTATAACTGTTATAAATTCTCGAAAATGAGGATGTAAAATCGCGCTGTTGACTATTCTCAGGATCAGAGATATAAAACTCGTTTTAAATGTAATTTTTATTGCATGTCGTAACAATAATCGTCAAAGTTAATAATTGGATTAACGTGTCAATGGTCATTCAACCGACTTCAAAAATTAAGGTCTTTTGTTTGACACTTCTATTGAGTTAAGGATTTTATTACATACCTAATGAAAATTTATTCAAAAAAATATGTATATTGTATTAAACTAGCAATATTTGTATATTGCTTGGGATTTTCGGAGGCGAAAAAGAGATCTGTCTTGTCTGGAAAAATTCATTTTCTTCGCATTTTTGACCATTTCTTGAAAATAACGCGTTTCAAGTACATTACAATGCCATTTGTTGGGGAGTAGCATAGCTTGTTCACCCGACGATATTTAATGTTAAAGATTTTTTAATATTACTCATTATTCATTGTTATTAATAGTATTTTTATTTACGTTTCGAGAGTGTAATAAGCCCCTAATTATTTAAAAAAATTAAGTACAGCGTGCTACAGAAATGTGTAATAATAAGGGTAGGAATCAGCCCATGACACTGAACAATTTTTCCAAAGCAACAAAGATCGAAGTCTGAAAAACCAAGTTTGACCTCCCATACAAAATTGCTATCAGCTGATGCAATTTTAGGGAGGTCGAAAATTAATTATGTTTTATGACCTTTGTTCCTTGATAATATTTGTTCAGTTTCATGGGCAGATTAACACCCTTAAATATTATCACACCTTTCCATTTCACGCTGTATTTCTACTCCATACTAGATGGCGTTTTATGTGATAGGCTTTGGTTAAGATTAACCTCTATATCCCCGCCAAATATATAAAACACTCCACTAAGCACCGCAGAATGACCGTCTAGCTCTGTCATACAAAAATTCGCAACAACCGTGCAAAAACAAAGTGACATTGCGAATTTGCAATTTTTTCCCGCCAATAGACCTACTTACATTGGTCGGGTATTCAGTGCGCGGGAAGTAATCGCTAGTATTTCCGAACGTAGCCACTCTACCTCTATGGTTTATATGTCATTCGAAAGGTAATTTTATAAGGTCTAAAGTACATACATGTCAAACCAAAATAAACCGTAATTTTTCTGCAATAAGGCAAAATTCGAAAATCTGTTTCCGGGTTCACATGTGAACCCGCGGGGCTTGACGAATTGATGCGATCTGGGTTCACATGTGAACCCACGGGGCTTCTGAGGTACAAAAATCCCTTTATGCGACCTCCCCATTTTGGTTAAGACATTGCAAGATAAATCGCCTGACTATCCGAAAAGTGAGACGATTAAGTGCTTACCAAAGCACGATAAGCCTTTGGTCTTGACTACTATCTACAGATGTAGTCGTGTCAGAGGCCTTTGGCGGCTCAACCACTCAGGCGCCTGGGTTTTTGAGGTCGGTTATCGACTTTGCAACCCACACATGCCCACACGGTATGATGATGATGACCACGGCACCTTACGAGCCACCACTGACATAAAGTACAGTCAAAAGCAGGTCGAGCTTGACACTTGCGGCGCGACTCTAGCTTCAATATGTCAAGCTTGATTTATCTATCTATATATCTTGATGTGCTCTCAATGCTCTCATACATTCATTTATTTATTTATTTGCCTTCATGTACATGTTAAACATCTTAAAATTAAACTACAGTATTAGGCATCGCAAAGGATTTGGAGGCTGCATGAAGTCAATAATATGATCCAGCTTTAGTAACTATAACTATATAAGTAATCTTTATCCCACCAAAAACAAAACTGTTAAAAAGGGGGCCAAGTTCCTATCGGCTAATTGTTTGCCTAAAAAAGGGTTGAAATCCGATCCAATGCCAAGTTTAGATGCACTTTAATATCGATCATAATCGTCTTCATCAGCAGCCTGATCCACTAGTAAATATTTGCCATTCCCAAGACTCGCCACCACAGCCAGTACTCCGCCTTCCGCATCCAGCCACTATCCGCCACCTTATTCACGTCAACGGTTCATCTGGCTGAAATTCACTTTACCATACACCCAACTTAAAATATGGTATAGCTGTGAAAATACGAAGCTACGTTGAAAATAATATCTAAAATGAAATACTTCTAAATTTGAACTTGGCAGGTTTTTGTGCTATAAGTAACACTTGATTAATAGTGTAATTAGATTTGTTATTTATATAATTAAATTAACCTGCCAAGTTCAAATTCAAAAGTATTTCATTTACGATATTATTTTCAACGTACCTGCATATTTTCACAGCTATACCATATTTTAAGTTGGGTGTATGGTAAAGTGGATTTCGGCCAGATGAACCGTTGACGTGAATAAGGTGGCGGATAGTGGCTGGATGCGGAAGGCGGAGGACTGGATGTGGTGGCGAGTCTTGGTAGGTAATGACAAATGTTAACTAGTGGATCAGGCTGCTAATGAAGACGATTATGATTGTCGGAAGAAACTTTTTCAACTCTATTACCACGCCAGGTCCAAAAGTGTTTCTAGCGATGTTCGGCCGTGTGTATATACAGTACATGAAGCAATTATAATCGTCGATCAGGTTTATGATAATATTAGCATCTATGGGGCAAGGTTAAGTGCCCAGTTTAACAATGCGTTGAATGTTGCAGTTTATAATAACCTAACTAATTAACTAACTGCAGTCACGTGAAGTTTGACTGAAAGTCGGAAGCCTTGATCTTGTTAAAGTAAATGGTGTCTTTGACCTATTGTTTGAGAGTTTCGCGGTCACCAACACTGTTATGAAAACAGTGTAACAGGTTCTTACTGTATTGGATTTTAATGAGCTCCCGATATTTCGATTGACATTATGAGTTCATCGGTGATCATGGTGCTTGTAGTCCGGTCCCTTATAGTCTTATATCGCCAAATTCACCAAATTACACCAAATTTTTCCAGGTACTAGTTAGGTACACTCAACAGCACGTCAGTAGAAACACTTTTGAACCTTATGGCGTGGTAATAGAGTTGAAAAAGTTTCTATCGACGTGCGGTTGACCGTACATAGCTCTCAATTTTTGATAGGAGCCAATTCTTGAATGTCCTATGGAAATTTTTTGAAATTCAGGAATTGGCTCCTATCAAAAATTGAGAGCTATGTATGTAACTAGGACCTGGAAAAAATTTGGTGAAATTGTAAATCGTGTCTACGTAAAACAGTTAACTGACCGCACTATTGCAACATCGAGACCACCCATCAATGAAGTGCGAGCGAGATAGCAATCTCTTATGGTGATACTGCAAGATAGAAAAGGATTGCGAATCGAATGGCTCTGTAACCGATTTTGAATGACAGATTACTACAATTAATCACACGAAAAACCTGCTTTGTTGCTTTTATTTAAGTTAAATCGTAATAATTACTTGTTAATTGGTTGAGGTGTTGATCATTAAAATAATCCGGACAAAAGCACGTTTAAAAGGTATATTCCCTGGATGTTCTAACTGATATTTTGCTTTTATTTTTGGATAAAATAACATATTTTCTTTTCAAGATATGAAATAATTAATACCTTTACACTGTAAATTTTTTGAAAAAAGGAAAATTGTTGATAATTTGCAAAATTTTTACAAATACATTTTTAAGAAAGTTTTCTATGGCTTGACTCAAATAAACACACAAATTGACAAGTCAAAATTGGTCTCGCGTTATCGAGACGGCAAAAAAGACTTAAATACTAAATTTATGCGAAAAACTAATATCTTGCTAAGAACCCGTTATACTGTTTACTTAATAGTGTCTTTGACCTGTTACGTTATAGCTTATGATCGTGATTATATTAATTAACAGCCTCTGGGTGTCTACTCTCAAAGTCCGATATATCGAAACGATACTACTCGAAACATGCAAATGTAAGACTACGTCCCTTGACAATAGAGTAGAACATAGGTTGGATGAATTTTCAAACTGCATCCAACCAATATTCTACTCTATTGTCAAGAGACGAAGTTTTGTATTTGCATGTTTCGAGTAGTATCGTTTCGATATATCGGACGTTGAGAGTAGACGCCCTGTTCTGTAGTCTCGTGGTTACAGCGCTCTGCTCTCGACCCGGTGGTCCAGGGTGTCTACTCTCAAAGTCCGATATATCGAAACGATACTACTCAAAACATGCAACAGCAAAACTTCGTCCCTTGACAATAGAGTAGAATATTGGTTGGATGAATTTTCAAACTGCATCCAACCAATATTCTACTCTATTGTCAAGAGACGAAGTTTTGCATTTGCATGTTTCGAGTAGTATCGTTTCGATATATCGGACTTTTAGAGTAGACACCCTGGGTTCGAGTCATTCAGCGCGAACTGAATCAGAGCCGTGTAAGGGCTCCCGCACACGACCGAGAATCGGTGACCGATTTTTTGTCGACATCCCGCTCTGACGTGTTATCACCTGCATCTTCCCTCCTTGTTCTGGCCGATAATCGCCCACCGATTCTCGGTCGTGTGCGGGAGCCCTAAGACGCCTTAGGATTAGGGCTCCCGCACACGACCGAGAATCGGTGGGCGATTATCGGCCAGAACAAGGAGGGAAGATGCAGGTGATAACACGTCAGAGCGGGATGTCGACAAAAAATCGGTCACCGATTCTCGGTCGTGTGCGGGAGCCCTTAGGTTTAGTTTATTTACTTTTGGAGGCAAACTACAGTTGAAAAGATGTAGCTCTGAATAGTGGTAGGGCTTTTGTGCAAAATCCGTCTTGGGAAGTACCGCCCTCAAACCTTTTTCTGCCGTAATGCAGCAGTGTTTACATTGCTGTGTTTCGGTTTGAAGGGTAAGGGAGCGAGTGAAATGACCGGCATATGGGACAACCATCTTATTTCTTAGGGTGGGAAACGCACTTTGCTGTGAGGAAGCTATAAGCGGTGGTGACCCCACACCGGTGGCCATCTTTTCGTTTTCAACTTGTTACGTTAAAAAAAACTTGATTGCAATGAGAGTAGGAATGAACTATGCGTGAGAGCAGGACGGAGCGGTACGTGTCTCTGTCGCTCCAACATCTTACGCATCGCTCCATCCTGCTCTCACACTGCTCTTTCTATTCAAGCTCCATTATTTCGAATGCAGGTCAGGAGGCCGACTCCAGGATCAGCGGGCTTAGCACGTTGCTCGAAAGAAAATATATCTCCGAGAAATGTCACTTTATTTGAAGAATGATGTCATCTAATATATCACGTCTAAACACGAAGAAAGGTCAGTGGAAGAAAAAGTTTAGCAAACCCACAAATTACGATTTTGATATTTAAGACAGAGGTAGCTTTTCACACAAATACATGTAGCCGTCCTTGTTTTTCTAAATGCGACAAAAAAACGTGGTCATGCTTAACGTAAGTAAATTGGCAACACTGTCTCTATAATCTATGGGCCTAGATAAACTGACAATGCCATCGTTCTGAGCTAGCAGGCTTTCTCTTGCTTTTTTGTATACATGGTGCCACTTTGTTTGTGAAGTGACGTAGCTTTTAGATTAACTGACGTCATGAAGTGATGATAGAATCCTATATAACAATCAAAATTTGTTCATCGTCCCACAAAAATGCCATCAACTAATAATAAGACAGAAAAGTTTTGTTCATTGTATTGTATTGGTGTGGTACCGGCAAAGAATAGTACACACGGCCGCACATCAGTAGAAACACTTTTGGACCTTATGGCGTGGTAATAGAGTTGAAAAAGTTTCCACCGACAAGCGGTTGACCGTACCAAACCAACTCTACCCGTGGATGTTATTAGAGGCGACTAAGAAATTATGAATTACAGGATGGGCAGCAGCGCCCTGCTGTGTATCGTACCATCTTACTTACTGCGGTCACCAACCACCGCGGTCCATGGTGCCAGCCGAAACGCTAGCAAGCGTGGTGACTAAGAACATCCCTTCTTACACAAATACATTTATCCAGCCAAAGTTGAAAGTAACATCCCATGAAACGTCCACCGAAGAGGGAGCTCCCTCCAAAACTCCAGCAAAAACTCCTGGTACTTATCTACCATAGTCACCACCCTTGTAAGCGTTGCAGCTGGTGATCGTCCTTGTGTGGTGGTTAAGCCCTTAGCCGCCTCTCACGACACCTACGGGCAGAGATGGGTTGGTACTATTATTTGCCTACACCACCGGATGACCGGGTTTGCTTTAACCTTGGTAGTACTAGAAATGATTTGATTGAAATACGTTTACAATGACATCAAACATAACGTACCTACGCATTCATCTCGTCTCAAAACATCCTTCATTTTATGAATGAACCGAAATTGTTGAATGGACTCAAGTTTACAAATCAATTTAAATAATAACTCATAACCCGGATATCTTTTGTCTTCCTTTAAAATGTCTGTCAAGACACTTTGTTGGTGACACCTCTTTTTCTTTAAGATTCCATACCCAAAGGGTGAAAAACGGGACCCTATTAATATGCCACCGATGTCTTCCTGTGGGAAGTGTTTTCACACATTATGTATTTCTATTGCCACTATTAACAACAATAAAAAAAAATTAAAAAAAGTTAAAAATTAAGGGGGGCTTCCCTATTGAAAACGTGTTTTTTAGGCAATTATTACCTGATTGTTTAAGCTCTATCGTAAAAGCGGGATCACGTACAATCGTGAAAATTGGTTATGTTTACGTGTATAGTGCATTAGCCAAAAAATAAAAACAAATAATAGAAACTTATCCGTGCGTCCATAACTAAGACAATATTAGCTTAGTCGTAAGGAACCCTCAGTGCGCGAGACCGACTCGCACTTGACCGGTTTTCTTGCATGCTTTTGTTGTTTTTTATTACCTCTCTTTTATTACTGTTCTAATTTTCTACCTACAATTTTTATACTTTTTCTTGTTTCTTTACTGTTTTCCGTAAGACAGCATCAATTATAGTTGTAAAAAATTTATCAAAAACTTTATTTCCTTCACCACAATGTCTCGGTACCTCAGAGACTCAAAAGTCGACGAAGCTTTATGAAGGTCGTGCGTCCAGCAAATCACGAAGCCTCGAAAATCCATGTTAGCCTCTGGCAGGAGAGATGCCCCACTGCATCAATTATCCCGGTATCTGAGCAATTGCCCCCTGGACACCATCTTCCCTGGCCGACTTGGAAGTCATTAAACAGACTCCGACTTGGGTCCAGTCGGTCGGAGTAACGAAAACATGTGCAAATGGGACTTTGGTGCGGATCCTGCTTGTCCGTGTGGCTTCTCTCCGCAAACGATGGCACACCTTTTGACCTGCCCTGCGTGCCCCTCTACCTGCTCGCGCGAAGACCTTTACAATGCCACCGATAATTCTGTCTGTGTGGCGGAGTTTTGGTCCAATACAATGTAAAGCACGCCAGAATCGAATCGAAAGAAGAAGAACCAGACGAAATAGTTCCTCAGAACACTCCCCGTTGTAAAGACAGTACAGAACATTATATATAAATTTATGTTATTCCTATACTATTAAATGAGCAATATTTGTATGTGTATACAGGGTGAAAGGAAAGGTTGGCAAATACTGAAAGAGCATTATCAGTCAAAGTAACTGTAAAACTTTCCGGAAAAGAAAAAAAAATCGGCCTGTCCATACAAAATGGCAAACCTGATTGGACAGTTTGTATGGAGAGCCCGATTTTTTGTTCATTTCCGGAAAGTTTTTATTACTGAAAGCTAATCAGTTACGTTGACAGATCATGCCTTTTCAGTATTTGCCAACCTGTCCCTTACACCCTGTATATTAGTAATCGGTTTCTCGAAAACAACTGTAACGATTTCGATGAAATTTATTAAACGGGGTTTTCAGGAGGTGAAAAAATTGTTTAGATAGGTCTCATGTCTGGAAAACACGTTTTCTCCTTGTTTTTGGCCATTTCTTGAAAATAGTGCGCTTCAGTAACCCTACAGCACCATCTGTTGGCGAGTAGCATAGCTTGCTCTCGCTGTAATATTTTAATATTAAAGATTTTATAATAATATTTTTTATTATTTTTTGATATCAATACTATTTTAGAGGCTTATTTAAATTTTTACAACACATATTGGGTGCTTCTAAAATATATGCCACCACTGCAAGTGGTGTTTCTACCCATGAATATGAAACAACTTTCCCAACCCATAGCATGGACGAATACCCAAAGTCAAATTAAAAAAAAAAAAATTGACTTCCCTTACTATAATAAGTTGGTCGTTCAGCTGATCGAGTTAGTATAGGACAGCTATATTTTTTGTTTGAGATTTGACTATGGATTCCTTGGGGAAAGTTGTTCAGTTTCATGGGTAGAAACACCCCTTAAAGCGGTGGCATATATTTTAGAAGCACCTTATATAATTAGCCGGTCAAGCAAGAATTGCGCTTAGTTTTTCTACTCCATACTAAGTGGCGCTGTATGATAAGATACATACCTACAGAGCAAGGCTCGGTGGCCTAGTTTCTTTAAATTTATTAGTGTATTCCTTTGTCTAAGGCCTACCTACAGGCCATTAACGCCCACAAGGGTTATCGCCGTCTCTCATTGAGAAATACTTTTTACTTTTTTATCCGCTCGTGTGAATCGAATCATGAATATTTTTTTATAATAAACTATTAAAACGGTATAATAATTGTGTTCAGTCACGATCGTAAATACAATAAAAAAATCAAGATTTATCAATAAAACTAATTTATATAAAAAACTACTGCACATGCACAAGACTGGACGGGACTTTTATTAAAAACCGGCCAAGTGCGAGTCGGACTCGCACACCGTGGGATCCGTACAAACCTGAAGGTGTAGAAGTGAAAGTTATGGTATATTTATTGCTAAATTTGTTTAATATGTGATATAACTAAAAATTTAAGGTTTTCAGAATTTTCCCTTTATGTGTGCTATAAAAAGTTGTTTCATGCCAAATTTAAAGATTCTAGGTCGACTAGAACTATCCTTTAGGTTTTGATTCCCTAGTTGCGAGTTTAAAAATATGCGGCTTAAATAGCTGTTTGTTTTGATTGGGTTGAAATATAAGTTTGATTTTGTTACAGCTTAAAGGTATAGTAGACTTGAGTATTTGACATGAATTTAATTTAATACCTTTACGCGTTCATGAGGAAAAGGGTAGTTAGTTTAAAATTATTAAAAATATTTTACTGTATGATGTAACAAAAAAAATATGCTTTTCACAATTTTCCCTTTATCTGTGCTATAAGACGTTGTTTCGTACCAAATTTCAAGATTCTGTGTTCACGGAAAGTACCCTGAAGGTTTTGGATTCCATTGCGAGTGTCGAAAAACTCAAAAACTAGCGGCATAAACAGATGTATCTTTTGATCGCGTAGGCTTAGAAATTTGATTTTTTCACAGCTCCAAGGGACAGTAGACTTAAATATTTGATATGAATCAGCTTGATACCTCTACGCGTCCCTGAGAAAAAGGGTCGTGACAGACAGACGGACAACAAAGTGATCCTATAAGGGTTCTGTTTTTTCCTTTTGAGGTACGGAACCCTAAAAAAAATCATGAAAGTTGAATACGTCGGTTATTTCTATAAATAATCTCTTTTAGACAAAACATCAGCATGATTAACAGGATTGCGTGAAAATAAGGGTAGAGTCATTCGGGGTAAAAGTATGCAGTGGATAAAAGTACGCAGTGCCTTTTTCGCAGCGGGGGGTAGTGGGCGAGGAAGTTTGTTTGTGGTTGCGCCTGGGTCGCCTTTATGTGGCAATGCCTGTTAAACAGTGCGCTTCAGAAATATTAGAAATCAGTGGAAATTTTGGAGTGGTTTATAGACTATTTATTTGTAAAGTAAGTAAATAGATTCTGGGGGCGATTCTAGCGTGGCCGCTAAATTTATGATAAAAATTTGACAGGTCTAAAAGTGATGCTGTCTTTTTTCAGCCTCCATATAATAACGAAAGAGGGGGCGATTCTAGCGTGGCCGCAAAATTTAAGGCTATAATTTGACGGGTCTAAAAATGTCGTTATCTCTCTTACCGCCTATAGAAACAATTTTTGCCGCCACGAAATTCTATTATTATTTTTTTGAAATTTATTATAAATCTGACTAACAGTCGAAAACGCGTTCGATCTTTTACCCACATTTGTCACATTAGTAAATTTATGCTTTTTACACTTGCTTTTAGCGCTTAATGTTTGAAAAATTGTTTTAGATTGCGAGATACTTAATAAATTAATAAAGAATGTCTAGTGATTAGAGCGTTCGGCTCTCGATCCGGAGGTTCTGGGTTCGTTCGATTCCTTGTGAAGACACTATCAAAAGATATCCACTTAAGGTGATCCGTTTTCCATACAAAAATTCAAATGACTGCATTCTTACGCGGGACATAAAATTCTGTTGAAAAACGAACGAATACTGCTATTTTTAGTTAAATTTTTCGCTAATTAATACAAAAATACAGTTAATGTACTGAAAGTACTATTTTTGTCAGCAGTTTTTGGTTCAATATTACGACTGTGGGCGTGCGGTCAAAACGGTACGGTTGTGCTTTATGTGCATGTGTGAGTGATCGTACTCATGTAACACGGACTGACAAGAGTAATTGACTTTAGTGGACATATGGAGATATTTTTCTTATCGAAATTGTTGTTAGGCCTTAAAGTTGCACGATGAAATTTACGCAAATCAACTTTTTGCACATATATAGTTGGTACTTATTGCATTAGAAAATAAAACCTTATATTTGCAGCAGTGGCTCCATCTAGTTGCGTTCGGGGCTAAGCTGACCGTCACAGATCACCTTAATGCCACTTTTCCAGTTTAATTAGGACGTTGCGGAATGAATCGAAAAGTAAGATGATTCGTGCTTCGGAAGGCTCGTTAGGCCAATGGTCCCGGACTATACAATGTGTAACAGAAAGGATATATCAACCCTGAAGGATGTGATTCTGTCCATGAAACTGAACAACTTCGAAATACGAAAAAGAAATGTTGACCCCTCATACAAAAATGCAGTTTCTATGGGAGGTAATTTTTTTTTTCATATTTCGACCTATGTTCCTTAGGGAAAGTTATTCAGTTTCATGGGCAGATTCACATCCTTCAGGTTTGGTATACTCTTTTTGTTACACCCTGTATGAGGACGTAGTCGTTGGCGGCTTTACAACTCTGCCATAACGGTTTGTAAATTTGTTATTCCATTTTATTACCTACACGACTATAATGAAGATGTAATTTAAAAAACCGGTCAAGTGCGAGTCGGACTCGCGCGCCGAGGGTTCCGATATACCTTTAGTATTTTTGGAAGCTTAATTGGGTCCATTTTCAGCACCGCAAAACTAAATTTGTTTGTTAAGGTTTTTTGTAGATTTCTAAAAAAGTGTGGAACTTCGAAAGATTGTTTTATTTTTGCTGTAAAGTTTACATAAACTTCTGTCAACTTTAATTAATTCAGATTTTTTCTTACACAAACTTCGGAGATAAGGGGGGGGGGGGGTGAATGGTATTTTTTTTTAATTTTTCATCATAACTTGAAAACTAAGAAACTTAAAAAAATACAAAATATATATATATTTTAAAATGTATACCCCAATCGACCTAGTAGCGACAATTTGAAATTTGGCCCCCCTGTTTTGGGCCCCTTTACATTATTAATCATAATTTTTTCTAAATTATTTCATGTTCAATTAAGTTGGGTAACCATATTCTAAAACTATTCCAAATTTCAAGTCGATAGCACGAGTGGTTTCTGAGATATAGAGGTGTGACAGACAGACGGACAGACAGACAGACAGAGCGGCACCATAAGGGTTCCTTTTTTTACCATTTTGGTATCGGAACCCTAAAAACACTTGAATTTGTGGCTTTTTCATCAAAGCTTATTAACGTTTCGCACGAATGACTTTAATCAAATTTTCTGTAATATATCTGAGAACGTTCTTTTACCCAGCCGCATGCAAACTTTTACCCAAAACAATGCCTACTTCTACCAACAAGTCAGGGTAAAAGTACGCACTCTGGCCCAGTAAATTTTTTTCTTAAAAGGTTACCTCCCGCCCACTAGCGCCCCCATCAGTTTAAAAATATTCCTCACTAAATAAAAACTTATCGAAAATCCGGAAAGACAAGGTATCCTAGTTTATTCAGAACCTATCAATTCTGAAAACTATAATATACTGTAGTTACAGATACAAAAAGTGCGGAAAACGGCCACTTTTAGCAGTTTTTGTATCTGTAACTACAGTGAACTTTATTTTACAGAGTTAAATAGTTTCTAAATAAACAAATGTACATTTGCTTCTATCTGTCTTTCCGGATTTTTCATAAGCTTCGTATTTAGCGAGTAACTGATGGGGGCGCTAGTCGCCCTTAATAAAAAGATAAATGTTATATACCTAGGTCCAAATATTTTGTACTTTTAGAAGTGCGTACTTTTACTCCGAATTACTGTAAGGGTGCATTTTCACTGAAACGGAGAAGATAGGAGATGAGTGTGGTCTGATTAATTTGTTTCTGGTCTCTTTCGTTTGTTGCTCATTTTACTACCAATCTCACACCAATTTTGTACCCCTAGTGGAAAAGCATCTCAGGCTCTTTGGTTTTAAACAAGTTATGTGACTACTACTATTGGTATCTATTTTAGTCACGTTCATCATTATCATCATATCAGCCGAAAGACGTCCACTGCTGGACATAGGCCTCCCCTAAAGATCTCCATGACGACCGGTCCTGCGCTGCTCGCATCCAGCGGCTACCCGCGACCTTGACCAGATCGTCGGTCCACCTTGTGGGGGGCCTGCCAACGCTTCGTCTTCCGGTACGTGGTCGCCACTCTAGAACACTTACGCCCCATCGGCCATCGGTTCTTCTTGCGTTGCGCCCCAACAATCCTCCCGCAGTGTGCGGCAATCTACAGCTAAGACCGATTTTACCTACAAAACGACGGTCCGCCCTGTTTTCGCATGTTTTAAGTTTTTCCTTGGTGTCTTCTCTAAAACTGAGCTGAATTATTTTTGGTATTAAAATTTAAAGTAAGAGTAGATCGACGCTCCTATTTTTATTTGTTTATTTTGAAGATTTTGAAATTTTACTGGTTGTCGTCCTGATTGGTAGTAAAAAAGATTACAGTACAAAAAAAATAAAATTACCTACCTATATAGTAGACCTTAATTGAAAAAAATACCATCTCTCTACATGCATGCATAATCAAGGGAGGAAATAAGAAATGCAGCAGGGAAAACTGAAATGACTTGATTTTAGTCAACGTAACTGAAAAACTTTCTCTAAAAAGTCAGAAAAAGATGTCAAGACCCTGCCCCACATAATGTTATAAACAAGATTGAAAGACTTAAACTGCATAGTTTGAGGGCAAAGAAAAATTATACACTGTGATGATGACTTCTTTTTCGTTTTCGCTAATTTCATTTAAACATGAAAAAAATTTACGAACTTAAAAGCTTATTTTATTTTTAAATAATTACATATAAATAATAGGGAACATGCACGAATTTTTTTTATTTGGATTTTTTTTTTTTCATTTATATATTAAACAGTCTTGTAAAACAATTTTTTGAATAACTATAATATTAAAAAAGATATAAGCCATCGAAGATTTGTTTCTGTCTCTTTCTAGCAAAACGAAATTTAATATGGAGTTTATATGGCCGTAGTGCATTGTGACGTCAATATTCATGTCGGATCTCTCTGTCTAATTAGTAGATTTAAATGCTTATATCGGCCGTATTTCTTAGCCGATTTTAATTTTAATTTCACTTTTTGTCATCTTTACTACGGTGTTTTCATATTTTGTTAATAAATGCGACTAAAAAAATGTATGCATGTTCCCTATTACTTTGTTACTTACTTTCGTGTATACTCCGTGCATTGTTGTACTTTCCACACAAACACAATAGAAAAATAGCTTTTATAATATAATTTGTGAAACTTTCCATATTTTTTAATTAACTTATACTCTAATGTTCAAATACAAATAAATTATTATTATTTATCACAATTTCATTGTGTCGTTATAAAAAACATTAATTAACGTTCAATTGGTAAATATTTTTATAACTTTTTAATAAGCAATAAAAACTACTTGTATTTCAAATACTTTTTTAAAATAAATAATTAACCTATAACTTTTTTTTAAATAATATTTTTTTTCCACTTAGTACCACCGCATTGATCCTCAGCTCAGAACTGAATGAAAATAATATCTTCATGTCTTTTAAAAGTACAAATTCGTTATTTGCACAGCACAATACTGATGTGGAGTCGTCATTAAATTTTAATTTATTACGTGTGCAGTTTGATCTTGCCCTTGAATCGCTGCGCGTGAGTTGAAGTTGTGATGGAAAGTAGGCTACTGACCTGCATTACGCCATTTTATATTAATTTGATTGTGTAATAAATATTAAACATCAATGATCAATATACCGAGGGAAATGCTTTTATAAGATTCCTGTTGTGGTATCATCAGTATAATTGTGATTACTACTAGCTATGTACTTCATTGCTATTGTTTAGTGGTTGGCTTTATGTAAATCAAATCAGTGACTATGCATTTTTTTTCTATAGCCGTGAGTGTCCCATTGCAGCGCAAAGGCTTTCCATTTCTCCTACCCACTAATTCGATCCGCACTTCCGCATCGCTCGAATGGCGGGGGACTAGGAAACTGGCAGAGCCCCACATACTTCCAGTCCCACAACGGCGAGCCCTTCACGCCCCTCCGCACAGAGTGGGACTGGAAATGACCGTGAGTGCCCGGCCATTTCCGTCCGCGGGGGACCCAGCCAGCCAGATGTGCGGCAGACGTTGCGACGGTTCAGGTCATTAGCCCCGCCGCCTGCCACTTCGGCCTCAGTGTAAAGGAAAAGAGGCACACCGTAAGCCCGGCACTCTTCTTCCCCTGTGGCCCCATCGCGTCCGCCATCAAGCGGTGGCGAGCTCGCCGAGGCCGCGGAAGGTAGGGAGAGCGGTACACCGCAACACCGGCACTTTCCTCCCGCTAATCTAACGTAACCCAACCTGTTTTTTTTTTATGTAACAAGTGAGCAAGCGAGCCTGTGGGCCACCTGATGGTAAGTGGTGACCACCGCCCATACCGCCCACTGTCTTATTAGTAGCATAATTGACACTAAAAAGGCAGCATTGCTAAAAAGGCAGCATTGCTTTGGTGTCTTATTAGTGTAAAATTATTATACGGACCTATGAGATGCAGAGCCTCGGTCCAGTTAACATTTTCCGAGTGTTTAAAATTTTGCGGAGATAGTAAATATTCGGGTTTTTCAATTAAAAGTATGTACAATAATAATAAGATCTGCCGGATATCAAAAGGTTTTCTATATTATAATTTTTTTCCTAATTTGAAAAATCATTAGCTTACAAGTAAAAAAGAGTAGGAAACGAGTAGTAGTTTAAATAAAAGATTTACACTTATAAAAATATAATGCTAGAATTATATTCTTCTATGATAGATACTCGTAAAATAGAAGAGTACACAAATATTCGCTTCGCTTTGTCTTAAAAGCTACATTAAATCTTTCATTAAATCCACTCTATGCCCTTTATGTCCACGACCGGGTCTCATCAATATTGTTAATGCAATTCGCAGTCTCCGGCACAATGAATAACTTTACTGTTCAGTTTGGTACTTATTGCTCATTCGAATAGTTATAATAGTTGCATTTTATGACTGATTTAAAATAACATCTACAGGGTGAAATTGAAAACATTCGACAAATTTTGAGATTGAGCTTAGACTGCAAAACTGAATTTTTTTTGACTAGGAACATAGGTCATCGGACGAAAAAATATTTTACACGTTCATAGTAAAGTCAGTCAGCTGACCAAACATTTTGTATGGGAGTAGGTTTTTTTTTACGTCTTACGACCTATGTTCCTTGGGGAAAGTTGTTCAGTTTCGTCGTCTGAACTCAATGTCAATATTTGTCAAATGTTTTCAAATTCACCCTGTAGATTCCAGTACGTTTAATTGAACATATAGGGTGACTTTTAATTAGTTCTTGATAGAAAAAGGTATGCATGTACTCATGATACTGAACAACTTTCCCCAAGGAACATAAGTCGAAATACGAAAATCAAGTTTTGACCTCCCATAGAAACTGCATCAGCTGATAGCGCATTTTGTATGGGAGGTAAAATTTGGTTCTTCGTATTTCGAACTATGTTCCTTGGGAAAAGTTGTTCAGTATCATGAGTACATGCATATTTTTTGCTATCAAGAACTAATTAAAAGTCACCCTATATAATTACATTAAATTAAATGTTATTTATTTCAGGCGTTGGACCCATTAACTTTTCATGATAAAATAAGTTAAATAGTACCTAAATAATTAACAAAATGGTTAATAAAA
This sequence comes from Athrips mouffetella, assembly GCA_947532105.1. Classification (NCBI taxonomy): domain Eukaryota; kingdom Metazoa; phylum Arthropoda; class Insecta; order Lepidoptera; family Gelechiidae; genus Athrips; species Athrips mouffetella. The sequence continues at coordinate 7,140,032 of OX383972.1, read as the reverse complement.
TTATAAACTATAGAATCCTACACAAATAGTACCTAAACACAATTTTAGCATGTTATTTAGACCATAAAACTAAACAACTTTTCCTAAAAAACATAAGTCGAAATACGAAAATAAAATTTTAATCTCCAATTCAAAACGCGCTATCAGCTGAAAGTCTCTATGGGAGGTTAATTTGCTTTTTCGGATTTCGACCTAAATTCCTTTTTAAAACTTGTTCAGTTTCATGGTCTTAGCAAACTTAGTACCATGCTAAAGTTATGATCATTATTTATGTATTACTCTTTATAAGACTAATGAATAAGCCCATTGACAATAAAAAAAAAACAGTCATGATATCGTATGGGTTGTGTGTGAGATCGATGACCAGCTTACAAACCCTAATGTCAGAGTTGTTGTAGCAGGCAGGACCAACGGCTTAACGTGCCTTCCGAAGCGAAAACATCTTATCAGATGATTCATCCTGCAATGTCCAAACTGGGGAAGTTATGTTTGAAATTATCCCCACTGGGAATCGAACCCAGAACCTCAGGATTGAGACGAGTCAAACAATCCAACCTTGACCGCAGAGGCTGTTATGAATTTTTTTTTCGTCAATTTATCGATTACCACCGTATAGTACTTATCTAGTCCCTGTTACCACCATATTTTTCAGCTATGTCAAAGCAATCGGCTAAAGCTGTCAGAAAAAAACCACTTTGTAAAACAATGTTATTCTTTCCGTCAAATATATTCTGGTTTGAGTGTCATGGCTGCAAATTGTGTTCGCGAGCGTTGGAATAAACGAAAAAAAAAAAACATATTGTACCTTGTCTATTGTACTAAGGTTGTCTGGAAGAGATCGCTTTAAGCGATAAGACCGCCTTTGTCCACCCTAGTTTTAAGAGTCTCCTGTGTATTGTTTTGTTTTTGTGTGACAATAAAGAATTTATCTATCTATCTATCTATCTTGTTTTGTAATAAAAGTACTCACGGCCGCACATCAGTAGAAACACTTTTGGACCTTATGGCGTGGTAATAGAGTTGAAAAAGTTTCTACCGACAAGCGGTAGACCGCACATACTCGTACATCCTAAGCGGAAAAAAAATTTACTACGCCGATTTTTCGGTGTGTTATTAAAGATACATAACAATAGTATAAAACAAAAATATCAGCTCCGAAAGACTTGTGTTAACTGCGCGGTGCCCAAAACACTTGTTTTTTTTTAGTTTCGGCTTAATGCTCCTAAAAGGTGCATCCTATTAAGAAAGTCACTGCGTTACTTTTAAAGAACATAAAATTTACTGCAATTTTAATGGTATATTAACCCCTATAGATCGAAATAAGTGCTTAAGGGTTCCCTGGAGCTGTGACTTCTAATACAAACTAATTTTTTCGATAACTTTTATACTACAGAACAAATTATGACAAAACTTTGTACATATATGTATAAGATGTATAAAGGTTTAAAATAAGTTTTTAATTAAAAACAATAAATACAAAGATAGAGCTAGTCGAAAATATGTATGAAAAATATAAACTTGCTCTATCTTTATAATAACTAATTTTTTTCAGTTAAAAACCTGTTTGAAACGTTGATAAATGTTATCCACTTGTATGGATAAAATTTTGTCAAAATTTGTTTTGTATTTTAGAAGTTATCGCGAAAGTTAATTTTAATGGGAAGTTACAGCTCCAGGACCCTTAAAGGCCTAAAATGCGGTAGAACTGTATCCTATACTATTAAACGAGCAATATTTGTATACAGGGTGTTACGGAAAGGTGTGATAATACTAAAGGGTGTGAATTTGCTCATGAAACTGCACAACTTTTCCCAAGAAACATGTCATAGAACAAAATCAATTTTTGACCTCCCATAGAGACTGCATCAGCTGATAGCGCATTTTGTATGGGAGGTCAAATTTGGTTTTTCGTATTTCGAGCTATGTTCATTGGAAAAAGTTGTTCAGTTTTATGGGCAGATTCACACCCTTAAGTATTATCACACCTTTCCATTATAATCTGTAATCAGTTTCTCGAAAACGGCTCTAACGAATTCGCTGAGATTTACTATACAGGGGTTTTCGGGGGTATAAAATTGATCAGGCTAGGTCTCATCTCTGGGAAAATTCGTTTTCACCGTTTTTTCACTAATTTCTTTGCGCGTTTCAGTGCGTTTAAGAAACTTGTAGCGCCATCTGTTGTTGAGTAGCATAGCTTACTCACCCGATGATATTTTAATTATACAAAGCATAGCTCGGTCACAATTTTTTGCGTACTATTCTACGGTTAATGGCGTACTATTCAAGTACGACTTTATAGTATATCCTTTATTGTGCACAGTAAAACATAACAGTCGTGATAGAAGAGGTGCACAATGGCGAGCTCATCTCTATAAAGAGTTCTCTTCCAGCCATCCAGAGTTTAGTTTGAAAAATTATATGAGACGGGGACCAGAATAAGTACACATCAAACAATAATAAGAAATAAATATACGTACTATAGACTACATATAAAAATATACCTAAAATTTAATAATACATTATTTTATCAAGATAAGTTCGAAGAGCTCTTTCAGCCTTTTCTTGAAAGAAGTGACGGATGGGCTGTCTTGAATATATTTGGCAAGCTTGTTCCACATTTCGGTAGCACGCACTGAGTGTTAATTAAAATTTTGCTCATCCTGATAGGATAACATATTTTTTTATTATTTTTATTTAATGAGGCACATCATAACACTAGTATGACTCAGCCAGTTTCTATTATTTCATCTGTGACTGAGCGTTTTATCTATTACCTATACGTGTTGACTAGGGTAAACAGGTAAAGAATTACTAATGAATGAGCATAGACATAAGTGAATGAGTGATAGATAAAGACGTATCACTGAATCTGGGAACAAAGGGCGCCAATAATAGAGACCTCAAATCTAGGCACCTCATCTTCAACTGCGCCTGCAATTGCAGAGCGTCATTTTAAGTGCTTGTGCCTCTCAATGGTGGCCCTCGATACGGACGTTCCAGGCTCGATTCCCGTTTGGGACACTGTCTTATAAGAATCAATCATTGAGACTTCCTTAGTTTTGTTAGGACATTACAGGGAGCGAAAGTACAAGAAGCGAGGGAAGTAAGTCAAGATCATAGCAGGTGGAGGGAGTGTAGTCTCTGCCTACCCCGATAGGACAGAGACGTGATGTTATGTTTGTATGTATGTATTAATTACATAGAAACTCACCAAGAAAGATGGTGGCTCTCACCAAGAAAGATGGCGGCATTAGACCCATAGCGATTGGGAGCACTTTTCGGCGCTTGGCTGCTAAGGTCGGGTGCTACCATGTGAGAGAAAGTATGATGACAGTCCTCCAACCCCACCAATTAGGCTTCGGTACACCCCTTGGATGCGAGGCAGCAATTCACGCGACACGAACTTTTGTCCTGGCGCCTGAGAACGTTGAAAATGTTCTAATAAAGCTAGACATTAAAAACGCTTTCAATAGTATTGAAAGGGACGTTGTTTTGACGGCCGTAAGAGACAAAATCCCCAGCCTGTATCCATATTTAAACCAAGTATATGCTGCAAATAGTAATCTTTACTATGGTGACAATCTGATACTATCACAGGTCGGGGCACAGCAAGGTGACCCTTTGGGTCCGCTAGTTTTTAGCTTGGCAATTCATGAGCTCGTGTCTGGGCTTAAATCTCCACTTAATTTGTGGTACCTGGATGATGGAACCATAGGGGGAAGCCCAGATATTGTCAAAGAAGATATTCAAGCTCTCTTCCCAAAACTGCGGTCTCTTGGCCTAGAAGTTAACACGACCAAATGTGAATTCTTTGCGTGCAGTGGCGAGGGAGACTCCAGCTTTTCCCTTTTCGAATCGCTGGTTCCCGGACTAAGCAAACAAAATAAGGAATCCTTGTGCCTCCTGGGGTCGCCAATCTTCCTTGAGGCTGTCCCAGAGACGCTGGTGGGTAAGAAAGAGGCATTATCATCGGCCTTTGAGCGTCTTCAGCACTTGCCTGCGCATGTTGCTCTTACCCTTTTGCGGCTCTGTTTTTCAGTCCCCAAATTGACTTATTTGATCAGAACCTGTCCAACTTGGCTCTGCCCTCAGGAGTCTGACGCGATTGATGAGGTCCTACGCCGATCTCTGGAACGTATCGTCAACGTTGCGCTAGAAGGTGACGGCTGGGTGCAGGCGGCTTTGCAAATCAGACACGGCGTTTTAGGAGTGCGTCGTATTGGGGACGTTGGGTTGTCGGCATTTATTGCCTCCGCTCGAGGGGTCACAGATCTTGTAGCTAAAATTCTTTTATGTGAAGGCTGTGAGGTCAAAATACCCTTCGAAGAAGAGGCTTTGTTTGTTTGGTCTTCCATTAATCTAGGCCATGCACAGCCTAACCCATCCCACATTCAACGTTCCTGGGACGATGTTGGGTGTAGAGCTACTCTGACGCGTCTGATTGACACAGCTACAGCGGAATCCACACCGGAATCTGGGGCGTGGTTGCATGCGATGCCATCTCCGAGCATAGGCACGCTACTTGATGATGACTCTCTGCGGGTGGCCGTGGCATTTCGGTTGGGCTGCAATGTTTGCGAACCTCATACATGCATTTGCGGCTCAACTGTAGAAACTAACGGTCACCATGCATTGAGTTGTTCTCGCTGCTCGGGAAGATTCCCGCGGCACCACGCCCTAAATGATATTATCCGTAGGGCTCTCGTCGGGGTGAATGTTCCCTGTGTGCTCGAGCCACCAGGGTTGAGCCGCTCTGACGGCAAGAGACCGGACGGTCTCACGATGGTCCCTTGGGAGAGAGGGTGTAGCCTTATTTGGGACGCAACTTGCGTAAGCACATTTGCCCCCTCTCACCTTAGGAAGACTGTTATAACGGCCGGTTCTGCAGCCGAATCTGCCGCAAAATTGAAGCACTTAAAGTATAGTGCCCTGGAGCAGGCGTACAGTTTTGTGCCTTTTGCTGTGGAAACAGTTGGGCCGTGGTGCAGCGAGGCAAGGTGTTTTGTCTCCGAGCTCAGCCGACGAATGCGAGACAAAGGTTTGGACCCCCGCTCAGGGTCTTTCCTGGTCCAACGGCTGTCAGTGGCCATCCAGCGCGGCAACGCTGCCAGCGTGATGGGAACCTTTGGACCAAGATTGTCCCGCGGCGGGGTGTTTCTTGAATGACGAAGAATTGTTTTGAATTTATTTTATATTTTGTGACTGTATTTTAATATGTATAAGATAAACTAGTTGGAATTAATTACAGGAGACCCAGACAAGTAATTTTCTATAATCCATTTTTTTTGTTTATTCCAACGCTTGCCAACACATTTTTGCAACTATGTCAAAAGCAATCGGTTATTCTATCCGTCAAATATACTCTGGTTTTAGTGTCATGGCTGCAAAATAGATTGGTAAGCGACGTGCCGGCAAAGAATGCCCCGTGTGGTGCCGGCAAAGAATAGTACCAACCCTTACATACCCGTGGGTGTCGTAAAAGGCGACTAAGGGTTATAAATTGGAGTATGGGCAGCAGCATCCTCCTATGTATCTAACATCTTACTTACTGCGGTCACCTACAACCGCGGTCCATGGTGCCAGCCGCAACGCTAACAAGCGAGGTGACTATGGTACTCCCCCTCTACATTTTTCCAGCATACGCTAGAATCCTAGAGGGAGCTCCCTGTCCTGTAGTGGACGTTTCATGGGATGTTATGATGAAGCGACGAAACAAACGAAAAAATGGAGTTTACAATCGTAAACGAAAAGAATTAAAATGGGATTGATATTAGCTGTCACGCAACATTTCGTTAGCATACTTCAACATTTATCTATCTCGCATATTTTATCTCGCATTGTGGGCAATTTTTTCTCTGTATAAAGAACATATATTATTATTTATTTTATTTACTGGCGTTGACGATACTAGAAAGCCACTTGTCTACGGCTCCGGGTTTATCGTGTCGTAATACTTAGTCGAACGTTTTCTACTTCAGCTAGTATTTGAAATTGGCATCGTATTTAAAAAATGTTTAAAAAAAATTACTCGACGTTCTAAAAAGTGGCGTGATTGACTCATGTATGGAAAGTCGATTTCGTTTTGGGAATATTCACAATTAATGTATTTTAAGCGAACTTGTCGGTCTTCATCACCATCCAAATCCTCTATACAGTCCATCTTTGCCCAACATCCCAACTTTTCCTCGCCCTCAAAATTCTTATTTTCTTGCAATTTTCCTGACTTTTTGGTGTCGTAGGCAAATCGTAAAATTCGCAAGTCACAAACGGCGGAAAAACTGTAAACGGTTGGCAAATTCTAAAACGACGCCGGCAGATTGTAAACGGGTTTAAATCACCGGTGCATTTTAGGTTTGCTAGCCACTGTAAACACAACCAAGCCGATCCCGTGCAGGGATCGGTCAGGTTGGGTTAGTTTATCTTTCGGCCAGAAACCATATACGCGCCGTTTTGGCAGTATGGCAGTATGTTAGGGCCTGTCCGCACAGCAAATTTTATTCGATTCGCGCGAAAATTATATTCCGCTATGCGCAAATTATATTCCGCTATTTCAATAGCGAAAAATCGCGATTTTTTTCCCGCAGTGCGGATACTCCTATAGGCTTCAATGTGTTACAGAATTGCGACAAAAAAATGGCGCGTGATATAATTCGCGCGAATAAATATCGCGCGAATAAAATTCGCTGTGCGGACAGGCCCTTATATGACGAATTACAAACATTTCAGCATTATAGAATGCCTAGGCTTAATGTAAAACGATGAACTATGAACTATTTGCTGGCGACATTGTTTTTTTTTTTAAAAAAAGACTTACATAATACTTAAATCTAAAACATAATACACATCGGTGTAGCATAAATCCATAAGGATTTGTCCGTACACCGTCGTTCATCATCGTGCACTCTAAATAAAGTAAAATAACAGTGTGCCCTATTTTATTTTTATGATAATTAGGTCCATTGGCATAAGTATAAACTATAGCGCCACCTGCAGGCGTAAGGATGAACCACAACGCCACTTGATACACAAGTGGTTGAAATACCTAGTCTGAACACGAGTTTTCTTCAAGAGACGCTGGTAAAATGCTTCTTAACGCTTTGTACAGATGGCGTCGTACGGTAAAAATAATGATAATAAGCGTGCATCGGGCTAGTTTTCTCATTTCTATCCTCATTTTGCCTCAGGTTGCATACAGCGTGAATTCTCATTGGTTTCGCTCCCGAAGCACAGTGATTTAACTCATAATAACAAGCATTCCCAAAGAAAAAAATGTTTTACTCCAAAAATTTTTTTCGCCTCTCCATACTAAAATGGTCTCGTAATCGGCTCATTTTGTGTGGAAAGGCGAATACTTTTTCGAGTAATTTTTTTTTTCTTCGGGAAAGTTGGTTGTTTTTATGTGTAGAATCACTGCGCTTCGGGAGCGAAACCAATACACATTCACGCTCTATAGGCGAAGCGATTGTTCGTTTATGGCAGACCCGTTCCGGGTTCACCCAACAGCACATCAGTAGAACCACCTTGAATTTTATGTCATTGTAATAGAGATACAAATTTTTCCACTGACGTGCCGTTGACCATACCATAATACCAGATATTGGAAATTAAATAATTAAACAAAAGATAGTCATTATCAATTATATTTCCTTTCATAAATTAACACAAACCTAGCACTACTTAGATTTAGCTATCACAAGGCTTCGTTTATTATGCTAATCTTAAATACACAGCCAACCGAAAATATTCAAAACGTTAAAACAATTTCTAAAAACACAGAATAGGACAGCAGCGGAATATATCAACTGAGTGTCTTTTTTTTAAGTGTCTTTTTTTAAGTGTCTTTTCTTATGTAAAAAGTGAGCAAGCGAGCTTGTGGGCCACCTGATGGTAAGTGGTCACCACCGCCCATAGCGCCCACTGTCTTATTAGTGTCATAATTGACACTAACAAGACAGCAAAGCGCGTTGCCCAAGTGTAGGGCACAACTGCGGCAAAGAATATGAACTTCCGTGAAATTTATCTTATCATATACAGGGTGTAACACAAACGGTATACCAACGGTATAAACTGAACAACTTTCCCTAAGGAACGTAGCTCGAAATTGAAACCTTCCCATAGAAACTGAATCAGCTGATGAGTTGATAGCGCATTTTGTTTGGGAGGTAAAAATTTTCTTTTTGTGTTTGGACCTGTTCCTTAGGGAAAGTTGTTCAGTTTCATGGGCAGAATCGCATCCTTCAGGGTTGATGTACCCTTTCTTTTACACTTTGTATAGGTAATTTCTTTATAATATTTTCACAATATTTACACAATTCGCTCACAACACATCCATAAAACAAATGTCACAAGTGAAAAGATCTTGCGGTAAGTTCCAACGCCGCCGTACTTTCCGCTACGGAAAGATGCGTTGCTCACTCTGACGCGGAATTTCCGTAGGTGTGGCCCTATACTAAAATGATTCTGTGCTTCGGAAGGCACGTTAAGCCTTTGTTCCCTTTGGTTTAAGACAGCTCAACATTTTTTTATTTTTTAAGAACTATCTTAAAAAAGGTTATTTGATATTTGGTGGATACTAGTACGTACAGTCAAGAGCACGTCAAGCTCAACACATTGGATTTTTTGTATCGTTCTTATTTCAAACGAAACAAAGGGTGTAAGGGACAGGTTGTCAAACACTGAAATATATCAACGGAAACGCAGAAAAAGTCATACTCTCCATACAAACTTTTCAACAAAAAAATTAATTTTGTATGGATCGCCCAATTTTTATTTATTTCTGTTCATATGCTTCTGGGAGAAAGTTGTTCAGTTTCATCGACTGATCATGCCCTTTCCCTATATAGGGTGACTTTTAATTAGTTCTTGATAAAAAAACGTATGCATGTACTCATGACACTAAACATTTCCCCAAGGAACATAGGTCGATATACGAAAATCAAGTTTTGTCCTCCCATAGAAACTACATTAGCTGATAGTGCATTTTGTATGGGAGGTCAAATTAGGTTTTTCGTATTTCGACCTATGTTCCTTGGGAAAAGTTGTTCAATATCATGAGTGCATGCATACCTTTTTCTTTCAAGAACTAATGTGATGAGTCGCATCGAGCTTGATGTGACCTTGAATGCACGTCTTATTCATTGGATTACACGTTTTCTTTATAATTTGTACTTATCTTATTATATCTCACATAATATATTACTATGTTTTGTAGGATACTGGCGCATGTTTTTAATATCAGTTTTTCTTTATACATTACTCCCATTTTTACGAAAAGTAATTTTATAAGAGTGTTTTACAATTTATCAACTCAATCTGCGACTAAAAAACATGTTTAATTACTTACTAGTTTCATTCATTCATTAGTTGCAAAATACAAACAAAAAATTGACTTGTACAAAACATTGCCACATGTGGACTTTTTACCGTTCTTATTTCAATAGACGTACGGGCTAGAGTCGCCTATGCGAGTTTTAAGCTTGACCTGTTGTTGACTGTACGCCTATTTGACAACGTTGTTCAGTTTCGTTGGCTAACCACGCCAATGGAATTATAGAAATGCAAAAGTACCCACAAACACCTCGTGGAATACTCGGTATTTTTTTGTATCTGTTTGCTAACTTATTAAGTTAGTGAGGTCAAAAGTAACAACTTTTATTCTACGACTTTGCTAACATTGCACAAAAAAAAATTCAACTTACTATACCAAGTAACGTAAGTGACCAACACATTTTGTATGGGAAGTTGAAAATTTAATGTGTTGTTAGCAAAGTCGTAGAACAAAAGTTGTTGTTTTTGACCTCACTAAAAAGTGGGGCGGATACAAAAAATTAACCTTGTAAAATTTGATAAATAAATATTTTTTTCAAACCTAACGATATAACCTTGTCTCTGGGCGGAATTAAGTTGATATAAACACTCACTTATTTATCTCCCTCTTAATTTAAATTCGTAAGTAAACAGTGCACAATCTTACAAAATAATTTCAACTACCTAATAATACTTCAAAATTTACCTTATAGCAAACTAATACTAGAAATCACTGCACATATACCTAGTAATAACAACCAAGACGGTTTTTTATTTGATGCACTGCTTGTCCAGAAGTTGAAACGGTTTGGGCCTGCGCAGTTAGGATGTTTCTCTTCCGTGAGGCACATGGCGTAGGCCATGAAATGTGGGAGGAAATTCTGCTCATAGCTGGAGGTAAAGAGGTGGTCCCAAGGTCCCAAAGCGAAGACAGCCACGTCCTCTCCTCCGTGAGTTTCGGAGTCCAAAGGGACTAGACTTGGGTACGGGTAGCTTTGGTTTTCTGAAGAAAGAAATCAACTGGTTTAATAAAGAAGAGAAATACGTTTTTGAGTAGAAATATTCTGCACAGCCTAGACTTAATAAAAAAGAAAAAAAAAACAACCTCAAACAAATCCCTGTGAAAGCAACCATTTCATATTCTAGTTCTAATACGTGCTGTAGTTCTCAACTGTTTTCATAAACTGGCGCTCTATTACGGTAGTAGAAACGTATCTGCCATATGCGAACCATTTCCTTTGCGACACTGGTTCCCGCACCAAGCCCATTCCCTTTCCTACGCAGCCAAAGATTGCCTTCCTTGACCTCCTTGCTTCGCTCGTAATAGATACCTTGTTAATTTATTTTACTGTGTGATGACATCTGCCAACATGTCCCAAATTGTTATGTCAAATCATCAGTGATCACTAGGAAATATTTAAAATAACCCGTCGAATCAATAGAACGACGCCTTCATTACCTTGTGACGAATTATTTCTCCCTGCCAAAGTAAAAATGTCAGAAAATGGCAGATTGGATATGGCAGACACGTTCCGCCTACCGTAATAGCCTGCCAGAAACATTAACCCACTAGAATACTTACTAAAATATTTTTAACGTGTCTCAAAACGACAACTTTTAATTTTTATTACCAATTTATCTCAATCCTTATCAATCAAGCCCTGCCTTTAGACTTTAAGTTTCAAAATGATAAAAAAAAATACTTACTATTCACAAAATCAGGCTGTTCCTTCACATTAATCCTCTTCCCATCAGGACCTACAGACATAGCTTGTCCATTTGCATAGCTGATAGTAGTGTACGGGATGCCGTCCAATGCTGTAGTCGTATCCACTGCTCCTAAGATATCGTTTCCTCTCGAAGGGTACCCAGCAACAGTCATTGTGTGTGCGTGGTCAGCGCTGACGACGATAAGCGTGTCTTCAGGATTGGTTAACGATTGAGCTTTCTTTACTGCTTTAGCGTATTCGACTGTTTCATCTAAGGCGAGGTAGGCGAAGCTGGCGTGATGGGCGTGGTCTATTCTTCCACCTGCAAAGAATAGTTGATTTATATTTTCATAGATATTCAAGGAAAGTGTAAATAAGAATTAAGTGGATGTCGAAAATGAAGAGGAGAAACGTAATTGATTTTATTGGGCGTAGAGATGTTACGTTAACTCCAATATAAATTGGAAAAAGAACAGTAAGAACTTCGGCGAACCCAAATATCACGCTTTGTTACTGCTCTTTGGATTTGCATAATTGGTGCTTCAAATATCATTTCACAATTTGACTGCCGAAAGCTCCAGGTTAGATTCAAGTCTTAGACTGGTTATGCGCGAATTTGTAAATAACCGTCAACACCCACGATGCACGATTTTTCTGCTATCAGAATAATGTGCCTATCTTTAAAAAAATTACAACGGGACAGAGGTATGTGTGAGGACAGGACGGAGCGATACCTGTCTTTGTCCCTCTAATATCTTACGCATCGCTCCGTCCTGCCATCACATTGCTGTTATTTTAATCAAGCTACATAATTTTAACTGTAATGTTACGTTTTTGAAGTGAAAACTTCTTTAGCGGCGCTTGGCACTTTTTTTAGATGGGTAAAAAATGTTAAACTCTCGTCAGATGTCGCGTCAGATCTCGCGTCAGATCTGTAGCCTGATCGAAAAAGCGTCAACTGTCAACCGTATTGTTATTACAATACGGGTTTTTATTCAAAAAGCATAATATTCAAAAATACAAGTTTTCACTTCTGCCGGCACTCCAGGAGTGCAACCCGTCCTTTTTTTTACTAATTTTCTTCTTTCTCACCTTCAACGAATAGGAAGTAACCCTTAGGGTTCCGACTAAGCATCTTGATGGCGACTTCCACCATCTCCTCTAAGCTCGGCTGATTCTGGGCCTGGAGGTGGTAGTCCAAGTGATCATCATTGAACAAGCCTAACATGTACTCTGGCAGGTCATCAGAGTTGAACACCTGGAATGAGGAAGAAGCAATATTAGTACCTGCAGTTACTGAGAAGATGTTTGTTTGGTTTATCAAGAAAATACAAAGATTGTAAAGTCAAGAAAATATTTAGGTAATGCGTGAATTGTCATAGTTTATCAAGAATTGTAATTTTCTTTTTTCTCTTACGATATTGATGATGATGATTATGTTGAAATGATCCTCTCTCCAATAGTTGTTCAAAGAAGATGAGAGATAAGTGATATCATTATGTTGAAGGATCTGTACAAAAACGCCACTATGTCAGTTCGTCTTCAGGACCAGGACTCGCAACTTATCCAATTGCAGCAAGGAGTGAGACAGGGAGACGTCATATCTCCTAAACTGTTCACTGCTGCATTGGAAGACGTCTTCGAACTCCTGGACTGGAAAGGACTTGGCATTAACATCAATGGCGAGTATATGACCCACCTTCGATTTGCTGACGATATTGTCGTAATGGCTGAGACCCTGGAAGATCTCGACACGATGCTCAATAACCTCAGTAGAGTTTCACAACAATTGGGTCTTAAAATGAACATGGATAAGACGAAAATTATGTCTAACGCCCTTGTTGTACCCACCCCACTCAAAGTTGGAGACTCTACGCTCCAAGTTGTCGATGAGTACGTATACCTGGGACAAACAGTCCAGCTGGGTAAATCCTACTTAGAGAAAGAGGTTACTCGTCAAATCCGACTTGGATGGGCAGCGTTCGGGAAGCTCCGCAATATCTTCACGTTCAAAATACCGAAATATCTCAAGACGAAAGTCTTTGACCAGTGTGTGTTGCCAGTGATGACATATGGCACCGAGACGTGGCCGCTCACGATGGGCCTTATCAGAAAGCTCAAAGTCACCCAAAGGGCTATGGAAATGGCTATGCTCGGAGTCTCTCACGATGTTGATGATGATGATTATGTTGAAATTAAACTCTCTCCAATAGTAAACACAGAAGATTTTTGGCTTCAGTAAAATTCTTTGGTACTTCATTTTAAACTGTTTTAGATCTAATATGATGATTTGTGTCTTGGGAGATCTATAGATTATAGAACGTAGAAACGAAATCGAGCGTAATTTATAGGTTTGTAAATGTAAGAACTTGTTCTAAGCTTTGCTTTGTCTTGATACCCTGGTCTCATCACTTACCTTCATCAATTCAATTCTATCTGTGACATATTGATGACTTGCTGATTTTTCCCTCTTATCCAAATGCCAGAGCTCAGTCAGATCAATTTTGTCCAATCGTCGACCAATATTGCCAACCAACGTCGTGTTTGGGAGAAATTCGCGACGACCGCCACCCATTATCACCTGTAGGGGATAAATAAAACAAGTTATTTTAGTAAAATTATTAAGGACCAATAACAGCTGCTAAGGAGGCCTTTGCCCAGCAGTGGGATTTGTTAGGCTAAAAAAAGTATTAGACAAGACGGGTCGTGTGCCTGTACTTCCATACAAATTTTCATCAACCATTTAAACCCTTTAAGGAAAGAATTTTCAAACCGATTTATGCTTCTAGACCCATCGGCGTAGTCCGTAACATGCTAGAAAAAAAAAACAGTGTGAGAAATGTAGATAGAGATATGTAGAAATAATATCGATAAACAGTGGCGCCACGTGGTTTGTGAAGCGATGTAGTTGCTGACGTCATTAAGAGATTTTAAAATCCAACAATGATTAAATGAGTTTAAGTATTGGTCGGAATATAGTTGCTACTTTTTGGCCATGACCACTAGTAGAATAAAAACGTTCCGTGCTTCGGAAGGCACGTTAAGGCGTTGTTCCTGGCTGCTGTCAATGGTAGCAGTCTTTAATCCAAAGTAGAGCCATTTGGAGGCTTGAAAGCTCTGACAGCCAGATGGCTTGGCTACTAACCGATTGGGTCTGGTTTGCCCTCTGGGTTGCAGAAGTCAGATGGCTCCACCAGTGCCCTCGTCGAATCAAAATATTCTGCCCTATTGTAAAATAAATTTTAAATTTGATTGTTTCGAAATAAAACCATATCGATGTCGGTTTTGATGCCAGAATTTGAGAATAGACCACCAATAGAAGGCAACAGTGCCAGCGCCTTTTCGATGTCGGTTTTGATGTCAGAATTTGAGAATAGACCACCAGTAGAAGGCAACAGTGCCAGCGCCTTTTTCAATATGTACAGATCACGACATAGTTGGCTCATTTAGATTTTTATTAACTCTTACTTTAATTAAAGCATGTTCACGGTAGCCAAATATCGTTTTCTGTATTGTGGATTACAATGTATACATGTTATTTCTATCCAATAACATTTTATGAGTGGAAATCACTCATTACCTACTTTAGCTTCGTAATGATAAAGTATTAAGTTGTTACAACTTTACAAGGTACAATTAAAAAGGATTACTTTAAAGTGGCATTAATATCAAGACATGTTCACTGTGAGTCACGTCTCGCACCTGTGATTATCATATGTCAACAAGTGAAGGAACTCGCCTTTTAACTGTAAAAATATTTAATTTTTGAGACATATGAATATATTCGCACCTATAGTAATTGTACTTGTATATCACAATTCCTGTATCCATCATCACAATCATCTGATAGATTTATTGGGGGACATTTTACATAAGGTCATCTGATCCCAAACTAAGCAAAGCCTGTTCTATCTTACCCTTAGCTTAAATATTACCATCTCTTGTAAACTACATGAAGCAATTTATGTTATGACTATAACTATGACTATGGGTACCAGAGACTGATATACATACATAAATAGATAAATAACACCCAGACACAGAACAAACACTTGTGTTCATAACACAAATGTTTGCCCTGGGCGACGATCGAACCCGCGGCCCACGACGTGAAAGGCAGACTCACTACCAACAACACCAACGGGCTTGTCAAATATAGATATCCATGGAGTAAAGTGTCGTCCAATGTCCTGAACTGCCTGGGTTCAGCAACGCCCGAATTACTAAATCGACCGTCCATAGTGTGTACCAGCCGCCTGGGGCAAAAAGTAATCATCATCATCAAACCATCCCATGAAACATCCACTGCAGGACAAGCTCCTTCCATAATTCCGGGTTTAACTGGAACAATGTGGAAGTACCTTAGCACGCTTGTTACCATTGCGGCTGGCACCATCGACCTCGGTTGTTGGTGACCGCAGTATGTAAGATGGTACAATACACAAAAGGAAACTGCTGCCCATCCTCTGGTTCATAATACCTTAGTCGCCTCTTGCGACATCCACGGGTAGAGATGGGTTAGTAGTATTCTTTGCCGGCACCTCACGGGAAGAAGGGGCAAAAGGTAGAATTTCGTAAATAAGTATTACTCGACTACGGCAAAAAGAAGGGTTATGATTTTGACCGGTATGTATGTATGTTCATCTATTCCCACTTAACTTCTAAACTACTTATTGTAATTTGACCAATGAATAACCGTTAGAAGCGTATTGATGATCCGCTGGTCATTGGATATAAGACGTTACAATAAATTGAATGTGGCGCCCTCTAGAGGACGTTAAGTCATGAGTGTAAAATAAAATATTTTTGAACGATGTTTGTTTCCCGTGGCACGACTGCGTGGCACTACCAGTAGTGTCATGTCTTTTCCCTTGACACTACTATTCTCATTAGCTGATTTGATTAGGTTCATACAACAAAATTACCCGTGGGTTACCCTATTTCCAATGACACTGCTACAGGTAGGTAGCATATTATGTTAATATAATGAAAGGGCTAAATTAGCACTTTAAAAAAAAAAATACATATTGTTATTTTTCTGAAGTTCCATAAATACGCAGAAAGAAGCAAGTGCCTATCCTCTGTGACAGAGTACGTGGGCGTAAGCTAAGACGCAGACGGAGCGGCGTGTACAGCACAGAACAGTATTTTATATTTCAGTTTTCCTCGTAATAAAGCTAGAGGTGTCTAATCACCTTTACGACACCCACGTGATTTAAAAAGGATGGCACTAGAATTAGGACTACAAGGTCACTAGTATTGGGACCCTTTATTATCAGACAGTGTTTTAGTAACAATATCTTATCTATGATGTCGACAGATCTAGATTCAACTGGTATTAAGACATGAATTACATTTAATCTGAGTTGTTATTATGGATTAACACATTTACTAACAATGTATGATTGAAGGTACGATCTTTTGATAAAGAATACGTTTAATTTAAATACGTATGTATCCTGTATACAAATATTGCTCGTTTGATAGTGTAGGATACATACTTATATTTGTAATCGGTTTCTCGAAAACGGCTCTATTTCGATAAAATTTACCATATGGAGGTTTTCGGGGGCGACGAATCGATGTAGTTGGTCTCTTGTCTAGGAAAATTCGTTTTCCCCGTGTTTTAAGCATTTTTAAAAATACGCGTTTTAGACAGAAACTTTAGAAGCGCCATCTGTTGGCGGGTAGCATAGCTTGCTCACCCTGTGATATGTTAATGTTGAGGCGGCTAATATAGAGCGAAGCTCGGTCGACCCGGTACTTTCTTATAATCCACAGAATACAATCTATCAGAAGCTGATAAAAAAGTTGGTTATTACTTCAAAACGATTTTTGCATGAAGACTTTTTACCAAATAGCGAAGAAGAGACGTTTGTATTCAGAACTTAAAGGCCAAGAAAAATAGAAAAGCTTTCCCAAAGCCTCAGTTATAACATAAGTAATATACACGAAAACAAAGAATAATTGTTCATATCCCGAATTCTCGACACATCTCGCTTCTTTGAAAAGTTGTTTAGTTTAGTATACAACTAAGGAATGTTTCCTTTAAAATACGACTTGTGAAGCTAAATAAAAACAAATATACAACTATGTTATGTAAATAATTGTTAATTCAGTGAAGGTCTTTTCCTTGACTAGAAACAATATACGTGGGACACTCAGAAATATTTGCGACACTAAAAAAAATTGTTCTACAGGTACATATATTTTTATTAAATCTTTTCAAAGTACTCTCCACCAGCCTCTATACAAAGATTCATGCGTCTGAACCAGTTTTCAAAACACTTTTTCCAGTCCGCCGTAGACACCTCGTTTACAGCCTGCTCGAACGCAGCCAGCGCATCTTCCGGCGACGAAAATTGTATCCCCTTGAGCTGATTTTTTATTTTTGGAAATAAAAAGAAGTCACACGGTGCTAGATCAGGGCTGTAAGGAGGGTGACCCAGGAGTTTGACTGGTGTGCTGTCCAGGAAGTCCCTCGTTTTGAGCGCGGTGTGTGCAGGCGCATTGTCGTGGTGGAGCAGTAGTCCGCGGAGCCCTGTGTTTGGTCGCTTGTTGCTCACAACAGAAAAAACTTCTGGTAAACATTTGGTAGTATACCATTCGGCGTTGATGCTTCTTTGATCTCGTAAGGGAATTGAGGCCAAGTGGCCAGTCAAATTAAAAAAGCTGGCGATCAAAATCTTCCCCCCGCTTCGAGATCGCTTCACTTTGGTAGGCGTTGGTTCATTTTGAAACACCCAAACTGTCGACTGGCGCTTGGTTTCTGGATCGTATTGATAAATCCAGGACTCATCACCTGTTACGATGTCGTAAACACGCCGAGACGAGCCTGCTTCAAATTTGTTCAGCATATCACGGCACCATTCCACCCGGGCCTGCTTCTGAGCGTCGGTGAGGTAGTGCGGCACCCAGCGCGATACTATCCTCCTCACGCGAAGATGCCCGTGTAGAATCTCGTGAACGCTTCCCGATCCAATCTTTAATATGTGCTGAATCTCCTGATATGTAATTCGCCTATTATCTTGGATTAAATTTTTCACTGCTAGCACGTTTTCTTCCGTAATAGCCGTCAAAGGGCGACCGCTTCTTTCTTCATCCCCCAAGGTTGGTCGACCGCGCCTAAATTCGTTATACCAACGATACACGGTTGCCTTGGAGGGGCCTTCATCCATAAATGCCATTTGAAGTCTATCGAACGATTCATCCGGTTTCAGGCGACACTTGAAATCGTAAAAAATCATAGCTCTAAAATGTTCCCGGCGCAGATCCATTTTTCAGTAAGACACGATACTTTGAATTGGCTCGCAAAAAATGTGGAGGGAAATTTTGAAAATGGAACACACATATTTTTACTTACAAGTAATCATATTTTCGAAAAAGATTCTGACCGGCCAGTCTCCCATATATAAAAACTATTTTTCGCAATACTTTCTGAGTGGCCTGGTAATTGACTATTTATTATAGTTTCAGCATAATTGTCTATAAACCGATAGTTCTTTATTTTGCGTTGTTTTATTTTTCTTGTGTTATATTTGTCCTTAAAAAATACTGAAGAGTCACAACTCAGAGTTACAATTCCAAAGAGCATAATGCTCACGCGACGAGTTTTGATTTGTGGTCACTACTGTAGAGCCATTCCGCTTCATATCTCCACAAAGAAGATCATGGATATTTAGTTGAACATGCATTCAAAACGTCACGCTCTTCTCCCGTCGGGGTAGGCAGAGACAGACCTCCACCTGCTACGACATACCTCCTCTTTTGCTCTACTTTTAAGTTTAAGAAGAATTCTAGACCTGGAAATTATTCCTTTCCATCTTCGTGGGTCTAGAATCTGATCAAGGTCCTGGATGGAATCCGATCTGGTCAAGGTGGCGGGGCCGCTGGATGCGAGCAGCGCAGGACCGGTCGTCATGGAGATCTTTAGGGGAGGCATATGTCCAGCAGTGGACGTCTTTAGGCTGATATGATGATGAATAAGTTCCACCCAGAGATATGGCTATATCGAACGTCAGTGAGTATACTTTATCTGAGGATCCACCCTTGTGTCGTTGATATACTATCCTCTAGGAAAGATGCAGAAAATCGCTTCATGCGAATGAAGCGATTTGCTGCATTTTTCATAATAGATGGAGAGCTGGCAACGGATCGAGTTGACTGATTTATAGAGCAACGAAACCACCCTAATTAGTAAGCCCTACTGCTCTTATTCATAGACCCAGGCGCGTGCCCAGGCGCCTGTAGCAGTGCGTTGGTGGGGGTGGGAATGGAGGGGCATAAAAGATGTTGACAAAACAAATGAAGTGGAGCCATTTATGAGCTCTGTGTTTGGTGTCGTATTATAGCCAGTAATTCACTGAATTTGAATATCAAATTGGCAGGTGTTTTAGTCGGTGGAAAAGTAGTGGCAGGCGCTATATAGCCAGTTTCTCCGGTATAATATTTACCAAAGCCCCTTAATAGATGGCGCTATAGGTTTTCTAACACGCGCTATTCTCAGAAATTATAGAAAGCGAATTTTTGACAGACATGAGACCTTTTCAGACTGATACGAAAAATAGATTTTTCGTAACCGATAACCCCCCGCATAGTAAATTTTATCGAAATCGTTAGAATGATTTTTAAAAACCGATTACGATGTTGATGGCTGTGTATTAATTAAGGTGCCCCCAATTTTGAGTAATTTTTTACCAAATAATATACACCAAATTTTGTCTACCAAAATGGATGAATGTACACCAAATTTGCTTCTGGCACTTCGCCGGCCGCTGCCGCAGCACGCTCGCTCCGCTCGCTCGGCTCGTGCGTTGTGGTCGCAAGATAACCTTATACAACCTAACCGAACCGGTTACCCAAATTTGGTGTCCGTTCAGCCAATTTGGTTTACATTCATCCATTTTGACTGAAGTGTATTGGGGTATAAAAAAATATTTTGGGAATCATTTAATTTGTTGCCGATGTTGATGAACGATATTAAGGGGGCTTCCGTACTAAAACGTGTGTTTAGTAGAGGTGGGTCGGTA
Source organism: Athrips mouffetella (assembly GCA_947532105.1). Taxonomy (NCBI): domain Eukaryota; kingdom Metazoa; phylum Arthropoda; class Insecta; order Lepidoptera; family Gelechiidae; genus Athrips; species Athrips mouffetella. The sequence goes on along the minus strand of OX383972.1, from coordinate 7,119,988 downwards.
CGCGATTTTCTAATACCGAAACGTAACTAGTTATCAGTACCCGATAACGGGTTTTGAAACTATTTATTTCAATAACTATGTATTTTTTGGTATGGCGATTCAAGAAGCGACTTCGTTTCTGTGCGTTATTGGTATTATTGCGTTATCGCGGTGAACAGGGTATTTCGTTATTTTAGTTATTCGATATTAACGGTATTGTAAATAAAAAAAAAATCTTGAGGACTAGTGAATATTGTAAATTATTTACTTTTCTTCGTTTGCGCATTGACCAAAATGGCATTTTTTTTCATAATCTACAGTTTAGTTTTTATTTCCAATTTCGTTGTTTCTAAACTTAGGTTAGGTAGGCGTTATACCTACGCAGTTTTTTTTCGATAAATAGTTTCGCCCAATAAATAGTTATTGCAGAACCGAATACCGTATTTTAGTTATTGCACTGATACATAGTTATTGAAACTATTTACGTTGCATAACGCCCATCTCTAGTGTTTAGGCGATTTTTGGTCGATTTTAGTTTTAGCACTTCCTGTAAAAACGGCAACACGTACAAGCGTGAAAATTGGTATGTTTATAAGCATAAGCTATAGAATACCGACAAATAATAAAAACTGGTCATGTGAATGTTGGAGTTGATGTGCGACTTTACGTTAGTAGTACGGAACCCTCGGTGCGCGAGTTCGACTCGCAGTTGGCCGAATTTTTGAGTTATGCGCATCGTTTGTGTCCTTACTTGTAGCAAGGTAATTTTAGAGTAAGAAATTTCACGATAATCATAATCAATTTTGTTGTGAGTTATCCGATTTATATTTCCAAATATTATTGTAAATTGACATTAACCTCGGTGGCTGTGTCGAAATGAATCAAAACTTTACTTTTGGTTCGTTGCATTTTACTTTGTGCCTTATATTTATTTTTCTGACAAAGAACATACTCCAATCAGTACTTAGTTACTACGGAAAAGCACCCTAAGCCGATGAACGTGCAAGTAGATGAAGCGAGGAAATTAAGTACGAAAAGATAAGATCGTTAGCATTAAAGGATGTCTGTCTATCTATACAAGAAAGAGGCGTGATGTTTGATAAATTAATATATATGTTCAATGCATGTTACCGCCTAAATAAACTAGGCGCACTACCCAGTAAAAAGAAACTATACTTTTCATACCTTAAAAGACGATTTTCCTAAAATGCTGATATATGTGTTTCTTAATGTTTTAGCCTAAATCTAATTCCAATGACATCCACGATAACTGGTCCTGCGCTGCTCACATCAAACAGCTTTCCACGACCTTGACTATCCACTTTGTGGGGGCCTGCCCACAATTACCTACGTCTTCCGGTTTGTGGTCACCACGCTAGATCCTTTCCACCCAATCAGTTGCAGCTATAGCAACCGCAGATTTCATCATGTGGTGCTTACCTTAAAGCGTTTCCCAGGATCGCTCGTAACGAGCTGATGCGCAATGTCATGGCACCCAAGGACCTTGCACTCGACGGGCACATCAGCGTCTGATTCCCAGTTCCTCTCAGACACGTGAGCATACATTCCTGCTGGTGATGCGTGGGTGACTCTTGTTGTTGTCACAAGACCTGGAAAGAATTAAATCTTCGTAATCACTAATCATCATCATCACAGTTTCACTATGAAGGTTGCTCCGTAAATAAGATTGGCAAACATCTGTCAGAAGTCATGTAAATGGGGATGGTCATCATCATCATCATCATATCAGCCGAAAGACGTCCACTGCTGGACATAGGCCTCCCCTAAAGAACTCCATGACGACCGGTCCTGCGCTGCTCGCATCCAGCGGCTTCCCGCGACCTTGACCAGATCGTCGGTCCACCTTGTGGGGGGCCTGCCAACGCATGGGGATGGTAATAGGCCTCAAATAAAATGAATTCACCATAATATTACTACAAACGGTGTTACCCAGCATTTTTATGGCGCCCCTAGCTATTGACATCCTCCAAAACATGCAAGCAAATGATGGTCAGTGAAAATCCTATTCATTAGTGATCATTTCATTTTTCGTTTCCCATATTATTCCTTAAGTAGACGGCACACCGAAGACTTAGGCAGCCGATAGTTTAAATTAGTAAGAAGATGTATTTAAGGTTTGTACGATGCACCAACTCAATTCTTCATACCATATTCTACTGACCTCACTACCGGCAGTATAGGCTGGCTTAATAAAATTGTCTGCGGTGTGGGCAGGTATGATATGTTCATCTGAACGTCCAGCAAAGAGGGATAAAATGCAGCAGCGTGAACGAAAGAGAAAGATATAAGATAACTTCTTTCTTTCCTATATCAGCATCAAGTCAATGTCATATCAAAGTCATGGAAGTCTGGATGGTCGTGGATTTTGAGAGCTTTGAAGTCATATCATAACATCCCATGAAACGTCCACTGCAGGACAAGGAGCTCCAGCCAGCAAAAACCGTGGTACTTTGGAGGGGATTTCGTCATCACGCTTGTAAGCGTTGCGGCTGGTGACCGCTGTTGTTGGTGACCGCAGTATGTAAGATGGTACGATACACAAAAAAATGGTGCTGCCCATCCTCCGGGTAATAAGCCCTTAGTCGTCTCTTACGACATCCACGGGTAGAGATCAGTTGGTACTACTGTTTGCCGGCACCACACGGACTGTGTTCAAGTATTATATAATTATAAATGTCATCTTCTCTGAACCTGCCTATAAATCTCAGAATAGAAGATTTTTTTAATGTCAATCAAGGCTAATTTAGACATAACTCTCAGATTGCTGCTGTCAAATTTTTCCTCTACAAATTCATCACAGTAAAATATTATAATAAGCTAATAAACTAAACGTGGATGACAATGGGTTATAACTTGCTGCTTTTATGGGATAGAAGTAATTTAGACTTATTGTTGTTACGATTGTTTTTCTTTATGACTTACATATTTGTACGTCAATAATAATGTTTTAAATTAAAGGCCACGAGAAGTATAGTATTTGCACAAGTGCATAATTTACTCGCATGTTAATAAAGTATAAGTAAATGTCGTCGAAGTAAACGACTATAATTTATACCTTTTAATTGAAATGGTGTCTAAAATATGACAAACTATCATGGAAAATTTATATAAATTACAGGCATTTTCCGACATTTATAAAGTACTTATTTTTGAAAAGATTCAATAGGTCCATGTTTAATTTTTTTTTACTGTCAGGAATTTTAGACGTTTCGATTTGTTACTTTTACACACTTCTACAAGATTATTTTATTTTAAGATCACTGGCAAAGTTCTGATAATAACAAAAAATATGAGAAACTTTTCTAAAATAAAAACATGCGTCGGAATACAAGAAAAATTATGGTCATCCAAAACTTTGGTTAAAAGGAAAGAAAAAAAATCTACTCTTTTTCTTCGGAGAAGTAGTTCTAATTAAAGTTATTATGACATAGATTTTGAACACGGAACACTCGGTTATCTCTTAAGTTTGTCAACAGCAATCAAAACAGATAAGATCGTGAAAATTGTAAACAGTAAAATCTTTTGCAGTGCAAATTTTTTTAGGGAACCTGTAGTCCTGGAATGGACCTGATAAAAGATGGTTAAGACTTACCAACATCGAGTCCTTGCTCCAAAGCCCACTGGCCAATAGACGGAGACCAGTTGGACTCGTAGAGCTGGGAGTAGCAGGATCCTCGAGTGACGTTTCCATCTAAACCGATGACTCCATACTTGGTCTTGGATCCAGTCAGGTAGGCTGTTGCTGTGCAAGCGGAGTCAGGCACTTGGGCGTCTATGCAGTATGTCTGAAAATAATTTAAGAGTGGAAATCAGACGTTACCTTGTGAATGTTCACATAGTGATGGATAAAAAGGAAATTACAACTAAAACTCTATCATACTCTATAAAAATTTTAAACATAAAAGTTGCTTTACAACAAGTAATGTAGGAAACTAATTGTTTTTTTTAACAAACAATTTAAGGATTTAAATTTGAAGTCGAATAATTGTTTACAACGAGTTAATTTAATATAATAAAAATCAACGCATATTTGCTTACAACTTCCAGAAAGATGGTTGTTCAAATGAGCAAAGTGCAACACAAGTGCCGGCAATTTTTTTTATACTTCACCTTCTCGGAAAGTACCAGTACAAGTAAGTCCTGTTTTAAAAACTAAGGAGAAGATACGTCATTTCTATGGTATAAATATGCGGGGGGAAAAGTTATATGGAAATCCATTGTTAACGTGTTTTAGCGGGATGGAATTTTGTATGAAAATCCACTGTTACAGTGTTTTTTTTTCTTAAATTTTGATCAAAATCTGTCGATAACCTCTTTTAATATCATAATGCCAAAAAAATAAAAAGTTTTTATCTCTAAGACCGCGAAATGATGCTGGCTACCTGCACTTTTCTGAAAAAATCATTAATTTGAAAAAAGAACGAAACCAAAATGTGGAACGAATGCGCGCGCGCGAATTAGGTACCTATTCTTGAAAATCACCGTGTGATAAAATCTTACTCAATAAAATCAAAATTTCTGTTTTTTTCTTATCAACAGGGAAAAATTATAATGCATCAATATAAATTAGTGTTGAAGTGTTAAATTTTATAAAGTATTACTAACGTTTTAACACTATCAGGGTAAAATTAAAAAGTTTAAACCTCCAAGCCTCCAAGCGATATTTTATCACCCAGTGATTTTCAAAAATTGGACCCCTGTTTTCTTTACAAAGTTGTTGGAAGTTTTAATTGTAGTTTTGTTGGTGCGTGCTTTTTACAAAAAATGTCGTCAAATAGTGACAGTGATGAAGAGTTTTTGACGCCGCTAGAACTACAAGAAAGTGCGCAAGCGGTTATTGATTGCCTGAAAAATCTCGAAAAAATACAACAATGTAGGTATGTGATAGTTTTATACGTTGAAAAAGCTAGAAAAAAGCGCATTGATTTTCGGAAACTGTTTTGCTTGCTTATTATAGTGAAAAAGCGTATAAATATAAGCCAAGTCTTTGTATTCCATGTTGAAAAGTACCATATTGGCAAGACAGGATATCAATATAATGGAATACAAAAACTTACATCATATCTGAAAAGGAAATCTGAAATATTTTCCTCGTAGGTGAAGTATAAAGCATTATGTATCACTCGAAAGAAAGTGCGATTCCCAAGTCGGGTGTATTGAGTCCTTCGGCTTCGCCTCAGGGCTCAAACGACACCCTTGTTGGGAATCGGTCACTTTCTCCTCTCGATGAACAATGTACTAATATAACATCACGTCCACGGCAGAACAGGGGACGAGAAACTTTGGAGGGGAATTACCATAGTCAGCACGCTTGTACGCGGCGGCTGGCGAACACTGCTGTTCTTAGTGACCGCAGTATGTAAGATGATACGGTACACGGAAAGATGCTGCTGCCTATCAACCTTTTATGACACCTACGGGTAGAAATGGGTTGGTGGGTACTATTCTTTACAGGCACCACACGCTCCAATCAAAATATATAAAATAGCTTGTCCTGACTTAATGACTGACAACGCCGAGCCGGAACCACTATAGCTACAGATCTGGAATTTTGTACACAGGTTTCTTGCACTTCAGAACTACCCACTAAGGAAGGATTTTTCAAAATTCATCCCCTTAGAGGGTGAAATAACGGATTAAAGCTTTTTAATTATATAAAGAAAATTAATGTTGCACTTCAACAAAAAACTCTTGTATGACTTGATCTAATGAATGAACCATTCGGCTTTTTTTGTCAACTCTACACTTCGTGATTTTATGGTGAGTTCTTTTCGACCGTAATATCATTTTGTGTATAAAACATTTAAACATTTTAATTTTGTTAATTACCAAATCATTTGCATAGCATAACCAATGCTACCGTTTAATTTGACGAATTGATTTAAAGTAAACCAGAAAGAAGTAAATCCAAAAAGATTATGAAAACAATAAATTCTGTGGCGAAAACATTAAAGAGATCACACAAAGACACATTACAATTAATTAGCATATTAAAGATTCTGGAAGCGATTTTTTTGGCCATATTGCCATCTGTTGGTGGACCATACCTACAGAGCGTAGCTCGGTCGCCCAGGTGCTATTTATATATTTACTCACAAATTTCTGATCCAGTTCAAATAAGGTTTCATAATGCATTCGGCTAATTTTGGCGCAACATACTCTATTTATGTCACAAGTGAGCTAACGAGCAGGTGGGCCACCTGTTGGTAAGTGGTCACCATGGACTGATCTTATGGCAGAATTTGACACTAACAAGACAATAAAGCGCATTTGATAAGAGAGATAATTTAATTTTTTAATTTCTCAAGAATGTTTCTTTGGGAAAGTTGTTCAGTTTCGTTGACTAAGCAATCCCTTTTAGTTTTCGGTACACCGTCCCTTACACCCTATATATTTTCACATCCTTATTTAATTATTACTTTTACACACTGTTAACTTAAAACTAACCATGATTTCGTATTCACAAGTAAAACTTCACAATAGTATGATTTAAATAAGTATTTTATGCGTTGTTAAGGAGAAGAACAGCCGCAAATAAAATTGTAATAAAGTCATTTTACTTTAGACAAGCAAAGACACAAGTTAATTCTTCACACTGTCAGTTTTCAATGATTTATTTAAATTTAAATATTCATGCATGACTAAAGTGGTTGTAAAATCTAAATAGGACTGATCTGTTTCGCACGACTTACAATTATGCAGCATTAGTTAAATTGTAAAATATACTGAAGGGTGTGAATCTGCCCATGAAAATGAACAACTTTTCCCAAGGAACATAGGTCATAGAACAAAAAAAAATTTTGACTTATAGAAACTGCATCAGCTGATAGCGCATTTTTGGTTTTTCGTATTTCGACCTATGTTCCTTGAGAAAAGTTGTTCAGTTTCATGGGCAGATTCACACCCTTTATTATTATCACACCTTTCCGTTATAGGTTGTATATACCACTTTTCAGCATAAAACATTTATTTAACAAAAATATTTATCACCAGTATTCCATGTTACTTTGAGAAATAAACAAAATTTAATTTATAGGCAGGCAGGCTGTAAGTAGGTTTAGATCACTCGTGCAGTATAGGTTCATTAGCCTAGGCAAACCCTTACCGATGCCAGAAACAAGTTTCGTGCAGATTTGTAAAATGCCTAGGCATTATATAAAACGGTGATTTTTACAATTTTCCTGCGACACATACATGAAAATACAAGTAGGGAATGTTCCGTAAACATACATTTAAAACGTCAAAAAAAAATCTTATTGTTTTTACAATTTCAAACGATTACTTGTTAAAAATAAAATCTCAAAGAAGACCGAACAGGAAAGCGGACCGATCGGGAAAGTGGACCGAACAGGAAAGTGGACCAATCGGGAATTTGGACCGATCGCTCCGGTGAATCAAATGGGAACCGGAGGGCTCCGGAGGGGTTTAAAATGGTCAGCAGCAGGTCCGAGCAAGGCGAGGATCCAAACGTTTTGGATTCGGTAGTATTTGAGTTTGTCAAACTTCCTTGGTAAGTATACAAGTCTCAAAAAGCCGATTTGTAAAATTATACAATTTGCCTGCGACACATACTTAAAAATACAAGTAGGTTGAATGTCGCGTAAACATGTATTCAAAATGTCAAATAAAAAACTTAATGCTTTCAAAGATTCAAAACATTTGCTGTTTAACAATAAAAATCTCAAAAAAGACCAAACGGGAAAGTAGACCGAACGGGAAAGTGGACCGAACTGGAAAGTGGACAAATCGGGAATGTGGACCGACAGTTCCGGAGGGGTTTCAAAAGGACAGCAGCAGGTTCCAAACTCTTTGGGTTTTGTCAAACTTCCTTGGTAAGTACACAAGTCTCAAAAAACCTTTTATACAGGCCAATAAACCACATTTTTTCTGTAACAAAAGGTACTACATCACACCCGATGGCTATCAATGTCAAGACGGCCTTGACAGTACTGTCGTCTAATTAAATAGCGTGCAAGATAATTTCCTCCGCGTTTCCTTCCCGGCATTGTTACAATGTCATCTGCAAATCATGATGAAAATACCTATCTGACATTTAGGGCTTCTAAGGCATTTTATCCTATCCTATCATATTTGTATATACTAGGTCGTTTTTTTGGACCTGATATGCGTATGCCCACCTTATTACAGAGGTCAAAAGCAACAACTTTTGATCTACGACTTTGCTAACAACGCACAAAAAATTTTCGACTCCCCATACTAAAGTGGTCACGTGACCGACCCATTTTGTATGGGAAGTTGAAAATTTTTCGTGCGTTGTTAGAAAAGTCGCACAACAAAAGTTGTTGCTTTTGACCTCTGTAATAACATGGGCATGCGCAAATCATGTCCAAAAAAATTACCTCGTTTATACCGGCTCTAACGATTTCAATGAAATTTTCCATTCGGGGGTCTTCGGGGCCAAAAAATTAATCTAGCTTATTCCCATGTCTGGGTAAATTCGTTTTCTCCATTTTTAGGGTTCCGTTTCCAAAATGGTGAAAAAAGGAACCCTTATGGTGCGGCTTTGTCTGTCTGACTGTCTGTCTGTTTGTCTGTAACACCTGTATTTCTCAGCAACCACTCATGCTATCGACTTGAAATTTGGAGTAGTTTTAGAATATGCTTGTCCAACTTAATATAACTTTAAAAAAATATGATCATTAATGTACAGGGGGCCGAAAAAGGAGGGGCAAAATATCATATAAAAGGGCTTTATTTGTACATTCTAAAATATATTTTTGTATTTTTTACCACTTAGTTTTCAAGTTTTGATGATAAAAAAATATACCATTCCCCCCTTATCTCTGAAGTTTGTGAAAAGAAAAATCTGAATTGATTGCAGTCGATAGAAGTTTATGTAAATATTACAGCAAAAAACTAAAATGATCTCCAAAAAACCTTTATAAACAAATTTAGTTTTGCGGTCCCAAAAATGGACGTTTTTGCTTCCAAAAATAGTATAGGCACATCGGAACCCTCGGCGCGCGAGTCCAACTCGCAATTGACCGGATTTTTAATAAGATAAAGCCTGTGTGTATTTATGTCTCTATATTATCATGAGCTAAAAAATAATTACAAATTAATTAAAGTATTAAGAAATTTTGATCGTTCTTATTTGACTGGATAGTACTGAGTTAAAAATTACCTTGGAAAACTATTGAGGTATATATTTTAAATGCTCATGGCCGTAGATAAGATTACTTACAGAAACATTTAATACATGAAAAGAAGGTACTCAACTTCAAGTGTGTTTGAACAAATGTAAATTTTTAAAATTTTTTACAATTGTTGAATAAACAAAGATTGAAGTAGAATCCACCAGGCGAGTGTAAATGAAAACTTTGGAGGGGACGGCCTCGGCAAATGTTTCAAGACCAAATTCAGGACGTTCTCAAAAAAGGCAATGTATGAAAAGGTTGATGAAAGTAGAGGAATCTAGAGAAGTATGTCACGATTGTAGCAGATGGAGGACTGTGGTCTCTGCCTACCCCGACGGGAAAAAAGCGTGACTGTATGTATGTATGCTTATAATTGTTATATAGATTTCAATACAATACAAATATACTTTATTGCACACCAAGAAATACAAGAAATAGTTACAGTAAAAGAACAGAGTAGTACAAAAGGCGGCCTTATTGCTAAAGTAGCAATCTCTTCCAGGCAACCTTTAGGTATAGATGTCCGCACATTGACAAACCTAAAATTTTAAGTAAGCTGTAAAAGGGCTCATACACATCATATTATCACCATTATCAAGTCACTACCTTAGTCTTATTACATCTCATACAATTACTCACATAAATTACATTTAGTTCCCACAACTTACAATGTGTCAATTGAAAATACTTTTTCACGGAATAACTTTTTTTTACCGGTTTTAATGGACAAGAGCGTGGTTTATTATGTAAAGGGCAGCTTGGCAAAACCGAAAATTTTTTATTAGGAAATGTTTGACGAAAAAAAATACAAACTGTGTAATCAAGTTTATTAACTCTATTAATAACATTGAAATTGCTGAAAAAATGCATAATTGATTGTTTATAGAAACAGCCTACTGCACTATTTGGAATCACTATCACCCAATCGGAAGCGTATGACGTCACTTTACGCGTGGCCTCTGCGGCGTCTGCGCAGAAACGGTTTCCTTGAACGTGACATATCGGTAGACTTGACCGAAGCCCCATTCAATGTCAGTTTAGTCGGTTCTTGTAGTGGTTGAGGAATGTAATGCAATAGAATACATAACGTACGAATACGCCTGTTATGAATATCAAAAGTGCTACTTGCATTACTATAGTCTCTACCTAAAAACATCGAAACACTTTAAATTAACCACTCATATCAACGCATGGCCTTAACCCCTATCCTTTGAGAATCTGTTAGCTTCAATCTATGTACGCACTACTCCTTTCTACAGTTTTCTCGCCTGAACTTATATGAAGAGCATCCCAAAAACTTTTAGAATAAAAGTCGACATTACCAAGGTCATTAAAATATCAGCCTTACTTATAAATCAACGTTTTCGCGAGTATATAATAATAGTTTTATTTTTGAATTCTTATTTTCGAACACTTTACTTAAATAGAGTTACTCTGGTCGTCTTCCTGCATTGTCCAGTCAAACTTAGATTTGTTCAATTTTAAACGTGTCAAAAAATACAAAAGGGCTAATCTTCAAGTGAACTACTTGATTAGCCATCCGAAACTGATCAACCGCTATACAATCACAAAAACTCTTACGAAATCTTGCTTAGGTAACTTGTTTATATCTCTATTAGCGACGTTTTAACTGTTACTAGTATTTTTAGTTAGTATGATACTACCTTAAAAATTTGCTGTATCTGAGTTATATATATGTATAGTTTCTTGCTAATTGCAACCAGCATAATAGCACTCAAGTATTCTACTATTCGACTATCACTAAATTATCAGTACTTATCTACATGGATGAGTGAATTAAGTAATACATTACTTATGACAACCCTATGATATATATTTTTATATTTGCCAATTTATAATCTTCTATCTATATAGTTCGATTATTAGCAAATTACTTATCTACATAGATGAGTGAATTAAGTAATACATTACTTATTATGACAACCCAATGATATTTATATTTTAAAGTTGCCAATTTATACTCTTCTACAAAGTAGAAAATCGCAAAATTTCACAACCACAGGCAGGATTCGAACCTGCGTCTTCTGCGTAAGTACCGCAGACGCTTTACCATCGGGCAGGACCACAGTAGCCTAGTTGGTAAAGCGTCTGCGGTACTTACGCAGAAGACGCAGGTTCGAATCCTGCCTGTGGTTGTGAAATTTTGCGATTTTCTACTTTGTAGATTTATCCGAACACAGGAAGTGTTAAAATAAAATCATTTTCAATTATACATAGTGTTACCAATTTTCAACTCGAAATCTGTCTGCAATGATGGACTAGTTGAGCTAGTACAGCAAAAATGCTTGCTAGGTGGCAGCACAAACGCAACGTTGGAATGCGTATAGAGGTCGCTAAATTTCACAACATCGGGCAGGACCACAGTAGCCTAGTTGGTAAAGCGTCTGCGGTACTTACGCAGAAGACGCAGGTTCGAATCCTGCCTGTGGTTGTGAAATTTTGCTATTTTCTACTTTGTAGATTTATCCGAACACAGGAAGTGTTAAAATAAAATCATTTTCAATTATACTCTTCTGTCTATACTATACTAAGTGTATGGGACAAGTTGGCAAATACTGAAAGGGAATGATCAGTCAACGTATCTAAACAACTTTCAGCTTATAAAACTTTCCGGAAATGAATATAAAATCAGGTTCTCAATACAAACTGTCCAATTAAGTGCAATTTTGTATGAAGAGGCCGATATTTTTTTTTTTCAATTTCGGAAAGTTTTATTTACTGTAAGTTGTTCACTTACATTGACTGATCATGCCCTTTCAGTAATTGTCTACCTGTCCCTTACACCATGTATAGTTCGACTGTTAGCAAATTACTTATCTACATCGATGAGTGAATTAAGTAATGTTACTTACGACAACTCAAAGATATTTATATTTTAAAGTTGCCAATTTATGCTCTTCTATGATTTAGATATAAAATTGTAAAAGACCGACAAAATACTTTTACAATCTTTATAAATATGATGTTGGTTTGAAACCCTTTTAAACGATGTCACCCAAATCCTGGACACATCCTGAGTGTTTTATCGTGGACAAGGGAAAAACCTTGAAAATGCAGTCAACAAGTAAAAAATTCCACTTGTACAAAGTTCTACTGTAATAGTTAACATAACCATAGCATGTTATACTTAGACCATGGAACTGAACAACTTTCCCAAAGTAACATAGGTACGAAAAACAAAATTTGACCTCCCAAAATGCGCTATCAGCTAAAGTTTGTATGGGAGGTCAAAAGTTGAATTTCGTAATTCGAACTATTGGGGAAAGTTCTTTAGTTTCATGGTTTGAATAACATACTAAAATTATGTTTACTATTTCATTAGGACCTTGTTAATTGACAGAAAAATATACTCTGTCTGCGTTTTTGCTAGCTGTTGGTATTGTTTAATACCATTTATAGTATGCTTCTAGCGTATTATGTCGATATTATAAATTTATGCCTCACTAACCTTAGCCAATCCACTAATAGGAAACTTCTCAAAACTCAGGACATTTTCTTCTCCCAGCCCCTTTTCCAGCTGTCCGCCATACGTCCTCGCAGCCATGATCGTTGGTAGTGACATTCCATCTCCAATGAACAGGATCCCATTGAGGGCCTTGTTCTTATTATGGGTCGTCTGGACTTTGCTCTTTACAGTTTCTTTGGCTAAGTTCCTCCAGTAGTACCCGCGCTTCTCTTCAGCTGGGATGTACGCTGGATTCATTATAGTTTCCAGTACTTTTTTTGGTTTCTGTGTCGTGTCATCTCCTGGTGAAAAAGAACATAATCAATGAAAGACATTTGAATGATTTTTCGTAGATTATTTTAACATTTTTGTGATATACGGAGTGTTTATTGAAAGAAATTGGGAGTGACGACAATTTCTAACCTTTCAAAACACAATATAAAAATTTGACATCCCCCGTAGAAACTGCATCAGCTGATAGCGTATTTTATATGGGATGTAAAATTTTGAGTTTCGTTAAACGACTTATGTTCCTCGAGAAAAGTTGTTTGGTTTCACGGGCAGATTTACATCCTTCAGCTTTACTCTTTCTGTTAAGGGGCTGATACGAGCTGAATTACCTCCCTTTCTAACAAAGGGCAGAATGCACGTGCTAGAACGGAGCGGATTCGCGCTGTTTTACGTTTTTCGCTCATTTTTGCATTTTTCTCAAAATCTGTACCCATTGTATTAATTATCAAATAGCTATATTACTATGCATAATGTATTGAATAATGTGTAAAAGTTTTAGTATCATAGATTAATGGGTACTTAAGAAAAACGGGTTAAAAGCAAAAAGGTAGAGGTAACTTTGGATTTTTTTTATGGCGTACAAAATATAGTTAATCGTGTTTCGGAGTCGGCCATATTCTTGGAAAGATGCTTTATTATCACATAATTTTTTTTCACGGCCATATATTCATCACTTTTCGTTAAGAATCTGCTCAAGTGAAGCGTATTTAGCTCTTATCAGCTCCTTAACCCTTATCTTTCAGGCTGAGTAGAGCCTTAGGGTGTATAAACGTAGAAAACGCGTAGGAAGCCTGTGCCGATCTACTAGCGCATTTCGAAACCGGTCCTCGCTGTTAATTAGCATCGGTTCCAGAAACGCTGTTAGTTTTCCCTGCTTTCTACTACACTACACTACAGTTTCCCACTGGTAGGTGGACGGGCTACCCACTGCGCTAGAGTGGAAATTAAAACATTGGCGTCAACTTGTATACGCCCTTAGTACCTACCATTAAATAGAGAGACAGAAAACCATTTTTATTTGAATGTCATGTTTCCGTTTTTGGTTACTGACGTAGAAATTCAAATATAGACTTTATTAATTCTGATAATAGGTACAGCCGAAACAAGACTTGTCTCTACAAAGAAATTTAATTGATAAAGTGATAAGTATTGTGCCTACTTAAAGGGATTCGTGCCATTGAATAAAAAAAATAGTTTTCAGACTATATGGTGAAATCGGGACTCAAAAACATACGCGAGGGGCTTCTTTCAATCGAGGAACTCCAAAACATAGTGCATGTAATTTGTTACAATTTCGTAATTTTTATAATACAAAAGGTGAAGTGAGATTTTCATTGATCCACCTTCTCTTAGACATTTGATGTGATTTTGCCAAAATACTACCCCACTTTGAACTCATAATCTATTCTTAATCATATTTACTGGACGTCTCTTTATCTTTCGGTTTTATTTTATCAATATACTGTTCTATTCTGACACCACTGCCGGGTCAAAAATATATATGTTCCTCCAAAAATAGTGAACATAGTTACTTAGACCATGAAACTGAACAACTTTTCCCAAGAAACTTAGGTGGAAATACGAATTACCAAATTTGACCTCCCATACAAAATGCGCTACCAGCCAATGCAGTTTCTATGGGATCTGTGTTCCTTGGGGAAAGTTGCTCAGTTTTATGCTCTGAGTAACATACTGAAATGATGTTCAATATTTCTTTAGGACCTTATATGTTTAATATTACGCTAGCCAAGTAAAGGCAAGGTAAAGGCCTTCATAGCGGTCCTTAAAACAATAAATATAAGAAATAAGGTTGTAGCAGACGACGCACTTGACAATTTTGGCCAACAATACATGCGTTTTTACCTTGAGAATTTATGCAAAAATTATTCTCTCAGAAACCGGTAGTCTGAGGCGATAGTGATAAGGAAAAGGTTCCAAGAACACTTTCCATTGTTGATCTGTTTCGATATTTTTCCTTAATCAGTTCTACAACAAGGATACCAATTAATATTTTTTATTTTTACAATGCAGTTTCGTTCCTTGTGGTGCCGGCAAAGAATAGTACCATCCCATATATACCATCTGCAAAGGAGTTGAAACAGTCGCCATGACCGAAATCGGTCGGATAGAATATATATATATATATACCCGTGGGTTTCGTAAGAGGCGACTGAGGGTTATAAACTGGAGGATGGGCAGCAGCATCCTCCTGTGTATCATACCATCTTACTTACTGCGGTCACCTACAACCACGGTCCATGGTGCCAGCCGTAATGCTGACAAGTGAGGTGACTATGGTACTTCCCCTCTACATTCCAGCAAAGGCTAGGATTTTGGAGGGAGTTTCCTGTTAATATGAGACTCCGGTAATGTCTTTGTAAAGCTGTTAGCTGACTCTGAGTTCATTACTAGGACGTTCTAATATAATGATTTTTGCTCTACTCCGCATAGTTTACAGAGCTTACACCTTACATTATCAATAATCATTGATAATATCCTGATATTTATGCACAGAAAAAATGGTGGGAAATGTTAATTGATGAGACCTTTGTGTGTCAAAAGGGTGACAGTAAATTTTCAAAATGATCCCATTTTTATGTTGCTTATTTGGACCACTAGGACAAGACCAAGACATGCATACTCGTACATAATATCACGCCTTGTTACCGTCGGGGTAGGCAGAGACCACATTTCTCCACCTGCTACGATCTTGATATACTTCCTTTGCTTCCTGAACTTTCATCAATCCTTTTATACATGCTCGTCGGTTTAGGGTACTTTTAAAACCGTTACCATGCTTTTTGCCGTAATACTATAGGAGGACAATAATAAGAGTTCATTGATGTATATGGTCAGTATATTTTTGTCTTTTTTCTAGCAGGTGTATAGAAATATCCGTGTATGAAACGTCTCCTTTCACAGTTAGCGATTTCCCCCCGCATGCTTAGTAAGCGTTGTAGCTGGCTTCTTGTACCACGGTTGTAAGTGACTGCAATATGACAATGTATGATGGTACAATATGCCCATCCTCCGGTTAACCCCCCTTTAATCGCCTTTTACGACACTCTTGGATAGAGATGGGGTGGTCACACACACGTCGGGCTATTTTGGGTATTTTGGGTTTTGGGTCCGAGATAATCCGTTACAATAATATGAATATTTATTTTTAGTGTTCGTAATCAGTAAGTAGTACGACACAGAGGCAAACTAGACTAGCAACGTAAAATTAGTATCACTACAATTGATTTCTAAGACATATTATCGAGAAGTCCTCGGACACGTTTCGTTATTATTGTATTGCCATTGAAAATTCTTCCGCTCGTGATCACGTTTTCAAAATACGACCTGGCATGATAATAATACGTTATTTTTTATCAATAGTTGTGTTCTATCGCGTCTGTGAGAATTGTTTTATGCAATAATAGGAACGTATACAACAAGGAATGTAATGAAAAGTCCACTTGTACAAACAACAATATTGTCTGCGATTTGAATAACAAGATCATCATCTATTTTATGAAAAGGCCGTCTCTATCCGTTAGTATAGAGATAAAGAACTGGAGGATGGGCAGCAGTATCCTTCTGTGTATCGTACCATCTTTCATACTGCTGTCAACTACAACCGCGGTCCATGGCGACAGCCGCAACGCTCACAAGCGTGCCGACTATTGTTCTTACTTCCCCTCAATCCTATTAAAGTCCATCTCTACCCGTGGGTGTCTTAAGAGGCTACTAAGTGATTTCGAAGTGGAGGATGGGAAGCAGCGTCCTTCATACCATCATACCATCTTTCATAATGCGGTACAATCATGGTCCATGGCGACAGCCGCAACGCTTACAAACTTACTTCCCCTCCAATTCCTTGACCTGCACAGGACGTTTCATGGACTGTTTTGATTATGATGATGAAAATTTTACTAATAGTGGAAAAAAAAGTGTATTTTTGGGTACATTTTGGAGGGGAAGTAATCGTACTGGTGACTATCGAGTCACCACGTTTGTTAGCGTTGCGGCTGGCATCATAGAGAGCAATGGTTGGTGACTGCAGTATATGAGATGGTACGATATACAGAAGAATGCTGCTGTCCATCCTCTGATTAAGTAGCTAAGCTGTGAGCTGTATATATATATATATATATTTCCATCCAATAATATAGCTCCATTTAGCGGCGCATTTGTCAAGCTAAGAAAATGGAACTGTCTTATCGGTTGGTATTTTTTAGCTCTGGCACCCTTAAACCCCACACCTTTTACGTTAACTTTTTATCAGTTTATTGAATTTGCTCTCTAAAAATAGACAATTATATTTTTAATTTATAGTGTTCTGGTCTGATGGAAAGTTCAAGAAATCAAGTTTTGGCCCATTTATACAAATTTCTACGACCCATCTTATTTATTAAGCTTGTAATTTTGTAATTTTTGTATTCATGCTGGTTTATTTTTTATCAGTGCAAAAAGTTTCATCTTATATTTTCACGAGTCAAAAATTTGTTTCTTCGAGAAAGTTGCTTGTTGTACTAGGAGAATAACTGGGCTTAGATAACAATTCACGGTGCTTAAGACGGCCCAAATTTAATTCTATTATATTGCATCAGAAACTATATTCGTTTTTTGGCCTAATAAACTAATAAAATATTTTTTCATATAAATTGATAAGCCTGGTTTTAGTACATTACAAATCCCCAAATATAGTAGCATTCAAAAATGCAATCTCTTAACCTTAATAAACCGTTAAAAAATTAATAGTTACACGAAAATGGCACTATTTAAAACACACATAACCAGATAAAATATCACGAAGATTAAAAAATCACTGAACGAACCTGCAATTACGGTAACGATCGCGACAGCCAAACTGGCCAATTGGAGAGAGGTTGCGCGCGCCATCACTGAAGCCAGCCGCGCGGGCGCACCGGATTATATCAACTGGCCTTATCACCGGTAAAAGACCCTGTCGGTGAGACTATTATGCGCGCATTTTTATAATTGAGTAATGCGGTCTTGTCTGTAGTAAGGTGTTGGTGGAGAATCGCTCTTTGATACTGTTTTTTTACGGATTTAACCGTTCTATCCTACCTGCGAGCCTATTTCTATGTTCTCCCTTAGTCTTAAGATTAGCTACTGTTTCTGTATTTATCTAGCCGAAATGCTTTTTTTTCTCACTTGTGTATCCCGATTTGGCTCTCAATTCTCGAAAATCACCGGGTGATAAAATATCACATTTGAGACTTTAAAAATTTACATTTGCCCTGATAAATTGCTTAAAGGTAAATCAGAATAGATGAAAATTACCAATCAAGGACTGCTTTATATTTTGCGACTGCTTTATCTTCCCTTTGAAAAGAAAAATCTGTGATTTTGAATTTCTTGAGTGATATTTTATCACCCGGTGATATTCAACAATTGGCTCTCTTTTACCAACTTCGATCATAAATTGGTAGGTGCATGATAGCCGCTCAAAAAATAGCGCTGTAAAAAAGAAACTCAAGCCTCTTTTAGCTCTCAGTCGCTTTATGGCTCAAGAAACCCTTTTAACTACCATAAGTCCCACTGCTGGGCAAAGGCGTCCCCTCTATTGTGACATTCCTCCCTGTTTTTAGCCTCCAACTGCCAGTCTCTCAGAAAGCTGTCTAGGTCATCGCGCCACCGTCTCCGGGGTCAGCCTCGACGGCGGCGACCATCCTCTGGCACCCATTTCATTGCTACTTTAGCCCACCTATCCAATTCCAAGGAAACTCTGACCTTGAAATATTAAATTTATGACACACCAAGTTGGGGATACTTTTTCGTTCGAACCTTCAATGCGACTGTGTACTAAAGCAACCATAAGCTGGCTGTTGAGGGTGCTCCCAAAGCTCTCCTAATGCAGTTTTGATCGAAAAATCAAAGAAATTCAAGAAATAACAATCCACTATTGAAATCACACAGCAAATTAAATCACAGCAATAATGAAATCAAACGTGTAGCTTAATACCTTTTATTGAACACACATCACATAAATATAATAAAAATCGCTAAAGGAGATCGCAAATCAAAATATCACAGGACACGTTACTCGAGGCGCGGTCGACGATAGAATAATCGAAAACCATTCGATGAAGGG
Organism: Athrips mouffetella; assembly: GCA_947532105.1. Taxonomy (NCBI): domain Eukaryota; kingdom Metazoa; phylum Arthropoda; class Insecta; order Lepidoptera; family Gelechiidae; genus Athrips; species Athrips mouffetella. Next base: position 7,100,970 of record OX383972.1, on the reverse strand, counting down.
GAAATCAAAAATATTTCATTTTTTAGATTATTGAGTGCTTGAGGTTTGCAAATCATCGTAGAGTTTTGATAACAGTAGCTTGTGCTGTAGGGGTAAAAATTAATGATGGTTGGTTACCAAGCCAAAATTGGTTTTCTTATTCCGGTCCGTTCCGTGGTGTCGTACCGTTTCCGTTCCTATTTCTTTTGCTGATAGGATCCTGGATCAGGGACTCTTTCAAGTCTGCCGTAAATCCGTGCCGTCGCATTGCCATCCTATCTCATTCCATAGGTGCCATGAAAATAGAACCCAATGCAGAGGTACCAGAGTTACTTTTTAAACTAGGCCAAATGCAACAACTTTTGTTCTACGATTTGTTGTGATAGGTACTTGACTTGTGTTATTAATTAATGCCTTTCTGGTACTTTGATATTTGTGGAGTGACAACGATAAGCGTATGGAGCCTCATCTGTATAGCCGACTTATTGAGTTCACTGACAAGTATAACTTACTTGCTAAGGAGCAAAATGGTTTTCGAAGGGGAAGGTCTACGAATACTGCAATTTACCAATTAATAGAAACAATACACAATTGTATTGACAAGCGCATCAATGTGTCAGCGTTATTTACTGACATGTCGAAAGCGTTCGATTGTTTAGACCATAACATCCTATTATGTAAAATCGAAAAGTATGGTGTAAGGGGAAACATCTTAAGCTGGTTTAAGTCCTATTTAAGTGAAAGATTGCAGTGTGTAGAGATTAATGCCCTCTGTCAAACAACGAACGCCTGTATTTCTCATAAATCGAAATATAGAATAAATGGTAGAGGTTTTCCACAGGGAACTATTCTAGGGCCTCTACTTTTTCTATTTTACATAAATGATATCCCAAAAGTTACTGAAAATAAAATGGTTTTGTTTGCTGATGACAGTACTGCTGTTATTCAGTCATACTCCTTAGAATCTTATGAAAAGAATATAGAAAATACGGTAGAACATATTATGAGATGGATGGAGGCTAATGGATTGAGTATGAACCTAGCTAAGACGAGCATTATGCAATTTCACTCTTATTTTAGAGAACCATTAGATTTGGATGTAAAGTACGGCGATTCCTCAATAGATCAAGTGACCTCAACAAAATTTCTCGGACTTATATTAGATTGCCATTGCAGTTGGAAGCTACATATCGCAAATGTTTGCGATAGACTAGCTCGATTTGTGTACCCCTTAAGGCGTATTGCATATAGCACATCAATAGAGGCAGCCCTAACAACCTACCATGGTTATGTTCAGTCGGTTCTAGTCTATGGCCTAATATTCTGGGGCAACTCTACTGATGTTTCACATGCATTCATTGCACAAAAGCGCTGCGTAAGAGCCCTAGAAGGATTAGCCCAAATTGACTCATGCAAGCCGCTGTTCAGAAAATACAAGATTTTACCCCTTCCGTGTCTCTACATTAAAGAAGTTGCAATGTTTGTAAAGAAAAATAAGGCTCTATATGAAATTAAAAGTAAGCTTAATAGAAATCTGAGAGGTAAGCACAAACTGTTGCAATCTGGTGAGCACCTTTCTGCATTTTATCATAAAAGTATATTTTACATGACTGTGTCAATTTTCAATAGTATTCCTGACGAATTCAGAGATTAAATTTAAACAAAAAGTACATTCCTGGCTACAAACGAGATTGTTTTACAGTATTAATGAATTTTTGGAGAACCGCGGTAAATTATAATTATCATCAGCTAGTAATTGAATTTGTATTGTGCCATTCGTTAAAAGTGTTAAATAATTGTAATTATAATATTGTACACCTAACTAGGTAGCTATAGTGGACCCATGTAATAAATTGTTATACCTTTTTATACCTATAGTTATACAATAAAAATATTTGATTTGATCTACATAACATCACGCCTTGTTCCCGTCGGGGTAGGCAGAGACCACAGTTCTCCACCTGCTACGATCTTGACATACTTCCCTTGCTTCCTGAACCTTCATCAATCCTTTCATACATGCTCGTCGGTTTAGGGTACTTTTAACCTGGCCTTTATTCAGAACGTCCTGAATTTGGTCCTGGTACGTTCGCCGAGGCCTTCCCCTTCCAACGTTTCCATTCACTCTCGCCTTGTGGATTTCGTCAATCTTCCTTCATTCATCCTCTCTACATGACCAAACCATCTCAGCATCCCGTTCTCGATTTTGGTCACTACGTCTTCTTTTACGCCACACCGTTCTCTTATCACACTATTTCTAATCCTGTCACTCAATTTGACACCAATCATACTCTGCATTAATTCTACTTTCATGCTTCTTCTGCCATACCCAGCTTTCACTGCCGTACATCAGTGTTGGTACTAAAACGCCTCTATGAACAGCCAGACGAGCCTTGTGAGACACCTTCTGACTCTTCATAAAAGCATGCAGAGCACCATTCACCATGTTTCCAGCATTCACTCTTCTTTCGATATCACTTTCACATTTTCCATCTCTCGTAAACTTAGAACCCAGATACACAAACTCCTTTACTTGTTCGACTTGTTCACCACCTATTAATATAGTACACTCTGTCATACACTCTTCTCTTTCAAGTACCATTACTTTAGTCTTGCTTACATTAACTTTCATTCCTTTCCTATCAAAAGCCACATTCATCATTGTTACCATCTCCTGTAACTCGTCAGCAGATGACGCAAGTATAACTTGGTCATCAGCGTAGAGAAGACATTTGATGAGTAACTCATTCATTCTCAGTCCACACATACTCTCTTTCAGATCAGTTAAACAATTATCCATGAATAGGTTAAACAGCCAAGGTGACGCTACACATCCCTGCCTAACACCTTTTTCGATGCTAAACCATTCAGTGTACGCCCCGTTTATTCTGACGCAAGCACTGGAATCCTCATAGAGAGATTTCAGTGCTTGAATCAGATGACCGTTCACCCCATACATAGATAATGCCGACCACAATTCATTCCTCACCACTCGGTCATAGGCCTTTTCCAAATCCACGAACGCGCAGTAGACTTTTTGGTTTGTGGCCAAAAACTTTTCAGCTTTGCACCGCAAGGAAAAGACCTGATCTGTACATCCCATTCCCTTTCTAAATCCAGCTTGTACGTCCCATATTTTTTCGTCAGTATCTTTCATCACTCTTTCAATCAAAACCTTTGCATACAGTTTGCCGACGACACTGAGAAGACTTATCCCGCGGTAATTTTTGCAGTCCTGTTGTGACCCTTTTCCTTTGTACAGCGGCACAATCACAGCCTTGCACCAGGTTTATAATCCTGGCAGGGACAAGCTAATGTACTATTGACCAAATTCATTTATTGACGATGCTTAATTACTCAAGTAGGTGATACAGGCGTTATCAAATTTACCCCTGCGTTTCAAATTAACCCCAGTCACTGGTAAATTACGTACGTTTGTGGTGAGATAAAAACATTATTATTTTTTTGGGAATTCAAAAAAAAAGGTTTTTACGCTCCATAATAGTAAATTAAGATGCAGGTGCGCTATTTTGGTGATCATAAGCCGAGGCTCGAGAATTGCAGCCCAAGCCGCAGGCGAAGGCGTAATATAGCCGAAAGTGCAATGACCAAAGCGCACGCGTTTCATACGACGTTTTTCAACACATTTGCGAGTAAAAATACTAAAATTTGCTAACCTTATGTCCATCGCAGCATTTTGTAGACTGCATAATTATAAGTTGGTGTTTTCCTTTGACTTTTCTAACCTCCACAATTGTATTTCGTGTGTAAGTATTTTAGACAGTTCAGAGACAGTTTTTTATTTATAGAAATTGACACTTAGAAATAATTACAAAAATAAACACCGCTTATATTTGTAAATATGGCACGCATTATTATTTTTTTCAGCGGGCACAGATTATACGCGTATTTGAGAGGCACAGACTAAACTGCCAAACAGCTTTTCCTTTAAATAAATTAAATATCTTGTTAGCTAAATGGAAAATTTATTGATATAAATAATTTCATAAAATGAATATTCATATATCATATTTTTTCGAATAGAGCCTAACTTCGTGAAAATGTTACTAACGTAAAAAGCGAAATAATCTCCTTCCTCTTGGCTGAGATAAAAAAACAAAAATAAGACACTAGTGCGGTAAACTGTTAACCTCCCTTTCTAACAAAGGGCAGAATGCGCGTGCTAGAACGGAGCGGATTCGCGCTGTTTTACGTTTTTCGCTCATTTTCGCATTTTTCTCAAAATCTGCACCCATAATATTAATTATCATAAAGCTATATTATTATGCATAATGAATTGAATAATGTGTAAAAGTTTTAGCATCATAGCTTAATGGGTACTTAAGAAAAACGGTTTAAAAGCAAAAAGCAGAGGTAGCATTGGATTTTTTTTATGGCGTACAAAATATATTTAATCGTGTTCCAGAGTCGGCCATATTCTTGGAAAGATGCTTAAATATCACATAAATTTTTTTCACGGCCATATATTCAATATACTTGTCGTTAAAAACCTGCTCGAGTGAAGCGTATTTAGCTCTTATCAGCCCCTTAAATAAGCTGGATTATGGACCTTAATGCAATGCAAATAGAGCTGTTTATTTTATTTTTCTTTTATTTATTGGAGAATTAACAGATAATAGTGATATAAAGTACTTGATTACATTTTTAAACACATTTTTATAGGTCAAGAAGACTACTTCCTTAACATTCTCACCATTATGAGGAAATTTGTTGAAAAAAATATTATCAACTGATCGATCCAAGTTAGTAGAAGCTATAATTTTTTTTTGCTTGTTACCAAAATTCGTAATTGATTAAACAAAAGTCCCATTTGAACAAATAAATTGGTTTATAATCACAAAAAAGCCACATTTTCCTCCGTGCAGCTTTTTTTTAGGTCTGGTCAGGTAGTGGACGTTATAAGGCTGTTTTGATGAATAGGAGCTGCAATTCATCCAAATGCGATAAGCTAGCTCGTCACTTCTTAGGCAGCATCCGCCTAGGTAATACCGCCATTTTTTTACCCGTCTGCCGCAAAACGGGAGGGATATGTTTTTACAGGATGTAACAAGAGCATAGAAATAATAGGTCTTTACCTATGAAATTGCCGTTTTGTATGGCGAATTTTAGGTAAACTCAATTTTCAGTACTAACATTTTTGCATTTTTCTTAGGAATTATAAATCCATTTATTTTTTATTTTTTAAGCATTATTGGGAAGACATTAAGCTAACAGAAGCTTAAATTAAATTTTCGAAAAATATTATCCGAAAAAAAAAAAATTACAAATCTAATGATGAAATCGGACGACATTTAAGACGAACAATTTTAGAACCTTTAATTTTATATATCAGACTAAAAATAAAAACTTGATTTTTTGTGTAAATTAATAACCTTGAAGTCAACTTTCAAATATAAGACAAATGATAAAATAGCATTAGAATTATAGGAATTATGATCTCATTAATCTGTAAGAAAATTTCGGCAATTTTATAAGGGCAATAGAAGGAAGATTAATGAAAATATGTGTCACAAGGTATTCTGACATTCATTGAGTCATTGTAAATATACTCCAGTAAAATTACGAGAGATTGTATGGCGAAACGGAAATAATTGATGATAGCCGTGTTTCTTTTTCAGATCGATAGATTATATTTCTGTGTAAAGCTTTTTAATGGAATCCATCTAAATTTACTCCATTTATTTATTTTGCCGTCCAAACATTAAAAAAATAGATTATTATTTTTATTTACGGCTTACAATATATTTATAATTTCATATTATACATGAATCCACCTAAAAATATTAGCTTTTTTGTATTGTTTAACTTTTATAGCACGAAATTTAAATAAAGCTTATCTTCGCAACCAAAATAGTAATAGATCCGTTTTGCTTTATAATAATTTAAATAGTGCTAAGTAATCACATTTTTGGCAAATCCAACATAAATGTTTACAAAATCATTGTATACATTAATTGTTTTTTTTATTTTTTTTATTTAGTATGGCATTTTTGTGAATATATAAAAAAAATATATAATAAAAATTCATTTAATAAACATACCAAGATGTTACAGTAGGTGCACAGATGAAATAATTGGGTGGGTATTTCATAACAATCACTTAAATCTACTTAATATTAACATCACTTAACATAAACACCTATGGTTGAATCTTATCTTCTTATTTTATCTTATCTAGCCTATAATGTCCTACTGCTGGGCAAAGGCCTATGGTTGAATGGTTATTTTAAAAGGAACTACCATAATTAATTATTTTACATCGATCTCTGCACTAAGCAACGCTTGTATCGCAGAGATATATAAGAATCACTTAAATTTAAAAAGGTTGAGTGTAGTTTAGTTTATTTATATTATTTTACCTCGACTTTATTGGATCTTATATGTTAAAATAAGTGTAGATTTTATATTTAGAAACAAATTGATATTTTTAAATATATTTATGGTGGATTTTAATGCCTATATATAAAGTATACGTATATCTATGATATAAAGTATATAATTGTCTATTATTATTTTTGCCTTAGCTGTTATTCGAAAAAAATATTTCGCTTTAAATTTTAGGTGGATTCGTAAATATTGCGTCTTAAAATCATATAATAGGTCTTTACCTAAGAAATTGCCGTTTTGTATTATGAATTTTAGGTAAACTCCATTTTCAGTACTAACATTTTTGCATTTTTCTTAGGAATTATAAATCCAATTTTTTTTTAAACATTATTGGGAAGACATTAAGCTAACAGAATCTTAAATTTAATTTTCGAAAAATATTATCTGTAAAAAAATATAACAAATCGAATGATGAAATCGGATGACATTTAAGACGAACAATTTTCGAACCTTTAATTTTATATATCACATTAAAATAAAAACTTTATTTTATGCGTAAATTAATAACCTTGAAGTCAACTTTCAAGTATAAGACAAATGAAAAAAATAGCATTAGAATTATATGAATTATGATCTCATTAATCTGTAAGAAAATTTCGGCAATTTCATAGGTAAAGACCTATTATAAATACGATATACTTACACAAAAAAGTAGCTATTAACATTCAATGTTTTGCAAAACCGTATTTTTACTGGATGAGGATGGAGGATGTCAATCACGTTTGAAGATTTGACATTTCAACTTGGGACACAATGGCAAATGTCATCCCATAGTAAAATAAACTAGTTTCCTTCTATTCGGAGCGGAGCAAGGAGTCTGAATTCTTTGAACAAGAGTGAGGCTTTGAGTGATTTTGGATAACTTTCTTTTCGTTTAATACTAACCTTATTATTATTGAATAAGTACCATTCAATAAGTATCATTCAATAAGTATTCTGTAAAGAATTTACATTGAATAAAATTATCTGAATCTGATTGAAAACTACATTCGTACTACGTCTTCTGTAACGTCTATCCCGTAGGAGTAAACAGTGACTGCATAATTTCTACCTGCTACGATCTGTTCGTGAGATACCGGCAAGGAGTAGTACTAATCCATCTCTACCCGTAGGTGTCGTTAGAGGCGACTAAGGGCTTATGAACCATAGCGGGTATTGCCCGTGGTACACCCGCGGGGTTCACCTAGGTGTTCCACGGGAGATTTTTTTCTCCTGTGGAGCACCTGGGCAGCAGCATCTTTCTGTGTATCGTACCATCACACATACTGCGGTCGCCAGCCGCAACGCTTACAAGCGTGGTAACTATGGTAAATCTGCTCCAAATTACCACGCGTTTTAGCTGGAGTTCTGGGTGCTTCCTGTCCCGTTTATGGGATGTTATGATGATGATGACGATCTTGACATACTTTTCAAATATTTTATCAGCCTTCTGTGGTCTAGTAGCTGGAGAGTTCAGCTCTTGATCAGGCGGTTTTTGGTTCTATCAAAACGTAGTGATTACCTTATCTCTGGACGCGTTAGCGAAATATTATATATTCTTTTCATCCCTTCTATTCGAAAATCGCTGATCGGTTCGTCAGTAAAGGCGAACAAAATAGCTGTTTTCTCCAAGAGATTTTCGTAGCGGGTAAAAATGGGATTTAAAATTCGAACATGAATTTAGGTGCATCATACAATATTTTAGGTCAGCCATAGAGGTCGAACAAAAATATTGTATGAAAAATTATGCTGGCCGGTTGAATTTTTAATATTATTACGAATATAAAAAAAAGAAATACTCTCGAAATGTAAACAAGACTACCAACCAAAGAGGTTCTGTTCCTAATTGATACAAAAATGTCAATAACATTTTTAGTTGTTACAAATATTACTTATTATGATTTTTAGTATTGTTTCATCAAGTTATAATATTGTAATGGTATTTTATATTTAAAATTAACGATGAGCGTGTTCTTCTGATGATGATGAGTCTCTTATTCTTTTCTCATAGAGGGAGATGAAAAGTAGAGTGTATTACGTGGCTGCAAAAATATTTTTACCTCGGGCGACCTATTGAATCCCTCGCTACATTCAGGATTCTACTTTAGAATCCATCGCCTTGCTCGGGATTCTACTCAAGAATCCTTCATTTCGCTCTGGATTCAAAATAGCGCCCTCGCCTTAAAAATATTATTTTACAGCCTTGTGATACAATCTACTATTGTCTCTGGGTTCTGTTTCCGGTGGGCACACGGTGAACCTTAATTATTTTCAGGAACTTTCTCAGTTTAGTTAGGACATTGCAGCATGTGGTCGGTCATCGATCTTACAACTGACAAATTATGATGATGGTCAAAAAAGTAAAACGAATCCGTGCTTCGGAAGTTACGTTGAATCGTTGGTTTTGGCTACTATCTACAGAAGTAATCGTCAATTAAAGCCGCTGTCACACCTTCCTTAATCAGCAATGTTTGTATACATGTTTGTAATTGGTTTCTCGAAGACGGCTCTAACGATTTCGATGAAATTTAACATACGGGGGCGTCTATCTAAATCTAACATAGGCGTCTCATGTCTGGGAAAATTTATTTTCTCTTTTTTTTATCCGACAGAAACCTACAGCACCATCTGTTGTCGGGTAGCATAGCTTGCTCACCCGATGATATTTTAATGTAGAGGCGGCTATAATAGAGCGAAGCTCGGTCGCCCAGGTACTTCAGGAACTAATTTGGCATAACATTGCTGATTGACGTAAGGATATTGGAATTAACATTAGTAAGCCAAACAATGTAATGCTGGATTAGTCTTTGGAATTAGAAAGGTGTGAAGAAAGGTGTGGCTCCAGAGCTAAATATCACACCATTCACACCAGGGTCGGTCATCGTTACACACGATATGATGATGGATGATGGTGGAATCTTCGACCGTGACGATGAAAGGCGTTTGTTTCCTTTATCACTTGTTTCTAGCTTTGTTTCCGGAATTCAATAGGTCTAACGAGCAACAGTTCATGTTTATTGAACAAGTCGACAATTGTCTGGGGTCATGTTTATTCAGGATTTACAATCAATAGCACAGTCAAGAGCAGAACTAATACCCTTTTACGAGATAATAAACAGCAATGAATTAGATACGCTAAATATTGCTTTGCTAGCTGTCGTATGTTAAAATTATGAGGTACCTTTACACGTAATTTTTTCATCACCACTGAAATTTTAAGGGATGGTTTTGCCCATGAAACTGAACAACTTTCTCTGAAATATGAAAAAAAAATTGACAAATAAACTTTAAAAAAAAGTACAGCCTAAGAGGCGTCGATTAAGTCAAAAATCATTGCAATCGGCTTACGAGAACCCAGCCAACCAGACCTCAGAAATTTTGTGCGACAAGATAAAATTCGTCTTGAAAATTGTTTTTAAAGCGAAAAGTTTAATAAATATTGCGCTACATTTATAAATGAGGTACCGTTGTAAAGTGCATTAAATAGTGAATATATTAATTTAATCAATTTAAAGTTGTCTCAAAAGTGTCATAAGTTATTGAAGGTCAAAGGTCACAAAAAATAGTTTTTCGCTTAGATATCTCGGTTTCTATAGCTCCAATGATGTTAGTATTTGTGTAAGAATTGTACAGCATAAAATTTGCGACAAATTTTACTTTGATTTTTTTTTATACGCCCAATTGTTTTTGAGATAGAGGGCGGAAAACCCGCAGCGCTCAGCCATACTCACTGCAATGCAGGTCAACCTCTTAACAATAAATAATTTGTATTTTTTATTAGTTGACACACTATAATTAATATCATTTTGCAAAAATATAAAATTTTTATTTTGATATTCTTACCTAATTTTTGTAATTATAAACTCTAATGATGAAATAATTTTTGTATATTTTAAATCTATATTAATTAATTTATCTAAAGTAGATTTTAAGTAAAAAGAAAATCAGTAAATTTATTGTAATTTCATCTCAAAACGGTTGGGCGTATAAAAAATATTTATCAAAATTTGTCGCAAATTTTATGTTCTACAATTCATACATAGATGTCAACGTCGTTGGAGCTATGGAATTCGAGATAATCGCTAAAATCTGTTTTTTGTGACATTTGACCTTGATTAACTTACGACGCGGACACGAGATTTTGTGAGACTTCAAACAACTTTAAGAACACCAAACTAAAGGTGTACAAAAGTTTACAGCCTGTTAGCTCAAATTCCGAGGTTGAGCCCTTGTTTAGGGTTCCGTACCCAAAGGGTGAAAAACGGGAACCTATTGATATGCATCCGATGTCTGTCTGTCTGTCAGCGGGCTGTATCTCATGAACCGTAATAGGTAGAAATTTGAAATTTTCACAAATCTATAACAACAAATACTTAAATAAAAAAATTAAGGGGGACTCCCAAACAGCTAAAGAGGGGAGCGTAAAAAAAATTTGATCTACTCCATCGAATGAGGTATCGTTGTTTAGAACTCGTTGAGTAGATAAATACTGTATTTTTTGTTTTTAAATATATTTAAAAACAAAAGAATAAGATGCCATCAAAGTCAGCTGTTTTTACAAAATTTTGTTTAAGCTGTATCTCATGAAAAGTAATAGCTAGACAGTTAAAATTTTCACATATTATGTATTTCTGTTACTTCTATAACAAAAAATACTAAAGTTAAAAAAAAGTAATAAATTAAGGGGAGCTCCCATACTAAAGACCTGTTTTTATAGGCGATTTTTGTTTTAGCTCTATCTTAAAAACGGGATCACTTACAAAATTGGTATGTTTATAGTGCATAAGCTATAAAATAACAACGAATAATAAAAACTGGTCAAGCGCGAGTCGGACTCAAAAAAAATAGCACAGTAACTTACTGAAATTTCAACGAATACAATTATGATTATGTGGTGGTACGGAACCCTCAGTGCGCGAGTCCGACTCGCACTTGGCCGGTATTTTTTCCTTATGTGACTAGATAACTAGTCTTATATTTACACACAGACTACAGGGTTCCCTGTTTGAGTGTTACAGGAACGACCCGCTCATGCCCCGTATTTTTTTACTTGTACGTCACTAGTATGTTTATTACGAAAATAGACTTTTTTATATTCTAAACGGGTTAATTTACTTTTTATGCGACACCAAATATTTACGCGAAAATTTTCGATATACAGATGTGCTAACTCTACAGTTTAGTTTGGCTATGTACTGACTGACACATAATAGACTTTAAGGGCACTGCATGTTATCCTACGTCATCTAGTACACGAAATTTGCAACTTTGTAGCGATAGTAGTGGCCTAGTAGGTCCACAAAACTTTGGTCTGCCAATCCGAAACCTGGCAGGTTTTGTACAGTTGGATAGAAAAGTGGTTAAATGACAGATTACACGAATGAAATCTATTCGTAGACATAGAAGGTACCTATATAAGTAAACAACAACAGGTGTGCCTTGCATCCTCCTGGCAGTTTCGCTAGTCGGACCACAAAAGTGGTCGGATGTGATTGGACCACAAATTTGAAACATTCAAGAATTGGCTCCTAAATTTCAAACGAAATTTGCAACTTTGTAGCGATAGTAGTGGCCTAGTAGGTCCACAAAACGTTGGTCTGCCAATCCGAAACCTGGCAGGTTTTGTACAGTTGGAGAGAAAAGTGGTTAAATGACAGATTACACGAATGAAATCTATTCGTAGAAATAGAAGGTACCTATATAAGTAAAAAAACCGGCCAAGTGCGAGTCGGACTCATGCACCGAGGGTTCCGTACCACCACATAAACATAATTGTATTAGTTGAAATTTCAGTAAGTTAATGTGCTAGATTTTCTGAGTCCGACACGCGCTTGACCATATTTTATTATTTGTTGTTATTTTATAGCTTATGCACTATAAACATATCAATTTTCAAGTTTGTAAGTGTTCCCGTTTTTAAAATAGAACTAAAACAAAAATCGCCTCAGCGACCATCCAACTTGACCCCTCTCTTATATGAATGTTCTTGAAACGGGAGCTCACCACAATTGGTTACCATTAGTTGTGAGAAAAGTGGTAATATTTAATGATTTCAGACTTTTCCCATTATTTTTACTGTGAAACGTAGCTTCTTGCCAAATTTCATAATTTTAGGTCAACGGGAAGTACCCTGTAGGTTTTGCTTTTTTGCATAAATGTATGGAGATGAGGACATAAAATGCCATATCTTTTGATTGCGTCGTTGTAAAAAATTGAAATTTTCAGATCTTGTGTGGTTCATAGATCCTAATACATAGTATCAATTTCAACCTGATACCCCCTACCCGTTCTTGAGATAAAGGGTCTTGACAGACAGACAGACAGATAGACAGACAGACAGACGGACAACAAAGTGATCCTATAAGGGTTCCGTTTTTTTCTTTTGAGGTACGGAACCCTAAAAACAACAGGTGTGCCTTGCATCCTCCTGGCAGTTTCGCTAGTCGGACCACAAAAGTGGTCGGATGTGATAGGACCACAAATTTGAAACATTCAAGAATTGGCTCCTATCAAAAATTGAGAGCAATGTACCTAACTAGTACCTGGAAAAAAATTGGTGCAATTTGGTGAATTTGGCGATATAAGACGTTAAGCGACCGGACTATGTAGTCAGTCTGCTCGTTTGCCAGATATAACATAAAAAAACCGGCCAAGTGCGAGTCGGACTCGCACACTGAGGGTTCCGTACCACCACATAAAAATAATTGTATTAGTTGAAATTTCAGTAAGTTAATGTGCTAGATTTTTGAGTCCGACACGCGCTTGACCAAATTTTACTATTTGTTGTTATGTTATAGCTTATGCACTATAAACATACCAATTTTCAAGTTTGTAAGTGTTTCCGTTTTTAAATAGAACTAAAACAAAAATCGCCTCAGCGACCATCTAACTTGACCCCTCTCTTATATGAATGTCCTTGAAACGGGAGCTCACCACAATTGGGTACTATTAGTTGTGAGAAAAGTTGTAATATTTAATGATTTCAGACTTTTCCCATTATTTGTACTGTGAGACCCAGCTTCTTGCGAAATTTCATAATTTTACGTCAACGGGAAGTACCCTGTAGGTTTTGAATTTTTGAATAAATGTATGGAGATGAGGACATAAAATGCTATATCTTTTGATTGCGTCGTTGTAAAAAATTGAAATTTTTAGATCTTGTGTGGTTCATGGATCCTAATATATGGTATTTATTTCAACCTGATACCTTTACCCGTTCGTGAGATAAAGGGTCTTGACAGACAGACAGACAGACGGACAACAAAGTGATCCTATAAGGGGTCCGTTTTTTTCTTTTGAGGTACGGAACCCTAAAAAAATATGCGATCGAATTTTTGAGTATCAGATAGGCTATTAAGGCCCATTGTTAGCGCAAAGTTTGGCAAAAAGGCGGAAAATATAATAAGCGTTACATTATACGATCTACTGTGTATAAGCTTTTCATTATAGCTAAACATTCCATGTCATAGAGTTGTCACCGTATAATCAGGTATTACTGACGTGATTGCTGGGTGTCGCTTGTATAATCACATGAATTACGTGAAGATCCCCGAGTCATCTTATAATCTATTTCAAACAATGTTTAGGCCGAGTTATAGTAGGGATTATAAGACCTGTCGATTTTAGAATTATTTCAATCCGTAACTTGAATCCATTATTTTGATCTCGAAAACGGCTTTTTTAAATAATTGATAATTAAATAATCTTTATCTTTGTGTTATAGTAAAAATAAAAAACGATAATTATCTTGTCAACATATTTTCTCATAAAACATCTTTATTTGCACTTTATTAAGACCCATAATCCAGCTTATGAAACACGCGTTTTTTTCATTATATTACCGCACTAGTGTTTTTTTTTTATCTCGGCTAGGGGTTAGGAGATTTTATGGTTATGACGTTAGTAAAATTTTCAAGAATTTAAGGTGGGTTCGAGAAAAATATCATAAATAAATGTTCATTTTATGAAATTATTTATATTCATTAACAAATTAACCATAAATATGTCAGTTACGTAAAAATATATTCAATTTTTTTATACTTTTTTTTTATTTCAAGGTAAATGGAATAGCCTGTTTGGAATGTTTAGTCTATGCCTTTCAATAATCTGTGCCCGATAAAAAAGCAATAATGCGCGCCATTTTACAAATATTTCTTTATGTTTATTATTGTAATTATTTATAAAAGTGTCGACTTCTATAAATAAAAACTCTTCCTGAATCGTCTAAAATACTCATACATTAAATAAAATTTTGATAGTTGTGAAAATCAAAGGAAAACACCAACATAATATGCAGCCCACTAAATGTTCCGATGGATCAAAATTTAAAATTTTTACTCGCGAATGTGTTGAAAAACGTCGTAAGAAACGCATGCGCTTTGGTCATTGAACTTTCGGCTCCATTACGCCTTCGCCTGCGGCTCGGGCTGCAATTTCTGAGCCTCGAGTGTAATGAACAAAACAGCGCACTAGTATCCTAATGTATTATATATTAATTCGGACGGTTTTTTAGATATGAGCAAATAACCTTCAGAAACAAACTTATTTATGCAGTCCTAAAAATGTTTACTATCATAAGTATAATATCAGAACCTTCGCTGCACGAGTTCGACTCGCACCTAACCAATCATAATTTTACCGTTCATGAATGTAAACTAAATGTAATCAATGTTTATTAATAGTTTTGTTTAGACAAATATTACATTATACAATTATTTGTTAATTAGGCTTAGTATCATAATAATTATCGAGTATTGTTGATCTTGTGACCCACGGCGGGCGTGTCTTATCTTTTACGACAATTTACTGAAATCTAATGTAAATAGACAAATTTGCTATGTAAAAATGTTTACATACGGTCACAATTTTAATCATATCATACGTACACCCACCAGCACGGAATTTGACCACTCCAAAAAATCCAGGCATATAACGGTTACCTAACACCACGGTCACGGTTACCTTTAAGTAGAAGCCTCTTTTTAGGCGTTAATTTTGAAATTCCATATCGAAGATTTTTTTTATTCCACGTATATATAATTTTTTTAAGTGACGACCTGCTCCTGCTGTAAAATACAGGAAATAAAATTAAATTCTATTACATTTGATAGCTTGTCCTTGTCATTAAGTAGGGCTAAAAGCAGTTAAAAAAAGTAGATTTTTCAAGTGGCATAAATTCTGTGCCGATAAGTGTAGTTTCTAAAGTTTATGTCAGATATAAGAGTGACAAGTTAAACTCGGTTCTAGCGCTACTCTCTTATGAATTAGCCACTCTTTGGCCAAAATATATGACAGGCTGTCTGTCATCTCTGCTGTTATCTGTGTAGCACCCCCTTCTAGCAACACAAAGTATATGAGCGCCGTCACTGTCATCTATGTAGCACCCTCTTCTAGTAACACAAAGTATATGAGCGCCGTCACTGTCATCTATGTAGCACCCTCTTCTAGTAACACAAAGTATATGAGCGCCGTCACTGTCATCTATGTAGCACCCTCTTCTAGTAACACAAAGTATATGAGCGCCGTCACTGTCATCTATGTAGCACCCTCTTCTAGTAACACAAAGTATATGAGCGCCGTCACTGTCATCTATGTAGCACCCTCTTCTAGTAACACAAAGTATATGAGCGAAGTCACTGTCATCTATGTAGCACCCTCTTCTAGTAACACAAAGTATATGAGCGCCGTCACTGTCATCTATGTAGCACCCTCTTCTAGTAACACAAAATATATGAGCGCCGTCACTGTCATCTATGTAGCACCCCCTTCTAGCAACACAAAGTATATGAGCGCCGTCACTGTCATCTATGTAGCACCCTCTTCTAGTAACACAAAGTATATGAGCGCCGTCACTGTCATCTATGTAGCACCCTCTTCTAGTAACACAAAGTATATGAGCGCCGTCACTGTCATCTATGTAGCACCCTCTTCTAGTAACACAAAATATATGAGCGCCGTCACTGTCATCTATGTAGCACCCTCTTCTAGTAACACAAAGTATATGAGCGCCGTCACTGTCATCTATGTAGCACCCTCTTCTAGTAACACAAAATATATGAGCGCCGTCACTGTCATCTATGTAGCACCCTCTTCTAGTAACACAAAATATATGAGCGCCGTCACTGTCATCTATGTAGCACCCTCTTCTAGTAACAGAAAATAGATGAGCGCCGTCACTGTCATCTATGTAGCACCCTCTTCTAGTAACACAAAATATATGAGCGCCGTCACTGTCATCTATGTAGCACCCTCTTCTAGTAACACAAAATATATGAGCGCCGTCACTGTCATCCTTGCTATCATCTATATAGCAACCCCTTTTAGCAAGAGTTAGGGCGGCTAAATCTTTGTGCCAAACTGACGGCCACTTTGGCCAACGCACAATAATTATTGTTCTCATTGAATCAAGTGAGGAAACCATAAACCTAACTTCGAACTTTAGAACTTAGATATCCCAACGTTTTATCTCTATATGCTGTCTACGTGTTGTGCATGCTTACCTTATCTTTATTAAGAAATGTCATAAAACTGAACTTTTCTTAACAGTTCCAAAACTTTTTTGACTCTGACTGCTAAATATACCTAAATAATATTCTTCCATACATGTGCGATAAAGATATATATAAAAATAATTATATGCCACATAACAGTAACTATAATGTTCAAAGTAATTACCTATGTTATTAACAATGTTCAAATTATTTATTATTTTATTTTAAAATTATATATAAAGCACTCTGTATGGCGTACCCTAAAGGGCACTATGTACACACTAAAGTCGCCAACCCGCCGACATATGTTCGCAACTTTTTGTCGACGGGCTATGTTGGCGACTTCAGCCATTGCATGTCGGAAAGCTTTGTCGGCGACATGTCGGCGGCTCGACATGAGGAACTTATTTGGCAATACTAGCATGTCACTACAGCTTCGATGTCTTCGGGTAACTGAGCGCTTGCGTGCGTTCGCAAGTCGCCGACATGTGGGCGGGTAACAAGCGCGGGCCCAAGTTGCCGACATGATTAGGCCGCCGGGTTGTGTCGGCGGGCAATGTTGGCGGATCGGCGGTTTCACAGGGCGTCATTAAGGGCGATACACAGCCAGCCGGCGGCCTATTAAAAAGAATCATGTCGACAACATTTGCCGCCGACATGTCAGCGACTTGCGTACATACAAAATAATGTCGAGCCGCCGACATGTCGCCGACAAAGTTTTCCGCCGTGTAATGAGTGAAGTCACCAACATAGCCCGCCGACAAAAAGTTGCCAACATATGTCGGCGGGCCGGCGGCTTTGGTGTGTAGAGCCCTTAATACTGTCAAAACCTGAATATACCAGATAACAGATCTACATTGAAAGGGTTCTACTCTTCACTTCAAGTTTCAAGTAGATTATTGCAATTATGTCACATCATGTGACTTGAAGTAAAGATTAGAACTCCATTAGAAGAGAAAGAGTAGAACTCCACTGTAGACTGTCCCCTAAACAATATTATCTGATATTTTCTACGTGGGGGTTACACCTTTGAACTAGGCAAGATAGCGATTCAATGCTTATCAAGAAAACCTTGCATCGTCAGTTTCAGTTTTATTACTAAGTCGGGTCATAAGTTCTGTTACAAATACTTTATTAAATAAATTGTACGACTTTTTATTTTAGTTTAAAATTTATATGTTTAAAGAAAGGTTATTGAAAGTAGATAAAAATGTTGTTAAAATTATTCGAAATGCCCTCCCTGATTTTGAATACAGGTTTTCAACCTCCGTGGCCAGTCGTCGATTGCAGCACGCACAACGTTCATGTCTATATCAGCTGCTGCTTCTTTATGGATGCTTTGAGAGACTCCAAATTCTGGGAAGGTTTAGCGCAGACCTTCTCCTCCAACGTTGCCATATTTTGTAATCCAACAGTTTCAAGCCTGGGCTGGAGCAGGGCCATTCTTCGTGCCTGATAAAGTCGATTTCATGGGCAGTCAGCCAATTTTGCGTACTTGCTGCTCTACGAGCCGGCGCAGAATCTTGTTGGAAAACCCAGTGTCAGTTTTCGTGTGTTGTGTGAGAAAGAAGTTCTATAATGTTTGAAAGCACAGTATTTTGGTACACTATAGCACTGGTTTTTACACCTTACTCACAGAAAAACACCTCACATGTCATAGGCCTGAATATGAGACTCCAAGCCAAACCATGAATGATGCGGGGTGATGCCCACGCTGGACTCTCGGGATACGCCTACTTGCTTCTTCACGGTTGTGATCATGAATGTAATTTGGTTAAGAGGGTATGAAAACAAGATAGACGGAATGTGATTTCAGAAATGACTGCTGATATATGAATGGAAGAAACAGCTTGACGTTTAAGATGACGTACGGAGAATCTCGCTTTTTTACCCGATTGCCCCAAAACAGGAGGGTTATGTTTTTTAAGTGTGTGTATGTATGTATTTATGTATGAATGTATGTATGAATGTCGATTTCTTTGTCACGCTCTGCACCCTAAACGGCTTGATAGATTTCAACATGTGAGGTGTCGTATAAATAAAAATAAATATTTCATAAAACGAATTACCCAACTGTGTAGAAAAATGTGAATTGAAAAGAGAAAAAACAAGTTTTAAAAATTTCATGAGTATTGCAGGCAGGGTCAAACAAAAACTACAATGTATATTTGAAGTCAAAAACCCACCTCCAAACACATAATAATTTTAGCCCGCCCCCGTTTGTCCCCGCCTGAAATACTCATGAAATTTTTAGAACTTGTTTTTCTCTTTTCAGTTCATATTTTTTCACACAGTCGGGTATTTTGTTTTTTAAATTGTTTTTTTTTTTAATAATTTTTGCCCTAAGCGTTTAAAGTTTTTATAGAAGCAGATGGAAAGTAGGAGCTCGTTTCGAGCACGGTAGTAAATTGAGAAATGGGCAAGCAAATGTTGACGATATTGGCAATCTTCAACCAACAATAACTGCCAAGTACAAAAGGTGTAACTCTACTTGTAACTAAACAACTTTCGTTCTACAACTTTTGGATGATCAAATAAATAAAAAAACTATTCTCCTCCAAACAAATTTACCAGATAAGATTTTTATTTGGTTAGTGACTCAAATTGTACTATTTGAATTTCAAAAAGATGCAGATACTTGTAAAGTTTATCCTGATCCAGCGATCCCGACCTTGCCCTGATTGATGTATTGTGAACCACTTTATCCACAAATTACCCTAATTGTTATTGCAGGCGATTCGAGAGTCTAATACGAGTAAATAAGACGAGATGTAATTAGGGGCAGTGACCCTATTTTTTGTAAATAAAATTGTATAACAACCTGCAAAAATGTGAATCTGCAACTCTTCTCTCTTGATCTCGGAATATACTTCGAAATATGAAAAAAAATCCCCCAAAATCTCTATCAGCTGATAGCCCATTTTAGGGGGGAGATTTTTTTGTACCATCCCTATGTACTTTTGAAAAATGATCAGTTTCATGGGAAGACTCACATCCTCTAGGGTCTTTACACCATTTTTACACTTTGTATATGTACAAAATTGCATCAAGCTGACCGGGTCAACTTGTATGGGAATTCCAAAAAAATAAACGCGATGATTTAAAACTCGTGGAACTGAAGTTGTTCAGTTTCGTGGTCTTAGCTTTTAATGTAGTTTTGTTTAGCTTAATTTTATGCAACTTTATAACTTTGCACTTACCAGGAAAACAGAGGACAGCAGCCGTCAAGCCAAGCAACAAAAGCACACCTGCAGGCGTCATGGTCCACCACAATTGCAACCAAGAGAGTACAGACAAACGCTACTCTCACACCCCTTCACCAGCACTGAACAGATTATTAAATCACACACACTCTTTATACTTAATAAGTCTGCATTCACAGGATGATTTGAATGTAAAATTCCATATATTAATTATTGAGAAAAGTTAATTTATTGCAACGTCATTTCTTTGATTCCATGAGTTGAAATATCGAAGGTAAAATATGACATTACAGTTGTAAAATTAATCTTGAATTTGTTAAGCAAAATCAGACTTAAAATCGAGGCCAGAGAGTCCCCAACAGCTGTCATAGGCCTAATGGTACATGGCCATGGGATGACCATTCGCACGTCACCGTTCTTCGTAGTAAAAAAGCGTCATTCCTCGCTTCGATAAAAGAGGACAATTACACTATGACATTGTAATACGTTAAAAAAGTAGGTAAATGTTTTGGTTCTAAGGCGAAATTATGATGCAGGTTTGCAATCGCGAATTTTGAATGGTTATTTACAAAATCTGACAATATTTTACCTTGTGGCTTGGTTCACGTTGAGCAGAGTACCTTTAGTAAAACATTTTCCTTAAATGCCTTAACCATACAACTCAATAATAATTTCAATCAGGTATGTATAATTTTTTATCCACTTTTCCCCATAATGTTGCAAACGAATGTGTAAACTCCGACTTTTATTAAGTTGTACTAATCTAATATTTTATCACAGATCTCTAACACAACTCAAACTTTTCAAGTCATCCCCTTATTTAATGTAATGTAATTTTACTACATATTATTGTCAAAAGTTGGAATATAGCAACGTGGTCGTCATCAACATATTCAGTGCTCATCCAACCCTGCTTAATATCGGTCTCCTTTCTTATTCGGTGACCGACCACTTACCATGTTATGGTCGTTGCTAAATTGTAACATAAAAATTAAACTGAATTATGTGCAAGATATAATCCAGTTTAGGCTGACACCTTCACTGTATCACCTCGCCTTGGTCTGATTGTCTATACACTGCTTGTAAAAGCTTGGAGCACTTGGAGAGTAAAAAAACAACGTCTTGGTCCCTACCGCGTCATGTTTATGAACAACCTGTGCACACCACGCCTGTCCACCGTGGGGTTTCCTGATAAGATAGTAGACACTTCTTAATTTTTACATTATAGTTATCTTGACACAGTCAACACGAGTTATTTGAACTACTGTAAAAAATATTTGTTGTCATTTTGAAAAGCCTAATATTGTTGTGGCAATTTTTTTAAACTTCGTTTTGTTGATTTTTCGTCCTGTTTCTTGTGTGGATACACTTAGAATACAAGTAACTTAGCAGCTACTCCTTTTTTCTACTGCTGTTTCAGAGTCAAAGTGTTTTTGCCAATGAATGGATGAATGTACTTCTTAATTTTACTTTTCGGTAATTTGATGTCTAAGTATTATTTTAGGATTCTCTACCCAAAGGGTGCACGGACGTTTTAATTCTACACAGTGCGTCTGTCTTTAGGTAGGTATAGCTTGCCTGTCTACGTAAGTATGCATAACAAAATATTTTGCTCTAAATTTTTTTTTTTTCGGCTAGGATAAAAAAAACATCTAAAAACATTTAAAACTAAAAGAACATACCTATAATTTTTATCATCGTTGAACTTTAGTCAAAATGTTAACAGCAGTTTGACATCAGAATGGAGTGATGCGTAAGATATTGGCGTGATAGAGATACAATTTTTTTATAGTTTTAAATGTAAAAACTAAGTAGTAAAGTTTAAAAAAAATACAGCTACAGTTTATAAAATAATATTTTATTACTACTGTAAATACCAGTAAATTAATTAAGTAAATTAATTAAATTAGATTACCAGTAAATTTTGTGGCTCATATAAAAGTATGTGCATATTTAGGAAGAGTGGTGTCTCCCGACACAGGCAACTTGTAAGCCAGAGGAGACATCAGTCTCTATATTGAAAAAAATTGTATGAAATGCCTAAATTAATTATTATATTTTTTTTACATATTGCTCCGTCCGGCTGTCCAAATACCAATTCAAAATACCTAGACAATAACTGACAGCGCAGGTCCAAGACAGGTCCAATCATCATCATACCGTGTGGGTTGCAAGGTCGATGACCGACCTCACAAACCCTGGTGTCAGAGTTGTTGAACCGCCAAAGGCCTCTGACATGGCTCATTAACGACTACATCCGTAGATAGTAGTCGGGACCAACGGCTTTACGTGCCTTCCGAAGTACGGAATCATCTAACTTTTCGGGCAATCAGGTGATTCATCCTGCAATGTCCTAACCAATTCAATCAGGTCCAATGACTTGACAGGTACTCATGCAATTTCAAAATTTCGCTAATTAGTATGTGACCCACTTAGCTTTTGCAATTATTTTTTATGTGTATAAAATCCTTTGCGTGACGCAATATCAGTCTGTCGACTTTGAACCTTTATAAACGTCACAATTACACATAAACAGCAATACAATTTATTGCTTTATCAATGCATCGCTATACATGGTCCTAATTATTATAATATGTTGTATTTAATTAAAAAATAATGAGAGTTGATACAAAATATGCCACAAGTTTTAGATACTACCATACCCCATTTCTTTCCAATAGTTTCTAAATGGAAAATGATATTGAACCTTAAGGTGATATGATATGGAACTTAATGATGATATGGAACCTTTAATGATATTGAACCTTAACGGTAAATGATATTGAACCTTAACGTTAAATGATATTGAAACTTAATGGTAAATGATATACCTTATACCTTAAGGTGGGCCGCAGCTTCGTCGTCGTTTCTAAAATAAATGTCGTACGAGTATTATATATCGGGTATAAAAAAAACTAGTAAGCACTATTTTAATTTTTAATACATTACTTAGACCATGAAACTGAACAACCTTCCCTAAGGAACATAGGTTACTCCACTAGCTTATTCCACCATCTTACCCCATCCCTTCTTCCCTTCTACCAACGGGATTCTAGACGTACCGTAGGATATCACCCATACTTGGATTCTGCACATTCGCACAAAGCACTTTGAAACATCTTTTATAAAGCGCACGGCTAAAGAGTGGAATTGTCTGCCTGCGTCTGTGTTCCCGAGTTCATATATCCCGAATCTTTTCAAGTCGCGAGTGAATAGGCATCTTCTGGGCAAGCTCGTTTCATCGTCGACCTTCACCTCTGTCTTCAAGACTAGATCGAGGTCAAGAGTAAGCCCATTGTCAATAAAAAAAAAAATGAGCAATAATATATGCGCAACCAGCTGGTGCAGTTTGTATGGAAAGTTAATTTTGAAAAGTTGTTCAGTTTCACAGCTGAGTAACATGCTTAAAATAGTGATTATTAATTTTTTACATGCTGTATAAAGACCCAGTATTGAAGCGGTAAAATTATTATAAATTATAATTCTCTTTAGGTGTTACTGATTGTCGACTGACGTTGAATCAAAGACGGTATTCCCTTAACTCTTGCGTTCGTTGCCACAGAATAACCTCCCAACAGATGTTATAGTTGTTCAAAAACGTTTCCATTGCGTAATTATCATAAACGTTCCATTATTATCTCCCATCTTTCAGAATTCAAAACCGGTAAAGTGCGATTCGAACTCGCGCGCCGAGGGATCCGATATGGGATCCGATCCGACTGTAATTAATTCAGTTTTTTCTTTTCTCAAACTTCGGAGATAAAGGTGGAATGGTATTTTTTTTACTTAAATGTCGTCCGATTTCATCATTAGATTTGTTATAATATTTTTCACTGATAATATGATTCGATAATTAAATTTCCGCTTCTGTGAGCTTAATTTCTTCCCAATCATGCTTAAAAAAAATATTAAAAATTTAGATTCTTTATTCTTAGAAAAAAATGCAAGAATGCTAGTACAGTCAACCGCTTGTCGGTAGAAACTTTTTCTACTCTGTTACCACGCCATAAGGTCCAAAAGTGTTTCTACTGATGTGCGGTCGTGTGTACTTACTGAAATTGAGATTACCTTAAATTCGCCATATAAATCGGCAATTTCGTAGTTAAAGACCCAATATACACTACATCCCTAAACTTTTTTATTAGGCACACCCAAGGAGGTTTAAACCCACGCTACGAAGCGTAGTAAAACCTCCTTGGGCACACCTCATGCACAAACAAACTACAATCAAGAAGTAGGTTGAGTTTTAACTCACGATCACACCTAGCTGAATTCAAAGACTAATTCGGCATACATTGCTGGGAGGCTTGGTTAAGTTAATTGTAATATCCTTACTTTAACGAGCAATGTACGCCAAATTAGTCTTTGAATTTGGCTAGGTGTGATCGTGGCTTAAGACAGTGTTCAAGGAGAGGCTCTCCTTTATATATTTGTGGTGTACATAGAGTAATCCTTGGAGGATCTCCTTCAAGGGATAAAAGGTAGACGACATTTTATGCTTTACCAAGGTCTAGCGGCCCGCCCCGACTTCGCACGGGTACAAAATTACGTTCAAAATACTCGTACCTTATTTTGAAAATCTACTTTTTTGCTATAAATAGTTGGTTACTGTGGGTTATCCTTAAAAGATAGACGAATACTATCGACGACTTTTCTTTACAACTCTTAGAGAGCAACAATTCTTTTATACATAACTTTCATATAAATGAAACCATTTACGCAGCGCACGCCCAGAAAGCTCTCAAGAGGCACGTTTTTTTTCCGACTTGATCGACAAACGTCATCACAGTTCAGTTAATTTGCACTCAATATTTATGAATTATAGGCTTAAACCTTTCTATTGAATTAATCTATCTATTAATGAAAACCGGATCGAAATCAATATAGCAGTTCCTGAGTTTAGCGATCACAGACGACTTTCTTTTATAATATGTAGTGATGATGATCTACATCTACAACTGAGAATACTCGTACATTCGATAGTGCTATTAGTTATTATGCAGGCGCCATTGAGTATGTCTGCGATGAGGACAGGCTAAAAAGGATGTCGACAATTTAGCACCAACTGATGTATTGTGATATAGATAGTAACCATTTACTAACTAAAAATTATCTAATGAAAAGTTTTGTAGATCAAATCCTAATAGAAGTCTCTGCATTTTTCAAACATGTAAAAATAGTCATAATAACCCTCCTGTTTTGGGGCAGTCGGGTAAAAAGATAATTTGCTTAGTGAGCCCCATAGAATACATGATGTATTCTATGGTGAGCCCCTATATTTATTTATTGAACACAAAACAAAACATTTTTTGTGTCGTCAAGTTTCTAAATTCTCTTTCTTTAAGTTTTCTTTGTCTGATTGGTAATTTTCAAAACTCTAAAAAAAACATTTACCTACACATCCAAGAAAATATTAATCCCATCAAAAATATAAATGTAAAATGAGACCAAGTTTGGCTCAACAGCTTTGCCACAGATAGAAGTAAGATCTAAATAGGTCTAATAGGTCAACCGCTTGTCGGTAGAAACTTTTTCAACTCTATTACCACGCCATAAGGTCCAAAAGTGTTTGTACTGATATGCGGCCGTGTGTACCAAGTTCTACACAAGTTTCTGAAATCATAACTGCAGCAACGCATAATTTCTTCAGTAGCTTTAAAACAATTTTTTTTTTTGAGATCTGTGTAACTGAATGGTGAAACTTGGTGGTGCCACACGGTGGTGCCTCGCCCTTTTCGTTTGGGTGTCTAAATCCGATAGGGGCAAAAAAAATACAGACACAAAATACTAGAGAAGAGAAATAGTAGATTAGTAGCCAAGGGCTGTAAGGCATCAATTGCAGCCCGAGATATTTAGGCGCACGAGCGCAGCGAGGGCGCCTATAGTTCGAGGGTGCAATTGATGCTTACACCCGAGCTAACTACTCTACTTTACATCTCGATTGTGAGGTAAGTAGGTCCTTATTACCTCCAAATTGTAGGTGACCAATTAGCGCTATAGGGTAATAATGTAGCTAGAACAGCCCTAGGGCGGTAAGTAATTAAAACGCCCGCCGCCCCGCTGCTGGAGGCGGCCAACAGCGCGGAGCCGCGCGTGGAGGTGCTGCCGGGCGGGGGCGTTACAATTACTTACCGCCCTAGGGCTTTTCTGGCTACATTATTATACAAGCCCCATTTGGGGGTAATAAGGACCTACTTACCGAATATGAGAGATGTAAAATAACTTTACTGGTTGATAGAGATTACTGGGTGTAAGGGACGGTGTACTTAGGAAATGAAAAAAAAATACCTCTCCATGTAAATTGCTCACTATGATCGAACAGTTTGTCTCGAGAAGTATTTTTTTAAAATTCCTCATGTTTCTTTGGTAAAGTTGTTCAGTTTCGTTGACTGAGCACGCCCTTTCCTTTTTTGGTACACCCTTTCTGGCTTTGATTTATTGATGAACATGATAGACGCACTTTAAAAGGCAGTAAAGTAATAAAACGATACAAACAGTGATCGTCTGTATATGTAAATTTTTTATCAGTTCATTATTTACTCGCGTCTAGTTTTTATTACTGAGATAAAAGAGCTATTTTGCTCATCATAACATCTTGTAGGTTGCAAGGTCGACCGACCTTACAAACACTGGTGTCAATCTTGCTGAGCCGCCAAAGGCCTCTGACATGGCTTATTGTCGACTGTATCCGTAGATAGTAGTCGGAACCAACGGCTCAACGTGCCTTCCGAAGCACGGAATCATCTAAATTTTTAGACAATCAACCGGACAAAAATAAAAATTTGAAAAATAGTATTACTAATATTAATCTCTTGTAGAGATAAGCCCGCCTTTGTAAATGTCCTCTTGTATGTAATTCTCTGTATGTTATTTGTGCAATAAAGAATATACAATAACATTACTAAGGGTACTGTTGGCCGCGGCCCGTGTAGAGCCGGCTAAGAATAGTTTTAACTAATCTAAACTAAGGTGACTAAGGGAACATGAATCAGAGGATAGGCAGCAGCGTTGTTGGTCATTAATAACCGCAGTCCATGGTGGCAACCGCATCGCTAACAAAGGTGGTGATATAGTACTTCCCCTATACGTTGTACCCTGTACGCGTTCTTGCTGGAATTTTGGAGGGACCTTGGTACTGATGAGTGGTGCAACTGGTGGGTTTGCTGACATTTTCTTGGTTAACAAATTAGAAAAGGACAGAACATGATTAACTTGAATATATCTCCCTGCAAACGGAACTTTTTGACCGGAAACGAGCGCTCAGCTTCTAACGCCCTGTGCGTGGATTTTCAAAATCTTTGCTTAAGGTCGAACTGCACAGGAAAATGCGCTGGCAAAATTTGTGTGCGTGACAAAAAAATGTTCTTTCGTGTGTCTCAAGCTAAGAATAAAGACCTCCTTACTTCGCTTGGATCTCAAGTGTGACTACAGGACTACAGTATTACCTCCTATGGTCTTGTCTATGTCGTTAGTGAAAATCAAAGAGATTTGAACCTCGCTGCGCTATCTGAGGTGAAAATTGTTGCAAAATGTACTCTCTAGCTGCTCTAGCCCAAGACTAGCAATTTCTTTTTACATCCAATACTTAGATAAATGATTCGCTGCCCTCCGACGCGAATCATTTATCTAAGATCCAATATAATTTTCAACAAACTTTACTGACGAAAGGGACAACAGAAAAACAGTATTTTTGTGAAGATAAAAGTTGCCAACCAGTGCGCCGAAGCCTTGAGAAAGCATAACTGTAAAAAGTTAAGCTAAATGCAGCTCTAGCTATCCTTTTTTTACGGCTTTGTACGCTAGACGCAGACTGCAGTAGGTAATTAAATCTATTACTTAAATATTAAGGTCAACAAAACAAGTCTAATGACGTCAAGAAGCACGTGTGTCAGCGGCGGGTGTCGGGTAAGGCGACCAATGAGCGAGCGCATGCGTTGCCACACCGCGCCGCACGCGCCACGCGTGTGGGGTGTGGCGGGAGATAAAGCGGCTAGGCTAGTGTAGAGATGGATTTAGATACAGGCTGATAGGAAAGGCCAGGATGATATTTTGGATTTATTTAAAAAAAAGATTTCTTTTTTGTACGCATCTTAATCAGACTGAAACCCAACAGAATCATTAAGTCTCCTGTCTGGGCGACTACTCCCTGAAATCCACCAATGCTGATACTGCTGGCTTACGTTGAATTATTTGAACAGACTTCGTGCGCGACGTCAGCGGGATATTTTTGAATCAGTTTATCTTTACGTTTATCTCAAAGCAGTGGCACAATTTTGCTCTACATGTTCCCAATGTATTAAGAAATCTAATATTTACGTCCGAATCCAATAATTACGAGTCCAGACGCACCGCAAGATATCACCCACATTTGGTTGATACTCCACACACTCCAAGCGCTTTGAAATAGCTTTTATAATGCGCACAGCCAACGAGTGGAATTTTCTGCCTGCGTCTATGTTCCCGAGTTCATATAACCCGAATCTATTCAAGTCGCGAGTGAAAAGGCTTCTTCTGGGCAAGCTCAAGACTAGATCGAGGTCAAGAGTGAGCCCATACACAACAAAAAAGAAAAAAGTGTCTTTTCATCTGCACAAGCGAACACTTTTATTAGGTACGCCTCCCACATTACTTCTTATATGACTCCTGAAAATATTTGAAACTAACTAAGATATAGCGTGCACAGGTTAACCCCGGCTCCGTTGGTTATTTTCTGCGCATAGGTTACAAGCGGAGAGCCAATAAAGGATTCGCTGGCGTCCTCCCACCTGCCGCGTTCACCCCCGCGACATTTTTTTTGAGATGAAATTGAAACTGATTGTAGTATAGTAAAAATTTCTTCCTCATTTTAACGGTCTTGCAAATCTATATTTTGCCTACGTAGGTACCTATTTGTTTAAATACACACCTCCTTCAAAAATAAAATAGGTAGTTTGATGTAAAAATCCGCTTCCGTACTTTCACAGCCTGAAGAAGATTGCTGTTCTATTAAGATAACTTTATACAGTTGATAATGAACAAGTAATTAAAATTATCACTAAACACTTATTATAGCAACAATTTATTTATATTTAAGTATATTTAATCTGAGAGATGAGCGACGTTATCAGGTTTAAGCAAGTCGGTTGATGTTTGTTAAGCGTAAATGATGTAATCTTGATAATAGGAAGTTTTCGTATCTTAATAGTAAATAAGGCAACTTGTAATGTAGCCTATTTATCTGCTTCTATACAATGGGCTAGCGTGCAAAACTTTTTGCTTAGTATGTTTTTTGGTCTTAATATTGCGTTTATATAAATTCATTTACATACCTTATTAAATAGTGAACATAATTTTAGCATGTAATTTAGACCATACAACTGAACAACTTTCCCAGAGTAAGTAAAATAAAAATTTGACGTCCTATACAAAATGCGCGATCAGCTGATGCAGTTTCTATGGAAATTAATTTTTTTTTATATCGACCTGTGTTCCTTTGGGAAAGTTTTTCAGTTTCATGGTCTGAGCATGGGGTCCCATTCCGTACTACGGTTTTTTCGACGGAGTAAATAGCCCGAATTAATTTGGCCTTTTTGTTTCTAATAATTAAAGTAAATGTTACTACTAGGTTGGTAGGTAAAGGTGTAAACTATGACATTAATTCAATTTCAATATCCAGATATCAATTTATTCTAAGAAAATACCTTATGGAAAAAATAGCCCGAACCATTTTCGGCACAAATTCGTTCTATGACGTGAGGCATCTGTACTAGTATAGTATTATATTATCTGTGGTCTGAGTAACTTTCTAAAATTATGTTTACTATTTCATTTGGACCATTTCATTAGCACTATTTCAATTTAAACCGTGTTTTCGTCGAATTTTCAAATTATCATTTTTAGGGTTCCGTACCTCAAAAGAAAAAAACGGAACCCTTATAGGATCACTTTGTTGTCCGTCTGTCTGTCTGGTCTGTCTGTCTGTCTGTCTGTCAAGACCCTTTATCTCATGAACCGGTAAAGGTATCAGGTTGAAATTAATACCATATATTAGGATCCATGAAACACACAAGATCTGAAAATTCAATTTTTTTACAACGACGCAATCAAAAGATATGGCATTTTATGTCATCATCTCCATACATTTATGCAAAAAACCAAAACCTACAGGGTACTTCCCGTTGACCTAGTATTATGAAATTTGGCAAGAAGCTAGGTCTCACAGTACAAATAATGGGAAAAGTCTGAAATCATTAAATATTACAACTTTTCTCACAACTAATGGTAACCAATTGTGATGAGCTCCCGTTTTAAGAACATTCATATAAGAGAGGGGTCAAGTTGAATGGTCGCTGAGGCGATTTTTGTTTTAGTTCTATTTTATAAACGGGAACACTTACAAACTTGAAAATTGATATGTTTATAGTGCATAAGCTATAAAATATCAACAAATAATAAAATTTTGTCAAGCGCGTGTCGGACTCAAAAAATCTAGCACATTAACTTACTGAAATTTCAACTAATACAATTATGATAATGTGGTGGTACGGAACCCTCAGTGCGCGAGTCCGACTCACACTTGGCCGGTTTTTTTATCCTCTATGACGTTACACAAAAGCCGTAAAGTCGAAAAGGTCTTTTCCTCTTAAATCCATCGGTAGATCTAAAGATTTTTTTATCATCATTAAACTGAATAACTTTCTTTAAGGAACATCAGGACGAAATACGAAGAGCATTTTTCCTCCCGGCGCATAATGTCACGTTCTCAAAATGTCACCTTATTTCGCAGAATTTTTCGTATCACCTCGGAAATTTTAAGAAAAAAGTTCTGCCCATGAAACTGAACAAATTTTTCCAAGGGGCTGAAATACCTATGGAAGTTCATACAGAAGTCCCTAAAGGAGTGATCACACCTAGCTGAATTCAAAGACTAATTCGGCATACATTGCTCGTTGAAGTAAGGATGTTGCAATTAACATAACCAAGCCTCCCAGCAATGTATGCCGAATTAGTCTTTGAATTCAGCTAGGTGTGATCACTCCTTAAGAGACTCCGATCGGGCGTTGCCAGGTGCGGGAAACTTAGGAAGAGGTGGAGCTTCTCTGATAAAGACAAGTGTAAGTGCGGTATTTTGCAAATTACGTCACACTTGCTGTCGTGCCCTACTTCTCCAGTTTCCTGCACTCGGAGGGACTGTATTGAAGGCAACTAAAAGGCTGTTGATGTGGCCACGTGTTGGGCTAAGCTTTTATAGTCACTTTTTGCCGTTGACTCGAAAGAAGAAGACCAAAATGTTTGTCATCGTGTTGTATTATGTAGTTCCACTTTAGGTAGCTTCGGTGTGGATTTTAAATCTCTAGGGGCGCATTTCCACATTCCCGGTTTGCGTCGAACCGGCGTGACGCGCCGCCGTCGCTGGCTATCCGTGTACACGTGCCTGGCGCCCGGCACAATTTTACAAACACATTATAGGATCAGGATTCAACCAATTTCAGAAGAAAGAAGAGTTCGGTGCATTTTATCTTTTGCTTAAGAAACATATATTGGAACAAAGAAACATATTTTCGAAAAAAAAGAAGACATGAAAACATGATAAATATATTGTAATTGAAATTAAAACATGGTAATGAAGATACCCAATATTTCTAAATCTATTTCCATCGTAGGTAGACCGCACGAGCCGTGCGCAGGTCCGGATAAGTGGAAAAGCTCTCGTAGACTGATATCCTAGACTGTGCTTACTGAGCTTACGTCCGCGGCAAGCCATAACCTCCTTCCTAGAGCTTCAATACAGTACTGATCGACTGGGCTCCAGACAGGCACGCAGGCCCAACGCAAACCGGGTATGTGGAAACGCTGCTGCCTTATTGTTCATAGATTTTAGAGTGAGGGCGCACGTGCAACATTTGTTTTCAAAACAAAAATGTTTTGCTCAATATGTATCGTTCTTGTTTCTGTAAAATCTCTGCTGTCAGCAAATTTTTTTGGGCTCGGAAACTTTACGAGACTAGACGGAAATATGAAGAAACACGACACAACAAAAAAAATGTTGTGTTAGCAAAATTTGCCAGTGCGCTCCCGGTTTTACGATAAAAATCCATAAAATAATATATAAAAATATCCAAAAAATAAAATAAATCAATTCACATATCAATTTTATTAAAATCTCTTTTCATATGAAGCTTGTATATTCGTCTAATTACATCGAATTTCTAACTTGCAAATACATATATTAAACTTAAAATGTATCTTTTTACACGTACAGCTTTATTTCCATACATGGTTGCCTTTAAATTTAATCTCACAATAGGGAAGCCAATTATTTTCCTGGAACCAACCATCTAGTAATATATTCCAAATTTATATATTTCCCTTGAAACGACTAAATAAAAATAAACTAAGATACCTGGAATTTTCTTCGGTAGTCGTTTTAGTTTAAGATTGTTTTGCCAAATAATTCCTTAATCATTTGGCAACCCCATTTAATAATAACCATAATTTATTACATTTAAAACTTTTTAACTTTACTTTATCAACAATACTAGTGTTGGGAACAACCCTAACAATTATTAATTTCCTTTTACATTAATCTCTCAAATTCTTAATATCCTATAAAATGCAGTTGATACACGATGCCAAGTAAAGTAATAAAATAAATAAACATCACAATTTATTAATATCAATATTTAAAAATCACATTGATCTGATAACACGGTATAAAATAATTATTATTTAAATATAAAATATGCTATAATTTTGTAAATAGTAGTTTTAATAATGATTTGATTTAAATAATTGTTTTTATTTACTTTATATTGCTTGTGATATGCGAATGTCGGTAAAGATATAAATAACTTTTTCATCATAATATATAGGCATATTGTATAATTTAATTGTTGTCAAAATGAAAAATTTTAATAATGATTTATTTATTTTATTGTCCTGAATTAGTGATTGAATAAGGAAGCTATTAATCAAAAATTAAGATCATATATGAAGCGAAAGAAGGAAGCCCGTAGACTTGTACAATTACAACGATTCTTTAAACTAAAATATTTTTGTACTAGCTGTTACCCGCGACTTCGTCCGCGTAGATTTTATAAAAAAACAGAACTCGAACTTAATTGAAACATATTTTACGGAGCGCTTATCCTTCTTGATCCCTACGTAAAAGATGCATTTGTACATATCCAAGTTGAATAAATGCATCTTACTACAAACTTCATTATCTTTTGATTTTATTTAACTGGTAGGTAGTGCGGAATTTTCATTGTAAACCGTTACAGGCGAACTTAAAAAAGAAGGCAATAAAAGGAGTGAAGTGAATGGGTAGCGAGGAGGTATTCATAAAAGTAAAAAAGGTCCCTATTCCTCCCTATCTATCCTTTTGTATCCCCCCCCTACATTCCCACTCCCCCTCCCTCACCCTCTCCCACTCTCTCTTCCTCTCCCTCGCCCCTCCCTCTTCCCCCCCTCACCCTTCCTTCCCCCTCCATTTCCCCCCTTCCCCTCTCCCCATCACCCTCCCTTTCCCCCTTCGCCCTCCTCCCATTCCCCTCCCTTTCCCCCTTCCCCTCACTCATCCTCCCCTTCCCCCTCTCCCTCCCTCTACCCCCTCCCACGCCCTCTACCCCTCCCTCCCCCTTTCTCTCCCCTCATTTTCCCCTCCCTTACACTCTCTCCCTATCCCTCCCCCTCTCCCTCTCCCTATCCCTGACCCTACCCCTATCCCTGCTTCTACCCCTAACGCCATCTTAACCGCTATCCCTATCCTTATATAAACATACAACTGACACTCATATTGATTTTTAGACATTTCAAACCTATCGAATCCCAACCCCATCCCAGGGGTGGTGGTATTTCACGTCCACCACGTTGGATTTCAAAATCATTGTAGTTTTCGTAATCAGCGACCCGATAAACCATACGAACGACACCCATATTGATTTTTAGACATATCAACTCTATCGCACCCCAATCTCATCCCCAAGGGATGATAGCATTTCACGTCCACCATGTTGGATTTCAAAATTGTTGTAGTTTTTGTAATCAGCGGCTCGATAAACCTTACAAACGACACCCATATTGATTTTTAGACATTTCAACCCTATCGCACCTCAACCTTATCCCCAGGGGATAATGGTAGTTTACGTCTACCACGTTGGATTTCAAAATTGTAGTAGTTTTCGTAATCAGCGATACTTAGTTGAGTAAAAAAAGAAGTCCCATCAAAATCGGTAAAGTAGTTTCGGTGTGCTGTAGCAGATACAACCCCGCTAGAGTATTATTGTATGTGTAGATTCCCACGGGAATGAGATATTTTCCCGGGGTAAAAAGTAGCCTATGTCCGTCTCCAAGTTACCATCTATCACCATACCAAATTTCATCAAAATCCGTTCAGCCGTTTAGGCGTGAAAGAGCCCGCTAGAGTATTATTGTATGTGTAGATTCCCACGGGAATGAGATATTTTCCCGGGGTAAAAAGTAGCCTATGTCCGTCTCCAAGTTACCATCTATCACCATACCAAATTTCTACAAAATCCGTTCAGCCGTTTAGGCGTGAAAGAGCCCGCTAGAGTATTATTGTATGTGTAGATTCCCACGGGAATGAGATATTTTCCTGGGGTAAAAAGTAGCCTATGTCCGTCTCCAAGTTACCATCTATCACCATACCAAATTTCATCAAAATCCGTTCAGCCGTTTAGGCGTGAAAGAGCAACAAACAAACAGACAGACAGACAGACAGAGTTACTTTCGCATTTATAATATTAGTATGGATACTTAACATTAAAGTTTACGTTATTTTGGTTTACAGTGATAGGTATTAATTCGCGAGTTTACTAGACTGAAATAAACTTTCAGGTGGAAGGGCTTTTGTGCAAAGCCCGTCTGGGGAAGTACCACCCCCTTGCCTATTTCTGCCGCAAAATAGCAGTGTTTGCACTACTGTGTTGCAGTTTGAAAAGTAAGAGAGCCAGTGAAATTACCAGCACACGAGAAACACCATCTTAGTTCTCTGGGTGGACAGCAACGTGCTTTGCTGTCTTATTATTGTCAGGTTATGCCACTAATAAGACAGCGGGCTCTTTGGGCGGTTGTGACCACTTTCCATCAGGTTGTCCACTTTGCTCGTTTGCTCACTTGTCACATAAATAAAAACATTGTTTCCGTCACAAATTTATTTAGAGTTATAAATTTGCAAAGATGTTTAGAAGGTGACGTAGTATTTTGGGCAAAGATGGACTAGGGCATCCGCCTTCTGGTGTTTCTTCCAGCTTTTCTGAAACCTCATGTGCGATATATTGGATGAAAAGGTTTAAAAATACTGCATAATCACATTAATGGAGTTCTTTCATATGTGTATTTAAATTTAAACATTCCTACCAAGTTTCGGCTTCTTCAAGAAAATCCAAGAAATTTTTTTAGTAAATCAGCTATTCAGCTATTTCTTGCTATTTTCTGGAGGAGCTGAAATTTGGTAAGTACATTAACATTTTAAAATAATAAGGAGCTTAAATTTTATAATTTAGTGAATTTTTAGAATCAGCTTCAAAACCCCTTTCTTTTAATATATTGCACGATAGGTATATGAAATCATTTTTTAAATATCCTTCACAAGAAATTTATAATGTAGCAGGAGGCAGATTTCCAACTAAGTCATACCTAAAAAAAATCTCTCCCCATAGGTGCTCAGATCCTGGATTGAGAAAATCTAAGGAAAAATTTTGACTAACTCATTTGTCTAGCTTGCAAACTCGCGAATTACAGTTCAAACTCAAAATCAGCTACGTTAGACTATTTTAAACGTTTATAAATACAAGGTGTAACAGAAAGGGTATAAAGGATGTGATTCTGCCCATGAAACTGAACAACTTTCCCTAAGGAAGGAAGTTTTGACCTCCCATACAAAATTCTACTCAGTTTCTATGGGAGGTCAAAAATTTTTTTTCGTATTTCGACCTATGTTTCGGAAAGTTGTTGAGTTTCATGGGCCTTTTGATACACCCTGTATACAAATAATACATAAAAAGTTCTGGAATATAGACTGCGAGTGCTTTGGTGCACAAAATATTACTAACATCGTGAACATACAAGAATTGGAAAAGTGAGAATAAGAAAGTAGACGAAGTAAATAAGTTTCATATTTCATTACAAATATATGTATATCGCATTTTGGTTTATGGAACATCCCCTCACTCCCCATAGATTTTAATCTTTCGCTCGAATTGGCATAATAATAACAAACCTACAAAAAATTAAATTAAAATGTCTAATATATGATCGTGGATTTTATCTTTAATTATGCCTTCTAGACTTAGCTTAGCAAAATGTATTTTAGTTACATTTAAAAGTACCCTTTCATGTGCTTATAAATTTAGTAAATTTCTCCTTTATGGAGTAAATAAAATTGTCTTAGTTTAGTCCTTGCTAGTCTAAAAATATTTTTATATTCGATTCCTCATAATATTAATGAACTCTGTTATTATTTGGCTCATTATTTTTTTTTTCAGTCAACCTTCACAGATTGGAAGACTAACGAAAATTGGTTTAATCATTTCCAACATGTACAATTTTTCTCTAAATCTACACATTCATACAACGTGTTATACGTATAGGATACCACGAATTTTGGAACAAGGTATGTATTTTAGTACAAAAATTTCGACACAACCAAAAGAGATGTAAAATTTTACTATGGAGGTTGGATTTTTATTTCGAGAGAAGATTAACAGGGTTTAAACCAAGTTCATATGGTGGATAGGATAGTAGATAATATTTTGGTGAAGAAAGAATATTTTTATAGGCCACCATTTTTTTACAATTGATTTTTAAAGTTATTGAAATACGGCATCACTGATTCGAATTTGGCAACACTGATTAGACTATGACAACCCTACTTACAACAGGGTTTTAGGGTAAGTAAGTATACAGGGTGTTAGATTAGGATCACCATATGTACAGGGTCTTAGGGTAAGTATACAGGGTGTTAGGATAGGATAACTATACAGGGTTTTAGAATAGGATCACTATATGTACAGGGTATAAGGATAAGTATACAGGGTTAGATTAGGATCACCATATGTACAGGGTCATAGGGTAAGTATACAGGGTGTTAGGATAGGATACCTATACAGGATGTTAGGTTAGTATCACTTTATGTACAGGGTTTTAGGGTAAGTATGCAGGGTGTTAGGATAGGATAACTATACAGGGTGTTAGGTTAAGATCACTATATTTACAGGGTTTGAGGGTAAGTATACAGGGTGTTAGGTTAGGATTACTATACAGGATGTTCGGGTACGTATACAGTTTGTTAGATTAGGATCACTATATGTACAGGGTCTTAGGGTAAGTATACAGGGTGTTAGGGTGTGTACAGGATTTTAGATTAGGATCACTATATGTACAGGGTCTTAGGGTAAGTATACAGGGTGTTACTACACAGGGTGTTAGGACTAACACTAACACACTAACACCCTGTATAGTTATCCTATCCTAAGACCCTGTATAATTACCCTAAGACTCTGTACATGTGGTGATCATAATCTTACACCCTGTATACTTACCTTGAAACCCTGTGTATTTATCCTATCCTTACACCCTGTATACTTACCCTAACATCCTGTATAGCAATCCTAACCTAACACCCTGTATACTTACCCTAAAACCCTGTACATATAGTAGTCATCCTAACCTGACACCTTGTATACTTACCCTAACATCCTGTATAGTTATCCTAGCCTAACACCCTGTATATTAACAAATAATGACTATAAGAAGCATTTTTGATAATACCGAGACTTATAAAAAAATATATTCATGGTATCTTACTAGAAAAAAAATAAATCATCGACATCGTGTGTCGATATTATTTTGATCGATCACCTCTCTAATTATCATACAAGAAATCGGCCGACAAAAATACGGTCTTAGATTGTAATAATACTATAAATACGGTCGTGAGCGGGAGCCCTGAAACACACTGCTTCAAAAAATTATTACTTTGAAAAACTCATAAACATTACCCTTTCGCCACAAACAAAAAAAAATTACCCTTTGACAGCAGTCTGTCTTGACCACGCACACGGGCGTCATATACAGCTATCCTGCTGTCAATGTCAAGGTAATATTTTGCCGCACAAATCTTTGGTGTTGCCAGTACTTAAAAAAAAGTCCACTATCAATATTTAAAAAAAATATTATAAAAAAATGGCGGCCCCAAAAAAAAAATTTTTGTTGATCTTCTTTCTTTTTTTTATTCTCCTTTATATGATATAAATTTCAAGTCTGTTAGTTTTATCTCGGAATAAAAAACCACTAGTATACATGTCTTTTAATTTTAATAAAATTTATAAAACTACCATATTTATTTTTTGCATTCATACTGGCAACACAAGTAAGGAGTAAGGGATATCCAGGCTTTGCATTTTACTGGTTGCTTTTAGTGTACCGTCCGGCAATGACTGAAATATGGACATGTTTACTGGCTAACTTTACAGTGGTTTCGAGTGGTTGAGCCAAACTAAATCGAAATAAGAAAAGTGAAGCTAGTTTGACAGCAGCTACTACTTCATACTCGTATGATAGCTGTCGCAAATATTTTAGGGTCAGAGCTATTCTAACATGAAGCGCATAGCACACTCATCACTAATTAGAAGTGTTGCCAGGAAAGTAAACAATTGAAACGATGATGTTATTTAGTTTGATCCAAGAGCTTTGTGATCTATAGTCCGTTTCACAAGTCAATGCCAAAGCTTACCAACACATTTTGCAGCTATATCAAGGCTATTGTGCTGCATGATTAATAGTAATCAGCTAAAGCTGTCAGAAAAAACAAGTTTGTAAGACAATGTTATTTTTTCCGTTAAATATACTGTGGTTCGTCTGGTTCGTCGTACTTTGTCTGGTTCTACGGCTGCAAAATGTGTTGGTAAGCTTTTGCATTGACTCGTGTAACGGATTATAATTGCAACGAACGCAATCATATTTTCTGTTCTGAATGAATAATGCTTTGAACTTATCTCATTGAAGGGAGAAATAAAGTAGATAGGAC
Organism: Athrips mouffetella; assembly: GCA_947532105.1. Classification (NCBI taxonomy): domain Eukaryota; kingdom Metazoa; phylum Arthropoda; class Insecta; order Lepidoptera; family Gelechiidae; genus Athrips; species Athrips mouffetella. The sequence continues at coordinate 7,061,881 of OX383972.1, read as the reverse complement.
TCACACGTATAAACGGAACAAATCAATATGTAAGTATTTGTCTATATACTTTGCTAAAAATTACAAACATAAAAAATCAAGTTGACAGGACGAGGCATCTTAAACTCATTTAAGACGCATCAACAAAATTAAAAAGGTCAAATAGCACACTTGCTTGCTAACTCTATCCACACGTAGTTTCTTCCTAATTAGCAAGTTCTGAAAAGTCACGTTTGGATACCCTTTTATTTATAAATGATTGATTTTACTAGTGTTGCCACGTGTTTAAAATGGGATCCTATTATTAGAGCCAGTTTTATTTATAAATGGTTTGTTACAATGAATTTTATTATTGATATTACTAGTTACTATTAGGTACCTCATGAACTTATTTTTCTTCTATAAAATATAATATAACTTTTATGTTTTTATTGGGTAGTATACAGAACATTTAATAAAATTTTGTTATTTCCAGTGTCATCGATGTTTTAATAATTCAAAGTCTCCTTCAAAGTAACAAATGTATCTGTATACACTCAAACTCTTAATATTCTAATATTATGGCAAATAAAAATATATTATGTGCAGTTTTAACCCTGCTTCCCGTAATATGGTTAAACAAGGCAAAAAAAACATACCATTCACATAAAATCTTTTTTCTTTATATATTTCTTTACTACTGGGTGTTATTTATAGCAACTGAAAATCAATTCTTAAAACTCAAATATTTTAGTAATATCTGTGTTTTCTATTTTTATTATGAATATACTATAGATACTGTCCTTTGTAAATATGATTTACTGGTATTTTGTGATTGAGGTAAATTTTCAGTGACGTCACTAATTAGCTACATATGACTTATAAATGACACATACCAAACAAAATATTGATGGATTTAACACTTAATTTGTTACATTTTCTACTACAAAAAATGCGACATTTACAAATGGTACAAAATCAATTTAGGCGTCACTTCCGTAAAAAAATCGCACTTATAAAACATTTAGTACGTATACACTGCCACCAAGCGTACTATGAATAGCGGTTATAACGTTACTTTCGCGTTATAGCGTTTTAGTATTTTTTGCCGGTCGCTATATAAGAGTTTCTTTCCCTCCGAATTTGGACAACTCCTCGTGTGGACACTGGACTTTGGGGGGAGGATTGTTAGGGGGAGGCTCTCTCGTTCTCGGCCTTTGCTCTGCATACTAGTTTTTCGAAGTCAGTATTGTTACAAACTCTGAAACAGAAGAAAATAAATTAAATAAAACAATTTTAGATTCAATTAATGCTGGTACAAGATAATGTTAGAGAAGACGAAAGATGTAAACAATTAAGTAATCATAAGCAGTCATATACAGGGTGTTAATTTGATTGCGTGCCATAGCTTAGGGGGTGTTTCAGTAACGATAAAGGAACACAAAAAAAATATTTAAAAAAATCCTACTTAAAAAAAATTAAACTCATTGAAACTAAACTAACGCGGAGAGCCACCGCGCTATCAACGAGCCAGCGCGAGAGTATCAAGAAATCCTTTCTTTTTTTGTGTATGACTCCAATTTTCCCTTTATGCTTTAACGGGCTTAGGACTGTCAAAATGTAATACCTGATAAATTATAAAAAAAATCATTGATAAAAAAAAATTAAGTAGGATTTTTTTATATTTTTTTGTGTTCCTTCATCGTTACTAAAACACCTGTATATAAGGAAGGATGCTAGTGTCTTAGCGCAAGATTTAATTTTTTAAGGCACTGGCAGATCATTTTAAGCATTCGACATAACGTCGAATGAACCTAGTTTCAGATACCTGGTATTAGTATCTATGTCTAAACTAAAATAAAAAAACTCGGGACTTGGGACTCAAAATTGTTGGAAAACGATCTTCAGAATATTCGTTGGTCATTCTGAAATTATAAAGTCAAACTCACCAAATATAATGTGTAAGCATAGTGATATAATTATATGCGCATCACTCGCAGAGCATTGCAATAATATAACATAGGTAATTAACATTTAAAAATAAATTAAAGTCCTTATATTCCAAAATTTGAGCCCAGCTCTATAGTTTTACACTCTGTAAATGAAATAAAGTTAAATGCATCAGCATCACAAATAAATTTTAGAATCTAAATAATTAGTAAAAAGATTTATTTAATTTGCTGGCATCACATGAAATAATTCACTGCAAATGTTAGTTTTAAATATGAGTTTAAAAACAGTTATTTTATATGTTGTAATGGCTAAGCTGTTGGATATCCTTGATAAATAAAATAAATAGTAAAACGAATATACCAACATGTTTTAATTAAATTAAATTCATGCGAATAATTTGTGTTTTTCTCCGAGGTCGACGGGGTGGGCTCATAATCTTTAGGAGCAAAACGGTTAATAATCTTTTCTTGGAACGTTTTTTTCATATCTTCATTAGAATTTAACATCGCTAGCGCCATCGCGAGTTGAAATTCTTAAAAAATAACAGTTACAATTAATACTAACTACTAACCCTGCCTATCTAATCTAAGTCAGAGTGTCCTTACAATAATTTTCTCAAAAACTGTACTAAATATGAATTCAGAACAACATTTTTCAAGAAATATTTAGGGTTATTTGTAGCTCAACCAATTTCCATAAAGAGGTCTAATGGTGAAGGCTACGAGTATATGCAACAACTTTTGTTCTACGACTTTTGGAAATTTGCAAAAACAAATTCATTTACCACACTAATTGGATCGATCAGTTTATAATTTTACACAGACGAAAACATTTTTTGACGAATTTCCATACTTCATGGAACGATAGTTGTTGTATTTGGCCTTCACAATGAGGCCCTTCGCCCGTGTGTTGCCGGCAAACAATAGTACCAACCCATCTCTACCCGTGGGTGTCGTAAGAGGCGGACTTATAAACCGGGGGATGGGCAGCAGCATCTTTCTGTGTATCGTAACATCTTACATACTGCGGTCATCAACAACCGCGGTCGCCAGCCGCAACACTCACAAGCTTGGTGACTATGGTGAATCCCCTCTACTACCATCCGTTTTTGCTGGAGTTCAGGAGGGAGCTCCCTGTCCTGCGTTGGCCGTTTTTTGGATGTTATGATAAATAAGCCCTTAACGGGAATTGGTCGAGTTACAAATAACCTTACAGAATTTTTTTTATCCTTAAGAAAATGTAGATTGGATGTCTGTTTATTTTTTCAAAAGTTTTTCGGCTATATCGGCGGAGATATTTTTAACCCAGTGTGTATTTAGTTTAGATATTTTTACTGACATAATCTTCAGCCCACTACAAATAAAAGAAATGATTGTGGTTAAATGAAACCAAAAACACTATTAGGGATTTAAATAAAGCAGTTTAGAAGAAAGAAAAATAAGAATGAAGAAGGTCAAGGTCAGACCTTAAACAATAGGGTTATCTAGAGATATACAGCGTGTATCGGAAAGGTAATACTAAAGGATGTAAATCTGGACAACTTTTCCTAAGCAACAGGTAAATTTTTGACCTCGCATAGAAACTGCATCAGCTGATAGCGCATTTTGTATGGGAGATAAAATTTGGTTTTTCGTATTTCGACCTGGGAAAAGTTGTTCAGTTTCATGGGCAGATTCATACCCTCCAGTATTGTCACACCTTTCAGTTACACGTTGTATAATTTCAGTGAAACAAGTCAATACTGAGCATCTTCGTCCCACTCTTTCTCGGATTGCACTTTTGGGATAGTATACATAATCAAATAAAAAATAATAACTTAGTATTCAATTACAATGCCCTCTTAGTTTTTACCAAGCTGTCTCTTACGCCCTGTATATACAGTTTGCTGCACGTTGGTGGTAACACATTGGCCTTAAGCGGGTCTCGGGTCTTATATGATGATGTTTTGTTACCTACTTAAGACCAATGACACACTTGCTGTCGTGCCCTACTTCTCCAGTTTCCTGCATTCAGAGGGACCTTTTTGAAGGCAACCAAAAGGCTATTGATGTGACTACTTTTTGGGCTAAGCTTTTATGGTCAATCTTGCCATAGGCTCGAAAAGAAGAAGTTACCACTGACATCGTATCCACAAAAGTTATTTTATGCATACGATAAGTGTCGATGAGTTAGGTTGCGACCTAATTTAACATTTTCCAATTGGCTGGCCTTTGGCAACAATTGTAGTTGACCATGTCGGCTCTATTTATACAGCGTAAATTTGCATTTGTTTTGCTCCCGAAGCCAAAAGATTCGACACACGAAAACAAGCAATTTCCCCGAAGAAAAACTTTTTTTCTCGAAAAAAGTTTTTCGCCTTCCCATACAAAATGAGTCGATCACGTGACCACTTTACTACGCAGGGTTCTTGAAAAAAAAAGTTTTCTTCGAGAAAATTGCTTGGTATTATGAGTAGAATCACTGGACTTGGGGAACAAAACCAATGACTCATGCTGTATTATAGCCCAAAACCTCTCTGATGGTTGTTCCACTCAAGTAACTGAACAACTTTTGTTCTGCAACTTTGCTGCTGCCCAACCTCCAGTTCATAATACCTCAGTCGCCTCTTACGACACTTATAACGCGTAGAGATGGAAAATGCCGTATCTGTCGATGTCAGTCTCGCGAAATATGACTGTCATCTATATTTAAACGCTTACGAGCAGAAGATGCTACTTCTAATCCTACGCACAGGAAGCTGCAGCACATCCCAAACACTACATACAGGGTGTTAGGTAAATAACGCAAAACCTCTCGGGTGGTAGCTCTACACATGAAATTGAACAACTTTTGTTCTACGACTTTTGGAAATTCCAAAAAAATACTTTTGCTATTTCATACAAATTGGCTCGGTCAGCTGGTCGATTTGTATGCAGAAGCAAAATTTTTTTGTGCGAATTTTCAAAAGTAGTAGAACAAAAGTTGTTCAGTTTCATGTCTAGAGCTACCACCCGAGAAGTTTTGTGTTATTTACCTAACACTTGTATAACGAGCGCGAATATGAAATTCGAAATTGGAAGCGCGCGTAGGCCTGCATATCCAGTACAAAAGACCAATCACCAATCGAGTCACGCGAGCGGGTGTGCGCGGGGTGCGGGGTGGGTTGCAAGGGAGGCAGAGTTTCCGTTTTCGTTTCCGTACTAACCATCGTAGTTGACCATGCCGTCTCCATCGATGTCAGCCTCACGGATCATATCGTCCACCTCCTCCTCGCTCAGCCGTTCCCCCAGGTTGGTCATCACATGTCTCAGCTCCACGGATGATATCAAGCCATCGTTGTTTTTGTCGAATACCCTGGAATTGATGGACAAATGATTCTATGAGCATCATGAAATTATGCATCTTCTTGTGTTGGGATTATTTACAAAAATGATTTATGGTTTTCGGAGGCAGACAATGTGCGGTTTAAGTTCTGCCAAGTTGATTCTACGTATCAGTATCATTAAAAGATTCAAGACATTGTTCTTTTCAATTTAAACCATGATTTGAGTCAATTGAAAATAGAAGGCAACCTATAAGTATCTGAATGCCTCTCTTAAGTGGTTATCTTTATCATTTTCGTGCATTTCCTTGCCTAATTGGCGTAATTGGCACCATATATTGGCACCGTATATTGGCATTGCAGTTCAGGAAGCAAGGGAAGTATGTCAAGATCGTAGCAGGTGGAGAACTGTGGTCTCTGCCTACCCCGACGGGAACAAGGCGTGATGTTATGTATGTATGTATTGGCACCATAGACCAAGTGTGTTTATTGTCACATGTGGTTATCGTAGTATGTAAGACGATACACAGAAGATCGCTGTTGCCCATCATCCGGTTTATAGTCTCTAAGTCGCCTCTTACGATACCAACAGGCCGAGCAGATATAGGTGGGTTAATTTATTTGCCAGCACCACACGGATCATCATTTCCCTAGTCTTATCCCATTTTTTCCGGATTTTAGCTAGATTGACTTTAATGCAGCAGGATCCCACATAAATTATATTTTTTATGGGAGGAGTTCAAACGGGGATCTGTTAGGGTAATAATGAAATGTTCATGAAAACAACAAAAATTAACTACACCTAGTTGATAATTCCGCAGCATCTAAAAATGTTTTGGATCCCGCTGTATTGAGGCATCCCACTTTTCTGGCTTGCCATCCCTAGTCAAACTCTGTTGACTTGTAATTGAACTGACGGCACACAATTAAACTTAACATGACAAAGGACATCGAGGAGCATGTGCGGAGAATGTGGCCACGCTACAGGCAGGAGCCAGCTGACTGAGTACTTGTGAGACAGCTGGAGTCGAGACGGCCTACAAATTTAGGTCGTTCTTCATCCGCGTCTCCAAGTTCCAAGAGAGCGTGTTTCTGAATGCTGCATTTTGGTATTTCGACGATATCGACCACCCGTACTCGTCAAGTCAACTAATTAGTTTTTAAGTTTATTTTGAATAAGTATTATTAGGTTAAGGTATTTATTGATATGGGCCTTCGATGCCTGAAATAAATATTTATTATTATTTTACTGGTAAATTAATAAGTGATTCATAGGATTTTTAGGGAGTTTTACCATACCGAAAGACGAAGCGTTGGCAGGCCCCCCACAAGGTGGACCGACGATCTGGTCAAGGTCGCGGGAAGCCGCTGGATGCGAGCAGCGCAGGACCGGTCGTCATGGAGATCTCTAGGGGGGCCTATGTCCAGTAGAAAAAGTCTTTCGGCTGATATGATGATGATGAAATTAATAAGTTGAACCAACCTGAAAGCCTCTCTAAGCTCGTCCTCTCCATCATCTCCACGCATTTTCTTACTCATCATCTGAAGGAACTCGTTGAATTCGATGGTGCCGTTGCCGTCCTGGTCCACTTCTTTCACCATGTCTCTCAGCTCGGTCTCTGTAACAGGATGATAAAATCCATAGATCGATGTAAATATAAAAGAATTACAAATGAATAAGATAATACAAATAAACATTCGGATGCGTATTTATTTATACAAATCTTTTCAAGTTCATTTGTAATTTTTACTAAATCAAATCAAAAATTTGTAATATGGCTTCTATCATGACATGTGACATCCATTTTCAAAGACTTTATAATAATATGAACCTCCTTCGACGGTCCTTTTTTCTAAACTTTCTATTATCAGCCTCCGTGGTCTCGGGGCAAAGATTTTGGAAAAGCGCAGCGTTTTTCTTACGTCAATGTCTCGGGGTCAGTGTTTGGCTCTCGATCTGAGAGTTTTGGGTTCAATTCCCAGTGGCGATATTGTCAAACAAAATTCCCTTTGTGCTACTTCCCCAGTCTGGTTAGGACATTGCAGGATGAATCACATGATTGTCTGACAAGTAAGATAATTCCGTGCTTCGGAAGGCACGTTAAGCTGTTGGTCCCGGTTATTCTCTACGGATGTAGTGTAGTCGTTATAATACTGAGCCATTTCATAGGCCTTTGGTGGCTCAACAACTCTGAAGGGTATAAAAGGTCGGTCATTGACCTTAAGATCCACAGGACATGATAATGATGACTGCATTATAAATTTATAATTGACATGCATGTTTTTAACGTTTCATTTACAAATGCGCATATTGTATCGATGCGTTTATAATCTGTTATTTATGCAAGATGTAACACCGTAATTGTTTTTTTTCCATTGACAAATTACAGCAACAGCATATTATAAGTTTAATGTATTCCTAAGAGTAATATTCGCAAATAAAACATAACGAGTGTAATATATTATTCAAATAAGGCCATAAATTATCATGTTCGTCGCACGTGGCCGTTTCAGCCACGCAAGTTAAATTCACAAATAAATACGTTATACTGTGACAAAAAATTTTTATTCAGCTAAAGATCTCTCTTATTCAAATAAATATTATTTTATATTTTCGACACAATATTATGGATGGTAAAGTGAATATTAATGCTAAATCGTTAGTTGTCTTACTAATTAGTACTTAATAACGACCGACTCTATCTTTGCTTACCTACCTACGAGTATCTACTTAGTTTTAAAGGTGGTGGGGCTTTTGTGGAAGCCCGTCTGGGGAAGTACACCACCCTCTTGTTTTTTCTGCCGTGAAGCATGTGTTTCGATTTGAAGGGCAAGGGAGCCAGTGAAATTACCGGCACATGAGACATACCATCTTAGTTCTCAAAGCTTTGCTGTCTTATTAGTGTCAAAATATGCCATTAATAAGACAGTGGGTGCTATGGGCGGTGGTGACCACTTACCATCAGGTGGCCCACCTGCTCGTTTGCTCACTTGTAACATAAAAAAAAAACATATGTAACTTCAGGCCTCTTTCCCGTCGGGGTAAGCAGAGACGACAGTCCTCCAGCTGCTACAATCATGAAACACTGCTATGTCACTAATTGTAAGCTTGTGGGAGAAATAAACTTGATTTGATTTGAATACTTCCCTCGCTTACTCTACTTTCATTAACCCTTTCATACACGCTCGTCAGCTTAGGGTACTTTTATATTGACCTTTATTTGTAACAACCTGAATTTGGTCATAGAACATTCGTCGAGGTATTTTCCATTCACTCTCGCTTGATAGATCTCTTTAGTCAATATTTGTTAATTTATTAATCTCAGCATTCTTTTGACAATATAATAGACTGTAAGGGCACTGCATGTTATCCTACGTCATCGAGTACACGAAATTTGCAAATGTGTAGCGATAGTAGTGGCCTAACAGGTCCACAAAACGTTGGTCTGCCAATCCGCAACCTGGCAGGTTTTGTACAGTCGGAGCGAAAAGTGGGTTCGGGATAGAGTACACGAATGAAACCTATTCGTAGAAATAGAAGGTACCTATATAAGTAAAGCACAACAGGTCTGTCTTGCATCCTCTTGGCAGTTTCGTCAGTCCGACCAAATTTGTGGTTCGATCACATCCGACCACATTTGTGGTCCTAGTAGCACTCACAGATTCAGATTCAGATAATTTTATTCAATGTAGATTCTTTACAGAATACTATTGAATGTCATGCAGAATACAATGCAAATAGAGCGAGTCTACGCCGTTCACAAACTACTGAAACAATTCAAATAGGGCTTTCTGTAATGTATTGTAATATTTTGTATTTCAAGTGGCCTCTGCACCTACTCATAAACTACTGAAAGTACTGGAACAATTCAAACGGAGCTTTCAATAATGTATGTGGCTAACTAGCTATACAGAAGATATGATATATTTGAAATGAAGTACAAGTTGCTTGATAATTTGCATTTCTGTTTGAGTGAACCGATTTCAATGAAACAAATCTTATACTGTTGTACGAAAGTAAGTCGAATACATTAACGAATTACCACGTTTGAATCGGTACATTTGTTTGTGTATAATGTAAAAGTCCAAACTTTAGCCGAACGAATTCATGGCGTGGGCAATGATGTCTGTAAAAAAAAATTGATACCACATTCATCTAGGCGTAAATTGAAACGTCTACTCTGCAAAACGGTATTCATTTATTCATTTGCATTCAGCCAAATATTTTCTCAGTCCAATTTCTCAGATAAATTATTCAGCATCTATTTCGTGAGTTGAACTCTTGGACTACGAATTCGAATGAAACGAATTCCATCAGAAAACTGAGAATACTTTAGATCTGCGCTTGAACGTTCATAAATTTCATCGGTAACACATCTGTAACAGTCATAAAACACTCATTACAAATTACAATTTTTTTTTTATTATATTTTAGTGTAAGATGCACAACTGGAGCAAAGAAAATGGTGTCCCCATATTTCAGGCATTATTTCTATGTTAAAAGAAATTATTCATTTATTTGTATAATGTAAATTTTTCATTTAGTTTATAACTGTCACTAAATAACAATAATTTATTTCTTACAATAGAGTAGTTAATGGTATTGATACGTAGAGATAAACGAACACGGTCCGTCCATCCACATAGCTTTTATTTAGTACTAACTAGCTTACACTTAAATAACGGTGTTTTTTTTTTTAATTTTTCATTTTAACTATTTTAAAACTATTCCTTTCAAGTCGATAGCAAGTGTGACAAACGATGTCGCACCATAAGGGTTCCGTTTTTAAGATTTTGGTTCGGAACCCTAAAATTTCCACATACATATGTGGAAATTTTAGGGAATTTTAGGGTTCATACGACGGGAGTGTCACTTTACATTACAACGGATTGACCGATTCGTGTCAGTCTTTTTGTTATGTTTTTGAGGATAATTTTTAACTAACGAAAAATAAAAAAAATAAAAGCTAGCAAAAATACGAATATTTCTCGCAAAACTTACAAACTCGGAAATGAAGGAAAGTGCCTATGGGATTTGCGTATGAAGTCAACCTTAGAGCTTCCCGTGCAAAGCCGGGGCGGGCCGTTACTAGTAATAAATATAAAAAAGAAAATAATAATAAAAAAGCAGAAACAACGTGCATAGATATCAAGTACCTGGGCGACCGAGCTTAGCTCTATAATAGCTGCCTCAACAATAAAATATCATCGGGTGAGCAAGTTATGTTACCCGCCAACAGATGGCGCTGTAGGTTTTTGTTCAAAACGCAAATTCTTAAAAACACGGGAAAAACAATTTTCCCAGACATGGGACCTAGCTAGATCGATTTTTCGAAATCGTTAGAGCCGTTTTCCAGAAACCGATTACAAATATATATATATATATATATATAAATATTGCTCGTTTAATAGTATAGGATTTAAGGTATGTAATGTATGGCTAGCCAATTGATACACAATTTCGGCGGCAAGGTCGTCGGCGCCGTGGCTTAGTTGGTTAAAGCGCCTGTCTAGTAAACAGGAGATCGTGAGTTCGAATCTCGCCGGGGCCTGACGTAGTAATCTTTTTGCTCTTTTTGTTTAACTAAAAAGGAGAATAAGATAAATTCAGTTGTACTAAAATGAAAATAATAATTTTACCGTGCATAAAATGATCTAATATTCTATTAAATCAAACTATTCGAAAGTGCATGCGCATGAAAATTTAGTTTTAAGGTGATCTGTGACGGCCAGCTTAGCCCCGAACGCAACTAGATGGAGCCACTGCTGCAAATATAAGGTTTTATTTTTTAATGCAATAAGTACCAACTATATATTTGCCCCGTGTGGTGCCGGCAAAGAATAGTACCAACCCATACATACCCGTGGGTGTCGTAAGAGGCGACTAAGGGTTAACTGGAGGATGGGCAGCAGCATCCTCCTTTTTATCTTACATCTTACTTACTGCGGTCACCTACAACCGCGGTCCATGGTGCCAGCCGTAACGCTAACAAGCGAGGTGACTATGGTACTTCCCCTCCACATTTTTCCAGCAAAAGCTAGAATTCTGGAGGGAGCTCCCTGTCCTGTAGTGGACGTTTTATGGGATGTTATGTGTGTGTGTGTGTGATATATTTGCAAAAAGTTGATTCGCGTAAATTTCATCGTGCAACTTCAACGCCTAACAACAATTTCGATAAGAAAAATATCTCCATATGTCCACTAAAGTCAATTACTCTCGTCAGTCCGTGTTTACATGAGTACGATCACTCACATATGCACACAAAGCACAACCGTACAGTTTTGACCGCACGCCCACAATCGTAATATTGAACCAAAAATTGCTAACAAAAATAGTACTTTCAGTACAATAAAAGTATTTTTGTATTAATTAGCTAAAAATTTAACTAAAAATAGCAGTATTCGTTCGTTTTTCAACAGAATTTTATGTCCCGCGTAAGAATGCAAGTCATTTGAATTTTTGTATGGAAAACGGATCACCTTAATTTCATTTTCTCTACCTGCGGTTCAAGCTTTCGAAATTATTAGATGTTATAGTTTTATGCGAGGTGAAACTATTATTTTAGTTTTAGTATAACTAATTATTGGGTGCAATAGTTTTATGCAATGTGAAATTAATATTTTAGTTTTAGTATAACTTAATTTTACAAAAAAGGCCATGTTTTATGAAAACGTTAAGTATATTATTAATGCGTCTTAATCGGTGCATTATTGCAAGGTGATTATCCTGATAAAGCCAAACCAAATCAAACAAGCCCAAACACGATGGGTCTGTCTTGTTTAGTTACCACCTTAGCCACTCTCCGACTCCATCATAAGGCCCTGGGCATCAACTAGGACAAAAGTGGTTAAGGCTAATACTTCCTGAATGAACTTGAGACTTAGTACCTTCGTAACCATTTTACTGCTACATTTTTATCAAAAATATATGAAAATTTAAAATATTTTTGACACAACAATATTTAATTATGTGGTCGTTTTACTTTTTTGATATTTGTAAAATAACATATTAAAAAAATACTTCTCCCTCTTTCGTTGCAAAGCACGCTTAAATGTGAACGTTATCGACGTGGTAATGCAAACGAAATTAACATTGACGAGCGTGTGGCTGCCAATTTTTGGGTAGTATGAGCCTTAAGAAGACAAATCCAATGAGTCGAAACTCGACGTGATTACGTCGTTTCGTCAAGTAGTTCCTATGGCCACCTTCTGTCTCCATCAACAGATCAGCTCGTTGGTACCATAACATTGCTTTGTCACCAAACCTGAATAAGTGTCTTTAATTCAGTTGCAAGGTTTGCTCCCCACATGTTCTAATAGACTAACAGCGCAGTTCAAGAAAAGCTTGTAAAAGAAATTTGAAGCTAGGCGTACTATAGCTGAAATATATTTACCGCAAATTTATTTTCGTGACAGGTAGTGAAAAAGCCTTGCATTCATTGAAATTTTTCCATTATTTAAATCATAATTTATTTAAAACCAACACCGGTATATTTCAATTACAACATAGGTAGTAAAGTGTTATTTGGCAGGAGTTCAGTAGTTAATTTTGCAAGTAATTTATTTTGTACGAGTAGGTACTTGACCAGTTAATTGAGTTAAGTTTGTTTGTTTCTTTTCTGTGTTTTGAAAAAACTTTATTTATTTTCCTTTTTTTAAAGGGACTGTACATAATACTTAAATCATTCTGTACCTAATCATACCAATTTCTTGAAACAAAAATATTCCTTTACCCTTTACATGTCCTCTGACCATGTCGCCACTTTGTTTGTTTGTGAAGCGATGATGATGATAATGTTCAAAAAATGGTTTAAAAAGTAACAATGTTGCTTTTGTTGTCTTTTTGTTCTTTTGTTAGTCTATTTTATTTAATAACGTTATTCAATTTGCGCATATTATAATTCCGCAATCTGAAATGTGGTTAAACCTTTACGATACAAATTGTAGATCAAAATTCTGCTGTATCTTCCAATTTCGTTATTCGAAGTAGCACGACATGTGACTAGGTCATAAAATATGGCAGGCACGCGCTTTGATATACTACCCGCAACTCAAGATTGTTTACGGCAGGGGCGTACACACACGGACCGCACTTTCTTGATATAAATATTTGTGCCGGACTTTTGCAGTCTTTGTCGATGGCAACACTCATACTTTTTAGAACTTTACAGTAGAAGGCAGCTAAGCCATGGACTGCTAGTAGAATGGCCATATTTATAAAATATTGGTTTAATACAGTGTTGTTACAAGTGATCTCAAAACTGGACATTACAATCGCTTAGACTATTTAAGACACCACTGTTTCTACCATAACAATCTAAGCGCTTGCCAACTTTTATATAGGCATGCAGAATACTATACCAGGGCATATTGTACTCAACGTATCGACTCCAATTTAAAAATGACTTAACGAAAAATTCTAATATATTGCTGAGCAAAAACTTCAAGCAAACAGCTCTAATATTGTAACAGTGAATTCATAGAAACGATGAATTTCGCCTGACAGTGACAGTCGACCTAAACATGATGGCTGAAATAAACAGTGTTGAAGACTGGGAAACAAACATGATAAGTATATACTGAGTATATTATCATCTTATCATCATAACATCGAATTTAAAGTCTTCTGGTGGACAAAATTTCACAGCAAAGAGGCGTTGTTTTTGGGGGGAACTGTCAGTTGTCAGCTTTGCGGTTGGCGTCATGGATGGCTCGCGATTTTTTGGGCGACCGCAGTATATAAGATCGTACAAGATGCAGGAAGATTCTGCTGTTGATCCTCCGTTTCATAAACTCTTAGAGGCCTATGTTCAACGTAATTTAAATAATTTAATGTAAATAATTTTACTTTTAACGACAAAATGCGGTTCGTCTATACACGCCCTTACCGCTAACCACGACACGTGATATCCGCAACATCTGCTGAGTTTCAATATCACTTTATAGTTTATATCCTGGTTGGAACTATAAGTTTTACAAGTTTCAAAATCCCTAACCAGTAAAAAGATAAAGAACGCCTTTTTAGTAAAAATATTTTTTTATTGTTTTTCTTTTCGTGAGGATTTTTATGTGGACGTTCAGCATATGAGTTGCAGTCGTTGTTTTGACTATTCGTCACTCAGTGCTGTCCCAATTTTTTTTTTTAATTTACAGACATTGTGAACGTTCTCCTTTCGTCTCCTTTGTTTTCTTTTTTTAGGGTTCCGTAGCCAAATGGCAAAAAAACGGAACCCTTATAGATTCGTCATGTCTGTCTGTCTGTCCGTCGGTCCGTATGTCACAGCCAATTATTTCGAAACTATAAGAGCTATACTGTTGAAACTTGGTGAGTAGATGTATTCTGTGAACCGCATTAAGATTTTCGCATAAAAATAGAAAAAAAAACAATATATTTTAGGGTTCCCCATATATAGAACTGAAACTCAAAATTTTTGTTTTCATCCAACCCATACATGTGGGGTATCTATGGATAGGTCTTCAAAAATGATATTGAGGTTTCTATAATATTTTTATTCTAAACTGAATAGTTTGCGCGAGAGACACTTCCAAAGTGGTAAAATGTGTGTGTCCCCCCCCCCGTAACTTCTAAAATAAGAGAATGATAAAACTAAAAAAAATTTATGATGTATATTAACCATGCAAACTTCCACCGAAAATTGGTTTGAACGAGATCGAGTGAGTAGTTTTTTTAATACGTCATAAATATAATAACCGATTAAGGCGAGCTTCCGTTTCAAGAACTTTTCTATTCAAGAGGGGTCAAGTTGGATGGTCGCGGAGTTTTTAAAGTCAAAGAGCAAAAGATCTTAGTATATTATATGGTAAATAGGTACGGAACCCTCGTTGCGCGAGTCTGACTCGCACTTGGCTGTTTTTTTTTTAAGGTCCCGTAGCCAAATGGCAAAAAACGGAACCCTTATAGATTCGTCATGTCTGTCGTCTGTCCGTCCGTATGTCACAGCCACTTTTTTCCGAAACTATAAGAGCTATACTGTTGAAACTTGGTGAGTAGATGTATTCTGTGAACCGCATTATGAGTTTCACACATAAATACAAAAAAAAAAAATTTAGGATTCCCCATACTTGGAAATGAAACTCAAAAAATTTTTTTTCATCAAACCCATATGTGTGGGGTATCTATGGATAGATCTTCAAAAATGACATTGAGGTTTCTTATATATATTTTTTCTAAACTGAATAGTTTGCGCGAGAGACACTTCCAAAGTGGTAAAATGTGTGTACCCCCCCTGTAACTTCTAAAATAAGAGAAAAATAAAACTAAAAAAATATATGATGTACATTACCATGCAAACTTCCACCGAGAATTGGTTTGAACGAGATCTAGTAAGTATTTTTTTTTAGTACGTCATAAATCGTAAACCGCAATTTACCTTTCATTCAATCAACTCAAATATAAATTTTAGTTACTTACATCACAAATTAAAGTTTTTTAGCAATAAAATACCATAACTTTTACTTATATACGTACAGGTTTGTACGGAACCCTCAGTGCGCGAGTCCGACTCGCGCTTGGCCGGTTTTTTTTTAAGTTAGGATCGTTTAAAAACGGCAAATTTTGTGCGCGATTTACCGATTTGTTTAGCATTGCAAGTGATCAAATTGGCGGGAATCTCGCTCGTACATCTGATCAGGGTCAAAGAGACACAACGTTTTTTGCTGAAGAAAAAAAGAGAAGGTTATATTTGAAAATTATTTTATTTTTTACAACTTCCTCTATTCAGATAAAAGCTACAAAGTAGAAAATCGCAAAATTTCACAACCACAGGCAGGATTCGAACCTGCGTATTCTCCGTAGGATTTCCTACTTTGCAGAGGGTTATTTGTGATAGGGTGATCACATTATGTCACGTAGACATAGAGTGACGTAGTATTAACATACTCATAAGTTAGTATTTAAGTGGTATGATGGTTGTTGGTCAGAGAGTTTCTCATAAAGAAGATCAGTAAAACTGGCCTCGACTTATTACTCCCTGCTCCCCTCGTATCGGCCAATATTATGGTAAATATTTGTTACCTGAAGGCCTCTGCCCAAGTGAGCGCATGACCACTCCCAGCTCTGCCATTGTGATGGTCCCGTCTTCATCCTTATCGAACAGCATGAAGGCTTCTTTGAATTCTGCAGAACACATAAATACAACTTTATGCATTTATACATTTTTGAAAAGGATCATGCGCAAAATCCTATGGAAGTTAGGCTAAACTTGCATCTTGACCAAATGGTCGCAAAAAGACTTAATTAAAAAAGAACGGAAGCCCATTAACAGATGGCGCTATTTAGGTATTTTCTGAAACGCGTCATTTAAAAAAAACGCGAGATATTTAATTTTCCCAGACATGAAAGTTGTCAACGTTGGTTGGCCGGCAAAACAAATCGACGTCAATTTTATATTTTATTTATAAATCCCATTTACAAATAAAATATAATAATAACGATTTAAGATTCATAAGACCAATATTTTTGGCATATAAATAGTGAAGCTGGCCTGCTTTTGGGCATAATCCTTTTAGTCTGTAGAACCTTGGTATCTATAATGTTTGGCTTATGTAACTTCGAACTTAAAGATCAACGTTGCGGTAGGAGCGCGGGGCAGGCGAGCGAATTGGCTCCCCGCGTGTCACTCCATATGTTGTCGGCCCATAGGCACTTGTACACTCGGGGAAGAAAAATGTTCGTCACCTTAAGATTGGTTTTCGCTCACACCCTTAGATTATGAATAACGGCAGCTTACTGCCTATAGATAAACAAAGAGCCCGAAAACGCGTAACCAATTTTGATTTGTCAATGTGTGCGTTAGATAGTGATGTACATTTTGGTATCGATATTCGTGTACCCTGGCGACATTGACTTGTCTGTTCAGGCGGTAGCGTCACTGTCAACAATCGCAGTGTTCCACTTGTAGTAGGTAGTAGTGTCGATAATCCTCCATTTCTCCGCCTGGGGCCGTAGATAAGTGGATTTCTACTATCGTAAATGCCAGTAGTATAGAATAAAAATGTATGAGATTGATATTCACTGACGAAATGTTGCGTGACGGCTATGGCTATACAGCGTGAATTTGTGTTGGTTTCGCACCCGAAGCCCAGTGACTCTGCTCATGAAAACAAGCAACTTTCCCGAAGAAAAAAATTTTTTACTTGAAAAAAGTTTTTCGCCTCCCCATACAAAATGAGTCGGTCACGTGACCACTTTACTCGTACTATGGAGAAGCGAAAAAAATTTTACGAGTAAAAAATTTTTTCTTCGGGAAAGTTGCTTGTAATCATGAGTAGAATCACTGGGCTTCGGGTGCGAAACCAATACAAATTCACGCTGTATTATATGCAACTACCGTTTACGATTACAGAAAGCCCCTTTTCTAGGTACTGTACAGATCTGAAGTCCCTTCCAATAGGATCCTCAAATCAGATACGTGAAAGTTTTGGCCAAGGTTGATCGTCTAGAATAATATCCTTTAAGAATATTATGATTTTTTCTGAATCCTACGTCATTCCGTTTTATATATTTATAATATCTTGTAATTTACAGATTCTGCTCGGTGGAGAGTGGCAATAGAAGAATGAAAAAGAAACACACTTGTTATTTTAATACTTATATTTGAATATAAACCTAATCTTTACATGTCTAATTTGAGTTATTTATTTTATTTTATATCACTATTTATTTAAATTTAGTTTCATATTGACAGGAGTAGTTCATCTGAATTCATGTAGTTTCATCAATTTAGGAAAGGTTTCATCTCATTTACAATGCAATATTAGAGCCGATAAGTTTCTGAAAAGAAACCTATGTTAATATAAACGAAGTAATAAAAATAATGTGGGGACAATCCCCAAGTTTGGGGCACCGCCAACGCCCCAAGCAGCTCGTCCTAGGCCTCCTCTACCCTAAGTCCTAGGTCCGAGGCATATCATCACCCAGCTCACGATGACATGACGCTAAACTACCCTAACAATCCAACTGGATCGTCAGGATTCTGGTCATCCTCGCGAAGCTGGATATCCCACCGAAAACTTAAACTACAGTAAAGACTAGGGTTAATGTATGTGGAGAGCGGAACTAACTAACCACAGTACAACCCAGACGGTGATGATGTCTCCCCCCGGTATGTTCATGCCCCGCGTCAAACCCGACTTCCACGTGGCCCACCTTTAAGGGACGATCACTGACTCATCCAGGGTTCACAGGGTATTGACTATTTCTTTTAGTCACCCATACCAGAGCTGGTCACCGAGCCCGCCAGGCACACGAAGCATACGGTCTTCCTTTAGGAAAACAGGGCACTCTTCATCATGAGCTATAAGAGCTCTTCCTGTAGTCCCTCCGGGCAGACAATGACCGACATCATCGAATCCCTTAGTTTGTTTTGAAATAAGTTAAACTGAAAATAATTAGCCAGCTCCACACGTCCAAGTGTGAAGTCTGTACTAGATACGGGTATAGTATTATTGCTTGCATGGCCAGCCTAGATCAATAACGGTTTTATAATGAGAGACATAAAGAGTTTGAAGGGCAATCTCCCTCCCCCCAGTCACTGAGTGACTTTATTGCACCAACAAGGTCTCCGTATATCCTTCATAGCTCTCACTTGTGATGCGTAGCTAAATCTCTTTTCCGTTACCAACCCACGCAGGACAAGGATTATGTAGAGTAACCCCAGTCTAAACACTCATTTAAATAAAATGAATTGCATCTAAACTATAATGGGATTACCCAGCATATTTCGAAGTAGAACATATAAGAAGTAAGTATGACAAAAGATTACTGAAGGTAATCCTTAATTAAAAGTGAAGTATGATGACCAGAACCGAGAAGATACGGGATAGTAGTATCTAAGCTAGGTTGGGCCAAACATTTATAATTTAAGATCTTAAGGGAAAATCAAAAGCATCGAGTATTCAAAACCAAGAACACTGGGAGAATTTAGCGTAAACAACACTAGCTAAAACTCGATGTTCTTTAAAAGAGGACTCAAAAGAAGTATAAAAAATGGGGTTATTGTATATACTTAAATATTCGGAACTTATCTACAATGAAAAGAAACTAAACATTATAATTTCTGTTCCATTATTGTTTTCAAGAATCTATTTAGTAAAGTTAAGGTGGTTTCACACTGAGTCAAAGTAAAATTTTAAGTATGATAATTTATGACAAGTTTTATTAAGGGAAAATTAAAACTTAGAATCTTATAAAGTTTAGATTCCTGTATGATTCAATGAAGATTAAATAAATTATTTAACTACTTTAGGATGACACACATAAAGTTCAGAGGTCCCCCAAGGTCAGAGTGTCGTACAGCCGTCGCAGCCTTATGGGCGAACGTCGTCAACACACTTTACAAGAAGCAACCCACGAACGAACGTAATGTCTCCATCAAGAATATTCTTCCTATTGATTCAGGACAATTCTAATTTATTCCTTATAAACAGTTTAATGTCATTAGACTAAACCAGAATGTCCCTTCACATAAGAAGAAAGTTTTATGTTGTCTAACTACTCTACATTTGGTAATCTAACGCTAAGATCAGGAGGTCCTCCCGCGGTATATGCCACTCAAACGACGCATCCAATAATGGGCGAGCGTTGTCAGCACATAACACAAGAAACACTATTTCCAAAATCCAACGTTAAAACACCTTGCTAATATCCTTCCATTTGTACCGGAATAACACCAATTCATCCCACACATACAGAAGAGGGAAATCAGGATGAATCAGCGAAACCCCACACAAATAGAACGAGAAGAACTTTAGAATCAGCCCCTTCTAGGCTTGAAGGCTCCGGCCCAAGAATGATTAAAATAAATAAATCCGAAGGTTGATATTATCAGATAGACTTAGACAGATACTCCAGAGACACGCGATATACATTTGCCACAACCAATATAGTGGACATCGGGGACACATGTCACGAGGGCATCCTTCCATGTTTGGTTGAACTAAATAAACCTGAGAGCAGGTATTTCTTAATCTCAAAATCTGGGACTCCTACAGTATGAAAGTAAAAGGAAAGATAAGCACCTCCTATGAGCTTGAGTACTGAGATGTAGTAATGCTCTCAGCATGTTCCAATTTTGGGAAATTGAGGCAGAAGATTCAAAATCACTATCAAAGCAATTTATTATTACTTGAAATATTATTATTTATAATATTCACTCTACTTAAACTTACCCTTTATTTCACAATAAAATATCACAATCTATATCCAAGTTTTAGTTTTCAGATATATTATTTTAAGATTTTGAATTGACGTTCTAATTCTTTTGATCTGACGGAATATTTTTAAATTTTATCATATGATGACACTAGTATATTAAAAACTGGAATTTTGATTTAGGGCCAAAGATTTTATATTATTTTCTAAAAAAGGTAATTATTTAATGTATTAATATTTTCTTCCATTTTGATTTTGGGTTTTGATTTATTTTTTGTTAAAGAGTTAAAAAATTTATAAAGATTTCAAAATAGCGTCTAGCTTTGAGTAAAACTAAATCAAAAATGATTTATTTGTTGACTATTTGACAATAATGTCAAATAGACAATTCTACCTAAAAAAGTATAAAAATATACATCGTTTAAAGTCTCCTTGAATTGATGATAATAATATACATCGTCTAAAGACTATTTTAAAATGTTGACAAAATATACAACACCTAAAGCCACCCCTAATCGATGACAATATATATACATCAGAGTCCAGTTTCCATGATTTCACCAAGGACTTTTTTAATCAATTTCTCTGTAAAGGAAAGAATTAAACACAATGAAATTTACATTACCTTTACAATCCAAGCAATACCTTTTTTTAGCCTTCACGTTTTATCATTTGTGGTTTGCTTTTCCATGTCTATAATGTTCCTTGTAATTCCTGTACCTGTTTAGAAATAGAACATTATCCTGCCTAGCTATACGCGAACAAAGACACTTGTAGAACTAGTTTATACTTAATTATGGGAAAAGAAAATCTTTATTACTATCTACAAATAACGACTCAGATTAGAAACACAGTATGTTATAATTTCCGCAGAGTTATTAATGTTTACAAACGAAAATCATTAAGTGGGAATATCAATTTACTTAAAGTATCACACAGTACAAGCCTCTTATGACCTCGCAGGTAGATCTGTAAAGCTGCAAATATTCTCCAATCAACTCTTCCTCTTTTGACATTGAAATCTGATTTTCTCAACGTTATTTAGCTCACATAACCTGGAAGAAACTATAAATTTCATTAAGTCACATTTCACCTTAACTCAAATACACACAACAACTTTGAACCGAAAATAAATAAAAGATGGAAAACCACAAAATTGAATACTTACATAACATTAGTTTCACTCCACTTATTCTTTACACTTTGGAATCAAACCCTGAATGTTAGCGTCTTGAAATTATACGCAAATAAACCTTCCTATACTATATCCTACACGGAGCAATGCCTATCTATGTCTCAATTGAAGGGATCCGAAATCAAGGATCTCGGTCTCCTCCAAAGATTCATCACATCAGCTATTTGATAGCTTCCTCCACGAGCTACAAAAATATATATAAATGACTTACTGATGTCTGGAATTAAACCTGATTCTTAGTTTTCTTCTGTTGCTTTCGTTTATCAAAATTTTAGCAACTATTCATTTTTATCAGCAAAAATAGCTTTTTTTTCTTCATTTTCCCTTTTCGACCCTTTCCCGACCCTGTCACGACTGTCACGCCTTGTCATATTTTTCTACTCCCCGTTTCCCGTTACACTTTTTGACACTTCCTCTAAATAGTATTTTATGCATTTAAAAATTTTTTTAGGGTTCCGCAAGTGCACAGCCTCCCCCAAAATTTTATTATTTCGAAAAATCTAAGAAAACATTTTTTTTTTTTTCGAGAATTCTAAAATTTTCAATTTTAAATTAATTTTTTTTTTTTTATTATTATTATTATTATTTTATTAAAATAAAACCTCCTATATTGGCCCTTAAATTTTTTTTATTCACAAATACAATAAACAAAACAAATAACTAAACTACTAATATTATAAATCATTAAACTAAATTAATTTTTTATTCAAAATTATTAAAATTATTTAACATGTTTATCTAAATTTAGATTTATTTCAGTTCAACCCTGATTATATAACCAAATTAATTTTGTATTAAATTATAAATTATTATAATTCATTATATTTTTTAATACGAAGTCGATTTAATAATGCCAGTCAATTCACTAACAAATTGACTCACTATATACTATAATCAAAATAGTCTTCTAATATTAATTATTAAATTCAAACTAATAAAATTATATTAATTAGGTTGTGACCAGGAATATCTCAATTCCTCTAAAGTTAAAATTTATGAAACAGTCCCGTGAAAATCTCAGTAGCTAACAACCTAAGTATAATATTTAGCCAAATGGACTGCATTATAAACTCCTTTGACACTTTGAGTTTCAGGGTCAACAAGAATATACACATTAGCATATTTTATTCCTCCAATTCGATATGGTCCATCATATAATAAATCAAATTTCTTAGTTTTATTTCGACTAGAATCCGATTTATTAAGCCTCCTTAATTTTACCAAATCACCAACTTGAAAATCTATCAACTTATGAGTTCTATTGAATCTATCCTGCCGCTTCTGACTCGAAAGTCTAAGGTTTTCTCTAACTTCCTCTCTAATTTGGTCTAACGTTTTATTCGTGAGTGCCCGTGGTAGAAAACAGTCTACTTTAAGTTTCTCTGAATTTCCAAATAATATTTCATTAGGAGAAAATTTCGTACTCTCGTGGAACGTATTATTATACAATTCCTCAATCTCCAACAAGTAATGATCCCATCTAGTATGGTCATCATGACAATAAATTCTAAAGAATTTGTTTAATTCTTTATTCACTCGTTCTGTAGTGTTAGGTCGAGGATTACGAATAGTAGTATACAAAGTCTTAATTCTCAAGGCTCTGAGTCCATTTTTCCACTTGTGACTAATAAATTGTTTTCCGTTATCTGTCATAACAGCCTTAGGTTGTATTATTTCAGTGAACACTCTCATACAATAAAGCACTGAGTCTGCTGAAGCTCCACGAAGTCCGAAAAGTTTAATAAATTTACTAAAAGAATCCTGTATTACAAAAATGTAAATATAACCAGCCTCAGTTTTAGGTAGTGGTCCGAAGATATCAGCCATTACTAATTCACCCGGGTTTTCAGTTAAAATCGATTTACATTTCCCTACCCCTATTATATAGTCAGGTCTAGAAAGCTGACAAACATGACACTTCTGAATACAAGACTTCACTGTCTTACCCATATTTATCCAATAACACCTTAATTGTAAATATTTCAAAGTTTTATATGCGCCAAGATGACCCATCTCTATATGTACCTGTTTACAAATCTCTTCTTGTAGTACCTTGGGCATAAACAAAACGTAATCTCCACGTACAGTTTTAAAATAAAGTAGATCATTATTGACAATACAGCGCAAAGTTATACGTGTAAATCTATCTGTTCTTTCGGGTACTCTAGAACCATTTATTCTCTCCTTAATCCCACATATGACGTTATCAAGCCGTTGATATTCCATCATACGTTGTAATTTATTTTTCAAGTCACGGTCAGTAGAAACACCTACATACATAACAGTTGGATACCACACCTTCTCTTCTTGCAAAACTCCCCCTGGCGGATATCTAGATAAAATATCTACCCCAATATTTTCTACACCTTTTACATGTTCGACTTCGAAGTCAAATTGTTCAAGAAATAAAATCCAACGTGTGACTCTACTATTGTATAATTTCATTTGTTTCATGAAAGTTAATGCCTTATGATCTGTACGAACAACAAATTTCGCTCCTCTTAAATAAGTCTCAAACTTTTTCACAGAATAAATAATAGCCCACATCTCTTGTTCAGTTACAGTCCATCGTAATTCAGAACCCCGTAGTGCACGACTACAGAATCCCAAAATTTTAACCTCACCATTATTTCCAATCTGAAACAATGATCCGGCTATTCCGATCCCTGAACTGTCGGTCTGTAAATAATATAATTTATCCTGATCTGGATGGCTCAATAGAATCGTTGTAATAAATTCTTCCTTTATATTATTGAAAGCTCGATCTAATTCTTCATCCCAAAACCATGCTTGGTTTTTCTTTAATAACCTAGTTAATGGAGCAGTCAAAATACTATAGTTTTTAATGAAACGTCTATAATAATTACAAAGCCCCAAAAATCCTCTTAACTGTTTTTGTTTCTTTGGAATAGGGAATTCCTTTATAGCTTTTATTTTATCTGGGTTAGGTTTAATTCCCGAAGTTGTAACTATATGCCCTAACATTTTTACTTCACTGCAGAAAAAGTTGCACTTTGCAAAATTACAAGTCATTCCAGCTGATTCTAAACGATCCAAAACTATATCAATATGATCCAAATGGTCTTGCCAAGTCCCACTCGTTAGGATTGCAAGATCATCCAAATAATTGACACAAAACTCTCTAACACCAGGACCCAATATAATGTCCATTGCGCGACAAAAGGACCCTACTGACGTTTTAAGTCCTTGCGGAAGCACGTTGTATACGTAAGACTTTCCATTAACTGTAAATCCAGTATATTTTTTACTGTCCTCAGTCAACGGTATTTGAAAATAAGCGTTATTTAAATCAATCAGTGTTATAAATTTTACACCAAGAAAAGCATTAAGTATGTCAATCTGTAAAGGCGGTGCTTCTACTTCTGGAACCATATATTTATTGATTTCCCTAGCATCAAGTAATATTCTAACAGATCCATCGGGTTTTCCAGTGAAAGTTAGAGGACTACAAAAATTTGTAGTTTTTCTCGATATAATCCCTAATTCTTCCATCTCCCTCAACTTTTCTTCTACTTTTGCCCTATGTGCATATGGTATAGGATAGGTTCGTTGTATCCTTGGAGTACCCTCAATCATTTTAATGTCATGAGTATAACAGTTTGCCCTTCCAAGTTTCTTTGTAAAAACTTGCATATGGGATCTCAAAACATTAAAAATTTGTTCCTTCTCTACATCAGACAAATCCATTCCCAACCGAATACTTTTAAACAAATCTAATAATTGCTTTTCTTCACCGCCTTCTTTTTCGTTTTGTTCCTCTATTCCAGATATTAGATTTATTCGATTCTCTTCTAAAAACCCACTAGAAAGATTTCGAAACGGAATAGTAATTTCTCCTTGTCCAACGATACCCAATTCTAATGTTTGTGGTTCTTTTAAATGCAAAACAGCGTTGTGCGCAACTAACCAATCTACCCCAAGGATAGCAGAACAAGTTAATTTAGCAATCACTAAAAATCCCGTATCAATTTCAACTGAACCACACGTCAACGGTATAGAGACTAGTTTTTTTATTTGGAGACTCTTTTGTCCAACGGCTCCCCTCACACATATTGGTCTAACTGGTAACGCAGGGAATTTTAACTTTAATTCTCCTTGTAAACACTCTAAGAATTCTTCCGAAATACAAGTTACTTCACTTCCAGTGTCTACCAAGAGAACTATAGATTGCCCCAAAATTTGTAACTCAATTTCTGATTTAAATTTGGGCCCCTCATTCTCAAAGCAAACCTCTTCATCATATAAAGAATTACCTTCATATTCTTTAATGAACTGGTTATACATTGGTTGATTTTGTTTAATCACGGAAACGTCCAAAACTTTAATTAAATCTAAGACTGTTTGTTTATTATTATATTCTTCTGAAGAATATCCTAAACCTTCTCTATTACATTTCGTTCTAGTATTATTCGGGGAAACAGGATATAAGATCCCTTCTTGGTCACAACCCAATCCTACCCCTGGCTTCCAACCTTGTTTTATTAAATATTTTACAGGAAAAAGATAATTTAGTTTTTTGTTAATTGCGGCCACCTCCTGCTTATTGGAAATGGCCCCAACTAGTTTAAATCTTCTTCTTGAATTATTTCATCAGTGATCCTTCCCCTTGAAGTCTCCCCCTCGATGTGAGCCACCACTTTTGGTTTTTTATAAAATGGCTTGTCTTTATTTGAAACGAATGGACTTTGACGCTTTGTTCCCCTATCAGCTCCAGTAGAGGAGTCAAAGGAAGAAGATCCACATTGTTTATTCACGTCATCCAATTCACGAAGAAACTCTGTTGCCTCAATCAAAGTATTTCCTTTCTTCATCCGCCAAGCATATTGTACATCCTTCGGAAAGTGTCTCATCAAATCCTCCACTATTTGCCATTCAGGAATTGGTTTAGACATCATCTTTGCTTGCCCTGCTAAACTAACGAAATGTTCTAGCATTGTTCCATTTTCCTTAGACCAAGTGCCATTTACAATCATTCTTCTCAAGGTGTTTTGCTCGGCTTCTCCCCAATAAGCATCCCAAAAATCTCTTTTGAAATCCGACTGTGTAAACCATCTCTGTCTATAAATTCTGGCCCATTTTCGAACATCACCTTCTAAACAACTGATTATAGTTTCAATTGTAGCATCTTCATTAGGCATTCTCCGTAAATAATTCTGAAGATCCTCCCAAAACGACACTGGATGTACCCCAAATCTTCCAGGAAAACGTGGTTTTTCGACTCTTGTATCAATCACCGGGCATATATTAATCGGTGCTTCATGCCTTTCAGACGAAGCTGATGCAGCGTTAGTTTCCCGAGCTTGCGACAGCTGATTCTCTAAGTTCGACACCTTCTGTGTCAGAATTCCCATGTTTCTTCGAAGTTGGCGAAACATAGTGGAGTTGCGTAAAGAAGGTCGTGGACGTTCTTCTTGCTGACCTGTCCTTTCTAATTCATCTTGTCCCTGAGATGATCTAAGATTATAACGAGGAGGCATTTTCTTTTCTTTGGATACTGAAAGTTTATTACAAATTATAGGTTGGAATTTTGTTTAAATTAAAGAATAGAAAGCTTATCTAGTATTCTTTCCTTAACTTCCCAAAACTGTTGCTTTATGGAGCTAATATTTTGATCTCCATCGATAATCTCTATCCTGTCAAAATCTTCCTTTATATTAGGGTTCAATAACCATTCCTCATGAATGTTGTGAATCCTCTCTATATAATCTAACGTTATCCCTGTCTCTTCAGGTCGACCACGACTTAGGGCTCTCTGATAAGAAACCATAGGGGAAGTCCTAAGATAAACCACTAAATTAATTCGAGTAACCAATTGTTCTTTGAAATAAGAATAGGTTTCATCTAAAACTGCAAACTCAGCCGGGTGCAACAATTCACTCTCTTGCAATTCCCTAATAAAACAGTTTTTGGCTGAATAGATGGAACGTTCCATAACTTTAATCTTAGCGCTAGATTCTTTCGTATGATTCTCTAACATTGTTAGAAGAACATAATTTTGAAAACAGAAACCCCACTTCTTAGGATTTTCCTTAAATAACTGGAAGAGATTAACGCCAGATAAATTAGTCCATTTATCAATTGGTTCTGGTATTATCTCAAAATCAGAGTTGCCTCCCAAAGCTGCCAACAAAGTAGACTTCCCTGACCCTATGTTTCCTTCTATTGAGACTGTAAAATTTCCCATCTTTATTCTGAAACAAGGATTGCATCATATTTTCTATGGTTTCCAAAACAAATAACCCTAAGCTAAAACCAATTCTAACGTCCCGCTTAACAACTTTAACTTAGATAGACTTTACTCTCAAGTTTCTTCAGTTCAAAACTCGAAATTAGTGTATTTTTCATTTTGTTTCCCTTTTCACTCCTCAATACCTCTCTCGCTTGAAACCAGCATATCCTGGTCACGGCACCAGCTGTACAGATCTGAAGTCCCTTCCAATAGGATCCTCAAATCAGATACGTGAAAGTTTTGGCCAAGGTTGATCGTCTAGAATAATATCCTTTAAGAATATTATGATTTTTTCTGAATCCTACGTCATTCCGTTTTATATATTTATAATATCTTGTAATTTACAGATTCTGCTCGGTGGAGAGTGGCAATAGAAGAATGAAAAAGAAACACACTTGTTATTTTAATACTTATATTTGAATATAAACCTAATCTTTACATGTCTAATTTGAGTTATTTATTTTATTTTATATCACTATTTATTTAAATTTAGTTTCATATTGACAGGAGTAGTTCATCTGAATTCATGTAGTTTCATCAATTTAGGAAAGGTTTCATCTCATTTACAATGCAATATTAGAGCCGATAAGTTTCTGAAAAGAAACCTATGTTAATATAAACGAAGTAATAAAAATAATGTGGGGACAATCCCCAAGTTTGGGGCACCGCCAACGCCCCAAGCAGCTCGTCCTAGGCCTCCTCTACCCTAAGTCCTAGGTCCGAGGCATATCATCACCCAGCTCACGATGACATGACGCTAAACTACCCTAACAATCCAACTGGATCGTCAGGATTCTGGTCATCCTCGCGAAGCTGGATATCCCACCGAAAACTTAAACTACAGTAAAGACTAGGGTTAATGTATGTGGAGAGCGGAACTAACTAACCACAGTACAACCCAGACGGTGATGATGTCTCCCCCCGGTATGTTCATGCCCCGCGTCAAACCCGACTTCCACGTGGCCCACCTTTAAGGGACGATCACTGACTCATCCAGGGTTCACAGGGTATTGACTATTTCTTTTAGTCACCCATACCAGAGCTGGTCACCGAGCCCGCCAGGCACACGAAGCATACGGTCTTCCTTTAGGAAAACAGGGCACTCTTCATCATGAGCTATAAGAGCTCTTCCTGTAGTCCCTCCGGGCAGACAATGACCGACATCATCGAATCCCTTAGTTTGTTTTGAAATAAGTTAAACTGAAAATAATTAGCCAGCTCCACACGTCCAAGTGTGAAGTCTGTACTAGATACGGGTATAGTATTATTGCTTGCATGGCCAGCCTAGATCAATAACGGTTTTATAATGAGAGACATAAAGAGTTTGAAGGGCAATCTCCCTCCCCCCAGTCACTGAGTGACTTTATTGCACCAACAAGGTCTCCGTATATCCTTCATAGCTCTCACTTGTGATGCGTAGCTAAATCTCTTTTCCGTTACCAACCCACGCAGGACAAGGATTATGTAGAGTAACCCCAGTCTAAACACTCATTTAAATAAAATGAATTGCATCTAAACTATAATGGGATTACCCAGCATATTTCGAAGTAGAACATATAAGAAGTAAGTATGACAAAAGATTACTGAAGGTAATCCTTAATTAAAAGTGAAGTATGATGACCAGAACCGAGAAGATACGGGATAGTAGTATCTAAGCTAGGTTGGGCCAAACATTTATAATTTAAGATCTTAAGGGAAAATCAAAAGCATCGAGTATTCAAAACCAAGAACACTGGGAGAATTTAGCGTAAACAACACTAGCTAAAACTCGATGTTCTTTAAAAGAGGACTCAAAAGAAGTATAAAAAATGGGGTTATTGTATATACTTAAATATTCGGAACTTATCTACAATGAAAAGAAACTAAACATTATAATTTCTGTTCCATTATTGTTTTCAAGAATCTATTTAGTAAAGTTAAGGTGGTTTCACACTGAGTCAAAGTAAAATTTTAAGTATGATAATTTATGACAAGTTTTATTAAGGGAAAATTAAAACTTAGAATCTTATAAAGTTTAGATTCCTGTATGATTCAATGAAGATTAAATAAATTATTTAACTACTTTAGGATGACACACATAAAGTTCAGAGGTCCCCCAAGGTCAGAGTGTCGTACAGCCGTCGCAGCCTTATGGGCGAACGTCGTCAACACACTTTACAAGAAGCAACCCACGAACGAACGTAATGTCTCCATCAAGAATATTCTTCCTATTGATTCAGGACAATTCTAATTTATTCCTTATAAACAGTTTAATGTCATTAGACTAAACCAGAATGTCCCTTCACATAAGAAGAAAGTTTTATGTTGTCTAACTACTCTACATTTGGTAATCTAACGCTAAGATCAGGAGGTCCTCCCGCGGTATATGCCACTCAAACGACGCATCCAATAATGGGCGAGCGTTGTCAGCACATAACACAAGAAACACTATTTCCAAAATCCAACGTTAAAACACCTTGCTAATATCCTTCCATTTGTACCGGAATAACACCAATTCATCCCACACATACAGAAGAGGGAAATCAGGATGAATCAGCGAAACCCCACACAAATAGAACGAGAAGAACTTTAGAATCAGCCCCTTCTAGGCTTGAAGGCTCCGGCCCAAGAATGATTAAAATAAATAAATCCGAAGGTTGATATTATCAGATAGACTTAGACAGATACTCCAGAGACACGCGATATACATTTGCCACAACCAATATAGTGGACATCGGGGACACATGTCACGAGGGCATCCTTCCATGTTTGGTTGAACTAAATAAACCTGAGAGCAGGTATTTCTTAATCTCAAAATCTGGGACTCCTACAGTATGAAAGTAAAAGGAAAGATAAGCACCTCCTATGAGCTTGAGTACTGAGATGTAGTAATGCTCTCAGCATGTTCCAATTTTGGGAAATTGAGGCAGAAGATTCAAAATCACTATCAAAGCAATTTATTATTACTTGAAATATTATTATTTATAATATTCACTCTACTTAAACTTACCCTTTATTTCACAATAAAATATCACAATCTATATCCAAGTTTTAGTTTTCAGATATATTATTTTAAGATTTTGAATTGACGTTCTAATTCTTTTGATCTGACGGAATATTTTTAAATTTTATCATATGATGACACTAGTATATTAAAAACTGGAATTTTGATTTAGGGCCAAAGATTTTATATTATTTTCTAAAAAAGGTAATTATTTAATGTATTAATATTTTCTTCCATTTTGATTTTGGGTTTTGATTTATTTTTTGTTAAAGAGTTAAAAAATTTATAAAGATTTCAAAATAGCGTCTAGCTTTGAGTAAAACTAAATCAAAAATGATTTATTTGTTGACTATTTGACAATAATGTCAAATAGACAATTCTACCTAAAAAAGTATAAAAATATACATCGTTTAAAGTCTCCTTGAATTGATGATAATAATATACATCGTCTAAAGACTATTTTAAAATGTTGACAAAATATACAACACCTAAAGCCACCCCTAATCGATGACAATATATATACATCAGAGTCCAGTTTCCATGATTTCACCAAGGACTTTTTTAATCAATTTCTCTGTAAAGGAAAGAATTAAACACAATGAAATTTACATTACCTTTACAATCCAAGCAATACCTTTTTTTAGCCTTCACGTTTTATCATTTGTGGTTTGCTTTTCCATGTCTATAATGTTCCTTGTAATTCCTGTACCTGTTTAGAAATAGAACATTATCCTGCCTAGCTATACGCGAACAAAGACACTTGTAGAACTAGTTTATACTTAATTATGGGAAAAGAAAATCTTTATTACTATCTACAAATAACGACTCAGATTAGAAACACAGTATGTTATAATTTCCGCAGAGTTATTAATGTTTACAAACGAAAATCATTAAGTGGGAATATCAATTTACTTAAAGTATCACACAGTACAAGCCTCTTATGACCTCGCAGGTAGATCTGTAAAGCTGCAAATATTCTCCAATCAACTCTTCCTCTTTTGACATTGAAATCTGATTTTCTCAACGTTATTTAGCTCACATAACCTGGAAGAAACTATAAATTTCATTAAGTCACATTTCACCTTAACTCAAATACACACAACAACTTTGAACCGAAAATAAATAAAAGATGGAAAACCACAAAATTGAATACTTACATAACATTAGTTTCACTCCACTTATTCTTTACACTTTGGAATCAAACCCTGAATGTTAGCGTCTTGAAATTATACGCAAATAAACCTTCCTATACTATATCCTACACGGAGCAATGCCTATCTATGTCTCAATTGAAGGGATCCGAAATCAAGGATCTCGGTCTCCTCCAAAGATTCATCACATCAGCTATTTGATAGCTTCCTCCACGAGCTACAAAAATATATATAAATGACTTACTGATGTCTGGAATTAAACCTGATTCTTAGTTTTCTTCTGTTGCTTTCGTTTATCAAAATTTTAGCAACTATTCATTTTTATCAGCAAAAATAGCTTTTTTTTCTTCATTTTCCCTTTTCGACCCTTTCCCGACCCTGTCACGACTGTCACGCCTTGTCATATTTTTCTACTCCCCGTTTCCCGTTACACTTTTTGACACTTCCTCTAAATAGTATTTTATGCATTTAAAAATTTTTTTAGGGTTCCGCAAGTGCACAGTACCAACCCAAAAAAGTCGGTGGAACTGTAATTTATGTTTCTTCGTTCAAATCCCATTTTTTTATCTTCGTCACTGCACGACCAGTGCCACCAGCATGAGCCCCTATCTTAGGCCAAATGTATTTTTTTTATTTTTAATGTATGGAGGAAATGTCAAATTACAGCATTTGAGGCCGCCAAAGGCCTCTGACATATGGCTCTTTAACGACTACATCCATAGGTAGCAGTCGGGACCAACGGCTTAACGTGCCTTCCGAAGCACGGAATCATCCAACTTATCGGACTATCAGGTGATTCATCCTGCAATGTCCTAACCAAACTGGGGAAGTCGCACAAAGGGATTTTTGTCTGACAGAGTCCCCACCGGGAATCAAACACAGAACCACCGGACTCCGGATCGAGAGCCGAGCGCTCTAACCACTAGACCACGGAAGACGTTAATGGCTGATAATTCTACAAAGCAGAAAATCGCTAAATTTCACAACCACAAACGCAACGCAACGTTGGAATGCGTATTGAAGACGCATATTTCACAACATCAGACAGAACCACAATTTAGCCTAGTAGGTAAAACGTCATCGGTACTTATGGAGAAGACGCAGGTTCGAATACTGTCTGTGGTTGTGAAATTTAGCGATTTTCTACTTTATAAACAAAAATTTTAAAATAGTCAGTTTTAAGGAAGGAATGACATTATATTTTGGCAACAATTTGTTTGAGCCGATAATAACTATACGGAAGTGCCTCCGCTGCTGCCGGCGCTGATTTTTTTAAAATTGGTAACAGAACTAAATTAATCAACCCCGATTCCAAGCTGCCGAATCTGTTAGCTCCTTTTAATAAAGTTGTATTTAGTCAACATTTTCTTTTATATACCTACATCTAGAAAATGTTTGCTACAAACTTAAGAGTATTTTTTAGGATTCCAACTCGTCCAATCACCCTTATCAATTTTCCTTTTATATTCGAATCCTTTGGAAACTGTTGAACAAAATGGCAAAACAAAGTTATGACTGACCTACTTCTGTTTATTTCAAGACGAAAATGGTAAATCAAGTATTTCAGTACGCGACGCGTAACAATGCGTCTGTGAGCTCGTATTATAAACATAAAGGAAATAGGTATCGATAAATTTGAGTCAAGCCCTAGCGTAAATGTGAGCTATATTGATGAAAAATATAACACTAAAATTCAGAACATTATCAACAACTTAACTTATTTCAATGCAAAATACGAAAATTAGCAATTCAGAAGAAGCTATTCTATATTTTAAACATGAAATATAGGTTATTTTAAGCAAAAAAACACATAGTTCAAAAGTAATAACGTCCTAGGAATTTACCCGTGAAATGTACATTTCTCTGGACTATTTTTGTGATTAACACCACATCCAACTACACTACACACCGTCATAATTAAAAGTATCCTTATTTTTATATAAATATGTAGTTTTTACGCAATTTTTTACAAAAAACTGGAAAGCTGGTTTTTCGCGTGGCTCCAAGTGGCCCCCTGTCATTCAAAATCGGTTACAGAGCTATTCGATTCGCTATCCTTTGCTATCTTGCAGTATCACCGTAAGAGATTTGTTTCTCGCTCGCACTCATTGTTGGTCTTCTATGCTTATGTCTATGCTCACACCAGTGCCAGAATCAATCATACCAACATCTTTGTACAAAAAACAGTACTGCCAATATTTAAATATATGTAACGTTTGGTGCAAAATAAGGTATTGTCTGTTTTTCCCACTATAGAGATTTATATTTCATAGTTTTTATTAGAACATAAAACTCTATAGAGATTTTACAGATTCCATTACGTCAATGTGACAAATAACTCAATAATAAAGTGACAGACACTTCAATTTATGACATTGAAAGACACTAAGAATGACAATAGCTTTTTAATTGTCGTAACCAAAGAGATGAAGTCAAACCAACACGAAGGTTTTAATTTATCAAAATTTTTATCTGATACAATCTTCTTGGACAAGGTCTGAATTAATTTGAACTTTATTTTCGAACAGTAAAGTATACTTTTGTATGCAATATTCGAATCTTTATCACAGTTTCAAAAGGTACTATGTGCTCGCGACGTTAAACGAATCAATTTGAAAACTGGCGAACATTTTTCTTCCCCGAGTGTACACTACACCGGGTGTGGTTGGTTCAAGTAAAATTTTCCTTTTTTATCAAAATTTTGTAAAAATGATGTCAATAGAAAAAATATTACTCTACAAAAATTTTTAAAGGTTTACAGTTTCTCGACTCTTAGTGTAGAAGTGATATTCAGTCACTTAGACTTTACGATAAATTTCATTTTTTCGCTTTTTAGGTAGGAACAATTTTTCTATTTCCTTATAGTTTTCAAGGTACACCGGGCTTAACTTGCCTTTTGAGTTTTTAATCCTATTTTAGACCAATAGATAGTTAATAATAAAGCAGGAATAATCTCACTTCCATTAATATTGATCTTTTTACTTTTTGTGCTCTACCTTCAACCTCTGGTTTGAGAGGTTTGTGAGCCAAACGCTCTTTACCATGGAGAATTAAAATAAAATGGCCCAAAAAAGGAAGGAAAGTAAAAAATAAATATTTAGTCTGTGACTTCAAATGTTCATTCGACTCTTGGCGTGAAAAGGAAGTTTCTGAATAAAGCTATTACGGTAGATTGCCTGGTATTGTACCAGTTTTCAACGAGAGGAGGGAAAGAGA
This sequence comes from Athrips mouffetella, assembly GCA_947532105.1. Classification (NCBI taxonomy): domain Eukaryota; kingdom Metazoa; phylum Arthropoda; class Insecta; order Lepidoptera; family Gelechiidae; genus Athrips; species Athrips mouffetella. The sequence continues at coordinate 7,026,702 of OX383972.1, read as the reverse complement.
CTTATTGAACGTATTTTGAAGTAGCAAATTAAGTCCATTAGGCGTTCATTCATTCGATATCCGGATTTCTGCGAATCTTGTGAAAAGGGAGTGCTTTTAACTAAAAGTAATTCGAAAGTTATTTTAATTTAAATTTTAACCTTGAAATTACCTGAAAACTATTAAAAATTTCATGACTTCCAGTGTGATAAGAAGTCTATAGTGTTTTAAGAATGTGCTTTGTTTGTTTCATTGCAATAAAAAATACTGATACGCAACATTTTCAATGATTTTACTTAAAAAGTTGTACATGAAAAAAGCAACTCTCCAAGAAAAAAAGAGATGCCTGCCCATGCAAAATGAATCGACCACGTGACCATTACCTACGGAAAAAAAAATCAATTCTTTGGAAAAAAAAATTGTCAATAACTTTCGTTAATTCGTTTTTTTTTACCTACTTATATATTTTTGAATTTTTTGGATCAGCTGACTGGTCTGATTACCAAAAAAATTACAGCGAATTCGTCGAACATACTCGTAATAGTACTGTAGCCCGTGGACATTTAAATTACGAAAAAGGTTACCGTTTGTCTTTGTGAAATTGTTATAGATTTCGCCATTTCACATACTAAAAGCGAAGTCTTAAAGATCGTAACCCGCCGTAACCATATATAGGGCTACAGTACTATAAGCTATTACATTTGGCCACCAGAAGGATAAAAACGAATTTTTCTAAAAGAATAAAACCTAATAAGACATTTTTAAAATGTAACATACCTGCAACTTGTTCCTCCGTAAGGCCATATTCGGACTGTAAAGAAAAAGTAAAATCAGGTTAAATTCACAAAAGACACATTTTTTAAAGTAAAGTTATGAAATGTTTATGAATTCGTAGGTGGTAGGGCTTTTGTGCAAAGTCCGTCTGGGGAAGTACCACCCCTTTGCCTTTTTCTGCCGTAAAGCAGCAGTGTTTGCACTGCTGTGTTTCCATTTGATAGGTAAGGGAGCCAGTGAAATTACTGGCTCATGAGACACTCCATCTTAGTTCTGAGTAACGCGCTTTTCTGTCTTATTAGTGTAAAATTATTTCACTAATAAGAAAGTGGGTGTCATGGGCGGTGGTGACCACTTACCCAACCCACCCACGCCCACTTGCTCGTTTGCCCACTAGTGATATAAAAAAGTTAAGTAGGTACGCTTCTTAGGGACCAAACCGTTAGGACCAAATACAAGAAACATCTCCCAAAAACTAAGACTGTGGCCGGACTGAGACCACAAAAATAACCAACTTTCTTCCGGTACAAAAGTATACCGGAAAATAAAAAAAATAAAAATACTCATACAAACTGTCGCGTGATACGGTGATAGTACACGGCCGCACATCAGTAGAAACACTTTTGGACCTTATGGCGTGGTAATAGAGTTGAAAAAGTTTCTACCGACAAGCGGTTGACCGGACAATAAAACTTTTTGCCGAATTTTAACCAATCTTCTTTGGAAAAAGTTGTTCAGTTTCATGGTCTAATCTATATAATAAGGTTTTAGTATTCGGTAGATATCTTTTTACATCTTTGTTGATAAAAATATTAAAGGTTTTGTGTTTGCGGTTCAATAACAAGATCATGAGCGCTTATTTTTATTTTCAGTAGATTACTAACTAAACAAAGATTCAATCTAAAACACGCTCAAATACGTGGTAGTGGCAGGGTTGCCAGATCTTCGCCAACTCAATTCGCCAAATTTTTACTGCCGAGTAGCCTAAATCGCCTAAATTAATTTTTCAGTCAAATAGCCTGATTCGCCCAATATTTTGAACCAAGTAGCCTAAATGTAGCCCAAATAAAGATAAAATCTTGAGAAATAAATCAACTAAATCCTCTAAAACAAAACATTTAAATTAAAAATAATTCAGGCTTTTTCATAGGGGCATGATAATAATACACTACCCAGGTTCTGTACTACCTATCATATCTTTTTGACACATAAAATATGGCAAAACAACAACGTCAAGTTACTTCGCTGTTGTTAATTTTGAAGTCATCCTAAAGTAGCCTAAATCGCCCGATCGGTTTTTCCTTGGTAGCCTAAATGGCTACTGATAGCCGATCAGACTTTTTGGTCGCCATGAGACCCCTTGAGGTAGCCTAAATGGCGACATTTCGCCTAATCTGGCACCACTGGGTTGTGGTCGTATCGTAGTACAAGTGGGTTTGGTCGTACAGACAGAACCCTTGGGGCACACGTCAGACTCGCACTTGACCAGTTCAATTAATAGAAAACAAAACATTAAAACATACCGAAATCTGCCTTACTGCCAAATCCTTAGTTAATCTCCTTAACCTTTTGTATTCCTTATTGTAAACATCTTCTTTGACCTTTGTTTCGGCCATCCTCACTCTAACATTCACTCACGAAGAAAGGTAAACAAATCTTTGATTGAAAAACTTTTGCACAATACTTGAGGGAAAGTTACAAGTCTCTCTAAAAATCACCCGTCACTTGTTTACTACTTTCACACAAAAGAAAAAAAACACAATTTAAATATAGAACGTCAAAATACAGATCAAAACGAGAACGCATTTACTGAATATTTATTTTGTTTCACAGAATTTAACTGTTTATGTTCGCTGCGGATTAAAACGTTATCGGACTGGCCAGTAATAACAAGCTCGACTATACAATGTCAGTTGTCAAGTTTGAATGTAGAATTCTATATTTAAATTTGATTTTTGCGCGCTATAAACACGTAACGTCTGTTCCACAGTGGTGACAAAATTCTTGGCTCATTAGTTAACAGCACAATCAGTTGCAGTTATTATTATAAACTGAGTGACACTTGCAATATTATTAGATATTTTATTACAAAACAATGATTACTACGACGGGTTGCTTCACGTATTCAATTGCGATATTTGCAACACGAAATCTCGATACTAAAAAGCCATTGGATACATGTATTTTCACTGTATTTTCCGTTTTCTTGGCAATGCGCGGGCATGAAGTTAGTTTTGGCGCGAAAACATAGAATCTTCAATATCCATTTCGTGTACACGTTTAAATGAGTCATGTGAATTTCAGCTTTATGCCATTTGTCATTAGAATCATAATAACGTAAAACAAAGTATTTTACAACTCATTGACCTAGACTTTTACGATCGGTTTAATTTTAAAAGAGTATTTTGAAACTGACTTTTCCGACGAATATAATCTTTCTGTACGTAAATGCTCATTGAGTTGTAATAGTGACATCTCGCGAACTTCCTCCGTACTATCACAATCTTTCGTGAAAGAAGATAAAGCCGAGATTACCTGAAGTGTAGTTGAATAGTGGCGCCAGAGAGAGCTGGCTGGAGGTTAATATATAAGCATTTACTTATATATAAGTGATCTGGTAAAAACTGACTTTTATAAAATACATACATACATCACGCCTCTTTCCCGTCGGGGTAGGCTAGGCAGACACCACAGCCCTCGACCTGCTACGATCTTGACTTGACATACTCGTACTTCCCTCGCTTCTTGTACTTTCATCAATCCTCGTCGGTTTAGGTACTTTACCTTGCTAAAACCAAAGAGATTTTAACCTCGCTGCGCTCGAGCGAGGTTCAAATCTCTTTGGCTAAAACTTAGTTCTTAATGAAGCTACACTTAATACCCCTTTTGTTAGCATTGAAAAGGTCCAAAAACTGGAGCGATATGGCTTCATCTTGTGATGGATTGTAGCAAGAGGCCGCACTCTTTCTGAGAGTCGTTTTTAGGGTTCCGTACCTCAAAAGAAAAAAACGGAACCCTGATAGGATCACTTTGTTGTCCGTCTGTCTGTCTGTCTGTCTGTCAAGACCCTTTATCTCACGAACGGGTAAAGGTATCAGGTCCCGTTGGTCCCGACTACAATCTAAGGATGAAGTCGTTAATGAGCCATGTCAGAGGCCTTTGGCGGCTCAACAACTCTGACACCAGGGTTTGTGAGGTCGGTCATCGACCTTGCTACCCACACGATATGATGATGATGATCAGGTTGAAATTAATACCATGTATTAGGATCCATGAACCACACAAGATCTGAAAATTTAAATTTTTTTACAACGACGCAATCAAAATATATTGCATTTTATGTCCTCATCTCAATACATTTATTCAAAAATGCAAAACCTACAGGTTACTTCCCGTTGACCTAAAATTATGAAATTTGGCAAGAAGCTACGTCTCACAGTACAAATAATGGGAAAAGTCTGAAATCATTAAATATTACAACTTTTCTCACAACTAATGGTAACCAATTGTGGTGAGCTCCCGTTTCAAGAACATTCATATAAGAGAGGGGTCAAGTTGGATGGTCGCTGAGGCGATTTTTGTTTTAGTTCAATTTAAAAACGGGAACACTTACAAACTAGAAAATTGGTATGTTTATAGTGCATAAGCTATAAAACAACAACAAATAATAAAATTTGGTCAAGCGCGTGTCGGACTCAAAAAATCTAGCACATTAACTTACTGAAATTTCAACTAATACAATTATGTTTATGTGGTGGTACGGAACCCTCAGTGCGCGAGTCCGACTCGCACTTGGCCGGTTTTTTTTATTATTATGGCAACAAACAGTCATATACATCGACAAAATTATATAAAAACTATACATTGCAAATATAAATATAGACCTGGATTGCCAACAATTTAATTATACCAACATTTTACCAACCATTACCATACCAACAATTTATTGATAAATTCTTCTCAAGTGTAAGCTTCACACATACAAATTATACATCTTGAGTGCAATCTCAGACTTGAGAGGGATTTATTAATACGATCCTTAGTGTCCAATCGATCCATTATGCATATAATATTTCAAACGCGAAAGTAGCCGAGTAATGGTTCGTACGCTGACGAAGGGGTTTCCGAATTTAACCAAAGAGCTGTTCGTCCACTGACTAGAGGAAAAACCAGAAATATGATGAAATTCCTGTATATATAGCTAGTTTATAAATTAAGAAAGCTATATGTTGTTAAGAAAATTATGTTTTATCAATATTAAATATATAGCCGTTTGTTCCTGAATAAATAAAATAAATAAATAATAAATAAACGTTGGAAAGGAAAGGCACCGGCGAACGTTGCAAGACCAAATTCAGGCCATTGTCAATAAAGAGCAGGTCAAAAGTCCGAGTAGTAAAGGGTTAATGAGAGTAGAGGAAGAAAGGAAAGTATGTCAAGATTGTAGCAGCACGTCAGCAGTGACACTATGACGTTCAGTCGGCCTCTAGTTCCTAGTTTTTGTCGCGTAACGCTGGTTCAGCTAATACTGGTTTTGTTATCACTCGTTTGCGACCGTGTCTACAATTTTATTCTAGAAACTAAACTTTTATTAGCAAACAGCTGTGTTCTCGCAAAGAATGGCTTAATAAAAATCTTCTCTCGAAATTACCCTAACAAAAGCAGCGGCTACGCAATAAAAGTGATTAAAGGAAGCGGTAGACCGTGAGCGTTCCTGCCATTCAGTTGATCGTTAAATTTTAAGTCGTCACGCGCGGTGCGGTCGTGCCACGGTCGTGCTATTCTGGAAGCTAGTGTGACAGGGCCTTTATTTTGCTAAAGTAGGGCCAACGTAAGAAGTCAGTTTTGACGTTTCCTTAACACCAACACACAGGGTTCATTTTTCTTTGCAGGTCACAAATTATCGTACGTTTGACAGCTGTCAGAACGGACCTAATAGAGGCACAGCGTACAGCTTGACCAACTTTTCTGTAGAATGGCCAAAAGCGGAACTACTTACGTCATTTTGAAAACTTCATTTTGGTTTTGACAGTCCTCAGAGTAAAAACTGTAGAGTCCGTCCTAAACATAGTCGTGTAAAGCGTCTCCTAGTCGACTATGACAAGTTGGTCAAAAATTTAGGTTACGTTTTACAAATATAAAAAAAAATCTATAAAAAAATCTAATGTTTCATCCAAACTTTATATGCGAAAGTGAAAATATATCCTTTTTACTTGTGAATTGATCATCTATTCTATACATCTAATAACTCACCGATTCTGTTCGTTGAAAATTATCGGAAAAAAATGATCTGGGGGTCACAAAAAAGGTAATAAAAACCATTCGGTTCATTTATGGAATTTTCGTCTGTTTGTCTGGTTGTGTATTCGCGATAAACTCGCAAACCACTGAACCGATTGGACCCAGTTTTCGATAGGTAATGTATTAAGCTTATTTCCGTGCAACACATAAGCTTAGTTTCATTGCAATCGGTGCACTCAAACAGAATACAATCGAAGTTTCAAGCGGCGGCGCCAATAACTCACAGACCACTCAACCGCTTGAAATAAGGTTAACAATAACACATTTGGCTTAATTTTATTTCATTGCCCAGATTATTTTGTTTCATTGCGAACGGTCAACTGAAACAGAAGATACGTGAAGTTTCAAGCGGTGGCGCCAGTAACTCGAAAACTACTGAACTCATTTACTTATTTTTAGATCATTTACTCAGCTTTAGATCATTGCAATCGGTTCACTCAAAAAGAAACAACTTAACTGATACAAACGGGGTTTTCAATAATGTGTTTGGCGTTCTTTCTTGCAATATAGAAGCGGTAATCGGTTCACTCGAACAGAAGATACGCAACTCATAAAAAAATATACGTATGAAACTTCTAGAGTTTTGAAAACTTTGGTAAAAAAAATTGATAAATAAAATACTATAAGAACTAAAGAGAGATGTGAACCTTCATGTTTTAGTAATCATCTTTTAAAGGGGGAAATAAGTGTTCAAACAAAGTTTGTATAGAAATACTACGAGTACAGTTTTGTGTTCAGGTAAATATGTATCTTGACACGGTGGCCTTTGTACCGCTCTTTTTTCAGTAGCTACAGAAGCTAAAGTGACTGAGCCTCAGATTTAGTTACGGGTTTTGTTTTGTATATGAAATAAAGAAACCCGTATGACACTTCGTCCGCATTTTACACTTACGAGGATAGTGGGCGACCTAACAGTCCATACGTGAACAAGTGTACATACATTTTAGTATCGAGGTCCCTCGCAAGAAATGGATACGATTATGGCTCCCTCCTTAGCCAAAAGACCTGCTACTTAAACCTCCTTGTATCAGTCAGTGTTGTCTGTGTTGTTCTTGTTTTTCTGCATATTTCCAAGTATTTTATGAAAAAATCGTTCCAAAAACGATGGAAAGTGGTGTGCGAGAAATGATTCTCATAATTAAATCATTAATCCATTCGGCAGGTACTTTCTACCTGGAATCAATTGCGAATTTAATGTAATTTTGTGATGTTGTTTTAGGATAGTGTGGGGTATAGAACCTAAGTTGTTGACCTCGAGGAGCCTGTGCAAACTTGGTGGGGGGCCAAAAACCTCAAAAATGATTCCGAGGGCAATTTGCCTAAAAACCCTTACCGTTTAGGCAAGGCCGTTGTCTTTATCATCGATCTTTGTATTTACTTATACAGGGTGTGAAAAACCGGCCAAGTGCGAGTCGGCCTCGCGCCCTAAGGGTTCCGTACCTATCTACCATATGATATTATTATGCTAAAAGCTTTTGCTCTTTGATATTAAAAAAACTCCGCGACCATCCAACTTGAACTTCCTTCCTATTTATAATAAGTGCTGTTGTTGTCCCAAATAAACAATAAATGAAATAAATTATAGAAAAGTTCTTGAAATGGGAGCTCACCTTAATTGGTTACTATTAGTTGTGAGAAAAACTGAAATATTTAATGATTTTAGACTTTTCCCTTTATTTGTACTGTGAGACCTAGCTTCTTGCCGAATTTCATAATTTTAGGTCAACGGGAAGTACCCTGTAGGTTTTGCTTTTTTGCATTAATGTATGGAGATGAGGACATAAAGAGTCATATCTTTTGATTGCGTCGTTGTAAAAAATTGAAATTTTCAGATATTGTGTGGTTTATAGACCTTAATATTCTTTATCAATTTCAACCTGATACCTTTTCTCGTTCGTGAGAAAAAGGGTCTTGACAGACAGACAGACAGGCAGAAAGACAGACAGACAGGCAGAAAGACAGACAGACAAACAGACAGACGGACAACAAAGTGATCCTATAAGGGTTCCGTTTTTTTTTATTTTGAGGTACGGAACCCTAAAAAGTACGATGATCCTTCTAAGGCGTGATTCTACATCATTAATAGATTGTACAAAAAATATTAAAAACACTTTTTCTTAAAAAAAGTAGTTTTAACTCAAGTAGAAGTGAAGCGCCCGGAGAGTTATTAAATTATTACGAGTAGGAAGGATCATCGTACTTTTTTTACACCCTGTATAGGTATCTTTTATCTGTGATAGCGAGCAAGGAGGCAAACAGTAAAAAGTAATGTCATATTTCATCATGTAGTTAAGAGTATTAAAAAAGTCTTAATTTGTTTATTTTTGTAATAGGCGGCAACCCTTTTCGATCGTAGCGCCATCACAAAATTCTCCAGATAAGTTGGTCAAGCTGTACGTATAGTACTTATCTAGTCCATGGGCACAGCCATAGAAAATAAGGGTAACTGGAAGGAGGATTAAATAAATAAGTTGTCACAAGGTAGTGAAGGCGTCGTTCTATGGATTTGACGGGTTATTTTGAATATTTCCTAGTGATCATTGATGATTAGACATAAAAATTTGGGACACGTTGGCAGATGTCATCCCATAGTAAAATAAATTAGTAAGGTATCTATTCCGAGCGAAGCAAGGAGGTCCGAAATCTTTGGGCACAGCCATAGAATACATGAAACAGAGATTCTATGGGCACAGCAGACGGCAGACTTTTTGTCCTGACAGCCCGCCAGTGTGGCCGGTACTGCAATTATTTTCATATTTTTATAGTCATTGACATGAGATAAACGCTCCGTTTCTATGCGCGTATTTTCCAAAATCTTTGGTTTAGAAGGAAAATAGCTTCAATAGTTGTTCAATTTAATGACTTGTTCAGTCGAAAATGTTGTTCAGACTGCCTGCGTCTGCCCGCCCCTTCATCTGCTAAGCGCCTTCAAGTTTTTTTTTGTGTAACAAAAGGAGTTCCATATTTTGACAACGTAAATGCAATATGCAATATTTTGGCAAATTATTTTGGCGAAACAGGGCGAGGGATACCGATATTTTAAGACAAAATACACATAGATGAATATTGAATGTGTTTCGATTCTCGTTTTTAGTGAATGTAGAGAGCTCTTTTTGTTATACTTTTACTTTATTTTCATTTATTTAGATAACCAACGGCGTATTAACTGTAACAAAGTAACTAGTATGGTAATTAGGACGATCCTAGCGTACTTTTACATTTTATATTAAGGTGATCTGTGACGGCCAGCTTAGAGCCGAACGCAACTAGATGGAGCCACTGCTGCAAATATAAGGTTTTATTTTTTAATGCAATAAGCACCAACTATATATGTGCAAAAAGTTGATTCGCGTAAATTTCATCATGCAACTTCAACGCCTAACAGCAATTTCGATAAGAAAAATATCTCCATATGTCTCTCGTCAGTCCGTGTTTACATGAGTACGATCACTCACACATGCACACAAAGCACAACCGTACAGTTTTGACCGCACGCCCACAATCGTAATATTGAACCAAAAATTGCTAACAAAAATAGTACTTTCAGTACATTGACTGTATTTTTGTATTAATTAGCTAAAAATGTAACTAAAAATAGCAGTATTCGTTCGTTTTTCAACAGATATTTATGTCACACGTAAGAATGCAAGTCATTTGAATTTTTGTATGGAAAACGGATCACCTTAACGTATTTCCAGGAGTGTAGTGTATGTGTACTAAATGTGTGTATGTGAGAGTTGGTGACTTGGTGTGTGTTACTTTTTGCTGAACGAAAGCTCGCAGACCAACCAAAAAGCATTTGGTTGGTCTGAGTGAAAGCTTAACAGACCGACAGATAGAGACTTTTATATAACAAATTGTTTGAAGTTCATCTTCATCATCATAACACCCCATGAAACGTCCACTACAGGACAGGGAGCTCCCTCCAGAATTCCAGCTTTTGCTGGAAAAATGTAGAGAGGAAGTACAATAGTCACCTCGCTTGTTAGCGTTACGGCTGGCACCATGGATCGCGGTTGTAGGTGATCGCAGTAAGATGTAAGATACAAAGGAGAATGCTGCTGCCCATCCTCCAGTTTGTAACCCTTAGTCGCCTCTTATGACACCCACGGGTATGTATGGGTTGGTACTATTATTTGCCGGCACCACACAGGACATTGAAGTTAATATTATAAAAATGCAAATTGCCCGAATATTGGGTAATATTAAAATGTAAAAAATGTTAATCATGAGCGTAAGAAAGTTCGAAATATTATTTCACTAATGGAAAGCTATACTGAAAGGGCGTGATCCTGAACAACTTTCAGTAAATAAAACTTTCAGAAAATGAAAAAAAAATCGGCCACTCAATACAAACTGTCCGATCAAGAGAGAGGCCGATTTATTTTTCATTTTCTGAAAGTTTTATTTTTTGAAAGTTGATCAGTGACGTCGACTGATCATGCCCTTTCATATTTTGCCGACCTTTCTTAAGGTGTATTATCCAAAGAGCCAGATTACCAGTCAGAGAAATATCGGTAAATTTAGGGGTTCCTACAGGTTATTGGATTAGTAGTGCTGTCCTAACATTGGACAAGTCGGTACGGACAACTTGCCTCTTTATGTGCGAATGTATAAGCTAACGTACCATACATTTGTTCTTAAGTACCTACTTGTTCTGTATGTTTGTATTCTATCTAAGTAACAAAAGTCACTTTCCAGTACGAGAAAACATCACATTCCTTCAGAAAAAACCCTTTTGACACATATATAGAGTCAAGACAAACATTTAACCCTAGAGCTGCAATAATAATTAAAAAAAAAACCTTCAATGAACTGTCATACAGTAACAAAAACGTGGCAATCCCACCCTTTCTTTTTTAGTTCTTAACAAAATAACGGGATAGGTAATAAAAGTAGAAAAATACCAATATCTATAAAGTAGAAAACCACACTCTTCTCTAAGGCACAAATAAAATTTAGAAGCGTCCTATGCCCTAAGGTCAGAGATAAGAAAAATATCGTCCCTTCTGTTGGTAGTATATACTCGTATGTACAGTCAGCTGCGAAAGTTCTTTAGTTTAAAACACAGACCTAGACACTCGCTTATCCAAAAACTCATCAAATTCAATCCTCTGATAAGATCTGCTTTTGTCAACAAATAAGTAAGATATTTTAAGTAACATTTGACATTACTTGAGGCGGCGTCTTAAGTAATCTAAAGTACTATCTATTCGATGTAAGGAGATAATTTTTAGAACATCAAGTTTTACAGCATGTAAGTGAGCTTGAAGTAAACTTGTTGTGCTATCCTCAACCTTATCAGGAGCTTAGTGAAATCCTATTCTCATTGACGTCGAGTCAACGGCTGTCAAAAGAAGAAATGGATTCAAATTTCGTCAATTCTTTGAAGTAAGATCTTACAAAAACTCAAAATCGATAGTCGCCGTTTTGATCCCAGCCAGTCCCAAGGATGTCTTGTGATTTAATATTTGTTTACAACATTCTAAAAAGAATAGAAAGAGAAAGACATTAATAAAGAGATAGCTAAATTATAGGAAAACAAACAAATATCAAAATCAGGAATTAATCTTGAATGTTCGGGAACGAAAAGCACCGGTATATAAGGCGAATCTAAAGAAATGAACAAGAGAAAGGAAAAAATCGAGAAGGATGTTCGGAAGTAAGATTCTGTTCAAAAGGTCTCAGAAGAAGAGGTCTTGTAGCAAAGACTCCGTACCAGAGTGCTAAGAAAGAAAAACTCCGGGTTTCGTTCAAGAGGTCTCGGAGGGAACACTCCTACAAGAGGATTCATAGGGAAGACTCCACGAAGGGATACGGAGGGAGGACTCTGTGGCAAGTGAATTGTAATGCTCGGAAATAAGTAAACTAATGTAAAAAACTTATATTAGCGTTTAACATTATGTGCATCAAAGTTCATCATCCTATGAGACGTACACTGCATGCCCGTGGTAATGGCCACAGAGCTGAAGTCCATGTGTCTTGCTCTGCATCTAGAGATGAATAAGATGCAAAAAACCAGTGCGCGCGCAGTCGGAGTGGTAAAGGCAGTAATCAAGATGGTACGATAAACTTTTGTTTAATATTATGCTGCACATCCTCCAGTTCATAATCCCTTAGTCGCCTGTTACGACACCCACGGATAAAGATAAGTTGATACTATTCTTTGATAGCGCCACACGGGTGGTGTCATCCAAATTACAGTGCGACAAGGCTTATAATGAACGCAGGTGGGGGCGCTGGCTTGTATGAGGATAAATGTCAAAAGTGACGTTTCACAAGGTGGCGGTGTTAGTTTCTTTTTTTGCCACGTTAATTATAAGCCTTGTCGCACTGTAAGTAAGTACTTAATATTAACATTTTGTGCCCCGCGATTTTGTTACCGAGTGTACAGCATAAACCGGAGGAGCATAAATTTTATCATTCCTGCGGCAATATGGAAACCCTCTATAGGCAATTTTGGATTCTCTTTATGTAAACCATTTTGGACCCTCGTAAACGCATTTTGATTGTAGGGAATGTGTTGTTTGATAGCTACCACCTACATATTTCGGTACAGAAGTCTCATCCGATATAAAATTAAAATAAATTCTATAGGTAATTTTTATACCCTAAAAGAAAATGTGCAGATGGTATTAAAAATGTTTCTCAAGATTCACGGTGAAGGAACAAGGTGATAGCGGATTGTGAATAGGAGGCCTTTAGTTACAAACGATTTAAAAAATCCTTCGTTATAAAAGTTAAGCCTGTAACAAAACAGGATAACTTGTGAAGCGAAATATTTCATCATCATCATATCAGCCGAAAGACTTTTTCTACTGGACATAGGCCCCCCTAGAGATCTCCATAACGACCGGTCCTGCGCTGCTCGACTGCTGCTGCTTGACTCGATCTTCGGTCCACCTTGTGGGGGGCCAGCCCACGCTACGTCTTCCGGTACGTGGTCGCCACTCTAGAACCTTACGTATACGTTTTGCGATGTGCCCTGCCCACTGCCACTTTAGTTTAGCAAGTCTCAGGGCTGTGTCGATTATATAATAATAATAATTTAAAAAACCGGTCATGTGCGAGTCGGACTAACGCGCTGAGGGTTCGGCCGATAAACTTATTTTTAGAAGCAATAAAGTCGATTTTTAGGACTGCAACACTAAATATGTTTGAAAGTTCTTTGCAGATTTCCAAAAAAAACCGTGCTCCTATACTTAGAAAGATCGTTTTAATTTTTCTGACTTCGGAGATAAGGGGGGGACGGTATTTTTTTTACGTTTTTCATCATAGTTTGAAAACTGTGAAGCGAAAAAAAAAATTTATAATCTATTTTGGAATGTACAAGTAAAGTAATATCATATTATGCTTTACTATTGAACGAGCAATATTTGTATATATATATATATATTTGTAATCGGTGTCTCGAAAACGGCTCTAACGATTTCGATGAGATTTACCATACTACCATACGGGGGTTTTCGGGGGCGAAAAATCGATCTAGCTAAGTCTCATGTCTGGGAAAATTCGTTTTATCCGTGTTTTTAAGCATTTACCTTTTAGGCAAAAACCTATAGCGCCATCTGTCTGTTGGCGGGTAGCATAGCTTGCTCATCCGATAATATTTTAATGTTGAGGCGGCTATTATAGAGCGAAGCTCGGTCGCCCAGGTACTGATAATTTAATAGGTCAAAAACTGGTTTTGTTCTCTGACTTATGTTTCTTGGTAAAGTTGTTTACAAAAATTGTTCAGTTTCATGGGCAGATTCACATCCTTTTGTATTATCACACCTTTCTGGTACACGCTGTATACCTTTAGGCCCATAAGGTCCACTTCCCATAAGGTCCACTTCCCAAAAGGTCCACTTCCCAGTCCTATAGGATTCCAAATGTACTCAGCAACTACCTATATAGGGTGACTTTTAATTAGTTCTTGATAGCTAAAGGTATGCATGTACTCATGATACTGAACAACTTTTCCCAACGAACATAGGTCGAAATACGAAAAACAAAATTTGACCTCCCAAACAGCTGATGTAGTTTCTATGGGAGGTCAAAACTTGATTTTCGTATCCTTGGGGAAAGTTGTTCAGTATCATGAGTACATTCATACATTTTTCTATCAAGAACTAATTAAAAGTCATCCTATATGTGCTCACGGAGCGTATTAGAATGCAATAGTTACCATTTCAAATCGAAATTATCATAATCTCTATAATATCTAGGGCACGATGTCAAGCTAAAACGACAAAATTATGCAAGTAAGCAAATACAAGCAACAACACATCAGTAGAAACACTATGGTAATAGGGTTGCATATGTTCCCAATGACGCGTGGTTGACCGTACTATATCAGACGATTTACCAAAACTGTGTGGAGGTTTCTATTCAGTTTCAACAAGGTTCATTTCAGAATAAACTAGGGTAAGTTTAAAAAAAAAGTGGATTCGTGACATCCATAAAATTGCTGAAATTAGGGAAATCGTTAGGTAAAATGGAAAAAGTTTACAAGAATGAAAAAAAGACGTTTTGTCCAAATTACTGCTGAATTTGAAAAAATCTTTTGGATGTAAATCCTTCTTAAATTACAGATTAGAATGAATTATTAAAATCATCGGAAATCTGTTCGTGTGGTGCCGGCAAAGAGTGTGCCTACCCGTGGGTGTCGTAAGAGGCGATAAATTTCGATGTACTGACCAAGAGTAGAGAATTTTTTTCATATTGCTAATGAAAAAGCTTAAGTAGTTACAGATTTTTTTTCTAGCCTATACTGTCCACTGCTGGGCAAAGGCTTCCCCCATAAGTTTCCATTCCTCTTTATTTGTTACGACTTTCGGACACTGAACTTTAAAAGCATCCAGACATCCCTTCACCGCTTCTTGGGCCTCCTTCCTCTGCCTAGTTACAGATAAGAGCAGTTAAAAGCACAGAATTAGTATTTCGCTAAAAAGGCAATAAAGACACATTTCGGCATCTACAGCTGCAACCACAGAAAAATAAAGGTACTTAGAAGGAGGATTAAAGAAATAATTCGTCACTAGGATGAATATTTTCTATGGATCATCGATGATGGGGTTGTGACATGTTGGCAGATGTCATCCCCTTCTAAAATAAATTAGCAAGGAGCAATTCCGAGCGAAGCAAGGAGGTCCAAAATCTTTGGCTGCAACAACGCTAGGACCTTTAAATACACTGTCTCGTTTTACATTACTGCTTCTGTCCCTTCAGATTCAGATGATTTTATTCAATGTAGATTCTTTACAGAATACTTATTGAATGTCATGCAGAATACAATGCAAATAGAGCAAGTCTATTCTTATTTACTGAAGAGCCTTGACAATAACTGCTGTTTCCTTGAACTTCTCCATCCTTTTCTACGTATCTTATGCACCAAATTAACAGTGACGATGCTTTCATACTGCTAGTACCTCTGCCCTTTCTTATTTTTCCCTTGACAGCTGCTGCTGCGTGTTTAAAGGGTGAAGTTGAAGCTTTCGTTTTCTGAACTATATCTTTCTCACTGACTGAATCGATAGCAACGATATATTTATACTTCTTAGTATCTTGCTATGATCCTGCCCCTTCTTCTTTTTCCCCTGACGAGTCTTGACAGCTGATGCTGCGTATCTGATCGGCGTGGTTGTTGCTGCCTTTTTCTAAACTGTCTTTCTCACACACTAAGTTTATACTACTAGTGCTTTTTCCCCTTTTTTACACTGAAGAATCTTGATAACAACTTTACTGTTATATCTACTTCACTACTTTATATCGGCTGTTAAATTTGAGTAAATTTTTACCAAATAAATGTTTACCAAATTTTGTCTACCAAAATGATTAAAAGTCAAAGTCAAGTCAAAGTCAGAATCGTTTATTCATTGTTGGATATTAAAATCTCTTAATGACGTCAGCTAAACTACATCACTTCACAAACAATAATCACCAAATTTGCTTCTGGCACTTCGCCGGCCGCTGCCGCGGCACGCTCGCTCCGCTCGCTCGGCTCGTGCGTTGTGGTCACAAGATAACCTAAAAACGGGATCGGATAGGTTGTGTTCTAACGAACTTAACCGAAATTACCCGAATTTGGTGTACATTCATCAATTTTGTCTGAAGTGTATTGGGGTATAAAACATTATTTTGGAAATCATTAAATTTATAGCCCTTAATATCTATACCTACTATGCTTCGTTATATTATCTATCTTACTCACCAAATTAATCGTGACAATGAGCTCATACTGCTGATGCCTCTGCCCCTTCTTCTTCTTCCCCTGAGGAGTCTTGACGGCTGCTGCTGCTGCTGCCGCCTGCTTCGGTGGCGCAGTCTTCACTGAGCCTTTCTGCGCGGACGGTTTCACTGGGGTTTTTGGACCTCCTGCAATAATATTACCTTTGCGTTAAAATAGATTGAAATAATTAATTACAGACAAGTATTAATGAAAGTAATAAATAATTAGACTCAAAAATATTTTTTCAGTGTTTGCTTTTGAACATAATCTTGATTTTGCATGTCTTTAAACGAGCAATATTTGTAAATATATATATATTTGTAATCGGTTTCTCGAAAATGGCTCTAACGATTTCGATGAAATTTAGTATACAGAAATTTTTGGAGGCGAAAAATCGATCTATCTAGGTCTCATGTCTGGGAAAATTCGTTTTCACCGTCTTTTTAAATATTTCTTAAAGCGTTTTAGTGCGTTCAAGAAACTTACAGCGCCATCTGTTGTTGAGTAGCATAGCTTGCTCACCCAATATATTGTAATCATACAGAGCATAGCTCGGTCTCCCAGGTACTTACTTCTTAACATATAAACAGCGTGAATTTTAATCTATCTATCTATATATATAAAAGAAGAAGGTGACTGACTGACTGACTGACATATCAACGCACAGCCCAAACCGCTGGGTCTAGAGATTCCAAATTTGTCATGTAGGTTCCTTATGCGGTCTAGGGGTGCACTAAGAAAGAGTTTTACAAAATTCCTCCCCTAAGGGGGTAAAATAGGGGATGAAAGTTTGTATGAAAGTCCGTCAGTTTTGAAGTTAGGATCTTCAAAATTTGTATTTAGGCTGACGACTAAAAATTAAGTGTCACGGGTTTTTAAAAATTCTACACCCAAAGGGGTGAAAAGGGGGATGAAGTTAAAAATCTTTCATTTTCAAAGTAAAATCCACTAAATATATTGTTTAGGCATTAGCTGTTAGGCTGTTATTGAAATTCAACTCATAAAAGACGGAAATAGGGTGTATGGTTTATCGGGTCGCTGATTATGAAAACTACAACAATTTTGAAATCCAATGTAGTGGACGTGAAATACCATCATCCCCTGGGGATGAGGTTGGGTGCGATAGGGTTGAAATGTCTAAAAATCTATATGGGTGTCGTTTGTATTATCCTGTCGCTGATTACGGAAACTACAATAATTTTGAAATCCAATGTGGTGGACGTGAAATACCATCATCCCCTGGGGATGGGGTTGGGGTGCGGGTTGAAATGTCTAAAAATCAATATCAGTGTCGGTTGTATGTTTATACAGGGTGTAAGGGACAGGTTGGCAAATACTGAAAGGGCATGATCAGTCAACGTAACTGAACAACTTTCAGCGAACAAAACTTTCAGGAAATGAAAAAAAAATCGGCCTCTCCATACAAAATTGCAAACTTGATTGGACAGTTTGTATGGAGAAGCCGATTTTTTTTTTTTTTCCTGAAAGTTTTGTTTGCTGAAAGTTGTTCAGTCACGTTGACTGATCATGCCCTTTCAGTATTTGCCAACCTGTCCCTTACACCCCGTGATAGACCCCGGATAGTGATAGCGGTTAAGATGGCGTTAGGGGTAGGGATAGGGGAAAGGGTAAGGAGAGGGAGAGGGGGAGAGGGGGGGGCGAAAGGGACGGGAGAGGGAGAGGGAGGGAGAGGGGGAAGGGGAGGGTAGGGAAAGGGGAAGAAGGAAAGGGAGGGGGGATGGGGGGAGGGGAAGGGGGAAGTTGTGGGGGAAGGGGGAGAGGTGGGGGAAGGGGGAGAGGTGGGGGGTGGTGGAGGGGTGGGGCGAGAGAGGGGGGAAGGGGGAGATGGAGGGGGGAAGTAGATGGTGAGTGAGAGGGGGGAAGAGGAAGGGGAGGGAATTGGGATGGAGGGGTGGAGGGAGGAGAGGGAGAGAGTGCAAGAGGGAGAGTTAGAAGGAGGCGGAGGGAGGTAGAGGGGGGGGTTAGGGATGGGGTGAAGTGGGAGGGGAGTGGGAGGGGAGTGGGAGGGGGGATGGAGGGGAGGAGGGAGGGGGAGAGGAAGAGGGAGAGAGTGTGAGAGGGAGAGTTAGAGGAAGGGGGGGGAGGTAGGGGTGAGGTTAGGGATCGAAAGGGAGGGGGAGGGAAAGAGGAAGGGGGAAAGGGAGGTGTGAAGGGAGAGGGAGGGGGGAGAGGGAAAGGGAGGGTGAGGGGGGAAGAGGAAGGGGCGAGGGAGAGGGAGAAGAAGAGAGTAAGATAATTAAATTTTTAGTAAGATAGCATTCAACTTGGATAAGTACAAATGCATCTTTTACGTAGGAATCAAGAAGGAAAAGCGTTCCGCAAAATAAATTTCAGTTAAGTTCGAGTTCTGTTTTTTTTATAAAATCCACGCGGACGAAGTCGCGAGTAACAGCTAGTAGGGAATATGCATTTTTTTTGTCGCATTTACTAACCAAATATGGAAATACCGTAGCAGAGATGACAAAAAGTGGAATCAAAATTTAAATCGGCTAAGAAATACGGCTAAGAAATGCTTACATTTAAAGCTATTTATTAATTACGCGCCGATTAGACAGAGAGATCCGACATGGAAAGTGACGTTACATGCCACTACGGCCATATAAACTCCGTGTTAAATTTCGTTTAACTAGAAAGAGACAGAAACAAAGAAAACTTCGATAGCTTATATCTTTTATAATTTCATAGTTATTCGAAAAATAGTTTTACTCAACTGTTTATTACATGACTGAGGAAAAATTTTTGAAATAAAAAAAATCATGCATATTCCCTATTGGTTACGCTCCCGAAGCCAAGTGATTATAGTTATGATGTAGTGTGTGCAGAATAAGTTTGACACTGACGGTTATTTTCTGCGCATGGGTGACAGACGGAGAGCCAATGAACGATTGGCACGCCTTCCTCGCCCTGGCACGCTCACCCCCGCGACTCATATTTTGACTTCTGCACATTAACGGTCACAGCCAGAGTTATTTTATATATTGTAAGGAAATACATTTTACTTGAAAAAAATTTGACTTCCCGTACAAAATGGGTCGATCACAAGACCACTTTAGTATGAAGTCGAAAATATTTAAAAAAAAAAAGTTTTTCTTATGAAAAAGTTGCTTGTTTTCAAGAGTAGAATTACTGAGCTTCGGGAGCTAAACCCATGAAAATTCACATTTTATAAAGTGAAGTTTCAAATTTTACAAATCAAACAGAAAAAAATACTCATATGTTTTTCTAACCAAGATCAACGATGACTATTTTAACTCTAGTAAAACTTAGTTCTTTAGCATTTATCTAAAATCTCGCAAAAGCAAAACACAACCACAGTCAATATAAGCACTAAGTAAAATGTATTTTAAAAATTAAAAAAGAAAAATGTTTCCCAAAACCTATAAGATCTGTTGACATTGTCAAGTTTTTTGCAGTGTGAAGAATTTAAAAATATTGTAGGTAACGGACACGCTGGTAAACAACATTTGCGTTTGAAAATTTGACATTTTTGAGGTAAAATAATTTTTATGGTTCTTTATTCATGATTATACGATGATAGAGTTAATTATTCGAAACAATCCATATTTCTCATTATAAAGTTAGGCATTTAAACATTAATTCATTTAAATTCAATACAACTCTACTCGTAGTCTAAAGATTTAATATACGTAAACCACAGAATAGACAGAATTGCAAAGCCCGAAGCTTTGCTTATTGTATTCAAACCACTACATCAACCTAATTGCCTTCATCAAACTGAGTACCCGAAGATTCTGGGCATTTGAACCATTGAGTTGCCAACCCAGATAACGAGGGAGAACGTTGACCTAAGTTCAAATATACAGGGTGTAACGGTGTAGCGAAAACTGAAAGTGCTTACTCAGTAGACAAAACTGAACAAATTTCCTTAAGATACTTGTGTTTGGAAGCGAATTTTATTTTACTTACTTACAAGCTGCCTGAAAGAATCGGTAGTTTTGTATGGAAAGTTCGGTTTTTTCATTTCCCAACACATGTTTCTTAGGAAAAGTTGTTCAGTTCTCCACACTTTCAGGTTTTGGTACACCGTCTCTTACATCCTTTATTCTAAAAACTTAAATTATCAATGCCATCGCCATCCAACGCGGAAACGCCGCAAGTGTCATGGGCACCTTTGCACCGGGATCGATCCAAGGCGGCTTATTTGATCAATAGGTTTGACGTATGATTTAATTTATGTTTTCTTTGACAGATTTGTATCTGTGTTTTTGACTATTAAATATTAATATATAATATATTAAATGAAGAGGAATAGGAAAACTTAAATTACATTTTAATTATCATCATCATATCAGCCGAAAGACGTCCACTGCTTATACTCCGATGTAATTTTTTGACTTAGTTCACAAACTCAACTTCTTAACAACGATTCTACAATAATAACTTTTTCTAAAAATAACGGCCTAAATAACGTCATTACAATCAATAGCTGGCGTCACATGAAACAGTTCCTTAGTAGGTAGGTACATTTTACTGTTTTGCTCTTAGAAGAGCAACCTAGCACCCGGTATAATTTGTAGATTTTCTACTATCACCTAAGGACATCTTGATGAGTTTCGATACAAACTTTGAATATTCCAGTATCTCATTTCCATTAAGTTGAAGTGGTACGTTTTACAGTGTTTTAGTATTTACATTCGAAGATATTTCAAAGTTGTTTCATTAACTTTCTGTGATATTGATATTATATGTTTGTAGGTAATCGCATAAATACAATCAAGGAAATAATTGGCGCAAAATAAACTTTAATATGATTTCCTCAATAAATGTTTTGTGATAAATGGTCTTCCCACTTACGTACAATGATACGTGCCGTATTTGATACAAATAAAAACTACTAGCTGTTCCATTTTTAGGTATTAAGGCTTTTTTTAAATTTCTTTAAAGATTGATTGATTTTTCAAAAATGCTGAAACAAGTGTTTCATTATTTGTTTTGAGTAGCTCAAATACAAATTTTATGCATATCATGTCATGAAAAATCATGTGAATTGAAGTATGTTCTTTTACGAAATTTAATGAAACCTTAATACCTAAAATGGAACAGTAGTTTTTGACAAGATTCAAAACGGTAGGACTTAAAATCGGCTGCAATTTTAGACTTCAAGTTAACATTTGACTATTACAAGGCAAATAAAATACAATTTTTTCACCCTTGCAATTACTCACGCACGCATATTTAGAACTTATTTCGCGCAATTACGGATAGCAATCAGTCAAAAGCTTCTCTCATAGATTCCGAATGCAGCTGTTTCAGGCGTCATCAGATCAGTCCACCTTTTAACCTAATCACCTGCTCCCGCTACATGGTTGCCAATTTACAAATTTTCTCCCTCATAAGCCTTGTCTCTTTGAGCGATGTACCCTGCTCACTATAAGAGTTTAGTTATTTCATTACCTCTTACCTGATCTGTGCCTATAACGCATGTTTAAAAGTTATTATTACCTATTACGTATGTTTGTTTGAGAGCATTACCTATACTATACGTATGTCGGTTACTTCAGTTATTTTGTGATGCTCTCATTTCTAGATTCCTCCCGGAATTATGACACTTATTCGTAACTTTTATCTAAAATCGTTCCAGTAAAATACGAATATCGTTCCAATAACATCGAAATTTCAGTTTGGTTTTTATTGTAACTGCAGTTTCGGTATAACATTGTAACCCAGATTTTGAAACTGGGAACACAAGTGCATTCAATTACTTGCACAAAAGCATCTGCTGTAGGAAATGTATGTTGGAACAAGCTTCTAAAAGTCGTACCACTAAACTTTATTGATATATTGTAATAAAGATGGTATTAATATAATGGAAACGATATTTCTAGGAAAAGTTAGTACCGTGGACTGGGGTTACTTAGATATTTGTGGGGCGACTTTGATAGGCCTAGTAATCCTTTATCTGCAGGTTTATAAGGTAAGTCATCCTAGCAGGGACAAGCTGACTAAAGCGGCGATCACACCTTACTAAATTCTATGACTAATTCGACACATATTGCTTGAAGGATTGGTTCTGTTAATTCCAATATTCTTACTTCAACGAGCGATGTATGGCGTATAAGTTTCTGAATTAAGGAAGGTGTGATTGCGGCTTTAAGTACTATTTATTTATTTATTGTTCGGCAAGCCAACAGCTATTTAAAAAAACAATAGAACTATTGGCCAATTTCAGTGTTGACGATGCTTGACTATACTCACGTAAGATGATACAGGTGTGATCAAATTTAGCCCTGCGTTTCAAAGTATACCCCAGTCATAAGTAATGTTTAACGATAAATAAAATACTTCGCTTGAATAAACTGGTATTTCTGAATTACACGCATTGCCCTTGACAAATGGCGGATCCAACCAGATCAAGTTAATGTGGCTCTGAAAGGTGGGTTTATTGATGGTTTGTAGTCAACGTGATGTAATGGTACTTTATTGCTTCAGTTCTTTCTAGGGACAGTAACATGGAGGGAATGTTGTATATTTTATGAGATGTAATGATGATGATGCTATGGAGGGTTCAAGGTAGGATTATGAGATGTACAATTAGTAGGAACTCATACGTTGGGGTCAAAGTGCGAATAACAAAAGAAGTAAAATTGGTATTGATATAAAGGGCGTGCTCAGTCAACGTAAATGAACAACATTCCCAAAGAAACACTTTAGTAAATGAAAAATAATTTTTACCTGTCTATATAAATATCTCTCTACCATCGAACAGTTTGTATGGAGAGGTCTAAAATTTTTTTGTTTCCCTAAAAACATTTCGTAAGAAAAGTTGTTCAGTTTCGTTAACTTAGCACGTCCTTTCAGTATTTGGTACACTGTCCCTTACACGTTGTAGAAATACTTTTTATAAATGCTTACCTTTTTGGCTGGACTGCGTGGATTTCTGCCCCGCAGCGTTTTTTTGATTCACATGGCCCCCTCCGTCAGCTGGTTTGTTCCGAGCCTGGAACAAGATTACGCCATTATTTTTGCGTAAAGCGTTTCAGCACGTCTCATAGAAAGAAAGCGATCGGCCGATACTTTGGTCAGGTTGGACTGCTGCAGTCACCAGATACGAGTAGTTGGCCAACTTTTCAGTTTGAACGGTTTTTGATATATAAAAATCAAAATTTTCTTTATTTCTTTATTCATTGTAGAATAAAAATCTCTTAATGACGTCAGTTACATTTACGTCACTTCACAAACAAAGTGGCGCCTGGAGTAAGTAGTGTAAAAAAGGACGCCTGCACACACTAAAGAGGTAAATGTGGGTTACATTATCATAGATCTTATTTAATAGGTAGGTATGATAGAAATATCATAGACAAATAAATTATAAGAAGTCAATTTTTTTTAAATCTCGGTTCAGATAGCCTTCGAGATATAACGTTTTTCTCAATAAGTTGTCATAATTTGGATTGTAGATACTAGTTGCGACTAGATTTGATGCTATTAGTGCACGTGAACTCTAATAATAACAAAACTCATATAAGTAAAAGTCCTGCCAAATTACGAGTATCTTTCATCAAAAATTGTCTGACAGTTTGCGACATCTATTTGTTCATATTCGTTGTAACTTTGTCGGAAACTACACTACACTAATGATGATTGATGAGGATAATGAGACTAGATTACAATGTGATTGTTAGTTATTAGCTTACTTCGTTAGATCGATAGGTAACACCAAATTAAATTGAATGTTTTTTACATTCAAATTAAGGTCCTATACATTTACTAATTCATTGTTTTCCCTTACTTCAGTGCATTTCCGACCGCCTCGGTGTGTGCTCATGTATCAGCATATCATTACTCAATTAGCAAAATAAAAGCATTTCTATCCGGACTCTCTTCGTATTTTATCACTACTACTACCTCCTAGCATCTTAAGACTGTACGTGATCATAGCTCGTATAGGTACAATGACATCCAATGAAACGTCCACTACAGGACAGGGAACTCTCTCCTAAATTCCGGCTTTTGCTGAAACAATGTGGAAAGAAAGTACCGTAGTCATCACGCTTGTAAGCGTTACGGCTGGCTCCATAGACCGCGGTTGTTGGTGACCGCAGAATGTAAGATGATACGATACACAGAAGGATGCTGCTGCCCATCCTCTGGTTCATTAACCCTTAGTCGCCTCTTACGACATAGGTAGGTAGGACACGGAAAGAGATAGGTTGGTACTATTCTTTTCTGGCACCACACGGGGCCTCAAATTAAGGAGTGAGGTGGTAATATTCGAGACATTATTACATACAATAAAGTTTTAGTTTAGATCAAACATTTGACCAGACCTTAAACTGAACAACTTTCTTAAAAATCGAGTAACTTTTTGGCTTTTCCATACAAAGCTCGCATGGTAAATGGTAGAAATGCAGATTTTTCGTTTTATACTTCCAAATAATTTCTGTGAAATTTAAAATTTGATGTATTGTAATTTAACTTTTTTTTTTCGTTGAAAAAGGATACGAAACTAATCCATTATTACCAAATTTCTAATACGAGTAGTTTTGTAGGCTGAGCAAGCAAATAATCTCGCTGACTATACCCAACTAGGTTTGTTCTATACCGAAACAGGTTCTCTATTACAAGGGTATTTATTTACTGTTGAAACATAACTGATAAAAATAAAAATTGTGTCCAGTTTCTAAATGATGACCTAAAAACCAACAACACAGGTAAATATGTCAGCTAAAAAGTTTTCAACAGATTTAAGCGCCAGACCTTTAAGGAAAGTTGTTCAGTTTCATGGTCTAAATCTACGGTTTCAGTTTTCATTAAATGTCTTTAAGACCCTGTATTATGGTTGAATTTGTGAGCACACCAGGGCCGTAGACAAAAGGCTTTTCTATTATCGTAAGCGCCAGTAGAATATAATAAAACTATATGAAATTGACATATAAGCGTACCAGTTATTGCCAGTTCCATAGTAATACATTTTCATTCTATTATACTAGCGTTTACGATTATAGAAAGCCACTTGTCTGGTACCCAGGGAATTTTGAACTTGCTTAACTTTTATTGTATGTCACAGAGCTACTTTGTCACGTGAGAAAAACCCAGTGACTTCCGCCTAGCTGTACAGGAAGCTCATTCGTCATCCCGTTATGTTGGCAGCACTATTACACGCTGTCGTCGTCATGTTGCCTACACAAAGCCTGCTCAAATTACATTTTGGATTATTGCGATAGAGAAAAGACGACTAATACGTTTAAAATATTACAGATTGGACATAATCTGTTTCAATTTAACATTACAAATAAAAGATCTGAAAGAGTCGCTGTTATTTGATTAAGAACTTAGGCTATGACAAAAAGAAATAAAATGGAATATCAGAAACCTTTTCTAGATCTAAATTTGTATTTACTTACAGCTTTAGCCCGTTTAGTTAGCTTAGATTAGGTTTGGTAAGTAATAATTTAGGTATAATGTGACCATGTCATGGTCATTTTGTCTTCTTCCGGTTTTTCATCAAACACCTGCGACTCATATACAGAGTGTAAAGGACAAGATGGCAAAAACTGAATGGGCGTAATCAGTCGATAAAACTGCACAATTCAAAAATATCGTCTATTCCATACAAATTCACAATTTATACTGAACAGTTTGTATGGACAGGTTTGTTTGTCCGGTGATATATTTGTTGGTAAAAGTTCTTCAGAGTTACTAACTGATCATGCCCTTTAAATTTAACCACCCTGTATAACAAAAGGGAATTAAACTTGCTTTGCTGGCCTAGAGGACTTTCTTCCCTCGATATATCTCCGTTTAGCAGACATTTCTCATCTATTTGAAAATCATGACTAGATTTAGGCCAGAGAAACCCAACTCTAAGAATGAAAAAAATACTACTTTTAGGCACTGGCAACTTATATTGAATCATCATTTAACCTATCCATCACAAAAGAAGAAATGAATTCACTAAATTCCAAATATAATCTTTTCGCGCCATTTGGTAAAAAACGACGAAAAATGTAGTTCCCGCGTTTTTTCCGCTATTCGGCCTTGCTGCATTAATGAGGGCCGTTTGTTCCAATTTAAAAAAGTTTATCAATTCTCCCTAATTTAGGCGCTAATACTCAGTACAAATTTATTTTTTAATTAGATTTTAATCTACCTTTCTTTTAGCATTTATTCACTTAAGTAGGTTAATTAACGAAGAATAATTTAAATTCAGAATTAAAATGGAAAATTTACACAATAATATTGTTTATTATGCTACCGGCAAAACCAGATTTTATGCCAAACTAGTTTTGCCAAAACCAAACCGATATAGTTTAAGACCAACTACTTTAAGACCAAACCGATATAGTTAAGGTTATCAGTTAAACTTTGCACTAGATAACCTAACCTATCCAACTCTTTTCGATCTAGTTGGTTTAGTTTCTTTATGCCAAGGAGCGAACCCCTATTACATAGAGCAGAACAAGTCAAACACGTCAAACTGGTTTGGCCTAAAATCGGGTTCCACCAGCTCTGTATAAAATTAGAGCTTTTACTACTGGGAGTGAGATTATAACGCCTTATTATTTGCTTTCACTGAATGAAACTGAAACTACTTCTTTACAGCGGTTAAAACCACACGTTACGTAAAGTACTAGAAACGCATTATAATATTCCGCACAAATTACGAGGTGGCTGACGACGTGACTTTGAAAGGGGGTTCAAATTGCAAGCATTCAGCGATATTTATGATATATTTATTGATGCTTACACATAGAAAATTTGCCGTAATTTTGAACACCATCCTACTTAGTAGTGTTTTTTATGGGACATTTCACATATTAAGTTTAGTACCTGGTCGACCAAGCTTCGCTCTATAATAGCCGCCTCAACATTAAAATATCATCGGGTAAGCAAGCTATGCTACTCGCTAACAGATGGCGCTGTAGGTTTCTGTCTAACCCGCGGTATTTATTTTTAAATGCTGAAAACACGGGCAAAACGATTTTTCCCAGACATGAGACCTAGCTAGATCGATTTTTTGACCCCAAAAACCCCCGGATACTAAATTTCATCAAAATCGTTAGAGCCGATTTCGAGAAACCGATTACATAGTACCTGGGCGACCGAGCTATGCTCTGTATGATAAAAATATCATCGGGTGATCAAGCTATGCTACTCGACAACAGGTGGCGCTGTAAGTTTCTTGAACGCACTAAAACGCGCTAAGAAATATTAAAAAAGACGGTGAAAACGAATTTTCCCAGACATGAGACCTAGCTAGATCGATTTTTTGCCCCCTAAAACCCCTGTATACTAAATTTCATATAAATCGTTAGAGCCGTTTTCGAGAAACCGATTACAATACAAATATTGCTCGTTTAATAGTATAGGATACAAAGGGTGTAAAGGACGGTGTACCGAAAATGTTTCTTTGGGAAAGTTGTTCAGTTTCGTTGACTGAGCACGCCCTTTCAGTTTTCGGTACACCGTCCCTTACGTCGTCAGTGAATAAAAGATTCAGGAAATTATCTCTCATAGATACTGCATCAGCGCATTTTGTATGGGAAGTCAAATTAGGTTTTTCGTATTTCGACCTATGTTCCTTGGGAAAAGTTGTTCAGTTTCATGGGCCGATTCACACTCTTTAGTGTTATCACACCTTTCGGCTACACGTTGTATAAGCTGTTTTTTTTACATTTCACAACAAAGCTCTTTTGCTCAGTAATAATCCTTGAAATGTATTAAGAGCGCTATTCAAAATTAAACACTTCGCTCAACTAACAACGTTCAGTCACGTTCCATTCAACTCCTTGCATAAATTAAGTTACTTACAGAGTTTATCACCATAGCTCAGATATCGCATTAAGGATCGTCTACATTCTTACCGAGATTTTTAGCAAAACATTATACAAGAGAGCTCTATCTACACTATAGTATCTACAAGTCTCTTGTAGTTTTGTTTTGGAAATGTTCTCAAGAATACTTTGAAAGTGAAATGAGACTGTGTGTATGCAAATACTAGATCATTATCATATCGTGTGCGTTGCTAGGTCGATGGCCGACCACACAAACTCTGGCGTCGGAAGAAAAAAAGGCATAAACTTAATTTCTTGGTTTAGAGTGTCGTAGTTATCGGTTTGGTCAGAATTATAAATACGAAAGTTACGTCTGCCCGTTACGCTTCTGCGTAAAACTACGAGCAACGAACGTTTAATCAAATTTTATCTTCTTCTTTCTCCGTGTCTCTTCCCATTTTCATTTGGGGTCGGTTTTGCCAGTTGGCTGTGTCGTTATAATGTAATCCAATATTTTTCGTGTACTTTTCCAGGTTTCTCCATCAAGGAGCTTTTGGGCGTCCTCTGGATTGCTTCTCATATCAATATTAAGCGCGATCTTAACCGGGTGCTCATCTTCTCGGCACATCACATGTCCGTAGCGAGCTGACTTTTTGTAAAAGACTTTATAATCATTTCCAATATCTCTTGCTTTGGCTCACTTCCACCTCGTTTCTTGTAAGCAGCAGATATTTATACTTCTCCATCTGAGAGTTTCTGAGTACACCGAGGTTCTTCCTGTGAGTGTGTAATCAAATTTGATGTAAAATATAACTCTTACCTATGTTTGAACCCCAAAAATAGACATAGTACTTGCTATAATGTTGGATGGAAAAAATCTCTTATAGAGATAAGCTAGTCCATTCAATTCAATTCATTTATTTAAAAATATAAGCTTACAGACTAGTCCAACACACTTATACTTTAGTTACATAATAATATTATAAAACACTACTTTTCATCCTTAAAAACATGTTAAGGAACAGAGTTGCAAATCTTTTGACAACAATTGGGTTGTCATTAAATATATCAGCTAGTGGCTGTAGTGTAAGCATTCCATTGATAAGCCTGATTGCACGTGCCATGCAACTACTATTACTTTTTAAAGTTATTAAATATTTAGCCACTTTTTATTCAATTCTTAGCGAATGAAGTAACGTGCAATATAAAATTTGGCTAGTATAAATTAAATCATATGTATTATTGGCTCAGTAAATTGCACTAACAAAATTGACTGAAAAAAAAAAACATTCGCCTGATAAACTTGATATACTCGTAGCATAGGTAGCGTCTCCATAGACTTATTTCCCTCGGGCTAAAGTAACCCGATATCTGAAAAATAATTGGTTGATACTCGCGGGTTGTTGCTAGGCTGTGGCTTTTTACGGTCTGATAAACAGCAACAGTAGATTGCTGGAGAAGTGTATTACTAAGAATAATATTTTGGTATCTGAAACATTATTCGTTTCTTTATGCAAAGTTATTTTTTTGGACCTGATATGCGTATGCCCACCTTATTACAGAGGTCAAAAGCAACAACTTCTTTTCTACGACTTTGCTAACAACGCACGAGAATTTTTTTACTTCCCATACAAAATGGGTCGGTCACGTGACTACTTAAGTATGGGGAGTCGAAAATTTTTTGTGCGATGTTAGCAAAGTCGTGGAACAAAAGTTGTTGCTTTTGACCTCTGTAATAAGGTGCGGGCATACGCATATCAGGTCCAAAAAAATAACTTTGCATAAAGAAACGAATAATGTTTCAGATACCAAAATATTATTCTTAGTAATACACTTCTCCAGCAATCTACTGTTGCTGTTTATCAGAACGTAAAAAGCCACAGCCTAGCAACAACCCGCGAGTATCAACCAATTATTTTTCAGATATCGGGTTACTTTAGCCCGAGGGAAATAAGTCTATGGCGACGCTACCTATGCTACGAGTATATCAAGTTTATCAGGCGAATGTTTTTTACCATAATATGCAAAATATTCAATTAACAACCTTTTGTTGCCTCGCACAGAAATTTGAATTGTATTTGTTTCCTTATAAAGAAAACTAGCTAAAATTTTAACTAAACATTTTCAACCACTTCATGAGTCTGCTATTACTCCATTCCGTAAATGAATGCGGCGTCGCATTGCACCGCCTGCAATCTTTTTAAGCAAGATAAACAGCTCTCTCTAAATGTAAAAAGCGTTTTTCCATCTGAATCTCTAAAAATTATTACAAAGCTACAAAGTAACGAAACATTTTTTTTTATTGAAGCCCGAGATAATACTGACGTCTTGAATGCACTGAAACAAAAGAGCAATGAATACAAAATAAGATTAGAATAATCTTATTAAGGAGCTTAGTGTTACACTGCTTCTGAATTCCACGCTTAATAGGTATTTAAACTCGAGTATTTTAAATACTTTTCTATCATTCGTGCTATTTTTAATAACAAGTATTTTACCTTAGGACACTCCAAACAAGTACCATTTTTACAATTATTTCATACCAAAGTAATGGTAGAATAAAAACCGGCTAATTGCGAGTTGGACTCGTGCACCAAGGGTTCCTAAGATAAAAATACCGTCTTATTTATGGACGCGCAGTCACGCAGAAGTGTATTAAATGCGCGCGAGTCCACTCCCACTTGACCAGTTTTTATAAGTTTTTGTTATTCTGTAGCTCATACTTTATAAACACACTAATTTTCACGCGTATACGTGCTTCCTTTTTTACGATATAGCTTAAAAAATCGAGCAAATATTGCCAAAAATACATGTTTTCTGTAGGGCAGCTCCTTTTATTTATTTTTTATTTTTGAAGTGAAAACTTCTTTAGCGGCGCTTGGAACTTTTTTAGATAGGTAAAAAATGTTAAACTCGCATCAGATGTCGCGTCAGATCTCGCGTCAGATCCGTAGCCTGATCGAAAAAGCGTCAACTGTCAACCGTATTGTTATTACAATACGGGTTTTTATTCAGTGACATCAAAGAAGTACGCGAGCAATGGCGCGATTGACCCTTACAAAAGGCATAATATTCAAAAATGCAAGTTTTCACTTCTACCGGCACTCCCGGAGTGCAACCCGTCCTTTTTTTTATAATTTGCTGTTATAGCGGCAACAGAAATACATATTCTGTGACACGGTTCATGAGGTTAGAGCCCGCTGAGAGTGACAGACAGACGTCGGAGGCATATTAATAGGGTCCCGTTTTTTAACCCTTTGGGTACGGAATACAAAAAAGACGTCGCTTCGAGGTCATTGCGTCAAGAAAAAGGAATTTATACCTACACATTTCTATCGGTAGGCGTTTGTTGTGTCCAAACGAAGCAGGGTGCAAATGCAAACTCTTAACTCATTCCAGGCCAGTATTTCCATCGTCATATTTCCACTTAGCTTGTCAGTTGCGCGTGCGCGGGTGATAAAGCGCGCGCTTTAAAACTTTTTCTTAAATAAAATTAAAAAACTAAAATGGTGCGTTTAGTTTTTGCATTTGACTTAATTATATGGATGTTGTGAAATGTTTTAAAATGAATATTTTTATAAGTGATTTATTGTTTCCAGAACAACCAGATTGACGATGAACAGATTGCTAGTAAGTGTAATTGAAGTTATTAACATATATATTAAGTTAGGGCTGTACCATTTTTAATGAATAAATAAATAGAAAAAAAATAAAAATGTTAGAAAGAATGGTATATGTGGCAAAAAAATTGCAAGTTGTTTTATTTTTGCTTTAATATTTACATAAATTTTTATCGACTATAATTAATTCACATTTTTCCTTTTGCAAACTACGGAGATAGGGGAATGGTATTTTTTTAGATTTTTTTTTTCATAACAACTTGAAAACTAAGAGATGTAAAATAATATAAGAATCATTTTTTAATTTTCATGTGATACGCCACTCGACCTAGTAACAACAATTTAAAATTTTTCCTCCCCTATTTGGCAACAATAATATTTGTATTTTTATCATTTGCAATAAAGTTGGGTAATCATATTCTAAAACTGTTCCAAATTTCAAGTCAAAAGCATGAGTGGTTGCTGAGACAAATAGATGTGACAGACAGATAGACGAAAACGCACCGTAAGGGTTCCGTTTTTACCGTTTTGAATCGAAACTCTAAAAACTACAAATGTAAAGGAAAAATAATAGACTAGGTATTATTTATGTATAAAATGAGCACCTCAGCTTTTTCCTTTACGGGCGAAGATCTTGCAGGTATCATCATCATAACATCCCAAGAATCGTCCACTTCAGGACAGGTAGCTCCCTCCAGAACTCCAGCAAAAACGCATGGTACTTTTTACCATAGTCACCACGCTTGTAAGCGTTGCGGCTGGCGAGGCGACAGCTGTTGTTGATGACCGCAGTAAGTAAGATGGTACGATACACGATGGTACGATATCCTCCAATTTACAAACCATTATTCGCCTCTTACGACACCCACGGGTAGAGATGGGTTGGTACTATTCGTTGCTAGCACCACACGGGCACAGTATTATTAAATTAAATAGCTCAAGTAAAGTATTCTTAAATTAAGAGATGACTGAAAAAAAAACCGGTCAAGTGCGAGTTGGACTTGCGCGCCGAGGGTTCCGATATACCTTTAGTATTTTTGGAAGCAATAAAGTCCATTTTTAGGACCGCAAAACTAAATTTGTTTGTAAAGGTTTTTTGCAAATTAAAAAAAAACTGTTTGTCTTAGAAAGATTGTTTTAATTTTGCTGTAATATTGACATAAACTTCTATCGAGTGCAATTAATTCAGATTTTTCCATTCACAAACTTCGGAGATAAGGGGGGAATGGTATTTTTTTACATTTTTCATCATAACTTGAAAACTAAGAGTTGTAAAAAAATACAAAAATATATTTTAGAATATACAAGTAAACACATTTTATCAGATACCCCATTTGACCTAGTACCGACAATTTGAAAATTTTCCCCCCCTATTTGGGCCCCCTTTATATTATCATAATTTTTTCTTAATTCTTTCACGTGCAATTAAGTTGGACAACCATATTCTAAAACCATTCCAAATTTCAAGTCGATAGCATGAGTGGTTGCTGAGATATACAGGTGTGACAGACAGACAGACAAAGCGGCACCATAAGGGTTTCTTTTTTTACCATTTTGGTATCAGAACCCTAACAAGTTTGCAAAGTTATGTAGGGCTTGCTAAAATTACAAAATTCAAAATTATGAAATTCAAAAGTAATCTGGATACAAATCTCGACACCACACTGCTCCAGATTTCCATATAATTTATTTTGCAAGAGCAAAGCCATTCCTGCGGTAGACTTCTGCTTCAGATAAATGTGGAGCAATTTTTTAGCGGTTTTCTAATTTATGAAGAAAAAAGTTTTAAACTCTGGCTAAAGAGTTTTTCAGTGAGGAAATCACAAGACCGCAGTTGCGAGCAGGCTCAGCTTGTTTTTGTTCAGAAAAACAGCGTAAATTTTCTTCGGTAAACACCATTTTACAAAGCATTTTTAAAGATAAAACTCCTTCAAATCTTTTGCTGATATAATACTTTCATTTCTGTTGACTTAGAGAGTGGCAATAAATTTAAGGGATCTATAAGTTTAAAGAAACTTTGAAGGTATCTACATTAATTCTTATGTTTTATTGTAAATACAAACGAGCTACTCTTTTATTGAACGTCAAATCCACAATCTTAACAAACTCTGTATGAACAACTATACTGACCATAAGTAAGCAACTTTACTAAGCCTGTCAAGCCACAGGTCCAGGGTTCGAATCCTGGTAGGGACAAAGTGCTTGTCTACATATTTAATTTTAAGTATGTATAGGCATTTTAGAAAACAACAAAAAGTGTGCGCTGTTCCGTCTTATAACTACTATCGTCTCGTCTAGCGTCTAAAGTGTTCTATGTATCTATCTATCTACTATCGTGCTCTTTTGACGGTGCAATAAGGTGTAAAGGTTAAACAATTGAAAGATAATCTTTGTTCCGAATTATAAGCGGGATCAAAGCTAAAGTTGCTGCATTATTAATAACTTCACAGCGAATAAATTAGCATAAAAACAAAGATATTGAAAATAATGTACTAGGATGAAATTATTCTCTTTACCCACCTACAACCATAGTAAAACAAAGTACAAATACAAAAAAAATCCTTTTTTCTTAATTGAAGCAACATTACTGTATGATTAGATTTTTTTTTCAAGGATTCCAAAATTGCGTAAGGAGACAATTTGGACGTTATTTATTTTCGTCCGTGTGGTGCCAGCAAGGAATAGTACCTACCCATCTGTACCCGTGGGTGTAGTAAGAGGCGACTAAGGGTATTTGAACCAGAGGATGGGCAGCATCTTTCTGTGTATCGTAACACTGCGGTCACCAACAGCGGTCCATGGTGTCCGCCGTAACGCTTACAAGCATGGTGACTATATGGTACAGGTAGCTCTCGTCCTGCAGTAGAGGATGAGACATTATGTATGTGTGTACTAAATAGGTTCGTTGTTATTGAATATGTAGTTAACCCCTTTTGTGCATGCTGTGGCACCTACAGGTAGTACAATAGCGATTTTTTTTTTGTAATCTCTGTAAATTTGGGTTAAGCTTGATTGTAACTACTACTAGTTGTCCAAATAAAAATAAAATATAGTCGTTACTGGAACGAGCCTATCCGAGAGAAACTTACTTATTCACCAGCAACTTGAATCGATCTCTTTTTTTATGTCACAAGTGCAGTGGATACACGAGCTGCAGTGGGCCACCTGATGGTAAGTGGTCACCACCACCCATGACACCCACTACGGCACCCACGTTTATAAGATCTCGAAAATACAGATATAGGCAGGCAATTTCACTACATGGCTGTGTCCGTTATAAAATAATTTGAAACAATGGTGCGGACTTCTCTTAGTACGCGTCGTCTTCGATGCGAAATTTGAGCTGCTCACACCTTATTAAATTCAAAGACTAATTCGGCAAACATTTCTGGGATGCTTGGTTCTTTTAATTCCAATATCCTTACTTCAACGAGCAATGTATATTAAATTATTTTCGGAATTATGGACGGTATAATAGAGGCTTTAAGCTCAGAACAAACTAAGTTCCCTATTAATTTAAGTCTTCTCATATTCAAACTTCGACATGATAATTTTATTTCCTCCACCCTCTAATTCCCCCCTCCCGTACCCTAATTGCCATCCCCCAGAATACGTGCTTCTGCAAAGTATAACAGCAATTAGCTACACGCGAATGACGATTAATAGTCTCTACTCCAAACTGGTGCAAGTGCAAATTAAGGAAGATAGTCTAAGATAGTATAGTAAATTCAAAAACTGTTAGGGCGCTTCCTCATTAATTGCTAATATTCGACGATTAACTATTGTTACTAA
Source organism: Athrips mouffetella (assembly GCA_947532105.1). Taxonomy (NCBI): domain Eukaryota; kingdom Metazoa; phylum Arthropoda; class Insecta; order Lepidoptera; family Gelechiidae; genus Athrips; species Athrips mouffetella. The sequence continues at coordinate 6,991,267 of OX383972.1, read as the reverse complement.
TAAATTACTTATATCATTTCATTTCATTTTCACAGCTTCACCTACTTGTGACTCGTATTTATTGACTCAAGGTGGGGGAGTAAAATGAAGCTAGCGCCGTACAACGTCAATCAACCATAAGACTATATTCATGACTGTGAAAGATGTTTACCTTCCACATTCATATAAAATTATAAACTATGATCACAATACACTGCAATTACCATCATCATATCAGCCGAAAGTCGTCCACTACTGGACAATGGGCCTCATTTAATAACCGGTCCTGCGCTGCTCGCATCCAGCGGTTTCCCACGACCTTGACTAGATATGATTTGTTCTGTCCTTGAGAAAAGTTGTTCAGTTTTCTGGACATAACAACCTCTTAAAATATCCGGGGTGATAAAAAATAAGGGTGCAAATATTACTCTACATGTAAATAAAGCCATTCGAATCCTTGCCAAATAAAAATATTATTTCATGTTATTTTTTTTTTATGTCACAAGTGGGCCAACGAGCAGGTGGGCCACCTGGTGGTAAGTGGTCACCACCACCCCTTATTAGTAAAATAATTTGACACTAAAAAGACAGCAAAGCGCGTTACCCACCCTGAGAACTAAGATGGTATGTCTCGTGTGCCGGTAATTTCACTGGCTCCCTTACCCTTCAAACCAAAACACAGCAGTGCAAACACTGCTGCTTTACGGCAGAAAAAGGCAAAGGGGTGGTACTTCCCCAGACGGACTTTGCACAAAAGCCCTACCACCTACAAATTATTATGAACTTTCGAATGGAAAGCGAAAACCAAAACAAACATCAATAATTTCCTAAAGCTGTAGAATATTTTAAATATTCACAACAATTTCAAATCCACGAAACAAAGTCAGCGCAAGCTTTGAATTTTCTAACGCGACTGAAAATCTCCAGAAGCTTTGAAATATCCTTTCGATTCAATATACGAAATATAGTTTATTGCAAAGTGCATGAAAACGGTCGAAACGTTTTAGCGGCGGGTAACGTCGGAACGTAACATACGAGGCGAATAAGGGTACGTGATACAGGATGAACAAAATGTAACAGAAATTTTTAAGCACGGAATAACAAAGTATCTGGTTTAGTGCAAGTGTTCATTCAGTAATGCCGCCACTAGTCTAGGCAACGAAGCGGATCGTTGTATGAAGACCCCCGCATTAAATTCTCAGTTGATGAAACTTCGCTGGGGTATTACACTATATGAGACAAACCTTCTATAAAAAAAAAAATGGTACTTTAAATTTTTCCATACAAAAATTACAAAAAATGTATGAAATTTTTTTTTGCAATTTTTTTTTTGGTATTATGTATTTACATTTAATTCAATTTACTTTATCGTCCTGTCAAATAAAATCTGCCTGAGAGAATTATGTTGGGGTCAACTGCTTCGTTGCCTACTACACATCATAAATTTCGACGATAAATGCAAACCTACTGCAACTAGCATGGAGATGATCACGTCCACGTCGAAATTCTCCAAACCACGAAGACACAGAGTTGCGACATGGTGCTTCTACACCAAATGCCAATTGAAGTCTCTGGCAACTCTCTTATTGACTTAAACTACAACAAAAATCATAAAAAATCATTGAAGATGGATAGATAAAACCTTTATTCAATAAACATAACACACAAAACAAATCACATAAGTCTACAAGTATTAACATACATAACAGATAGGTAATTACACATAAGTCGAGCGTAACATCAAAAATACAGGTAGCCGACCTTTTGCATGCTGTATGTGGTATGCCTATTGTATATGCGCTGGCTCAGCATAATGCTTACAACACCGACAGCGGCGCTGTAGCGCTGATATTCTGCCAGAACCATAAACGTCACTCTCGTCGACACAGAGCAAACAGACTATATCTTAAAAATAAATTCAAATATAAAAAGAAGTAAATAAAATAATAAAAACCGTGAAAACTAAATATTCATTGAAAAAGCTATTACTATTATTATTGAACGAAGATGTTCACGAGTTAAATTCATTTTGCGACACACAATTTTCGAAAGGACGTCAAGGTGAAAAAAAAAAAACCGGTCAAGTGCGAGTCGCACTCGCGCGCCGAGGGTTCCGATATACCTATATGGAAGCAATAAAGTCCATTTTTAGGACCGCAAAACTAAATTAGTTTGTAAAGGTTCTTTGCAGATTTCTGAAAAACTTTCTTTTGCTAGTTGCACCTTAGAAAGATCGTTTTATTTTTGCTGTAAAGCAATATTTACATAAATTTCCATCGACTGTAACTAATTCAGATTTTTCCTTACACCAACTTCGGAAATAAGGGGGGGAATAGCATTTTCTTAAATCTTTGACATTTTTCATCATAACTTAAAAACTAAGAGTCGTAAAAATATACAAAACCATATTTTAGAAACTACAAGTAAAGCCCTTTCATATCATACCTCACTCGACCTAGTCACGACAGTTTGAAATTTTGCCTCCCCCTATTTGAGCCCTCTTTACATTAATACTTATTCATATATATTTTTTAATTATTTTATGTGCAATTAAGTTGGGCAACCATATTCTAAAACTGTTCCAAATTTCAAGTCGATAGCATGAGTGGTTGCTGAGATATACAGGTGTGAAAGACAGACAGACGTACAGAGAAAGTCGCACCATAAGGGTTCCATTTCTTTACCATTTTGGTATCGGAACCCTAAAAACAAATGACAGTCTCGCAAATTAAAAAGTAACATGTTCCCAAAGAATTCCATTTTCCATTCCATAATCGTTTTTTCATTCTTTTATTGTGAGTGGCCAGATCCAGAGATCTTCAGTATGCCACACGTGGCCGGTTTTCATTATTTTCGGTCCTACCAAACTACACTGTAATTTATACCAAGTTCGACACTTGTATATGAGTAAGTAGCTGTTTCTAGCGACTTTGTCCGCGTGGATCTAGCGAAAAACATAAAGAAAACATTTTCTCAAGGAAATCCTCAAATTTTCACCGGTAAAAGTATATTTTATGTTTTTCTGGATCATAACTGCCAAAATTCAGCAAATTCTGTTAAGCGGTTAGGAAGTAAAAGCACTCTTTTACAAAATTTGAGGATTTCCTTGAGAAAATTTTTTCTTTATGTTTTTCGCTAGATCCACGCGGACAAAGTCGCTAGAAACAGCTACTTACTCATATACAAGCGTCGAACTTGGTATAAATTACAGTGTAGTTTGGTAGGACCGAAAATAATAGGGGAAAGTTGCGATCAATCAAACACTACAAACTTGTCACTACAAACATACACTTTCATTTATAAAAAAAAATGAAGTGTTGTGGTTAATGTGATTTCATCTTTTTAATATTACTTAATGTGATAGTTTGATTACTATTTTTAAGTTTCTTGAATTTTTACTTCTTGTATTTCCTTTTAGTACTAACACCATAACACATATTTTGTGGTAATTCTTTCCGGATTGATACGCTTCGAACGATACAGGCAGGACAGATAGACATCGTAGGCGAAGTAATAGGGCCCCGTGTAAGCATTGATGAGTACGGAACCCTATCAAACAATTTCAATTTTAACTTCAATTTTGTTAAAAACAAACCTCAAAATAAAAGTAGTCTTATGTTTCACGCAAACGAAATTACCTAGCTTTGAGAGAACTTTTTCATCAGTTGCCTCAAAGTCTATCCATATCTTTTAGCGTAAGTTCACACATAACTAGAAGAGCTGAAAGAAGACCGCTTTAATTTGAATTGCAAATATAATTTCACGTGAGAGCTTGTGCCGACATTATATAAAAATGGAGCGATTTTCAAGCTTTGATATTTGAAGAGAGCTTATTTCACACTCCAGTGTGTCGCGTACATGTCACTAAGAAGATCGTTATTGGCTTATTTGGTTAGGAAAAAGTACCTGAGCGACCGAGCTTAGTTCTGTAATTCTGGGCAAGCTCGATCCATCGTCGACCTTATCTCCGCTCCATGACTAGATCGAGGTCAGGAGTAAGCCCATTAACGATTAAAAAAAAATCTTGACCAAAGCCTGCCAACAGATGGCGCTGTAGGGTTTCCAAAACGCGCTCTTTTCAATAAACTCTCAAACAAAAGGAGTAAACGATTTTTTACAGATATGTGACCTAGCTAGATCGGTTTTTCGCCCCCGAAAAGTAAATTTCATCGAAATCATTACAGTCGTTTTGTATATACCTAATATACCGCCAATATTTGTAAATAAATTTGTATATATATTTACAATACAATACAAATATACTTTATTGCACACCACAGGACAGAAATTTACAAAACAAGAAACATTAAAACAAAACAATGTACAAAAGGCGGCCTTATTGCTAAGGTAGCAATCTATACCAGGGAACCTTTGAGGTATATTTGTAATCAGGTTCTCGAAAACGGGTCTAACGATTTCGATTGGAATTACTATACTAGGGTTTTCGGGGACGATAAATCGATCTAGCTAGGTCTCATGTCTGGAAAAAATCATTTTACCTGTGTTTTTAAGCATTTTTTAAATTCTGCGTTTTGGACAGAAACCTACAGCGCCATCTGTTGATGGTTAGCATAGCTTCCTCACCCGATGATATATTAATGTTGAGGCGGCTACTATAGAGCGAAGCTCGGTCGCCCAGTTACTATATGTTTATAAAGATAAAATATTGCTCGTTTAAGGCCGGTATTTCACTGGGACACCATGGTGGCGCGACTGGTTGCGCTACTGGTGTCCGTAACTAGACACCAGAGTCGCTACACCCTTCGGCCACAGTATTATGGGCTATATTTCACTGGGAGTGGTAGCGTAGAGTGTGTCTTTACTGGTGTATAATAAAATTGCACGAATAGCTCATAAATATAAATATTCCATCACTATTGAGAAATATTTTCTGAACCCCCTATATGTGTTTACCTAGCGTAAAGTTTGGTTTGTAAAACCGGACCGCGGGGGTAGCTGTCACAAAATAATTTGTTACGTGTTCCGTTTTCCGGCAAACTTTCACAGTTTTGTAAATTGTTATGTCGGCCCGGGCATTCAGTTCGACAATTTGGCTCGATGTTATACGAAAATTTTTACACGTGGGCATTTTTATGTAGTGTATTATGTTTAAATCAAAACGCTGCTGACACAATACTAAACTTAAAACTGAGAAACGTTGATGGTATTCTTATTTCGTGAAATAATTTACACGTTTCCAAGACTATCACATGATCAATCGTCTCTAGAAGTAATATACTTACATTTTTAATCAAATGTTGTGAAAATTGCTAATAGTTAAGATTTCAAATTGACTGTTAAGGACGCTTTGGATTTAACCTACCTCAAGCAGGGACTAGATAAGTACTATACGTACAAACCTCAAGTCCTACATACCTCAAAATTATTTGAATGGTGAACCTAAGGTGAATCTGCCAAGAAACTTTATATCTTTACATCTACAATCATATTAGATAATTACAAAAGGGACGCCCGGTGCGTCGATATTGCAAAAAAAAAAACATACTGAACCATAGTGGGCATATATTTTTAGGCTCATACACAACAGCAATACGCGCCTTAAAATAAAATGCTACTGAAACTGTAAAATATAAAACAGGAAACTCATATATCACGTTTCTTTTTCCCCTTACAGTGCTACGCCGCGCCTTCAGTATGTTCGACTCGGCAAAACAGGGCCGGATCGAGAAGGAAAAGGTCCGGACTATCCTCAATACCATGGTACACAGCTACGACGATAGAGAACTGGATCAGATGCTGGATGGAGAGGATGCTGACGGTAGGTGGATTAATGAGACTGCATTGACAAGGAAAAGATCTCGACTACCCTTTATGTAAAGGTTATGGTTCAGTTGAAAAGAAACTAGAGTGAAAAAGGTAATATTTATTTATGTAGTTTAATGATGCTAGAGTTAGAAAAAAAATAAAAAAGGACAGTAGAATTAGTAATTCTTAAAATATATATTACTTTGTTTTAAAATATATATTATCAAAATATATATTATCAAAATATATATTATCAAAATATATATTATTAAAATAAAACTCTTAATTACAGAGATATTCGGGCTTGCTACCTGGCCTAACAGGTTAACTGGGTATTCATCATCATCATCACAACATCCCACGAAACGTCCACTATAGGACAGGGAGCTCCCTTCAGAATTCTAGCTTTTGCTGGAAAAATGTAGAGGGAAAGTACCATAGTCACCTCGCTTGTTAGCGTTACGGCTGGCACCATGGACCGCGGTTGTAGGTGACCGCAGTAAGTAAGATATAAGATACAAAGGAGGATGCTGCTGCCCATCCTCCAGTTTATAACCCTTAGTCGCCTCTTACGACACCCACGGGTATGTATGGGTTGGTACTATTCTTTGCCGGCACCACACGGGACAACAGGGTATTATACCTGGCCAAATTATCATCACATCCTACAAAAATCTTCTCCTCGGAGCATTATTTATTTTGGAGAAATGTACACATAACACGGCCACACGCCGGTGGGAAACACTTTGGATTTTGGGTTGGGGTAAAAGTACTTACTACTAAGTACTAATTGTTCAAAATGGACACGCTACGTTTTCCGTGGCATCCACTACCTCCAACCCCCTCGCCCCACGCGATTACCGAGTTCTCAGCCGGGTTAGATGTAGCAAACATGGCCGCACGTTGGTAGAAACACTTTGGCACCACCACACAACCTGAGGCACATAGGAATGCGATGATTGATAACCGTAGCATGGTGGTAAGTTACGCGAAACGGCGCTGCTGCCCGTCATCTGGTTTTTAACTACACCCAAGAGAAGTGATGGCTTGATACTATTCTTAGCCGGCACTATACGGACCAAATACTGATAAACCCACAGAAAAATAGCAAGGAGGTCCGAAATCTTTAGGTAAACTAATACGGTCTCTTTTTATACATTGCTATCAAAATGCACTGGTAACCCTCTACACATAGTTCCAGGATTACGATTCTATGTATTCCTGTAATAATTCAACACAAGTGTCAATATAATTCGTTGAAAATTGAATTATAGTTCGTTCGCCAAATTAGGGCTTGCGCACCCTGGCAACATTAATAAATTTGTCTCCGCGACAAAAAAAGTTTTGTTCCGTCATATCATCGTCGTGAATCTGTTTTGTAGTGTCTAAGTAGGTATCTGTGCGAAATGTGCTGTATGCAAGGAATTTCTAGTTTGTTGTTATAAGCTTCTTGGCTGTATGTCAATGACACAAGGATGTTGAAAATAGTCGATGCGGATTTCCCTACGACATCATCTCTACAGAAAAAAACTTTACGACAAAACTAAATTTGTTTACGTCATTGCTTTTCGGTGCAACCTGCAGCGAGCGTGCCGCGGCAGCGGTCGGCGAGTGCCAGAAAGAAATTAGTGGCTAAAAAAGTGTTATTTAGTTTATTTATTATTTATTAAATTATTACACTTAATAAATATTAAAAATACAATAAAACAATGCCCCGCAAAACTGTTTCAAAATTTTGACTGCGGGAAAGAAAAATATGCGTTAGAAAAAAAATCAAAGATACAACTTATAGGTTACGTAACTAGTTACTGTAAGTATTATACAGGGAGTTTATCTAACAGATACTTCTTTAGACGGCTCTTAAATTTTTTCTTACATGGCTCGAGGCGGTTGTCCTCTGGCAAACGGTTTAAAAAATATGGTATACGTTTTTTCAGTGTTCTGTCACCATAGTAATTATGAACTCTGGGCAGCTCAAATTTTCCCGTGGACATCGATCTCGTTCCATGGCTATGACATAACTGTTTTAACGAAAAGCTAACATCGATTTTAACACCAAGGTAGGTTACGCAGTTTACTCTTTCAATGGGTAAGCATTGGCAGCCAGATAAATTTTTATGGTAACATGAAAAGCTATGAGTGAACATGGGAGGTGGAGTTTCTGTAAGACACAAATAAGGTGAGTGGATTAAAAGAAGCTTTGTTTTATCTGTGTTTAAAATGATACCATTATTAAACTTCAGCAGCTTCAACTTCAGTTGCACGTTGTTTGTGGCTGAGTTAGTAATTTAGAATGCAATAATGCTATTAAAAAGAAGTCTAATGGTATCAAAAAGAAGTCTGTTTAAGTAACACCCAAAAAATTTTGCCAGTGCAGCCAAGCCCTAAAATTACTCCCTCGTTAAGCGGATCTTCGGTGTCATGTCAACATGTCGACGCGTCGATGCGAGGCGGACGCATGTTCTCCTGTCATTCGATCGGTGTGTCCCGTATTTTATAAATAACTCCTCAATAAAGTTCATGAATAATGCGGCGAATACTGAGTGAATACAGGGTGTGATTTTTTTTTGTAAAACTAAAAGGTAGTTAATTAGTCATCGTGTAGGAATTATCATATCAGCCGAAAGACGTCCACTAATGGACATGGCCTTCCTTAAATATCTCGATGATGACCGGTGCTGTGCTGCTCATATCTAGCGGCTTTCCGCGACCTTGACTAGATCGTCGGTCCACCTTGTGGGGGGTATGCCCACGATTGTAACTTAACTATTTTTTACGGTTATTTTTATAACAGCTTTTGTATGGTATTGATGAAAAAAAGATAATCCATTCTCTATGAGTAATTACCGCGTATTTTAATTGGTTTGATCCTGTTACATAACTATAAAGGAAAAATAAATACCATTACATAACCCGGTTATTTGGCAGGAACAAGTAAGGTCAAATAAATTTTCTGCAATAATTAAAATTAATACGAGTAATATCTATCTATCTATTTATTTAGCTTGAGCAATGGGCCCATTATTTATTTAACTTTATTGCGCAGAGGTGCGCATGACAGCAAGGAAGTAGGAAGAAAACCAATGTAAGTTGAACTACCGCTACGCTATAATCGCCTTAAACCAGAGCGGCTGAAGTTTAAAGTGTTTTTACAGCCATGCGGCTGTGTGTATAGATGACAGGTCTTACGTCACGAGCAAAAAGCAGAACTGAAAGAGGATTTCAACATTAAGTCAATATATTACCAAAAATACACCCTGTATTCATCATGACATCCCATGAAACCTACAAGACAGGGAACTCCCTCATTCCAGCTTTTGCTGAAACGATGTGGAAGGGAAGTACCATAGTCACCACGCTTGTTAGCGTTACGGCTGGCACCATGGACCGCGATGATTGGTGACCGCAGAATGTAAGATGATACGATACAAAAAAAAGATGTTGCTGCCCATCCTCTCATCCACCCTTAATCGCCTGTTACGACACCCACGGGTATAGATGGGTTGGTACTATGCTTTGCCGTTACCACACGGGGCTTCCACCCAGTATTATTAGCTGGGACTTTATTGACATCATGTCTATCGACGTTACGGCAATATCACTCGTGACACTTGTTCGCTCGCTAAGTTTATTAAAGCTTAAGTGTAGTAAACTTTCATTACGTAATTAAGTTCTTCTGTGTTCTTCTCTCGTAATGAAGTTAGCTTCGGTAAAAAGTGCTTTTTCATAAAAATTGTTTTAAACCTACCAGTAAAATTTTGTCTATCTAAAATAAGTTGTAGTCTCTGCCTAGCTTGCCGGGAAAGAGGCATGATATTAAAAAAATACTGAGTGATGTATTGAACCCTTGATGCGTTAATTTGATTCTTACTTGGCCAGTTTACTCTTTCTAATAATGCAATTACATGGAAACCCAGCTTTGCCAAATTTGACAGCTTTGACGAAAGCTTATAGGTTTTTGAATTAAGGTTAAGCTCAGGCCCTTCGGACTAACTACGAAATATGGCTTTGAAGCTGATTTTATTATTATAAATAAATAGGTCACCTGCTGCGGAGTAACGCAGCGGTACATTTTGTACCAATTGCAACCCTTTTAAGTGTGGTCACTATAGTACATTATATACCACACCTTGTCCAGCTGTGAACGTATGAAAGATGTACCGCTTTAGGCACAGATTAATTAATAGTAAACTCCCAGGCGGGGTGCTGACAAATTTCAACCTTACGATCTAAGCATAAAGTCGATACTTGCAGTGCACCGCTTAGGACGCGTTTTTAAACCGCGGATGATCGCGGAAAGATGGACTAATTTTGTCACTTTATGAGATACTGAGCGAGATGCAAGTACGTATGTAATATTGTTCAATCAAACATGCAAATACTTACTTACCTATTTTGCTACCATAAGCTTAAGATGACATAAAGAAAAGTAAAATCGTCTGCCTCACCCAGTCGACTTCTAGCACCGCGTTGCATACCTAGAGTATGCGGAGCAAAGAATACTACTCGTATACTCTCTCTGTCGAGGGTGCGGAGTGTCACAGGCTAGGGTGCTATTTCACCGGAGCTGCATGAAAAAGCCAAGCTGTGCGCTGGAATATTCCAACCAATAGGATTGCTCTATTTTTATGCCAAGTGTTTTTCTGTTACAACCACTTTAAAACAATTAAACGAGTAAATTGTATTATACTAGCGGCCCGCCACGGCTTCGCACGGGTACTAATCTACGGGTAGAGGTGGTACCTTTTATTGCGATATATGACGTAGCCTTTAACTTGCTACACAATTTTTAAAACATTCTTAAATATTTTGTTGCACCTCAGGACGACAACCACAATATTTTAAAATCAGGCTTCGAACGACCAGTCGCAACGCAACGACGTGTGCCCTCCGTGTGTGCCCCGTCGGGTTCCGGGCTCGCTGATCTCGGCTACTACGCTCGGCTATCAACGGAAATGCGCATCGAGCGTGAAGCTCATTCTAGGACTTTAATTAGAGTGATTTTAATATTGTGATATCTTCCAAGATATTCATTTAAATAACATGGTGTAAAGGACAATTTTGATCTATGTTAATTGCTTATTGTCACTAAAATTTTAAATTAGATAAGGATCCATACCTTGAGGGCAAAAATACGTTCAAAAATACCATATTTTGAAAATCTAATTTTTTGCTCTAAATAGTCTAAATAGTTGGGGTTATCCTTAAAAGACAGACAAATACTATCGCGGACTTATCTTTAGATCTCTTAGAGTGCAACAATTCTTTCATACATAACTTTCATATAAATGAAACTATTTACGCAGCGCACGCCCAGAAAGCTCTCAAGAGGCACGTTTTTTTCCGACTCGATCGACAAACATCATCACAGTTTAGTTAATTTGCACTCAATATTTATAAATTATAGCTTTAAATCTTCCTCTTGAATTAATCTATCTGTTAGTGAAAACCGGATTGAAATCAATATAGTAGTTCCTGAGTTAAGCGATCACAGACAGACATGATGGATGACGACAGAAAAACGTTTCGGGGGACTTTCTTTTATAATATGTAGTGATTCAAGCCATGCAGCGCCATCTCTTAGTATGCTTCGGTGAACGAACCTCCGAATAATTGTGAGCACTATTACGGGACACACCTCGCTCAACAAACATTTATTCACAATCGGCGTCACTGACAGCCCTCTATATAGGGGCTGCCTGGACGTAGAAGAGACGGTCAACCACGTAATCCTGGAGTACCGTGCGTTGGTCGACCAACGGGCCAAATCCTCGAAGACACGAGGTCGCTCCGAGAAGCATGTGAATGTCCCAGGAGACTTCGCTTTTGGAAAGAGCTGGGCTGGCTTAAATAACCAACAAAACTTGCACGCAAAAAGGACCAAATCAGAGTTTACCTAATTGCGGAAACAGGAGTCCACTAACTAGTGTGCTTCGGCTAAGATTATACAGAGCATAATAGCTCGGTTACCCAGGTCAGGTGCTTTGATTATTATATGTAAAACAATGTAACCCACCTTACTACATTCAGCGATGAAGCTTTGTATTTGCATCACAGATTCGCTACCCTAAATGCAAAAGGCTAATACCCAAAGTAAACGGAATACTTTGAAACGGATGCTATGCATACAATCTTGAGTTTTATGAGGAAGATTAAACTGTGGTGCCGGCCCGAGGGCCTTTCAGATTAGTTGCACCTTTACGCTGATTTGGGTGCCTTATGGCTGGTTTTATTGCTTTGGGTAGAGTCAGCAAAAAAGTTAGCGATATTTGAACTAAGGTTTATGTTTCATGTAAAGCTTGTCTATTGACGTTACATAAATTTCCGAGCTGTCTATGTTAAAAATGTTACAATCAGATGTTTTGATAGCCAATAATTTTATTGAGATTATAAATACAGGCTGTTAATTAAATTCGCAGCTAAGGGGTGTGTACTAAATCTTTTCGAACGAAAAAATATATTTCATCATCCCGTAGAAACCGCATCAGCCGATGTCGAATTTAAGTTTTTCAATCTGTATTTCTTCGAAAAAGTTGTTTGTGTGATCCTCCTCTACGCTGTTATCTAAATTGACGGCAATCATATTTACAATCACCTTTTTAATCCTTTCTTAATTAATTTATTTCGATTTATTGTAGCTAACCAGTCGGTACAGACGTTGGCATGATTAGACGATGCTACTTATAAAAAACCGGCCAAGTGCGTGTCGGTACACGCGCAGTACAGGGTTTCGTAGATTTTTTTTTTTTTTTTTATCGCAAATCGGGTTTTGAATAAGTATTTTATGACGTTTATAACATAAACATTTTACCTCCTAATGCTCAGCGAGGTCCTAGCGCCTGATTGCTATTTTTATTATTTTTTGTTTTTCGGCTATACTCGTAGCTCATTAACCTGTGAAGCCTACTTGACGGTGATAGTTTTAATTTTAATTTCATTATATATGCTACTACTCTGAATTTTTTCACATTTCCAGTAACAACCCTTTAGCCGGTAGGGGTACACTTGACTCCAACAAAAAATTTCGCTTTCAAGATTAATATTTCGCAAAAAATCCCTAAATCGAAAAATGATCGTAGCAGACTTACATTATTTTTAAAAGACCTATCCAACGACACTCCATCGTATGGGGTAGACAGGAAAAAAAAATTCATCTCCACTTTACTTGTAGGGGTACCCAAAAAAAAAGTATTTTTCAAAATTGTATTCTACCATTTTGTCGGCGTAAATAAAATGTATATCCGTACAAAATTTCAGCTTTCTAGTACTAAGGGTTTCTGAGCTAAGCCGCGGACAGACAGACAGACGGACATGACGAAACTATAAGGGTTACTTATTGACTACGGAACCCTAAAAACTATATTCATTCAGAAAATTATTGGTTAATACCTGTTATCTGTATTTGTATTAATTTTATTCCATAAGTCCTAAATTACTCTCTCTCTCTCTGGGTAGCTTTCAAGATAAATAATTAAATTAAATTATTTACCACTGTAAAACTTCAACAAAATGATTTGTGTTTTATTAAATTTGGTTCAGTAATTTACAAGCTATAGCAACAGATTTTTACTTGCATACAGCCAGGCAGCTATTGAATACACAAATCTTTTTGCCTTAGCACAGTCGTGTAAAAAATAAATGGGTTAAATAAATAAGACAAATACTCGTATTTCTGTCATAAACATTTCAAAATCCCACCTGGCCTAATAAGAAAATAAACAACATTCTATTTATAAATTGTCATAAAATATGCGAGCCTAAAAAAGATGGGATGACCATCTGGAAAAAATATTTACGCTCTGAAATATTTCATTATTTTGATGACAAACAATTTATATTTATCAAGAATAGATGCATTTTCGAAGACCTTTATAAATCATTCGGAGCAGTTTATTTTGCGCACTGTACGAGATTTAATATAGGCTGCTTTTCTCGAGTTATTGGCGATAAATCTGCAAGTAAATCTAGATATAAAGAGTGTGTCTGTTAAATCCCACAGCATATTTTGGCAAATAAATTATACAAGATTTAAAGTATTTTTAAGGAAAGTTTCTTTAGAGACTAAAATAAACTTTTATCTCACAATATTTTGAAATATTATGTACATTGAGCGGATGAGCGCTGCCGTTTGCCTATAAAGACCGATTTTATTTTCGTTATAAGACTTAACTTAAAAGTTTAGTCTGTTGTGAACCAACAATAATAAAAATACTACCTGTCTCTTCGTCAGTAAAATCATAGCTTTACGAAAAGTAACTTGTAGAAGTACAGAACACTTAATAATGAAAACTGACAAGCGCGTATCGGACTCTCTCAAAGTTGCCCAAAGACCTCATAATGCAAATCACGCAAACTAAAGGTTAGATAATAGTACATTAAGATGCACGTGCGCTATTTTGGATATTACAGCCGAGGCTCAGAAATTGCAGCCCGAGCCGCAGGCGCGAGGGCGTAATGGAGCCGAGGGTGTAATGACCAAAGCGCACAAGCTTCTTAGGACGTTTTTCAACACATTTGCGAATAAAAACGAATCAAATTCGCTACCTTTTTTCCTAAGGAAACTTCATAGACGTTTTCCTCACGTTTCTACATCACCCGATACACCGGACTTGTGTTTTTTGTTCAAGTATTTTCGTCGTTCTACACTTTTTTTATTTATTTTTTAATTACATTAAACACATTTCACAACAAAAAATATTTATTAAAATGGCGCGTGTATTACCTTTTTCGAAGACACAGATTATACATGCGCGCGCAGGAGACAACTACACTATCAAACAGAGAATTTCTCAAATTATTTAAAATTGAATATTATTGTTACTTTAAAGACAAATTTGTTGTTAGTTACTTGATTAAAATCAATATTTTCGTTTAATTAACGTTTAATTATCATATTATCGAACACAGTTTCTTAATTCATTAAATTATTATAAATGTAATAGATATAGAAACTCCTTGCAGCTTGCCGCTATAAAAAACAAAACAAAAATAAAACACTAACATGCCAAACAGCTAACTCAGCAAGGAGGTCTTTGTTCTGAGGCTCACTCCCTTGAATTATTTAATACTGAATATTTTGTTACTTTAAAGATAAATTTGTAGTGAGTTGGTTGATTAATATAAGTATTGGAAAAAAATTGAAATTAACATTTATTTATCATATTATCGAACACAGTTTACTTATTCATGAAAATATTACGAATGTTATAGATATAGAAACTCATTGCATCTTGCCGATTAAAAAAAAGACAAACATTACAACACTAGTGAAGCTATACGATTAATGAAAAAGCACGCGTGTTTAATAATCTGGATTATGGACCTTAATACAGTGCAAATAGAGCTGTTTTATGAGCAAATGTGTTGAAAATATTATTATGCATTAAATCGTGCAGTGCTGCGGAATCCTCGGTACGCGAGTTCGACTTGCACTTGGCTGGGTTTTCCCTCAGGACTCCTCCAAACATAAAAACGAAACTATTTTAATGCTCTAAGGCATAAAATCTATCTTATTTAATTTATGAGCATGAAATAAATCAAAGTAATATTTCAGTCGCAATTATTTAAAGGCATCTTTCCAATTTTTCAGGCAGCGGCAAACTGAACTTCGATACGTTCGTACGAGTAGCAACCCACTTCCTGGATGAAGATGATGAAGCATTACAGAAGGAACTTAAAGAAGCCTTCAGGCTTTACGATAAAGAAGGTAATTCTTAATTGAGCTGTTTTCTATCTGTTGTTTCTAAGTTAGGAGTCGTTTTCCTCGAGACCCGTTCGCCCGAACGGAGGAAACGACACCTTTCAAAAACCTCAATATTGGATGGGGCGTATCGCCCAAAAGTATTTTAATATACGAAGTAAGTCAGTAAAAAAAAATCTAAAAATATTAAATATAAATAGTAAGACATTTAAAAAATGGTGTATTGTCCTAGACGACTGATTTGTCGCGTATTATAATATGTTTGTTATGTTAACGTAGTACAGGCAATAAATCAATGAAAACTAAACAAATTCTCATAAAGAAATACATACCTGTGATACCTACAAATATAAAATTAACCTTTCTTTATAATTTGTCTAATCAAAATGGTTATTTTATGTGCAAGTCATTAATAGTAGATTAGTAGCCAAGGGCTGTAAGGCATCAATTGCAGCCCGAGATATTTAGGCGCACGAGCGCAGCGAGGCTTTACATCTCGATAGTGAGGTAAGTAGGTCCTTATTACCACCAAATTGTAGGTGACCAATTAGCGCTCTAGGGTAATAATATAGCTAGAAAAGCCCTAGGGCGGTAAGTAGTTAAAAAAACACTTCACTCTTTCAAAACTCAATTACTTACCGCCCTAGGGCTTTTCTAGCTACATTATTACCCTAGAGCGCTAATTGGTCACCTACAAGCCCCATTTGGGGGTAATAAGGACCTACTTACCGAATATGAGAGATGTAAAAGCATTTATCTTTCTTTCTTTCAACTTACGATTGTATCGAAAAGTACCTAATTTGGTACTTTTTTCACGCATTAATATTTTTGCAATGTATAGGCAAAAGTGGTGTACTTTCTTCGGAATAAGTTGGATATTGATCGATCAGAAACACATTCTATAAACAAAATAAAAAATAAAGTCAAGTACCAAGACAGCTCACATAACAGCAGTAAACAGTTTAGCGTAAACAAATAAACAATTGTTCGTCAAAATCACCGTCTAGACTTCAAAGAGATCAGATCAAAGGTCTCTTCGGGCATAAGTACATAAAACAATGGCACGCTTCAAACGGTGATCGGCATTGTCAGTCAGTTTTTAGGGTTTATCTAGCTTGACCCAGCTATTCAAATTCGAAGCTTGCCAAAAGTTCTTAGTTATTTTTTATTTGATCTCCAGCAAGAAGGAAATTTGTATGAATTACAAATGCACATATTAACAACTTTTTTAATTTATTTCTTTCCTCTTTTATTTCAAGTCGCGAGTGAATATGCTTCTGCTGTGCAAGCTCGTTCCATTGGTATTCAAAATGTTTATCAATTCAGGGCTCTACCATATTCACTAGCGATATGCTTCTGCTGTGCTAGCTCGTTTCATCGTCGACCTCATCTCTGCCCTCAGGGCTAGATCGAGGTCAAGAGTAAGCTCATCGACCGTAAAAAACGAGGGTAGATTTGAAATACTAATGGACAAAATATCTAACTACATTGGAATCTGATACTAAATTAATCCTTTGGCCACCTGAATAGATAAGCGCGTGTGGGTAAATGCATTCTCGCCAATTTAGTAAATGATTTTGCCTCCACATTCCTCGTCAGGTATGTGGAAAGCCGGTTCTAAATCGGGCTCAGCAATGCTTAACGAATATTTCCATTTCATACCGATAGCTTCCTACCATTGGTATACAAAATTTTCATTAATTTAATGCTCTATCATGTGGTTCAGCATGTATTTTTTTCCTTCTAGGTTTAATGTTTTTATAGTTCCGTAACTCAAAAAAAAAAAAAAAACGGAACCCTTATAGGATCACTTTGTTGTCCGTCTGTCTGTCTGTCTGTCAAGACCCTTTTTCTCATGAACGATAAGAGGTATTAGATTGAAATTGATAACGAATATTAAGGTCCATAAACCACACAAGACCTGAAAATTTCAATCGGATCGGAATCAAAAGATATGGCTTTTTATGTCCTCATCTCCATACATTTATGCAAAAAAGCAAAACCTACAGGGTACTTCCCGTTGACCGACAAAAGAGGGTTTTTCTAAACAAAATTTTATTGAAGTAAATGAAAAAAAACCTTCTGGCAAAAAACTTCCTATAGCAAGGACAAAGGAAAAATCGAATATTTTGAAAATTTTACATCAAAATATTCAAGGTTTTTCTGGAAAAATTTTAGAATTAGAATTATTCTTAGAAAGAACAAAATTTGATATAATTTGTTTGACAGAACACTGGCAAAAAGATTATCAAATGTTGATAAATTATCAAAACTATTGTATAGCCAGTGCTTTCAATCGAAAGTCTGCTTTACACGGTGGATCACTGATTTTAGTTCGTAACAGTTTTAAGATAAAGAACCGTAAAGATATTGTTCGACTTTCGGTTGAAAGATGTATTGAAGTATCTTGTGTTGAGCTGGACGAGCATGTTGTAGTGTGCGTATACAGACCTCCCGCTTTTCAAAAATTTTCAATGGTCGAGTTAGTAATGGAAGATGTTTTAAAAATAGTGACAAAATAAAATAAGTTTGTGATAGTGTGTGGTGACTTTAACGTCAATATCTTAGAAAATAATACCTATAGTAACAAACTTATAAGTCTTTTCAAATGTTTTAATTTAGAGCATGTATTTTTTGAACCTACAAGGGTGACGTCATCCTCGGCTACCTGTATTGATAACGTCTTTTGTAATTGCGATTATTTTGAGAAAAGTATCATAAACTCGCTTCAGTCTGACCACTCTGGTCAAAGTGTTACTTTTAATTATTCTCGAGTAACCCAGAAGATAGATATAGAAACCAGGAGCCTAACGAGCGGTAGGTTAGAAAAGTACAAAAACACGTTACTAGAAAAACTGCCCTGTCACAATTATAATACTAAAAACCCTAATAACTCATATGAAGATTTATTCACATTGATTAATACTGAATTCAGTAAAATTTTCACTATTAGAAAAAAGCAAATTATTGTAAAATTCAAATTCAGTGACTGGGCTACCGCTGGTATTCGCAAAAGTAGAGAGAGACTTTTTGAATTATATGAGCTAAGAAATTATTCAAATGACGACAATTTCATTGAATATGTCAAAAATTATTCAAAATTGTTTAAATTAGTTTGTTCAAAAGCAAAGTCATTTTTTGTTCGGAAAAAAATACAGTCTGCTGATAACAAAATTAAGGCTGTATGGAATGTTATAAACAGTGAAACTGGAAAAGTGAAACCGCGTGACAATCAAATCACACTTCATACAAATCGCGGAACTATTAGTTCAAACGTAGAAGTGGCTCAAGAATTCGAAACCTTTTTTACTAATATTCCTTTGAAAACAACAGAGTCACTCAATTGTTCATCTCCACTTGCTAGCGATTTACTTCAAAAGAATGTGGACGCCTGCGAAACTGAATTTGGGTTAACCCTTAACGAAATTGTTAAAGCCTTTAAAAGTATTAAAATGAAAACTACTGAGGACCTATGGGAAATGTCAGTAAAAGTCTGTAGTGCGATCATTGATACTATATCTCCATATTTAGCTGTTATATTCAATGATTGTGTCGATCATGGTACATTTCCTGACTTAATGAAAAAAAGTAAAGTAGTTCCATTATTCAAAGCTGGTGACAAAAAGGATCCCAGTAATTTTAGACCAATATCAGTCTTACCTGTACTTAGTAAAATTTTTGAGAAGGTCATACTCAATCAAATGCTTTCACACTTCAATAGAAATAACTTACTACATGACCATCAATTTGGTTTCACGAAAGGGCGCAGTACAACGGATGCCGGGACTGCACTTTTAAAATACATCTTTTGCGCGTGGGAAAAATCTGAAGATGCTATTGGTATCTTCTGTGATCTATCCAAGGCATTTGATTGCGTAGATCATAGCACATTGTTGCTAAAACTTGAACATTACGGTGTTAAGAATAATTCACTTAAACTACTTAGGTCATATTTGGAAAACAGGATTCAAAAGGTACAAGTAAACAGGACGAAATCACTGGGATCTGTTGTCAAAATTGGCGTACCTCAAGGGTCCATATTAGGGCCATTTTTATTCCTTATTTATATTAATGACCTTCCTTCTGTGGTGAAGAATCTGTCAAAGATTGTGTTATTTGCTGATGATACTTCATTAATATTCAATGTAAGTAGGAAATCACAAAATTATAACGAAGTCAACGATGCACTTGGACAGATTCATGCATGGTTTACTGTTAACAATCTAGTCCTAAACGCCAATAAAACTAAATGTATTAAATTTGCACTACCAAATGTAAGGTCTACTTCACATAACATAGTATTGAATAATGAGCCATTAGATTTTGTAAATAGTACAGTTTTCTTAGGGTTAACACTAGACTCTAAACTTCAATGGGGCCCTCATATAACGGCTCTTTCTGGTCGATTGAGCTCGGCTGCATATGCTGTTAGAAAAATCAGACAACTTACTGATGTAGCTACTGCAAGGCTGGTTTACTTTAGCTACTTCCATAGCATTATGTCTTATGGCATACTGCTTTGGGGCCGAGCAGCTGATATACATTCAATATTCGTTTTACAAAAGAGGGCTATAAGAGCAATTTATTGCCTGAAGACTCGTGATTCCCTGAGAGAACTGTTCAAGGACATCAACATTATGACAGTGCCATGCCAGTATATCTATGAAAATATAATGTGTGCTAGAAAGAACATTCATCAATTACCAAAAATTTGTGACAGGCATAATTTTAATACTAGAAATAAGCATAAAATTGATCAACCATATACTAGATTAACTAAAGTCAATACATCTTTCGTTGGTCTGTGTATACGATACTACAACAAAATACCTGACAATATAGTGCAATTACCTGAGAGAAAGTTTAAAGAATGTGTCAAGCAAACGTTATGTAAAAAAGCTTACTATAGATTGGATGACTATATGAATGACAAAGAGGTATGGTGCTCTGATATTCCAGCGAAACACAAGAAACACATTGTAAAAGCCGACTCTTAAAGTAGGCCGTGCTGCAGTAGACCAGTCGCTGAAGAATATCAAGTTATAAAATTATTAGAGTATCTTGTTTTTTGATATGTTGTTAACGACATACTTTTAAGTAATTTTCTAAAAATTCAGAAACCCATGAATCCGGCTTTATGTTTAATGTAGGTATTTACATTTCTTTAAAAAAAACTTTATATATAGAATTAGAGTAGAAAAATATTAAGACATCTCATATGTAATGTTAATATCTTTATGCTATTATGTTTTCAGAAATGTAATTTAATCGGCCCATATCTAAGTGAAAAAATGTTAGTAATCTTGCCAGTGCAGTTTTTAAGTCTCTGGTATTTCTAAAATAGCATTTAAATCTCTTAATTAACTTACATATAAAAGTTTAGAAAAGAATGTTTATTGCTTTTATATATTTTTTATATTATTGTTATAGTTGGGCCATTGCTAAATTAGAGTTCATAAATTGGAAGGTACTTACTCATAATAATGTACTTGATTACTAAACAAAAGTTTAGAAGCTTATTTTATCAGCGTTATTGCTTTTGGTGACACTGTGGTAGAGAACAAAAGGTGGCGTAGTAGGTGGGTACCCAAACGCAGGACGCGCTGGCTGCACATGCTTCGGAGCCCCGGTTAGGGTTGGCGGTCAGCGCGTAGCGTCATCAGATTTTTCTATAAAGGGCATTGATTAAAGTTGGCGTCGTTTTCGAACTTTAGCGGCCACTTATGAAACTTCTTAATTTTGAAAGATTAGGTAACAGGGAACAATTCTTAGTATGGGCACCATATAGCTTAATAATATCGGGGCTGAGATAAAGGGGTTCAAAGATTACCACCAAAATTTTTTTTTCTACCAAATTAAGACAAGATAGGTCTTAGTAATTTATCATTGATCATTTTCCGATGTGATGTGAAAAATACAAAGCGCTCGTCAAGTACTGTCTGCGGATCCTACGCGAACCCCAAAATCAACCGCAAAGCTACCAACACCGCTTTTGGTTTTACAACTAGAGCATTTCCCAAACTACGTAAGGCATGTTAAGTAATTTGTATTGGTCACTGTTAGTCTGCGACTTCGTTACTGTGCGTTATTGGTATTATTGCGTAATCGCGGTGAACACGGTGTTTCGTTATTTTAGTTATTTTATTCGATATTATTGGTATTGTGAATAAAAAAAAATATTTCTTATAGGACTTTTTTTTATTATCTACAGTTAAGTTTTTTTCCAATTTCGTTGTTTCTAAACTTAGGTTAGGTAGGCGCAAGGAGGTTTTACTACGCTTCGCTTTAGCGTAGCGTGGGTTAAAACCTCCTTGGGTAGGCGTAATACGCAATTTTTTTTTCGATAAATAGTTTCTCCCAATAAATAGTTATTGCAGAACCGAATACCGTATTTTGGTTATTGCACCGATACATAGTTATTGAAACTATTTACGTTGCATAACGCCCATCTCTAGTTTTACAAAATTCTACCCCTAAGGGGGTAAAATAGGGGATGAAAGTTTCTATGAATGTCCGTCAGTTTTGAAGTTGGGATCTTCAAAATTTGTATTTAGGCTGACGACTAAAGATTAAATTTTACGTGTCTCAGGGTTTTTGAAAATTCCACACCCTAAGGGGTGAAAAGGGGGATGAAGTTGAAAATCCTTCATTTTGGAGACCCGTGGACTCTGAAGACCTACTGAAATCCTCATGATGAAGATTTTTTTTTTCCCTTTTAATCCTGCGAGCTGTCACCGTGGACATTTTGCTGGAGTTTTGAAGTTAAGTAATGTCGTGCACATGTAGTGACATGTCCATTTAGTGTTATTTAAGGTGTTTTATCAGCTTCCTGGTAACAGGTCTTGCGGCGCTCTTCTTTTGAGTTTTTGGAAAGTTGAGTGGGCTTCAGCCTTCATTAGGTTGGACGCCAGTTCATTTGGATGCTTTTTGATACGAATAGAGGAAAACTCCAATTTTTTTCCTATGTCTTCTTTGACGGTAGATAATTGTAGATCACGATTTAGTTGGCAGTTCGTAACATACCAAGGTGCATTTGTTATGATGCGTAGCATTTTGGATTGGAAGCGTTGCAGAATTTCGAGGTTTGAGTTTGCAGCCGTTTCCCACAACTGGAGGCCATAAGTCCATATTGGCTTTAAGATACATTTGTATAGCAGTAATTTATTGGGGAGTAAGGGGGAGAATGGCAATAACATCTAGTCAGCCCCAAATGTCAACCTCACCTGCACGACCCGGACGAATCCAGGTACGACGGCTGCCCAGCAGCCGTCGTGGTGCCCCCTGCTGGATGACAGACGAGGCAATGGCGACCGAGATGTGGCGGTATAACCACTCACCTGTTTGGGCAACTGAACAGAAGAGGCTACAGCGACCTTGGGATCTAAATAATCTCTAAAATCTCTGGCGCAGAAGGCAAGGGGAAACCACTGCGGCTACATTTCCACGAAAGTCACATGAGAGCACAAATGAATGAGACACGATCGCCCTGCGAACCGATTAGCGACTGGCGCCGCGCTGCGTCCGGGGCGTGCGGTGTGAAGTTGGCTACCGGCCATGGCAGGGTAGGAGACCAGGCCCTCCATGGAAATTCTGCTACTGGAAACTCCATCAAGCTACGGCGCCTCCAGAAGATAGGAACATGGAATGTGCGCGGCTTAAACCAACCTGGGAAACTTACCGTATTGGAAAAAGAAGTAGTTAGAGTCGGTGTGAACATCTGTAGTCTAAGCGAAACACACTGGAAAGGCAGCGGACATCTATTGACAGACCGCCACGTCATTTACTTTTCTGGCAACGACATCAGCAGCAGCAATGGTGTGGCCTTTTTAATACCTGAACATCAGAAAAATTGCGTAATAGGATACGAGCCGGTAAGCGATCGGATTATCAGCATCAAGTTAAAAGCTTCACCGATAAATCTCAACATCGTTCAAGTATATGCCCCCACCTCTACCGCAAGCGACAAGGAAATCGAGAAATTTTACTCCGAATTAGAATCTACAATAGCGAAGGTGCCCAATAGAGAGTTATTGGTCGTCCTAGGAGACTTGAACGCTAAGATCGGAGCAAACGCTCATCAAATTAGCAAATGCGCGGGAAGATTTGGGCTCGGGAAACGGAACGAACGAGGTGAGCGCTTAATACAATTTGCTTCAGAAAACGACTTGCTGATTATGAATAGCCTTTTCCAACATCACCCTCGAAGGCTTTACACTTGGACATCGCCGGATGGAAAAACCCGCAACCAAATAGACTACATCATGATTCGGTCGCGATGGAGATCATCTGTAACAAATGCCCATACGTTACCTGGAGCTGATTGCGGGTCTGACCACCAACTTTTGATCTGTAAAGTAAAACTTAAGCTTACAGCAGCCAGAACCATTAAAAAGCCGAGGAAGCTGGAGGTTAAAGATGCTCCGAGATTCCGTTCGTTTATTGAGCAAAACTGGTCACAGTGGTCTGAAGCAGATCTGGCTAACGGCACACCCGATGCGTTATGGGACCAAGCTAAAACACTCATCACTACTACTGTCTCTCAAGCCACACCACTAGCTACAACCCACAAAAGACAGCACTGGATGACTGATGAAACCTTCAAACTCGTCGAAAAACGCCGGAATATGAAAGCAGCGGGAGTCGATATAAAAGATCTCAATAAAATGTCGGCTCAGATACAACTTAAATGCAGGCAAGATCATAATGCCCACCTCCGCAATATTTGCAAAGAAATTGAGGTACACGCTGATAGATATGAGTCACGAGACTTGTATCACAAGATCCGCCTCATGACGAAAACGCTGCCGTCCAAAACCTGGGCCATTGAAGATCAAAATGGCCAAGTAGTCACTGAACTGGATAAAATTTCAACGGTTTGGAGGAATTATTGTCAGTCCTTATTTCAAGATCCTCAGTCGCAAAATTTCGCACCCACTGAGCCAGCGAGTGACATGCTCGAGCCGGATATTCTTGAGTCAGAAGTAAGAGCCGCTATTCAACATCTTAAGAATGGAAAAGCCACAGGGAAAGATGAAATCCCAATTGAAACTATACGAGCAATGGGAGAGCGTGGTGTTCAAATCTTCCACATCATCTGCAACAAGATATGGCTCACAGGCAAATGGCCCTCTGAATGGGCTCACACAGTATTCACTCCTCTTCATAAAAAGGGTTCCACGAAGAAGTGTAGCAACTTTCGACTTATTGCACTGATAACACACGCTAGCAAAATAATGCTACACATCATAAATGAGCGACTTAAAGCATATTTGTCTAGAGAAATTGCGCAAGAACAGGCCGGATTTGTGAAAGGAAAAGGAAACCGTGAACAGATTCTCATCGTTCGTCAAATCATTGAGAAGGCTAGAGAGTTCAATAAGCCGACATACATAAACTTTGTTGATTTCTCCAAAGCGTTCGACTCGGTGAAATGGCCAACGTTGTGGAAAACACTACTACACATGGGCACACCACAGCACCTCGTGCACCTGCTCCGAGAACTCTATGAAGGGGGAACAGCTTCAGTGCGGACAGATGACCTCCTCTCAGACAGTTTCCATCCCAGCGCAGGTGTGCGACAGGGATGTATAATATCACCTCTGCTGTTTAACATCTACACCGAGCTTGTAATGCGAATCACTCTTGAAGACTGAACCGACGGTGTTGTGATTGGTGGATACAAGATTGCGAACTTGCGGTACGCAGATGACACCACTTTATTTGCAACCAGCGCTGACCTTATGGAGGAATTACTTTTCAAAATGGAGCGCGTGAGCCTTGCGTTTGGGTTAAAGATCAATCGAACCAAAACCAAGATGATGATCGTGGATCGCGTCAACGACAACTCGCCCGAAGTGACACAGATTGCGAACTGCGACGTGGTTCAGACTTACGTTTACCTTGGGGCTTTAATCTCAAATAACGGCGGCTGCGTAGATAAAGTAAAGAGACGTATGGCCATAACCAGAACTGCGATGGAGAAGTTAAAGAAAGTATGGAAGAATCGCAACATAACCAAAGCCACCAAAATCAGGCTCGTGCGAACACTCGTATTCCCCATCTTTCTTTACGCGGCAGAGACGTGGACAGTGCGCGAGTTGGAAAGAGGGAAGATAGATGCTCTGGAAATGTGGTGCTGGAGGAAGATGCTAGGGACATCGTGGACGGAGTTCCGCACCAACGAATCCATACTCCACGAGCTCGGCATCACGCAGCGTCTTTCAGCCGTAGTACAATCGCGCATACTGCAGTATTTTGGACATATCTCTAGGCGGAATAACGACTCCATAGAGCGGCTGGTCGTGCAGGGAAAAGTGGAGGGAACCAGATCGCGCGGAAGGTCACCTATGCGCTGGACTGACCAAGTAAAATCCGCAGTAGGAAGCCGCGTATCTGACTGCACCAGACAGTCTGCAAACAGGGAGAGATGGCGGGAGATCGTGCGGAGAGCTGTATCCGCCTCTACCACCGATGCCTCGACGTGACCACGACCGTTCTGCCAAGAGTGATACGACAAAGAAGAAGAAGAATTTGTTTTCCAAAGAAAGCTTTGATTTTCACCCTATTAGCCAGTATATCTTTCTTAGTTGAAGGTTCAGTGCAATTCATTTAGTGTAGATATGCTTTTTCCAAGTTAGTCTCCTATCTAGATAAATTCCCAAGTAGCGCACTTCATCAGCCTGGGGGATTGTTACATTGTTAAGTTTCACTTGTGGACAGATCTCTCTTCTTAGAGTAAATGTGACTTGGACTGATTTGTTCTCATTGGCTTTTATTCGCCAGTCTCTGAACCAAACACTTATGTCATCTAGACTTTTTTGAAGGAGTGAGGAGGCAACTTTCGGATCTTCGTGGGTCGCTAGAATAGCGGTGTCGTCAGCAAAAGTTCCAACCAGGACATTAGGATCTGGAGTTACTGGTAGATCTGATGTGTAAATGTGATAAAGTAATGGCCCTATTACGCTTCCTTGGGGGACGCCTGCTTGGATCTTGAACCGTTCAGAAATGGCTTCTCCTTGTTTCACGCAGAAATGACGCTCTGTCAGGTATGACTTTATGAATAGAAAGCAGTTATCTGGGACTTCTGGATTTTACATAGAAGTCCATCGTGCCAAACTCGATCGAATGCTTGAGAGATGTCTAGAAAAGCAGCTGAGCAATACTTTTTTTGTTCAAAGCCAACATTAATCTTTTCGGCTGCTCTAAACCCAAACTGGTGGTCTGGAATGAGCTTGGCTTCTGATACAGCAGGCATCAACCTTTTAAGGAAAATAGATTCCATCACTTTATTTGCTAATGGTAGCAACTGATAGGTCTGTATGAGGTTACCTCATCAGGGCTCTTACCAGGTTTTGGAACCAGTGAAATCTGAGCAACTTTCCATTGTGGCGGAACAAACCCCTTGATACGATTGCATTAAAAAGCTGAGTTAGGAATAATATTCCATTTTTTGGTAGTTCTTTCAAGACTTAGGCAGTTATGAGATCGTAACCAGGCGCCTTTTTGTTATTCAGTTTCTTTATTATGTATTCTACTTCTTTTGTTGTGAACTTTTCTATAGGTGGCTCTAATTGGTATGTTCTGGATAATTGTTCATCAACTTCAGCTACTTTATCTGAGCCAGTATTGGCGTTGGGGGTGAAGACATTACTCAAGTGATCTGCAAACAGTTAAGCTTTATGAGCATCACTTTTGGCCCAGGTACCGTCGGGTTTTCTGAGTGGCGAGTAGAAGGTGACTGGTCTTTTAAGGTTTTTTGTAGCTCTCAACAGTGAGTAGTCAGATATGGCCGTAGCATCCAGATTAGTTAAATAGGTTTCCATCCCGTTGTTATCAAACTCTGCCAGGATAGATTTCACCTTAGAAGCAAGCCAATTGAAAACTTTTTTGTCTTGTGGGTATCGAGTTTGCTGCCATTGTTTTCTTCCTTGGCGTTTTTGTTGGATGAGCTCAGTTATGGATTGCGGATAAACAGTTTCAGTGTTGTTTATGTATTAATGGAACGTAGGATGAGTGAGCGAGAGAGTGAAGGAGTGAGAGGGAGATGGAACATATTTAAAAAAGATGGTGGATTGCATTCGGTTGTACAAACGTGTTGGAGAGGAACAAAACAAAAATTTTATCGACCTGGAGTTTTTCTTCGCAAATCACCATCCCACAATTTTGGGGGCTCGTCCGGGATGAATTTGATGTTTCTACTGACGTGCGGCCTAACTAAAATAACACTTACATACAAGCGTGAAAATTGGTATGTTTAAAGTGCATAAGCTATAGAATAACAACAAATAATAAAAAATGGTCAAGTGCGTGTCAGACTCGCG
Source organism: Athrips mouffetella (assembly GCA_947532105.1). NCBI lineage: Eukaryota > Metazoa > Arthropoda > Insecta > Lepidoptera > Gelechiidae > Athrips > Athrips mouffetella. Next base: position 6,963,502 of record OX383972.1, on the reverse strand, counting down.
CATTTTTATACACATATCTGCGTAACTGCGCGTCCATAACAAAGACAGTATGTTTACCTTAGTGGTACGGAATCCTCGGTGCGCGGGTCCGACTCGCACTTGGCCGGTTTTTCATTAACCTCCGACGCAACAAGAACCTATATTATCTAATCTTTGCCTATTTCTAACCGTGCGAAGTCTGGGCGGACCGCAAGTTCGCTTCAATTTTTGGTTTAAATAACTTACATTTTTTGTTCAAGGAATGGAATAATATTATCTTTAGCACTAATTGCATTTCAAAAAGTCTAATAAAATTGTTGATAATTTGCAAAATTACTACTAATACTTCAAAGTAAACAGCTTTCATTCCAACAGTATTTTGCAAATGTGTTTTTTTTAGGTATTATTTTACGACAGTGGCAAAGTGAAACTAACCCATGCGAAACTTGTTAAACGTTCTCTAGGTGAGCAGCGACTGATAAGACTCTTTCTCTTTTTTACTCTTTCTCTTTTTGACTCATATGACCCCGTTGAAGATGATTCTGCCCAGTCACATTCCCTTCCCCACTCCCTCCCTAGGAAAATAAATAAACCACGATTAGGGACACGTTTTCTGGGGTCACGGTGGGAGTGGTTGGGGAAAAGGAATGTCACCGAGCAGAATCGACTTCAGCGGGGTTATATCAGTGCATAAAGACCCGGTAAAACAGTTTTTTATCAGCCACTGCTCGATATTGGGAATTTTCCACCTGCTTACCAGATGAAAGCATGGAGTTGAGATTCCTAATGTCAGTTTTAAATAGGCCCCAACTTGCGTGTGCATTGAAAATTTTCCGCCAAGTAATAGCACGACGTTAGTAGTATAAAAAGTGGCGCGTTTTTTACTGGTAATTGAATAAATTATTGTGGCAGAGAGCAGATAACCGCAGCGCATGTACAAAAAAAAACCGGTCAAATGCGAGTCAGACTCTCGCGCCGAGTGTTCCGATATATCTATAGTATTTTTGGAAGCAGTAAAGTTAATTTTTAGGACCGCAAAACTAAATTTGTTTGTAAAGGTTTTTTGCATATTTCTAAAAAACTGTGCAACTTAGAAAAATCGTTTTATTTTTGCTGTAATATTTACATAAATTTCTAACGACTGCATTTAATTCAGATTTTTCCATTCACAAACATAAGGGGGGGGGGGGAATGGTATTATTTTGGCTGTGTATTAACGTGCCACCAAATTTGAGTAAATTTTTACAAAATAATATCCACCAAATTTTGTATACCAAAATGGATGAATGTTCACCAAATTCGCTTCTGGCACTTTACCCAAATTTGGTGTACGTTCAGCCAATTTGGTGTACATTCTTCCAGTACATTTTGTCTGAAGTGTATTGGGGTATAAAAAAATATTTTGGGAATCATTTAATTTGTTGCCTATTATTTTTGTAATTTTTCATCACAACTTGAAAACTAAGAGTTGTAAAAAAATACAAAAATATATTTTAGAATGTACAAGTAAAGCCCTCTCATATGATATCCCACTCCACCTAGTAACGACAATTTGAAATTTTATTTATTATCCTATTTGGGCTTGTTACAGTAATAATCATATATTTTTTTAAATTCTTTCATGTGCAATTAAGTTAGACAACCAAATTCTTCATTTGTTCCAAATTTCAAGTCGATAGCATGAGTGGCTGCTGAGATATAGAGGTGTGACAGACAGACAGACGGACAGACAGACAAAGTCGCACAATAAGGGTTCCTTTTTTTACCATTTTGGCATCGGAACCCTAAAAATACACGAGAAGAAAGACAATTTTGTCAAATGAACTTCTCTTTATTGAATGTGATAACTATAATCTTTACAGTATTTTATTTAGTTTTTTACCCAGGCATCATTCCTGAACTCAACTGTTTTAACGATTTCAAATTAATTCAAATATTGAAGTAGGTTGTCAAAAATTAATTGTGACAGTTACGTGGGCGTGAAATCGAAAACCAACCAGAGGCGATGAAACCAAAAGGAGGATAATATTTTTAAAGGTACTTACCTTTAAAAATATTATTTAATAAGTGCCTTTTAAAACTATGCTAAGTAATATCAGCTGTAAGCAATAATTTCTAATCTAATCTTTATTCGTTGTAATAATGAAGGAAGTAGAAACAATATCAGATTAGTACGAGAGCGCGTGAGGGGAACGCGGCCAGCACAGCTTGCGTGCTACTGACCAGCCAGCCGCACCGCCCTCTGCGTAGGTATGCATATTACACGGCAATTTTTTTTTTTTCAAAAATATATCAAGCCTGTCGCGGCCATTTCTAATAAATTGAGACACAGCTTAAGGCATTGTGTTAATGAAGGAGACGTAATTTTAGAGACTTAAATTTTGTATTACGTTCACTGCGGTCATAAACATGACTGACTTAGTTAGCTTATCTCCTGGCTTTCTTATCTTTTATATGTATTCTTATGTAATGCATTTAAGCTTATTTTATGAATTTCAGGTCCTCTAAAACTATAATGGCCAAATGAAGGACAAATTTTTATTTGACCCTTTCGCATGTACCTTAAGTTTCTTAAAACTTAACAATATATATCTACCAATGTTTGATGACAGTTGGAACCAGAATATCGAACTTAAATTCTACATTAATTTATTTATCGAGAGTAAAAGGAAATACCTAAATGTATACCTAGCGCAAGTTAAAAAAAGTTCTTAAATTATACAGATATGTCTTTAAACACGTCCCTGACGATATATTAAAACACGAAGTCATTCTAATAATTTCATAAGTTAAGTGGTAAATATCTGGTTCCACGGCCCGCCTACAGTGGTTTCTTGCCGTTTCTTTTACGCTGCCATAGCACGATCCGAAACGGCGTAGACTCGCTCTATTTGCATTGTATTTGACATTCAATAAGTATTCTGTAAAGAATCTACATTGAATAAAATTATCTGAATCTATCTGAATCTGAATCTGACCTAAAATTATGAAATTTGGCAAGAATCTAGGTCTCACAGTAAAAATAAAGGAAAAAGTCTTAAATCATTAAATATTTCAATTTTTCTTACAACTAATAGTAACCATTTAAGGTGAGCTCCCGTTTCAAGAACTTTTCTATTAAAGAGGGGTCGCGAAGTGTTTAAAATCAAAGAGCAAAAGCTTTTAGTATATCATATGGTAGATTGGTACGTAATCCTTAGGGTGCGAGTCCGACTCGCACTTGGCCGGTTTTTCTTTCGAGTTACGTAGAATGTTCAAACAACTTTTTTTTTATTGAAAATGGGCTTACTCTTGACCTCGATCTAGTCTTGAAGACAGAGATGAGGTCGACGATGGAACAAGCTTGCCCATTCATCACCATCATAACTTCCTATACTCGCAAAAGCTCACTGCTGGGCAACAATTCCTCTAGAATTTTCTGCTTGTCACTGGCACGATGGAGGGCAGTTGTTAGTGATCGCGTGACCAGTAAGGTGACCTGCAGTCGGTTCATCATCATAACATCCCATGTAACTTCCACTGCAAGACAGGGAGCTACCTCCAGAATTTCACACCAAAAATGCTTCGTTTTTGCAGGGGAAATACCATAGTCACCACGATTGTTAGCGTTCCGGTTGGCACCATATGGACCTCGGCTAGACGCTGCTGCCTATCCTCCACTTCAAAATCGCAAGGTCACCCCTTTTATTACACCCACGGTTAGAGATGGGTTAAAACTATTCTTTGCCGGCATTACAAGTCAGTTATTGCTATCAATTTTTTTTGGATTTACCGAGAGCACTGAGTTTACATAGAACAATTGCTATCAGACCTTTGCAACCCAGAGGGCAACCAGATTCAGGACTAGATTTGAATTTGGCAGGTTTGTGGCGAGTCTGACTTTCAGAGCTTTTCAGCCGCCAAATGGTCTTTGACTTGGCTTTACGACTACCAACTATTAGTAATATAAGCCCTTAGGCTTAGCAGTTTTCCTTCCGAAGCACGGGAAAAGCTCTAGATGTTCTACCTCTAGCGCTCATCCATCCAGATACTTACTACGGCCATCTTGCAATAAAAATTTGAACTTGAACTTTTGTGATCATGCAGAAACCTACCGGTAGACCACGAGCTTTTTATGATTTGCCGTTATAAAAAATCGTTTCAATTCGTGTTGTTGGTACGCTCAGAACAAAGACCTCCTTTAGTAAGTCTAAGTTAGTAACGTCGTTGATAATTGTAGAGCAAGGGAGGGAAGTTCGTCAAGGTACAGCACGTGCAGAGCTGAGGTTTTTGCCTACTTTGACGGGAAAGAGGCGTCATGTTATGTATTATGTTTATTATCAGTACCTGGTCGACCGAGTTTCTCCCTATAATAGCCGCCTCGACATTAAAATATCGTCGGGTGAGTAAGCTATGCTACCCGCCAACAGATGGCGCTGTAGATTTTTGTCTAAAACGCAAATGCTTAAAATCATGGGGAAAACGAATTTTCAAAGGAAATTTCAAAAGAAAGACATGAGACCTAGCTAGATCGATTTTTCGCCCCCGAAAACTCCCGTATGGTAAATTTCATCGAAATCGTTAAAGCCGTTTTCGAGAAACCGATTACAAATATATTATATTTACAAATATTGCTCGTTTAATAGTATAGGATTACGTAATTATTTTTCTCAATCGAAAAGTAAAAACCTTCAGAAACAAAAGGTACGGGTTCCATTTTGGCGAATTTCCAACAAATCGATTGAACCCATTTATTGCAAGCAATTATCACTGAAATTCATTGTTTTGTCTCTCATAAATCCAAATAATACACAAACATAACATGTCTGTACAGTTTTGTTGTGCAACAAAAACCCGATCAGTATTATTTATTGACATCGGTATTAAATACTGACTCCTTTTCAACTTTGGGTCAAATCTTTCATGTGTAGCCATTTAATCTTTCCATTACCATTCGAAGCAGTGTTATGCTAATTTAATAGAATTTTTTAGTTACCAAAACTTTAAAGTTTAAAGTGTGGATAATTTTTGGGGGAGGCTCTAGTAACTACGCCACTAGAAAAAAACCGGTCAAGTGCGAGTCGGACTCGCGCGCCGAGGGTTCCGATATACCTATAGTATTTTTGGAAGCAATAAAGTCCATTTTCAGGACCGCAAAACTAAATTTGTTTGTAAAGGTTTTTTGCAGATTTCTGAAAAACTGTGCAACTTAGAAAGATCGTTTTATTTTTGCTGTAAAGTTTACATAAACCTCTGTCAACTGTAATTAATTCAGATTTTCCCTTACTCAAACTTCGGAGATAAGGGGGGGGGGGGGGGGGAATGGTATTTTTTTTGACATTTTTCATCATAACTTGAAAACTAAGAAACTTAAAAAAATACAAAAATATATTTTAAAATGTACAAGTAAAGCCCTTTCATATGATACCCCACTCGACCTAGTAGCGACAATTTGAAATTTGGCCCCCCCTATTTTGGCCCCCTTTACATTAATAATCATACTTTTTTCAAAAAATTTTCATGTGCAATTAAGTTGGGCAACTATATTCTAAAACTATTCCAAATTTCAGCTCGATAGCGTAAGTGGTTGCTGAGATATAGAGGTGTGACAGACAGACGGACAGACAGACAGACAGACAGACAGAGCGGCACCATAAGGGTTCCTTTTTTTTACCATTTTGGTATCGGAACCCTAAAAACGATAATCACCAAAATTATTTTATTATTTTTATGAATTATTTCAATCTTTAGGAAAACCTTCTTAATTTTTTAGTGACCGTTAACCAGTTACTATAACCCAGGGTTGGCCTGGATAATTATCGTGATAATTATCTTGATAATTACGTGTTGATAATTATCGTTGATAATACGAGTAACTGTTATTGTACAAAACAAAACGAAATAATATATATGTGTATCTAAACGCATGTTTTTTCATCACAATATCAAGCGTGTATCCAAACGAACGCCAAATGCCATTCATCTACAGGGGAATTCCCCTCACTGTTATTTGTTTTCGTGAACTGTAGTTTGTACGCTGCGACATTAAATAAAGAAAAACATTATGCCTGGAAAACTTAATCCAATATGGTGAAAGTTTGACTGCATTAAAACTAAAAATAGTGGTTTATGGGCTAGATGCAAGAAATGTAAAAGAGAAATGCAGGGAATCTTGCGATAAATGAAAATATATACGTTATTTGATTTGATAGTTGGATAATTATCGGATAATTATCAGAGAAAATAATTATCTTGATAATAGCCAACCCTGCTATTCAATGTTAAAAGTTCTTCCAAGCCGTATTTATTGAAAATTTTTCATACAACGCTTCCTCGAATTCTCGGACTATAGAACTCAATTCAGAAACATTTGAAACTTGAAGAGCCTCTAACGTAAATTCGTTGACAATTAAACTAGGAGATTAGAGATAATATTACCATTTAGAGAGTACATTATTGACATTATCGAATGTCAAGATCGTAGCAGGTGGAGGACTGTGGTCTCTGCCTGCCCCAACGGGAAAGAGGCGTGATGTTATGTATGTATCGAATCGAAAAAGCTGTGGTGTCAACTAAAGAGTATTATTCGATAGGGATTGGTGATTTACAGGCATTTTTGCAAAGCTTTTACTAAAGAAAACTCTGTTTAATCTATTGTTATCCCCATAAAGGAAAAAAAATTACGCGCTTAATTTTTTTTTCCTTCATGGTTATCCCCATCAAAGTCAGTCAAAATCGTTTATTCATTGTTGGATATTAAAATCTCTTAATGACGTCAACTAAACTACATCGCTTTACAAACAATGTGGCGCCATGGTGGGAAAAAAAGAAGCGACAATAAAAACCCACGCGCTCTTTTAAATATGTTTTGATAATATATAACAAACATAAGTCAATTTTAATTTTGAATTAGCCTGTTAGAACCGTAGCCTAATCCCATGGATTATTCTCTTCTAGTTATCTGATAATTTATAATAACCCTTCTTATATAATTTCTGCTTGATATGATAATAGTTTTGAATTTATCCAACGGTAAACTTTCAATATCAGTGGGTACCTTATCATAGAAGCGTATACATTGACTTTTATATGTTTTACTAATTTTGTGAACACGGCTGACATGAGAAGCAAGTTGATTCTTGTTTCTTATGTTGACACTATGCATGTCACAATTTTTCTCAAAGATATGTACATTCCGTTTAACGTATATTAAATTCTAATAAATGTATTTTGACATAAAAGTCAAAATGTTGATTTCTTTAAATTTCACATCCATTTTGAAGACAAAGAAAACATCAACATTACTATCTTTAACTCAGTTTCAGCTTTGAAGAAGTAGAATACTGATATTATTACTGATTTGCGCTGGTTGGCTGCGAAATTAGAAGACGGCTCCTTTGGTTAATGAAATATAATAAAAACGGTAAAACACACAGTAAATATAAAGTAAATCAAGTAGAGACCGAGAGACTGCCAAAACACTAATCAATGTCGTAATTTGGAATTTGCTTACGTCTAAGTTTAAATATACATATTTACAGAAGCCTGCCAGCATCAGGCTAGCAGGCAACCTCCGTCGTCGACATTCCCCCTCCTGGTGGCACGACCAGTGGCACCAAAAGTACTCCGACGGCGCAGGTTGCCCATCAGGCTCAGCGGATCGGGAGAGGTACGATCTTTCGCATAGGACGTCGTAAGACGCCACCTTGGGTTCGCACGTCTACCACACGCACGATCCCATCTCTCCCGGTCAGCTTCTGGGTGACCCGCCCCAACGGCCATACGTTCCGTGGCATGTTAGGATCAGCCACTAGCACCAGGTCTCCTACTTCTATTTCTGTTCTGGCTCCTGTAAAATGATGGCGTCGCAACTGAGGTAGATACTCGCGCACCCAACGATTCCAAAACTGAGTCGCCATGGCTTGAGATTTCCGCCACTCACGTCTTCCAAACTGGTCTGATGGATCGCAGCGTCCGACGGGAGCATCTACTGAAGAAGCGCCAATGAGGAAGTGATACGGAGTTAGAGCTTCTTCACTTCCTGGTTCCGTTGGAACGTAGGTCAGGGGTCGGGAGTTCAAAATTATTTCGACTTCCGCCAGGAGTGTTACTAGAGTCCATTCTTTGGGAGTGTTCTGGTTTAGAATTACTGCCAGACTTCTCTTCACGGACCCAATTAGTCGCTCCCAAGCACCTCCCATAGAGGGCGCTCCTGGCGGTATATTTTTCCATATGATGCCGCGCTGAGTTGAAAATTCGCTCTGTTCCTCCAGCAATGCTCGACGCAATTCATTAGCCGCCCCGTGAAAAGCAGTTGCGTTGTCGCTTGTGATTGTTGTTGGGCGGCCCCTTCTTGCAATAAAGCGGCGGAGCGTGTTTATCGCGGCATCTGTTGTAAGTTCATTCACAACTTCAAGGTGGACGGCGCGAGTTGACATGCATGTAAATAAGGCGACCCACCTCTTCTCGTGTCGACATCCAATCGTTACCATGAGGGGTCCAAAATAATCTAGACCGACGTGAGTGAACGGGCGAGTGTGATGGTCCAGACGCTCTGTAGGTAAGGTACCTTCCGGTGGGATGGGTGCGGTCGACGCTTTTCTTCTTCGGCAATATGTGCATTGGTGTGCCACGGAACGTATGACGTTTCGAAGGCCTATTACCCAGAACCTTTGGCGACATTCGTTGAGCACCGTCTCATTGTTCCCATGACCGAACTTGTCGTGTAAATATTTTATATAAAAACGTACTGCGGTGTCTCGGCCGGGAAGAATGAGAGGGTGTTTAACAATTTGTACGTTGTTAACGTTGTCAATTCGCCCACGCATCCGCAACAACTGTTCTTCGTCGATATAAGGGTTAAGAATTCGAATATTACATTTCAAAGGGAGAGAACTAGACCTGCGAAGAATTTCGTACTCCTCGGGAAACGTCTTCCTTTGAACTTGTCGCCAAATCATCTGCTCCGAAAGTTGTAAATCATCACAAGATAAAGTGACGTCATCGACAAGAGGAACAGAAGTTGCACCGGCTGCGTTTTGACGTCTGCGCTGTAACAACAATGCGCCAAATGTATACACATTTGCAGTAGAGCGTAAGAATCGACTCCAGCTGCTGAATCGATTCACATCTGGTAGAGGGATGTGAAGCGGTTCGGCCGGCTCCACGATAAGTCCTACAAAATTTCTGAGTTCTCCGCACTCATAGATAGAGCGCCAGTATGCGACAGCAACGTAGGCTGAGTCGCTGGCGTCACAAAAGGTATGGAGCTCTAACCTAGCGAGCGCGCCAGAAAGGAAGTAGCAGCGAGGCACTTTCAGAGATTCGATATTAGTAAGGGCCTCGTACCACCCCCTCCACTGGCGACACTCGCTGGGTGAGAGCTCTTCGTCCCAACTTTTCTTTGTCCGCCACGTTTGTTTAAAAAGTATTCGACCGTGAATAGTAAGTGGGATCAGAATGCCCAATTTGTCGAATATTTTCATTAGATCACTTAAAAACGATCGTCTAGTAAGTTTGATAGAATTTTGGGTAATCGAACTTTTAAACATAAAATTGTCTGATTTTGGTAACCAAAACATACCCAAAATTCGGAGACCGGTATCAAATACGTTCGATCGCCACAGTAGACCAACTTCAAACCGCCCATTTGGTAGCCGTCGCGTGGTCTCGTTTAATATATTTAGCGCGCGTTTCTCAGACTCCGTATAAGGATCCGCTTTACAAACTCCTAACGATTCCAATTTGTAATAATCTCGAATCAAAACATCTAGTTTGGTATCGTCAAAAGTTTGTAGTGTAACGTTGTTAATTAGATAAGGTTCTAAGTTAACTTTTGTGTTCCCGCCAAAAAGTACCCAGCCCAATTGTGTCTTTGATGCTATGGGTTGTGAAAGAGTTCCGATACGATTTTCCGTTGATAAAAGTGCATGCCAATTATTTGCACCGATTAAAACCTTTGGGGTCGCCGAAACATAGTAAATTTGTGGAAAGAGGTCTGAAAAGTAATTTAGTTTATCTATATCCTGGTGTTTGATTGACTGTGTCGTCAATGTCAGGTTTGGCACGGTATGGACGTTTGTCAAACTTATTATGTCAGATGAATGTTTACCTTTCAGCTCTACAGAAAAAATGAATGATTTTATGCTTGATTTTGTTCCTGTAACGCCTTCGAGACTGATCTCTGTTGGTGTGCCCTCTGCACCAATCTGTTTTGCAATGTCCGTATCCATCAGTGTAGCGGTGGAGCCATCGTCCAAAAGTGCATAAGTATCAACTGTGGCTTTCGGTCCGAAGAGCGTTATGGGAACAATTTTCAGGTATACTGGCTGAAAACTAGGAATGTTTGTAGTATATACAGGGTTGGCGGTCGCGGACGGCAAGGAAGGTGATACGGCAGCAGATGTGGTTCCAGACTGTGAGGGGATGGGTTGTGATGATGATGATGTCGGTATGGTTGTTGTGTTGTGACACGGTTGCATAGGCCTTTCGTGCTCTACTGGTCTCTCTTTGTGGAGTAGCCTATGATGAGGTTTCTTGCATAGACTGCACGGTTTTGCCTTGCAAGTGCGCCACCGGTGGTTGTCTTTGAGACATCTTGCACATACCTTGTGGTTCATCACCCACTGCCATCGATCATCTACAGACAAGGCAGTAAACTTATCGCACACCTTGACTGAATGAGCTTTCTTGCAGTAGAGGCAAGATATTATTTCTGCTGCTGGTATGTTATGTTGCTTCGGGTTACTAAGACCCACTGCTGGACTAGGCCTAGGTGGGATAAAACCACTGGTCCCTTCTCTTGGGAAAGTAGGAGGTGAGAAAGAGAAAGGCTGTGTTGGGCCAAACCTTAAACTCCTATCAGCTTCTCTAGTTAGGAATTTACCTAAAACTTCTAGGCGAGGAGCCAGAGGATGGGCAGCCTCATAGTCAGCAGCATAGTCCTGCCATCTTGCTAATAACAATGGTGTTAATTTGCCTAATATACACTGAAACAATTCAGGTGAAAACAGATAGCCAAATTCTTTCATAAAATTTATTGTTGCCAAAAAGTTATTTAATTTACATGCCAAAATATTTAAATCACGACCGAAAAATTCAGAATTTAGTTTCGGAGAGATTTTTAAAATATTAAGTTCGTAATTTATAATTATTTCGGGTCTGGCGAAGCGCATGCGAAGTGTGTCGATTATACATGTAGGGTCCTCGGCAGTATAAAGTAAGGACGCAACTGCTTCGCGCGCCTCGTTATGGAGGCTTAGCCTTAACCTATTCAGGTTCTCAGTTGGCGAGAAATAATTCTTAGTATCATCGTACTGACGCTTGAAAGCTAGCCATTCGTGCGGATTTCCAGCGAAGGTAGGCAGCGATGACACTACTGCTGGCTTCCTCGTAGCGGCGGTGATCTGCTCCCTCGTTAGGCTTGCGATAGCCTGGGCCAGAGCCAACACGCTGCTGTTGGAGTCAGGGTGGACGTTGGTGGGCTGCGGTGGAGGCGGTGGGGCATCGTTTGCCTCCCACTCGCGTTGTACATCACACAACCAATCTGTAAAACGTCCCGGCCCATCTCCGGGACTCAAAGGTACTTGATTAACTAAATTAGTATGAGTGAGTGGTAGAGGGCGATTAGCGGGTGAAGAGGGCTCATTTGGTGGTAGAGGGGTTGGCTCGGTAGCAGGGAGCTGTGGGTTAGTCGTGTCGATGACTACGACGGGAACAACAGCGATGCTGCCTGCAGTTGAGCCGATGGCGGCTAGTTCCGCCTCATACTCTGCCTCCAAGGCTTTCTTCTTAGTTTCCGCCAGCTGCTCCTCTAGGTCTGCCAAGCGGCGGAGGTGACGGGCCTCTGCTGCCTTCCTGGCACTTAAAGTAGTTCGCTCACTTACCCTGGTACTGTGTGAAGTGCGGGAGGCATTATCTGCCTCACCACACTGTGCCTTTGTCTCGGAGCGTGTCTTCATTTTCAAATTTTGATATGTAAAATTTTGAATTTCGCAAGAAAACACGGATCGAAAGGACCAAAAATATTACTGATTTGCGCTGGTTGGCTGCGAAATTAGAAGACGGCTCCTTTGGTTAATGAAATATAATAAAAACGGTAAAACACACAGTAAATATAAAGTAAATCAAGTAGAGACCGAGAGACTGCCAAAACACTAATCAATGTCGTAATTTGGAATTTGCTTACGTCTAAGTTTAAATATACATATTTACAGAAGCCTGCCAGCATCAGGCTAGCAGGCAACCTCCGTCGTCGACAGATATGATGAAAGTTGATTGTAACAGTTGAAAGTGTTAAGGACACGTGAACACTTGTACCTAAGTACTGTATTTCAAGTAAAGGCATTCTAAACTTAGTTGTTACGGCAAGGTTACCAAGTTGTCCAAAAGCCTAGTGAGTAGAAATTTTTAAAATAAAAAAATCTGGCGGTCTATTCGGTATCTGAATCGTGTCTGCCATATGCGAACCATTTCCTTAGCAACATGAATTCCCGCGCAAAGCCCGGAGGAAGTACGCAAATAGTTTTGGCTTTTCCGGGCTTTTCCGGGCTTTCTAATATTTGGTAAATCAGAGAAATGCAGTAAGTCGTGACACAGAATATTTTATATCAACTGACATGCAAAAACAGACAAGTCATTAGTAAAAAAAAGTATTTCCAAAAAACTTCCAGCTAGGGTGTTTAAAGTAAAAATAGGTCGAATAAAATAGTTCGCACTCGGTTCGCATATGGTAAAAACGTTTCCGCTACCGTAATAGTGCAGCTTATCTTAATATATCATATCTAACGCAAGTTTTCAATTCATACATTTCACGATTATTATTTTGTTGTGAAGAAAATAATAGGTCTTTACCTATGAAATTGCCGTTTTGTATAGCGAATTTTAGGTAAACTCAATTTTGAGTACTAACATTTTTGCATTTTTTGTAGAAATTAAATATCCAACTTTTTTATCTTTTTAGCATGATTGGGAAGACATTAAGCTAACAGAAGCTTAAATTTAATTTTTGAAATATATTATCTGTAAAAAAGTATAACAAATCTAATGATGAAATCGGATGACATTGAGGACGAACAATTTTCGAACATTTTGTTTTGTATATCAAACTAAAAATAAAAACTTTATTTTGTGCGTAAATTGATAACCTTGAAGTCAACTTTCAAATACAGGGTGTTAATTTGATTGCGTGCCATAGCTTAAGGGGTGGTTCAGTAACGATACAGAAACTAAAAAAAAAATATTTAAAAAATCCTACTAAAAAAATTTTTAACTCCATCTAAACTAAACTAACGCGGAGGGCAATGACCGCGCGAATGGGTGCGCTATCAAAAGCCCCCGAAAGAGTTTCAGTTATGTATGTAGTCGTCATGGAGATCTTTAGGGGCGGCTTATTTCCAGCGGTGGACGTCTTTCGGCTGTTATGATGATGATGTGCCTACCTTATTCACTGATACTCGCGAGCTTAAGTTTCAATGCAGTTTTAGTTTTTTTTTCAGTAGGATTTTTTTATATATTTTTTTGTGTTCCTTTATCGTAACTGAAACACCCCTTAAGCTATGGCACGCAATTAAATTAACACCCTGTATAAGACAAATGAAAAAAATTGCTTTAGGATTAAAGGAATAATGATCTCATTAATCTGTAAGAAAATTTCGACAATTTCATAGGTAAAGACCTATTAATGTTGTGTGACCCTTTATCAGTAAGTGCGACTGTATTTCCTTTTTGAAGCGAACAAAATAATATTATATTAAGGTTAAATTGTTTTTATCGAGGTAGGAAAGCTTTTGCAAATAATTTTGATTCGTAAATTTTGGTCATCTTGAGCGAGAGATCAGTTATTTTGTATAATGTTATTTTCTTGAGAAAGTTTTCAGAGCCATGAGTAGAATCCACAGAGTAATTGTTAAAATAATTTATAGTACACTATATACTTGGCTGTATGTATTGATTGTCTTTGCATTACTTTTTTGATAAAAAGTAAGGTAAGACAATCTCTTTCTCTCTCTCTCTGATCTCTCTCTCTCTCTTATGGCCGCCGTCCCGAACACAGTCCTGTTCATTAGAAATACAAAAATAATCTTATTTAATATCATCGTTTTTAATCAAAGTGTTTATGTACTTTTTACTATAAATAAATTGATATTTGTTGAGAGTATTTGTCTCTATTATTTACCACCTCTGAGCTTCATCACGATCCACGCCTTCTGGACAGTAATTCGTCACAAGTTATAGAAGCGTCGTTCTCTTAATTTGGTAGGGTTATTTTGAATATTTCATAACGATTGATGATGATGTGACTTGCGACTTTGGACATGCTGGCAGATGTCATCCCATAGTAAAATAATTTAGCACGGTTTATAATCCGAGCTAAGCAAGGAGTTCCAATTTCCTTGGTAGAAAATGCATTCTTGTACGCTAATTTAAAAACCAGTCAAGTGCAAGTTGGACTCGCGCGCCGAGGGTTCTGATATACATTTAGTATTTTTGGAAGCAATAAAGTCAATTTTTAGGACCGCAAGACTAAACTTGTTTGTAAAGGTTTTTTGCAGATTTCAATAAGTAAAGCCCTTTCATATGATACCCCACTCGATCTAATACCGTCAATTTGAAATTTTGCATTTTGCCCCCTTTACATTAATAATCATAATTTTTTCACGTGAAATTAAGTTGGACAACTATATTTTAAAACTATTCCAAATTTTAAGTCGATAGCATGAGTGGTTTCTGAGATATACAGGTGTGACAGACAGACAGAGAAACCGGGGCACCTTAAGGGTTCCTTTTTTTACCATTTTGGTATCGGAACCCTAAAAACTAAAAAAGTTAAACACTTTCTAAAAAGTTCATTGCTGGACAATGAGCTCTTTCCCATGATTTCACAGAATATATGTGTATTTTTGGGTGAACATAAATAATTATTAAAAAACATCCACAATTAATAATTTCTCCACTTATAACTTTTTTGAAATCATATTTTGTAACAGTTCTTTTGGGTATATCCTCAATCCTCATCTTCTAATCGAACTACTACAAAAGTGAAACTAGACAATGCCTTTTAAACAATCAACTCACAGTATAATACAATAGTCAACTCTACTGTATCTAGATTCAGATGTGTATCTAATCCATACATCAATGATACAAGCATGAAACGTAATGTAATTTCCCTTTTAGTGATATATGACAACAGCCCACATATTGGCTTGTTATGTAAAATTATTCACGTTGTTTTGGTGGAGTCTCGATTGGGCTGTGAACTTTGATTTATTGTACTTCTTTATTATGCATGTGTCAAAAGATATAACACATCAAATTACTTACATTATAAGAGCCAAGTGCGTGTCGGGCCACGCGCAGTATAGGGTTCCGTTGTTTCTTTGGGATTTTTTCGCAAAACAGGTTTTGATTAAGTATTTCGTAACGTTCATGACATAAATATTTATTCATGATTACAATTTTAACATAAAAAATAGTCTAAGCAGACATAAATACATAAATATTTTACCTCGCGAGGTCCTAGCGCCTATAGATAGATAGATAGATAGAAACTCTTTATTGCACACAAATTAAGAGTAATTGCGTAAGAAACCTTATATCTAATTGCGCGCAAAGGCGGCCTTATTGCTTAGAGCAATCTCTTCCAGGCAACCTTAGGACTGGGAATCGCTGAGATGGACACGAGTAGTGCAGAGTTTGCTTAACTAAGTTAGACTAATTTGAAAATAAATTAGGTACATAAAATCAAACAATAAACTTATTTACCAAAATACTTAAATACAGACATAGAATAAATAAATACACATATATACGCCTATTTGCTATTGCTATTTTTATTATATCCAGTTTTTCAGCTATAGGTCATTAACTTGTGAAGCCTACTTAGATGTGATAGTTTTCCTTTTAATTTCATCATATATACTACTACTGTGAATTTTTTCACATTTCCGATAACAACCATTTAGCTGGTAGGGGAGGGACACTCGCCTCCTACAAAAAATTGCGCTTTTAAGCTAAATATTTCGAAAACGGATCCCTAAATCGAAAAATGAAAATTTTAAGAACCTATCTAAAGACATCCCACACGATGGGGTAGACAAGAAAAAAATTTACCCCCACTTTACTTGTAGGGGAGGTACAATTAAAAAAATGATTTTTTCACGTTTTTATTGTACCCCTTTGTCGGAGTGTATAAAACGTATACCCATACCAAATTACAGCTTTCTAGTACTAAGGATCTCTGAACTAAACCGCGGACAGACAGACAGACGGACATGACGAAACTACAAGGGTTCCTTTTTGACTACGGTACCCTAAAAATCCATGGTATTGGACTAAGGTTCTTACAAGATAATCAAAGTTTAATTTGACTTATGTTTTTTTACGAGTACCTAGAGCATGAAACCTTGTATTTCAAACATTCTACGAGTATTATTGTCGCTTCTTTTGATACTACGTGACGCTGTAATGCCTGCAAAACGATGGAACTTAATTGACGTTATTAATTGGTAATATCCTATATTAAACTTTTGAGTTTTTTTTTGCCTGTCTCTCTCGTTTGATCCGTGGGACGACGGCTAAAAATAGTACCTACCCCACTCGGAGGATGGGAGGATGGGCATCATAAACCGTAACACCATCAAGTTACGTTCACTAACCAGAGCGGTCCTATTGTATCAGCCGAGACTCTAACAAGCGTAGTGATTATGGTACATTATTTCCAAATATACAACATACATTTTCCTTCTAATTCTGAAATTTTTATGGTATCTTTCAATGATGTAATTTTCCCTGACTTTCATAGCCGGAGTTTTCTTTGAGTATACGAAGAAGTTACATAGTAGACATAGTTTGAAACATAATTAAAAATTTTGAATTAATGAAATGCCAAAATATATTTTTCGATAATATTCTACCAAAATCAAATTAATTAATTATCAATTTTCTTCTAAGACTATGATTTCTTTAGATTTTTACTTTCGAGCGGAAAAAGAAGTTTTTCAAATTTTCTCAAAAATGTGTTCTATATCACTTATACATCATAAAAAACAAGTCTCCCAAAAATGTCCGTCCGTCGGTCGGTCTGTCAGTCACGCTTTGGCCTAGCGGCTAAACGAATGGTCCGATTGACACCATATTTTGAATTTAGGAGTTTTATGCAAATCCATCGAAGGGTTCCGAGTGGTTTCCTTCTGGCTCTCATTTTGAGGGTAGCTGTCATACAACGAAAATGAAAAATTGTAATTTTCTCAAAAACGACTCATAGAATCTTGATGAAACTTTGCATGACCAAGCATCTCCATGTAAGATATCATGCACCAGTAACAATTGATCTGTGTAATTTCATATAAGGGGTGTTCCTGTACCACCAAAACGTAAATATGTGATTTACCCAAAATTGGTTCCATTGAGTTTATTAAAATTCTCTATAATATTAATCCTGGATTGGTTGTCTACCTGACTGATTTTTTTAAATAAAATTTAGTACACAGGGTGTACGAAAAACTGAAAGGGCTTGCTCAGTAGACCAAACTGAACAATTATCCATAAGGAACATGTTTAGGGAAATTAAAAAAATGTGCATGCAAGTATCCTACGGTAGTATCCATTGATCTGTGAAAATTCATATAAAGGGTGTTCCAGTACTACCGAAAGTTAAACATGTGATTAACTCGAAATCGTTTGAAGTTTGTTTGTTTTAATGTTTGACAATTTGAATTCTGAATTGATCTGTATATTTCATTCGAACATTTTTTTGGAAAAACGTAAATAAAAGTTTGTATTTCCATACTATGTGTATGGCATTACAAATTTAAGTTTGCGGTTGATAGTTTTTCTTGAGTATTGCGAGAAAGTAAGTGCAGTGCTGCTGTACCATTTATTTAATTTCGAGCGGAGCGAGAAAGGTATTGTATTCGTGAAAAAAAAAAGTTTTTCCAATTTTCTCTAAAATGTGTTCTATATCACTTATACATCATAAAAAAACAAGTCTCCCGAAAATGTCCGTCCGTCGGTCGGTCGGTCCGACACACGAACATGTGTTGGGAAATTAAATAAATCTCCATGCAAGTATCCTACGGTAGTATCCATTGATCTGTGAAAATTCATATAAAGGTTGTTCCAGTACTACTAACAGTTAAACATATTGTGATTTACTCGAAATCGTTTGAGGTTTGTTTGTTTTAATGTTTGACAATTTGAATTCTGAATTGATCTGTATATTTTATACGTATTTTTTTTTGGAAAAACGTAAATAAAAGTTTGTATTTCCATACTATGTGTATGGCATTACAAATTTAAGTTTGCGGTTGATAGTTTTTCTTGAGTATTGCGAGAAAGTAAGTGCAGTGCTGCTGTACCATTTATTTTTTTTGCGAATGATGTTTTGTATCTTACAAAATATCATTTAATTTTTCACGTAATTCATAATTTCAATAAAAATTATCTGATTTATGATGAAATGAATAAAATGTTCATCTTAGTCTTACACCGTTTTTTACAAATTGTTTTAACGATGTCGGCAAACCTAATCTAGGGTGATGATGAAGGGCACAAATTTTTACACAGATCGACTGCTATCTGCCCTCCAAAACTCAGTGAGCGAACCAGACCCAACCCTAGGCTTTGCCAAGTTAAGCTTTTAGTCAGCTAATTGAATAAAACAGATTTTCAATTATTAGAAAATTGTGTCTTCTTAAAAATATTTTTCTTCTGTGTCCAGGTAACGGCTACATCCCTACTTCGAGTCTGCGTGAGATTCTTGCAGCTTTGGATGACCAGCTCACTCCTGATCAACTCAACGAGATGATCGCTGAGATAGACACTGATGACTCAGGGACGGTGGACTTTGATGGTGGGTTGTGTTCACTTAGGCTGGTATTGATAAGTCTCTCTCAAGTCTGAGTTTGCACTCAAGATGTATAATTTGAATGTGTTAAGTACATCTTGAGAGAAATCTCGAGAGCAATACGACCCTTAGGCTTCCATACTCAGTCATCAAAACTGAACAACTTTCTTAAAGAAACATTAAGTTGAAAAGCTAAAAAGAAAACATTGACTCCCCTCCCCATAAGTGGAGTAGCTTTGTATGAAACGAACTATTTTCTTTTTTTTAGACTCCCATTTGTTAAAGTTCTAAATACGAAAACGGAAACAATATCAAAAACATTGCCATTCCTACAACATAACAGTTGCGTAATATTTATAAATGCAATTGTCTACAATAAGGTAATATAATTTTTAATACGATAAACATCTTGATTTCCATTGAAAATTTGCAAATATGAGTAAAATATTCACGCCGACCGAAATAATTAAGGCAGCGTACGAAACTCAAGAGGACTCTATTGCCAAAAAAGTGGAGGTGTTCTAGTGCTCTACTACTACGACAAAAGCAAACAAATTCGGTACGTTATTTTCTTAATGTTTTTTATGGTCGTAGAAAACGTAATGTATGCCACTGATGGCAAACTAGTCATTGCACTCATGTTACAATGACTATCTTTACTTGACAGTGGCATAAACTACTATTCCACGATTGAAAGAAATCTTAAGAAATCCCCTTTCTTATACAAACTTGGGTCCACATATATGTTTTTGTATTTTGTTAAACCTGTGCTGTCCCACTGCTGGGCAAAGGCCTCACGTTTCCACTCTTCCCTATTGATTGCTTGATTCACTAATATGTAGAAAGATTACAATTTACTGTGATAAGAGGTCGCCAGTACCGAAAGCAAGATTCACAGATAAAGTTTTGAGTGCTGGTGAAACGTTGAAATTTTCAATTTTTTGTGGCTTTTGAGAACTCTGATGTTACTCATATATCTGCGCCATTAAATTGCCACAAATTAAAATTTAATTACTTTTCTTTTTTACAGAATTCATGGCGATGATGACTGGAGACTAAATTTTTGAAGTTATTTTCAAAACGTAACTATCACATGCACTATTTAAACAAATAAATGTAATTTCTAGTCATTTCAAAATAAACCAAAAGTAACCTTTTTTAAGTCTTTTATTCAGTGCCAATATTTCATTAAAAGTTCTAAGATAAAATCTTCTTTCTAGGTCGTAAAAGATATAATGAACGGGGTGATGGCAGTTCAGTTAAAAGCTTAAGTAACTATTGGAAATACTATCTTAATTGTTTTATCTTTGAAGTCAGGCTTTTTAACTTTCAACTGTAGTAAGAAACAAAGTACGTGACGACTTTCATAATTAAGAAGTATATTCAGGGTACGGGTATTGGAGTCACACGCCATACAAAAATAAATGAAAGATTGACAATTTAAATTAGTTTTTTTTTATTGAAAATGGGCTTACTCTTGACCTCGATCTAGTCTTGAAGACAGAGATGAGGTCGACGATGGAACGAGCTTGCCCAGAAAAAGCCTATTCACTCGCGTCTTGAATAGATTCGGGTTATATGAACTCGGGAACACAGACGCAGGTGGAGAATTCCACTCTTTAGCCTTGCGCATTATAAAAGATGTTTCAAAGCGCTTTGTGCGAATGTGTGAAACTATAATATCGTTAAGTTAGATACACTCCCTGTAAAATTCTTACAGTAGGTAACTAGTTACGTAAACTACGAGTCATATCATGAACTTTTTTTTACTTTTTCTTTCCCGCAGTCAAACTGTTGAAACAGTTTTGCGGGGCATTGTTTTATTATATTTTTAATATTTAAGTGTAATATTATTGTCCCGTGTGGTGCCGGCAAAGAATAGTACCAACCCTTACATACCCGTGGATGTCGTAAGAGCCGACTAAGGGTTATAAACTGGAGGATGGGCAGCAGCATCCTCCTTTGAATTTAACATCTTACTTACTGCGGTCACCTACAACCGCGGACCATGGTGCCAGCCGTAACGCTAACAAGCGAGGTGACTATGGTACTTCCCCTCTACATTTTTCCAGCAAAAGCTAGAATTCTAGAGGGAGCTCCCTGTCCTGTAGTGGACGTTTCATGGGATGTTATGATGATGATGAAGTGTAATAATTTAATAAATAAAAAAAGGGAGCTAAAAATATCTACGACTGGAAAGGGACCTCTACTAACATTTTCACCGCTTAGTTTGGATTATTTTAGAGAGGATGTGCACAAACAGGAGGGAGAAATTTGTGACTGCAGCAGTAGCGAAGGCAAAAATAATCAGGTGCCCATTCTCTGGTGCAACATAACTATGATCCATTTTTTTTCCCGCTTACCAACACATTTTGCTGCTATGTAAAAAGCAATCGTCTAAAGTTGTCAGAAAAAACAAGTTTGTAAAACAATGTTATTCGTTCCGTCAAATATACTCTGTTTTCAGTGTCATGGCTGCAAAATGTGTTGGTAAGCGTTGGAAAAAACGAAAAAAATGGATTATAAGTCAGCGTTCACGATATCTATGGGCAGAGATGGAAATGGAAAACATTCAAAAATTAGAAGAAATTAGTTCTGTTAAAATATGATCTTAATTAAATTCAAACGACACACACATTAAAAACGTCATACAAAGAAAGTGCTTTATATACTGATATACAAAATCATCATGAACATCGAACACAAAAGTGTGATAAAAGCCTCGATCACAGAATAAACTGCGATTTACATGCAATTTTTTTTCAGTAATGTTCATAGTATGCAAAATTAACATAACAATCTAATTATTTAGAAATGATACAAAATAATAGAAAATAAATTTAGATAATAATTTACATTTGATGTAGAAATTCATTATATATTTATTTTATTATAGTATTTTATCTTTTTGTATGGCGAGAACTCCAATGACAGTTCATCTAAGCTTAAGCATTTTAACAGCATTATTTCCAAAAATGTCTTTAAAGTTGAATAATGAGAATAGCACGTGCCTCTCATTTCTCCGTTTGACTTGAAATTATTAAGCTTAAAAATTCTGAATCTGCCCAAATCGACATTTGCAGCTACGAAGAAAGTGCCTCTAAGATACCTAATGATGATAAAAATCCTTCACACACAAACTTGTTTACACTATTAAACGAGCAATTTTTGCAAGTTTCTCGACAACGGCTCTAACGATTTCGATGAAATTTATCATACGGGGATTTTTCTTACAGCGCCATCCGTTGGTCAGCGTTGGTTGAGATTATACAAAGTGAAGCTCGGTCACCAGGTGTAGTGCCGAGTATGAAACGAGAAATATTTGTGTATATTTTTAATCGGTTTCTCGAAAACGGCCCTAACGATATCGATGACTTTTATTATACTGGGGTTTTCGGGGGCAAAAAGTCGATCTAGCTAGGTCTCATGTCTGGTAAAATTAGTTTCCTCCGTTTTTCTTTATGTATGTATGTATGTGTAGTGTGTTTCAAAGATGAACATTTCTTGAAAATAGTGGTGTGGTGACTCGGGTTTCAGAAACCCCCGCAGAGACATCTGTTAGTAAAGCCAAAGCTCGGTCGCCCAGGTACTGACCATTTAAATACGAGTACCTATATTTTTTCTTTGATTCAGAATTCCTATTTGTATGTATCCTATACTATTAAATGAGTCCATTGCCATCCAATGCTGCAACGCGGCTAGTGAGTGTCATGGGCACCTTTGCGACTGGCACGATTCGGGGCGGACTGTTCGACTAGATGTCCGTCCAGTTAGGACATTGTTTATTTTTTGTATTAAATTTTTTGACATTGGTTTTATTTATATTGTAATTAACTTTTATGAATAAACTATATTTTGTTATTAAACGAGCAATATTTGTATATAGGTTGACTTTTGATTGGTTCTTGATAGTAAAAGATATGCATGTACTAATGAAACTGAACATTTTTTTCCAAGGAACAGGTCGAAATATGAAAATCCAAATTTGACCTCCCATACAAAATGCGTTATCAGCTGATGCAGTTTCTATGAGAGGTCAAAACTTAATTTTCGTTTTAAGACCTATGTTCCTTGGGGAAAGTTCTTTAGTATCATGAGTACATGCATACCTTTTTCTATCAAGAACTAATTAAAAGTCACCCTATATGTATAAACCCTCTAACAATTTCTATGAAATTTACTATCCGGGGATTTTCAGGGGCAAAAAGTCGATCTAGCTAGGTTTCATGTCTGGGAAAATTGGTAAAAATTGTTTTTGAGCATTTCATTTGATCCTTTACTTGTATGAAAACGTACGACAGAATATAGACCGGCCGGTTATTTTTGCCTGTGAGAACCGACCTACGTACTTTCATCACTAAAATAAAAACACAATAGAACCTATTATGGTGGATCGGGTATTTTTCACTACTTTTCACTTTCTTCCCTATCTAAAAACGATAGTAACCAGCTTGTGTGTGAACAGGCTCTTATTTGCATAGTATCTTGTATCTCATATGTATCTTTTGCTCGTAACAAACACAAAGTAAGATTCTCTAATTAAGCGGGAACCAAGAACGTTGCGGTTTTAATATATAGGAAACTACGTATACAATCTACGTACAAAGTTAGTAGCTTTGTCGACGTTCTAAGAAAGTAGGACGTTAAGAGATATACCTAGAGTAAGTTTTATTAACATTTGTAGCATGCCTATACAATTTTTTGTTGTATATCTGATGTTTTCCCCAACGGGAAAGAGGCGTGATGTTATGTATGTATCTGATGTTAAGTAATGTTGACGATAGGGATTTTGAGCATTTCTTTTTTGTTTCAAGGTTTATTTGGCTGCAATATCGATCCTTAAGTCTTTACAATTTCGTTTTTTTTGGACTGAAGTCTCTATAGGGTAACTTTTTTTTGTTCTTGATAGCAGATTATGTGCATGTGATTACGAACAACTTACCGAAAGAGACATGAGTCAAAAAACAGTACTTATTTGGCCTCTCCATAAATAGTAAAATTTATGGCATGACTAAAATTTCCTCTCGTTTCCCTACGTCCTACGTATGTGTCTTTGGGAAAAACTCTTTTTGTTACACATTGTATAATTTAATTATTTTCCTTTTCAAGACGTAACTAGAGGCACAATATTGTATTTAATTTTATTTTTTAAGTATCTGTTTATAGACTCTGTTTACGATATTATATAATCATGTTAAGTAATGAAACTGTAAGTCTGCAAATCTAGTCTATTAGTATAATGTACAACTGTAATGAGACTGTCTGTTTCGAAATTTAAACAAAAGATTTTGTAGTCATGAGTACATGCATATATTTTCCTGCAGTTCCGGCAGTTTGTACTGTTTTTGAATAAATATATGATGATGATGATGATTGAGGTCAAGAGTAATCCCATTGACAATAAAAAAAAAACTGTCATTTATAACCGATTGCTAAAAAGCTATACCAACATCTAACTCCACTACACAGAAGTTAACGAGACGTAACTGGAGACTTCTTAGAATTAGGAGATCTGTCACCCCAGAAACTTGATTGTTTCAAGCACTTTTCTCTTGAACTTGTCAGGAGAAGGCTGGGTCGGAAACATGAGATGTCGTTTGCGCTACTCTTTTTTATAAAGTGATTTTGATTTTCGCTTGATAGTTAGTCTATATTTTGTAACTGCTAGGTAAAGACCTCCAGTCACTAAATAGGCCAGCCATATGTTACATTCGAAATTGCAATCATTGCGGTAAACTTGCATTTTTGGTATGTTGTTTGGGTTCACATATAAAGTATTTACCCAGGATTGCAGCAGTTTAAAATTCACGGGCGCCGACTTTGTGCAAAAGAAACGACAAAGGAAGGCTCTTACGAGAAAGGTCACTATGATTTTTTTAAAGTGTACAAAATTTCTGACAGTTTGAGCCCTGATTCAATTTTCTAGATCTAATAGCTCCCAAGATACAGGGCTCTCAATGTTCTCCATTTTTCCCAAAAAGTTGAAAAATTGGAAATGGCAATTTTTTTACCAAAATATCAGTTATCATGAGGTATCTACGGGGAATTAATGGGAAATGAAGTTGTAGCAAATTTAAATATGTTTATCTTGAGGCTGAAGGTACGTCCTTAGGCGTGATAGTTGGTTCAATGACGACCATAAACCAAACAAACCTAAAATCAAGTGTTAAGGGGAAGTTATAATAAAATGACTACGATTATTATCTATTTGTTAATTATCTATTATCTAGTTACATATAATGCTAATCTAACCAATAGGGCCCAAGAGTATCAATATCAACTTTGACAAGGGGGTCACTCAAAATGATGATCTTGTCGAGAACTATCATTTGTCCCTACAAACTAGTAGCCTAGGATTGCTAGTTTCTAAGATATGACATTTTTTGTTTTGGCAGCTGTCACTCGAAATGAAGATCTTGTCGAGACCTATTATTTGTCCCTACAAACTAGTAGTCTAGGATGGCTAGTTTCCAAGATATGACCGTTTCCGTTTTGACAGCTGTCACTAAAATGAATATCTTGTCGAGAACTATCATTTGTCCCTACAAACTAGTAGTCTAGGATTGCTAGTTTCCAAGACATGACAGTTTTAGTTTTGACAGCTGTCACTCGAAATGAAGATCTTGTCGAGACCTATCGTTTGTCTCTACAAACAAGTAGTCTAGGATGGCTAGTTTCTGAGATATGACCATTTTCGTTTTGACAGCTATCACTCGAAAGGAAGATCTTGTCGAGACCTATTATTTGTCCCTACAGACTAGTCGTCTAGGATGGCTAGTTTCAGAGATAAGACCATTTTCGTTTTGACAGCTGTCACTCAAAATGTGAAGATCTTGTCAAGACCTATCATGCAAATATATATTTTCTGTTTGCCACCTCGCAGGGTAGTAAAGCCAGCAGCTCCGGGTTGAACATCAACCCCCTCAACACCTGCACGACATACTCGGCTAGTGCGAAGCACCGCCGTGCCTCCAGATTGTTGGATCACACCATGGCCGAATCCAGGGTATGGCACGGCCGCCAGCCACATTGTACTAGTTTTATATTTACACACAGATTACAGGGTTCCCTGTTTGAAAGTTACAGGCACGACCCGCTCATGCCCCGTGTTTTATGAATGGAAGCTTGGAAGTGATGCTGGCTAATCGAAGTCGAATTCATATCTCTAATTGCTCAGCGTTCTGGAACATGGGCTGAAACTGCATATAAAAGCCTTGCAACTGAAAAAAACGCTACTCTAGTCTTCAGCGTAGAATAACCTTTACTCACCTACTGCGAGGTCTTCAGTCTGAAATCTACAACTACTAAAAAAGGCCTGATCCGATGCCGAGTTGAACTCGGGACGCCTTATCAACATTTTCTGGCTTTCCTTCAAGTTCTTCACATCAAAGCTACCTTCTTTGCACACCGTCACTTGGCTGGGCCTCCGCCTTTTGTCGCCCGCCAATGACTCCAGCTCTTCATCATCTTACGTCACCACCTACGCCTCAAAGACCGGAAGACAGAAGACCGTCTAGCTTAGGGCCAACCCGCGGCTAGGTAGGGCCATGCTAGGTCAGTAGGTTAATAGGAACCCTCTTTTGCCCTCTTTTATAATAAACCCTCTATTCCCTCTTTTATCTCTTTATTCGATCTTCGTAGCGACCCTAAGGGCGTTACGTGACACCCGTAGATACCTAATATTTTGGTCAACTTTTTGGAAAAAATGGAGAACATTGGGAGCCCTGTATCTTGGGAGCCATTAGACCTAGAAAATTGAATCAGGGCTCAAACTATCAGGAATTTAGTACACTTTAAAAAAATCATAGTGACCTTTCTCGTAAGAGCTTTCCTATGTCGTTTCTTCTGCACAAAACTAAAAAAAGTGAAAAAAAAAAATGGCGGTTTTTCAACAAAAACTCACCGCCCGTGCATTTAAAACTGCTGAAAATCTGGATAAATACTATCTAGTTGGACCCAAATAACATAACAAAAATGCAGCTTTACCACAACCTAATACATAGTATCCCATGAAATATTCAGGGGTCACGGAAGACCAGCGCTACAGCAGCGCAAGGTGCTGTAGCATACGCTGAGTGGCTACCTTTTTTAGTACTGTATTACTAAAATAAAAAAATTCCTTCTCCTTCCTTCCTTCTTCCTTCATTGCAGGTCAGGCAGCTTCCTCCAGAATTTCAGAAAAACGCGTCGTACTTTGGAAAGGAATCACCATACTCACGCTTGTAAGCGTTGCGGCTGGCGACTACTGTTGTTGGTGACCGCAGTATGTAAGATGGAACGATATACAGAAAGCTGCTGCTACCCATCCTCCGGTTAATTAACCCTTAGTCGCCTCTTACTATCCACGGGTAGAGATGGGTCTCCTTTGTGGTGCCGGCAAAGAATAATACCAGTCCTAACATATCTATTTCCATAACATATTTAATGTTATTGACATAGAATACAAGAGGTTATGGGCCTTTAAAACGCTACATTTTGTTTCTTCTCAACCAGCAAATAAAAATTCGTATTTACGTTAAAGGAACGATATCTAATAGAAAGTAGGTTTGTAGGTCACAGGGCATTTACATAGAGCCCGACCCTTGGGAATATTAGGCGTTATTGAGTGTGAGATTGTCTACAAAGTTAAGTAAGGTGTTCGGAGAATATTTTCACGGGTAAATGGGAAGGAAAACGATGAAAATTCCGTATTTTCTTGTCAAGGACTTTTCGATATTTATTTGTGTTTTTGGAGATTGCGTTGATGTGTTTTTGATGACGTTCAGTGGAGTTGACGTTGTCGTGGCATACTTCGTGGAATATTTTTGACGAATACATTTTTATCGTGTTGAGATGAAAAAGCAAGCGAACTCGTATTTCTTCCAAAGTGAGCCTCCATCATACGGATTTTATTTTATGTACAAAAAATCTTACATCAAGTCCTTCAAATTATTTATAGATATGAAAAGTTGTCATGCAAGTTAAATTATTTTCAACATATTTTATGAACATCGACATCGACCTTTTTATATGATGGTCATATAACAGTATTTTTTCTCAGACTACTTAACTATGTAGTATTTGCTTCTCATGCATCGTGAATTTTAATGGTTCCGCTCCCGAAGCCTAGTGATTCTACTCATAAAACATACAACTTTCACGGAGCAAAAAATATTTTTACTCGAAAACAATATTTTTCACTCTCTATACGTGACCGACTCATTTTGTATAGGAATTTTTTTAAAGAGTTATAATTTAGTTTTTCAGGAAAGTTACTTGTTTTTAGGGTTCCGTACCCAAAGGGTGAAAAACGGAATCCTATTAAATATGCCTTTGACGTCTGTCTGTACTGGGCTGTATGTCATGAACTGTAATAGGAAGACTGTTGTAATTTCTATTGCCGCTATAACAACAAATAATTAAAAAAAGGGGGGCTTCCTTAGTAAAAACCTGTTATTTAAAAGCGATTTTTTCCCGATTTTTGTATTAGCTCTATCGTAAAAACGGGTACACTTACAAGCGTGAAATTTGGTAACAACTTTTCCATTGGAACACAGGTAAAAAAAATGGACTTCTTAATAATAAGGAAAACCATTTTTTTTGCGTATTGTGAACTCTTCCTTGGGACGAGTTATTCAGTTTCATTTTCAGAATAAGAGTTTCGGTTTTCGGTCGCCTTTTTAAATGCGATGTACAGGTGTAAGGGATGGTGTACTGAAAACTGAAAGGGCTTGCTTAGTCAAAGAAATAGTAGATTAATAGCCAAGGGCTATAAGGCAACAATTGCTGCCCGAGATATTTAGGCGCACGAGCGCAACGAGGGCGCCTTTAGTTCGAGGGTGCAATTGATGCTTACACCCGAGCTAACTACTCTGCTTTACATCTCGATTTTGAGGTAAGTAGGTCCTTATTACCACCAAATTGTAGGTGACCAATTAGCGCTCTAGGGTAATAATGTAGCTAGAAAAGCCCTAAGGCGGTAAGTAATAAAAAAAACACTTCACACTTTCAAAACTCAATTATTTACCGCCCTAGGGCTTTTCTAGCGACATTATTACCCTAGAGCGCTATTTGGTCACCTACAAGCCCTATTTGGGGGTAATTAGGACCTACTTACCGAATATGAGAGATGTAAAAGAAATTGACCACACAAACTGCCTCACACTGATCGAACAGTTTGTATGGAGAGTTAAAATTTTTTTTCATTTCCCAAAAATTTTTCTTTCGTAAAGTTGTACACCCTTTCAGTTTTCGGCACACCGTCCCTTACACCCTGCATGAACCAAGTTGTTTGTTTAGCCCTGGACTATACAAACTCAATCACCTTTGTTTACTATAGATACTCCCTTTGTAAGCAGGTAGGGTAGGGTTGATCCGATCCGATAAGAAAGGAGATTGCTTTTTATTGTAAGAAATGAAAAAGAAAGGTGCTCCGTAGTCTTATTATAAGCTCTGAAAGAGGACTTAGCCGTATGGCTCTGGGCATAAGAGGGAAGAGAGGTAGTATCCTATACTATTAAACGAAAAATAAAAATACAGGGGTTTTGGGGGCAAAAAATCGATCTTGCTAGGTCTCATGTCTGGGAAAATTCGTTTTCACCGTCTTTTTTAATATTTCGTAGCGCGTTTTAGTGCGTTCAAGAAACTTACAGCGCCATCTGTTGTTGAGTAGCATAGCTTGCTCACTCGATTATATTTTAATCATACAGAGCATAGCTCGGTCGCCCAGGTACTGAAGGATGATATTAGTTAATTTAATAAACAATATGGATATTCATTATTTTTTATTTTCATTTTCATTTTTATTGGTTTCGCTCGAGAAGTCCCGTTATTGAACTAAATAAAACCGGCCAAGTGCGAGTCGGACTTGCGCACCGAGGGTTCCGTACCACTAAGGTAAAACACCGTCTTAGTTATAGACGCGCAGTCACGCAGAAGAGTATTAAATTTGTGGGAGTTCGACTTGCGCTTGATCACATGTAGTAGGAGATCTAAGGCCTAGCTTGTATGGGGTACCTTGCAACTAAACCTGCTGGGATGAAATTTGGCACGATTCAAGTACATACCTATAGGTTATATATTAGAAGTGAGATGCACAGTGGGGCATGATGTCAAAAATATGTAATTTTTTACTAGGTTGAAAATTGCATCCGTTTAACCGACATAGGTAGGTGGTTGAAAATTTCACAGAATATGTATTTTTTAAACAAATATATCACATTAAAATACGTTAGTTTACTATTATGTAATCTGTGGTCGCGTCCTGCTGGGGAGCACCACTTCTAATATGTTACCTATGGGTATGTACTTGACTCCTGCCAAGTTTCATCCCAGCAGGTTTAGATGCAAGATTCGCCTTGTTAGATTTCCTACTATTGACCAGTTTTATTCTCACATACCAATTGTAACGCTTGTAAGTGTTCCCGTTTTTACGATAGAGCTAAAACAAAAATCAACAAAACACCTTTTTAATAGGGAAGCCCCCTTAATTTATTTTATTTTTATTATTTGTTGCTATAGTGGCAACCAAAATACACAATCTGTGAAAATTTCATTTATACTGCGACAAAGCTTATAATGAACGTGGGCGAGGGCGCTGCAGGTCAAGGGAAACTAAGGAGAATTGTCAAAAGTGACGTTTCACAAGGAGTCGAAACGTCAAAGCGGTGTTAGTTCCTCGGTATGCCACGTTCACACCTTATCAGACTGTATGTACCTGTTCATAAGATACAGCCCGTTGACAGACAGTCAGAGATAGATAGACAGACATCGGAGGCATATTATTATGAACCCTAAAAATGACGTCATTCGCTAAATAAAGTGACAATTCTCTGAGATATAAGTTTATCTCGGGCATAGTGCTGAGCTAGCAGGTTTCGAGAATTATTTCATTCACCCTATATATTGTGGTTGTATTGTATCTAGGGCAGTACTTTGAACCGTACTTAGAGGCGAGGACAAATTCAGACTCAGGGGAATGGCTGCGCTAATAGGAATTTGTCTTTCGGACAAACTATACAGCGTGATAATGAAATGCCTGAATATACTTCAGTATGGTAATTAAGTCATTCAACTGAACAACTTTCCTCCAGAAATATAGGTTAAAATACGCGAAATGTTTTTGGTCATCTTGCGCCGTCAATACAGGAATTTGTATGCGACGAAAAATAAAACATTTTCGACTTATGTTTGTAGGGGAAAGTAATTCAGTTTCGTGTCCATATCCAGTTTCATATATTTATATTTCACGCTGTATAAAGAAGAGTGTTCAATATCCTATAAGAGCAATATTTGTATATATATATACAAACTAGCTGTTACCCGCGACTTCGTCCGCGTAGATTTTATAAAAAAACAGAACTCGAACTTAATTGAAACATATTTTACGGAGCGCTTATCCTTCTTGATCCCTACGTAAAAGATGCATTTGTACTTATCCAAGTTGAATAAATGCATCTTACTACAAACTTAATTATCTTTTGATTTTATTTAACTGGTAGGTAGTGCGGAATTTTCATTGTCAACCGTTACAGGCGAACTTAAAAAAGAATGCAATAAAGGGAGTGAAGTGAATGGGTAGCGAGGAGGTATTCATAAAAGTAAAAAAGGTCCCTATTCCTCCCTATCTATCCTTTTGTATCCCCCCCCTACATTCCCACTCCCCCTCCCTCACCCTCTCCCACTCTCTCTTCCTCTCCCTCGCCCCTCCCTCTTCCCCCCCTCACCCTTCCTTCCCCCTCCATTTCCCCCCTTCCCCTCTCCCCATCACCCTCCCTTTCCCCCCTCGCCCTCCTCCCATTCCCCTCCCTTTCCCCCTTCCCCTCACTCATCCTCCCCTTCCCCCTCTCCCTCCCTCTACCCCCCCCTCCCTCTACCCCCTCCCACGCCCTCTACCCCTCCCTCCCCCTTTCTCTCCCCTCATTTTCCCCTCCCTTACACTCTCTCCCTATCCCTCCCCCTCTCCCTCTCCCTATCCCTGACCCTACCCCTATCCCTGCTTCTACCCCTAACGCCATCTTAACCGCTATCCCTATCCTTATATAAACATACAACTGACACTCATATTGATTTTTAGACATTTCAAACCTATCGAATCCCAACCCCATCCCAGGGGTGGTGGTATTTCACGTCCACCACGTTGGATTTCAAAATCATTGTAGTTTTCGTAATCAGCGACCCGATAAACCATATGAACGACACCCATATTGATTTTAGACATCAACTCTATCGCACCCCAACCTCATCCCCAAGGGATGATAGCATTTCACGTCCACCATGTTGGATTTCAAAATTGTTGTAGTTTTTGTAATCAGCGGCTCGATAAACCTTACAAACGACACCCATATTGATTTTTAGACATTTCAACCCTATCGCACCTCAACCTTATCCCCAGGGGATAATGGTAGTTTACGTCTACCACGTTGGATTTCAAAATTGTAGTAGTTTTCGTAATCAGCGATACTTAGTTGAATAAAAAAAGTCCCATCAAAATCGGTTAAGTAGTTTCGGTGTGCTGTAGCAGATACAACCCCGCTAGAGTATTATTGTATGTGTAGATTCCCACGGGAATGAGATATTTTCCCGGGCGTCTCCAAGTTACCATCTATCACCATACCAAATTTCATCAAAATCCGTTCAGCCGTTTAGGCGTGAAAGAGCAACAAACAAACAAACAAACAAACAGACAGACAGACAGACAGAGTTACTTTCGCATTTATAATATTAGTAAGTAAGAGTAAGTAAATAAGTAAGTAAGTATAGTAAGTATAGTATGGATGGATATTGCTCTTATAGGATATTTATTTATTTAACTGTTTATTGTACACATAAAAATACAAATAAAACAAACATTTAGAGAACAGACACAACAGGTGCTGCTTATTTCAGCTTGGAAATTTCTTCCAGCAGACCTTGATATATTACAAATATATATTTAAGTAATATATATTTGTAATCGGTTCTCGATAACGGCTCTAAAGATTTAGATGAAATCTTATGGGGGCGAAAAATCGATCTGGCTAGGTCTCATGTCTGGGAAAATTCGCTTTACCTGTATTTTGGAGCATTTTTTTTAAAATACCGCGTTTTAGGCGCCACGGCGCCTTCTGTTGGCAGGTAGTACATCTTTGATGATATTTCAATGATGAGGCGGCTATTATACAGCGAAGCTCGGTCGACCAGGTACTATAAATATATATGTTTATATATTTGTTATCGGTTTCTCTAATACGGGTCTAACGATTTCGATGAAATTTACTACACGGGGGTTTTCGGGGGCAAAAAATCGATTTAGCTTGGTCTCATGTCTGGAAAAAATCCTTGAATCCGTTTTTTTAGCTACGTTAAATACCACGTTTTTATTCTAGGTTCTAAAATTGAGCTTGATATTCGGCATTACTTAGGTTAGACACTTACCTATCTGGCTGCAGGTTCTTCAGTATGTTTCTTGAATATTTAATCAACTCAGCTGAAATAAATACTTTAAGAACCATAGGATTCATTTAGAAATCTTGTGTTTGTAGTAAGTTATAATATGTAAGTTGGTTCAAGTTATTTATGGTTTAAATAAATTTGTATAAAACCTTTTAAAGATTTATTCGGAAGGTTAAATTTCAGTTGCAAAAAACGCCTTCAAAATTAAAGCTCCTTTAAGTCTGTTGCTAAAACTTTATGTTGTTAAAGAAAGTGTCAGCAATATAATCGAAGTAGTTTTAATTTTAAAGAAACATTTTGGAAATTGGTTGTAAGAAAATAGTAACAGTAACTTGGATTCTACCACGTTTTTGAGATTGGCAAATAAATTTTAGACTTTTGATCAGCTAATTTTTGAGTGGTAAGTAAAATAAAAATTTGTGAATATCCAAAGTCGTAGAACATATTTAGCCTCCAAAATGAACCCCTAGTAGGTTTTACACAAATTTACTAAGACATTGCTTATGTAAATACGGAACTACTTTATTTTGAATAACTATGTGATTTACCTAATGTAAAGTAATAAAGAGAAAGTCTAAGATGAAGAATGTGTTTGTTCGATTGTGTGTTTGTATGTAATTTACCAGTTTGCATGAGACTACTATGGATGACGCTACTGCTAAACTACAAAGTTACGCGAATGACGTGACAGCAATCAGAATTCTTAAGGCAATGATTTGCATCGTTTTTCTAATAACTTTGGAAGGAACTTTCCATAGTAGAAAGAATGTAGCTTGATTAGAATGACAGCAGTGTGAGAGCAGGACGGAGCGATGCGTAAGATATTGGAGCGACAGAGAAAGGTATTGAGCTGCTCTCACGTATAACTCTGTCCCGTTGTCATTTTTATCGAGCTTAGGGAGGGTTTTGGGGGGTTGAATACACAAATTTGACCGATATTGAACATCCGGGAGTCATTTTCGCTTAATTGAGGTATTTGAATCCGAATTTGGTGTCATTTTGATCATTCAAAGTTAAATTTTGGATATTTAAAATCGTATTAGCTGCGCTCACGATTTCATTTGCGTCGATTTTGATCATTTTTATAGTATACAAAAACCACTAAACCGATTCGAAGGGGGTTTTCATTAATATAAATTTGAATCGACATAATTTTAAAGTCAAAAGCAAAACTTATTAAAAGAAATATGAAGAACTTTAAGTAATGCTTTAAGCAAAATAAGTATTTTCTAAAGACTTACTTTAGAATCAATTATTATGTACTCGTATGTACCTAATGATTATTACTAGATACTTTTACTACACAGTCTATGGAAGTGAGTTTAAATTTTTTTGCACACAACACAATCGATCTTTCAGATCGCGTGATAGCGATGTCATGTCGACTTAATTACAGGCTTGTGTCTAGTCAGCTACACTTGAGAGTATCCAAATCGACTCAACTACCTTGATCACACATTAAAATTTTTCGAATATAATCATTATGCCTTTTTGCAACGATCATTTTTCATTCTCGTAAATTTTTCAGTAGTGTCTTTATACAGAATTTTAATGTGTTAACATAAAATATTTTAAAATGTTATTCTTATTGCATTTGTCTTTTTAGAATAAGCTCTTAAAATATTTTTTTTAAAAAAAATTTTGTATTATTTTAATCAAATTTTCGGTTTCAGACTACCGGATTCAAAGTTTAATCATTGTAGAAAAACATGCAGAAAAAAACATGGTTTGTTCGCCTGGCTTGTAGAAGTAATCGATTTAGTGGCTCGCGAGTATGATAGGTCTAGCGGCTAGCCATGAACTGAATAATCTAATAAACATTAATAAAGCGTCGTGTTCTGTCAAGTCAATAGCAAAAAATATGGGAAATACGTACCTTTCATTTGCTTCAGTATCAAAATCTAATGTAACGAATTTGAAATTTTCAAAGTAACAAGTAAACAGTAATATTTAACTCTACTCAAACTTACTAATAAAATTAATTTGAAGATTTATTCCAAATTAAAATTGGGACGATCAGCTCCATGTTGGTGATTTTTCAATTTTAAAACTTAGAAAGATGCAAGTACTTTTGTACTAATGAGAATATTACATTCTTTTCTAACATTCTACATACAACTATACTACTATACACTGATAGTTTCTTTTTTGTGAGTACCACCCTGTAAGAAAAAGATTTGATGAAAATCATTGCCACTAAAAACCAATCAAATTAAGAAGTAAATGGAATGGTCAGGCGTGTAAAAGCAATCCAACGTATTGTCTTTACCTGACTTACACTCCTAAAGCTACTGGTGCTAGCGCTCCGAGCCTGCAAGAAGAAACAGTCGTTCCTATACACCAGCACAGACAGCTCAATTTGGCGACCAAGAAGATTCATGCTTCCGCTGCTGTCGACGAAACAACCAATATTTTGTTCTGAATTTAAAGATTTATTTATTTCAAGTTTGTTTTACACTTACGCACTCCGTGACTGTGCATAAGAATCCTGACAAGAAATTGCCAGTACGAGTATTTTGTTCCAAATTCAAAGATTTATTTCTTTGACATACTGCGAGTGGTTTTGCGTTACTAGCTGTTTATTTAAAAAAAATATTTAAACGAGTCAAGGAGACTAGTAAAATATATTTAAAATATTTTTATTTATCAGTGGAAAAGTTCCGAACGTCAATTTGAATAAGAATTCTCGTCACGACTGTTCGGAAGGGCCGTGGAAAAACTTCGAGAAGCTCATCAAATCATGTAAATGTACTTGCAGAGTACTTCCACTTGAGCCGAAATATTGGCAAAGTGATTGTGGTATTTTAAAGGGATAACCGCTATTTTCATCATGATGATATTTCTAAGGATCTGTAGAACTGATGTTAGTAAAATTAATCAATATTTGATACACTTTTGCGTGTTTCATTTGTCTGATCCACATATTAATATTATGGAGAGATTAGGGGTAAGTAAAGTTTAGAGTTTAACAATAATAATTGTATTGCATCTTCTTCAGAGTAATAACTCACTCATCACTTCAAAATGATATTAGTTTTCAGTTTTAAAATTTAAACGTTTCATTCGGCTGGCCTGAACTATAAGATCTGGTTTTGTGAGTTGAATCAATTGACATTTTTGTATTATTTTGTTATTTTATTTTGCAAAGTACTAGTCCTCATAATTATTTGTATATGCTGTAAATATTTTATGTAGGACGTTTTAAGTCTAGCGTCCTACATAAAATATTTACAGCATATACAATATGATCTAAAACAGATCAAGAACAAATACAGACCTCAGACCATTCGTTTTATTTCGCTCAGTTTTCTCAGTTGTTGCCGCTTCTTATTTGCTCCCCGAGTTTCACTTTTCAAATGCCTCCCGAATTATTATTGAGTAAGAAATTGCTCACTATTTTACAATTTGAGGAATCACTTTCACAAACATAAATTGAATTTTTTTTTTTGTTTCAATTGAATTCCTCGTAAGTTAGAACGACATTTTAAACTTCATGATTTGTGATTTTTTGAATAGAAATTTTAATTTCATTTGTTTCTTATTTTGTCTCTCAGTGTACATGTCGCAGGCAAATTGTATTATTGGCCATTTTACATAGTACCTAGGCATTTTACAAAATGGCGCATAATTTGTTGTGATCGGATAACCTAATCACAAACCTACAATGCACCAGTAGTGAACCGTTTACAATATGCTGCAAAACACTTTTTCTTAAACGGTTCTATGAATGTTTTACCATAATTATATCTCTTTTTTTTAAGCGTGAGATGGACTATTTGTTTGTACAAATTTTATCTTTTTTTTTTTCTTAATATGTTTAAATCAACACCTTTCCTGTACTTGAATATTTTACAATTCTATCACAGCTCTACCGTTCTGCAGCAGTTTAGTTAATAATTCATTTGTTTCGAGGAAAGGCTAGATTGTGAAGGAGTGGGACAAGAAACCTCGAAACCTATGCATTGGATTTGAATATTTTGTTAGTGTTTGAAAAACGAATTACTTATATATCTTTTTGAACCTTACCTGGAAAGTTTTCTATTTAAGAAAATATATATTTTTACTATTGCTGCAATACAATGTTTTATTGTAGTAACTTTCTGTCAAGTTTGTCTTTATTTTTTCCTTTATTTAGCCAAAAGAAGAAGAAGTTATATCAAATTCAATGTATATTTTTTTTTTATCAATTTAGTTCGATTGTTGTTATTAGTCTTAAACTTATTTTTGTTCCCATAACGAAAACAGAGAATTTTCTTGCATAAGAACAAATTGTTTTGTATAAGCATTTTTGACGGTTTCTCCTTGTAAACGCAGTGAAACGAAAAACGTAGTGGAAAGATAAGAAAAGTGTATTTTTGTTGAAAAATTGTGACCATTTTGCCGACAGACAGCGGTGGTGCAGCGTGCCAGAGTCAGAAAGAGATAGAGACAGTTCGTGCAGCATTTCTAATCTTGTTGGTCGGATACACATAGAACAGATAGTCAGATGCGTGGGTATTGCTGGCAAAGTGAAAAACAAGTTTCTATTGGAACAGACCAAATATTTTTAAGTTGCAGAAAATTTATCCAAACCAGAAAAATACTGAAACATTCGTGTAATACCACACATGACATTATTCTTGTGTCATCTTTACCATACTTCAATTTCGCACAAATTGCAATTGCTAATTGCATTTTTTTGTTTTTTTTTAAACATTTTAGTTTTACATCAGTTCTTTCTTTTTTTTGCAAGAATTGGAATATAAGTACTCTATGGCACTAAAATATAATGTTGCCGCGTTTGCCGTTACAAATTGCTTAAGAAAAAAATTCCTTATTTTATCGCGAGCATCGTGGTATGAGTCTAATTTCTTGCTCTCGCCAGTGTACCTTTCTATTTATTTAATACTAAATAGAATTTTGACTTTACCAGCAACACACACAAACACAAAAAGAGCTAAATTTTACTTGCACATAGAAAGCGAACATCAAACAATGACAGAGCTGGTTAATTCTGAAAAAAAAATAAGTGTAGTTGTAAGGAAAGTTTGTGAAAGTCGTAAAATGTAGCTCCATGAAACACAAAACATAGTATCCAAATACAGCAAGCTTGTTTTTGTGGTAAGTAGCTACATTTGAAATTTGAAACAGTGAGTTCAGTTAAGTTGAAACAAGATTAAAAACTATTAAACTATGGCGTCACAGTTGTGTTTTAAATCAGAAATCAGCAAAAAGTATTTATGTGTCAAAGAGTATTATGATTATGGCTGAGTTGATCTTATTCTCGCGAATATTATGGAGAAAAAAAAAGTGAATGATAAAAATAATAATTATAATGGAGATTGGAGAGAGTAAGATGCATTTATTTGGTTACCATTACAAGTGAATGGTGGAATTCAGCCTTAGTGGTTTTTAATTAAACAACTGAACGTTTTAACCGCAATACACAATTCTACTAGCATAAAAATGGTATTAATATATCTGAAAGATATATTAAAACTTTACAACTTTTCTTGAGGAACAAGGATCGAAATACAAAAAAAGTACTAAATACTAAGTACTAAATAAATAAAAAGTACTAAATGCGCTGTCAGTCTGATGAGACCAAAATAAGAAAAAATATCTGATGGTGCATTTGTATTTTGTGCTTTTTGTATTTTTGGGGTAAATAGTTTTTTTCTTCTTTTTTTTGGTAATTATGTTTCTTGAAAAAAAAAAGTTTCTTTTTATTTGATTTCAATAATGTAAGTGAGATAATGTAATCTAAGTTTTCATATTTCCGTGTGAAATGAGACAAATGGCCGATCAGCCTTTAAAACACTTTATGGAGACGCCACAGTTTTTCAGTTCGTAACCTAACTTCCTTTCATTCAGAAGTAAGCACAGATAGAAGATTGCACAACCAACATTTTATAAGTTACTCTTTACATAACACTTCTAAAAAAAAGTTCTACAATATTCTACATTTATTTTTGTATGCAAAAGCCTTACATTTGAACAACAGTTTTCTAGATTCCTTTTTTCTTTTGTTTAGGATCCAATATTGCGTTATTTTTAACCCATTAGAAAATATTAGTACGTTTATCAAAACACGAATCTGAACGACTTTCCCAAGGAAATACAGGTCGGAAAACCAGATTTTGTTATTTTTTTCCGATAAGAGAACAAAATTTATACTCGTTTTTCGACCCATGTGTTTTTGGGAAAGTTGTTCAGATGTATGCTCTTATAATACTAAAATTTGTGCAATAGTCCCTAAATAACTTTGCATCTGTTGATTTCTTTCAAGAAAATCTTAAGTTATTAGTCAATTAGTGTAGAAATTCAATCCGTCAATATTTCAAACATAAGACCTTAACTCCATTATGTAAAGAGCACTTGAACAATTAAAGCATTTGCCAACACAGTCTGCCACATCAATCACCTTACAATACATGTTTAAAATAATCGATATCGAACCCAATCAAGATTGTACCTATTATCATATCATTTTAACAAGGAGACTCCATGTTAAAATGATACGATAATAGGTATTGTACTCATAATTTGTGTATTGACTAACGACTATGTGGACATGATTTGGTCCTAAGAGGGAAAAGAACGCCTAAGTGAGGTCTTGTATTTCTCAAAGTTTTGATGATGTCTCGAATCATGGAGATTATTTTATTCTTAACTAGAAGCCACTTATAATTTATCAAGCAGATCAGTTTTTCCGCTTTCCGCTTTGTGTACCTACTGTTCATAATACAAGTATAATGATTTGATATCGATTATTTTTTTCCTGTGGAAACTGTTTGCTGATGTCAGTGTGCAATGGTTGCAAAAGTTTGCTTGGTTCTTGTATCGTGTAATATTAATAGTTGTAAAATGGAATAGGTACGTCCTTTGATTCCTGTAAAAATATTAGTACAAATATGTTGATACGAGTACCTACTACACAATATTCAGCTGCCGTACTCCGAAGTGAAACTACGATAATATCGCGCCGATAATTAGTCTATGTTTGGCCTTTAACAAAGAAATTCCTATACAAAGTAAATTTCCGAACGTAATTGTTGTTGTCAATCTGATAATATCGGAGCTCCGATAAAACTTCGGAGTACGCAACCAGTAAGGGAAGAGGTATCACCGAAAAGGATGTGATCTGCCCATAACACTGATCAACTCTTAATTTTGAAATACGAAGGTAAAATTTCAACTTCTCAAGGAAAGCCACATCGCCTCATACAGCATTTTGAAGAAAGGTATTATTTTTTAATATTTCGCCCTATGTTCCTTAAGAAAAGTTGTTCAGTTTGATAGGCAGATTCTCTTTCCCCTTATATACCCTTGATATACCCTTTCTGTAACACCTTGTAAAATGAAAGTCCACGTCCAAGTACCTGTAAGTTCAAACACACATATTTTGATCTACAGAGAAAGAAATAGTGTTTGTTCTCTCTGAAAAAAGAAATATAAAATTAGTTTGTAGATACATTGTACACTTGTGTGATTAGAAAAGTTCGCCATACTGTATAGGTACTGAAAAATTATAAAGCACTCTAGTAGAGAAAAAAAATATTATTTTTTGTGGTTTTATGTTATGTACCCAACAACAACTAGTTTAGCCAAACTTTCGGACTAAACTGCTGCCGTTAACCAATTATTACTTAGAAAATTCGAATCTAGAATAAAGAATTACTATTTTATTATTTGTTTAAACCTTCCACAAAATAAATAAACTTATTAAAATCCTTATTTTTGGTCCTTAGGTCAAACTATAGGGATAATGGGAAATCTAAATCTACGCAGTAAGTATGCAAAATTAAAAGGTTTTCACAAAGTCTATACGACTTTATCCAATGAATCAGTCATTTTGTTTAACTTATTTTTGACGCTATTCACATTAAGTCTTTTTTTACATCCAATGAACGTTGCTTTTCCTGTGTAACAGAGCAAAAGTTTAGTAAAAAGTCCGAAAACCGTTCAAAAACATGCGTTTGTACCTCAAAGGAAGTCTGAAATATTTGGTTCGTACGCACGTACGGTAGCAAGCAAGAAAAACAGAACAAGCTAAACCAGAACTACGCCATAAATCCCAGCAATCAGAGACCAGCTAAAGGATAAAATGTTGCTTCTGACGTGAGACCGACTGTACTTGACCTCGTGGTTATTGACCTATCATCTTCCTTTGATCAAAACTTCGATACACTAGAAAGGAGAGGATTTCCTTTGCTTAAAATAAAACGTTTGAAGATAAGAAGGTCTTGTAAAAACAAAATGAATTATGTATTACGCTTTGAAAAACAGGGTCTTATGAGGTGCCTGGAATATTTAAAACGAAGTTTAGAAAATATGTTACGTAAGATTGATAGCAGCTCCCTTCTGAAAGGATAGCTTTTTACTGTAGGACCCTAGACCTGGTAGGACGTATAATATTGTATAGATAGATAAATAGATTTATGATTATATGTAGATCTTTGAATTGCTGCCTTATAAGCTATTCAAATTCAAATTCATTTCATTCATTCAAATTCAAGCTATGACAAAGTCTGTCTTAACTCGTTACTAAAAATTACAATAATATACAACGTATTAACGGAATAAGCGAAACTGAGAAAATGGTTTGTTCAGAATCGATAGTAGAATCAATTTCACGGGTTTTTGATAGGGGTAAGTATTTTTTTATTAATATTTAAATTTTTGCCGCGTCTAAATATTTCTGTGGATACGCGCGTGGGACAGAAGTGGGCGTGGCATGCGCGGAAGCAAGGCGGACGCGCCATGATAGCTTAAAAATCTATTAGAACAACGATGAAACTTTAAAATAACAATATCCAGAATTTTTTTTTTATTTTTTTAAGTGTATGGATTTATATTAATAAATGTCAGTTGGGGTGTATGAGGGTTTCGCTTATTCCATTAACACAGTATGTGGAAATCTAGACACTGGAAAAAAAGTTTGGCCAAAAATTAAAGAACATGATCAGACGACAAGACATCTCTCTCCCAAAAGTCTTAAAATTAATGGACATGAAAAATAAAAACCTATTTCTCCAAGCAAACTGTCCAATCACGATTATAACAGATTAGCAGATTTTTTTATGATAAATTTTCTTGGGTTAGATTATTTTCTTTGAATAATCGATTGTGACATCATGGTGATATTCAGGACAAACAAAAGTGATTGCCGGTGATAAGACTGATAAGGGAGCTTAAGGTGATATAGTAAAACATCTTCCAGACAAGAAATTCGGTTGCTTTAGCTCAAACAAACCAGCATGAAAATCTGAAAAAGGCCTTCTAAGCACCGGCTTCGATCTGGAACATCTCACATGTTTTTTTGTGATCCTCTAACCATTCCCCTACTAAAACATCTCGTTTCCGCTCTGCTGCCATACTTCGAAGTGAAACTACGATAATATCGCGCCGATAATTAGTCTATGGTTCGGCCTTTGACAAATAAATTCCCATACAAAGTAAATTTCCGAACGTAATTGTTGTTGTCAATCTGATAATATCGGAGCTCCGATAAAACTTCGGAGTACGCACCCAGATTATCACGTGAAAAAACCCTTTTTGGCACCTGTTCCATCATTAAAACGTGAATTATTCTGCTTTGCTTCCATAATTTTGTACAAATCAAGCAAGATTCCCAAAAAAATTACTTCCAAAAATGAAAACTATAGTTTTTTGTGATTTTGTTTTGTTTCATATTACCTATATAATTCAGAAACAAAATAACTAATAATAAAATCATGTACCCAAAAAATCTTTATGTTTTCAGCCACATAAGACCCTATATTGCTCGCGACGACAAATTTTTAAGCTCCATTTTCTGAGAACAAGATAAATATCCTTCCATATCCGTTCCTAAATGGTTGAAATCCCCAATCGTGAGGAGCTTTCAAGAAATTCTCGTTACTTTTAAAATCGAGCTTTAGTTTTTAGAGCTAACGTGCGGACGACATTTTATCGACGAAAGAAGACTGCAAACGTAGCTTTAATGTAGGGTGGTGCAGTTTATAAGAGTCCTGAGACAAGTGGGTTTCTATCATGGAGGCGGTCGTGGTAATTTGAACGATATTACCAAAACAAAAACGTTTGCTTAAAACACTTACCCACAGAGCTCTGAAGTCCTTGCGTCTTGCTTTGCATATAGAGACGAATTCTCTATGTCATTCAATACAAATCAGTGTCACCTTTTACTAAAACTAACACGCTTTGTGCCCCCATACTAGCGTCATTTGAGTGCGATAAACAAAGTACTTACCATTATAAAAACCAGTGACAGCGTTTCTATGGCAACGAATGTGTTTATGATGTGCATTCAAAATAAGCGCCTATATAAATTGGATAGTATACCTCGTCAATAAGGAACCAAATTTTTTTACTATATTCGCTTCTATGGGGGGGTGCGCGCGCAGGCGGAGTGGCCCTATCGTTGTTCTGTGCACTTACCTGAGACTTAACATAACTTTTGAAGCAAACGTTTTTGTTTTGGTAATATCGTTGACATTACCACGATCACCCCTATATCGCAAACGCTATAAGATGGAATAAAAATGTATGGGAGTGACATTAGCTGTCACGCAACATTTCGTTAGCTAATGTCAATCCCATACATTTTCATTCTATTCTACTAGCGTTTGCGATTGTAGAATTTTAGCACGTTACTTAGACCATGAAACTAAACAACTTTCCCAAAGGAATATTGGTCGAAATACGAAAAAAAAAACAAATTAGACCTCCCATACAAAATGCGCAATCAGCTGTTGCAGTTTCTATTGGAGTTCAAAATTTGTCTTTTGA
Organism: Athrips mouffetella; assembly: GCA_947532105.1. Taxonomy (NCBI): domain Eukaryota; kingdom Metazoa; phylum Arthropoda; class Insecta; order Lepidoptera; family Gelechiidae; genus Athrips; species Athrips mouffetella. The sequence goes on along the minus strand of OX383972.1, from coordinate 6,919,515 downwards.
ATATATGTTTCTTGGGGAAAGTTGTTCAGTTTCATGGTCTGTCCTATATCTATCCATGTTCCTTGGGGAAAGTTGTTCAGTTTCATGGTCTGAGTAACTTTTAAATTATGTTTACTATTTCATTAGGACCTCATATAGAGGTCTAAAGAAAAAAAACAATAGATACTTTCTTCCTTTTGTGTGTGTATGAAGCACAGATTTATAAAGGAGAGCGTCTTATGAAGCTCGTGCCAAAAAGTTTCGAAATGTTGAAGGAGACCTAATTGAGAAGAGATATTTTTTTATTATTTCCACACAAAACCTTACTATTGCTACGAGCCTTCGTAGCAAATCTCTACTATTGTGGCTACGACCATTTCTTATTTGAGTTGCAAGGTGAATGAACGACCTCACCAATTTTTATAACAGAGTTAATGAGCTGCTAAAGTCTTCTGATATAACTAATTTTTTTCAGTAGCTATAGACCGGGACCAACGCCTTAACGCGTCCTCCAAAGCACGGAATCATTTTGATTTTTGGACAATCTGGTAATTTAAGGTACGATGAGTGAAACAAACTGTGATAACCAACCTGTTAGTAATTTTTGTTTATCAGTGTCCCCACTGGGGTTTGAACTAAGAACCTCCAGGTTTAGTCGACCACGGAGGCAACCAACAACTGATAGATAATAGTATGATAATAAAGCTTTCCAGGGGGGTTATTTGAACGATATTACCAAAATATGGAAGTGAGCCTGCCTCTCACGCAGTGGGCCGCGGGTTCGATCCCCGCCCAGGGCAAACATTTGTGTTATGAACACAAGTGTTTGTTCTGTGTCCGAGTGTTATTTATCTATTTATGTATGTATATCAGTCTCTGGTACCCATAGTACAGGCTTTGCATAATTTGGGATCAGATGACCTTGTGTGAAATATCCCCCAATATAGATTAAAAAAAAAAATAACAGGCGAAAGTTTTTATTTCTACTACACCTGCGGTTACTGACTGTGAAATCTACAGTAAAACCTTAAAAGATTTTAAGTTAAATTTAATGAGTTCTTAATTCATCTGTCATTTATTTTACTGCTACGACTTTGCTACGATCGTAGAGCTCGTAGCAACAGCTATACTTGCCACATTGTGGTGGTTCTCTACGCAGTAACTTATAGATGGTGACTTGCTGGCTATTTCAATTTGTGTGGAAGAGCCGATCCACACGGCAGTACCTTTTATCTAGAAGATGTTTTTTATACGTTCTCGAAAAAAAACAAAGAACAATTTCAACCTTCGCTCAATACAAAAAGTTGTTAAGTTTCATGGGCAGATTCACTTCCTTCAGGATAGTTATACATTTTCTGTTGCATCTTGAATAGTCACTAGGCGAACTAATTTGAAGATTTGCAGCTGATTCAAAGTTGGTCCCTTTTAGATCAGTAATAAACAAGTTAGCTTATTTTAAGAAGGGGAGTGAGTGTTAAGAGTATGAGCTCTTTGGACGAAGCATATAATATGCCTAGTCTATGCTCTCACCCAGCAACGAATGTTTTGTTAGTTGTCAGTTGTACATACATACATACATAATATCACGCCTAGTTCCCGTCGGGGTAGGCAGAGACCACAGTGCACCTGCTACGATCTTGACATACTTCCCTTGCTTCCTGAACTTTCATCAATCCTTTCTTACATGCTCGTCGGTTTAGGGTACTTTTAACCTGGCCTTTATTCAGAACGTCCTGAATTTGGTCCTGGTACGTTCGCCGAGGCCTTCCCCTTCCAACGTTTTCATTCACTCTCGCCTTGTAGATCTCTTTCGTCAATCTTCCTTCATTCATTCTTTCATATTTATGTGCAGTCAAGTAAACACGTTTGTAAATAGGAGTAAAGTACTATTTCGCTAAAATATATAAAATCAAATATTCGATCTATGTGTAGGAATTATTAAATGTGCGTGAAAAATATCATTAAAATATACAGGTTGTAAGGGATGCTGTACTGGAAATTGAATGGGCGTGCTCAGTCAACCAAAGTGAACAACTTTCCCAAAGAAAAATTTTAGGAAAAAGAAAAAAAAAAGAACTTTCCATACAAACTGTTTGATCAGAGTGAGCATTTTGTATGGAGAGGTAATTTTTTTAATTTTTCGAAAGTATTTCTGTGGGAAAGTTGTTCAGTATCATGAGTACATGCATACCTTTTTCTATCAAGAACTAATTAAAAGTTACCCTTTATGCGGTAAGTTCAAAGATGTCGATAAAAAACATAAATAAATATTCCGATTACTCTTTTTCTTTTTTCTTTACATTTGATTTTACGTAGTTCAGCAAAACGTTAAATGTGATTCAAACGGCAAGACTTTGGGCATATATTTTACTTTAATGTTTGTGTAAGCATTTTCTAAACGCAGTATTAGAATACTAAAGAGAAAATACAAGTTGAATAAATATATATTTACGTGTAGAGGTCCTACTCTAATGATAAATTATTATACTTTCAAAGATACGTGGTCTTGATACTAAGTTATATTTTATTTTTGGTTACTCATATAAATTTATCATATTTAGCAGTTCTTTATGTCATTCAATACAAATCAGTGTCACCATTTACTAAAACTAACACGCTTTCCGCAACCACACTACTAGCGTCATATGAGTGCGATAAACATAGTACCATTATTGCGAGAGAGCAAGATGCAAAAAGCCAGTGACAGCGTCTTTATGGCAACGAATGTGTTTATGATGTGCATTCAAAATAAGCGCTTACATAAATTGGATAGTATACCTAATCAATAAGGAACCAAATTTTTTTACTATATTTGCTTCTACGGGGGGGTGCGCGCGCAGGCGGAGTGGCCCTATCGTTGTTCTGTGTTCTAAATGGACAACCATAGGGTGAATTTTCATTGGTTTCCGAAGGCCAGTGATTCCACTCATGATAACTTCTCTAAAAAGATTTTAACTTGAACAAATTTTATCGGCTTTCCATAGTAAAGTGGTCACGTGATGGACTCGTTATGTATGAGAAGGTGAAAAAAAATTTCGGTTTATAATTGACTTTTTCGGGAAATTAGCTTGTTTTCTTAGTAAAATCACTGGGCTTCAGGAGCAAATCCAATAAAAAATCACGCTATATACTGGGATATTTTTGAAATTAGGGCCAAATTTAAGTACAGCTTTGAACACTGATCTGAAAAAGTTTCACTGCAAAACATGGGTCCAAAAACGAGTTTTCTTTGCGCTATCAATATCTTGTAAAGGAGGACCATAATTCTCCTCGTTTTTCGGACCATGTCGCTTTAAGAAAGTAGTATAGAAAAAAATTTGGCCAGGGGTACAGTTGACAGCAATTCAAGCTTTGTATCATTTACTTCAATAACTGTAGGAAATAAAGTTCGGCTGTGAGTGCTAAGCTTACCTGCTCTAGACTTGACAAAACAATAATTTGGAGTAGCTAATAAAAACCTAGCTAATAATAAAAATGTTTTGCAAATACAACACATATAGATAAACTTGGAGTTAGGGTAAACACTGTGTTTCTTAAAATTTGCATACAAACCATACAACTGAACAACTTTCCCTAAGGAACATAAGAAAAAAAAATCCATAGAAACCGACCAACTAACTGTGCAATTTGTAAGAGATATGATTTTTTTTATTTGCCCGTATGTTTCTTGGGGAAAATTGTTCAGTTTCGTGGTATAAATGCACAGTTTCGAAGAACACAGTGTTTACCCTAACACCCTGTATAAATGCAAAATAGATATACAAAATGTTTTTTTTTCCTGGGCTGAATTTTATTTAACATGATAAAATAAACAATACTCTACAATGTTGGAGAGAGTGCACAAATCACGCACGGCACACTTCATCGATTCGTTCGGAAACGCGATATAAGAGTGGAGCGTGAAAAGCAATGGATGGAATGCGAGCTCGAAATACGGACTGGTCCCTTGGGATAAAGCTGGGGATTGGTACCGAAAGCACAACCGATCACAGTTTTATAACTGTTATGACCATAGTTATGACATGGTTATGATAAAAGATATAACGAGTATTTTCTGTTTTGGTAGATATTATGTTATTGATACCAAATAAATCAGATTCTAAGATATTATAGTAGTTTGTGCAGCTGTCATGCAGCTGTACATAATTTGGGGTATTAAATCGATGAATAAAAAGAATAGCTAAGTCAAAACAAGACAGAGAGACAAATATAAATTCTATCAAAACGATATTTTAAAAATATGTGGTGGCCAGGGTGTTACATTTAAACCATGAAGGTTTTACAAAAACTCGAGGGTTCATAAGGCAAGTTCCATAATAATATGACACGAGAAACTGTGTACAGTCTTACACACAAATTTATCTAAATGAGTGTCTAAAATAATGTGTTAATCCTAAAAAACAGTGAATTTGGTAAAAAAGCAAATCCGGTACCAAATCTAGTACGTACCTAAGGGGGATGCTTGGGACGCAGGGGTCTTTATTACAAAATTCTAAGTTCTCCAAAACTTGAATAAAACTTCAAACCTTGTAACAGTGAAATGAGACTAGGATTCACAGTTTGACGTTATGCTGCAATGTTTATTACCTTTAATTTTGAGATAAAAATGTTTGAACACAATCGGACACAATCTTATTCTCTATAAGTTATTATTCAACGTGAAATTTCATTCGTTTTGCTTCCGACAGTTTCGTTTCCTTGCAAAGCATAATAAAAAAAAATCCTTTTTTAGAACCCATTTAAAATTCGATCACGTGACCAGTTTAGTATGGGAAGCCATTTTTTTTTTGCAAGCATTTGTTTCCCACGTATAGTAGAGTCACTAGACTATATTAAAAACGATACGAAATTCATGTTTTATAAAATCAGACGAGAATTTTTGCCTAAAATATAAGCCTCTTGAATGTCGTAGACAAAGCGCCCTTTTTCAAGCTCTCTTTAGTTTTTAAGTAGGAACTAAGTTTTTAATTCAGCTTTATTGTGTCGATTTGTAATCAAGATTGATGCCCAAGATATAAAAAAAAAACATAAAAAAAACCTTTCCCATAATATTACTTACATTATCTTACCCTAATCTACCTCATTCAACTTAGATGTAGGATAACTCTGTTTATCGCATAATATTATCATAACATTATCTGCCTCTCTATCGCATTATCATTTCGTCGACAGACTCGAATTCGATCAGACGGAAAGCGAGAATTAGCTGCTAACCCCACGGGGCTTCAGATGTCAACATGATGTTGATCTAATTCTACGACCAAAGTGCCTGTAGAGACAATATGTGCTTTACAAAATATAATGATTAATCTTGGCCTTATGGACAAAACAAAATAAATGAAAATGATTTTTTTTTTCAAAAGGTCCATATCTCCGTTACTATCACTTCTATAAACAAACTTTAAAACCTAAATTATAAAAAATATAATTCTCTACAACATTGTTTACAACATTTACCTATCTAAAATGCACCTAAATAAAGATATAAGCGAAAATATGACAGCGGGCGCGAAGGGGCGGGACTATTTATTTTCCATTTTCAACACTTCTAGATAACATATCAAAAGTAAAAACGTTTGTACTCGTAAGCTAACCCCTCTCTATTCAGTGGCTACCCCCTCGCTCGGGAACCGGGCACATGTGCCCATTTTTTTACTGTTTCAGGGCATGAAACATGACTTCAAGGTTACGAATATAAATTTAGGCATAAAATAGGTTTTTATTTTTAGTTTTATAAATAAAAGGTTCGAAAATTGTTCATCTTAAATGTCGTCCGATTTCATCATTAGGTTTGTTATATTTTTTTTTACAAATGAAATTTTTCGGAAAATTTATTAAAGCTGTTGTAAGCTTAATAACTTCCCATTCAAATCAAAACTTTATATAGATAATATTTGGATTTGTAATTTATAAAAAAATGCAAAAGTGTTAGTACTGAAAATTGAGTTTACCTAAAATTCTCCATACAAAACGCCAAATTTATAAAAAAAACCGGCCAAGTGCGAGTCGGACTCGCGCACCGAGGGTTCCGTACCACCACATAATCATAATTGTATTAGTTGAAATTTTAGTAAGTTAATGTGCTAGATTTTTTGAGTCCGACACGCGCTTGACCAAATTTTATTATTTGTTGTTATTTTATAGCTTATGCACTATATACAAACCAATTTGAAGTTTGTAAGTGTTCCCGTTTTTAAAATAGAACTAAAACAAAAATCGCCTCCGTGACCATCCAACTTGACCCCCCCTCTCTTATATGAATGTTCTTGAAACGGGAGCTCACCACAATTGGTTATCATTAGTTGTGAGAAAAGTTGTAATATTTAATGATTTTAGACTTTTCCCATTATTTGTACTGTGAGACCTAGCTTCTTGCCAAATTTCATAATTTTAGGTCAACGGGAAGTACCCTGTAGGTTTTGCATTTTTGCATAAATGTATGGAGATGAGGATTTAAAATGCCATATCTTTTGATTGCCTCGTTGTAAAAAATTGAAATTTTCAGATCTTGTGTGGTTCATGGATCCTAATTTAATTTCAACCTGATACCTTTACCCGTTCGTGAGATAAAGGGTCTTGACAGACAGACAGACAGACGGACAACAAAGTGATCCTATAAGGGTTCCGTTTTTTTCTTATGAGGTACGGAACCCTAAAAAGACCCAGTACTAAAGTGTGTGAATCAGTCCATGAAACTTTACCTTTATCCTTCTTTGTTTTTCTTCTTTTATTATTTATTTATATTTTTTTATTATTTATTTATCAAATATTGTAAATAATAAATATTCATTCATTCATTCAACTATTTGCATGCTAAAGGAAATGGTTCGCAAATGGCAAACACGTTAATATAATAATAGGGCTGCGGTACTATTGTCTCTACTCGTTAGTTACTTATTGATCTCCTTTATATGATAACTCTCTGATTGGATAGATAATAAAATCTTCTGTTTTTGTTCCAGATAAGAAAGTTGTGATGTTTATTGGAAGACAGTTTCAGAACCGTTGCTTTGTGAATTTGCTATCAACCTATCTTAGAAACTTTACCCAGATAGATAAATCTTAGGTTGGTAAAATGAAAGTTTCTGACATTATTTCCGGTTACTTGACCAATTTAATAGAAATTGCTCCTGAAGACCCACAAAGGAATAATAGAGGTAATGGTGCCAGTATATAGGTGTGAGAGACGGTGTACCGAAAACTAAAATGGCGTGCTCAGACAACGAAGCTGGACAACTTTTCCAAAGAAACATTTTTGAGAAATAAAAATAATTGTTGACCTTTCCATACAAACTTTTCGATCAGAGTGAGCATATAAGAAGAGGTTAATATTTTTCTTCTTTTCCCACAAATGTTGGAAATTGTTGTTCAGTTTCGTTGATTGAGCACTCCCTTTCAGTTTATGGTACACTATTCCTTACACCCCTCTGTGATAATGGTCAGTTCAACGTGACCACTACAAGAAAAAAAAACAAAAGATTTTACAGTTTTTTTTTAATTCGCAAACAATTTTTTTTTATCTAAGCCGCACGTAACAAATGTTACCTACAACATTGTTATGACATATTTATATTCTGGTCTAATTTGTTAAAAACCTAATGCCTGCATGTATACCCACCTATGGACTTTATCGTCTAAAATAAAAGCATTTTATCTATTTATTTAATTTAATCGTATCCCAGTTTATATCCAACAAGGCACAAATCATCTAAGCCTTTAATCCGGTGTAAACCAGTTTAACTAGATCATATACGAGCACAAATCCTGTTGTTATACATCCTACACCTATTCAAATGAAGACAATAGTTAGCTTTAGATACGTCAGCTAAATTATGTTGATGAAAGTTTCAAAATCTAATTAAGCAGATTTCAGGCTATGGAAATAGTATAGCTATGTGTTTAATTTAAGTCCCATACTTGTAATAGCTTTTTATAGAGAAATAATATTATGCATATCAAAATTTATGATTGTGCATCAAAATTACTATCTGTACATCAAAAATAATTATTATGCATCAAAAAGTTTTAGGTTCGGTAGTCCAACCTAACCGATCCCTTATCGGGATCTAGTCTTATCTTGCGACTAGAAAGAAATTAGTGGCTAAGAAAGTTTTATTTAGTTGCTCGTTGTTTGTGGCTGAGATAATGGTATTAAAAATAAATCTAATGGTATTAAAAAAGTTTGTTTAATTAACACCCCTTTTTATAGACTCTTATCTTCAGGTGGCTTATCCCCCTTTTTTTCTTTGTTACGTAAAAAACACACTTGAAAATATTATTTTTGTGTACTATACTTGTAAGAGCTTTTAAACTTCTTCTACATCCTCCACCTTGAACTGTTTTTTGGAGGTTGAATACAACAACTTTTGTTCTACGACTTTTCAAAAATTTTATTTCACACAAATAAGACCAATCAGGTGGTCGTTTAGTATGGAGAGTTAATGTTCTTTCTTGGAATTCCAAAAGTCACATAATACAGGTTGATGTATTTAGCTTTTAAAATTAGCCGGGCGTAATTCAGACGTTTCGCTAGCAAGAGGCCCGCAAGTGTTGAAGATGGTAATTTTATAGCTTCAAATGGGAAATAATGTACCTGTTGTATCGTTTTTCTTTATCTATATGTTTTGTGTGGTCTTTTCATGTGTACAATATTTATTTAAATAATAAATAAATAATGTTCTTGATGTGGATCGCAACAATACTACAAAATCAGCGTTTCACATCTGAAGATACAGTTTAGACAACATAATATTTATCGCTCAGTTTTGATTTCCATCTTCTTACCGCGAGTTCACAAAAAAAATAACTAACGAGGCTTTGCTGTTTTGTTATACTAATACTAATGTGGATTGTGTCCAAAATAAATCAAAATATAGGGTGACATTTAGAGACGTTTCGCTAGCACGGTGCCAGCAAAACCCAGGGTGCGTACTCCGAAGTTTTATCGGAGCTCCGATATTACCAGATTGACAACAACAATTACGTTCGGAAATTTTTCTATGGGAATTTCTTCATCAAAGGCCGAACAATAGACTAGTTATCGTCGCGATATTATCCTAGTTTCACTTCGGAGTACGGCAGCTGGTCTAACCTTGGTCTCACTCATTTCGATAGCACGGTAATAAGTTAGCAAGCACTACATTTATTTTTGGTCTATGCCCGTGATAAGAAAAATGTTATGTTGAGTGACAAATTATGACCGGTGATAGAGCTAGACCAAAGTTAGACCTTGGTTTTGCTGGCTCTGTGCTATCGAAACGTCTCTGAATGACACTCAGCTTTAATACGAACTTATATGAGCCTGCTTAAATTAAGCAGTACCTACAATAAGTCTTTTTCTTTTTACGGTACCGACTAAAATGGAAATAAAGAAATACCTAGGGAGCGATTACGTCTGTCTGTCACATCTATTTATCTACGCAACTACTACAACATCTATATCGACAAGAAGTTTGGAATAGATTTTAATAGGTTAATAGATTTTTTTTTATAATGCTTTCCCGACTCTATTGCGAATAATAGAATTGAAATATTTTATTATAGACCAAGCTTATTTTACCATCCCTCATGCTTATTCCATCATCCCCGTTCTACCATCGGGAGTCTAAACGCACCGCAGGATATCACCTACACTTGGTAGATACTCCACACATTCGCACAAATCTTTAATATGCGCACGGCTAAAGAGTGTAATTAAATTAATTATCTGCCTGCGTCTGTGTTCCCGAGTTCATAATACCCGAATTTATTTAAGTTGCGAGTGAATTGGCTTCTTCTGGGCAAGCTCGTCTCAACGTTGACCTCATCTCTGTCTTCAAGACAAAAAGCTGAAATAAGGGACAACATTTAAAATAAGTACCTAAGTCAAGTAGGGTACCATAATAATCTCTAGAGGTCAAACAAGCCAATAGACAGAAAAAAAATGCTAAATAAAAAAGGTAATTATTTCATAATCCTTCCACTAATTGACACTTACCTAAGAGGCCCGACCCCGCTATTTCTATGAGCGTTTAACGCCGTAGACACAAATCATCTTAAGTCTCTTAATCCACGTAAACTAGGTCACATCCGGTCGGGAAATCCCCCTCTACGTGTCGTTAGGGCGACAATACATAACTTATTTTACGGGTCAAGGTGGGTCGTATAAATGTTCTTTTCTATGAGATATGATAAATAATACAAATATTATTAATATTCCTCTAATATCTGATATATTAGAGGAATATATGATATTCAATTATTCAACGATCTGGGTATGAAAAATTAAACCTTTACTTTTTCAAAGTTATATCTGTGTTGAAACTAACTATCCTATCCAAAAATATATCCTCTATTATCAATACGAAATAGAGACAAATTTATTTTGTTATTTGTTTTTCTGTTTTCAAAAACGATGTCTCTTAGAAATCAGCAAAAGTACCTATTTTAGTAACAAAATTAGTGACTGCTATTTATTATCTATTGCTCCACTAAAAAGGTTTTTTTTTTTCAATTTTATTTTTGATCTAGGTTCTAGGCTGATAGTCTATTTGAGTTATTTTCTCCTACACTAAACTTCATAACTACTTAGTTAGCTTGGTACACACGAAATTCCGCCTCGTACACGGCACGGAAGCGAACCTACTACCCTCCGGAAACAAGGCTTCATACTACGGAAATTGGTACAACTTACCGCAAGAACTTACTATCGAGCTGTCGATCGTACTAGAATCTAAAAAAAAAAACTCAAAATAGTTTATTCATTGTTGGATATTAAAATCTATTATTGACGTCAGCTAAACTACATCGCTTCACAAACAAATTGGCGTCATGGTGGAAAAAAAAGAAGCGACAATAAAAACCCACGCGCTCTTATATATGTTGGAATCTAGCGCCTAAGAGATTTTTTTCCTGTGAGCTTTAAGGCCAGGCCAATGACTAATCTTAAATTCAGTTTAGTTTTTATAGTTAGGTAATAGTACATTAAAATGCAAGTGCGCTATTTTGGATATTACAGCCGAGGCTCAGAAATTGCAGCCTGAGCCGCAGGCGAGGGCGTAATGGAGCCGAGGGTGTAATTACCAACGCGCACGAGCTTTTTACGACGTTTTTCAACACATTTGCGAATAAAAACAAATCAAATTGGTTACCTTTAAAATACTAAACTTTGCTAACCTTACGTCCACCGCACGTCCACCGGAACGGCGGACTTTTTGTCGGCTGCATATGTTCATGCTTCCCTTTAATTTTACCAAATTTCAAAATTGTATTTCGTGTATGAGTATTTTAGACGGTTCAGGATCAGTTTTTTATATGTAGAAGTTGACACTATTAGAAATAATTACAATAACAAACACGACAAATATTTGTAAAATGGCGCGCATTCTTTCTTTTTCAGCGGTCACAGATTAAACGTCGCGTGAGGAGCCCACAAAACATTACCATGTTATCTTACACCATCAATCTTTTATCAATTATTAGTCAATCTAGTAACCAAGCTATAAAAAAAGTAATTGTCACTCGGTACCCAAACATCCTATTCCATTTACCTTGAAATAAATTATCAAAAATTGAATATCTTGTTACGTAAATGACAAATTTATTGTTAATTAGTTAATTACTATAAATAATTTCATAAAATCAACATTCATTTATGATATTTTCTCGAAGTCAGCTTGAAAATTTTAGTAACATAATAAGCATAAAAACTCCTTGCTCTTGGCCGATTTAAAAAAAAAACAAAAATAAAACACTAGTTAAGTAATATTATGACAAAAATACGCGTGCTTTTTTCATTAATATAACTTCACTAGTGCTGTAATTTTTTTTTAATCGGCATGATGCAAGGAGTTTCTATATCTATAACATTCATAATATTTTCATGAATAAGTAAACTGTGTTCGATAATATGATAGTAATTAACAAATTGACAACAAATTTGTCATTTACGTAACAAGATATTCAATTTTTGATAATTTATTACAAGGTTAATGGAATAGGGTGTTTGGGTACCGAATGACAATTACTTTTTTTTATAGCTTGATTACTAGATTGACTAATAATTGATAAAAGATTGATGGTGTAAGATAACACAGTTGGTAATGTTTTGGGTCCTCCTCATACGGCGTATAATCTGTGCCCGCTGAAAAAGATATAATGCGCGCCATTTTACAAATATTTAAAGTGTTTATTATTGTAATTATTTCTAATAGTGTCGACATGTACAAATAAAAAACTGTTCCTGAACCGTCTAAAACACTCATACACTAAATACAATTTTGAAAACTGGTAAAATTAAAGGAAAACATGAACATATGCAGCCGACAAAATGTTCCGGTGGACGTAAGGTTAGCATAGTTTAGTATTTTTAAAGGTAACCACCAATTTGATTCGTTAATATTCGCAAATGTGTTGAAAAACGTCGTAAAAAGCTCATCCTGGGATCCATTACGCCCTCGCCTGCGGCTCGGGCTGCAATTTCTGAGCCTCGGATGTAATATGCAAAATAGCGCACTTGCATTTTAATGTACTATAACGTACGTCTTAAGAATTTCTTCTCAATTCTTAAATCTGTAACTTATATTACACCAATTAAATGATCTCTGCATAATTCATTTTATTGTGATTCTAAAACGACCTCTAATGACAAATGAATCTACTTCTAAGTAATAATGAATGAATGTTAAATTGTCAACGAATGGTAAATTGAGCGAACTCACTAATGAGGCACCGTTCGAAATCAATACGAATAACGAATAGTGTTACTAATGCGCTTTTAGACCTTAATCTTTGAATCACTCGTTATATGTCATTCAATGTGACTAAACTAAACATAAAGTATAAAATTTATTGTGATAGTCCTACTTTCACGTTGCGCCAATTTTGCCAACTCTACACCTATAATCAAAATTGATAAATTTGTAACTTTATCGATAAGATAGCAGACCACTTTTTTGACCGACTGCATGGTCATATAAAGGCAATTAACACACCAAATCATTTATTTGACAAAAATTTAAAGATATACAGGGAAACTGAACAACGTCGAAATACGATAAACAATATTGACTTCCCATAGAAACTGCACCAGCTGATTACGCATTTTGTATTTCGACCTTAAGAAGTGTTGTTCAGTTTCGAACACCCAATATATTTCCGCTTGAAACATATTTGTTGAGCGTACGAATACGATCATTAAGGGTGGTATCAACAAATCCCTGTCAAGTCGAAAATTACACTCAAGATGCATAAATTTAATGTGTAAAGTAAATCTTGAGAGCAATCTTTCACTTCAGAAGCATGTACGGTCAACCACACGTCTGTAGAAATATTTTCAATCCTATTACCACGCCATAAGGTCCAAAAGTGTTTCTACTGAGATGCTGTTGAGTGTACTTCAGAACTTCCAACTGCCTCAACTGTCCCTGAAAATTGCAGTTTAAAGAGTGATTCAAAGATAGGCTCCTATGCCTAACGAGCAGTTTCCGAACGAAGCAAACGAATGAAACGACGGTTTTCCTCGTCATTATTATAGCCCAACGCAACGTATTAATTTTCCTCCTCCAGTAATCCGTAATTAAAAGGTTGTGGTAATAATGGTGACGCGACTAATTGGTCCATTTATGAGTACAAGTCATTTTTTTTTTTTTTGAAAAATAAAGAATAAAGAGCGTAATACAGGATGTAAGGGACTGGTTTCAGTCAACGTAACGCGAATAAAACTTTCAGGAAATGAAAAGAAATCGGCCGCTCCATATAAACTTTCCAATCAAGTTTGTATGAAGAAGGCAATTTTTTTTTGTTATTATCTACACCTTTTGCAAGCTCTGGCAAGAGCGGGCTTTAGATAGGGACCAATGGAGGGAAGAGAGAGAGGCCTTTGCCCAGCAGTGGGACATTATAGGCTAGATAAGATAAGATAAGATTATCTATTGGCTTACTCTTGACCTTAGTCTTGAGGACAGAGATGGAGTCGACAATGAGACAAGCTTGCCCAGAAGAAGCCTATTTAATCGCGACTTGAATAGATTCGGGTTATATGAACTCGGGAACACGGACGAAGGCAGAGAATTCCGCTCTTTGGCCGTGCGCATCACAAAAGATGTTTCAAAGCGCTTTGTGCGAATGTGTGGAATATCAACCAAGTGTGGGTGATAACCTGCGGTGTGTCTGGTTGATGGTTAAAGGGGGATGATGGAATGAGTTCATTTCCTGAAAGTTGTTTAGTTACGTTGACTGATCATGCTATTTTAGTTTTCGGACACCTATCCCTTGTAACCTTTATAATAAAGGATCTACTGAAGGTTTAAGAAATTTTCAGTTAAAGAAAAATAAAAAATATCACCAACAAATTTAAAAAACCTAATAAAGGCGACAATTTGAGCCAGAGCATTCCATCACCGTGTGCTGCACCGTATTCTCGGCGCAGTCACAGTAATGGTAAGCTGGAGTCGGCTCTCTGCCGGTTAAGGGGTGCAGACACCGGCCTAAACAACCACGCCTCCTGCCCTTATAGAGAACAAGATACATAGAAAAAGCGTTTATTTGTAACACTCAGTGTGGAAAGGTTCGCCAGTTTTCAAGACGCGTATACTCGGTAATAGTTACGTTACACGGTGCTACTCACCCTCAAATGGTCTTTCAAACACACATTATTTAGGCATCAGAGACGCTCAGCTAAAGACTGTAAGAAAAATTTTTGTTTACTTCATGTAACTGAACTAAACTCCCAAAAAACGTAATAAAAAAGGTAAATGACTTGATAGTTAAGTTTCGTAACAGTGTCAGTTACAAGTCATTCAAACTTATAGACAGAGAGCTGGTGGTCTGCAACCCTACCTTTTCGATTACCAAGATGAGACTAATCTAGGGTGATGCATGTTAAAAAGTTATGTCTACATCTAGATTAGTCGCATCTTGGTAATCGATAAGGTATCTTACTGTAAAAAAAACATGTTATACACAGTTTATAGTTTGTGACCAAAACTACCTCGGTGCAGCTTGATTAGAATGACAGCAGTATGATAGCAGGACTGAGCTATATTGGAGCGACAAAGACATCTATCGCGCCGTCCTGCTCTAGCGCATGGCTCTGTCCTGAAATTTTAATCAGACTACATCAAAGTTAGGCCATCGTAATAGGTCCGTTCTGACAGCTGTACGAAACAGACGTATGAAAAATTACGAACTGCAAACTAAAATAAACCCTGTGCTCAAAATGGACTTCTTACTTTGGCCCTACTTTAATTCGACTGTAAGTATACCTTGCTTCTGTTTCTGGGGTCCCTGAAGTCTTCCTTGGATGCCTTCCTCCTCTTGTCCTTCAAAATCATTCGAGCAGCAGCGAACGCCATCTTGTGGTTGTTGTTCTTATTATTTCACTTTAGAGTTATGTTAAAATCCACTTGAAGATCACACGAATGTACTTCTCAACTTAAGTACGGTTCACTTTAAATGCACACTTAAGGGGTTTCTTTAAGGTCTAATTCACTTTAATAATTGCTTTTAATCACAGATTTTACTACAATTGACTAATTTAATTGCTTCTAAATTTAGGTCCGTTATTTTTTCAAACTACGGTCGCTACTTTTTCTAACTTTTAAGTACTAATTCAACTCACAACTTTTTAAACTTAACAATTTATTGCCTTCTTCGTTGCCGCAACTTTCAATAGTTAACAATTTTTTAATCTACTTTTCAATTTTATCACTTTTTATTTTGAAAGATCTTTTTATCACTATCTGAAAGTTAATAATAATAAGGTGGTTTCACGTTGTATTTTTTCTGGGTCGTATTTTTGCAAAGCCTGCAGATTTCTGCCAGCAATCTAGTTTTAGAGTAGCACTTCAGTTAAAGCGTATTATTCCACAAGGGTTGAAAAACAATAAAGTACAATTTTTTACAACGTGTCAAACCTCTCGGGAGGTAGTTCTAGCCATGTAACTGAACAACTTTTATTCTGCAACTTGTGGAAATTAAATTAAACAACATTTGTTCCTTCAAGCAGAATTACGGTATCAGATTTTAATTTTGTATGAAGATTATTTTATTCTTCTAAAAGTTATAGAACAAAAGTTGTTTACATATAATTTAAGCATGTTATTCAGACCACGAAACTGACAAACTTTCCCCAAAAAACATAGGTCGAATCACGAAAATCAATTATTAACCTCCCATAGCAACTATGCATCAGCTGATAGCGCATTTGTATGAGAGGTCAAATTTGGTTTCTTGTATTTCAATCTAAGTTCCTTTAAATAAGTTGTTCAGTTCATGATCTAAGTACTGTGCTAAAATTATGTTCACTTTTTCATTGGGACCCTATAGAATCAAAACAAAATACTGTGTGTAAGGGATAGGTTAGAAAAAATTTAAAGGGCATCATCAACGCAACTAAACCACTTTTTTCATAGAAACTGAACAAAATTATCAAAAATAAATTAGAAAGTCAACCTTTTCATGCACGTTTAGCCAACGAAACTAAAAGTTGTTCAGTTTGATTGACTGGTCATGCCCTTAAGTCATTCCAATCAAGTTTACAAATTTTAAGTTGTTCAGTTTACTTGATAATGTCCTTTCAGTTTTTGTAAACCTGTCCTTCACTACGTGTGTATTGTTATTTATAAAACTAGCTGAAGCTTACTGTAAGGTACGCTGACGTACAGAAGTATCTTAAAATCTGAGCACAATTAGATATTTCTAATATAGATCAAAGTATTCAGAAAATTGAAGCACTTAAAAATATCGTAGAGATTTCGTTTTTGAAGTACTTACTACTTACTTACATTTTCTCTGAAAATTATTATGTTTTCAAGTTATTATTACAGAAAGGTGGGGATACCCCGATAAAAACCAACGAGCAGCTCGCCGCATAGACTGGCAGTCTCGTGGCTGGGGATCAAAGCAAAGCATGCCAAGCCGTCCGTATCTCCTGGGATAATGGGTGAAATGGTTCCATACGTGTGATCCGATCACCCGTCTGCGTGCGTCGCGGCGTCCCCAACTTAAATAATAATAATATTATTATTATATTTTTAATGTTTTTTTTTTCTCTCCTTTTGGGAGGATATACCCCAAAAGGAGGTTTTTGTTCTGAGATATACCCACTCCACGGGCCTTAGCCAAGTGAAGCGGCGTTCGTAGTAATTGAGGAGGTTACTGAAGATGTTAGAAACTTGCGTGTGATAAGGCACGTGTTTAAAATTGTGGCCTTTTGCAATGTGTTGATTATCTGTACAGGAAAGTTCAATGTTTTCAGACTATTGTTTAGGGTTTTTGGAATGATGCATGTAGATGATAAAACAATCGGGAGTTTGATATATAAAATTAAAGGTTCGAAAATTGTTCGTCTTAAATGTCGTCCGATTTCATCATTAGATTTGTTATATTTTTTTACAGATAAAATTATTCGAAAATAAAATTTAAGCTTCTGTTAGCTTAATGTCTTCCCAATAATGCTAAAAAAAAATGGATTTATAATTCCTAAGAAAAATGCAAAAATGTTGATACTGGAAATTGAGTTTACCTAAAAGTTGCCATACAAAACGGCAATTTCATAGGTCTACCTATTATTATTCAAATCCAATCAAGTAGCGAAAAAAAAGATATGCCTTGAGTGAGTAGTAATGTAGCAATGAGTAGGTAAATACAAGTTTCTTTGTCCCAGCGTGACCCTGGATGATGTAATTTCCTCTGTCCCAAACAAGTGATATTCTGCTATATATTCCCTCTTTGTCTGCCTGTCTTATGGCATCATAAAAATTCTTTCCATCTACATAATAAGTAGTTCAAGGGCAACGTTTACTGTAGTTACAACTTATTTCTTTCTTACAGATAGGATGCTACAAGGACTTTTATCTTTTTATTTTTGCATGATGTCATTTGGGGTATGAACAAAAAAAAAAGTCTATAAGTACGATGTTTATTGAATGTTTATTTAAAAAGGGTGGTCCAAATATAAGTCACGAGAATTCGAAATAAAAACTATTAGGTATATCTAGAAGACCTTTTTGTGTTGGTACTTAAAGACATAAAATAATAAACGATAAATATTAAACTCAAAGAATAATATTAAATTTAAACATGAATATTCAAATTGTAGATTAATATTAACTTAAAGAATAATATTAAACTTAAAGATTAATATTAAACTTAAAAATTTATATTAAATAAAAGATTAATACTTTTCTTCCTAGTGTTGTTAATAGCGACGAAGACTCGTTCTAATCTTGCTCGATAATAAAAAATATATGGAGTTTCACTCTTCATTAAAACTATTTATTTTTTTATCTTCTGCCGCAATAGCTGAATCGTCCTTGGAATATTGGAGGACAATAAAATTTTGAGAAAGCCCATATAAAATTGCTGGAGTCATACCTGGACTCCTTGCGGTCAAAGAGATATCAACCCTTAATTAAACTACTGCCTTTGATTTTTGACTATCTCATTAAATGGTGATGCAATTTCGGCTTCAAATGCAAAAGTTGTTGTTATATTGCTCTTAATACACCCAGAATTTTAGAGCGTCGATATTCTTGGATTTATGGGTAAGGACGCACGAATGTTTCATCGGTGTTTTTGCCATTTTGGCGACCTTGAGGCTGAGTTTTTCGTACTGATCCTGTTTTCTCAAAGCTTTTGACCTACTTCTTAATTGAATTTGTGCTCGGACACTCCTTGATTCTTTACTGATTGAATTGAATATATTTGATTGATTTTGAGATTTGATTAATTGATATAACACGCATTTTTTTCCATACAAACATAGGTCAAAAGTTTGACGATATTATATTTTAATCAAACCACGTTTAATCTGGAACGTGACTCCCGTATTTAATCTCAGAAGCCCCGGTGTATCCCGAAGGATACAGACAAACACTTTTGCTGCCAAGCCCCGGTGTATCCCCAAGGATTTAACGCTCTTTTTTTCTTTTTATATTTAAATATGAGTATGATAACATTTTTTTATATTTCAATATAACTGTATGTACTATTATAGTGGTAGCCTAACAACAGTATTTGCTGAAGTTTATTAGAACCAAGTATCTTGAGAATTAACTTGATACTAATCAAGAGATTTAGAAACAGTGCGAAAATTTTATAATTGTCACGATAATTGACTAAATATAAAAAAATATACTAACAAATTATATTAAATTTAATATATCTTGATAGGTTTATCAAAAATCTAAGCTTTTTAGGTTAAAAAAAATGTCAAAATCGTTTATTCACTGTTGGATATTAAAATCTCTTAATGACGTCAGCTAAACTACATCGATTTTCAGATTTGTTTTGTCAAATTACCTACTCTTAAATATTTGCTTAAACATATAAGTTGTATAAATTATTATTGTGATCGCCTCTTACAGCCCTTCATTTTGACAATCCCCTTTGGTTTAAAGGGGAAAAACAATTCAAGACGCTCACTTTGACCCCTAAAATCCGCAATATTAAATTTTCATAATTTTAATATACTCAGTGTATCTCGCGCTATTAAGACTTATTTAACGACTCATAAAAACCGTTTAGTTTACTAGGGAAAAAAGAAACGGACATACATACATCATGCTTACATACAAGCAGATCAACACATAACCATAAAAATAATTGCAAATACTGCAACACCAAGTGAACCAAATTAACTTCCTTCGAATATAATCAGACGTGAAATAATCAGCCCTCATTAACTTCGTCAAGGAACAAAAAGAGATGAAACATCAAGATATCACATGAAAGAAAGGGATAGCAATGTACTTCATTATGTAGAAATTGGCAAAGGAGCAGACGTTCCTAATTGGAGTTCGATTTGGCTTTGATAACCTTTGGAATGAAAACTCGTGTGTTGGAAATTTTGGTTTAATTTTGTTAGATATTTAATTAGTAACTAATATAAACAAGTTAAGTTAAGCTAGAATTCTAGAGGGAGCTCCCTGTCCTGTAGTAGACGTTTAATGGGATGTTATGATGATGATGATAAACAAGTTGAAAGAGACTTATTCGAAAATATTATGGAGGCCTAAAACTGAAAAAAATGATATATCTTTACGAAAACGGAAGAAACTCGCTAACTGTATGAAACTGAAGTATTTTATCAACGAAAGACATTTTAATCTTAATTATTATTTTTTTCGAAAATGCATAAAGTGGTTCCTAACCACTTCGTTATGAGTCTCAATTCCCTACACATTTTTGCGGAAAAGTTGACTTAAAAAAATAAAGTAAATTAATTGTTCATTACCATTACAATAGTACCAACCCATACATACCCGTGGGTGTCGTAAGAGGCGACTAAGGGTTAACAGGAGGATGGGCAGCAGCATCCTCCTTTGTATCTTACATCTTACTCACTGCGGTCACCTACAACCGCGGTCAATGGTGCCAGCCGTAACGCTAACAAGCGAGGTGACTATGGTACTTCCCCTCCACATTTTTCCAGCAAAATCTAGAATTCTGGAGGGAGCTCCCTGTCCTGTTGTGGACGTTTTTTCATGGGATGTTATGATGAATTATTCATTGTTGGAACTTATTTCTTACGACTTTTGTTATTTTTATGTCTTATGCATACGCCCTTAAATAAAGTAAAAATTTCGTCCCCTTCCTCACACTTGAAGCGTTGGAGAGTTGTTGAAGAGTGACGCAGCTCTACATTTAGTTGAGAGTGATATTGTTACATCGCTCTCAAAGTCGCTGAGAAAGATGAGAGCACACTTGGTGAAGCACCTGACCATGCAGTACTAGTGGTTCTCGAATGAAACTAGTTACGTTACGAGGAACACTTTATTGCACAGTACCTGGGCGATCAAGCTTCGCTCTATAATAACCGCTTCAACATTAAAATTATAGAGCCGTTATTGAGAAACCGATTACATATATATACAAATATTGCTCGTTTAATAGTACAAAAATATGACAAAAAGTGAACAAAGGCGATCCCTTCCAGACAACCCTTGGGAAGAGGAATTGATCCATACATAGTTGTAGTAACTAAACTTCGTGGTTTCTTGATAAGATAAGAGCATAGATCCGCCTTTTCGATTGTGGTTCTTTTTCTCGTGCTGGTTTTCATGTCAGTGACCAACTTAATATAATAAAGTAATAGAGTACTATCATATGATAGTATAGTGTCGAAGAGTGTCCGAGAGCACGGACACTCTCCGCCTCCCTTGCAATTCACTCTCACACACCCGTGCGTACCCTACGGTGTTTTTAACATCATTGTACTGAATATGCAGATCTAAGCTTCTACTAATTTCAAATTTCAAATTCGCGCTTGTTTTAAGTAGTGTCTCGGTGTGACCCGAGGTGTTACTAAGTAAAAAAAAATTTAAATAAAAAAAATTCTTTATTTCTTAAAACAATGCGTATTAAGAATCTATTACGCAGGTGTCTCCAAGTAAGCTTCGCGCCTGTGTTTTGAGGCACCGCTCCGCACCGCAAGTAAAGCCGTTATCAGAACTTCGAGCCATCAGATGACCTCGGACATGGCTTAACATTCGTTTTCTAAGATAGTAACTGAACACCGTCTTATCGTGATCCCCCATACACAAATTACGTCTTAGTAACACTATCGCAACTAATACTATTTATGAGTGGCCAATATGACTAAGCTCAAACCAGTAACTTCAGTAAAATTAAATTAACAAAAATATACGTACTTTCATTTTTGTTTGTTCACGAATGAAAAAGAATGACACAACCCCGTTCTCCGTATTTAACCACTACCATTTACAAAACAAATTAAACCTCGCAAAAAGAGGCCATTTCATTATAAGGGACTTTATTTTTTTGTGTGAATTTCGTGCGTCCTTACGGCCATTAGTAGCGGTAGTAGGGGTGTTTACTTTTTGTCGCATTGTTGGTGACAAAACATCCTTATTCAGATGTAATAGCTGTCATAATAACATGGCACCGAGTTCCGAGTTAGAGAGAAACGTATAATTTTTTTTACATTTACACCTGCAGTAACAGATATAATTTACTTTTTGGCTTCTTCATTCGTATGAAAAATTTTATGGTCATGAATATGTTTCATGGTGCATTTGTCAGATTTAAAACACGTTCCATATGATTCCAAAAACTCCTGATTTCGTTGCTTTTTTTTAGGGTTCCATACCTCAAAAGAAAAAAACCGGCCAAGTGCGAGTCAGACTCGCGCACTGAGGGTTCCGTACCACCACATAAACATAATTGTATTAGTTGAAATTTCAGTAAGTTAATGTGCTAGATTTTTGAGTCCGACACGCGCTTGACCAAATTTTATTATTTGTTGTTATTTTATAGCCTATGCCCTATAAACATACCAATTTTCAAGTTTGTAAGTGTTCCCGTTTTTAAATAGAACTAAAACAAAAATCGCCTCAGCAACCATCCAACTTGACCCCTCTCTTATATGAATGTTCTTGAAACGGGAGCTCACCACAATTGGTTACCATTAGTTGTGAGAAAAGTTGTAATATTTAATGATTTCAGACTTTTCCCATTATTTGTACTGTGAGACCTAGCTTCTTGCCAAATTTCATAATTTTAGGTCAACGGGAAGTACCCTGTAGGTTTTTCATTTTTGAATAAATGTATGGAGATGAGGACATAAAATGCCATATCTTTTGATTGCGTCGTTGTAAAAAATTGAAATTTTCAGATCTTGTGTGGTTCATGGATCCTAATATATGGTATTAATTTCAACCTGATACCTTTACCCGTTCGTGAGATAAAGGGTCTTGACAGACAGACAGACAGACAGACAGACAGACAGACAGACAGACAGACAGACAGACAGACAGACAGACGGACAACAAAGTGATCCTATAAGGGTTCCGTTTTTTTCTTTTGAGGTACGGAACCCTAAAAAACGGAACCCTTATAGGATCACTTTGTTGTCCGTCTGTCTGTCTGTCTGTCTGTCTGTCTGTCTGTCTGTCTGTCTGTCTGTCAAGACCCTTTATCTCACGAACGGGTAAAGGTATCAGGTTGAAATTAATACCATATATTAGGATCCATGAACCACACAAGATCTGAAAATTTCAATTTTTTACAACGACGCAATCAAAAGATATGGCATTTTATGTCCTCATCTCCATACATTTATTCAAAAATGAAAAACCTACAGGGTACTTCCCGTTGACCTAAAATTATGAAATTTGGCAAGAAGCTAGGTCTCACAGTACAAATAATGGGAAAAGTCTGAAATCATTAAATATTACAACTTTTCTCACAACTAATGGTAACCAATTGTGGTGAGCTCCCGTTTCAAGAACATTCATATAAGAGAGGGGTCAAGTTGGATGGTTGTTGAGGCGATTTTTGTTTTAGTTCTATTTAAAAACGGGAACACTTACAAACTTGAAAATTGGTATGTTTACAGTGCATAGGCTATGAAATAACAACAAATAATAAAATTTGGTCAAGCGCGTGTCGGACTCAAAAAATCTAGCACATTAACTTACTGAAATTTCAACTAATACAATTATGTTTATGAGGTGGTACGGAACCCTCAGTGCGCGAGTCCGACTCGCACTTGGCCGGTTTTTTTTATATCACAAGTGGGCAAAAGAGCAGGTGGGCCTGGTCCGGTAAGTGGTCACCACCACCTGTGACACTCACTCTTATCTTCTTATTAGTAAAATAATTTGAAACTAATAAGACAGCAAACCGCGTTACTCATCCTGAGAACTAAAATGATATGTGTCAGATGTTGATAATAAAATTTCACTGGCTCCTAGAGGAACCAAGGATAGATCCTTCAAACCGAAACACAGCAATGCACTGCTGCTTTACGACAAAAAAAGGCAAGAGAGTGGTACTTCCCCAGACGGATTTTGCACAAAAGCCCTACCACCATCAGTCTGTGGCACTTTTGAATATTTTCTATCGTCGTTTACTACACTATGTGATAGTAGCTTTCAGTCAAAAGTTTTATTAGGAAATTACACTACAATGGGGGGGGGCACTGCGTAATTTCAGTTTTTTTTTTTCCGCCATCACCAAGGGGGTTGAGTCAGTGGAAAGTGTATAAGTACCCGGTGTGGTGCCGGTAAAGAATAGTACCAAACCATCTCTATTCTGGGTGTCGCACTGTGGGCTGAAAATCGAGTTTCATAGACTTAGAGATTTAAAATTTTAAGGGTCGTGTTTTTTGTTGGATATCGCTTTTTTTAACGATGGCTATACTGGAATATCGCATGCGAGTTGATTTGGAGCAAAAGTAATGACTTATGTCAAAAAATCACAAATAGTTTGTACTTTGACGATCTCTAAGGATATTACGGTTTTCTTTGCGGTTCCAAAAATAATTGAAAATTTCTTCTTAGCTCCATACAAAATTCACGATTTTTTTTTTATAATTTATTCGTTTTTGTTAAAAACAAATTCGCATGCCATATTCTAGTACAGTCATTGTTAAATAAAGCGATATCCAACAAAAAACACGACCCTTAAAATTCGAAATCTCTAAGTCTATGAAAGTCGATTTTCAGCCCACAGTGTGTCGAGGCGACTAAGGGAGTGTGGGCAGCAGCGTTCTTCTGTGTATCGTACCATCTTACATACTGCGGTTACCAACAACCGCGGTCCATGGTGCCAACCGTAACGCTAACAAGCTTCGTGACTGTGGTATTTCCCCTCCAAATTGTTTCAGAAAAAGCAGAAATTTTGGAGGGTTATGTCCTGCACTGAACTTTTCATGGGATATTATGTATACGCATTATCCAATACTTATTTCACTAGACAAACGTACACACGAATGAACAATAAAATTACTGGATTATTGAATTCAACAAGGACTTTACAGGTTAAAAATTCAATTCAATCAGAAATAAAAATATAATATTTTCTACAGATTTTTGCCACACTAACTTGTTACAAGATCCACACATGCTTTATTATAAATAATGATAGATATTACAATGTTGATATTTTCCCTAATAGTTTTACAAAATTTAAAAACTTTGTCAGAAAACTATAATTTGAGTATGTTGAATTATGATTTCCAACTATTTATTGCTCAGTTTTTTT
The DNA here is from genome assembly GCA_947532105.1 of Athrips mouffetella. Classification (NCBI taxonomy): domain Eukaryota; kingdom Metazoa; phylum Arthropoda; class Insecta; order Lepidoptera; family Gelechiidae; genus Athrips; species Athrips mouffetella. Next base: position 6,894,549 of record OX383972.1, on the reverse strand, counting down.
TTTTACATAAAATTCTTTAAGTTACTTTATCTTATAGCTTTTACTCAATGGCATAGAACTTTTTTCTCTTAGTGGAAACTTTGTTGGCTTATGTAATTTCTATGTATTTTAAGCTATTATGCACTAAATTAAGGCTGTTTGTTTCCCAAAATAAATAAAAAAATAAAAATTCACGTGTCAGTACACACAAGCGAATTATATAATCTTTGAATTTAACAGAGAATTTACAGGTTGAAAATTCACAAGACAAGGTTCTGACAAGGTGTTAAAATAAACATTTTGTCCCTCGACAAACGTAAAACATAAACACAGTCGTTGACAGCCACGCAAAAGGCCAAAAGGTGACAAATGTGCGTGTAAACTCTTGACGCCCTTTCATGACATCTCACTTGGGACGGAACTGTGTAAGTAAATAGAAGCTAAGATTTGACTTCTTCGAAACTTTTGTTTAAAATTTCAGACGCAAAATTTTATTATCTTCTGTGTAACATCTTAAAGTGTAATTTTTAACTCCTGTGTAGGCTCTTATAATAAGCGTTTTATCTGTGTCTGTTTGTAATGCAAATTCTAATAGGTTGTAGTATAAGTCAGTGTTTTAGTTGGCTTACTTTGATGCCAGTGTTTAAATCACCTATCGGCCACTATTTCTGATTTATATTACAACTTTTTTGTGCAGCATCAGTAAACATTTAATCGAGTCGTGAGACAGTGTCAAAAATGTAGCATCTGAATACTATAAAATATTACTGCGTTGAAAACATTTCCCACGTCAGGGGATTCCACTCCTAACTGTGGCATTATGTATGAATGAGGAAGCAAAGGTTTAACGTTCTTCTTCTTAGGAATCAACAACTTAACATCTAACTTTCTTTGTTTTTATTGGAATGATGTTAAGACTGCAATGTGCGCATTATTTCTGCATTTTCTCGGCTGAATGCGTTGACAAAATGGTGGAAAAACTAGATTTAACAAAAGGCTGATATACCCTTTTTGTTACGGTTTATATAAAATGCTATTTTTGGCTGTGGACAGCCCCTTAACCATCTATTTACCAATTCTAGCAGCTAAGGTAGCTACGTTTACTGCAAATTAGCTCCTGTTTTCAATTCTCGAAGCTGGAGTCTCAAGCCTTGGTTATTATAACGGCGATTAGTAGCAAAAACTTGAAATTGACAAAATGTCTGTAAGCGCGGCAATTTGATTATACGTCAGATATTTTGCGTTGTTTTGTTATAGCTTGGTTATGTATTAAAATGTACTTCTTTTTAGTTTTGGGTTATTTTGAATATTTCATAATCTTCAATATGACCGAGGTGTCCGAAATCTTCAGTAAATATAAAAAAAATCGGTACTTTTAATTTATCCATACAAAAATTACAAAAAATTTATAAGAAAATTAAAAGTACCGCTTTTATTTGGATTTTTTTAGAAGGTTTGTCTCATATAGTGTAATACCCCAGCAAAGTTTCATCGACTGAGGAATTAATGCGGGGTCAACTGCTTCGTTGCCTACACTAATAGTACTTATTGAACGTTATAACAATGCAAACAGAGCGAGTCTACTGCTTCGGTGCAACTGTTCAACCACAGGGTGTCAAATCTCATTATCATGGCCAAAATCCTTCATAAGATACTTAGAAATTACTTCGCAGAAAACCCCTAGATCCATTGTGACCTTGACCGGCACTCAAAATCAATGTCCAGTTCGTAAAATCGGTTTTATCGACATGGGGCGGAAAGGATTGGTCAGAGGGTGGGATCACATGATAACGAAATTATCCCATTGGATTCTACCCGCCTTTTGATTCGACGCAAATCGGTATGACATTTCGATGAAGTTGTGGAGTATTGTACCTATCTTTTTGTATTTTGGAGAAAAAACTGTTGATGAAAGGAAGACTTGTACCTACGTATTTACTTTTGTAAGCATTAAATCATTGCAAAGTGTTTTATGATATATATTTATGATTGCCGACGTACCTTAAAAAAATACAAAGCTTGGTTGATTGACCTTTAGAACTTTTAAGATAAAAGTGTGTAACAAGTGGTCTTTACCTCGCCCTTTGTGTGTTTGTCAAAAAGAATAGATTAGGAACACTTAAATTAATGGCACAACTAGCCATTCAGTTCGTCTAATCGGACCGGTCTGGACCGTTTATCCCCGTTTTCTTGCCATTTTTTTTACGCTTCTATCGAGCACTGTTTTTCTGTTTTATCGGCATCGGCTCGGAATCGTTGCAGTGGGCAAACGGCCTTAGTTTTGATAATTCTTATTTTTCAACCTTCCATAGTATTTATTCTACTGTCTCCAGTAGTAAGTCCACGTATCTTGAATTTCGCTATCTGTAAGCTTTCGTCCAAACAAAGCAGTGCAACTGTCGCCAAGAGTCCCGCCCGGTGACGCAATCTCTTTAGAATACGGGTGCGGCCACTAACTAGGTGGGCTAGTGCCACTTACTGATTTATTTATGAAGCCGAAGCCCAATGGTTTCTAATATTACGAAAATAAGCTACGAAAGTTCTCGTATTATAAATCCGGATTAAAAAAAAAAAGTTATTTGAAATTGTGGATTCTGACAACGAAAATGAAAAAGTTTTCCCAAGAAAAATACAATACAGCAACAAGACAAAGAAAAACTACAACAATGAATATTTTTATGAGCCGCATATAAACATGTGACAAGCTTAAAGGATGTATACTAATTGTTGATGAAAATTTAAAAGGTTCTCAAAGAAACAGGTCAAAAAACAAAAAAATCTACTAAACAAAATGCGCTTTTAGTTTCTATGATAAGTTGATTTCTTTTCTTCGTATTTCTCCTGTTCAGTTTCATAGGCAGATTCACATCCTTCAGGGTTGTCAAAAGTGTACTAGTAGCGACCATGTAGAGGCATGGAACCCTAAAAAAAACTTCAAAAAAAAAAAAGAAAATTTTCAACAAACGTAATTATTTCACTACGATTTTACTGTTTGTAAACCGATATCGTTGATTTTTGTTTTATTCATCGCACTTGGACCGGATGAGACTTGGGCTGTATGAGACTTGGACAAAATAAGACTCGGACCCAATGAGACTTGGGCAGAATTTCACGGTTGGACGAAATAAGAGTTGGACAAGATGGAACTTAGTCCTTTCCGACTTTTAGGCTTTGTTTTTAGGATACTTATGACACATCTGGCGGAATTAACTTAATAGATTTTTTAGTCGCGGCACCTTGCGCGTTGGATTTCCCGCAGGTGTTTCACTGCTTTAATACCCATTTTGTTACACGATGTATATTCTCAAGGTCATCATAACATTCCCTGAAAAAAATCCACTTCAGGACAGGGCCTCCAGAATTCTAGCTTTTTCTTAAAAATGTGGAGAGGACGTACCATTGTCACCTCGCTTGTTAGCGTTACGGCTTGCACCATGGCGGCGGTTGTATAAGATACAAAAGAGAATGCTGCTGCCCATCCTCCAGTTTATAACCCTTAGTCGCCTCTTACGACACCCATGGGTATAAAAGGTTATTTTTTTGGACCTGATATGCGTATGCCCACCTTATTACAGAGGTCAAAACCAACAACTTTTGTTCTACGATAATATTAACATAAAAAAAATTTTTACTCCCCTAAAGTGACCGACCGACCCATTATGTATGGAAAGTTGAAAATTTTTCGTGAGTTGTTAGCAAAGTCGTAGAACAAAAGTTGTTGCTTTATACCTCTGTAATAAGGTGGGCATAGGCAAATCAGGTCCCAAAAAATAACCTTGTATACGGGTATATATTAGACCCGTATGGTACCGGCAAAGAATAGTACCATCCCATACATATTCTCAAGGTAAAGTTGTTTAATCTGTTAAATTATCCAAACTGTTTGCAGTTCTTTTCATAGCCTCGGTTTCAAGCGGCGTACTACAAACAACTCATACAATTTATAGCCAAGCTTGGTTCTCTGTAGTTTTAGGAAACACTAGCGGAAGCATTGCAACTCCTTCCGGTTTAGACCGAGGATAGACTAAACGGAATTTAGAAAAAAGCCATTTTGCATATTTTATTTACATCGGAGGGATCTTTTATTCAAATCAGATTAGCGTACCTATTTACCGTTTTTAGGGTTTCGTAGTCGACAAGGAACCCTTATAGTTTCATCATGTCTGTCTATCTGTCTGCCCGTGACTTAGCTCAGAGACACTTCGTACGGTCAACCGCACGTCGCGTCGGTAGAAACTTTTTCAACTCTATTACCACACCATAAGGTCCAAAAGTGTTTCTACTGACGTGCTGTTGAGTGTACTAGAAAGTTGTGATTGGACATACATACATTTCATCCACGCCGACAAAGTAGTAAAATATAATCATAAAAAAATATTTTTAGGGTACCTCCCCTACAAGTAAAATGGGGAGGATTTTTTGTATATCATATTTCGATTTAGGGATCTGTTAGCGGAATATTCAGCTTGAAAGCACACAGCTTGCCGGCCAAACGGTTGTCAAAAAAACTAAGGATCCCTATCCTGTGGCGCATGGCCCGACACGCACTTGGCCGGTCTTTTTTCTTTCTTAATTTTGAAACCCTTTTTTTTTCATTATTATATTCCCCCCATAGAGTAACACGATTTTCGCGGCTTGCGCGGTTTGACGCGTTGCTCTAAGATTCCCCCTTAACGCCTTAACGTTTTCCTTAACGCTTTGTCAAAGGATTTTTTTTACGTTAATGTTATCGGTGCAGATTTATTATTAGTATAGGTATATACATTTGTATATGAAGAAATAAATTTATCTGGTACTAAATCTTGCAAATAAAACAATCTCACTATTTAATTATTATTTGTAAAAATAACGATTGGTATAGATAAAAATATGAAATATGGATAAAGATAGATAATGTGTCATTTTTGACAAAATTGTTGATAAGATTCTAAAGATCTTAATCTATTCTTGACGTAAGTAAGATATTGATCCTTACTTTGAATGAAAATATATGGTGGAAAACCGTCCATACCGTATTTTTGTGGCCCAGACTATTTTTTTTACTTCAATAAAAATGAATAAAGGTGGTTTACTCAAGTATAATGACCAAGTAAACTCGTACAAAAATATTCGTCAAACAATCCCATCTTTCCCCAAATAAATCTGTAGGTACTCAAGCTGCTAAGCCACTTAAAGAGTCAAAATTATTCATTCAAGCCAAAGTTGTATTTGACGGAGCGTGCCGGCCCATACGGAGTCCGGTAATTGGATAAGTTCTGGGTTCCTTGAAGGTACTTCTGTGAAGTTCTAATTGTAGAGGTTTGAGCGGTTATCTTCATTGCCCTAGCTTGCCTTATTCTGTTTATGTGAATTCAAAGACTAATTCGGCATACGTTGCTCGTTGAAGCAAGGATATTGCAATTAACATAACCAAGCCTTCCAGCAATGTATTCCGAATTAGTCTTTGAATTCAGCTAGGGGTGATCACTCTTTAACCTAGAAGGTTTGACGAGAGCATTCGTTTTTATACAGAGTGACTGTTATCTTTTCAACCCAGATAAGTCGAGAGCTGGTTGTCATCAACCCTGCCACATCGTATATCATTAAGTGGACTATGTGGGATGGTGCACAATAAAAGGTGAGTCTAAATAAATAAGGTTGCCCGGTCAAAATGCTCACTTATTTCACATAAAAAAAACAGAAACAATTTTTTTTTATGCTGTTTATTTAGATTAACCTTTTTATAGCCTAAGCCATGCCTAAGCATGTAAAACTAAAGTTGTTCAGGTTCATGGACAGAACTACATCCCGAGAGGTTTTGCGTATTTACAAAAATTTATTCTTTTTATTTATTTATTTTCTCCCACATATAAGTACTTGCAAAATATGAAATAATAGTAGATCTTAAGGTCTATGTTAGCGGTACTTGTTTATGCGGGAAACAGGACACCAATTTGAAATAACACGTTGTATATGTTACACTTAAAACTAGTTTTCTCTAGTGAAAACTAGTTTTTAATAAATGCTTTTGTTAAAAACTAGATAAAACACGTTATGTCAAAATATTCAGTGTAATTCAGTTAAAACTGTTTATAAAGGAATAATCCGCAAGAGAACCTTACCGGAACCACAGATAATATAATACTATACTAGTACAGATGCCTCACGTCATAGAACGAATTTGTGCCGAAAATTGTTCGGGCTATTTTTTCCATAAGGTATTATCTTAGAATAAATTGATATCTGGATGTTAAAATTGAATTAATGTCATAGTTTACACCTTTACCTACCAACCTAGTAGTAACATTTAGTTTAATTATTAGAAACGAAAGGGCCAAATGAATTCGGGCTATTTACTCCGTCGAAAAAACCGTAGTACGGAATGGGACCCCATGCCGGAACCGAACCTAACTCAAAACGTGTCTTAACAGTAACATACATAAATGAATAAAATAAAAAGACGGTATTATTTTCTCATTCTGCACCGAATGAAACAACTTCTAATCAAGTAGTTTACTTGCTTAACCTAGGGTTAAAGTTTGTGAAACTATCTGCACTTAGCTGGAGCTTGTAACCCAGTACAGCTCAGATGCACTTTAACTTAGGAGGTGACTCTGTAACTTGTAGAGACAGTTACTGCTGCTACCAATATTAGATTGCTGATCTCATGCAGGGCTTCACACACTAAGGGTTGTATTGATAAATCCAACTTAAGTGTGAGCCTGCTCTCAAGATGTACTTTTCACATACAAATTATGCATCTTAAGTGCAATCGCATAATTAAAAGGGATTTATCAATACGACCCTAAGGCCCGTATTGATAAATCCCTCTCAAAATCTTCCCGAAGACGATGTCAGCTGACTTAATTATCAAGATGCAATTAGCATCTCAAGATCTTGCTAATTAATAAACTACTATCGAAATACCAATCTCAAGTGTCCGTCTTTGAGTCAAACGTTAAAAGAGCAAAAAGAATTTATTATTTTGTTTTATTATTTTTACGTTACATTTTTGACGATCATAGTATTCACTGACATTTGAACAACGTATATGTACTTTTGTATATAATGTTGCTAATCATTTTCGTTTTTTTGCTAAGTTCACTTTCAGGCAGGCAACGGCCAAAGAATATACAGCCTGAACAAAATAATACACAAGTCACTATTTAAGTGTGAGTTGTCAGTGTTTAGTGAGTGTGATTTTAACACTCAAGTGATAATTGCTCCGATGACAGCTACTCAATATCTGTTTATTAATTAATGCAACACCTCAAGATTAAGGACAATCTCACACTTAAGCGGAATTTATCAATTCGACCCTAAATATTAATCAGTAAGACCACTTTCTGCAACATGTAAAAAAACCGGTCAAGTGCGAGTCGGACTCGCGCGCCGAGGTTTCCGATATTCCTATAGTATTTTTAGAAACAATGCAGTCCATTTTTAGAACCGCAAAACTTGATTTGTTTGTGAATGTTTTTTGCAGATTTCTAAGAAATGGTGCTACTCAGAGAGATTTTTTATTTTTCGTCTGTAATTATTTCACATGTTTCCTTTCGCAAATTTCAGAGATAAGTGGGGGGGACTGGTATTTTTTTTTAATTTTTTTATCATAACTTAAAAACTAGGAGTTGTAAAAAAATCAAAAATCTATTTCGCAATGGACAAGTAAAGCTCTTCCTTTTGATACATCACCTAGGAACGACAATTTAAAAATTTGCCGCACTATTTGTGCCAGCCTTTCATCATCATATCAGCCGAAAGACATCCACTGCTGGACATAGGCCTCCCCTAAAGATCTCCATGACGACCGGTCCTGCGCTGCTCGCATCCAGCGGCTTCCCGCGACCTTGACCAGATCGTCGGTCCACCTTGTGGGGGGCCTGCCAACGCTTCGTCTTCCGGTACGTGGTCGCCACTCAAGAACCCTTCCGCCCCATCGGCCATCGGTTCTTCTTGCGATGTGCCCTGCCCACTGCCACTTTAGTTTAGCTATTCTCAGGGCTATGTCAGTTACTTTAGTTCTTCTGCGGATCTCCTCATTTCTGACTTTGGGCCAGCCTTTACAATAATATTAATAATATTTTTCTTATTCTTTCTTTTGCAATTAAGTTGGGCAATAATATTTTACAAGTATTCTTAATTTTAAGTCGATAGAATAGATGGTTGCTGAAATATACAGGTGTGACAGGAAGACAGTCAGACGATGTCACACCATAAGGGTTCCTTTTTTACCATTTTGGTTCAGAACCCTAAAAACATGGCTCCAAATTGTCTTCAAACTCAAGTAACATTTGCTATTTTACAGATGAGTCAGTAAAAATTTTGTAAATTCAACGAAAGTTTTTATAACGTTACACTTTTTTGAGACTATTTGGATGTTTGTTACTGTTTTACGTGTAAACATCTAAAAATATTTCTATTAAAGAAGGAAGGCAGACTAACACCTAAAAGTGCATAAAAACAAATTGTACCGGAAAAGTGATAATTTTCACTTTCTTATTCCAGCCACGTGTTAAAAAAAAAAAACAGGAAATTTTAGGAAAGTATATCGTTTGCTACGGCGTAGCCTCAAGCTTGCTACGAATGTAGGTGTTGCCAATAGAATCGAAATTAGAGTATTAAATTGTTACTTTATTCGCTAAAAATCGATTAAAATTAGATAAAAGCTTTGAAAATGTTGTGATGATCTTCAAAGTAGAAAGTCGCAAAATTTCACAACCAAGAGCATGATTCGAACCTGCGTCTTCTCCGTCAGTACTTTAGACGCTTTACCAACCAGGCTACAGTGGTCCTGCCTGATGCTTACTAGGTGGCAGCACAAATTTCACAACATCAGGCAGGACCACGGTAGCCTAGTTGGTAAAGAAGACGCAGGGTGTCTACTCTCAAAGTCCGATATATCGAAACGATACTACTCGAAACATGCAAATGCAAAACTTCGTCCTTTGACAATAGAGTAGAATATTGGTTGAATAAATTTTCAAACTGCATCCAACCAATATTCTACTTTATTGTCAAAGGACGAAGTTTTGCATTTGCATGTTTTGAGTAGTATCGTTTCGATATATCGGACTTTGAGAGTAGACGCCCAGGAAACGCATTTTTGAAGCGTTCGAAGTGAATCTTTAGTTCGCATACGAAAACAAATCGTGTACGAATTTAATTTCTAATGCTCTCGATTTTACGCATTTTTGAATCATTCGAAAGCAATGTTGCCATTAAATTAAAATCTTTAAACAATTTCCGTTTCACGCAGATAAAATCAAAACCGGAAAGCAATTACTCATTGATTTTTAAAACCGGTAATGAATTGCGAGGGAATGGAACGCAAATTAAAAAGTTGATATGTCAGTATAATGTCATGTGTGAAGGAAACGTCAATGTCATTCTCATTACAGATTATACATGCTTTCGAGTGGTAGAATTGCAAAACGAGTGGGTCGGACCACTCGTTGCAGAATTCATAGGTATGAATATTCAAAAATTGCGATTTTACGGATTCGTATACGAATCTTGCCAATCCGAATGCGAATTGAAGTTCGAACGCTTCAAAAATGCGTCTCCTGGTTCGAATCCTAGCAGTCGTTGCGAAATTTTGTAATTTTCTACTTTGTAGATTTATCCGAACACAGGAAGTGTTAAAATAAATCATTTTCAATATTGTGATGATCATCTTCCATCCGGAACTCGCTTACACACGATTCGTAACGAAAAAATCGTAACGTCTAATCAGTCACACCAATTTCTCTTACTTATAATTTTTTTAGGTCTCCATAAAGTTTGTGTAAATTAGGGGTTTTCATGAAGTTATATAATCTTGCCAAATAATACTCTTGAAGCCAGAAAATATGAATGAAAAAATCCCGTTCACATTCTCATTTCTTTATTCAACATAACAATAGCTTTTTCATTTCTTCAGAAGAATTGGTCTGCCAATTACGACGGTTCTGTCCCCATACTTTTCTTTTGAAAGATTCTTTTTGTATACTTTATAATGAAGGTATTTGTACAAAGCCCTTATATCTTTTGAGGACTGTGGAAACAAATTAGAGTTTTTCTTGAAAATGAAGGAATATCTTTTGTCTGCATGTGAAATAGAAGGTTATATTTTAATAAGGTGCGTGGAGAAATATGTTTATAAAAACCGGCCAAGTGCGAGTTGGACTCGCGCACTGAGGGTTCCGTACAAACGTGTAACTAAAATTTATATTTGAGTTGATTGAATGAAAGGTAAATTGTGGTTTACGATTTACGACGTATAAAAAAAAACTACTCTCTAGATCTCGTTCAAACCAATTTTCGTTGGAAGTTTGCATAGTAATGTACATCATATATATTTTTTTATTTTATCATTCTGTTATTTTAGAAGTTTCAGGGGGGGGGGACACACATTTTACCACTTTGGAAGTGTCTCTCGCGCAAACTATTCAGTTTAGAAAAAAATGATATTAGAAACCTCAATATCATTTTTAAAGACCTATCCATAGATACCCCACTTGTATGGGTTTGGCGAAAAAAAAGTTTTTGAGTTTCAGTTCTAAGTATGGGGAACCGTAAAATTCATTGTTTTTTTTTTTCTATTTTTGTGTAAAAATCTTAATGCGGTTCACAAAATACATCTACTTACCAACTTTCAACAGTATAGCTCTTATAGTTTCGGAAAAAAGTGGCTGTGACATACGGACGGACAGACAAACAGACAGACATGACGAATCTATAAGGGTTCCGTTTTTTTCCATTTGGCTACGGAACCCTAAAAATGTGTAAAGCCTTTTCGATTTTATAAGCTTTATTCTACAGGTTGTAAGGGATCGTGTACCGAAAACTGAAAGGGCGGGTTCAGTCAACGAAACTGAACAACTTTCCCAAAGAAACATTTTTTCCACTGCTGACCTCTAAACAACATTTTGAAAATGGCTCCCCAAGATGATGAACCATTTCCCATCGGAAAGTGGTTTAGTTTTAAGTCTCCGAGTAACGTACTTAGAGGAACGCAACTGACTAGGAAGCACCCTGTTGATTTTGAAACGAGCTGACTCGCATAAATTCTATGCACTCGCTAATTTAAGTGTTTCAGTTCATTTAGGTAAAGATTATAGATCACCGATGTACAGCCTAGCTAAAGAAAAATTTATTTTATTCATTAAGGGTTTCATTTCCACTCGAACTTATTCCGCTTTAAGCACTATTTAATTAAAAAAACTCGTTTATGAATCAAATGTTAAATTTTGTACTGTTCCTGATAATATATTTAAAAGTTATAATTAAGAGTCACTCTCCACAGCGGCGATATTGGTCGAATGCAAGCAAGCTGCAAATATCGTTTGCATTTTGGATCTGTTCACGCAATCGACATACAAGCGATAAAACAGTGACCTAACTATGTATGGACTCTGGATCACGGATAAAATTCGTGGAAAAAGTGGCATTGTTCCTGTAAACAGTCCTGATATAATAGTTCAATGGCAGGATGCATCTGCTGTTGCAAGAGCAAGTGATTAACATCTCCTGAGTGATTTAAATCACTTGGGTGATAAATGTCACGATACGTGGACAGTGACTCTAAGCGTTTATATTAAAAGTTTTCGTTTTGGTAATATTTTTCAACTTACCATAATCGTCCCCCTGAGTCAGAAGCGAGACTAAGGTAACTAATATATTTGCATAAGACTATATTTATGCGTAAGTAAGTATAATAAATCTTTTCACAGTATTAATCAACCTAAGAACTTGTTCACATACAGATGAATCGTGATTTTTCTCAAATAGTTTTTTCTACGATTCGTATATTTTTGACGGAAGCAATGTTATTTAAATACCCGTGTTCACAGGCATACGTGTTTTTTGACGTACCTACAAGGGTATTCAAAAGCATTGCTTCAGTAAAAAAAAAAATGAAAAATCACGATTCGTCTAAGTATGAACGAGCCCTTAAATTTTTTCCGACTTTTAAGCCGATTGAATCTAAGGTCAACTTCAAAATTAAAGAGATCTAAATCAATGTGCGTCCATTGAGCCAATAACGTTCCTTATCTGTGATGCAGTTAATACTACCCGCCTGGCCGTCTGCCAACGCCTTTATATCTGGACGTAGACTCTCAGGCGTCACAGTTCCTTGAGAAACTGGTGCTTTTTTGACTTATTACTGTTTAGCTAAGCCATTATCTACAAATCTGCCGAAGATGGAAGTATGAGACGAGACTATCGTCGGTTTAAACAGACTTCTACGTAAATTCATCAAGTGACTGTTCCATAACGGTTCAGTGATTCAATGAAAGACTTGGAGGAGATAGGTGTCAGATGATCGTTCCTCGTCTCAGCAATTGTTTTCCAAAGGTAGAGGAGAGAAGAAGGTTTGTCTATATTTAAATGCGCATTTATTAAGATTTAAGGGATGTACATTTTTAGTAAACCAATAAACAAAATTTAAAAAGCATAAAAAATAATAATAGCACCAGTGCGGACGAAACCTAGTCATATGACCAAGTTAGACTGCCCTGATAATATACTACGAAGGCATTTTTCGTTGCGGTATATCTAATCTAACCGTTCGATGTCCTTTTAGCTAATCTTATGGTCGCCAGCTAACTTCCGCGATGACCCGTAGTTCTAGCCTCAGCTGATTCATCATATTATCAGCAGAAAGACGTCTACTGCTGGACATAGGCCTCCCCTAAAGATCTCCACGACGATCGGTCCTGCGCTGCTTGCATCCAGTGGCTTCTCGTGACCTTGACTAGATCGTCGGTCCACCTTGTAAATTAAAAAAATTATTTACGTTATAACTATATCTTAAATTCCATAATTATTTTGTACGACCAACATAAAACTGGAAAAAATAAGAAGTATCAATAGACGATATAAAAAAATCATGACCTCATTGTAAATAACTAAATTGTGAGTTGCAATATATTTTAAATCGCGTTAATAGGAAAAAATATGGAGAAATTTTAGCTAATAATAAAACCAAGATATTTCGTTATTTCATAGAAAATCTAACAACCCGAAAAACCAATCAACAAAATATCAAAGTCAATGAACAAAAAAGCAAATAGTAGGTTGGTATTCAACTGTCCAGTTATCCAATCTCGAATCTCGTATTGGATTCAGCAAGTGCTCACGACAGTTCTGAAATTGATACTGAGCTTCCGAGGAGCGCTCCGATTGGCTGAGAAGTTGGAAGCTCAGTTTATGGATAAACAGAGTAACCTAGCTAAAGTCTACTAAGATCTAAAAGATAACTTAAAAAAAGTACAACTGTGTTAAAGATATTGGTCCATATAACTTAGGCAATTCAGATTCACGAAATATGTTAGCCGCTTGTTTTTTAGTATTTTATACTCGTTTAAGACGCTCTGCAGGCAAATACATAGGTACACATACGAGTAGTAGGCGATGTCTATATATATAAATATCGACTGCTCTTTATTCTTAAAACTGTAGAGATTTCAAAGAACTGCATGGTGGAATCACTCAATTTGCTACAAATTCACCGCAAAATTTCATTATATAAGTTCTTTTAGTTACTAAAGCTGCACAGGCATATAGGTGTGTACATAATTTTGAATTGTAATTCAGCTCTCAATAGTTTTTCTTGACGTCATAAATTAGAAAAAAGTCAGTGTCATCGCTCATTAAATTTGTGAAACGCATCTGAAACCTAATAAAAAGAAATAAGAAGTATAGACGCATCCAAAATGTGGTCTAGCACAGAATCTTCCGAATATCCTTTGCGAATTATAAATTAAGACCAGGCTATTTACAATATGCAAGCAATAAGTCCTAAAGCTTTTCGGACACATGGTCAGAAGATACACAGGTAGCCCAGAAAGGTGTAGTAGCATCACTGGCCGAAAAGAGAGTAAACGAAGCAGAGGACGTATGCCAATGCGATGAGTCCATGCTATAAAGTTTATCGCAATGGCATACGTTTATACACATTATATATGACACTACTGGCCAATATTCCCTATAGCCACGATCACACCTAGCTGAATTCAAAGACTAATTCGGCATACATTGCTCTTAGAAGTAAGGATATTGCAATTAACATAACCAAGCCTCCCAGCAATGTATGCCGAACTAGTCTTTGAATTCAGCTAGGTGTGATCACTCCTTATACTAAAGATGGGATGGTCTGGAGACGAGTGGTAGCATGAGTAACAAATTGTCGTCCTTTAGTCATGAGGGTACGAGTCATATTAAGGAAATTTAAAAAAAGGATTTTAAAATTACTTAGTTTACATACTAAACTCCACCGCAAACTTAGCAAATTACGATTACCACAATCACAAAAGTTTGACTACTCCAAACTAAATTTGCTCCAAACTGGCTGTCATCTTGGAATTTTCAGTATAAGGGGTCTTTTTAAATTGCAGCTAATTATGCAAGTTAATATATCTTTGCACCAACTTGTGACTACAAGAAGGAAAACGAGAAAAACGGTCGAGTGTGAGTTGGACTCGCACGCCGAGGGTCTTTTTAAAGGATTTTTTGCAGATTGCCAAAACTGTGCTTCTTAGAGAGCTCGCTATATTTTCCTGCGATATTTACATAAACTTCAATCGACTACAATTAATTCAGATTTTTCGCCCAAACTTCGGAGATAAAAGACGGACTTTACTTGTACATTCCAAAATAGGTTTTTGTATTTCTTACGACTCTTAGTTTTTAGAATTAATTATAGTCGATAGAGGTTTAAATTACAGGAGAAATAATCTATCTCTCTAAATAGCACAGCTTTTTAAAAAAAAAATTTTTACAAAAAAAAACTAACTTAGTTTTGCGATCCTAAAAATGGTCTTTAATGCATATAAAATACAAAAATAAATAAATAGTATAAAATCGAAAACCTAAGCGCACGAGTCCGACTCGCACTTGACCGTTTTTTTTTAACTGGCTTTATAGTAGCTCCCCCCCCCGTCAGAGCTTTACATAGATATCATGCATTTTAGGCTCTAGGTGGGGTGGGTAACTACTAAGAAATATCTGAATTTTTAAGTATTTTTATTCTCTTAATTTTAAAAGACTCGGTATGAGATGTTGTAATAGACTCTCAAGTGGGAGTCGTTTCAAAGTTGTCGCGTCAACCGACTTAGTACTCGTAATTATAATAAGACGATCCGTAATACAACTCCCAAGATGGCGACCAAACTTTGACCGGGGATGCTTGATTTTCTACTCAATAATAAAAAAAAAGATAACCAAGCCAAAAACAAGCCAAATATAAAAACAACATAAAAGAGAGCAAAGTGCATTACCTACCCTAAGAACTAAAATGGTATGTCTCTTGTGCCGGTAATTTCACTGTCTCACTTACACTTCAAACCGAAACACATCACTGTAAACTGCTGTTTTCGGTAGAAATAGGTAAGGAGGTTGTATACCTCCAAACAGACTTTAAAAAAAAGCCTAACCACCTGCGAAAGCTACTCTTATTTTTTTTTATTTTACACACACTTTAAATATCATAGACACAACGCCTCGTGTAGCTTTATCGCCATCTTAACTAGAGACTTGCGCTGATATAGGGGGTGATTTTGATATTTTTTACGATATCACCGAAACAAAAACGTGTGTCTATAAAGCTTTGTTACGGTTTAACATAACGTTTTGGGCAAAGGTTTTATTTTGGTAATTTATTTTTCAAAAAAGGGAGAACAACTGGTATCTAGGCCGAATTGTACAAACGAATTATTTTCATCAACATCATCATATCAGCTGAAAGACGTCCACTGATGGACATAGGCCTCCCCTAAAGATCTCCGTGACGACCGGTCCTGCGCTGCTCGCATCCAGCGGCTTCCCGCGACCTTGACCAGATCGTCGGTCCACCTTGGGGGGCCTGCCAACGCTTCGTCGTATTATTTTACTAACATCCAAATCATTATAGTATTTATAACTAACTGAACTAAGATGGTGTCTTTCTTTGTAACCTAGCTGGATTTCAAAACAATTGGCAGGGAAGCTTGTATTGAACTCTCAAGTGGGACTCGCTTTGGACTTGTCTTGTCAACTGACTTAGTAGACATAATTATAATAATACGATTCACAGTACAATTGCTAACCTCCCAAGATAACTTTTACCAGAGATGCTCAATTTTGTACTAATTATAAGTAAGTAGTAATAACAATTATACTCGTAATGTACCTATCCACCAATAAACAACAAAAGAATACTTTTAGAAGATTAAGAAGTATATGTAAATAACTCTCCTGTTTTGGGGCAGTCCGGAAAAAATATCATACATAAAAAATATAGACAAAAACCCTGTGTAACAGAAAAAAAGAAAACAAAATCAGGATTTTTTTAAAGATGCTCAATTGTGCTCCAAAAATCCACCACGTTAATCAAAATTGGTTCAGCCGTTAAGTAGATACGATGAACCATATACATACAGGTCAAACACATAACCCTTCTTTTGATCTTCACCACAGTCGGGTAAAACCGATGGAACTTTAGGTATTATGGAAATTCCAAAGAATATTTTTTTATATCTAAATAAAAAATAACTACTACTAGACAGATTAACTCTAAAATTGCCAGATTGTCTAAATGGATACGATACAATTTAAATAAAAAAAAAATTCTATCCACAAAACGTACTTTTCACACATCCCCCGAGCCCCATCCTCCTCCCAACTTGTTACCCGACTGTCCCAGAAGGAGGGTTATTAAAATTTTTAATTAACTAATCAGCTTTTTGGGCATGACCAAATAACGACTCTCCGAGCGACGTCTACAGAATTACGAACACTAAAATACATGAAGGAACAAGAGTCAACGTTGCTTGTTTTGTGTGGTGGTAAATACCAAGTTTGGATCGCACTTCGCCGTTTTTAGGGTTCCGTGCCTCAAGAAGAGAAAACGAAACCCTTTTAGAATCACTTTGTTGTCCGTCTGTCTGTCTATCTGTCAACGGGTAAAGTTGAAATTAATATCAAAATGTCGATGTACCCTTGAAGCCGTGAAAATTCCAAGCTTCTACAACAAAATAATCAAGACCATTAAATTTATGTCTCCATATCCATACATTTAACAACCAAACCAAAATCTATAGGGTATTTCCCGTTAACTTAGAATAGTGAACTCATTACAAAAGCAAAGAAAAAAGTCTGAAATAATTAAATAGGTATTACAATTTTTACACTGCTTTTCACATAACTGTAACATCATAACATCCGATGAAACGTCCACTACCAGGACAAGGAGCTCCCTCCAGAATTCTAGCTTTTGCTGGAAAAATGTAGCGGGGAAGTACCATAGTCAACCCGCTTGTTAGCGTTACGGCTGGCACCATGGACCGCGGTAGTAGGTGACCGCAGTAAGATGTAAGATACACAGGAGGATGCTGCTGCCCCTCCTCCAGTTTATAACCCTTAGTCGCCTCTTACGACACCCACGGGTATGTATGGGTTGGTACTATTCTTTGCCGGCACTACACGGGATATCTGTAACACCACATCACAACCCACCGTTAGATGGCTCCACTTAGCTTCTTAAACGCGCTTTAGACTTGTTATGCTGTTAATGTGAATAGGCCTTTATTTAATGGTATAAATTTTCTCACAAGTAATCATGATTAATAAAGGTGAGCTCCCGTTTTACGTACATTCATTCAAAAGAGAGGTCAGGTTATAGTGGACGCGGAGTTATGAAATCAAAGGGCAAGCAGAATATGATATAATGGATGGGTACGGCACGCTAGGGCGCCAGTACGACTCGATCTTCGCCTGTTTTTTTTTATTTTTATCTTATTATCCTGTTAGAGAGACGCTACAGTCGAGGCGGGTTTGAGTCTGAGTCTTGTCAGAGCAAATTTACCGTTAGGCGTAGGCCAGACAGCAGCGGTGCGCCGTACGGCACGCCTTCAGCGCACCTCTTCTGTCTGGCCTGCGCCGCGTCGTTCTCCTACATTTTGTATGCAAGTGATTTGAACAGGCGACGAGACGGCATGCCAAAGGCGCACTGTCGGTGCACCGGCGGTTACGCCGGCGGCGCGCCCATGGTGCATGCCGCCGCACAGCACAGTCTGCTGTGAGTGACGCGCCGGTTCAGACGTAGCACCCGAAGCGCACCACGGGCGCAAACTATGTGCGCTCGTAGCGTGCCACAGACACACCCGATGCGCGCCGCGCCCTTTCTGTCTGGCTTGCACCTTAGGCTAATGAGTTCGTGAATGCAGCGAGTATTTTCTGTCAAAACACTACCTAAAAATGATTAATTAAAATGGTAAAAATTTTTAGTTTTGTATGGAAAGTTAAATAGAAATAAAATAAATGAACAATAAAAATATATATTCGTTTTTCTTGCTCTACAATATTCATGTTTGTCATGGGTAAACTTGTTTTGCAAAGCAAATTAATTTCGTGCTCCAGGAATTTTTTTAAAGTACAGTACAAGACGTAAATCCAGTTTCTGAGTAACCTAGTCATAAGAAAAGTCCTCTGTGGCTGCGGGCAGATGAAAGCAAAAAAAATCTTTTGTAAGTACTTTTTCTACAAAAAGTTCTGTCTCTTTGTGGCCTGTTCCGTCCTAGATAGGCTGGGAGCTTAAAGTTTTAAATGCCTGGTAAAATGGATGTGGTTTTTAGTCCCGTAGTCGGGTGAATTTTATTGTTTTTTTTTATAAGTATACGTAAAGTTCAGAGAAATTAAAAATTTGTAGTCATAATGTCTCAAATAAAATATGTTGTTTGTGTTTAAAACCCATTTTGCGAATAAGTTTAGGAAAAAAATTGCTAGCAAAAAGTTTTATAATGTTATGTAATATTACTCATCTGTACCCGTGGGTGTCGTATAAAGCCACTAAGGTTTATGTACCGGAGGATGGACAGCAGCATGTTTCTCTGTATCGCACCATCTTACATACTGCGGTCACCGACCACAGCGGTCGCCAGCCGCAACGCTTATGGTTACTATGGTAATTCCCCGTTTTTGCTGAAATTCTGGAGGGACCTCCCTGTCCTGTTGTGAACGTTTCATGTGATGTTGTGAGTCTCGTTGTGAAATTAATATTAAAGGACCGGTAGGTAGGTATACTACAAGCCTACTAAGAAAAATAGCGTGACTGCTAATGGTATCCGTACTTCGAAAGACAAGACACCTCAAGTTGTTGTCCCAACTAATGTCACCGATAGTAGTAATTTTGCCATGTTATAGAGGCAGTCAGGTTGACCACTAACCTGACAAAGCCTAATACGATCAAAATTAATTGTTCTGTGTAAAAACTAGTAAAATCTAAGTCCTCTAGGCTAGATTTAGACCGAAAAATGTGATTAAGTAAAGGAAGTCTCAACTGACTGTCCGTTTTTAACCAAACTGAAAGCTAAACTAATAACAGATGCTTACTATTTCTATACAAGAATACCTAACTAACTAGTTAGCTCATCTGACTTGCTGACCCATGCTTATGAAAATTATGAAATATAATTTCATTAAATTATTGTAATTGTAACTTGAAATGACTTGTAAAATCTTTATTTTATAAATAAATTATTGTATTGTAAGGAAATGATAATAATCATTTTCTTATCCCCAAATCGAATACGGATTTTTCGCAACAGTAGGTACTGGCACAATCAGCAATTTACGAGAAGAGTGGATTTTTTTTATTCCTCTCCATACTTACTGACTGAAGCGACGCACCCAATCCTTTTATCCTTCCATTCGTTCTTCACATTTTTTTATTATCATTTCCTTCACAGTTTCAATCTAAACACGGATTGTGTCAAGCCAAGTTCGGAAACGAAAAGGGCGAGGAACCACAGACACATTGTGTGTATTATTATATTTTAATGAACGCACGAAACATTTTGAGCACCCTAAATACCGCATCGAAAATATGAATGACATGAAATGAATGAATGACAATGACAATGAAAGATATGGGTAAATAGTTGGACTATTAATAACTAGGATTTATTTTTGTGAATTCGATAAAAAAACCCATGCAGCTTATGATTGGCACCCCGGTCATAATACCATTTGCAGACTTGATGCTTGATTGCTAATTTCAAAATGTTATATCCTATCCATATTCCAAAGATTAATTCGATCAAGTTAAGCAGTATTGGCGTGATTAAATAAAAAATATCATCTCAACATTCAAACTCACAGGCTACAAATTAAGCTTGATCATGGTCATAAAAATGGCTTATGGAAGAGAACTAAGAGAATATTTTATACGTTTGACTACTCGTAAAATAAATTACGTACCGTAGTGGGGCTACCTGCGGTCCACTAGCGCCTCCATCAGTTAAAAACATATTACTCAGTAAATACAAACCTTATCAAAAATCAGGAAAGACAGTTTGAAGTAAAGATACCATTGTTTATCTAAATAATATAATAAATACAATAACTGATGGGGGCGCTAGTTGACTGCAGAAACTTTTGGTGCCCTCTTATTTTACACAAAACTATCGGTACGCTCAACAGAATTACCCTTCAATCCTCGCATTGAAGAATTAAATTCTAGTCAAATAACAAAACAAAGGCCTTCTTGAGGCTGTTCTAAATTGAACGAAAGTAACCAGAAACTAGGTCATTAGAATCACTACCTGTATACGAGGTTATTTTTTTGGACTTGATATGCGTATGGCCACCTTATTATAGAGATCAAAAGCAACAATTTTTGTTCTACGACTTTGCTAACAACGCACAAAAAAATTTCGACTCCCCATACTAAAGTGGTCACGTGACCGACTCATTTTGTATGGGAAGTTGATAATTTTTCGTGCGTTGTTAGCAAAGTCGTAGAACAAAAGTTGTTGCTTTTGACCTCTGTAATAAGGTAGGCTTACACATATCAGGTCCAAAAAAATAACCTTGTATTTATTAACTAAAAGTTGTTGTGTTATCATTACTTAGCCCCTTTATTTCCTGAAAAAAATCCGGAAGCTTTAATGGAAACCCAAAATTAATTAACAAGTTAGTTATCGATTTCATCCTCCATTAAATGTTTTGAACTTTTCAGAAAGTTCTCATTTAGGTATTATCAACTCAGTTAATCCATTAACAAACTCTGGAACATTAAATGATAATAAATAAATAAAAAAATACGAAATTATTTAAGAAAAAAAAGAAGGAAAAAAAATTTCTACGATTGAAATAGTCTAGGAAAAAGTTGTTTACTTATTGAAAACGACAGAGAACATAAAAGACAAAGTGGTTATCAAAACATTTTGCAGCTATGTTAAAGGCAATCGGCTAAACTAAAGCTGGCAGAAAAAACTAGTTTGTTAAACAAGGTTATTCTTTCCGCCAAATATACTCTGGTTTAACTATCATGGTTGCAAAATAGATTGGTAAGCGTGGGGATAAACTAAAAAAGCAGACTTTAGACACCTGACAAAAGTGAAGAGGAAAACAAGCCTTGACCGACGCGAAGTTATTTTGACCAAGTTAAGAGGAAGGTCGATGTCGTGTTGTATCAGCAAGTAAGTGTAGCGACACACTAGCGAAATTCCCGCGTCGGAACGATCCGCGGCGGATCTTTCCATCAAGTATGAAACACTTAGAGCGAAATATCCTTGTCAGAACAAGCGAAATTTGGCTTTAGTATGTAAAACAGTGTCCAGCAGTGGACAATAAATAAAATGTTACATGAAGTTCTGCCGTGTGGTGCCGGCAAAGAATAATACCAACCCATGGGTGGTTCTCTACCCTTGAGTGTCGTAAGAGGCGACTAAGGGTTAATGAACCGGAGGATAGGCAGCAGCATCTTTCCAGATACTGCGGTCCCCAACAACAGCGGTCGCCATCCTCAACGCTTACAAGCATGTTGACTATGTTACTTCCCCACCACATTGTTCCAGCAAGAGCTGGAGGGAGCTGCCTTAGTGGACGTTCCATGGGATGTTATGTTTGACGTTCTTTCCTTCTTTCTCAATGGGGGCGATTCTAGCGTGGCCGCTAAATTTATGATTAAAATTTGAAAGGTCTAAAAGTGATGCTGTCTTTTTTCAGCCTAAAGGCAGTAACAAAGATAGCAACATTTTTACACCTGTCAAATTATAGCCTTAAATTTAGCGGCTACGATAGAATCGCCCCCAGTAGGTGGTTTAAAAGTTGAAGGGCTTTTGTGCCCTGCTTAAGGTTAGGGGAATAAGAAGTGACGATAGTGATGAAATACAGGGTGTAAATACGGTGTACCGAAAACTAAAAGGATAAGTTCACTCAACAAAACTGTACAACTTTCCTAAAGAAACATTAATGAGAAATGAAAAAAAAAAAAAACCTTTCCATACAAATTCCTCACTCTGATGGAACAGTTTGTATGGCGAAGTCAAAAATATCTTTCAATTCCCAAAAAATTTTCTTTAGAAAAGTTTTTGAATTTCGTTGACTAAGCACGCCCTTACAGTTTTCGGTACACCGTCCCTTACACCCGAGTCCTGTATTTTTTTTTATTTAACTCACATGTGACACGAAAAAACTGACAAATGAACTATATGAAAGTTGTTCCACGAGTAGCACGAGTCGATCATGACTCGCAGTGAGTCGGCGTCCCGCTAATGATGATAGATGTGCTTCGATATACTCGTACACCGTGTGGGCCCGAATAACCCGGAAAACTTTAACCAGGTCTCTGGTAAAAAAATAACTAAGCTAAAATTACGCATTTGCATTTGGTTCAAATGCGTAATTTTAACTTAGTTATTTTTTGGAACAAAATAAATCAATTAAGTTTTGTACAGTCAAGAGCATATCAAGCTTGACACATTGGAATTTGTAGCATTCTTATTTCAATAGACGTACGGGCTAGAGTCGCGCTGCAAGTGTCAAGCTTGATTTGTCGTTGACTGTACCTCCTTATCGAAGTAGAAGGCCACCAGGAAGGCCGAGACGGAAATGATACAACGACATAAGGAACTGGACCGGATTACACTACCACGAGTTGAAGAGGGTGGTGCAACGCCGCAACAAATACCGATTGCTGACCTCCTAACTTCATTTCGAAGATGGCACCCCATGATGATGACCTCCTTATAAACAAATGCATTGCACTTGACAAACTACTCGAACACGATACGACAATAGTAGGATAACTAAGAACGCGAACCTTGCACCTAAACCTGCTGGGATGAAACTTGGCAGGAGTCAAGTACATACCCATAGGTAACATATTAGAAGTGGTGCTTCCCAGCAGGACGCGACAATGTCGAAAATGTGTAGTTTTTTACTAGGTTGAAAATTGTATCTGTTGAACCGACATAGGTAGCTGGTTGAAAATTTTACAGAATATGTATTTTTAAAACAAATATATCACCTTAAAATAAAAAATTTAAAATTTAACGCTACATCATATTCACTAGAGTTCGCTTCACTAGATATTTATCAACTTGTTAGTTTATGTTTGTTTGCGGTTTTCGAAACAGATTACAAATATACACAAATATTGCTCGTTTACTAGTAAACCATCTTAGCATCCCTTTCTCAATTTTAGTCACTACGTCTTCTTTTACGCCACAACGTTCTCTTATCACACTATTTCTAATCCTGTCACTCAATTTCACACCAATCATACTCCTCAACGCTCTCATTTCTACTGCATTAATTTTACTTTCATGCTTCTTCTGCCATACCCAGCTTTCACTGCCGTTTTATTAGTATAGGATATAATGCATGCTTAAAATTCGATATCCACACAAAATCTTTTCAACCTTAAACTGTCACATCTGTTCACCACCAAATGAGCGAATATTATTTTATCAGATTCAGATGTACAGCATTTCATACACGCGTTCAGACAACCTGTTACGTAATATGTATCATACATTTTCGTGCTCGGGTTTTCGGGACAAGAGTGACATGAAAAATGCACCGCGCACCGGTATCGGGGCTTGCAGCTTCAACCCAAAATATGATTTGTTGGCGCCATTCTTCTTTGTAAAGTTTTTATAAAATCTCGGCAAATATATCACTTTACAACAAAATGCTTGCATCACCTTTTTAGGGTTCCGTAGTCTACAAGGAACTCTTATAGTTTTGTCATGTCCGTCTATCTGTCTGTCAGTCTATCTGTCCGCGTCTTAGCTCATAGTTTTCTGTATTCTCGTCGACCCTATAGTGTGAAGTGTCGTTAGATAGGTCTTTTAAAATTTTGTAAGTATGCAATGTTTACTTTTCGATTTAGGGATCCATTTGCAAAAATGTAACTTAGAAGCGCAATTTTTTTGTTAGAGTCAAGTATCCCCCGCACCCCTGCCAACTCAAATGGTTGTTACACAGAGCGCGTTTATCAACTTACGATTCTTATTATGTTCCGTTGACATTATATACAGGGTTATTTTTGGACCCCTAGCCAAATTTTAGTGTGTTGCTCAGAACATGAAACTGAACAACTTTCCCTAAGAAACAGGGGTCGAATAACGAGAAAAACGGTTTTGGTCGTCCCATAAAAATTCCAAGATTTGTATGAGAGATCCAAAAACAAAATTCGTTTTTCGACCCATGTCTCTTTAGGAAAATTGTTCAGATTTGTGTTCTGAGTAACATACAAAAATTTGGCTAGGGTCCAAAAATAACCCTGTATACAACGTTTAGACGAAAGATTTTTAAGAATGATGCGCACCTACATGTTTTAAACCGATCAAAATGGTCCAAGTTGTTTCTTAGTATTATTCTGTTCTGCTTATTTTGATGCAAGCATATACATAGTAAACTTATAACTAAGGAACATTGTTAAATGCGCCCTGTAAGGATAGCTAATAGTGTGACTTCACAGAACAACGATAGGGCCACTCCGCCTGTGCGCGCACCCCTCATAGAAGCCAATATAGTAAAAAAAATTGGTTCCTTATGGAATAGGTATACTATCCAATTTATGTAGGCGCTTATTTTGAATGCACATCATAAACACATTCGTTGCCATAGAGACGCTGTCACTGGTTTTTTGCATCTTCCTCTCTCGCAATAATGGTACTATGTTTTTCGCACTCAAATGACGCTAGTAGTGTGGGTGCGGAAAACGTGTTAGTTTTAGTAAATGGTGACACTGATTTGTATTCAAAGACATAAAGAATTCGTCTCTAGATGTAGAGCAAGACGCATGGACTTCAGAGCTCTGTGTGTGACTTAGACACTGGTATATTTTTTTAACATGCGGAGAAAGTCGCGAACAAAAGCTAGTATACCTATAAATGTTGTACGCGATGAGTTTTGTGAAGCGACCTGCCCTGAGTTGGCGTTGTGGTTCCCTTTTTAATTGCCTATTAAACTACGCAAATTGCACATCCAAGCCGTTTTGCCCAATGGCCCTTTAAAAGACGTTCAAGTGTGAACTAAAACCCGAGGACGGTGGATTCCGCACACAAGAATTAAAACAGCAAATTATCTTTGATTTTTTGGGTCTTTTGCCGCAAAAGCGCTCTGTGTAGTGACGTCATATTTCTTGATGATACTGACTTCAAATAGTTATTTTTACTTCGATAGTTCATTTTTAAAATAATTCGGACTACTTGCTCCGCTCGAAATAGAAATGATACTAATTTATTTTACTATGGGATGACATCTGCCATTGTGTCAAAAGTTGAAACGTCAAATAATCAAACATGATTTAACTTCCTCAAACAAAACAGCCTACGCTGTATTTACAATGACTAAATGAATGTCAGAATACCTTCTGACACATATTTTCATTAATGTCCCGAAATATTTAAATATTTATTCCCTGTTCTGCAGTGGACGTATTATGGGGTGTTATGATGATTTATTATTTATTTAATTTTAGCGGAGTTATTTCATACAATTTTATTTGGACAGGTAGAAAAGGTTTATATAATAATTATATGTGACGTTAGCTTGTATCCATGAAAATTTTTTTTCAACAATCCATAGTAAAGTGGTCACGTGATCGACTCATTTTGTATGGGAAAGCGAAATTTTTATTCATTTTATTTTCCTTAGAAATTAAGAGGCCGATAATGGATGAAACAAAGCAAAGTCTTATTCCTTATTTTTGAAAACAAATATGAAGCCAATACTTTTTATCTCTAACGGATGTCTACTTTCATTATAAGAGTACGGAATCCTTATAATAACTTCTAAGTAAATTGAATTTTTAAAGCTCTTTTAGTAATTAAAACGCGGCTCCAAATTGTTGTAATAAAACTCATTTAGTTTGTAACTTAAATTATTTTTACGTTTCGTAGTTAGAGCTGGTTTCGTTGAGGATATAATAAGTTGTAAACGAGCTTTTAATTTATAAGTTAGTGCTTAAAAGCTTAATTTATTTTGCTTTACCTACTAATTGCCTCTTTCTGTTTACGCACATAAGAACAATTTGGTGCTATTAAGTATTATGAACAGTCCCTGGCAAGTGACTCCTATTTGGGCTGTTATTTTTAGCGCATGGGTACTATAGAAGCAAGCCCTAAATGAGCGTAGTGCTCAAAGGCTCCTAAATATGCAGTTCCTGACAGAATTCCCTAGCAAAGAAACCGATCAAGTTATTTCAACTAATACAAGTTCAATATTGGAATAGCACATCAATTATATTACATTTGTAAAACTTATAGAGGTCAATGTATACGCTTCAATAATAAGGTACCCACTCATATTGAAAGTTTACCGTTATATAAATTTAAAACTGTTGTCAAACAAAAATTATTTAAGAAAGGTTATTATAAAATATCAGATTATCTAGAAGAGAAAAATCCATGGGATTAGGCTGCTGGTCTAACAGGCTAATTCAAAATTCAGATTGACTAATGTTTATTGTATCGACCCTGTACATTCAAACATTTTTAAAAGAGCGCGTGGGTTTTATTGTCTTTTTTTTTTTTCTACTATAACGCCAATTTGTTTGTGAAGCGATGTAGTTTAGCTGACGTCA
The DNA here is from genome assembly GCA_947532105.1 of Athrips mouffetella. Classification (NCBI taxonomy): domain Eukaryota; kingdom Metazoa; phylum Arthropoda; class Insecta; order Lepidoptera; family Gelechiidae; genus Athrips; species Athrips mouffetella. The sequence continues at coordinate 6,867,749 of OX383972.1, read as the reverse complement.
TTAAGAGATTTTAATATCCAACAATGAATAAACAATTTGACTTTGACTTTGACATAAAATAAGAAATTCACACGCATAGCTTTACTAATCGCTAAGTTTGTCTAAGTTTAAGGCTTTCAGATAATAAACCATCGTAGAGTTTTCACAACGATGATAGTTTGAACCTCTACAGTACCGACTAGGGAGCCAATAATGGTTCACGATGGCCTGCCACATTCTGCACATTAACGATCAGCATTAGAGATACTTGCCGGGGTTATATTTTGATGACTGGTTTTAATGGGTAAAAGATACCATATTTTAATGGGTAAAAGATACCATATTTTATTTCATTGACGTACATCAAGGATTAAAAAGACCTACACAGCAAGCATTTTTAGCTATATTTAATTTTGGTGTTGTATTTAAACCAAGGTACAAAAAAATAAAAAACCGCCCACACAACAGTTAACAATCAAGAAAAAGTTCTAAAATGCAAAATGTTAAAGTATAGTTCTAGATTGCAAACCAAAAAGTGAACGTACAGCATGGTTAGGCAGGTTATGCTATCTGGTAAAGTCAAAACTGGTGGTCATTTTAATGGGTAAAAGATAACATATTTTAATGGGTAAAAGATACCATATTTTAATGGAAATAAAACCGGAACAAGGTGAAGTACATGAGGGAATAACGCAAATCATCTAATAATTAAAAGGCAGATTAGATAAATAATGAAAACTGGCCAAGTGCGAGTCAGAGTTGCGCACCGAGGGTTCCGTACCACTAAGCTAAAAAAACACAAAAACACAGAAGTGTATTTAATTCGCGCGAGTTCGACACGCATTTGACCAACTTTTATTAAGTGTTGGACTTAAGGACTATACATATGTGTATGTTCCCGTTTTTAGGATAGAGGTAAAACAAAAATTGAGCGAAAATAGCCTGCCTAAAAGACACGTAAACAGTCCCCCTTAATTTATTGTTATAGCTGCAAGAGAAATACATAATCTGTGAAAATTTCAACTGTGTACTTATTACGGTTCATAAGATACAGCCAGCCGCCGACAGACAGAGAGACATCGCAGGCATATTAATAGGGTCCCGTTTTTCACCATTTGGCTACGGAACCCTAAAAATTATACCAAGAAAAAAAATCACTCAAATATTATTTTTCGACTTCAATACAAAATGAGTCGAACACGAGACCACTTTAGTATGAAGACTTGAAAAAAAATTCAAGTCTCCTTTTTTCAGGAAAGTTGCTTCTTCAACTTTTTATTCGAAAACGGTAGGATAATGATGTTCAGAACAATGTTCATTCGTTTTTAGGGTTTTCCTTATTTAGTTATTTATCGCGTGGCATCGAGAGGTCAATAGCTATTTTTCCTTAAAGAAAGATAGTCCTAGATAATATTTTCCCTTTTATCTGTAGATTAGCCCCAAAATGGTGGCGTATGATTGATTACACCAAATGATGCTGTTGTTTTGTAAATAATAAATGATCAGTCAGATGAGGAAGATAAAGTAATGACTGGAGATTCTAGAGTGCAAAGACCTAGACACTTGATGTGATGTGTAGAATATCCTTTACTATTAAACGAACAATTTTAGTATACTTTAGTTATCAGTTTCCCGAAAACGGCTCTAACGATTTCGATGAAATTTACTATACGGGGTTGTATGGGAAAAATATACTACCTCGTTTTTGAGAATTTCTTTAAAACAGCGCGTTTCAGAAACCTTATAACGCCATCTGTTCGTGGGCTTTGGCTAAGATTATACAGAGCAAAGCTCGGCTGTCTAGGTGCAAATATTTTTTCGTTAACATTGTGGGCAATATTGGGACAATTTCGCACAAAATCCCAAGCTATAATAGGTAAAGCCAGTGTGATTTCGGACTTACTGGCGTTTGGTAACAAGTTGCCGAAGAAGACAAATATTCTTTCTTCACAACCAGTGGGTGAGTGCGGCATGTTGCAATCCATGTCACACTTGCTGTCGTGCCCTACTTCTCTAGTTTCATGACCTCCTGGTAGGGACATCTTTGAAGGCAACCAAAAAGCTATTGTGGCCACGTTATGGGCTAAGATTTTGTAGTCACTTTTTGTCGTTGACTTGAAAAGAAGAAGAACAGACGGATTAACACACATAAATATCTATTTTAATAGATAAATAACACCCAGACACAGAACAGACACTCGAGTTTATTACAGAAATGTTTGCCCTGGGCGAGGACCCGCGGGCCAAGGCGCAGACGGCAGGCTCACTACCAACCACGCCAATGGGCCACTGTGTCGAATATCTTACATCTATTTAACAAAATTATTGAGTAAGAATGTCATAAATTAGCAAAATATATACACATCAAAATTAAAATTCACTATTGAACTGCTAACTTCTAACTTGTAATTTTATTAACTTTAATAAATGCATAGTACGGCTTTGTCTTGTTTGGGTGCAGATGACTTTGTGTGAATTGTCCTCCCATATTTATTAAATTATTTAATTTTTTATTGTCTTCTTGTATACAAACGATTGTTAAAATCTTTCTCTGATATGTACCGTCACCTATGTTTAATTAAAGGCAACCAAAAGCACCATTATGTAGGGACAGTATGTAACAACCCCCCCCATGCAACCCCACGTTTATTCTTATATCTAACCTATCTGTACCTAAAGACCTAACTTAGTTTGCTTTAGAACCGTAGTTTATTTGAATATCCTAATTTTAACTAAGAAAGACCTAATATTGCCTAATACTTTACCTAACTTCCTAAAATCTGAATAAGTCTGCTTTGATCTATAAAATGGCCAATGAAACGTCTAGAAGTTATAAAACCCTACTTTATGTACCGCGCCTAAGCAACCCAAAAATTCTTTTAGTCAGAACCGTTCTAATACCTACATATTTAAATTACTCTATTTTTCTCACAAAAGTTTATAAATGTTGCAAAAGGAGGACTTATCACTAAGAGTGATTTCTTCCAGTCAACCTTTCTAACTATATTAGTCTTTATTAGTTCTTCCTATTTTGTACTTGGGGAAAGGAAGTATATCAGTAAATGGAAAATAAGGTAAGTCAGAGATAGTCATTTAGTCTCGTATGAAAAACATAAATCTTCAGGAAGGAAGATACTAAAAAAAATAGGTAAATTGAATTATTTCTTGGTATTTTATGAATTTATATGAAAGATTATGGAATGTTATGTAAGAAATTTGAAATAAAAACTTAATATTGTATTTCTTATAGTCTATGTGGCCCTTTACAGGGGAGGAGCTCCCCTCCGCCGAACCCCTCAGTTGACCTCAGACCAGTGGCGGACGGTCATCCTCCAAGACTGCACTCATATGCTTAAATTCGCATACAGGTTTTTAACCTTTTATAATAAAATTTGGGGAATCTTATCTTAACCAAGTCTTATTCAGAATGTAAGTAAGTTAGTAATTTGTACTGTCAAACTTCAGACAGGAGAAGGATTCAAATTCTGGACTGTCCCGAAAACCAGAATATAAAATATATACATATATACATAATATGATCATTTCTTTCAGCAAAACAAAGTTTATTGGGAAGTGCCTTGGGACATTGACTACCTACTTAGAAAATTTACATTTAAAAGTCAGGGAAATAAAGTCGAAAATAGACTTACTTTTTAGACAAACAGTCAGCATCTTTTAGTCTATCGGTCAGCGTCATTATTTTAACTTTTAATATCTTTGATAACGAAAAATTTAAGTTATTTCTAACAAATGAGAAAATCTGTTACATTTCCAGTTTTTTTAATTCTTTTCGCTTGTAAAGAAAAAGTTATCTCAGATTTTAGTAACTAGATGATGATACATTAAACTGACACAGTGAAAGTAATGACTCCATAAGGTATATCATCAAATTCTAGGGTTTTAGTTTCCCTATCAGTTTCCTTAACCATCAAGCCATAATTTTAGCCTGTTTGCAAGTTATATGAAATCTGTATAAAGAATACAGCTCGTAAGCTATTTATAGTATTTTATAAGATAATTTATAAATGAGTTCTTTTAATATGCTATTTTTCATATTTGGTATAGCAAATTGAACTAATAAAACCATATTTAATAACAAAACTTCTCAATCTTTAGAATGCAAATCAATCAATAAAACTGCAATAAATTGTACAAAGAATTAAAAGGACAGCTTTAAATGAGCGAAATATCTTTTTGTCTTCAACATTTTGAAAGTCGGTTTGTAATTTTTAAATTTAAAATTTTTATAGTAATTTTGCAGCAAGATTTATACATTATTATTTTATTATTTTGAAGGAATAAAGCTTTGATTCTACTGTTGTTTTCCTAATCTAGAGTGTATTTTTATTCAAACTAGAGAACCCGGTCTCACATTTACTTTAAACGTGATGAGTTTGGCCACTTCCACACCCAGATGGAAGGTAGAGACCCTGAGCTAGCGAAAGATTGAGTAAACCTATAGAAAATAAATTGTGAGAATACTACCTATAAGACAGTGTTGTAAATCAAACAAGAGACACGAATCTCGGGTGTAAATTTAAATTCGTGGTGTGTAGTGATTTGTCTAAGCCAGCACGCTCACTGGAGTCGACCCCTAAGCTAAAGAATTTACCTTACAGACGGATTTTGGAATAATCCAATGAGTGCCTAGTACCCTAAGCCGTGTACGAAGAATCCTAAGAAATCCACCACACGCCGTGATCACCCCCATCACTCAGTTCGGTAAATGGATTTCGCTAACCAACAAGCCCTATTCTTCAAAAATATACCTCTGATGAAGTAGCAGGAAGGAATGACATCCATGACACACTTCGACATGCCCCTGCTACCGAAATAGAGACATAAAATTGAAGAGATTCATTGAGATTTCCAACATCATGAAATCCCACTGGAGAATCACTTCCAGTGCCTAACTCACTCCTAAGCAGAATAGATGCCATAATTCACGAGAGGAATATAACACCGATTCCAATTTACCCCAGCAACCCACGTTTTACACCATTAAATTATTCATGCTAGGTGAAGTATTTATCCTGGGAAATTGCAAATGCGGCTATAGACCTCTCCATGAATCGAAATGATTCCTAAGAAAACATTTCTCTTCACAAAGGTCTACGAGGCGGTTCTCCAAAATTCCCTTGAAATACTACCTATGATGGGTTTGTTCCGTCCTCCTTTACACAGACGGGCAAGATTTTGGAACAAGCCATCGCACATAAATCCTTTAAAGGTGTAGAACAAACAACTCTCGATTTTACACCAGCAAAAATAACTTAGAAAAATTAAAATATTACCTAATAAAACTTGGAAAACGTAAGCTCAAAAGGAGCACTTCCGCGAGTAAAATCAAATGAACAATAATCCAAAAACATCTGCGTCAAATCTATTTATAGCATCGCTTTTCTTTTGTTTAGAGCTATGAAGCACAATTTTGAAAATATCGCCCTCTAAATTCAAAATTTTAGAGTTCCGTAGTTCAAATAAATCATGATAATAATAAAGCAAGGTTCAGTATCTTAAAATGTTATAAATGATTTCAAGTATAACCAAAGTTTTGAGTGAAATTGTACGGAAGACACCTGTTCCGTTACAAGTACCTAGTTAAAACTTTATACTTTTTAATATACTCTTTACATGATATCTAAGAGGGAATGTTTGTAATGCTAATGCTAAATGCGGTTACCGAGACCAGGTAAATACAAACCTTTTTCAGAAAAGTCTGCTTCTGCTAATCTCGGGTTCTTCTCGCCTATAAATCGGCTAATAAGGCAATACAACACATTATTTAAAAGAAAAGATGTCGACATTTTGGCCGACTCTTATATCTCATTAAGAAACGCTGCTGTCCTACCACGCATGCAATTAACTTAATTTTTATGTATTTTAAATTTGTTCTATTCGTCTACCTTTAATTTGTATTTTTTTTTTCTAATTAGATGATTTACTTTTTTCTACCGATCATGTCGTAGTTGCCTGTAATTAGAGTAGCATTGAGTCTCAAGAATGTATATGTTTCAAAAATATATATTTGATGTATACTCTGTAGGTAACCTAATTAAATAAATAAATAATGCTCCTTATGGAAATGCAATTTAAACAATTCTTCAAAAAATATACAATATATGTTTCTTATTTTTATTCTGACAGAGAAAAGTTTAAGGCGCGGTAAGCAAAATAATAGATAAATTTAGTTTACAGAATATGGTGAAATCAGGGCTTAGTTGCCAGTTAATTAAAAAACATCTACAAGGTAACAGACAAGGTATATAAACCTTGAAGTATGTGATTCTGCCCATGAAACTGAACAACTTTCCCTAGAAAACATAGGTCGAAACACGAAAAAAAAATTTTGACCTTCCATACAAAATCTATAAGCTAATTTAGTTTCTGTTACTTTGGTCTCTGCCTACCCCGACGGGAAAGAGGCGTGATGTTATGTATGTAATTTAGTTTATAAGGGAGTAAGTTTTTTTTATTTCGACCTATGTTCCTTGGGAAAAGTTGTTCAGTTTCATGTGCTGAATCACATCCTTCTGGGTTGATATACCCTTTCTGTTACATCTTGTATAGATTAACTTTTATTTGTATAAATAAAGGCTTTTCTAAAACGAATAATTAAACGCAAAGTTACAGATGAACGTAATGAACCGTCGAGTTTCAAACTTTTGATTAATTTTAAAATTATGTTCATAAGTTTATTATTACATGAAAGCCTGCCAAAATATTCCAAAGAGGTATTCAAAATACGTTTGATGCGAAAGTGAATAAATTTAAAACTAAACTTTGATCAGTGAATCTTAAACGGAGATTAAAGAACTTATACTTTACAACTAAATTATGAACTTTAAGTTCTTTCACACAAGCGTATAACTAAATATTACAACAAATGTACAAATTTCAGTATTACAGATGCAAAAAAAACGTGTTATACAGTTGTTTGATTAATTTTTAGGGTTCCGTACCTCAAAAGAAAAAAACGGAACCCTTATAGGATCACTTTGTTGTCCGTCTGTCTGTCTGTCTGTCTGTCAAGACCCTTTATCTCACGAACGGGTAAAGGTATCAGGTTGAAACTAATACCATATATTAGGATCCATGAACCACACAAGATCTGAAAATTTAAATTTTTTACAACGACGCAATCAAAAGATATGGCATTTTATGTCCTCATCTCCATACATTTATTAAAAAATGCAAAACCTACAGGGTACTTCCCGTTGACCTAAAATTATGAAATTTGGCAAGAAGCTAGGTCTCACAGTACAAATAATAGGAAAAGTCTGAAATCATTAAATATTTCAACTTTTCTCACAAATAATAGTAACCAATTGTGGTGAGCTCCCGTTTCAAGAACATTCATATAAGAGAGGGTTCAAGTTGGATGGTCGCTGAGGCGATTTTTGTTTTAGTTCTATTTTAAAAACGGGAACACTAACAAACTTAAAAATTGGTATGTTTATAGTGCATAAGCTATAAAATAACAACAAATAATAAAATTTGGTCAAGCGCGTGTCGGACTCAAAAAATCTAGCACATTAACTTACTGAAATTTCAACTAATACAATTATGTTTATGTGGTGGTACGGAACCCTCAGTGCGCGAGTCCGACTCGCACTTGGCCGGTTTTTCATTTGTCTATGCCTAAAATCCCCTTTATCGATGTCAATTTCTTACATCAATGGTTGTTTTATTTGATGAACTACACCTGTGACTACACCGTAAATATTCCTTTATTTTGCACGTTTGTAAATCTATATATCTATTCTGTGGTTTTGCTCCCAAAGCCCTATATTCTACCTATGGAAATAAGCAACTATCCCAAAAAAAAAGAGATTTCATTCATAATATTTTTTTTTCTCCATAAATTGTTTTTTTTTGGAAAGTTGCTTGTTTTACTCGTAATGAGTAGAGCATGGGCTCAAAAAAAGTCAAAATGTATACAGGGTCAATTTAGAAGTTACTCAGAACCAAATTCAGAACAATAGATTTTTCATGTTTATGGTAATCCCAGTTAAAAACATTTCAGTGTATTTTTTCGGGTTCCATACCTAAAAGGTAGAAAACGGGACCCTATTAATACGAGTATGCCTCCTATGTCTGTCTGTCTGTCAGCGGGCTGAATCTCATGAACCTTAATAGGTAGACAATTGAAATTTTCACAGATTTTGTATTTCTGTTGCCGCTATAACAATAAATACTAAAAACAAAATATAAATTAGGGGGTTCCCTTGCTAAAAACATGTTTTTATGCTCGATGTTTGTTTTAGCTTTATTGTTAAAACGGGATCACTTATAAACGGGAAAATTGGTATGTTTATTTCTAGTGTATAAGCTAATGAATAATAACAATTAATAAATACCGGTCAAGTGCGTGTCACACTTCTACGTGAATGCGCGCCCATAACTAAGACTCCTACCTTACCTTTTTACTTTACTGGTACAGAACCCTCGGTGCGCGAGTCCGACTCGCACTTGCCCAGTATTTTTATTCATACAGTTTTTTCCAAAAATATACGGTCTAGTTTAATACATAAGCCGATAGAACCTCATTTGGAAACAGAAGCAATGAATCACTGATAAGTCAATAGTTTAATTAAGTAAGTTTGTTAAATTAGAACTACTGACACATTGATGCGACCTGTCAAAAGTATAATTAAAATGTCTCCGCCTTAAGACCGCTAAATTGGTCAATCGTGACGAGAATGTCCCAAACACACTAATGGGGTAACTTGGACAAGGTCCAAACTTGCTGACTTCACGCGGAGTGAGAATTCCTGAAGCAAGGGCATCGAACAAGTAATACATAGAGAGAAATCGACATAGGGAGTGTCATCATCATCATATCTTTAGGGGAGGCCTATGTCCAGCAGGGAGTGTGAAAAGTGTGAATGATTCAATGGGAGACTAAGTTACTCATTACCTGTTATAATTAGTAGAGCATAACAAAAGCAAATAAGGGCAAGTTGGACTCGCGCACCGAGGATTCCGTACCAATAAGGTAAAATTACCGTCTTAGTTATGGACGCGCAGTCACGCAGAAGTGTATTAAATTCGCGCTAGTTCTACACGCACTCGACCATTTAAAATTTTTTGTTGGTATACTATAGCTTATGCGCTTGTAAGTGTTCCCGTATTTACGATAGAGCTAAAACAAAAAATCGTGCAAAAAATCACCTAAAAACACGTTTTAGTAGTAAGCCCAACTTAATTTTTATTTTTTTGTTTGTTGTTATAGCGGCAACAAAAATGCATAAACTGTGAAAATTTCAACTGTCTACCTTTTATGGTTCATGAGATACAACCCGCTGACAGATATTAATAGGGTCCCGTTTTTCACCTTTGGGTACGGAACCCTCAAAACTAACAAAAACACGACTCACAATTAATAATAAAAAGTGTCTATACCTACTAAAAGTGCGATTGCGCACAATCAGTCCTTGGGTTAGATGATCATTTTTCATCTTTCTTACCAGAATGACGGAATTTTATTGACTGTTGACCTAGGCTTAGCGTAGCGATACACCAAACGATCCGCGATGGATCTTTTCATGAAGTCTGACATACTAGAACGGAATTACCGTTTTGGACTTACCGCAAGGTCTTGTCACTTGCGATATTTGCTCTAGTTGTCATACTTGACGGAAAGATCCGTAGCGGTTTGTTCCGACGCAGAATTTCCGTGGGTGTGCCGCTACACTTAGACCCGATATACATCCGAATATATGCCCCGTGCGGTGCCGGCAAAGAATAGTACCGACCCTTCTCTATCCGTGAGTGTCGTAAGAGGCGACTAAGGGTTAATGAACCAGAGGTTGGGCAGCAGCGTCCTTCTGTGTATCGTATCATCTAACATTATGCGGTCACCAACAACCGCGGTCCATGGTGCCAGTCGTAACGCTAACAAGCGTGGTGACTATAGAACTTCCCCTCAACATTGTTTCAGAAAAAGCTGGAATTTTGGAAGGAGTTCCCTGTCTTGTAGTGGACGTTTTATGGGATGTCATGATGATACATCCGATATACACCCAATATACATCATTACCTTCGATTTATTCCGTTTTACGAAATTTATTTGACCGTTTTACAAAAGCACTGCTTTTTACAATGAACGAATGTCATCTCCGCAACCCATTGAGAATATCAAACTGAATTGTAGTAGGCTTTCCAAGTTAGTGGGACACATCTAAATGCACAGGCTGAAACGTGTTGACACGAAACTTAGACACTAAATCAATATCGTAAGCCTCGATACAAGTTCATCTACGTATGCCGGCCGACTTATTCATTCTCAAACGGTAAGTGCGCTTGCAGACGTTGTTGGGTCAACCGCACGTTAGTTTGAACATTTGCAACTCGTATTGCGATGCTTTAAAGTTAAAAGTGTTTCAACTGACTTGCTGTTGGATGTACTACCTAATTCATCAGTGAGGTAAAAAGATATTTTTAAAAGTTAACGATTCGTGTCTCAGGGTTAGTTGTAATATTAAGACACTAACTGAACAGACCTAGAACACAGATGTGGCCTTCAGTTATAAGAGCAAAGTAACAACAAATATTAGTTTTGTTTCAAGACCTTGAAACACAAAAACCTTTTATAAAGTAAACAAGTTTTGTTCCGAAATACGATGTTTTTAGGGTTCCGATACCAAAATGGTAAAAAAAGGAACCCTTATGGTGCGACTTTGTCTGTCTGTCCATCTGTCTGTCTGTCTCACCTCTATATCTCAGCAACCACTTATGCTATCGACTCGAAATTTGGAATGGTTTTAGAAAATAGCTGCCCAACTTAATTTCACATGTAAGAATTTTGAAAAAAATATAATTATTAATGTAAAGGGTGCCAAAATAGGGGAGGCCAAATTGTCGCTACTAGGTCGAGTAGGGTATCATATGAAAGGGCTTTACTTGCACATATTAAAACATATATTTTGTATTTTTTTACGTTTCTTAGTTTTCAAATGTAAAAATGTCAAAAAAGAATACCAATCCCCCCCCCCCCTTATCTCCGAAGTTTGTGTAAGGAAAAATCTGAATTAATTACAATTGACAGAAGTTTATGTAAAATTCACAGCAAAAATAAAACGATCTTTCTAAGTTGCACAGTTTTTCAGAAATCTGCAAAAAACCTTTACAAATAAATTTAGTATTGCGGTCCTGAAAATGGACTTTACTGCTTCCAAAAATACTATAGGTATATCGGAACCCTCGGCGTGCGAGTCCGACTAGCACTTGACCGGTTTTTTTTCTATTATGGCACTAGTTATGCTTTGTGTATGTTTCTTTATCATTTAACTGCTTTTTAAAGCATGGTTTATCACACTTCAAGTCGCGAATGAATAGGCTTCTTCTGGGCGAGCTCGTTCCATCCTCGACCTCATCTCTGTCCTCAAGACTAGATCAGAACAAGAGTAAGCCCCTTGATAATAATAATAAAAAAAAGTTTGTAAAACTCTTCAGCATCCATTGCGCACCTTTCAAACGAAATACAGTTTTAAACATCGATCTCTTTTGTTGTAACTTCGAACTTTTATATTGCATTTTGATAGAAAATCTATCATTTTCTTTACCTATCTCAAATAATTTCAAATCCACGTTGTTTTTATAAGGTGAGATGAAAATATACAGGGTGTTACAAAAAGTATCCTTACACCTTTAAACCACATTTCATTACTACCCATGTCATTAAATCGCTTTGCCCAAGGAACTTAGGTTAAAAGACGATAAAAAAAAATCGACTTGCAATACTTTTGACGCTTGTTTATTTAACCGTTTTTATTATGAAGTTAAAACAAAACGTAGAAAAACGTCTTACGGGTTACACAATTTTTTTATTTTTGGTTGTTAGGGTTCCGTACCCAAAGGGTGAAAAATGGGACCCAGTTAATATGCCTCCGATGTCTGTTTGTCTATCAGCGGGCTGTATCTCATGAACCTTAAAAGGTAGACAGTTGAAATTTTCACAGAATATGCATTTCTGCTATAACTACGAATAAAATGAATTTTAAGGCGATTTTTAATAGATTTTTTGTTTTGGCTCTATCGTAAAAACGGGAACACTTACAAGCGTGAGAATCGGTACGTTTATAGTGCATTTGCTAAAGAATTACAATACATAATAAAAAATGGTCAAGTGCATTTCGGACTTGCGCGCATTTAATACGCTCTTTTGCGTGACAGACGGTATTTTTACCTTAGTGGTAGAGAACCCTCGGTGCGCGAGTCCGACTCGCACTTGGCCGGTTTTTTTACTATATAAGGTGTAACAGAAAGAGTATATCAACCCTGCAGGAGATGATTCTGCCCATGAAACTGAACAACTTTCTTTAAGGAACATAATACAAGTACAAAATGCGCTATCAACTGATTCAGTTTCTATGGGAGTTCAATAAAAAAAATCCACAGGGAAAGTTGTTCAGTTTCTTGGACAGAATCACATTCTTCAGGGTTAGTTTACCTTTTTTGTAACACACTGTATAACCAGCTGTTATTACTGTTCATAAGTAGGACCGACGGACAGATAGCCTCACGAACAGCCTAGTCCTAGTAATTGGGTCCCATTAGCACATTTTAGGTACAGAGCCTTAAAAAAAGACACTTATACCTCATGAATAGCTCCTTGAAATGGGTACGTACATTATCAATAATAAATATCAAATATAAAACCCGCTTATTAACAAAGAATCCTAAAATATTGAGATAAATTTTATTAAATATGAAGTTTAAAAGCAAGATCAAAGCATACATAATTTTACCATGTTATTGATAAGGCAGATAAAATATCTTTCGTTCTCTGTTTAGTCCTTTTGAAGACGCAATGCGGGCCTGAAGCTACACACATCTAATACACACTTAATGTAACACAATTTAGAATTGGAATGGATTCACTTTAATTTCGCGTTCATTTTATTTTCAAATCTGACGTCAGGGTTTGTGATTACAGCTAGAAAGCTAATTCTATTTTCAAACTGTAGGATTTACATTCAAATTTTATCAACTTATGAGATTTGTGACGAATCCTTTCTTAATGGGTATTTATATTACAAAATAAACCTACTTGTATTTAAAGTTATTAGCTTCAAAAGATCGGAGTTGATAAATACGTCACGGAGCCATCAGAAATTTCATCAAAATTAAAGTACTCTATCTGGAGCCCCAGGGGTACAAGATAGAGGCTTGACGAAAAAAAATTTTTTCACTGTTCATTTGTTATCAGAACAATACTTAACTTAACAACATTTTCCCATACAAAACTGTCTATTTACAGTTAGAATGGGTAAGCCAAAAATAAATGTTCATAAATGTGTTGATAAATAGGGCAGCGAGCCATCACTCGGCATGCCATCAAGATTAAAGTATTCTGACTGGAGCCCCCAGGGGTACAAGATATACGAGAAACTACTTTTATAATTTCAATTTGCTATCAGAACATTAACAGCCAGGTGCAAAAAGCGTGTTTAAAATTAAAGGTCCTTTAAATTTATCGCTATCACTTTCTTTATTAACAAAACCAAAAGGCAAGTGCAACTGCCGGTAAGAGATTTTAAAATCCAACAATGAATAGACTATATTTGATTTGAACACTACTTAAAACTGAACAACATTTTGCCATACAAAGCTGTTTATTAACAGTGTAAGATTAGAATGGGTAAGCCCAAATAAATGCTCATTTAAAATTTGCGTTTTTAAGTAAAGTTAGTTAGTAATATAAATCATTACACTAATAGTTTTACTAAAACCATTTTGGAGTGTTTAATAATGTACTATAGTTGTGTTTTGTCCCAATATTCTTAAACGCAAAATGCCGACTTATTTTCAAAAGATTTCTATCACAATTTTATAACATCGTTAAATGTTGTTGCCCTAACCGTTTATGAATAAAACATTTCCCGAGAATTTCAATACGACGCCAAACAAGACATCAATTTGGGAGAGGCTCTTCGTCAATTATTTTGGAACGGAGGCTTTTAAGGAAACCGACGTCGACGGAACGGGAAGGAACGGGAAGCGACGGGAAGCGACGGGAAGGAACTTGGACGATGAACAAAACGGACGTGAAAAAGTCGAGATAGTCATAGATTGTTACTATAATGACGGCATTATTTTTAATATAAGCGCTTTGAAACATCCTTTATAATGCGCAGGGCTAAGGAGTGGAATTCTCTGCCTGCGTCTGTATTCCCGAGCTCTTAAAGCCCGAATCTATTTAAGTCGCGAGTGAATAAGCTTCTTCTGGGCAAGCTCGTTCCATCGTCGACCTCATCTCTGTCCTAAGGGCTAGATCAAGGTCAAGAGTAAGCCCATACAGAGTAAAAAAAATGTAGGGTGGATCCCAAAAATAAAAATGAAAGGCAGAAATATACGTCTTCTTCTTTTCAAGTCAACGGCAAATAATGAATAAAAAATTTAGCCCCATGTTGTTGGCTACATAAATAAATAGCCTTTTGGTTGCCTTCAGAAAGGTCCCTTAAGAATCACACCTAGCTGAATTAAAAAGACTAATTCAGCATACATTGCTGGGAGGCTTGGTTATGTTAATTGAAATATCCTTACTTCAACGAGCAATGTATGCCGAATTAGTCTTTGAATTCAGCTAGGTGTGATCACTACTATAGAGTGCAGGAAACCGGAGAATTAGGGCTCGACAGCAGCTGTGAAATGGATTGCAGAACGCCGCACACACACTTGTCGGTATCAGGCAAGCCCCACCTCTTTCGAAGTTCCCCGTACGTGTAACGGCAGAAAGAAAATGTTAACAAAACTAGTTTTATCTGAACTAGCGCTACACTACAATTACCAGGTTATTTTTTTGGACCTGATTTCCTTTTGCCCACTTATTAGTGAGGTCAAAAGCAACAACTTTTGTTCTACGACTTTGTTAACAACGCACAAAAAGGATAGGGGTAGGTGTACTTTTGGTAGGTACTTCTTAAACACTCTGAACAAGTTCCTGCTCATAGGTTTTTGCTTACGTACCTTATAACTGCCTTATTGAATGAACTAAAAGCTAAAACAAAAACACGTTATTAATAGAGAAGCTCTTTAAAGTTTAATTTTTTTATTTGTTGTTAAAGCGGCAACAGAGATACATAATCTGTAAAAATATCAACTGTCTACCTACGAGTATGTTCATGTTCAGAAACATATTAATAGGGTCCCATTTTTCACCCCTTGTGTACGGAATCCTACACCGTAACTAGTCCTAATTATTTGCTAATTCTGGAGATTTTTCTTTTCCGACTATCCATCTTTTTAAATTATTGGCTTCCTTGTCTTATTATATTATCAGTTAAACTCTTTTGAACTCAGAAGCAAGCGTTACAAAACGTGAAAGGAGAACCTTCAGTAGTAAGTCACATGAAAAGTCAATACGAATTAATAATTCTGTCTAGAACTGCGAAGTACCTATGCTAAGTCTAGGTTTTAAAAACTACTAATAATTAAGTGTATAACAACAAGAAGGTAAAAAAAAAACGCAACAAAGAAGAAATAAAAAGAGAAGGCTGTTCAATCAAAGGAATAATATGTTTTACCCATGAAATTGCCGTTTTGTATGGCGAATTTTAGGTAAACTCAATTTTCAGTACTAACATTTTTGCATTTTGCTTAGGAATTATTAATCCAATTCGTTTTATTTTTTTAAGCATTATCGGAAAGACATTAAGCTAACAGAAGCTTAAGTTTAATTTTAGTAAAAAAATATAACAAATCTAAAGATGAAACCGGACGACATTTAAGACGAACAATTTTCGAACCTTTAATTTTTTATATCAAACTAAAAATAAAAACTTTATTTTATGCGTAAATTGATAACCTTGAAGTCAACTTTCAAATATAAGACAAATGAAAAAAATAGCATTAGAACTATAGGAATTATGATCTCATTAATCTGTAAGAAAATTTCGGCAATTTCATAGGTAAAGACCTATTATTTTTACCTTTAAAGGGAAACGAATATGATCTATGACATCAGTAGGTACACGAATTGAATACCAACATTACTTCCCATGAAACGTCCACTGCAGGACAAGGTGCTCAGAACTCCAGCAAACACGTGTGGTGCTTTGGAGGGGATTTATCATAGTCACCACGCTTGCAAGCGTTGCGGCTGGCGACCGCTGTTGTTGGTGACCGCAGTGTTAGCAGATGGAACGATACACACGGCGAACGTACACACGGCCGCACATCGGTAGAAACACTTTTGGACCTTATAGCGTGGTAATAGAGTTGAAAAAGTTTCTACCGACAAGTGGTTGACCGTACCAGGACCAAATTCAGGACGTTCTGAATAAAGGCCAGGTTAAAAGTACCCTAAACCGACGAGCATGTATGAAAGGATTGATGAAAGTACAGGAAGCAAGGGAAGTATGTCAAGATCGTAGCAGGTGGAGAACTGTGGTCTCTGCCTACCCCGACATACATACATAATATCACGCCTTGTTCCCACAAGGCGTGATATTATGTATGTATGTACGATTCACAGAAAGATGCTGCTGCCCATCCTCCTTTTCATAAGCCCTTAGTCGCCTCTTACGACACCCACGGGTAAAGGTAGGTAAGTAATATTCCTTATACTCGTATGGATGAATTCAAAAGAACTCTGTATAATTATTATTTGGCAGATGAACAGACTTTATGGGCGTTAGGCCGGCAGCTTCGATCTGCGACAATAATAAATAAATACTTTTTAACAACCACAAAAGATAATGTAAAATTTTCCGGAATTTTTCATTTAGACTGAACGATGTTCGTTCCGGCAGAGTTTGAAAGAGCCAAATTTTTTACATAGCTGCGACACCAGATTCATGTGTGGAATTTAGAAAATGTAGGTTTTGGACTGTCGCATCTCTGAAGTAAAGAGTAAATACAGTGCGATATGGTATCTCTTTCCAGGAATAGCTGAATTGTACTCGTATGTCGGACTATTTCGTGGTTTTGCTTCATTGTGTTAAATATTTGGTGTCGGAAAACTCGAAAAGGATATTTTACTGGTTTTATGTATAAAACCATTGTACGGTCAACAGCTTGTCGGTAGAAACTTTTTCAACTTTATTACTACGCCATAAGGTCCAAAAGTGTTTCTACTGATGTGCGGCCGTGTGTACGAGTAGTATTCAAGCTAAAAGGCGAAGAATGACGCAGAATGACGGAGGACACCTTAAGTTATCCTCCGTCATCGATTACAAGACAAACCAACGTAATGTGGATCTGATAGGGCACTACTCTCGCTACAAAGTTGCAAATTCATTGTACTTGATGATGTAAAATAAATTGCGGCATCCACAGAGTCTATTACCGGTGAACTTACGGTACTTATACTTTGCCATAATTTCACATTTTTTATTTGGTGTACGGCAAACATTATCTATCCTGGAGAGTATTAGCTAAACTAGCCACTTGGTTAAACGCGTTCTTCAAGGCTAAAAATCTGATAGCTTTTCAGAGATAAAAGTAAGTTTATCCGGCTTTTAAATGACCAAACTGAACAACCCCACAAAATAATCAGTTGTGTGCGTTTAGACCCGACTGACATACTAAAGTATCTAAAGTCGCCAAAAGTAAAGTTCTTAGAAAATATGTAGGTAGTACCTAAAAGCTCTACCTAAGGAATTCCATTCCTTTTCTTCTTAGAAACTAGTCAATAAATCTCAAAAGACTTTTCTTTTATAAAAGTTTAAGTACGTTTACCATCAAGGTCAAACAACTTCAGACTCAGTTAGTTTTCATAAGAAAATTGTAAGAAAATCTGCAGATTTTCCACGATCTTGGAACTTGACATCAATGTTAGTTTTTTCAGTTATTTAGCGTAAGTGGATAAGTATAACTTTTAGTAAAGCCAGTTTATTTTATGGAGCTATTCAGAAAGTCTTACAAAAAAGGCGACGGTAAAAAAGATTCTAACAAAACTTGAATAACAAAAGAGGTTTTTTCGTCTTACTTTCGCGAATAGTGTATATGTCGCAAGCAAATCGTATATTTCGCTGTATACAAACGGCGGGATAACTGTAAACGGTCGGCAAATTGTACCACTACTGGTGCACTTTTGGTTACTTAGGCAAACCCAACCTAATCGATCCCTATCGCGATCGGTTAGGTTGGGTTAGGTACCCACGCTGAGCGGGAATGGCCGAGCACTCACAGTCATTCCCAGGCCTCTCCCAGTGCGGAAGGGCGTGAAGGGCCTGCCGTAATGGCGGGCCGTCGCCGGTGTGGGACTGGACGTAAAGGCTCTACCACTCGGGCGATGCGGGAGTGCCACTGGGTTGTTTTAGTGGGTATACCGGATTTCCGGGGACTCCCACATACCCCATCCATCCCCAGGTGGGAGGAGATGTATGAAGCATGTTTTCCCAGCGACAAAAAAAAGGTTATCTTTCTTTAGTATGTGAGTTGGGTAAAATGTTGAGGCATTATGTAAAATGACAAATTTAAGAATATCTCGGCATTTTGTAAAATACCAAGGCATTATGTAAAGCGGCGAATTCAACAATTGGCCTACGACGACGAAGAAAGCAGAAAGTGTATTATCGTACTTTTGTAACATGTCATCGTAAATTTCGTTTAATTAAATAAGTTTAGCGACACGCCTACGGAAATTCCGACGAGGTAAGGTCCGCTTATTTCACTCTGACACCAACGGAAATTCCATGAGATGTGTGTGTGTGTGTGTATATGTGTGTGTGTTGTGTCTGCGTGTGAGTGTGAACCTAAAAAGTATTGCGAGCGTAATGAGCGGATCTTTCCGAGTCGGAATTACCGCTACATTAAGACCTCACCTACAATAAAACAGAATGGAGATTTAAAATAATCGAAGGACTATTTTTTAAAAACTCAAAAAAACTCCAAATAGTTTATTCATTGTTGGATATTAAAATCTCTTAATGACGTCAGCTGAACTACATCGCTTCACAAACAAATTGGCGCCATGGTGGGAAAAAAAGAAGAGACCATAAAAAACCACGCGCTCTTTAAAATATGTTTGAATGTACAGGGTTTATACGATAAACATAAGTCAATTTGAATTTTTAATTAGCCTGTTAGAACCGCAGCCTAATCCCATCTTCTAGATAATCTGGGGGGTGATCGTGGTAATTTCAACGACATTACCAAAACAAAAACGTTTGCCTCAAAAGTTATGATAACTCTTGACTAAGTGTTTTAGGCAAACGTTTTTGTTTCGGTAATATCGTTGAAATTACCACGATCACCCCCCTGATATTTTACAATAACCTTTTATATATTATTATTAAGAATTTATTCTGAAAAATACGTATACAATTCATTTTACAATTAATATTCGCCAAACTGCATGACAGTTTGTTGGCGATATATCAGCACTCTTATTTTAATTAACAAAAACAAAGGTGCAATTTTCATTAAAAATATTTAAATAAAATAATGGGTTAGTAATAATAAGGTAATCTTAAATTTAGTTTTAGTTAAGTGTTAAGTTGTGAAATTTAAAATATAAAAAATTACGATTCTACAATTTGCTAATAATTGCTAATATAATTTCTGCTTGATAACAGTTTTGAATTTATCTAACGGTAAACTTTCAATATGAGTGGGTACCTTATTATAGAAGCGTATACATTGACCTCTATAAGTTTTACAATTTTTTTGAAATTTTAAAACGGCAATTAGTTTCGAATAAGTACAGTTGCGAATAAGTATGCCACGACGGAAGGAAATTAATATCAGTAGGATCCTACTAAGCCTACATTATGATATGTGGCGCTAGCAATACAAAAGAAAAAAACCGGCCAAGTGCGAGTCGGACTCGCTCAAAGAGGGTTCCGTACCACCACATAATCATAATTGTATTAGTTGAAATTTCAGAAATTTAATGTGCTAGATTTTTTTAGTCCGACACGCGCTTGACTATATTTTATTATTTGTTGTTATTTTATAGCTTATGCACTATAAACATACCAATTTTCAAGTTTGCATGTGTTCCCGTTTTTAAAATAGAACTAAAACAAAAATCGCCTCAGCGACCATCCAACTTGACCCCTCCCTTATATGAATGTTCTTGAAACGGGAGCTCACCACAATTGATTACTATTAGTTGTGAGAAAAGTTGTAATATTTAATGATTTCAGACTTTTCTCATTATTTGTACTGTGAGA
The DNA here is from genome assembly GCA_947532105.1 of Athrips mouffetella. Classification (NCBI taxonomy): domain Eukaryota; kingdom Metazoa; phylum Arthropoda; class Insecta; order Lepidoptera; family Gelechiidae; genus Athrips; species Athrips mouffetella. Next base: position 6,847,644 of record OX383972.1, on the reverse strand, counting down.
CCAAGCTTCTTGCCGAATTTCATAATTTTAGGTCAACGGGAAGTACCCTGTAGGTTTTGCATTTTTGCATAAATGTATGGAGATGAGGACATAAAATGCCATATCTTTTGATTGCGTAGTTGTAAAAAATTGAAATTTTCAGATCTTGTGTGGTTCATAGATCCTAATATATATTTATAATTTCAACCTGATACCTTTACCCGTTCGTGAGATAAAGGGTCTTGACAGACAGACAGACAGACAGACAGACAGACAGACGGACAACAAAGTGATCCTATAAGGGTTCCGTTTTTTTCTTTTGAGGTACGGAACCCTAAAAATATACGAGATGTGTTAAAACAACAGGTGTTTTCCAGTTTCATCGTAGTTTGGCACGCAGAACAGCCTACTGAAAATGGTATTTACTTCAGCAATACTGTGTGCTAATTTCTTACTACGTAGTGCGGCCAGTTTTCACTTTTAATTTGATAAGTCTCAGCGATATATTACATAGCATTCGAAAATCGCTTGCTCTATTCTAGCCCTGAAGCGCGCTATCGTATTATATATTTTATATAATATATTATATCGTTATATATTTTATGCCTAAGGACAGAGATGAGTTCAATGACCGTACAAGCTCACCATGAAGATGCCTATTCACTCGCGACTTGAATAATATGGGCTTTATTGCAAAGTCGTTTTTTTTAGTTTGCTACAAGTAATCTTGACAACAGTGACATCTGGCTATCTATGATAACACAAAACGCTATTATTTAGCTGACAGTGGCAGTTTAAAAAGCATTCAACTAATCGCAGGGACATAAATTCTCTTTCCCCCCAGAGTGTTATAAATCGGTTGTTCGAGGCAAACGGCTGAAGTCGTATTCTGGAAAATTGGAGGATTTTTCTAACGCTTGAGTCTAGTGGTGCGAATACCTCTGGAGGGTTTAAAAATAGATTACTCATGTTGATGATGTGACTTCACATTAGGAACGTAGTAAATTGTCTGTGCGTACTTAGAATTAATTAAATCAAATCAAATATTATATTTTATTCATTCATGGATATTAAAATCTCTTAATGACGTCAGCTAAACTACATCTCTTCACAAAAAAAGTGGTGGTAAAAAAAACCGGTCAAGTGCGAGTCGGACTCGCGCGCCGAGGGTTCCGATATACCTATAGTATTTTTGGAAGCAATAAAGTCCATTTTCAGGACCGCAAAACTAAATTTGTTTGTAAAGGCTTTTTGCAGATTTCTGAAAAACTGTGCAACTTAGAAAGATCGTTTTATTTTTGCTGTAAAGTTTACATAAACCTCTGTCAACTGTAATTAATTCAGATTTTCCCTTACTCAAACTTCGGAGATAAGGGGGGGGGAATGGTATTTTTTTTGACATTTTTCATCATAACTTGAAAACTAAGAAACTTAAAAAAATACAAAAATATATTTTAAAATGTACAAGTAAAGCCCTTTCATATGATACCCCACTCGACCTAGTAGCGACAATTTGAAATTTGGCCCCCCCTATTTTGGCCCCCTTTACATTAATAATCATACTTTTTTCAAAAAATTTTCATGTGCAATTAAGTTGGGCAACTATATTCTAAAACTATTCCAAATTTCAGCTCGATAGCGTAAGTGGTTGCTGAGATATAGAGGTGTGACAGACAGACGGACAGACAGACAGACAGACAGACAGAGCGGCACCATAAGGGTTCCTTTTTTTTACCATTTTGGTATCGGAACCCTAAAAAGAAGTGACACTAAAAACCTATATACGCGCTCTTTTAAATATGTTTGAATGTACAGGGTTGATACAATAAACATAAGTCAATTTGAATTAGCCTGTTAGAACCGTAGCCTAATCCCATGGATATTTTTGTTCTAGACTGGCTGGTAAACACGATAAGTATCTTGTTCAAACTCAGCTTGTTGATGGCATCTATCAAAACTTCAGTTTTTCTCAGTTTTCATGTTGTTTGCGGGATTGTGTTGAACTTTACCTCATCATTTAAAAGGTTTCTAACGACCTAAGTTTTCGCTATTTTTATACTAAAATAAGCTATCAATATTTCATGAACATCAAAAAGACTTAAAAACCAAATTGTTGTTCATTCTCATTACTTATTAAAACCCCTCGTTCATGCCCTCGTATACAAAGAGATGTCTTTTCACAAAGACAATTGGTAGCCCCTAAATAAATTGGTATACAAGAATTGAACCTCCAACAATCCAGCATCCACTCGGAAATTAAAACTCCCGATACTGTTTGCTGATTGCAAACTGTTATCTTTCAATTCTGGAAATGGAAACACGGGAATTCTATAATAAAATTATACTCTATTTCTTTAACCGCCACTTAAAGGTGCTTTAAGTCTATTGTTATTCTGTTTGTTTAAAAAGAAGGTGACAGCAATAGAATTAAAGGATCTTTAACTTTAAAGACGCCTTGTGCAACTGGCTGTTTGTCAGAAGCCGAATAACAATTCGAGATATAAGAGTTTCCATAGAAACTGGAGGTTATGTATTAAAAAAGTTATGTCGTTCTTAGAAAATATTCTTCGTTGGCTTCCATACACGGAAATTCAAATAAAAGTCTCGAATGAACCAGAATAATCCGGCCAAATGAAGCTGACAGAATCCTGACGCTGCAAAATCTCTCTATGGTGCGTTCTTTTTTGCAGCTTTATATCTCAGCGCCTTCCAATGAAGCGAGTACTTTGTAGCCAATGAGCATTAAGTTGTTAGACTAATCTGGACATTCATTGGCGGAAAGTGGATACTGAAGTATTTCGTTCATTGTGATTGGTGTGATTGACTGGTATGGTTGGTTGATCTTCTAGTGTTTTAGTTTTATAGTTCCATTAGTAATCAGCACTTTTTATTAAATTGTGTGCCGTTTCTAGTTAGGGTCATTGTCCTCAGTGAACACTCAGCAATGGACCAAATTTCAGGTAATTGTAAAAGAAGTACAAAAAAAATTACTTTAAATTTTTTATACGATAGACCAAAGAATTGACAACCCCAAAAGCAACTATAATAGACAGCCATAAACTTAAACAATTTCTAAGAAAAACCAAGTACCAAGATAAAACGAGATAAACCGCCTCTTAGCTTACAAACTGCCTGTTTCAGGATCAGCAATTTTGTAGGCTATGGTTTCGCCTCAGATTTATTCGAGGCGTATCTATCGATCGGGGCTGACAGTGAGTTACGTCTCGTCGATGGAAGTTAAGCCCTGAAGTGCTGCTTACGTAATTAAGCTGATAATTTTCTTGTATCTAGTTCAGGGTTGTCGTGTCTTGAAATGGTTACACAAACTAAAATGTATTTACAAACTGACAAGCAGCAAAGGGTAGCTTAAACAAGTGAAAATTCCTAATAAAATATGCAACAAAAGAGTTTTAACTATCTTGGAAAATGTTAATAATTTGACTTATGAAACTGAATTACTTTTTCCAAAAAAGTTTGGTGCTGCTCTAAGAATCGAAAAAACAAAAAGTCGCCGACGGCAAGAGTGTCGTCGAGACGACCGCAGAAACATTTTTGGCAACCTTGTGTCATTCACGCAGAGCACATTTTTTCTACAAAAAGTTGTCAAAGACGGAGACTTTGCAGATAAAATAGGAAGACACGATAAGTCGAGAAAGAACAATTTTTTTTTGACGTATTATAGATAAAAGTTACCAGTGCACGCTCGGTCTTATATCTCTCATCTGGGCCTATAAACAAGTGGCTTTATATCGAATGTACGACATTGTCATAAGCTAACAAAATGTTGCGTAAAAGCTAATATCAATCCAATACATTTTATTCTATTATTCTAGCATTTACGATTTATAGAAAGCTATTTGCCTAGTACCCTGAACGTAATTTAGAGCCTTAAAATATAAAGAAACCCTATATTTCAGAAAACTATGTAGAAATATGTTTTCAATTTCTTTGAATTTTATCAATCAATCAGAGAATTTACGAGTAATAACCCACGACGCAGAGGCGAAAGGTAAAGTTAAATTTTTGCCGCAGTGCACAAAATTCAAAATCTAATTGTTCTTTATCACGCAATACGGCGTAGCTATAAAGATAGTACCCAAATTATAATGTTTACAACCACACAAGCCAATTATGTGTGCCTAATTTGCTGCTACTCGTAGAAGTTTCATTGTGTAGTTTTAATAAGTTCTACACCATTCCGAGTTTAATTTTCTCAGTTTCTGGCACTAAGTACTCTTACTCAAAGAATGGTCTATGTGGCTTTTTGCTTTTTTTAGAAGAGATATCTCCACAAGACCTGAAGACCTGTAAGTTGGGGCCGCAAGTGCTCATTTGCTTCAAAAGAAACTTTTTGCCACGTACGACCGCATTGTGGAATCAGCTTCCTGCGCAGGTATTTCCGGACGGGTACAACATTGCAGCCTTCAAGAATAAGCTTGCAAAATAAAGGGCGACTGTGATCACTTACCATCAGGTGACCTGTCTGCTCGTCTGCCCCAGTCTGCCCTCATTTATATAGGGTGACTTTTAATTAGTTCTTGATAGAAAAAGTTATAAATGTACTCATGATACTGATCAACTTTCCCCAAGGAACATAGGTCGAAATACGAAAATCAAGTTTTGACCTCCCATAGAAACTGCATCAGCTGATAGCGCATTTTGTATGGGAGGTCAAATTTAGTTTTTCGTGATTCGACCTATGTTCCTTGGGAAAAGTTGTTCAGTATCATGAGTTTATGCATATCTTTTGCTATCAAGAACTAATTAAAAGTCACCCTATATAATAAAGTCATATCTTGGTCAACTTTAAATAGGTATTCGGGGTACGGAAGCAAAGTCCGGATTACACAATTCCGAATAGACTTAGTGCGAAAGTATTTTTAATGGACCTTATAACCTTTCCAAAATATTTTATATTAAAATACATTAAACCTTCGTATTTTCCTAATTACACCACTTATTAGAATACACAAGAAAAGTATTAAGCTTCGGAATTCCAATTAGCGTTTAATCCCAGTCAAATCTTCAGTCTCAACTCTTGGGGAAATTTTGGACAAAAATCTAACTAATTTAAACAAGAGCTCGCAGCGTCCCGTCACTTATTCTCTTTATAAATTATTCAATCGCAGCATTTATTATAAATATGAAAATTTCGTGTACCATTCTGCCATTCGACGAATTTATGTTGGCATTTATCTTAATTTTAGCAGGAAGATACAAAGGCAGGAAGTCTGTTTGCGGAAATATTCTGGAACTGTGAAACGAAATAATTTACTAAACCCAAGATAAGCAAAAAGAACTTCTAGGCACAGAATTGATGTGTATTTTGATGGAAATAAAATTGCATTAAATCATGATCTTGATGCAAAAAAATCATTTTTCAATTCTTAAATGCTTTTTGGGTCATAAGATAAATCAATCGTGGTATAAAAAATTATATCACTGCGTAATAAAATATCACCCAAAAAAAACTGCAGGTTTGGTGAATAATGATACGAGTATTCTTTGAATAAAGAGAAGTATTTTAGTGTCAATTTTCAAATATTATGATGGATGAGCTTTTAAAAGCATCTCTGGGTTTCTTAAAATTTTTTGTCTCAAAAATTATTCAAAAATAACGTAGGAGTGAAATGCCGCTCTCTTGAATTATGATTATGTGCCAATCGCAGGGACTTTGCTATTTCCGAACAATTGATTTTATCACAAAACTGTTATTGTCGGTCTTTTTTTCCCACATCGCGCCACTTTGCTTGCGAGCTACGTTATTTAACTAAAAAACCGGCCAAGTACGAGTCGGACTCGCGCACCGAGGGTTCCGTACCACCACATAATCATAATTGTATTAGTTGAAATTTCAGTAAGTTAATGAGTCCGACACGCGCTTGACCAAATTTTATTATTTGTTGTTCTTTTACAGCTTATGCACTATAAACATACCAATTTTCAAGTTTGTAAGGGTTCCCGTTTTTAAAATAGAACTAAAACAAAATTCGCCTCCGTGACCATCCAACTTGACCCCTCTCTTATATGAATGTTCTTGAAACGGGAGCTCACCACAATTGGTTACCATTAGTTGTGAGAAAAGTTGTAATATTTAATGATTTCAGACTTTACTGTGGGACCTACCTTCTTGCCAAATTTCATAATTATATGTCAACGGGAAGGTTTTGCATTTTTGAATAAATGTATGGAGATGAGGACATAAAATGATCTATGATATCTTCTGATTGCGTTATTGTAAAAATTGAAATTTTCAGATCTTGTGTGGTTCATAGATCCTAATATATGTTATTAATTTCAACCTGATACCTTTACCTGTTCGTGAGATAAAGGGTCTTGACAGACAGACAGACAGACAGACGGACAACAAAGTGATCCTATAAGGGTTTCGTTTTTTTCTTTTGAGGTACGGAACCCTAAAAATGTCAGAAAGTGATATCTGCCTCATCCAAATATGATTACTTAAATAGTTTACTTATTTATCCTATACTATTAAACGACCAATATTTGTATAATCGGTTTCTCGAAAACGGCTCTAACGATTTCGATGAAATTTAGTATACAGGGGTTTTTGGGGGCAAAAAATCAATCTAGCTAGGTCTCATGTCTGGGAAAATTCGTTTTTTACCGTCTTTTTAAATATTTATAAGCGCGTTTTAGTGCATTCAAGAAATTTACAGCGCCATCTATTGTTGAATAGCATAGCTTGCTCACCCGATGATGTTTTAATCATACAGATAGCTCGGTCGCCCAGATACTTATTTATTTAATAGAGTTATAGAGTGAATTACGAATTGGATTTATAAAAAAGTAGAGATCTCTCCACAAAAGCTAGGATATACCCATCCAAATTCTACTTGAGCTTTTCAAACTCAAATTCTAATTATTTGTTAGACAGTAGCCACAACAGAGAAAATTAAATGATGATCGTTGATGATTTTAGTATCATTTTAACAAAATTTTTACTTAAGTACCTAGCCACGTTCACAAATATCAACTTGCTTATAAATTTCCTAGCCTTTGAAATGAAGGCAGCTCCAATCAGGCCTATCTAAAAATAAGTTTGAAATTCAGCTAATATAAATTTCAGCCCAACAACAAATAAAATGAGATTTACGTATTTCTTGCTGAGCATTTTCTCGTCGATTCGTATAACAGAGTGTTTTTACCCGACTGCCCCAAAACAGAAGGGTTATGTTTTTCGAGTGTATGTATGTATGTATGTCGATTTCTTTGTCGCACTCTGCAGCCCACACGGCTTGATAGATTTCAACCAACATGTCGTTAGATTTGTATTCATTATAGGAGTGTCATAGGGTATAAATAATAATAATATAAATAATATAAATAAAACTAAATAGTACTAAATAAAAAAATATTTCAAAAAACAAAAAGGACTGTGTAGAAAAATATGAACTGAAAAGTGGAAAAACAAGTTCCAAAAATTTCATGAGGTGTTGCAGGCGGGGACAAACCGGGGCGAACTAAGATTATGTGTTTGGAGGTGGTTTTTCAACATCAAATATATTTTGTAGTTTTTGTGCAATAACTCATGAAATTTTTAGAACATGTTTTTTCTTTTTGCAGTTCATATTTTTCTACACAGTCGGTTTTTTTTTGTTTTTTTAAATAATTTTTTAGTACATATTCTTACTTATCATGCGTGTGGCTCAACTCAGAGGGAGGGAGCTAATTAGGGACTTTTGCCTCAAAGAAACATATAGAGCGTGAAATCGGAGTAAAACTCACTCAGAGGAAATACGTTAAGAAAACAAACAAAAAGTGTACAGGGTGTTTCTACAGTTTTGTACTTAGAGCCAGAAATCGTTCATTATACTCAGTTTACTATAATCTGTGACTATATCAAGGTATAGAAGTTTTAGTGCGTGTTTATAAAAACAGCTTTATTTTATAATTTCCGGGTTATTTATTTTCGGCTCCACGGATAAATCAGTTGGTTGGTGTGGTTTTGCGTTATATGTTTTTCTTATTTATTATGATTTTATTTATTTTATTATTATTACAGTTACAATATCCATAATATACATATGGACCCCCCACAGTACAAAAGTGTTAGATACAAAACTGGACATTATTTTCAAGAAAAGTAAGTTGAAGATCTAGAAACAAGCTTTAGAAAATATTTAACTACCTCCGCACTGGATGCCATGCGCTCACTCTGCCTGCACCACCCACCAGCAAAAGTGTGCTTGCGCAGGCAACAGCACTGCAACACATCGCGTATGCGCATTTATTATTTGCGAGAGGTTATGTGGTCCACATAGTGCCCCGTGGTATGCCGGTAAAGAATAGCACCAACCCATCAGTACCTGTGGGTTTCGTAAGAGGCAACTAAGGGTCGTATCATCTTAAATTCTGCGGTCACCAAAAAGCGGTGGTTTCCCTCCACATTGTTTCAGCAAAAGCTGGAATTTTGGCGGGAGTTCCCTATCCTGTAGTAGACGTTTCATGGAATGTCATGATGATAGTAAATGTATTGCATCCGTCAATAGTGCGGAGGTGGCTTCTGCCTGACTGAAGCCTGACTCACTTTTACCTAGAGTTTGCAGGCTACGAATTAATGTCTTGTGACATGTGTTGGAGTTCGTTAAGCCGATTTACCAGGCGACAGTTTTGGATAGTTGATGTTAAAAGCCTTGTCATACGCCATTCAATTTGGCGGCTAGATCACTTGGTTAGAAAAAAAAAGTGTAAAAAAGCTTGCCTCCGACCTGGCGGTCACCAAAAATTTCTAACAACTATCGCACTAAAAGATTTTTTTTTCTTCTCTTATTTAGTTTTTCCAATTTTTGACCTTGGTGTAAGAAAATCATAAAATCTATTCATTTCAAATATCAGACCAAAATTACTTACGTATACAAGGTTATTTTTTTGGACCTGATTTCCTTTTGCCTACTTATTAGTGAGGTCAAAAGCAACAACTTTTTTCAAAAGTACAAAAAAATTTCACGTGACCGACCCATTTTGTACGGGAAGTTGAAAAATTTCCGTGCGTTGTTAGAAAAGTCGTAGAACAAAAGTTGTTGCTTTTGACATCACTAATAAGTGGGCGAAAGGAAATCAGGTCCAAAAAAATAACCTTGTATATTATAAAGTTAGGTATTACAAGGCTTATAGCGTGGTCCGTTACGATAAGTCATTTTCTATCGGTCACATCTGGCGTCAACTGGCTCACTAGCCTGTTTTATTAACTCGTTTTACTTAAATTAACTCCGTTATTTCAAAACGCTGAAAATAATTTTAAACAACCTCAATAACTCTTTTTAGTGCGCATGTTTGTGATTGTTTTAAGGTTTAATTTACAATTTTACTTTTTTCTGTGTTATAAGTGCTTTATAATGATTGCTTAATAAAACCAAATTTTTGATATAGGAACATAGGTCCAAATACTAATAAATTTTTCGACTTCCCATGCAAACAGCATCAGCTGACAGCACATTTTGTATGGGAGTTCGATTTTTTTTTGTATTTCGACCTATGATCCTTGGGATGAGTTGTTCAGTTTCATGGACAGTACACCTCTGAAAAAAACGGGGGGTGATAAAAAATAAGGATGTATACAATTTGAGGTATTTTTCTTTAATTTAAGGTCTTGTTGATGGAATTACTTTCAGTCTTATTATTGTGATGCCAGTTGCTTTACTTTACTTCCTAAAACAACACGATATTGGGGGTCAATCAAGGTCATCAGATCCCAAACTAGGCAAAGTCAGAAACTGATATATATTATTATACATACATACATACAAGGTGAAATATAAAGGGTATATCAACCCTGGAGGATGTGATTCTACGCAAGAAACTGAACATCTGTCCTTAAGAAACATAGGTCGAAATACGCAAAAAAATGTTTTACCTCCCATACAAAATGCGCTACTAGCTGATTCAGTTTTTATGGGAGGTCAAATTACATTCTGCGGTCATCAACAACCGCGGTCTATGGTGCCGTAACGCTAACAAGCGTGGTGACTATGGTGCTTCCCCTGCACATTGTTTCAGCAGAAGCTGGAATTTTAGAGGGAGTTCCCTGTCCATAAGTGGACGTTTCATGGGATGTCATGATGAATGCATCAAACTGTCTTCAGTAAAATACCATTGTTTTCCTATAAAACGAACCCTTGAACGTAGAACCAAAATGTTATTATTATAGAGTATGAAATAAAATTGTATTGCCAAGATGGGACCAATAGCTTCGGATGACCTAATTAGGGTCAAACCCTCTATTAAAATTTAATACGAGCGTAGAATTCAAAATCGATTTGGGTCTAGTATAGAATTCTAGACATTTCAGTAAAAGATGATAAAATTGTACCCAAATAGTAAATTGTAGTAGTATGCAAAGCTATGAGTAAAATGGATTATTCCGAGTGCAAGAATTATAAAACTTTTTTTGCTAATATTAATTTCTTTTTTTTTTTAATGGAATGATTTATATAAAATGTGTTTTGATTTGTACATTTTTTTTTTGGCAAAGCAATATTTGTCCTGTTGCCCGTTGAACCATATCTCGACGGAATTTGGCATTGCATGTTCTTCTTGTATTGTTTCTTGTCTGGCTTCGATTATACTAGTGTTGTATTTTTTTCAGTTTCCTGTGAACGCTGTTGTCCATCCAATGAGCATTTCCACAAAAGCGGAGTGGGGCAAAGACGTGCAAAGTTAGACCAAGCAATGTGCGTTAAATCCTGATTTGTCTATTTTTCCACGTCTCCGCTGTACTCCGTTCTCCTACGTCTTAGTGAGCCTTCCTTCCACAAATCCTTGCGACGCCCATGGAAAGAGTACTATTATCGGCCAGTGTACCTACGCCAACAATTGAGACTGCTGTATATTGACAGTATGCAACCACATTTCATATAATACTAGTAAACTAATAGTATAAGTCACATTTCCACGTCTCGACTATTGAGTGCACGTACGATTTCTGCATGCATTATTTTAGTCTGTGTTGTCGTGATTGGGTTCGGAAAAAGTAACCACCAAAAGACAGCGAGATTCAAGTCCTGGGTTGAAGTTCTACTAAATTAAATTATTTAAAAACAATAATGCAATTTTTGTTAATGACGACAAAACAAGAATTTGAAATTATTAGATTCATCAGGCACCTTTCGACTTTCGAAATTTTCTTTATTATTTTTCTACATTGTTTTTCCTCGCTTGTTAGTGTTACGGCTCGCACTATGGACCGCGGTTGTAGGTGATCGCAGTAAGTAAGATACAAAGGAGGATGCTGCTGTCCATCCTCCAGTTTATAACCCTTAGTCGCCTCTTACGACACCCACGGGTATGTATGGGTTTGGTACTATTATTTGCAGGCACCACACGGGGGTTAATTAAATATAAATAAAAAATAGAAAAATTAGGGGACATTTCACACAAGGTCATCTGATCCCAAACTACAATATGCAAAGCTACTATAGGTATCAGATTCTGATATACACAGATAACTACGTACATATACATTACATACAAAGATAACCAACACCCAGACATAGAACAAACATTAGTGTTCATCACAAAAATGTTTGCCCTGAGCGGGGATCGAACCCGCGGCCATGGCATAGAAGGCAGGCAACCACACAAACAGACTAGTCAAATTCATCCATCGTTTTTCCAAGTCTCACCTGTAGTGTAGGCAATGAAGCAGTTGACCCCATAGAATACATGAAACAGGTTGACCCCAACATAAATTTCTCAGGCAGATTTTATTTGACAGGATGATAAAGAATCAGGAATTAAATGTAAATACAAAATATAAAAAAAAATACAAAAAAAATCGTACCTTTTTTGTAAAAGTACCGATTTTTTTTAGATTTTTTTTATAGAAGGTTTGTCAATGTAGTGTAATACCCCAGCAAAGTTTCATCGACTGAGGATTTAATGCGGGGGTCTTCATACAACGATCAGCTTTGTTGCCTAGACTACTGCTAAAGATATAAAGACAGTACAGTGGTGTAAAGACATCCAGCACCAAATTTACAAGACACCGCCTCCGCCAGGAACGAATTATGTAATCACTTCTTTGGGACAAATTTTGAATCGCTCGTTACGGAGATACTAGGCTGTTTTACGAAACGTGGCTACTTAAAATAAAAATACACTTTTTAGGGAAATAAACTTTTAAACCATAAGCTGATGAATTTCCTTAAAGACCTTTTCAGTCGATGTTTCTTGGGTAGGTACTAGAAGATATCTACAGATGTTCAATTCTACACATATTCTACACTTCTTTGTGCAATTCTTCATTTAATACTTCTTTGATTTGCGATTAGTTTCAATATTCAGGAATGCCTATGAAACTTGAATTTAAATTCTATGAAAAGCAGTTTTGAAATATTTCTAGAGAATCCTTTTGCTATTACCAAGTATCGACTTGTTATTGTGTGTTTGGATACGCACAGCAGCAAAAAAGTTGAAACGAAACCGGTATAATGCTGTACTAGTGCCATGCTACAAATGCCCAAAACCAGAGACCTGTTCAAGGTCAAAGTGTTTCCACCAACGACGTGCGGCCGTGTGTACTCACTCCTGATCAAAATTAAAATGAATAACATGAAAATCTTTTGACGCAATATCAGGTAAGTTGTTCAGGGTAAGTCGTTTACGTATGCGAGATAGAAAACGAGTGGGTCAAAAATTGTGGTAGTACCTATGAAAACATATTGTAGCTAGCTCCATCGCTACCTTGTAGTGCTAAAAGGAAGGATTTTGGAAACTAGGTTACGTGCTCCATTATATGCAAGAAAGTTTATTTTAGTACCAACGAAACTCGCATTGTGTCAAAAGGAAAATAAAAACCACGAAATAGTGTTTGTGACATGTTGGTTTGATAGAGACGCAGCGGATATTGGTCTCCTTATAATAGGCAATTTTCTATGACGTTTGTCAATAGCGTGTTTTCGAACACCTTTTCAAATTTCAACTGGATGGTGCTGCAGGTCAGCTAAGGAAAATCTATCATGGTGCCAACATGTAATTAGTAGTACCTGGGCGACCGAGCTATGCTCTATATGCTACTCAACAACAGATGGCGCTGTAAGTTTCTTGAACGCACTAAAACGCGCTAAGAAATATTAAGAAAGAGTGAAAACGAACTTTTCCAGACATGATTCGAGACCTAGCTAGATCGATTTTTTGCCCCCAAAAACCCCTGTATACAAAATTTCTTAGAGTGGTTTTCGAGAAACCGATTACAAATATATATACAAATATTGCTCGTGTAATAGTATAGGATAAACATAATTAAGGTGATCTGTGACAGCCAGCTTAGCCCCGAACGCAAAATATAAGGTTTTATTTTTTAATGCAATAAGTACCAACAATGTGCAAAAAGTTGATTCGCGTAAATTTCATAATGCAACTTCGACGCCTAACAACAATTTCGATAAGAAAAATATCTCCATATGTCCACTAAAGTCAATTACTCTCGTCAGTCCGTGTTTACATGAGTACGATCACTCACACATACACACAAAGCACCACCGTACAGTTTTGACCACACGCCCACAATCGTAATATTGAACCAAAAATTGCTAACAAAAATAGTACTTTCAGTACATTACGAGTAACTGTATTTTTGTATTAATTAGCGAAAAATTTAACTAAAAATAGCAGTATTCGTTCGTTTTTCAACAGAATTTTATGCAAGTCATTTGAATTTTTGTATAGAAAACGGATCACCTTAAGTCAGTTTGATTGCTGCTGCAAAAAGGTTTCATTTATTTTACTAAGCCTAAATAAAAGAAATTACCAACAGTGATAAGCGTGTCACCCATCGACACATAAAAAAACGTTGCTGACAATCGTCAAGCAAAACTTCCTATTACGTTTATTTCAATTGGCGAAAGGTGAACACGCTCATCAGTGTTGGTATTTTCTTATGGCTTTGTAAAATAAAACCTTTCTTTATTTAAAAATATAAAACAGACATTTGAGAGTAGCAATCAAACTGACAATCATTTTTATACTGGATAACCGTTTAGAATCAGTCTTTCCATTTTCCTAACGACGATCAGCAAGGCCATCTAGTTGAACTTTCAAAAGTTTCTGGAAAACACCCTATTGGTACAACACAATCACAGCGAGGTTCCAAACTCTTTGGGTCTTAGAAAAGAACTAAGAAACCAAACTGATCGTTGGAGTTATTCGCCTCCTTGGCGTAACCCCATGACCAGTCTGAAGATGAAAAAATCTGAAATCAAATCATTAGAATACAAAAAAAAGAAATAAGTGGTCATCACTGCATCGATGACTATGGGTGATTGGAAATTCGACGTATTCCTGAAAGGGGGTTGTTCTGCAACTCATATGGAGCAAATATGCCCATGGAACCGGTGGTCGAAAATCAGTGGCTGCGGAGTCATCCGAAGATCAGGTATCTTGATGAAAATTCCCACCTTACTACATTAAAAGGCAAAATGTGAATAAAGTACACCACCCTGTGAAATAAATTCATACTTTTCAGATAGAAGATAAATTAATTATTAATTATAATCTAATTTATGCCTTATAACTCTGATAAATTCCGAAGTAAATAAGTTCTAAACAACAAGTAGTGTTAAAAAAAATCTAATATTTTTATGTCGAAGGGAATATTTCCAAAAGCCATACATACACTTGACGTACAAACTACAAAAATAAGTTTCTCGTTTCATAAGCTTTCTAAAAAGCTATAAATATTGCAATTTATTTGTAGCGCTCAAAAAAAATGAACCGAAAGTGCGCTGCGACACTATTTTCTGGTCGGATTAATTTTTCTAATTGCGTGTGAAAGTGATGTTAATGAAGAGAATAAGTAAAGACAAAGTGCTTTCATACGTTTTACGGCAAAAAAAAAAGTTTTTTCATGCAAGGATTACATTTTTGAAAGGTACTTTCTTCAGTATCGGGGTATTTTGATGAAAACTCCCGCTTTACTACATTAAAAGGTCGAATTTCCAATCACCCTGTATTTATGTAACCTGAACAAAGACTATACAATTTACTAATGTTATATTGTCTTTGCCTGTACTAATTTCGATGAATGTAATTGAAATAAGTGGTCAAATCTGCTTTGACTGTAAAATCTGCAATAAAAATTTTATATTGTATTTGCCTGTACTCATTTTGATAATTTCGATAAATATGCCCCGCCTGCCCATTTGCAAATAAATATTGATAGCAACATCACAATCATGATATAGTATGTGTGTATTTTCACTCTACACGAATTTTGTCTCTACGTGAGGTGACATCAGGGAATGTTTGTAACCATTGATTATGTTTTCTTGAGGAATGAGTCATTTTCTTTGGAATTATTTAGTCTGATGACAGTTCCACAACCAAACCTCCCGTCAAGAGAGAGGTGCCATTAGGGTACAACGCGGTTTGCGCGATCATTTCTCTTGCGCACATGTAATTATGTGGAACAAACTTCTACGAGTTGTTGCCTGGTAGTTACGACATGCATTCAAATAGCAGGTTTACTCCCCTGGTGTTGCAAATGGTTATGGGCGGCAGTGATACCTACAATGAGGTGAGCTGTCTGCTCGATTGCCGACTCTATCATAAAAAAACCAGCCAAGTGCGAGTCGGACTCGCGCCCTAAGGGTTCCGTACCTATCTACCATATGATATACTAAAAGCTTCTGCTCTTTGATTTTAAAAACTCCGCAACCATCCAACTTGACCCCTCTTTTATAGAATAGTTCTTGAAACGGGAGCTCACCTTAATTGGTTACTATTAGTTGTGAGAAAAATTGAAATATTTAATGATTTTAGACTGTTCCCTTTATTTGTACTGTGAGACCTAGCTTCTTGCCAAATTTCATAATTTTAGGTCAACGGGAAGTACCCTGTAGGTTTTATTTTTTTGCATAAATGTATGGAGATGAGTACAGTCTGAGAGACGAGGCTACTATCCCGCAGCTAAAAATGGTCTATCATGCTCTAGTAGAGTCACATTTACTATAGCTATGCGTATAATATAATAGCTATGCGTATAATATAGGGAATGCCTTCATTATTCAAAAAAGGGCGATCAGAACAATATTTCGTATTCCCCAAATGGTATCCTGTAGGGATTATTAAACTAGGCGTGTTGACAGCACCAAGTCTCTACATATTTGTATTGTTGTGTAATTTCGTCAAGCATCCACAATACATGGAGACGACTGCAGAAAGAGATTTGAGACTTTCAACAAGGCGAAAAGACATCCCAATTAAAAGTGACACAATTTTACCAAAACTCTCTGTTTTTTCACATAGTGCTTATTGCCAAACCATTCGCTGCTTCAATAAACTTCCAACGTCGTTGAAATCTGTCACCAGAGTAACATCATTCAAAAGAATTCTATACGCCTTATTACTCGAAATATGTTTTTATTCAGTGAACGAGTTTATGACATTTAAATTTGATACCTAATTTCCATTTGTTTGTGTTGCTGTTGTTTGTTTTTTTTTTTTCTTGGACATTTTAATTGTTATTCCAAATAATGTACCTAGATTAAGTTATATTCAATGCAATATGTATTTTGCTCAGAATAAAGAATAAACTGTGAAAACATAAAAAGCCATATCTTTTGATTGAGTAGTTGTAAAAAATTGTAATTTTCAGATCTTGTGTAGTTTATAGACCTTAATATTCGTTATCAATTTCAACCTGATATCTTTTCTCGTTCGTGAGAAAAAGGGTGTTGACAGACAGACAGACAGACAGACGGACGGACAACAAAGTGATCCTATAAGGGTTCCGTTTTTTTATTTTGAGGTACGGAACCCTAAAAATGCCTTTCAAGTTAGAAATTTTGGGAACGTTGGGAACCTTCAACCTTTGTCACAAGAAAAATCTACCTCTTGAAAGTTAGCATTTATTTACGAAATAGAAACGTTCGCTCTACCTACTTTATTTAATAGAGCGTTGTGAAATATGAAATATTCGCGCTGGCGTCCGTCCAACTCCCTACAGAGTGCAACTGCTTGACGAATTAATTCTGATGACAGTACGAATAGGATGTAGTTCATACTTACGCGAAATATCTTCCCAATGTTTTGTATCGGTTCATTTGAAAGTGGAACAAATCTGCATATTTTGCATGCATTTATTAAGACTACAGATTAGTTCGTTGGACTTTGTAGAATGGTTTGGCGATATTTACTTATTTTGTAGCTCGCATGACTGACTCACTTATCTCAATTTTTCTTTGTCTGCGGTGGTTCTGTACTACGTAGAATTATAGCACAAGCATCTCTCTACTAAGTCTCAATATTCACGGAAACGTCCACCGCAGGACAAGAATCTCATCTCCCCCCAGAGTTCTAGCAAGAACGTGTTGTACATTTTCTAGGAGAAATACCATAGTTACACACTTGAAGCGTTGCTGATTCACTGCGGTTGTTGGTGCAGTATTATTATATTACTATAAAAAATACGTGTTATAAAAATAGAAGGTGTTAATGTAACTCAAGGGTAAGCAATAAAGAAGAAGAATAAACGTTTTAAAAAATTAAGCATTAAATAAACTAGAAAAAAAAAAATGCCACGAAATGTACTTAGTTTTAAGATTTCTAAATAAAGAGCAGTTGTTTTGAGGATCCGTCAGAATAAAGCATACGAGAGTTAGAAGATTGGAATACATGCATTTTCCGAGATTTTTGGATGGAGAGAAGCGGATTTCATCGTGACCTCAATAATTTTCCCTATCGTCTTTTTTTTTTGTTCTATTTCTTTTCTAATTAAATAAATCTAATCTTAGTGTTTTGTGCGCCTCCCTCCCATTATATATTTTTTTGCTCAGTCAGTGTTTAACTTCTGCTCTCATTCAGCATTTTGTAACTACTTCAAAGAGAGAAATGTTTATGGAGTAAGTGCCAAATAGCTATGTTACTTCTTTCTTTTTTATAACCATGTATGTGATAAATTCTTTTTTTTTCTCCATGAAAAAAAAACTTATCGGAGTTATCGTGGTGCACCGGCTTTCCTCGTCGTCGATCTTCGAGATGTGGATTCCTGTGCAAAACAATCTTTCACTGGACATTGGCGTGTCGCCATAATTTTGTAACAATTCCTTTACTTTGACACTGGCGAAATACGTTTTGTAATGAGATGTGATGCCTTTAAATAAATATAGATACATACATACAAGTTCGGGATTGCAGAGAAACCTGTATCAAATATTAGCTGTTGCCTGCGACTTGGTACGCATATACCAGCGTTTAAGTCAAACTATTAGCTATCAAACAAAAAAGTTTTATTAAAATCGGTTCAGTAGTTTTTGCGTGTTGCTCGAACAAATAAATAAACAAACAAACAAAGAAACAATCAAACAAAGATACAGTCCAAAAATCAGTGATTTGGATTCAGGAGCATCAAAATAATGTGATATTTTTTTCATAAATATCTCCATTTGCGGTTCTATCCTGGTCCAACGGCTGGCAATTGCCATACAACGAGGCAACGCTGCAAGCATAATGGACACGTTTGAACCTGGACAGAATCGGGGCGGGACGTACGAGTAAGGACATCTTATTTAGAGTTAGTTTTGACTCTGACAATTGTAATTTGACATGTATTTTTTGACAATAAAAATTCTTGATTTACGATTTATAATAGTATAGTTATAGAAAAATATCAAAAATATCTCGACATTTTCGCGTTTATTACCAAATTTCCTCATAAACAGTTTTCATTGTGAACAACAACTCAATTTACAGAAGCTAAGCGTTTCAATTCGACGCAAATAAACAAACAAGGTTAACTACACTAACAAATTGAATTGGTAGACTTAGGTAAGATGGGCTAAGGTAGTAAATAGTACAGTTGGCAACACATAATAAAAAAATAATAATTTATTTAGGCATTTCATACAATTTTTTTCCAATATAGTGACTGATGTCTCCCTTTAAGCTTACAAGTTGCCGGTGTCGGGAGACACCACTCTTCCTAAAATATGCTCATACTTTTATATGAGCCACAAAATTTACTAGTAAGTATATTAACAGTAGTAATAACATATTATTTTATAAACTTTAGCTGTTAATTTTTTTTTCTTTTACTACTTAGTTTTTAAATTTAAAACTATAATAACTGATTACTGATTTTGTATTTGTAATAAAAAACATAATACCAAATAACTCTAACGATTCTACTGATAATAAATCCGCAAAAACTTAATTTATCTCATGGATGATGATGCTTGTATTTGTATGTATTATGTGTGCATGTGGGTGTGTGTATGTGTGCATCAGAGGTAACACTTTGACCTTCAGCGGGTCTCTGGTTTCCGATGTTATCAGCGTTGCGCTGATTCAGCTTATAGTGGTTATGTTACTGCTAACTTGCTGCCGTGCGTTTCTATGGCTTGCGGTGTACGAAGAGTAGCACTTAAATTAAACTAAAGTTGTTGATTTGGTGTTTAAGATAATATGACCGATTTATTGAACAGAACAGTAAACAGAACGAAATCACTGGGATCTGTTGTCAAAATTGGCGTACCTCAAGGGTCCATATTAGGGCCATTTTTATTCCTTATTTATATTAATGACCTCCCTACTGTAGTGAAGAATCTGTCAAAGATTGTGTTATTTGCTGATGATACTTCATTAATATTCTATGTAAGTAGGAAATCACAAAATTATAACGAAGTCAATGATGCACTTGGACAGATTCATGCATGGTTTACTGTTAACAATCTAGTCCTAAACGCCAAAAAAACTAAATGTATTACATTTGCACTACCAAATGTAAGGTCTACTTCACATAACATAGTATTGAATAATGAACCATTAGATTTTGTAAATAGTACAGTTTTCTTAGGGTTAACACTAGACTCTAAACTTCAATGGGGCCCTCATATAACGGCTCTTTCTGGTCGATTAAGCTCGGCTGCATATGCTGTCAGAAAAATCAGACAACTTACTGATGTAGCTACCGCAAGGCTGGTTTACTTTAGCTACTTCCATAGCATTTTGTCTTATGGCATACTGCTTTGGGGCCGAGCAGCTGATATACATTCAATATTCGTTTTACAAAAGAGGGCTATAAGAGCAATTTATTGCCTGAAGACTCGTGATTCCCTGAGAGAACTGTTCAAGGAAATCAACATAATGACAGTGCCATGCCAGTATATCTATGAAAATATTATGTATGCTAGAAAGAACATTCATCAATTACCTAAAATTTGTGACAGGCATAATTTTAATACTAGAAATAAGCACAAAATTGATCAACCATATACTAGATTAACTAAAGTCAATACATCTTTCGTTGGTCTGTGTGTACGATA
This sequence comes from Athrips mouffetella, assembly GCA_947532105.1. NCBI lineage: Eukaryota > Metazoa > Arthropoda > Insecta > Lepidoptera > Gelechiidae > Athrips > Athrips mouffetella. The sequence continues at coordinate 6,827,383 of OX383972.1, read as the reverse complement.
CTACAACAAAATACCTGACAATATAGTGCAAATACCTGAGAGAAAGTTTAAAGAATGTGTAAAGCAAACGTTATGTAAAAAAGCTTACTATAGATTAGATGACTATATGAATGACAAAGAGGTATGGTGCTCTTCCAGCGAAACACAAAAAACACATTGTAAAAAGCCGACTCTTAAAGTAGTCCGTGCTGCAGTGGTTTCTTGCCGTTTCTTTTACGCTGCCATAGCACGATCCGAAACGGCGTAGACTCGCTCTATTTGAATTGTATTCTGCATGACATTCATTAAGTATTCTGTAAAGAATCTACATTGAATAAATAATCTAAATCTGAATCTATTGGTTTTTAAGAATAGCACCCCATCTCTTCCCGTAGGTGTCGTAAAAAGCGTTAACCAGGAGATGGCTGGCAGCGTCCTTTTGCGTATCGTACCACTATACTGCGTTCAACAACCACAGCGGTCTATTATGCCAATCGCAACGCTAACAAACGTGGTACTAATGAAATATTATTCGTCCCGCTCAACATAAATATCATTCTTTATTGCTCTGAAATTCTAGGGAGAGCTCCATGTTCAGCAGTGGATCTCTAATTTTTAGAGCTATCAGCTTCCGTTGTCTAGTAGTAGTTAGAGCGAAACTCCAGCAAAAACCAGGACCACCGCGCTTGTTAGCGTTGCGGCTGGCGACCTCTGTTGTTGGTGACCGCAGTATGTAAGATGGTAAAACACACAGATAGATAATCTGATATTTTATAATAACCTTTTTCATATAATTTCTGCTTGATAACAGTTTTGAATTTATCTAACGGTAAACTTTCAATATGAGTGGGTACCTTTTTATAGAAGATACGTAAAGGGAGCCCTTCTTGTACCTTTTAATCACCTTATATTATGCATCCCGGTAGAAGTTACTAGAACTAATAGTAGTTATGGCTATTACAGACCTATTACGTAGATAGCGACTATTAATGCAGACAGGTATTTACTTTATCGAAGTGCTTTAGCATGATATAGCACAGTAGCAGCTCTAATAGTCCAATTACTTAGAAAAGTAAACAATATTGTAATAGGAGACTAGGCTTTTTTCTGTAGTTTTTTTTTAACAGGTGCGTAATAATAAAAATTGATAAAAAAAATTGCTATCTTGAGTTTCACAATTTCTAGAATAAGAAGAAGCCTGTTTCTTAGGAGAATTAATTAAGAAATTTACTACTTGTTTGTTTTTAAAGTTAGTTCAAAAAAAACCGGCCGAGTGCCAGTATTATACGGTTCATGAGATACACCCCGCTGATAGACACATAGACATCATCGTTTTTAGGGTTCAAAAAAAGCAACCCTTATGGTGCGACTTTGTCTGTCTGTCAATCTCAGCAACCACTCATGCTATCGACTTGAAATTTGGAATTATTTTAGAATATGGTTGCTCAACATAATTGCACATGAGGGAATTTAAAAAAAGTTATGACTGTTCATGTAAAGGGGTCAAAATAGGGGGGGGGGGGGGCAAAATTTTAAATTGTCGTTACTAGGTCGAGTGGGGTATCATATTATTATGAAAGAGCTTTACTTGAACATTCTAAAATATATTTTTATATTTTTCTACAACTCTCAGTTTTCAAGTTATGATGAAAAATTACAAAAAATACCATCCCCCCCTTATCTCCGAAGTTTGTAAAAGGAAAAATCTGAATTAATTACAGTTTACAGAAATTTATGTAAACATATCCTATCTGCAAATAACCTTTACAAACATAGTTTTGTGGTCCTAATAATGGACTTTAGTGCTTCCAAAAGTAAAAAAAAATATATCGGAACCCTCGGCGCACGAGTCCGACTCTCACTTGACCGGTTTTTTACCCTTTGGGTCCAGAACTAAAAACTACCTATGTGAAACTACTAATTATAACAATGACTCACAAAATAACGTGTGAATCACCCATAAAGATTATTTTCTTTACTATAATGAATCCAAAATATGACTAACGATAACAATAATGACGTCATTTTTAACACAGCCTATTTGCCTGCTCGTACACAAGAAAAAATATTTTTTTTGCGTTTTCAGTATTAGTTCCATTGTGACAGTTGCTTGTAATAATGAGTTGTATTAATAACACTAAGTTTTAGTATATGTGTCGCAGGCGAATTGAATAATTCGTCATTTAACATTATGCCCTGGCATTCTACAAAATGCCGAAAAATTTATAATTCGTCATTTCACAAAACGGCGCGTAATTCGTTTCTGGCGTGGTGGTCGAAAGATAACCTAACACCGTTTACCGTGGCTAGCGAACCTCAAATCAAATCATTTAATTCACGATACACAGGTACATAATAAGATGTTACTCGTACATACAAATTTTGAATTCTGCTGTGATCCACCTTTCGGTATATGAATTTTACACTAAGTGCACCAGTCATCTAAACGCCTTTACAATCTGCCGGCGCCGTTTTACAATTTGCCGTACCCTATACAGTTTGCCCGCTAATTGTCAATATTATACGATTTGCCTGCCACATATACATAAGAAAGTCATCATATGTTGCTATAGGAAGACATTAAATGCTTCGAAATAATACATCTAATTTTATTGCATATCGAGTCAGAAATGAATAAAAGAAATGTGTCCACTAGTTTGTATAAACGTGACCTTCGTCGCGTGACCACGGATAATTACAACTTTGATTTACAGTAACGCGATACATTCATTTTTTATTTGTCACTTCCCCTTTTCAAAACATGAAATTACAGACTTATTTTATTAATTTTATATTGCATGTTTCTTATGAAAGTTTCAAAATACTACTTTCCATGAGAAACATTTTCGAGAACGACCAAAATTGATTCTCCTTTTACGACCCACATTTTTTCGGAAAATAATGCTTTGTTCCATGATCATCATAACATCCCATGAAATGTCCACTACAGGACAGGGCTCCCTCCAGAATTTTAGCTTTTTCTGGAAAATGTGGAGGGGAAGTACCATAGTCACCTCGTTTGTTAGCGTTACGGCACTTACAGCTGGCACCATAGACCGCGGTTGTAGGTGACCGCAGTAAGTAAGATGGTGTAATACACAGGAGGATGCCCATCCTCCAGTTTATAACCCTTAGTCGCCTCTTACGACTCCCACGGGTATGTAAGGGTTGGTACTATTCTTTGCCGGCACCACACGGGAAATGTTCCACAATGTTCCATGATAGATACACAAAAAACACTTTATTGTACACAGTTCAAACTAAAATAAGAACAAATCAAACTTATGTTAGCTAAATGATCGATTAACTTACAATTTCATACAATTTAAAAAAGGACGGGAATAGATTTGTAGTAAACTTACCTACTAAATTAGCGCGGTTTCGTTGAAAGTACTAAATTAAGTAATTTCACATACTCCGAGGAGTAAATTTTAATAAAATCTTTTAATAAATAAACTTTGAAGGTAAACTAAACTTTATCACTTGAAACATTTCCAAGTCCATTAGAATTTGAGGCAAACAAACGTCCCATGTAAAGCGTTTTAAAACATGTTTGAATCAGTTGCTATTTTGTACCCAAATTAGAACTTTATTACCCCAATATTAGGCTATGTTATTCAAGAAATATAAATTTTTTATATTCTGAAAAATAAAACGTATTTTCTTCTAAGTAATGCCACGTGCTTAATATTTGAATCAAAACACGGAACAAACTTAGCTTAAGGCCACGCATCCAAATAAAAACCTTCAGAGAGGCACGCAATTTCATAATTTAATTTTGACCACATGAATACGAAATCCAATGCCTGACTCTAATCACGCACCCTAACATAATTTAAATGATATCTTTTAAATCAAACTATTTTTAATAAACAGAGGGTAACCGACCTTGGCTTATGCAGCGTGTACAAGAGAACTGATTGAGACAACTTTCCCCATACGAGCTTTAAGGCGTAAGATAGAAAATCAACGTAGGAAATTATGGTGAAAGAGTAAAAAACTGCCCTCTGTAATCGCCAAAAAGGTTTAACAATTAAAGTACCTACATATTTTTTACGTATTTTCAATAAGCAAAAGCAACGACATGGCGAAAAAATATTCATATTCACGTCTCTTTTTCAGGGTTTCTCGGCAAGGATATCAAAAAGGTTGCGTGTCTTACGAAGCCCATTAAATTTTTAAACAACGATTAAAAATAAACAACATTAATGCCTTCGAAGCATTCAAACTGCGTCCTTTAAATTGCAAACCCCACACTCTCACTACTAATTAATAGCACTCTTACGAGTGATTAGGTTCCTCCATCTCAAACACAGTTAAACTCATCAAGTTTTACACTAGAAGTTCAAACTTACGAGGTAATAAAGAAGAGTACTAAATCTACTAAGTCTAACGTACAGAGTATGACTTGTTTCTTACCGTTTATTCCTATCTATTCCTACATGTTAACCTACTTCTGCCGGTCAGTGTAACCAGTTATAAATCACTGAACGTCCAATCTGGGCTGATTTATTGTATATGTACGGACTTCCTGGCTACTTACAAAAGTATCTACATGTGCAGATTTCAATAAATTCATCCAATAATAAAAACTAGCAGCCAGAATGTAATGCATTTTACCTGTCTTCAAATCATCATAACATCCCATGAAACGTCCACTACAGAACAGGGAGCTCCCTCCAAAATTCCAGCTTTTGCTGCAATAATGTGGAGGGGAAGTAGGCTACTAGTAGTACCTAGCATGGACCGCGGTTGTTGGTGACCGCAATATGTAAGATAATGCGATACACAGAAGGATGCTGCTCTGCTGCCCATCCTCTAGTTCATTTACCCTTACGACACCCACGGGTAGAGATGGGTAAAACTACCCAATGCCTTTCCGAAAAGAACCTTGCGCTGGGACTAGGCCAAAATGTGCCTAAGAAATAAACTTAACCTGTGTGACAGCAATCAAGAATTGAAATGGGGCCGAATTCGTTGCAACGCCTTCACCAACATAATAAGTGCGACCTAAAGGGGTACCAAGTTCTACAGTAATTTCTTAAATCACGATTGCAGGAATTGCATATTATACCGTTCTTTGAAAAACTTTTTAAATTTTTGTTTTATACGCAGTTACATCGTGTTTATTTTTATTTAAAATCTGACATTTCGAGCACTTTCAGGGCCCGTTTGTATTTTTTTTATTTTAAAAGATTTTAATCATATTTCATATTTATTTATTAGCGTTTCACAGATTGGATGTTACAAAATAGGTATGGATAAAGGTATATACATCTGTAACACCTTTTTTGAAGGCATTGCAAATTCTTATAAACTACTTGCTTAATTATAATACATACATTTTTAAAATTAACTATTACACGATCAATAAAAAAATAATCTAATTTAAAATGATTAACAAAACAATCAGTCTAGATAGTGATGGCTAACGTGTTATTAAGTATAATATAGATGCAACATATATAAATCCATAAAAAATAGCTTTAATTCTTAGCTATTTAAAACTTGTCCAAACAAACACTTACTACACGCACACATAGATCTCAATCAGTAAGTTTGACCTCATTCCGTATCAGCCCAGTTATCGCGTTTCAGAGAAAGTTAGCGGATTGGCAAACAAACAGGCTAATCTCGCTGTGTAATCCTTTCGTGGGCAAAGTTGGGCTTTTTAAATTGTTAAACCTCTGATAAAAGAAGGAAATTATGTTGGCGTATATGCTTGAGTCCTTGAAATTATGCTTGTGTGCCCGCTTCTAGGAAAAAGTTTCAACCGTGGTCTACAGATGGCGCTGTCGCACATTTGAAACGCGGTATCGTTTACAGTCGAAATAATTTGGCTTGATTAGAAGCAGGTCAGAGCTATGCCTGATGGCAGAACAGAGCGTTACGTGTCTCTGTCGCTCCAATATCTTACGCATCAAGCTAAATTATTCCGTCGGTAGTGATAGTTTTATTTTCATCGCCAGATAGGTAAGTTGTGGAAATATCACTTAAAAGGTAATTTCAAGGCAACAGGCAGTTACAAGTTCCTATAAAGTCATTCAACACCCTACTGGGGGATGAGAGGTGATGATCAACGACAAGAGTTCAGTTTTCCCGTGATTCCTCTCCCCGCTACACCTTCCGCCCCCACTAACTTCTGTAACCCTGGTAGGAGAGTTGCGTTCAAACCAGTTAGACTATTAGCGCAGTACATAGATGGGCTTATCAGCTATTAGGCAGTTGTACAAAGCTTGTTTAAAATTGATGCTCTGTCTATTGCTGGCATGGTACAATCAGTTGCTGTCACTTTCTGTCTTAATGATTAGATTAGATTAGATTGATTTATCACACAATTAAAATTACATTATAATGATAAAGAGAGTGATAGCTTGAGGGTAAATTTCCACTAGTGCTTTGTGAGGGAGCTTAGTTTTGCGCTAAAATTTTTAAACCAAAACGATTGCTCCATTTGATAGCGTATTTGACAAGCTAGGAAATTAGTGTACTCGTAATCCGTAGTAGGAAAGTAGTAGTAGGTGCAGTCGGTAGGAAATTCTGTGGAACATACATCACTGTTATTGAAATTCCACCCCAAATTCAACTCCTTAAAGAGGGAAATGGGGTGAAAACGTCTAAAAACCAATATGGGTATCGTTTGTATGGTTTATCGGGTCGCTGATTACAAAAACTAAAACAATTTTGAAATCTAAGGTGATGGACGTGAAATACCATCATCCCCTGGGGATGGGGATGGGGTGCGATAGGGTTGAAATGTCTAAAAATCAATATGGGTGTCGTCACTATGTTTATATATGGATAGGGATAGCGGTTAAATGGCGTTAGGGGTAGGGATAGGGGAAGGGATAGGGGTAGGGATAGGGGTAGGAATAGGCGTAGGGGTAGGGATTCCACGCGGGCGAAGCCGCGGGCACAGCTAGTGAATAATAAAGCAGTTTTTAATATTCAAGCAACCGACTTCAAAATATAGGGTGACTTTTAATTAGTTCTTGATAGAAAAATGTATGCATGTACTCATGATACTGAAAAACTTTCCCCAAGGAAAATAGGTCGAAATAAGAAAATCAAGTTTTGACCTCCCATGGAAACTGCATCAGCTGATAGCGCATTTTGTATGGGAGGTCAAATATTTTTTTCGTATTTCGACCTATGTTCCTTGGGAAAAGTTGTTCAGTATCATGAGTACATGCATATCTTTTGCTATCAAGAACTAATTAAAAGTCATCCTATATAGTACAAAGAACTTTATAAGATGGAATCAACTCTGAAACATCAAAATAATTTGATAGCAAATGAACAATGCAATATGCAATATTAGTCCAGAAAAATAATTTGCTGTATTTTGTAATTGTAATTTTATTTTATTCTGATTTTAATTTAAATGATTAAAAATATATTACTAACATAGTTTTATAAGTTGTACTAACCAAATTAGAAATCGAATCTGAAATAAATTCTTTTTCTTTTTTTATTCATTTTTCCGTTTCGTTCACAGCATGTTATTTCAGATTTTGATAAACTTTGCTTTTTGCTATTCGTATTACAACTCAAAATTTGTTTTGTCTCCTTGCCCGTGGACTGGCTTAATTTGGCTTATCTAATTTTAACAAGTCGAGAGGGAGAGTGGAGTCAGTGGGTAGATGGCGAAAGTGGGTTAAAAATAAAAACAAACAAAACCACTTGCCCTTCGAAGTTTGAAATGTTCGCGATTCATCTTGAAATATTCCATTTTAGTTTTTTTTAAGTAGGTACATAATAAGTTTTTAATTAAAAAAACTTCCAGTTCGAAAGATTTTTAAAACGGCTTTGTAATGAAAATAAAAAATGTATGTCGCAAGCATATCGTATAATTTGCTGTTTATAAATGGACAAAAAATTGTAAACGCTCTGCAAATTGCAAAACGGTGTCGGCATATTGTAAAATGGGTTTGGAGCAATGGAGCATTTTAGGTTCGTTAGGAAAGGTTTTTTTTTATGTTACATGGGAGCAAACGAGCTGAACTGATGGTGAGTGGTCACCACCGCCCATAGCACCCACTGTCTTATAAATGGCATATTTTGAAACTAATAAGACAGCAAAGCGCGTTGCTCACTTTGAGACCTAAGATGGTAAGTCTCATGTGTCTGTAATTTCACTGGCTCCCTTGCCCTTCAAACCGAAACACAACACTGCTACTTCACGGCAGAAAAAAGTAAGGGGTGGTACTTCCCCAGACGGACTTTCCGCAAAAGCCCTACCACCTTTAGAAAACTAAACTCAACCTTACCAATCCCGAGTACAGATCGGTTAGGTCGGTTAACCACAACGCCAGAAATAAATTACGCGCTGTTTAGTTAAATTCCGAGGCATTATGTAAAATTAAGAATTAAAAATTTCTCGGCATTATGAAAATTGTCAAATTATAGAAATTGCCTGCGACGTGTATAAGAAAATACCTAAGATAGGCACACTGTTTAAAATATTTACTTGATAAAGTGGTTTTTCAAATTTTTGTCCTGAGTTGATTGTTTCCATAGACGTTGTAATTTCGTAGCACATATGCTACAAATATTGCTACGAGAAGTGCTACGACGTAGCTATAAAGTCTACGATTGTAGCAAGATGGTAATGTTTTTATTCTAGTACAGTATGCCAATTTCTTTTTTGAGATCATTATTTTTCATATCATCTTCATCGATTACATTATAAAACATCAAAGAATATTTATACAACAACTTTTGAACAACTTTTGTTCTTTATCTTTTGAAAATTTAAGTTAAGTATCTTTCTGAGTTAGGCCATTTCTTGTTCCTTCACGTTTATTAAAAAAGTACGGTTAATAAATCCCAGACCTAAAAAAACATTTTTTCAAAAAACAGCAAGACCCAACATCGAAAATTTCAATTACTTTTAAATCCCCGAAGCTGTTTATTTCATAAAAAACTGAGGCGAAATAATTTTTCAATAATCCCTCTTGAAGCGAAATTTTAATAACTACGCCCGCAGTCCCAAGACACAGGGTCGGATTCAGAGAGGGACGAAAGTTATATTTAAGAATGACCATGGTAGAGACTTTCTACCTCTTACAGAAATGCTAAGAATACTCTTAACATAAAACTGAAGCAGTTTATGAAACAAAATTTTTGTTAAAAACCTACAAAAAACTTTAGGTACTAAGAACTCGTAATTTTGTAAGTCTTAGTGAAGAATCCATTCTACCTATACTTCTTTGTAGATGTTGATTAGTTCTATTAAGTTAAGTTCCTCTTTTCCATTAATACTACTTTTCTCTCTTCTCCAACGTAATTGGCAACGTCTCTGGGTCAGCCTTACCTGAGAAGATCACAGGCTCTTAGCATATCTGAACAGAGTAAAAGTACGCAGAGGTTTACAAACACAACAAACAACAAAAACGGTAAATAAAAATAATTAAGATGTTAAAAATCCTTCTTGTTGAACAAAATTTCTCGATACGAAAAAATATTTTTATTTAAAGCAATGAATTTTTTTCTAATTCCATTTTAAGTATCTCAGAAAAATTTGTCCAATTTCATGGGCACATTCAAATCCTTCAGCTTCAATATTCATAAGATAAGACCCGTCGCCGACCCTGGCACAAGTATTAAAATCGTTTTCAAGTTTCGTTCAATAATTTCGTTTGTGCCAACGTGAAAGTTCGTTTATCAATGTCCGATTTTTTGTACCATCTGAAGATTTTTGGGAAAATTATGGTACTGTGGTTCTGTCAGAGCCAAATTCCGCTGAAATAAATGAGACCCGTTACTCAAAATAGTTGCCAACCCTTTTATATGCGGTATTAGGATAAACACTGTAATTCTTGAAACTGCATCCACACCACGAAACTGAACAATTTCTCAAAAAACTATTCCTAAAAATATTGGAATTGGCATGGAAACTGCACTAGCTGATTGCGCATTTTGTATGAGAGATGGAAATAAAAAATCGTATTCCGACCTATGTTCCTTAAGGAAAGTTGTTCAGTTTCATGGTCTGGTCAAGGATCATACTATGTACCCTAACAGCCTGTGCAGTGACCTTACTCTTTTACTCTTTGGTGTCCAACGACGAAAGAAAGAGAAAGAAGAGCTGACACAAGTGTGTCACAAATTACCAATAGGTTTTACTAATTATAGGGCATTCCAAAAAAACCCTACAGTAAATTTATACTTTTCTAATGTTTGAGAGTTTCGCGGTCACTAACACTATTATAAAAACAGTTTGACGGGTTCTTACCACGGTATGGATTTTTGATGAGTTTCCGATATTTCGGCGTTGTTGCAAGCACCATGATCACGGATGGACTGGAGTCTGTGGGTAGTTAAACTTATTGGCAGACATATCTGTCTGTCTACCTTTCTTCTAGTTCTTTTACTTTGGTGACTGCTGGAACTGTTGAAATTCGATCGAAACTCCATATATCCATATCTTAGTAAGAACCCGTCTTTTTGACGGAATTAAAGTATTTAATCTAAACAAAAGAGTATAACGATACATTCTAACTGATTTACATTCATACGACTTAACAAGAATATTTGAAAAAAATTACATACGACTTAACAAGAATATATTAAATTGGGTATTAGGTCGATGATCGACACTGCTATTGTCTGAACTTTTGTCCAAAATATAGCTTTTTAAACACGCTTTTTGTTCTTCAAAATTATTGCACTTACTGGTCATTATATTTGAACAGAACACTCTCCGTTCTAAAATCCAGACTTGAGGGCGGTGCCCAAAATAGGACACTTTTATGTACGCCCACTTTGATAATTTGCTTTAATTTGAGTTTAATATAAAAAGCAAGGTACAGATCGCGCCAAACATCTAGATTGCTCTGAACACAGCGCGAAGCAACTTCAGAGGCGTCTAGAAGTTGGGCGCGATCTGTACTTCGCTACGAAAAACAAACACGTGTGCTACTGCGACGCGGCTCGCGCTGTGTTCAGAGCAGTCTAGATGTTTGGCGCGATCTGTGTCTCGAGTATGAAAGAAATTTCGTTCTTTCCGACTTCGTTAGTAATAAATATGTCGTGATTAGACATTGGCGATAGTCTTAGATGGCTGTAAAGGCTTACTCTTCAATTATAATCACTCATCATCTTAGCCAACACATCGCGTCTCATCCCATTGTAGTCAGACTTGCGTATTTCTATTGATGGTTCATATCAGCCCCACACTATGATCTAATATCCAGCACAAGTCAGGTCCCCAGTAACTTGCTCAGCACCTGCTTGTAGACTGATCCAAAAATGGAGCAGGGGAGGGGCGCGCACTCACAGTCACACCACTCTGAAGTTAGTTGCCTTTCAAATAATTGCTCGTCAGTACAAGAACCGTACTCATGACCCGGAAGTATACCTGACAAATATTTTAAAATTTGTGATTTTGTAACGATTTTTTATATCCTCACAAAAGGAGAGCGACTCACCTGCGGAAATTCCGACGCAGATTTTCCGCGACCGAATTTCGGCACTGTGTCAGCACCAACGAAAATTCCGCCAGATGTGTCACAGGTAACCTTATAAGGGAACGGAAATTTCCGCTTCAGAATTCCCGCAGATGTGGCGCAAGAATAAAGTTGTTTGAACATGCTACGTAACTCTAAAGAAAAATTAATCAAATTACGGAAAAACGTGAAGAAACTCAGATCAATCACCTATTCACGTGGAAAGTAAAATAAATTACTCTTTCGAAAGTACCGTTGGCAGAGAAATGTCAATTCGAATTTACTGAATATTTGTACGTACGCGACTTTTCAAATTAAATGTTCATAAACCTGCGAAAAGGAAACCTTAAGATATTTATCACGAAATAAATTGTATGTTTTCAGTCCACAAAATTGATCAATTTTTCCAAAAAAAAAACGTTGGTACGAAAAAGGAAAAAAATTGGTCGTCCCATAACGAACCTTCTATTTATAGCGCAAGATTTGTATGGGGATGCCAAAAAAATCTCTTTTTTGTCCCATGATTTTAGTTAAAGTTCTGGTCTGAGTAACATATTGAAATATTCGTAGTTTTTTTCGGAAGAACCATATATTTTAAAAACCTGCTAAAGTATAGGTGAAAAAGAAGTTGCACCATCTATGTTTATAAAATACGCTTATCTTGCTCTTAATGTGAAGAAAGCAAGACGCGTATTAAGGGTGTAAGGGACTGATTTCTGAGAACTGAAAGGGCATGATCAGTCAACGTAACTGAACAACTTACACTAAATAAAACTTTCATAAAATAAAATAAAAATGGCCTCTCCATAAAAATTGCAAACTTTATTTGACAGTTTGTCTGGAGAGACAGGTTTTTTTTTTCATTTCCTGAAAGTTTTATTCCGTGAAAGTTGTTCAGTTACGTTAACTTATCATGCCCTTTCAGTTTTCTAAAACTTGTCCCTTACACCCGTTTTTGGTTAAATATTTATAATCAGACTCAGCTAAGACGAGTAAATGTAATATCGCTAATAATAGGTATAAAGTAGTAGTAAATAGATTAGGAAGCCAAGATCCTTCAAACTTCAGGTAGCTATAAGTTCGACGGTATTTGAAATATAAACTACTATTTCATAAATTTCTAAATACGAGTAGCTCTATAGCAAAAAAGACAATATCCCAATCGATTTCAAACCTAGCCCTGTCGTAATAAAGTTGAGAATTTATGTTACGGGTGACCTGCATTTGACCTACCGATTGGGCGTAGCGTACTTCACTACTAGCAGGAGCTTGATTTCGTTTTATTAGAGCAAAAGGTTGCCTTTTTAAAAACGGAAACTTCGAAGAATTAGTCTTCTTTCTAGGGTATCAGCTATCCAAAAATTATATTAAATTAGGTTTACGTTGTGGTCTTAGTCCATGCTTTGGGTAGGCATGCCGTTGTTGGATTTTCAATAAAAAAAAAACAAATGTAAGTCATTCTAAATAACTTATGCTAGAAGAATAAGTTCAAGTTGTGTTTCGCAAAAAAATATGTTGTAATTTTCATTTATCAAATCCGCAAAAACATAAATCAAGTTATGCCTTACAAAGCCATATTCAATGAAATATGTTTCCCAATATCCGCCAAAAACCAATTCTAGAGTCAACTACATCCTTACGCTTTCAGCCGCATCGTACCTTACGTAAGCTCAAACTCTTATCTTAACCGCCTTTTTATCTACATACTTACATCGAATCCTTAAATACCTCCAGAATTTACCAGTAAAATTTACAACGAGAAACCACCCTTAACACTAAAGAAACTATTTTATTAACACGATTTTATTGCTTCACGATTCAATTCCAAATTGCACTCAAGATTGACAGAAGAGTTCGAAAGGCGCGAAAGCGAAGTGTCAAAGTCCGCGTGCGTTCTATTTTCAAATTTCTGAAAGATGATTTATTTTTATTTATTTCGATTTGTTTTTTTTTTATCCAGCCAGGGTCGTGTTTTGTTTTGAGAGTGGAATGTTTACGTGAGAAAGAAGGGAACGTGTGGCCCGGCTGGAGACTGCCGGCAGAGTAATGGCTCCATGCTTTCTTCTTTGCGCGCGCAGTAGGGCTTACCCACCTAGTAACCTACGTCGATTTTATTACGTAGGTGTAAGGTTGAGTGGTCGAGCATTAGTGGTTATGCGTTGGCACTAATTATGCGACGATCAAGATGGTCTGCGGATGAGAGATGTTCCTACTTCCTAGTGATGTGCTAAGAAGCACTGTGTATGGATGGGGTTCTACGAAGCAATGTATGTCGCTTTGGATGATATAAAGCGAGAGTGAGTACATACATCCCACTGCAGTGCACATGTGCTGCCTCGCTCTTGCCGAACGCCACCCCGTTGCTCCTTCACCTACGGGTTAATAAAAACGTTGAAATTTCAATTGATTTAGGCCATAAGTTGTAGGTATTTATTTGTCAACTTGTAGATAAACAAATGACAGTTTCTAGTAATCTGTATGATTTGTCTATATGCAGTTAAAGAAATGTGTTAATGTTTATTACAGTTTTGAAAGATGCCCGAGAAGAACAAGACTTAACAAGGTGAAATATACCTACAGGGTTACTGGTTAAACCTCCCGATCCCGTTAAGGGCTTATTGTGGAAGCTAAATGAAACAACTTTTGTTTCACGACTTTAAGTAATTCGCAAAAATAAAATTTTACCCTTCATACAAAATGATCGACTGATTGAGCAATTAGTATGGACAGTAAAAATTTCTTTTTGCTAATTTCCAAAAGTCATAGAAAAAAGCACTTATTCTCCACATTAAGCCCTTAAATGTGACGATTTACCAGTGACCCGTGTACATATTTTAAGATGTTTTACTCAGACTGAACAACTTTCCCATATAGATGGGAAAATTCAGTTCTATAGAGACGTCAACAATTTAATGGCTTCCCTTACAAAGTCACATTTTCGCAGGAAATTGTTTTTCTCGAAGCGACAATGGTTTTCTTTTAAATAAAACGTATTTTTTTGTTGGTCTTTAAATCCATTTAAATATGGTTCAGTTTCTAGTCCACCCCTTAAAGAAGGGTTTTTCATACCTTTTGAACCCTAAAAACAGGGTGAAACAAAAAGGATGTGCCAAGCCAGAGTGATATAAAGCTGCCCAACTTTTCTTAGAGATCGAAGTATGAAAAATCTTTTTTGACCACCCATTTAAACTGGATCAGCTGATGCATGGGAGGTTAATAGTAACGTCTTTGTTATGTAAGGCTGCAAAATTATTATTTGACGTGAGTGTTATATTGAAGCCTGGGTAAGCGAAAAATTCTAGGATCCTGAGCGTATTGAGGGCAAAAGTTGCTGACAAGCGTAACACAAATTTTTCACCTCACTACAGCAAAGAAAATGGCAACGTATGAATAATAAAAAATAGTCGCTGAACAGAAAAGAATAGAAAAAAACGCGACATCTGACGCGAATTTAACATTTATTACCCATCTAAAAAAGTGTTCAACAAGTAATAAAAGCTTTGGGTTTACCTTGTAAACATTAGCGACCTTTTCTACGCTAGCGGTCAAAAATTACTTTTTCACTCAGATTTCAAGCGATAAAATTTGAACGCAGATTTCAACCGATTTAGTTTCTAAAACCATTTCTGCGCTAGCGGCCAAAATTAACTTTTGCACACAGGTTTCAACTGATAAAGCAAAGTTTTCCGAGCTTGTGTGCCAAAAAAAATTCTTTCTTATTTTGACCTATGTTTCTTAGGAAAAATTGTTCAGTTTCATGGACAGATCCACTTCCTTCAGGCTTGTTGTATCCTTTCTGTTACATCTTGTATAAAACCTCCGCAGCATATCAACAAAAGCTTTTTCAGATCCTTCCCAGATATCACACAACAATTCAAACCAAAAAAGCTGTATAAACGCCGTATAAAGACCGTAGAAAAGCCTTCCTGCGGTCAAAGGCAGGGTACTGTTTGACCGTTGTTTTGTTTTCAATTAATATTTCGCTCGGGGCGAAAATTTAAATGTTTTTGTTTATTTCCCTTCGAGCGCGGGTTTGCGATTTCATTAGCGGCGGTAAGAATGGCGTAAAATGAATTTATGAAAGGTGTAATGAAATGTTAATATTTTAATGCTTCTTTTAAGGAAATTAAAAGAAACCTTAAAATTCACTTAGGTATTTTGCAGCAATAAGAACATTATACACTACATTATCGTGGGGATACGGTAATGTCCCTGCTAAAAACCCTGCCTACCTTTTCTAAAAGTGTTTTGTCATATTTTCAAACCCTTACATAAAGTAATACTTCACAGCAGCGGTTCGTTATTTTCCGTTTTGCTTTCGCGGCAGTATGCCAAAGGTTTTCAGCTCATAACCATGAACATAGATAGATATAAGATGTTTAGATAGATAGATAGAGAGCACCAAACATATCGAGAAGCGTACTGAGGATTAAAGCCTGGGACTAAAGATCTCCTCAACGGGTGATTCTGCATTGGCTGCATCCGCTGGTTTCCTGAAACCTGGTGTCTTACTACTACATGTAAGGTGGTAGAGCTTTTGTGCAAAGTCCGTCTGGGGAAGTATCACCCCCTTGCCTATTTCTGCTGTAAAGCAGCATACTTTGCAATGATGTGTTTCGGTTTAAAGAGTAAATATTGTAGTCTCATCTTAACCAATGTACCATATTTACATCATGTATATTAATCCGTTATATTTTTAAACTGCTTTAATAAGACATTGAACTGATACAAAAGTTTCATCGTATTTTTAAAATTCAATTTTTATAAGACATTATATTGATTCCGAGGTACCAACTGTTAGAGCGGGGTGGCCTATAAAAGGAAAATGCCAGTTCCGCTTCGCCAGTTGTAGTCTTGCTCTCTTAGCATACAGTCAAATAAAAGATACGTGTGTGTATAGTGAAACCAATATATTCTTATTTCATGTTAATACCAGTGTTTTTCTTCCAATTCTTTCTCACAAACTCCTAAAGCTAGTTGCCTGAGCAGAGTTTAAGATATACTTAAAATCCTGCTTATTGCCAAAACTAGTAAACAAAAAATCCTTTGGAATTGTTTTGACTATCAAAAATAGAGAGATGAGGAAGGCTATAGCTCAATGTAAAACAAATGTGTTTCCAAATAGGTTTCCTGTATTAAATCAAGTTGACTCGACACTGTATATCCTAGTAAGTACTACAAGTAAGTACTACCAGCACACAACCCGCAAGAGACAAGACAGCACTCAGACTCATCGTGAAAGCAGAAAGGAGAGTCAAGCTACTGGCATGCAAGTACACAATAATGCGAGAAGCTATGTACTGTCTAGTCAGTAGCTCGCACTGTGTAAACTACGGAGCCAGTGAAATTACGGGAACAATAGACATCCTATGATGGTCAACGCTCTTATTTATGTCAAAATCTGTCACAAAAGACAGTGAATGCTATGCGTGGTGGTGACCACTTACCACCAGGAGGGCCACTTGGTCGTTTGCTCAATTTTAAGATAAAAAACCTAACTATAAACTTGTCTTTTAATTAGCTGCAGTAAACGCAGACACTTAAGTTTATTTTTTTTAATTTCCCGAACATATTTCTTTGAGAAAGTTGTTCAGTTTCGTTGACTGAGCACACCCGTTTAGTTTTCGGTACACCGTCCCTTACACCCTTTTTAGTTTTGTAGATTCATGAACTTAATTGTCTGCGTTTACTGCAGCTAATTAAACGTCAAAGTATAGGGGCTTTCAAGTATCGTACCATTTCTTTCACATGAACAACCCAAAAATCGACGAGTATGGAAAATATTCATATCACGATTGCCTACTGGTATCAGTAATTTATACAAACCGAACACGGTATTGGGATTTGATTGAGGACGCCCGTCGCCCAGTGATGTGGCGAAAATGTTTTTTAACGTTAAGGTTTGGGTTTCGGTAATATTTTATGAATACGGAACGCCTGTGATTGATTCGAATGGGGTTGAGGTCAAAATTTCAAAGAAGATGGAGTAATGATCTTTTGAGTTAGGTGTAAAACGAAATTGGTAAAGGTAGGTAGGTGAAAAATAGTAAGTTTTTGAAAATTTATCCAAAAGAATGTCAAATTACATGTAAAAATTTGAAAGTTTATTTAGGATATACTCAAAGCGGGTATAATGTTCTATAGCAGAGAAGATAAGCAATACAAAGAGCCTGTCCAGATGAGGCGTCTTAAGCGCGAGTCAACTCGTGCGTAGACACGCTCGCATTTCCGTGATACTAGAGCTACATATATTCCGTCCAGATGATTCTGCGCGTTTCCTCACTCGTGCGTCACTCGCGCGTAAATGACTGGTATAGGAATGCGCGTAAAACGCGCTATCTGGCCTCAATATAAATTGAAACGCCTCATCTGGACAGACTCTTAGGCATACCCTGGAAACTACATACATCATAACATCCCAAGAAAACGTCCACTACAGGACAGGGAACTCCCTCTAGAATTCCAGCTTTTGCTGAACAAATGTGGAGGGGAAGTACCATAGTCACCTCGCTTGTTAGCGTTACGGCTGGCACCATGGACCGCGGTTGTAGGTGACCGCAGTAAGTAAGATACAAAGGAGGATGCTGCTGCCCATCCTCCAGTTTATAACCCTTAGTCGCCTCTTACGACACCCACGGGTATGTATGGGTTGGTACTATTCTTTGCCAGCATCACACGGGGCCTTTGCCCATACACTACATACATCGAGTGCGAATTTAAAATTGGAAGGTCGCGTAGGCTGGCATATTCTAAACAAAAGACCCTCAGAAGGACCACGAGAATCACGCAGGCATGTGCGCGCAAGGTTGCGGGGCAGATTGCAAGGGGGGCGGAGAGTGTTACATGGATAGATAAAAACTCCTTATGCACACAAACTTACAATAACATCTTGCGTACGAATAACTTAATAACAACTTAGTTCCAAAAAATGTGTCAACTTAGTTTAAAAACCTGTTTCAAATGTTTAGGCTAAGTTACTGTTAAATAAAATAAATAAATAAATAACTTATAAGTATCATATTGCGCGCAGTTAGTTAGTTAGGTTTTGATCCCAAAGTCCAGTGACTTATGAAAACCAGCAAGTTTCTAGCAAAAACAAGCAATTAACTAAGCTAACAGGCTGAATTAATCTATTGTTGTTATTTGAAATCCAGTTCCATATCTGAGGGCACGGCAGTGCCCCGGCAAGTCGAGTATGATATTTTTATAATGATATTTCACTTTTCATACGTAGTGTAGACATGGAATTTAAAAGTGGAAATTAAATATAGTTAGGTGCTTATAATAGTTAGGTGTAACATGGGCCTACAGAGAAAGCCGGAGGCCTTAAAAATAATAACAGATAAATTTAGAACATTCACTTGAAAAAAAAAAAACACTTTTAATACATAAATGGTATAAAAGACACTCAGTAATTTCAATAAACAGGAAGGTAGAAAACAAACAATTTTAAAACAAGAGGTTTATGTTGTTATTTAGTAGGTCTCAAAATTAATAAAATTTAAAGGTTCCACAAAAATAATAATTTAGCAAACCCAATTTTGGATCGATCACAAAGTAACTACCTGTCAGAAAACAGTGGCAAAAGCACAAACGAGAGAAAATTTATATCATTAAATAGGGTCCTGATAAAATTAATCTATCTAATACAAACTAGAGCGCACTACACTACAAAATACTTGCGTTAGATGACTTTCCGGATGTGGGATCCGGTATATTGATTTTTCACGTTTCTGCTTAGTAGGACTAGATATTGAAGACCACGTGTCTATTTCAACTGCACATGTAGTGGTCTTTGACTGGGCAAGAAAACTCCCAAAATTAGCTCCCTCCTCCTCTTAACTCCCTTAATTATTAGTACGGTGACGCACGCAAAAGCAGCTTATAGCGGGCCGCTATAAAAACCACGGTACAATACGTAAATAAACTATAGATTTAAAAAAAAATAGGCAAATAATTGACCAAGAAAAAGTCAACACTGGGAAGAACATAAAATGCTCACATTTTTAAAAGGAATATCTGGTTAGATCTTAGAGCAACGCGTCAAAAAGCGCAAACCCGTTTTACTCTTCGCGTTAATTTACTCTACACGTTAATTTCACTCTAGCCAACACGCACTTCATCATAACCATCATTACATCCCATAATACGTCCACTACAGGATAGGGAGCTTCCTCCAGGATTCCAGCTCTAGCTAGAAGAATGTGGAGGGGAAGTACCTTAGTCACCACGCTTGTTAGCGTTACGGCTAGCATCATAGACCGCGTTTGTTGGTGACCGCAGTATGTAAGATGATTCGATACACGGAAAGATTCTGCTGCCCATCTTCCGGTTTGTAAACCCTTAGTCGCCTCTTACGACACCTACAGGTAGAGATTGGTCGGAACTATTCTCTGCCGCTACCACACGGAACGACACGCATTTGACCAAATTTTATTATTTGTTGTTAATAAATGTACCAATTTTCACGCTTTTAAGTGTTTCCCTTTTTACGATAGAGCTAAATCAAAACTCGAGCAAAAATCGCTCAGAAAAACTAAACGTTAGTTTACTATTATTTAATCTGTGGAAAAACACGTTTTTAGTAGGGGAGCCCCCCCTTATTGAATTTTGTTTTTAGTATTTGTTGTTATAGCGGCAACAGAAATAGATAATCTGTGAAAATGTCAACTGTCTACCTATTACGGTTCATGAGATACAGCCCGCTGACAGACAGACAGACATCGGAGGCATATTAATAGGGTCCCGTTTTTCACCCGTTGGGTACGGAACCCTAAAAAGAGTACATTTTAAAGAAAATTTGGATAATATTTTGAATTAAATGTTTAGGTACTTAAGTAATAGACAAAGCTAGATTTCTCATCATCACATACACTCTTGGATGCCCTGCCTGCCTACCCCGTGAGGAAGGGATATAGGCGTGAGATTACACTCAATTACAAATACAGGAAACATAAGCCAAATTTTTCGTGTCTATTCTCTATTTGTAGATACTCGTAAAACCATTACAGTCACTTAGAGCGCTGTTTCTTTAATTTCCATTTTGATAACGATTACACTCATGATAACTTTTGAATGGTATGTCCGATTTGAATGATTCAAAAAGTAATTTACAGGTAATGATATAGCCTTGAATAAAAAATCATTTATTTGGATAAGGATTAATATGTACGAATAATGTGGCCTATATAGTTTGTACCGGCGTTACTATTGCATATTTTAACATGAAAAAGTAGTTATTGTGACATAACTGTAACAGTTAGACATATGATATTGCGGACTTTTTTGTAGATATTAATGTCTTTTATAAACCTGTAGTACAACACTTTGGTCTATTGTTAAGACTGCACTCTGCGCACACTAGCGCCCTCATCAGAATTTAATTAATTTCTTTGAATTGGAGACCAAAATGAAAAATTGAAGAACGGCTAAGTGTTCTTTGTCAGGATAGCGTTATTTTAAACTATTACAATTAGCTTTATGATATCTTGTTTATTCAAAATCCTTAAAACGGAAATTGGTGGCCACCGCGTTCCGTTCAAAGGATTTTGAATAAACAGGATAACATAAAGCTTATTGTAATAGTTTAAAATAACGCTATCCTGACAAAGAACACTTAGCCGTTCTTCAATTTTTAATTTTGGTCTCCAATTCAAAGAAATTAATTAAATTCTGATGAGGGCGCTAGTGTGCGCAGAGTGCAGTCTTAATAGTTTCGGCAGTGTACGCGATATAAGGATGGTATTTGGTATTTTTTTCACACCTTGGGTTTCATTATCGAAGTTTTCATACGGAACCCTAACTTTTTTGAAAATATTTTATAGCCTATGTTCATCACAAATAATGTAGGTTTCTAATGGTGAAAGAGTTTTTCAAATCGGTCCAGTAGTTTCGGAGCCTATTTGATGCAAACAAACAAACAAACAAACAATCAAATCTTTCCTCTTTATAATATTAGTGTAGAAGTGTAGATAACATACTGAAGGACACGCAGTTGATTAGAAAGCACCTTAATAATAATAATAAAATGAAATATTACAAAACTCTCTGTGAATTAATTTCCGCACCCGGAAGTGGGGGGAAGAACAAAGTTACCACTGCCGGATATTGAACCGGTGACCTTGCAACCAAAATGTTGGCTAAACGTCGACTACGAAACTAAATTTGTGGCTTCTAATTTAGCAATTTGAACTTGATGTAGACAAAGAATAAAGTAATATCATATAGAACGGACTCTCTCCGCCCCCCTTGCAACCCACCTCGCATCCCCGAGCAAGCCCGCCCGCGTGATTCGCGTGGTGCTCCTGAGGGTGTTTTGTACTGAATATGCGGGCTTACGCGACCTTCCACTTTCAAATTCGCACTCGATGTATTAGACTTTAAGGGCACTGCATGTTATCCTACGTCATCTAGTACACGAAATTTGCAACTTTGTAGCGATAGTAGTGGCCTAGTAGGTCCACAAAACCATGGTCTGCCAATCCGAAACCTGGCAGGTTTTGTACAGTTGGAGAGAAAAGTGGTTAAATAACAGATTACACGAATGAAATCTATTCGTAGAAATAGAAGGTACCTGTATAAGTAAAAAACAACAGGTCTGCCTTGCATCCTCTTGGCAGTTTCGCCAGTCCGACCAAATTTGTGGTCCAATCACTTACGACCACATTTGTGGTCCAACTAGCGAAACTGCCAAGAGGATGCCAGGCAGACCTGTTGTTTTTAGGGTTCCGTACCTCAAAAGAAAAAAATGGAACCCTTATAGGATCACTTTGTTGTCCGTCTGTCTGTCTGTCAAGACCCTTTATCTCACGAACGGGTAAAGGTATCAGGTTGAAATAAATACCACATATTAGGATTCAAGAACCACACAAGATCTGAAAATTTTAATTTTTTACAACGACGCAATCAAAAGATATGGCATTTTATGTCCTCATCTCCATACATTTATTCAAAAATACAAAACCTACAGGGTACTTCCCGTTGACCTAAAATTATGAAATTTGGCAAGAAGTAGGTCTCACAGTACAAATAATGCGAAAAGTCTGAAATCATTAAATATTACAACTTTTCTCACAACTAATGATAACCAATTGTGGTGAGCTCCCGTTTCAAGAACATTCATATAAGAGAGGGGTCAAGTTGGATGGTCACTGAGGCGATTTTTGTTTTAGTTTTTTTTTTAAAACGGGAACACTTACAAACTTGAAAATTGGTATGTTTATAGTGCATAAGCTATAGAATAATAATAGAATTTGGTCAAGCGCGTGTCGGACTCAAAAAATCTAGCACATTAACTTACCGAAATTTCAACTAATACAATTATGTTTATGTGGTGGTACGGAACCCTCAGTGCGCGAGTCCGACTCGCACTTGGCCGTTTTGTTACTTGTATAGGTACCTCCTATTTATACGAATAGATTTCATTCGTGTAATCTGTCATTTAACCACATTTCTCTCCAACTGTACAAAACCTGCCAGGTTTCGGATTGGCAGACCAACGTTTTGTGGACCTACTAGGCCACTACTATCGCTACAAAGTTGCAAATTTCGTGTACTAGATGACGTAGGATAACATGCAGTGCCCTTGCCCTTATATGTAGTGTACCGAAAACAGAAAGGGCGTTTAACTGAACAACTTTCCCAAAGAAGCATTTTTGGGATATGAAAAATAAAATTTTGCCTCTTAATAAAAACTCTTCGATCCAAGTGAGCAATTTTTATGGAGAGGTCAAAAATTTTATTTATTTCCCAATAATTTTTCTTTGGAAAATTTGTTCAGTTTCGTTGACTGAGCACGCCCTTTCAGTTTTCGGTACACCGTCTCTTACACCATTTATGGCTATTATATTGTACTTTCACTTTTATATTAACTTTTAGTTTTTTATTATACAGCCTCCGCTGCCGTACTCCGAAGTGAAACTACGATAATATCGCGCCGATAATTTGTCTATGGTTCAGCCTTTGACAAAGAAATTCCCATACAAAGCAAATTTCCGAACGTAATTGTTGTTGTCAATCTGATAATATCGGAGCTCCGATAAAACTTCGGGGTACGCACCCCGTATGTAACCTAGTGGTTAGAGCGTTCGCTCTCAATCCAAAGTTTCTGGATTGAATTCTCGGTATGCTGTCAAACAAAAATCACTTTATAAGATCTCCCCAGTTTATATTTTATTTAAACCTCATCTCACTTAATATTATAAACGCGAAATAATGGATTCTTGTTTGTTTTTAGGGTTCCGTACCTCAAAATAAAAAACGGAACCCTTATAGGATCACTTTCTTGCCCGTCTGTCTGTCTGTCTGTCAAGACCCTTTTTCTCACGAACGAGAAAAGGTATCAGGTTGAAATTGATAACAAATATTAAGGTCCATAAACTACACAAGATCTGAAAATTTAAATTTTTTACAACGACGAAATCAAAAGATATGGCTTTTTATGTCCTCATCTCCATACATTTATGCAAAAAAGCAAAACCTACAGGGTACTTCCCGTTGACCTAAAATTATGAAATTTGGCAAGAAGCTAGGTCTCACAGTACAAATAAAGGGAAAAGTCTAAAATAATTAAATATTTCAATTTTTCTCACAACTAATATTAACCAATTAAGGTGAGCTCCCGTTTCAAGAACTTTTCTATAAAGGAGGGGTCAAGTTGGATAGTCGCGTAGTTTTTAAAATCAAAGAGCTAAAGCTTTTAGTATATCATATGGTAGATAGGTACGGAACTCTTAGGGCGCGAGTCCAACTCGCACTTGGCCGGTTTTTTATTTGATTTTTTGTGTCACTATCACGTCTAAACGGCTGAACCAATTTGGATAAAATTTTGGAGGTAGATTAAACACTGGACTAACACTGGTTTCACACACATGCATGGTTGCATGGTGACATTAGGATGACCCCAAAGACTATACATAGACTATAAGCGAGCAAAGCCGCGGTTAAAAGCTAGTTAAATATAAAATATAAAGCAGCTAAAATATTTTTAAACAGCATTACAGCTTGCTTTAAAAATCACTTTAAAACTTTTTTAAATGTAGAGCCATCACAGCGTAAATGAATAGGCACGTTAAAACTAAGTGAGCTTGTTTAATACAGTTGCCAACTTTATTAAAATTATGAATGAAACTTTAATAAAAATGTGAATGCGTTGCGTACTTACTTATGTAAAAAAGTTTTAGGATTTTCTCGTTTCGTCTGAGTTCCTTTTAGTTTTTATTTAAGCTTTTAGCTAATGGAAAAAGTACAACAACCTTCAAGAATCCGTCTATGAAACTGAACAACTATTTCAGAACACAGATTGAAATACGATTTTTCTTTGTTGCGTTATCAGCTGATGAATTTTCTATGGAAAGTTTTTTTTTTCATATATCGAACTACAATCTATGGTAAAAGATGATTAGTTTCATCCACAGATTCACATACTTCTAGGTTGTAATACCCTTATTGTTACATAGCACATACACACCATCTTAGTTCTCAGGGTGGTCAACGCGCTTTACTGTCTTATTCGTGTAAAATTATTCCACTAATAAGGCAGTGGTAGTTATGAGCAGTGGTGATCACCTCGTTTGCTCAAATGTTTCGTACTAGTACCTGGGCAATCGAGCTATGCTCTGTATGATTAAAATATCATCGGGTGAGCAAGCTATGCTACTCAACAAAAGATGGCGCTGTAAGTTTCTTGAACGCACTAAAACGCGCTAAGAAATATTAAAAAAGTAGTGGCGAAATCTCGTATTGGAGGACAAGACTCACTTTGGGTCGCTGAGCCAGCGTAGTAAGTAAGTAAGTATTTATATATATATATATATATATATATATATATATATATATATATATATATAAATTATAAATATTGCTTGTTTAATAGTATAGGATAGGATTATAATATACGGAACCCTATAATAGAACACAAAATAACAATAACAGTAACTCTGAATAAGGATACAAAGAAAAGGATGCCATTCTACTTTGAATAACAAATTATTTCCTTTTTCTACAATTTGTTTAACAAGATAATACGAAAATTATGAGCTTCCATCCATAAGAAAGCTGGGCTTTGTTAAAGCAAACGCTGGTAGTCATTTGTTTAAATTATAGTAAATCCTACGACTATATTTTACTTTGTTTATCATCATAACATCCCATGAAACGTCCACCACAGGACAGGGAGCTCCCTCTAGAATTCAAGCTTTTGCTGGAAAAATGTAGAGGGGAAGTACCATAGTCACCTCGATTGTTAGCGTTACGGCTGGCACCATGGACCGCGGTTGTAAGTGACCGCAGTAAGTAAGATGTAAGATACAAAGGAGGATGCTGCTGCCCATTCTCCAGTTTATAACCCTTAGTCGCCTCTTACGACACCCACGGGCATGTAAGAGTTGGTACTATTCTTTGCCGGCACCACACGGGAGACATTCCATGTACAACGTGTTAATCAAATACCGCAACACCTCTCGGGTGGTGGCTCTGGACATGAATCTGAACAAATTTTGTTGTACGAGTTTAAAAATTCGCAAAAAAAAAATCCCATGAAAATTAGGTCGAAAGTGAAAAAAAATTCGACCTCACATACAAAATGTGCTATCAGCTGATGCAGTTTTATCTTATTCCGACCTATGTTTCTTGGGACAAGTTGTTCAATTTCATGGTCAGATCCACCTTTTAAAGGGTGATAAAAAAAATTACCGTGTATAATGTCAGCCACTAGGTAAATCAATAAAATTTCAATTTTGGTGAGAGTTATGTAATTTTGCAGAATCATTATATCAATTTATCCCACAAATTAAGGCAAACTCAAACTTTTCTTTAAATTATTCATTAGCATTACAGAAGCGTAGCACAATGATATTTTATATAAGTTTTTCCCACAAATAAAAAAAATTATAACTTTTCTTGAAATGTAAGATAATATAAGATAAACCCATTCTATGTAAGATAAACCCAACTTATTAATTGGTATCTAATAATTTTTTTTTCATCGTATCTTTATTGTAATAGTTCAAAGTCAAATCAAAACGAAAATCTTCCATACATTTTGTACATCGCTTACATTTTCCTCCTTTACTATGTTTTTAGTACAACATTAATACAATAAAGTTCAAACTGCATTAAAAATTTGAAATATTTAGTTTTTCAGCAGTTTTGCAAGTCTCTTATTTTGGAAGAAAATTGTTTTTTTTTATGCCCAGGCATCATCCCTATTCTAATAACGATATCTTTTGCGATATCTTGACGAAGATAGTAGTTGCCATTGTATATCATAACATTTTTTAATGTTGACTAGACCATAAAACTAAACGAAACATGTAGTAAGGGTGATGAAGGACAAATTTCTATATGATTTGCTCATGTCTGCCTCTTTGACTGATGATAAGGAGCATCCTCTAAAAGATACAAAAAATAATGGCGGACATCCACATCCCTGCGTTTTTGAGTAATTAAGTTTTAACTATTTTGAAATTTGACAGTGAAACGTACACCTGGCAGACTATGAGTATCTGATTAAATACAATGTATAAAAGCCCAGAAAAATGGTCAGCCACCATAATAGCCCTGCGTGGTAAAGTTACAGCGCTTCAAAATGCAAAAATTCACTACTTCGTCCCGTGATAATGCAGAGCGCTGCATGTCTGCTTCTTCGATTTTCTACATCTTCAGAAGTATTTTGAACAGGAGCCACAAAGGCAGACAAAAAAAACGTTATTTAGTTTTTTTTTTTTTGCTTTAACTCAAAAACGCAGCGACGCACAGAAAAACTTGATTGCAGCCAGCACCCTAACTAATAGGTCAAAATTTAAAATAAAACTTGGTGGTCAAATAAAAAACCCTGTATTGAGACCGCAAGGTTTGTATGTTCAGGCAAAAAGACATTATTTTTCGACCTATGTCACTTAGGAAAAGTTGTTCAGTTTTGTGGCCTTTAGGTAAAATACTACATTTTTATCGCTTTTTTATAGTCTGTATATCCTACTAATATTATACATGCGAAAGTATGTATGTATGGATTTTAGTTACTCTATCATGTAAAAACTCTGAATGGATTTTAATGAAACTTTACAATAATATAGCTTATACATCAGAATAACACATAGGCTACGATTTATCCTGCGCAGACGATGTCGCGGCGGGCATAAACGGGCGGGTAGTAACAAATTTTTCAAATATTGTATGTGAACAATATGGATACCTGAGGTGAAAGTGACAAAATAATATCAAAATTCTGTACTCACCAAACGATGCTACGATGATGAACTACAACTACAAATGGCGCTATTTTTGGCGATAGTTGTGATGATTCCGCTACTGATACCTTTATATTACTTTATCTTTGGAGGTACGTACCTGTAAACAAATAACAGAAATATAAGGAAAGACTTTACGAAAAGTAAAACATAGAAACATTGAATTACCGGCACATGAGACATACTATCTTAGTTCTTAAAGTGAACAATGCGCTTTGCTGTCTTATTAGTGTCAAAATATGCTATTAATAAGTCTGTGGGTGCTACGGGCTTTGGTGACCACTTACCATCAGGTGGCCTTCCTGCTCGTTTGGTCACTTCTTACATAAAAAAATTTATAGAAACATTCTTATTCCAATAAGAGTAAAAAAAAAATCTCATTTATTCTTGCTGGTGGTTAATTTATTTTACACTGTTTTTCAATTGGTTGTGAAAAAGTTAGAACCTAAAACAAGTGCAAGTTTTTCACTCAAATGCTGTCATCTTAAATTAAAACTGTTTTTTATATAAAAAGGGAGGCAGAGGAGCAGACAGGTCACCTGATGGGAAGTGTTCAGCGTATATCATAGACAGGACCACAGGACACACTCAGCATCCAGGGTGGGGAGGGGCGTCACCTAAGAGCGTCACAAATGCGCTGCCGGCCTTTAAGAGATTTTTAGGCTTGCTTCTTGAAGGCAGCAATGTTCATCAATGTTGTACCCATCTGGAAATACCGCCGTTGAAGTCGTAAGTGGCTAGAAGTTTCTTTTAAAAGCACGTTGATAGACAGCCAGTTATCCAGATGGCATGGATTATCGATGTTTTTACTTCTGTCGAGTGGTACAGTGGTGATAAAATTTGTCAGCAGGTAGTGTATCTCTTTAGATAGATAGATTCATATTTATTTAATAGCATCACATCTTATTACAAATCCTATTTTGTGAATGTCAAAGTAAATAAATCATTACGATATTTTATGGCGAGATCGCCAATGAAATATTTACACAGGAATCCACATCTCGACGACATACATGCATAATATCACGCCTTGTTCCCGTCGGGGTAGGCAGAGACCACAGTTCTCCACCCGCTACGATCTTGACATACTTCCCTTGCTTCCTGTACTTTCATCAATCCTTTCATACATGCTCGTCGGTTTAGGGTACTTTTAACCTGGCCTTTATTCAGAACATCCTGAATTTGGTCTTGGTACGTTCGCCGAGGCCTTCCCCTTCCAACGTTTCCATTCACTCTCGCCTTGTAGATCTCTTTCGTCAATCTCCCTTCATTCATCCTCTCTACATGACCAAACCATCTCAGCATCCCTTTCTCAATTTTAGTCACTACGTCTTCTTTTACGCCACAACGTTCTCTTATCACACTATTTCTAATCCTGTCACTCAATTTCACACTAATCATACTCCTCAACGCTCTCATTTCTACTGCATTTCTCATTTCATTTCGACTCGACGACGAAGGTCTGGATTGTTATAATATTATATATAAGTAAATGTAATATTATGGTGACTCTGATAATGATAAGTTAATAGGGGATGTTATTGAAGCCACTATAACAGCCCCTTTTTACCATTCGAAAATCTCTAGAAATGAACGAGTTTCAATCTTCTATTATATGTTCACTTATATCACTCCAATATCACTCAATATTATGTTGTCGGCTTTCCTGAGGCTGTCTCTTTTACACCTATAGATATCTCTCTTCCTCGTCTTACCCCATTTACGACATATAATAGGTCTTTACCTATGAAATTGCCGTTTTGTATGGCGAATTTTAGGTAAACTCAATTTTCAGTACTACCATTTTTGCATTTTTCTCAGGAATTATAAATCCATTTTTTTTGTGCATTATTGGGAAGACATTAAGCTAACAGAAGCTTAAATTTAACTTTCAAAAAATGTTATCTGTAAAAAATATAACAAATCTAATGATGAAATCGGACGACATTTAAGACGAACAATTTTCGAACCTTTAATTTTATATATCAAACTAAAAATAAAAACTTTATTTTATGCGTAAATTGATAACCTTGAAGTCAACTCTCAAATATTAAACAAATTAAAAAAATTGCATTAAAATTATAGGAATTATGATCTCATTAATCTGTAAGAAAATTTCGGCAATTTCATAGGTAAAGACCTATTATAACAGAATTTTTGATGTCTCAAAAATTATATTTTATCACTCAGTGATATCATGGACGAAATTCAACAATTGAGTCAGAATTTTTTCTGCAGCAGCATTCTTTTTGTTTGTTTCGTTTGGAAGTCGTTTACTGGATAACACCCTATAAAAATTATACAAACTCTCAAATCGCCATCATTAAATACTGTACTGACAAACGATGCAAACGACCGGATAGCTCTTTTTACCCGACTGCCCCAAAAACCGGAGGGTTATGTTTTTCAAGTGTATGTATGTATGTATGTCGATTTCTTTGTCGCGCTCTGCAGCCTAAACGGCTTGGTAGATTTCGACATGTGAGGTGTCGTTAGGTTCGTATTTATTGTAGGAGTGTCATAGGGTATAAAAAAAAATTAAAAAGTACTAACTATTTCAAAAAATAAAATACCCGACTGAAAAAGAATCTTAATCGGTTTCCGATTGAGATGAAATTTTGCATGCGTATGTGAATCGGATGACAATGCAATATTATTGTTACTTGGAGCTGATCTGATGATGGAGCCTGAAGATATCCATAAAAAAGTGGAGATATTACCGCGTTTCAGAATCCTACAGCGCCATCTGTAGGTGGGTAGCGTCGCTTGAGCACCAGGTAATATTTTAATGATAAAACAACTCTGGGAAGTTTCTTTATGAAATATTTGGGCTTAGCTAGGCCTTTTGGAAATAAAATCACTTAGTTTTAACATACAAAGCAATGACTAAATTTCCCGTGCAAGATGCCGCATTCTTTACTTTTGTAATATACTGTAGTTTTTCTACTCCATACCAGAGGCGCTGTTTTTATTACCGCGTTTCAGAAACCTACAGCGCCATCTGTTAGTGGGGAGCGTCGCTTGCTCATCTGGTAATATTCTATTGATAAAACAACTCTGGGAGGTTACTTTATAAAATATTTGGGTTTAGCTATGCCTTTTGGAAATAATTTTCTAAGTTTTAACATATAAAGCAATGACTAAATTTCCCGTGCAAGATGCAGCATTAATTACTTTTGTGGTAGACTGTAGCTGAGCTGTTTTTTGATGTCGACTACCCAAGGAGGTTTTAGCCCATGCTTCGCCAAAGCGAACCACCAGCGACTAATACCTTGTGACTACCAAATTCAACCATACCTTACGTACGGTCAACCGCACGTGAATGGAAAGATTTGCAACTCTATTACTAAGTCACAAAGTTCGAAGTGTTTCTACTGACGTGCTGTTGGGTGTATGTAGAAAAATACAGTCAGCAGAGAGGGACTATATATCGCTCTTAACAGCATCGAGTGTCCACCAAACCTTCTTAGTTTAATAAAGAGCTTCCACGAAGATATGAATGGCGCTGTCGTTGCTGGTGGCATTACATCTGAGCCGTTCAAAATGCGCAGAGGTGTCCGCCAAGGTTGCGTGTTAGCACCCACCCTGTTTGGTATATTTTTCTCATTGCTATTAAGAGAAGCATTCGGCAATGACCAGCAGGGTATACATCTACATTCAAGAGCTGATGGGAAGTTATACAACATAATTTCACTTCTTAAGTCCAAGCGCCATTGCGAGGACGTTTTTATCGACAGCCTTCTATTTGCTGATGATGCAGCCTTTGTGGCTAACACTGCAATTGATTTACAAATCATCGTCGATAAGTTTTCACGGGCATGTTCCTTGTCCGGCTGAATACAAGAGTATGGCAAAACAAACATCTTACGACGAACACCAAGATGATCGTTTACCAAGCATGCATTTCAAGCATACTGTTGTATGGAGCAGCAAGGACGACGTACGATAAACAAGAGCGACAACTTAATGCCTTTCATATGCGCTGCTTCCGGAACATCCTAGGCATCTCCTGGAAGGACAAGGTAACCAACAAAACGGTCTTACAACGAGCACAGCTGCCCAGTTTCTTCGCATTGCTGCAGCAGAGACTATTACGATGTTTGGGACACGTGCGCCGCATGGAACCAACCCGTCTACCTCAGCGTGTATTGCTTGGTGCTATAGCGCACGCAAAAAGAAGTGTTGGTAGGCCAATGCTGCGCTTTAAAGATTGCGCCAAGCGAGACATGGTCACTTTTGGTATTGAACACCTAGACTGGGAGCATACAGCTGAGGACAGAACCAAATGGCGTAAATCATTACTGGATGGACGCAAGGTACACGATGAAGCCTGGTGTTGTGCCATTGCCGAAAAAAGCGAGAAACGTAAGAAAAATAACGACATAACATCAGTTATTGATAACACAAGCTTCACCTGCAGAGCGTGTGGCAGGACCTGCCGCTCCCGAATAGGCTTATTCAGCCACGAAAAACGGTGAAATCGACAGAATATTGCTTAAATCGTCTGACATAGACGGCTAAGGCCTATGATGATGATGTATGTATGTATGTATGTCGATTTCTTTGTCGCGATTAGCGATAGATTTCAACGTATGAGGTGTCGTTAGATTTGTATTAATTGTAGGAGTGTCATAGGGTATTATTTTTAGGGTAAAAAAGGGGGATTTTTTTAAAAATCATTACTTTTACAACATGGGTATCAAACAATAGCTGGTAAAAACCTGATTCTAAGGTTTAAGCAAATGTTTTAGTATAACTTGACGTAGCAAATCTGAAAACTAAAAAGTTTAAAATAAAAAATTATTAAATAACAAAAAACCCAACTGCTTAGCACAAGAGAGGAAAACAAACATAAATCCTATTGGATTTGGTAACTTGAATTCTATAAGATACTGCAGGCGGGGACGAACAAAATTAAGTCGTAAACATCCACAAAACGTTTTTTCGTCCCTGCCCAGTATCTTATAGAATTCAAGTTACCAAATCCAATACGATTTATGTTTGTTTTCCTCTCTTGTGCTAAGCAGTTGGGTTTTTTGTTATTTTTTAATAATTTTTTTATTTAACTATTTTTCGCGCCTTATTTATACTTTAACTAGTGTCATCTATGCGAGAAGACGAGAACTAAAAAGAGCACCAGAAACCGCCTACAACTAACGGAGCCACTGCCCGCCCTACCATCGCCGGAAGTAACAGCTACCCATGACGCTAACTACTGTACGACATCGTTTCTGTGGGGTGAGAATAGATGGCGCTAGTTGTATTTTGTGAATAGCGATTGAGAAACTTTCGAATTGGAAACTCGTCCGTATGATGCCGGCAAAAAATAGTACCATGCCATCTCTACCCGTGGGTGTTGTAAGAGGCGACTAATGGCTTATGAACCGGAGGATGGGCGGCAGCCTCTTTCTGTGTATCATACCATCTTATAAACTGCGGACACCAATAACAGAGTTCGCCAGCCACAACGCTTACAACCGTGGTGACTATGGTAAATCCCCTCCAAAGTACCACGCGATTTTGCTGGAGTTCTACAGGGAGCTTCCTATCCTGCAGTAGATGTTTTGCGGAATGTTGTAATTGGGAAGAGCATGGAGCCCATACAGTGTAATTAACTAAATCAAATCATTTGTTGGTAAGAAAGAACTAAAAATCCTACTGCTCAAAGTCTTGACAACAGACTAATGGAATTAGAGAGCGGCCGTCATTTTAAATGTTTTTTTAGGAAATAATATAAAATTACTTTCATTTTCACTTGACGACGTGCACGATAAATCACGTGTTAAAAATAATCTATCTTCCTCATAAATTCGCGTTTTTTATTTATTTTTATAGGTTTGTCTTTACAATTTTCTAAATAAGATAGATTCGAGTGGTAATGAAATCAAATGAATGTCTCTTATCTTTTCCCCAAGCATTCTTTATTGCCGCAAACAGCCATAATGATGACTGACATATCGCGGAAAATCCCGTTTACTTTCGGTGAGCTCCGCCCGACCCTGCTTAAAAAGCTATGGGTTCTAGACGCTTTTTTCACAACGATGTGGCGGCAAGGAAGAGGAAAAAAACACGAAAAAAACAGTATAAGCTAAACTACCGCTACGCTACAAACGCTCGAAACCAGAGACCTGCTCAAAGTTTCCTCTGACGTTCGGCCCTATATACCACTTTTTAGGGTTCCGATACCAAAATGGTAAAAAAAGGAACCCTTATGGTGCCGCTCTGTCTGTCTGTCCGTCTGTCACACCTCTATATCTCAGCAACCACTTACGCTATCGAGCTGAAATTTGGAATAGTTTTAGAATATAGTTGCCCAACTTAATTGCACATGAAAATTTTTTGAAAAAAGTATGATTATTAATGTAAAGGGGGCCAAAATAGGGGGGGCCAAATTTCAAATTGTCGCTACTAGGTCGAGTGGGGTATCATATGAAAGGGCTTTACTTGTACATTTTAAAATATATTTTTGTATTTTTTTAAGTTTCTTAGTTTTCAAGTTATGATGAAAAATGTCAAAAAAAATACCATTCCCCCCCCCCTTATCTCCGAAGTTTGAGTAAGGGAAAATCTGAATTAATTACAGTTGACAGAGGTTTATGTAAACTTTACAGCAAAAATAAAACGATCTTTCTAAGTTGCACAGTTTTTCAGAAATCTGCAAAAAACCTTTACAAACAAATTTAGTTTTGCGGTCCTGAAAATGGACTTTATTGCTTCCAAAAATACTATAGGTATATCGGAACCCTCGGCGCGCGAGTCCGACTCGCACTTGACCGGTTTTTTAATATTTTAAAGAGATTTGTGATTAGGTGTATGTCACGCATGGACTCTTTTCACAAAATAAGATAAACGATCAGTTATTTACCTGGTTTATGGCATTCTTCAATCTTGGCCTTAGCTAGTCAGTATGTCATTGATGTGTTTAGCGTTCAATAAAGCTTTTAAGTAGGTACAATTTATTTTCTTTAGATTGCGGTATGCTGTATTTTGTAGCACATAATCAGTTAAAGAACAATGGCAAAGTCCCATACTTCATTTTATTTGGAGAAAAATCCCAGCGTCTTCAAATCAAAAATATCTTGGATGATTTGTGGTCACTCCCCAATCTCAAAACTATAAGTTGTTTTTTTGGAGGAAGCCAGAAAAAAAAGATATTGACAATTTTTCATTTTTAGGTTATGTTTTAATATTAGCCATTAATATGCGTTTATGTTAATATTTCTTTTTAATTACCACTTGGAATAGTTATTTTGATAATAAAATAAAATGAAAACATGATTCAGCTACCAATTAAAACCGAAAATACCGATTGAAAGGTACAATCCGCGGCACAAAAGAACGATGCTCAGCTAAAAAATACTAGTCGCGAGGGTGCGCGTGAATCGTGATTGGCTTCCCGCCTGTCACTCATGTGCAGGTAATAAATATTTAACGGTCAGCATCCTTTTGTGCCGCGGGTTGTAGGTAATAGGTAAGCACCGCCAAAAGCACGTCTAGCTTGACACATTGACTTTATAGGTAGGTACCCCAGATTAGTAAGTTAATGTGTGTTCTTATTTCCATCACCATTGGTGCTTGAGTCGTGCTGCATGCAAGTATCAAACTTGACCTACTCTAGACGGAACAAGCAAGAGCACGTCAAGCTTAACACATTTTTAGGAAGGTACGTACAGGTCTTATTCAAACGTATTTATTACCACTTCATGTTTGGCTACCTACCTCGATACCGATACCGATTCGATACCGACCGATACCGATTACATCTCAGAAACGCAAACCAAAACAATAATTTATTTCTTTATTCTCTAAGTTAATCCTCGCATACTTTTTCTAAGTTTTTATGAGCTCGTAAACAAGTTACGATTTACGCTTAGAGATTTTTGCTTCACTCAATTTTTTACTTATTTTCCTTTTTCTTACACTACTAAAACGAGGTTTACTTTCTTGATGCTTTCTTGATTGTGTCAGCGAATCCTTTTTATCCCAATAACCAAACAATGTTGGCAAATGGGGCATCAGTAACTAAACAACTTTTCCCAAGAAACAAAGGTCGTAATATGAAAATAAAATTTTTACCTTACATAGAAACTGCATCAGCTGATAGCGCATTTTGTATGGAAGGTCAAATTTGGTTTTTCGAATTTTGACCTAAAATACTTGGGAAAAGTTGTTCAGTTACATCAGTAAGCTCAAGCCATAGCTCAATCATATTAACATCCTGTATACATTCAATATGAAATATAGGAAATTCTGATATCTGTAATTATTGAAATCACGTCACGTTTCACTCAGAAGCACAGGATTAGATCAACAGAAATCAAAGAGCTAAACTCGTGATCCACAGAGTAGGAAGCGTACGTGCTGAAACGGAACGCAGTGGTTTTGATAAAACGTTCTTCATGTTACAATTTTATTAGTGTGTGGAAATTTTATTTTAGAATATAATATACATGTCATTCATAGCACGTTCAGTGCGGGGCGTTACCTTCTTTGAACCTTTTGTGGTTGAAGCGCAGAACAAAAAACCCGGCCAAGTGCAAGTCGGACTCGCGCACTGAGGGTTCCGTACCACCACATTATATTAATTAAATTAGCTGATTTGAGTTGATTGAATGAAAGGTAAATTGCTGTTTACGATGTTTTAAAAAAAGCTTACTAGTTCTGTTCCGAATACTTAAGTCATTTAGAATACCCTCAAAGTTAATAAGACTCATCAAAGCCGCCACTGAAACAAGTAAACTTAGGGTCAGAGTAGGAAGCAGCTTAACGGAGGAATTTGACGTAGCTACAGGCCTTAAACAAGGAGATGAGCTTTCGCCAATGCTGTTTAACTTAATACTCGAACACGTCATCCGAAAAGTTTTAAGTCATGATGGAGGAGTGGAGTTAAACGGCAAGCACCAAATCATAGGATATGCCGACGATCTGGCAGTGCTCGGACGTTGTGCAGATGAAGTTAAGGCCATGGCAATAACGCTTGAGGAGGAAGGACAAAGAGTTGGTCTTAGAATTAGCCGAGAAAAGACGGAGTATTTCCATATGCGTAGATACAAAGATATAAGGACACGTAGAAAAGACCTAGTGGTTGATGATGATACAACTTATAAAGGGGTGGACAAGTTCAAGTATCTTGGATGCACAGTGACCGATACCAACCAAAGGCACGAGGAGATTGATATCCGAATCCAAAGCGCACTAAGATGTTCAGCAGCCCTTCACAAAATTCTCGTGTCCAAGCTTATCAGCAGAAGAACCAAGATTCGGGTCTATAAAACCGTCATCAGGCCAATCTTGATGTATGGATGCGAAGCGTGGACACTAACGCTGAAGGAGGAAGACAAACTTTTAGTAGCAGAGAGGAAAATTCAACGGAAAATTCTAGTACCAGCAATGAGAGAAGACGGAACATGGAGGGTTAGGTAGAACCAGGACATAGAAGACCTTATAGCCGAGCCTAACATCATTGGGGAGACCAAGTCAGCCCGACTCCGCTGGCTAGGCCATGTGGAAAGGATGGGGGAGGATCGTGCGGTCAAAAGAGCGTATCTTGGACGTCCAACTGGTAGACGCCCCGTCGGACGTCCTAGGTATCGTTGGATCGACCAAGTCAAGAAAGATCTGTTGGAGCTTCAAATAGCCGACTGGCAACAAGTTGTACACAACAGAGAAGAATGGCGGCTCTTAGTGTCGGAGGCCAAGATCCTCTTCGGGTCGCTGAGCCAGCATAAGTAAGTAAGTAAGTCACTAGATCTTGTTCAAACCAACTTTTGGTGGAAGTGTGCATGGTAATGTACATCATATATATTTTTAGATATCTCTTATTTTAGAAGTTACATGGGGACACACATTTTACCACTTTGGAAGTGTCTCTTGCGCAAACTATTCAGTTTAGAAAAAAATGATATTAGAAACCTAAATATCATTTTGAAGACCGATCTATAGATACTCCACACTTATGGATTCGATATTAAAAAAAAGTTTAAGTTCTTTGTATGGGGAACCCTAAAATTTATTGTTTTTTTTTCTATTTTTGTGTGAAAATCTTAATGCGGTTCACAGAATACATCTACTCACCAAGTTTCAACATTATAGTATTTATAGTTTCGGAAAAAAGTGGCTGTGACATACGGACGGACGGATAGACAGAGAAACATGACGAATCCATAAGGGTTCCGTTTTTTGCCATTTGGCTACGGAACCCTAAAAATGTCGCCGGTAGAGGGTGAGGTGCGCGTACCCATGGGCAGCAAATACGGTCATTATGAAATTGCTGCCTTACGCAGAATTTTTGGAATTCTTGATCATTGTTTTTACCAAATGATATAAATCGTATGTTGCTTACAGTTTATTATTATTTCATCTGCATTTAAGTGTAGAGTTTCATCGAGTTTTTTAGGTTTGTATATTAGGTAGGGTAGAAGAACTAAAGTAACTGACATAGCCCTGAGAATCGCTAAACTGAAGTGGCAGTGGGCAGGGCACATCGCAAGAAGAACCGATGGCCGATGGGGCGTGAGGGTTCTAGAGTGGCGACCACGTACCGGAAGACGAAGCGTTGGCAGGGGGACCGCCACAAGGTGGACCGACGAGCTGGTCAAGGTCGCGGGAAGCCGCTGAATGCGAGCAGTGCAGGACCGGTCGTCATGGAGATCTTTAGGGGAGGCCTATGTCCAGCAGTGGACGTCTTTCGGCTGATATGATGATAATGATTAGGTATGGTTAGGTTTGGTTAGGTTAGACCATAGCTCCTGACCATATAGAGTTCTAATGAAATAGTGGTAGGATCCCTGTTCACTATTTCATTAGGACCCTATGTGTACAAGAGCTAGCACGTTACGTAGACCGTAAAACTGAACAACTTTTCTAAAGGAAAATAGTTCGAAATACAAAAAACTAAATTTGACCTCTCATACAAAATTTCGATTGACGAAGTTTCTATGGGAGGTCAAAATTTTACTTCCGTATTTCGACCTATGTTCCGTGGGAAAGGTGTTCAGTTGCATGGTCTGAGTAACATACTAAAAATATGTTTCATTAGGACCCTATGTATTGCTAAATCATATACCGGTACCTATCGGTTCCAGACTCAATTATTCGACTTTGCAAAACAACACCGCGCCGTAAAGGTGGTAGTTGGAAGCCAGCCGAGCCTGCTTTGCATGATCGTATCAGGTACGTACGGTCAACCGCTTGTCGGTAGAAACTTTTTCAACTCTATTACCACGCCATAAGGTCCAAACGTGTTTCTACTGATGTGCGGCCGTGTGTAAACAGACGTAGTGAATACATACGAAACTGATTTCTGTACTGAATCAGACTAAACTAAGAAATAAGACTACATTCAACGTAAATTTTGATGGGTTTAACACCACAGCGGTTTTACATATAAATAGTGAAAATAATTTAAGGACATTGCAGAATGAATCATCTGATTGTCCAAAAAGTTAGATGATTCTGTGCTTCGGAAGGCACGTTAAGCCGATGGCACACGAAATGTGATGATGAGGGGTAAGAAAATTATGTAGGTACAACCTTCTAAAAATAGTTCACATATTTTTTTGTGAATTTTTGTATAGCGTGTAACGGAAAGGTGTGATAATACTAAAGGGTGTGAATCTGACCATGAAACTGAACAACTTTTCTAAAGGAACATAGTTCGAAATACGAAAAACCAAATTTGACCTTTTATACAAAATGCGCCATCAGCTGATGCAGTTTCTATGGGAGGTCAAAAATGTATTTTTCACCTCCAAAGCTCGGAAACATTTGTTTTGTCGGTTAAATTCTGCGGCCAAAAAAGATTTTTGGCCCCTAGCGGGCAAAAGGTTTTTGAAATTCGAACGCGATGTACTTATTATTTTGTAGTATGCTGCAGTCTTAGACTATATAATACTAACATGCTGCAGTACTGGCCGCTTGTAAAACCAGACACGCACTATCGTTTTCAAGATGAGAAAGAGGGATGCAGCTATAGGAAAGAAACAAATAGTATTATGAATAGTGAATGCCTGGTGGGTAAGGTACTGGCTGATAATGAAAAGTAAATTTAAAATTCGATCGCCTTTTTTTGTTCTCTTGCCCAGATTAATGGACTCGCCCTTTGACTTCAAATCAACGCAATACAAAATAGATTTGCCTGCCACTGCCTATCCTCTGTCTCCATATTGAAATCCAATGAAAATGAACCTTGTTCCGCAAATTTATCAAGTAGTTTATAGGTAGAGTCACAAACATAAGCACAGCAGTCCCAAAAATAATAATAATTTAATTATAAGTAGTTAATAGAATCAGGCGTTACTTTGCGGAAGTCCATCTCAAAGAAATGAAACAAATATATAGCCACCTTCCGCAACAATGATGGATGCTATGTACTCACTGTGCACCGCCCGCCCACCCGCAAGTAAATGCGCATGCGCAGGCAACTGCAACACAGCAACCACCCAAAAATACTCTACACGTGTTTCGCCTCTACACGAGGCATCCTCAGGAGATGTTAGACCGACCAGTGCCAAACACCGAGTGTTTTTTTTTTATTTTTTTATTATAGTGATTTTAATTTTATTATAGTGATTTTCCAAAATTTAATTATAGTGATTTCCTTTTTAATGTCTAGTATTCTTTATCTATACATGGCCACTCGTCCGTGAAAACTCTTTGACCTTGAGCGGGTCTCTGGGTACGGAGGTTTGTAGCGAAGCGCTGGTTCAGGTTATACTGGTTATGTTTCCACTTGCTTGCTGCCGTCAGTACCATTATGTAGGTATTATGCCCTTACGTTAAAACGTTTGAGTAATTATTTCTTATATTTGAATTGCTATTCTTGCATTATGTTAACATTTCCTCGCTTTAATGAGGTGAAAAATTTTGTGTTTCGCTCGGCAGCAAAGTTATTTTGCGTCTCTTGCCTTGAAACCTTCGCCACGCTCAGGATTCTTCTTGTGAACCACTCGCTTCGCTCGTGGTTCAATCCTAGAATCCTTCGCTTGCTCAGGTTTCAATACGAGGCACTCGCGCCAAATAAACCTTTTGCTGCCTTGCATAACAAATAACTATTGTTCTATGATCAATAGGTATGTTCCTTGGGAAAAGTTGTTAAGTTTCATGCGCAGATTCACACCCTTTAGTAGTATCACATCGTTCCGTTATACGCTGTAGAATTTTATGCCAAAGGGAAATATTTGTACAAATACAAGGTGTAACAGAAAGACAAGACAAGACGAAGTAAGGGTCAATCGCGCCATTGCTCACGTACTTTTTTGATGTCACTGAATAAAAACCCGTATTGTAATAACAATACGGTTGACAGTTGTCGCTTTTTCGATCAGGCTACGGATCTTACGCGAGATCTGACGCGACATCTGACGCATGATTAAAATTTTTTACCCATCTAAAAAGTGCCAAGCGCCGCTAAAGAAGTTTTCACTTCAAAATTTTTTTGATCTCTCATGCGCATTTTGCATGCATTTTTTTTCGTTTTCGAAATTCACATCCTTCACGCTTGGTATACCCTTTTTGTTACACCCATACATACATAACATCACGCCTCTTTCCCGTCGGGGTAGGCAGAGACCACAGTCCTCCACCTGCTACGATCTTGACATACTTCCCTTGCTTCCTGTACTTTCATCAATCTTTTCATACATCCTCGACGGTTTAGGGTACTTTTAACCTGGCCTTTATTCAGAACGTCCTGAATTTGGTCCTGGGCCTTGGTGAACGGAAATACGATTCTGTTGGATTGATCTAAATCCCCTAATAATGTGATTGAATGAGAAAGCTTTAAACTTTATGGGCCTGACGTCGGCAACTAGTTCTATCTCTTTCCTTCCACTCCCCTAGCTCCCAGTGCATACTTAAGGCGCGGCACAGCGGTTGCGGTCAAAACCGCGAAAATGAAACCCCTATCGTTCCAAGTTTTTCTCACTTCTTTTCTTCCGTACCCTTCGCTGTTCCCTTGATGGTACAGTAGAAGATATTTTTGACTCTACCTTGGGCGCGGTATGATTAAATAAATAAATAAATAATGATTTATCGTACAAAAATAAAGTAGATACAATGCCTTATCATTGATACAATGATTGATACCATGTCTTCGCTCCGCTCCGTACCGCTTCACTTCAGTGGAAACGCCCCTGACGTCATCATAAGTTTATTAACCGTCAAATGGCCTC
Organism: Athrips mouffetella; assembly: GCA_947532105.1. Taxonomy (NCBI): domain Eukaryota; kingdom Metazoa; phylum Arthropoda; class Insecta; order Lepidoptera; family Gelechiidae; genus Athrips; species Athrips mouffetella. The sequence continues at coordinate 6,785,536 of OX383972.1, read as the reverse complement.
TAATACGGCTTCAAGACCTTTACTAAGACAGGTAGCTAAGACGATCTCTGAACTGACGGCTACTACAACAGATTGGTTCGCTCACTGATAGAAATAAAAAAGCAAAATCGCAAGTCCACAAGAGCTTACAATCCCGAATTAATAGAAAATGACAGATTCAATTTAGCAAAACTTTACTGAAAACATTTCTGAATTGAACGTACTTACAAATACAATTCTTGTTTACTTCAGTAGAGCGGAACGCAGCTTTTCTACCGGAAAACTACTGAACGCATGACTAGAATATACAATTCTCTTGAGGAAATAACTTAAAAGTTGTATCCGCCCTAGCCTTTCTGTTTTTACAGAGTCGACTATCTAACCCAGGGCCTAGAGTCAAGTGGCTTTCTACTATCGCAAACGCCAGTAGAATAGAATGAAAATGTATGGGATTGACATAAGCTAACGAAATGTCACGTGACAGCTAATGTCAAACCCATAGAGTTTTATTCTATTCTATAGCGTTTGCGATAGTAGAAAGCCGCTTGTCTCAGGGCTCTGGAGATTTGACAAGGGCAGGATGTACACAGAGCGATTGCCATCTGACCTATATAAACAAAACCCAATCTTACATAAGGATTTTTTTCTTTTTATAAAAGCGAGGGCCAAAAGAGTCAACCCAGGCATTGCCCGTGGTACACCCGCGTGGTTCACCTGGGCGTACCACGGGAGATTTTTTTCTCCCGTGGAATACCTGAACACTTTTGAAATAAAACTAATTCAAAACTATCGCCCGTGGTCCACCTATCGTCTATGGCGCAAGTATTAACGAAAAATCAAGAAAACGTGTATAGCTCCGTGTATAGGCATTTTCTTAAATTCTGAGGATAAAATTTAAAGAATATTGAAAAAGATAGTTAGATATTGTCCGGTATTTATAAAAATAGAAATAGTTTGCCATCCGTCAATACACAGATATGCCATACGGATTTTAGAAATGTGGCCTCGCCAGGTTAGTGGCCAACCTGGCTGTCGAAGTTTTCAAGCCACCGATTGGCATCTAACTTACTGCTGGGACCAAAGGCTAAACGTGCCTTCCGAAGCCTGCAAAATAACTACTTACAATCCATTTTTCCCGTCTATTCCAACGCTTACCAACAACATTTTGCTGCTATGTCAAAAGCAATCGGCTAGAGTTGATAGAAAAAACAAGTTCAAAAACAGACTCTGGTTTCAGAGTCATGGCTGCAAAATGGGTTATTGTTAACCGTACACCCAATGATATTACAATTATATATTACACCTACGAGATTACCTGGGTCAAAGAGCATATAATAACGTAAGGGGGAAAAGAGTCGCTAATTCAGGCAATTTTTTTTCTTTCTTTTTTTTTAATAATACCTAGCACAATCTCTAAATTTTCCGCAAAAACTTTCACACATACATGCAGGAGCCCAATTCTTCGTACAGCTTGTTATAAAAACTTATGTTATCAGAACTCTTTAGGCGTTGAAATAAACGAAAGAAAGGTCACGATGAGCTCTGGTTAGACAGCTCTATTATAACCATCAGTCAGAAATATGACGCTTATATTGCCGTTGTAGCCCCCGCATGACCCCATTGATCCCCATAATGGCTACTATTCATTATTATTCTGGAGAAAAACGTATAAAAAAAAGCATACCGTATAGCTTGAAGTATGTGAATCTGACATTTATTGCCTCTCGAAAGAGTGCCTCCGATTCATCAAAAACCTTAAAAACGCTCATGTTTTCACTGAGTGAAAAAAGACTTTTTTAATTTAGAACAAATAGAGTAGTAGAGTACAGCCCGTGTGGTGCCAGCAAAGAATAGTAGCAACCTATCTCTAACCATGGGTGTCGTAAGAAGCGACTAAGGGCTTATGAACCGGAGGATGGCAGCATCTTTCTGTGTATTGTACCATCTAACATACTGCGGTCACCAACAATAGCGGTCGCCAGCCGCAACGCTTACAAGCGTTTCCTGGGACAGCGTGGTGACTATGGTAAATCCCCTCTAAAGTACCACGTGTTTTTGATGGAGTTCTGGAGGGAGCTCCCTGTCCTGCTGTGGACGTTTAAGAGATGGAAAGAAGAGAGTAGTAGAGTCTCCAACTTGGAGTGGAGTAGGTACAACAAGGGCGTTAGACATAATTTTCGTCTTATCAATGTTCGTTTCAAAACAAAACCCGTTTTTTTTTTATGTCACAAGTGTGTAAACGAGCAGGTGGGCCACCTGGTGGTAAGTGGTCACGACTGCCCATGACACCCACTGTCTTATTAGTGAAACAATGTTGTGAGACTCCAGAGGTTGTTGTGCATTGTGCCGAGATTTTCCAGATTTTTTATATCGGCGGATAATCAAAGGTGTGTCATGTACTCGCCATTGATGTTGATGCCAAGTCCTTTCTAGTCCAGGAGTTTGAAGAAGGTTTAGGAGACATAACGTCTCCCAGTCTCACTTTTCGAAATCTGCTCCTGGAGACGAACTGACATATTGGCGTTTTTGTACAGATCCTTCAACATTTCAATGTACCGATAGTCGACTTGGCACCTCTGGAGAGATCGTAGCACAGCCCACGTCTCGATCGTATTAAAGGCTTTCTAGTCGGCAAATGCTAGGGAAACACTGCAAGTGTCTGTGTCGCGGATGAAAATACAATAATTTGGTAACGTTTTAATAACATGTAGATGTAAAGTTTCAAATCGAAGTGATTCTTACTGAACATTGTGTTTTTTACTGTGGAGTGAAGGCGGCAGTTCCAGCAGAAGTCGGCTGCACGTCATTAGTATCACTTTGACCTTGAGCGGGTCTATAATTTCGGGTGTTTGTAGCAAAGCGCTAGTTCGGCTTATATTGGTTTTGCTTGCTGCAGTGAGTATGAGTCAGACATAAACAAATCGTTTGTAGAATATTTTACCTTCTTTAACCTGTAGGAGTTGTACGTAAAAAACTAAAAATGAAAATTTTACTATAGAGTAAGGGTGGCAGCTTAGTCATCGTTTCTGGCCCTGTTATTGAAAAAGTATTAGTCTGATCAAAATACTTGTTAGATAGGGTTGTGCAAAGACAGAGTGAAAAGTCAAAAACTGATTATGGGCGTCATTTTTTTTAAGGTTACAGTTTTTAAGTCGTTTTGAGGTTCACAAATAATCTTCTGGGACCGCTTTCCATCCGAAATGTACCTTATCCATAGCCTATTAGGAAAATTGCGTGTTCTTTTTATTTGATAGAGGATGCTTTTATTTTAAATATTTATACTAGAAAATAGCAATAAATGTATAACAGACGAGCAGAAATATTGAGGCCCTAATCTTGTGCATAAGCTGTTGATTTCGTAAAAATAAATATAGACGAATAAAACAGTTAAACACATTCTGACTGCCACCTTACATTAAGACGATATACACACAATAAATGCTTCGTTATGACAATATACATATTATAATACGTGTCTACCTCAATAATAAGCTTCTGTAGGTAATTAATTTTGACGCTGAGCCGCCGGGATCGCATTAAAGGGATTAGGGTAAGTAGGACAATAATTGTCAATTCACTGGTGTAGAGTAATATCACTCTTATGAAGGGGATCGAAGGTTATTATGATGTAAATTTACAGTATAATATTACAATTGTGGAATTTTAAAAAGACGAAAAACGAAGTTAAGTATCGTTATTTTACACCAAAAGTGCTATAACTTCCTACCTAACTAAAAACCTAACTAACCTAAAAAAACCTACTCTAACTAAAAAGTGGCATAATGCTTTTAGTAGGTATAAAATAACTACAACCATAATGATATACTTAGAGAAGATTTGTGCACTTCAATCTGCTGCCGTACTCCGAAGTGAAACTACGATAATATCGCGCCGATAATAAATTAGTCTATAGTTCGGTCTTTGAAAAGGAAATTCCCATACAAAGTAAATTTCCGAACGTAATTGTTGTTGTCAATGTGATTATATCGGAGCTCCGATAAAACTTCGGAGTACGCACCCTGTATCTGAAATCGACTCCCCCACAGGATCTGCACAGTTAAGATCATTGCACTAGTACGAGTACATATTTATTCCCAGATATGTATGCATTTTAGTTCTTTGTAGGTACGGTCAACCGCTTGTCGGTAGAAACTTTTTCAACTCTATTACCATGCCAAAAGGTCCAAAAGTGTTTCTAATGATGTGCGGCCTTGTGTACGTGTGTTCAGTAAATAATAGACAAACCGGTTCTTGCGCGTGGTACGTTCGCAATCGTGACCTTCAGTCCATTCGATTTGGGCCAGCGGATTTGGGCCAGCGGATTTGGGCCTTCCGTCCATCAAAAAGTTCCTTCAAGACGCAGCTAGGCGTTTCTTCGACTCCACTCCGTAACACCCGAAACGACTACTTCCCCCACCCTAGTAGAAAATTCAAGAGACGTCCTAGAAACGCCACCGCTACCGATCCTGATGACGCCATCACGCAATATATCGAGTCAGTCACCAACAGTAGGCTACACTCTACAAACGCGAGCTGTCGTTGACGCCCCCGCTTTAGTTCAGGCCCATACTTTGAGAATTACCGGCATATTCTGGGGCGTTTTAACTGGCAATAACCCTTAGATTATGAATAACGGCAGCTTACTGCAATAACCTAAACCACGATCACACCTAGCTGAATTCAAATACTAATTCGGCATACATTGCTCGTTGAAGTAAAGATATTGGAATTAACATAACCAAGCCTCCCAGCAATGTATGCCGAATTAGTGTTTGAATTCAGCTAGGTGTGGTCGTGGCTTTAGCCGAGGTCCGAGCTCCGCGAGGCGCCCTTAGGCTTGGAGCCCACCGTGTTTTTCCTAGGTAGAGCCTTGACAGGCACTAAAGTGAGACCATCGTAATAGGCCCGTTGTGACAGCTGTCAAAGGTACGAAAAATTATGACTGCAAGGAAAAATTAACCCTATGTGTTGGTAATAAGGAAACGTCAAAACGGACTTCTTACATTGACCCTGCTTTAGGGCTAACAACAGGAGTCTACTACAAAAACAAAAAGGAAGTATCAGATTGCAATTCATCTTCTCGTCCTGTTAAAATCTCGTACTATTAAAATCGACAACTTTTCGATTACAATGTACTCTTTCCTACAGTAGCAAAAATTAAAATTTAACAAAATAATAATATAATCTGTGTTTTTTCTTTTCTATTCAGCATAAAAAAGGAGATTTAGAAGTAACTAAGTGGAAACTTTGAGTCGTTAAGCAATTTTGTGTTGGCAATGGCCCATAACTGTTGCCGTTGCCCTACGCTAACATTGTGAACGTATTCGACATTTGAGTTTATGGGCGTACTTTACGAGGGAAGGAGACGCCGCCGTGACAGTTGGAAGCTCGCCAGGACGACAGCGAAGGTCATGTGATCTTCGAGACATAGATAATACAGATATCTACACCTTGATAATTATATTATTTGGCTGCTGCTGTGTTTGCCTTTTTTGAAATTCGTTATTATGATTTCTTACAAGCTAATCCTACTGAAATTATTCGAGGATAAATAACTTCACGATAGTCTCTGAAATATATTTTATCACAGAATCTATCTCCAGACTCCTATCTAGCAATATGGATGAAACCAAACAGCTTAGATTAATGAAGGTCTCCGCGGTAGCGCGCGGAGACCTATCAATAATCGAAGCCAATTAGTTAGGCTGGAAACACACTAGGATGCGCTACAAATCGAATCGTCATATGCCGCACAGTCTAACGCGTGGTGCACACAGCGTTTTTTAATTTTCCACGAATACTACACTATACTCGTAGTCTGTGTGGAGCCAGCTAACTCATCACTTGCCTTGGGTGTCGTCCTTCTGCTAGTTATACCATCATAATGTGGTCACCAACAACAGCGGTTCCTTTCTAGTCCCACTACAACGCAACACTAATATGAGTAATGAATGAACGTATGGGGGGAGCTCCCTGGCGCCCTCCTTTATAGCCGCGCCGCGGCATCAATTAGAACGAAATTTTATTGCAAAAATGATTGATTGAATTGAAATTGAATCCATGGAATGAAATGGAATGGTCCGAAAAATAGGAAAATAAATAGGATGGAATTAATTTTGTAGAATTGTACATTGTGATGATGAAGACCATGAATACACATAAATACGTTCAGTCTCATAAACAATCACCTAAATCATCATTTAATTATCTGCCCCGGATGGGAATTGAACCTGGAGCATTAAGAAAAGTATCACAACGGTGCCACACAGGCCGTAATAAATAAATATGTTTGAACATTTTGCAGAAGGTCATTTGACCCCAAATAACATAGGTACTAGTAGTCGATCAAAACCTGTATTATGTGTACAAACAAACTGAATAATTGCGACTGTGATCCCGAGTTCATACAACCGGATCTATTCAAATCGCGAGTGATTAGGCTTCTTCTGGGCAAACTCATTCCACCGTCGACCTCATCTCTGTCCTCAAGACGAGATTGAGGTCAAGAGCAAGCTTATTATTACTTTAACAAAAGAATAAATATCCACACACAGAACAAACCCCAATGATCATCTCACAAATATATGCCTTGGGCGGGGATTGAACCTTCGACCTGCGACACAGAAGGCATCGTCTCTTCCAACTGCACCTAGAAGCCAGTCATTTTAACTTATATTGAACGTAAATATTAAATAATAACAAAATTAAAGCTAACACAAGCAATTTTCCAAAGGAACCTGAACGAGGATTTACCTAATCTAATAAAATAAACTCAGTAACTTTGAACAACTCTCTGCGTACAGGGTGTAACAAAAATGGTATAAAAATCCTAAATTCTTATAAAAGGCTTCTTTTTTTTTACTATCTATGGGCTTACTATTGACCTCGATCTAGCCTTGAGGACAGAGTAGATGAGGTCGACGATGGAACGAGCTTCTTTCTCGTTGTAAAGTTTGATTTCTGTGACGTTTTGTTCCCAAAGCCTACAAATTAATTTCTCGAAAAAATTAAAACTTTTCTTGAAAAAAAAAGTTTCGACGTAGAAAATTTCTATAAGTGATCAGTATAAGTCAATATTTTTTCAGTGGAAGTCAATATTTTTTTCTGCTTCTTAGGGTTACGTACCTAAAAGGAAAATATTATAGAATACAAGATATTTTTTCTCTTGAACGGGTAAAGGTTTCAAGATGAAGGGTTCATACCCTTTTATGGAACCTTGAAGGTGTGAAGCTTCTAAAAAAAATACTGCCAGTCTTTCCCCATCTCCATACATATAAGAAACAAACCAAAATCTATAAGGTACCTACTCCGATGACCTATAAACATGAAATTTGGCAAGAAGATAGGTCGCATAGCACATCCGAAGAAAAATTCTATAATCATTACATACCACACCTTCTCTAACAACGTTTCAAGTAAATTTTGATTAAAAAACCGGCCAAGTGCGTGTCGGGTCACGCGCAGTATAGGGTTCCGTAGTTACTTTACAATTTTTTTTTATCGCAAAGCGGGTTCTGAGTAAGTATTTCATAACGTTTTTAACATTTAGTTTTTCAGTTATAGCTCATTAACCTGTGAAGCCTACTTAACTGTGGTAGTTTTCCTTTTAATTTCATCATATATGCTACTACTGCAAATTTTTTCACATTTCCCATAATAACCGTTTAGCCGGCAGGGGGGGCAGGGAGCGGGACACTCGACTCCAACAAAAAATTGCGCTTTCAAGTTTAATATTTTGCAAACGGATCCCTAAATCGAAATATGATCTTTGCAATCTTATATTATTTTTAATTTTTAAAAGACCTATCCAACGATACCCCACACTATTTAGTTGTATGGGCTACCCTAAAAAAAATTTTTTTTCAAAATTTTATTCTACCACTTTGTCGGCGTAGATGAAATGTTTATTCGTTCAAAATTTCAGCTTTCTAGTACTAAGGTTCTCTGAGCTAAACCGCGGACAGACAGACAGACAGACGGACATGAGGAAACTATAAGGTTTCCTTTTGACTACGGGTTACGGCTAAAAAGGGTTCGTGTTTGAGTAGATACGGAGTTTATTTAAAATTTAATTGCAAAAGCTTGTAGTTTCATATGGTGGACAGGTACGGAACCCTTAGTGTGAATCCAACTCGCACTGGGCCGATACTTTTTTAAATGTATCTAGTTTCTTCCATAAGTAGATTCACTGGGTATTTTGCAGGCAAACACAATGTTTCTTCTGTCTTTTTGTGTTATTTATTTATTTGTGTATGTAGATATATAAGTCTCTGATACCCATAGAACAGGCTCTGCCTAGTTTAGGATCAGATGACCTTGTGTGAAATGTTGGGGGACATATATATATATATATATTTTTTAATTCATACAAACTACTGAACTATTCACGATTTTTTTTTACAAAGTTCTTTACTTTCTGGTCTATAGATACTATCGCGGTCACTTGCGCTTGATCACCTTTATGCTCATTTTTGCTTGGACCCGAAAAATTGAAGCGCACTTGAGACCCATTGAAAAAAAGTACGCAGGATACGTCGCTATGCTGCGCAGTGCAGATTGCGATGACTAATTACTTTATCGTTCTCGTATATTTAGGCGATAGCTAGGGGGCGCGTCTTGGCACCCCTGCAGTATTTAAGCGAAAGCATTTTTGTGATTAGTTGTTAAACACAACAGTGTGCAAGACTCGCTTAACAACATATACATTTCTAAAGTTTATGTTGATGAATCCGAAGTTGGTAAATTATTAAAATCATTAGATTTATCTAAGTCAGGTGGACCAGATTTAATACCTCCCGCCTATATTAGAAATGTCACTGATAGTCTGATAATGCCTATCACAATTTTGTTTAGACGATCACTAAATGAAGGTTGCGTGCCTTCTATATGGAAATCTGCATTTATAACCCCTGTACATAAAAAAGGCGACAAAGCAAATGTTGAAAATTACAGGCCAATTTCGAAACTTTGTCTCTTTGCCAAAGTCCTGGAAAGAATAGTTTACAGTCAGGTTTATAATGATCTTAAATGCTTCTTTAGTCTAGACCAGCATGGGTTTCTTAGAAAGCGATCAACTACCTCAAATCTGCTTTCGGCTAGCGACTACATCTCTAAAAATATGGAGGATGGATCACAGGTAGACATAATTTACACCGACTACAGTAAATGTTTTGATCGAATTGATCACTCGGTGCTCTTAAGTAAACTATTACAAGCGGGGATCCACGGGGATCTATTTCGATGGTTTTCGTCTTATATCTCTAACCGTAGTCAGGCTGTAGTGCTAAGAGGCCACACGTCTACTTGGTTACCTATACCATCAGGAGTTCCTCAAGGATCTCTTTTGGGACCTCTTTTATTCACGATCTTCATCAACGATATCCAAAACTGTTTTCTAAATTCTAAAATATTGCTTTTCGCGGATGATATGAAGATCTTAAAGGCTATTAATAGCGTCGAAGATGCTATTGCTTTACAGGACGACTTATTGCGTTTTCAAAACTATTGCATATCAAATAAATTAGACATAAATATATCGAAATGTTTCTATATTTCGTTCTCACGTAAAACTAACCCAATAAATTTCAAATACTCAATGAATAATGTATATATTTCTAAGGTAGATTCGATTAGAGACTTAGGAGTCATTTTTGACAATAAACTTGTTTTTGACGCTCATATTGAGCACAGTGTTAATAAAGCCTCCAAGGCGCTAGGATTCTTAATGCGACTTTCGGCTCCCTTTCGTAATGTCAAAACTTTGAAAATACTATATTGTGCCTATGTACGCAGCCATCTTGAGTATGCTTCACCTGTGTGGAACCCCCTGTACCAGAAATACATTTCTAGGATCGAGGGTGTTCAAAAGAAATTCCTCCGCTTTCTAGATTTTAAAGCTAAACAACGATCAGTTGATTATAACCACAGATGTAGACGTTACCATTTTTTACCACTGAATATAAGGCGTAATATAAGCGACATATGTTACTTTTCTAGCATTGTAAAGGGATTAATAGATAGCCCAGAATTATTGTCTAAAGTATACCTGCGTACTAATTTGTTAAATTTTAGAGAGCGTTCAGTCCTTGACGTACCATTTGCTAGAACGAATTACAGAGCAAACTCGTTTTTTGTAAGAGTCTGTAGGGAAATTAAAGATATACCAGCAACTATAGATATATTTACAACCAGCAACTCAAGTATCAAACGACAGCTTACCAAGGTACTCATTGATAACCTGTAAATTTACCAATAGGTTATTTTACTTAAGTGGAATCCAGCTTTTTTTTTTTTTTTTTTTGTTAAATCCAACTTTTAGATACTTTCTAAGTTTATTGATTGAGTAACTTAATGACTCAATGAATTTTATACTGGTGAAAATTTGTAATTGGCGTAGTTCTTTTCAAAATTATTATATAAAACATTATTGGCTGTAAATTTTCCAAATAAAATAAAATAAATAATAAATAATAAAGATCGCGATAGTACGTAATTTATTATAACACGAATTTTGTTACACCCTGTATACATAAACTTTCATTGAACTCTCTTGGAGGCGAACAAAGTTACTTAGTTGTTCTTGTGGCTCAGCTCAACAAAACTAATACATATTCGACAGCTGATGATAGAAAAACTTATTTTCCCGACCTACAAGACTGTTAACTATTCTGCGAGACGAGCTAGCTATAGGGTTATTTTGTCCCATATTCAAGCAGTTGTGGGAAACTTCTTTAAAATTGAAGCTACGTTAACACAACTAAAGGTTCAAGTCGCATATATTAATGTAAATCAAAATTGATTACTCTTTTCGGAATAAGTACTCTAAGTATATTTTTTGGTTGAGATACAATAATAGTAAATTCGAGAGTACATTAAGCTTGACATAGCAGTGTGACTCTAGCATGCATAGTGTTTGAAATATATCTTTTCACTTCTCATGCTCTGAAAGTGTTTGTTTGTGCAGGATATAGGCTGCACAAAGTCGAATCACGCGGGTCTGCTGCACCCCCCCCCCCCCCCCCCCCGCGCCGCGCGTTCTTCACTAAAGCAGAACAACTCATTCTTCAGTTACATTTAGAGAGTACTTTTACGTTTTATTTCCTCGCAATCAAAGTAAAAAGCAGAGTTTATAACTCGTCCACAAAACCATTTTATCCTCGACATTACTATCAGACATTACTATCGGACAAATGGTTCGTTTTGTGCACTTGTTGTAAAATCTACTATTCCGACCGATTTCGGTCACGGCGACTGTTTCTTCTCCTTGGTAGGTGGCGTTCATGTGCTCGCATGTGGCTTATGTAGCCAATCTTATTAAATATATAAAGGTCCACGCGCATTGCGGGCACGTGAGCACTCCATTCATATAATTATAACTGATCGCCACAGGTGGACGAGCTTTCAGTTCTTCGCGTCAAGCTCAAGAGAGCGATTAATTTGCAGATTAACAAGCAGTGTTTGAAATAAGACCAGTACAAAGATGAATGTGTCAAGATTGACCTGCTAACATCGCCCAATATTAAGGCCTGGACGTCCGACGTGGATGTCCGCAACGAAATGTAAAATGTATGAAGCCTACACAATCCGTTCAGTACAATGCGGAGCTACGTGCTCCGGATCCGCAACGCAACGCACTGAACGGATTGGTAGGTACAGAATCAAGTAATAGTACTGTCATACTCGTATACGGCCCGTGTGGTGCCGGCAAAGAATAGTACCAACCCTTACATACCCGTGGGTGTCGTAAAAGGCGACTAAGTGTTATAAATTGGAGGATGGGCAGCAGCATTCTCCTTTGTATCTAACATCTTACTTACTGGCGACCTAGGCGCCCTTGTATTACCAGGATGCTTGAAGTGCCTTGGAGCAACACTAATTTCTTTTATCGTTCTGTCTCTGTTCGTGCTGTTCTTTTGTGGAATCGTCTTCTGAAATCGATTCAAGATCCATCTATTGCCTCTTTTAAACAAAAAGTAAAAGAGCATTTTCTCCTTCAGATCTCTGGTTCGTCTTCGTAGTCATCATTGTGAATTTCTCTATTTAGCATTGTTATGTATATATTGTGTTATCTATTTTTATGTATTGGTATGTACTGGTATGTATTATATGTATTATGATATTTTTTATGTGGATTTGTATTATTTATTTATTATTGAGTTCTAGGTATTATTTACTTTTATTTATACAATTTTCAATGCACTTTAGTGTCCCGCTAATTAACATTCTCTCTCACAACCATGGGTTGGCTGGAAGAAATCTCTTGCAGAGATAAGCCCGCCTTTGTAAATGTCCTGTTTTTTGTATATTTCTATGTATTAATTGTGCAATAAAGAACATATATACTGCGGTCACCTACAACCGCGGTGCCAGCCGTAACGCTAACAAGCGAGGTGACTATGGTACTGCCCCTCTACATTTTTCCAGCATACGCTAGAATTCTAGAGGGATCTCCCTGTCCTGTAGTGAACGTTTTATGGGATGTTATGATGACTATCATACAGAACGGACACTCTCCGCCCCCCTAGCAATCTACCCCGCACCTCCGCGCGCACCCGCCCGCGCGATTCTCATGGTCCTTCTGAGAGTCTGAGTGATTCTCATTACGTCCCATATCCCAACGCACCATTTTGGTGCATAATGGGAATTATAGTACATTAAGATGCACGTGCGCTATTTTGGATATTACAGCCGAAGCTCAGAAATTGCAGCCCGAGCCGTAGGCGAAGGCGTAATGGAGCCGAGGGTGTAATCACCAAAGCGCACAAGCTTCTTACGACGTTTTTAAACACATTTGTGAATAAAAACGAATAAAATTCGCTTACCTTTTTTCCTAAGGAAATTCGCTTACCTTTTTTCCTAAGGAAATTTCGTAGACGTTTTCCTCACATTTCTACGTCACCCGATACACCGGACTTGTGTTTTTGGTTCAAGTATTTTCGATGTTCTACACTTATCACTGTTTTTTTTATTTGTAGAAGTCATTTAATTTTTAATTACATTAAACACATTTCACAACAAGAAATATCTGTTAAAATTACTTATTACTTTTACGTATTACTTTTTTCGAAGACACAGATTATACATGCGCACGCAGGAGACAATGACTACACTATCAAACAGACTACTTTTTAAATTATTTTAAAATTGAATATTGTGTTACTTTAAAGACAAATTTGTACTTAGTTACTTGATTAAAATCAATATTTTCGTTTAATTAACGTTTATTTATCATACTATTTAACACAGTTTCTTAATTCATTGAATTATTATGAATGTTATAGATATAGAAACTCCTTGCACCTTGCCGCTATAAAAAAACAAAAGAAAAATAAAACACTAACCTGCCAAACAGCTTACTCAGCAAAGAGGTCTTTGTTGTGAGGCTCACTCCCTTGAATTATTTAATATTGAATATTTTGTTACTTTAAAGACAAATTTGTAGTGAGTTGGTTGATAAATATACGTATTTCTATGTAATTAACATTTATTTGTCATATTACCGAACACAGTTTACTTATTTATGAAAATATTATAAATGTTATAGACATAGAAACTCCTTGCATCTTGCCGATTAAAAAAAGACAAAAATTACAACACTAGTGAAGTTATATTAATGAAAAAAGCACGAGTGTTTAATAAGCTGGATTATGGACCTTAATACAATGCAAATAGAGCTGTTTTATGAGCAAATGTGTTGAAAAATATTTTATTTTATTTTTATTCCCATTACGTCCCACTTCGTTTTTTATGACGTTTTATAAGGAAAGTAATGCTAACAACAAAAGTGTTTTCAAAATATTTATTATTATTTGATGTTTGAAAGGTAGCGAAACACAGATTACAACGTGTAAATTAAATGTGGCTCTGGACATAAAACTGAACAACTTTTGTTCTACGACTTTTGAAAATTCGCAATAAATATTTTTGCTTTTTCATACAAATTGGCTTGGTCAGCTTATCGATTTGAATGAAGGAGCAATTTTTTCAGTTGTTCAGTTTCATGTCTAGAGCCACCACCCGAGAGGTTTTGCGTTATTTAATTAACACTTTGTATACAAATATTGTGTAATTGTTCCTGTCATCAGACTAAAGGCCTATATTCTGATAGTCGTCTTATGGTAGTCGACTCTACCTCAAATATTTCAATGTAACATTATTTACTAAAAGATATAACTTTAGTTATAACTTATCAATCGGGTTTTCAGAATTGTTTATAAATGGCAACAAATTAAATGATTCCCAAAATATTTTTATATACCCCAATACACTTCAGACAAAATGGATGAATGTACACCAAATTGGCTGAACGTACACCAAATTTGGGTAACCGGTTCGGTTAGGTTGTGTTAGGTTATCTTGCGACCACAACGCACGAGCCGAACGAGCGGAGCGAGCGTGCCGCGGTAGCGGCCGGCGAAGTGCCAGAAGCAAATTTGGTGTACATTCATCCATTTTGGTAGACAAAATTTGGTGGATATTGTTTGGTAAAACGTTAATACACAGCCTTTATAAATTAGAGAAAACCAATCAGTTAACCATACAGTTTATTTTATGGTGGTTTTTAGTGTTAAATTAGGGTAATATTATAACAATAAGACTGATTTTTATTATTTTGTTTTGTTGATTTTTAATTATTTAAACTGTAAATTTTTATTCTAAATAAGAGTAAAATTAGGTTCAAAACATGATTATTATGCCAACTTTTAATGAAAACTGGTTGATGATGCTGTGATTTAACTGTAAAAATTGTACTAGAAAAATATACTATCTGCCTTTTATTATGATAACTAAATAATTAATTAAAAAATTGTGACAGTCTTGTTTCCGAATGTACTAAAGTTTCTATAAAAAAAGCGTTGGGCCGTACTGGGAATACAAAACTGACATGTCCACGAACGCACCAACTTGGTGCGTAGGTATTGGGACGTAATGGGAATCACTCTGAGAGTCTTTTGTAATGAATATGCGAGCCTACGCGACCTTCCAATTTCAAACTTGCGCTCGATGTATGTAGTATCCGGGGTGCTTCATAAATTTTACATCTCTCATATTCGATAAGTAGGTTATTATTACCCCCAAATGGCGCTTGTAAGTGACCAATTAGCGCTTTAGGGTAATAATGTAGCTAGAAAAGCCCTAGGGCGGTAAGTAATTGAGTTTTGAAAGAGTGAAGTTTTTTTTTTTAATTACTTACCGCCCTAGGGCTTTTCTAGCTACATTATTACCCTAGAGCGCTTGGTCACCTACAATTTGGTGGTAATAAGGACCTACTTACCTCACAATAGAGATGTAAAGCAGAGTAGTTAGCTCGGGTGTAAGAATCAACTGCACCCTCGAACTATAGGCGCCCTCGCTGCGCTCGTGCGCCTAAATATCTCGGGCTGCAATTGGTGCCTTACAGCCCTTGGCTACTAATCTACTATAACTGTCCGTCGCAGATATCCGCGTCGGACGACCGCTCCGCGTCCGACGCGTCGGACTGATCGTACCGATAGTACACACGGCCGCACATCAGTAGAAACACTTTTGGACCTTATGGCGTCGTAATAGAGTTGAAAAAGCTTCTACCGACAAGCGGTTAACCGTACAAAAGCCGCCTTTTAGTTTCTACCGATTTTGTTCCTAAATGTATTTCTCTTGAGGTTTAGGCGTGAAAAAGTAACAAACGTACAAACTTTCACCTTTATATTATTAGTCTGATGTGAATAAGGGCATGGGTTGCCAGCTACTCGGTTTACCCTTTTAGAGAGGGAAACTTCCGGGGTATATATCAGGAACATGTATTTGTTCAAATTAGAAGGGAAGGGAATGAGGAGTTCATTTCAGGGTAAGGTTTGCAGGTTTAGATGAGGTGTTCCGTAAAAGTTTGAAGTTTGGTGGAGCTTTTAGTAACGAAATTGGAAAATAAACCATTTCCTGCACGAAATTTCAAGTCATTTGATTGTCTAATCTTTAAAGTTTTATTTGTGAATTTTATTTTCTTGTGGTATCAATTCAGTTTGAAAAAGTTAAAGTCCATCCACACCGAAGTAACTTATTTGAGAAATAAGTTAGTAAGGAAGCATGGAAGTACCTCAATGACACATCCCATGAAACGTCCACTGCAGGACAGGAAGCTCCCTCCAGAACTCCAGCAAAAAACGGGTGGTACTTAGGAGGGGTTTTACCATAGTCACCACGCTTGTAAGCGTTGCGGCTGGCGACCGCTGTTGATTACCGCAGTATGTAAGATACACAGAAAGATGCTGCTGTCCATCCTCGGGTTCATGAGCCCTAAGTCGCCTCTTACGACACCAACGGGTAGAGATGGGTTGGTACTATTCTTTACCACACGGACGAATGGAATTACCTTACTTAAAGATGATCAGGTGATTCGTCCTGTAGTTTTTTAACTAAAATGTAACTCTCACAAAGTTTTTAACAGTATCCAGACCGAAAATTAGATGCTTAATGATCACACCTAGCTGAATTCAAAGACTAATTCGGCATACATTGCTGGGAGGCTTGGTAATGTTAATTGCAATATCCTTACTTCAACGAGCAATGTATGCCGAATTAGTGGCTGACTATGGATAAATCTCCTTTAATGTGGCTGACTATGGATAAATTCGGTATGGATCCAATTTTAAGTGGTAAAGCAACTCGTTTTCGGAAGATATATTTTGCTCCCACATACTACCTTTATAGCCACATCAAGCCGGGCTGAGACCTCGGATGCTGAGAACTCTGCCATGTTAGTTTTCTCTCTCTCTCATGACGGTGCCTACAAATTAGGTTTGCTTAACATGTGCTCGTAATTTATACCGACACAAATAAGGTCTTTGTAAATGAGAGCGTAAATTGCGGTAATAAATATAAGGGAGAGTGTAACTTTTTGGTGGCAACACTTATCCTACAAAAGTAACATGCTGAAAGGGTCTCAGTGTCGTCCCCGACACATCTGACTTTGATAAATTGTAAAAGTGTATTCTGTTCGTCTCTCACTATCAAAATGTTACCAAAACTGGGTGATTTTTTTAGGGTTCCCTACTCGAAGGGTGTTAGCTTTATTCTAAGCTAAAGCCGCAGCTGTGCTGTTGCATTTAAG
This sequence comes from Athrips mouffetella, assembly GCA_947532105.1. NCBI lineage: Eukaryota > Metazoa > Arthropoda > Insecta > Lepidoptera > Gelechiidae > Athrips > Athrips mouffetella. The sequence goes on along the minus strand of OX383972.1, from coordinate 6,768,471 downwards.
CAACCTGTCGCCAACGCAGGTTGCCTGCTAGCCTGATGCTAACAGGCTTTTGTAAATATACTAGGTATTTTTTTCGACATGATTTGCGTATGCCCACGTTATTACAGAGGTCAAAAGCAATGACTTTTGTTCTACGACTTTTCTAACAATGCACAAAAAAATTTCGACTACCCATACTAAAGTGGTCACGTATTGTCAGGAATAGTCCTTTGTACTAAGCTGTAAATATATTTTTCAATACATTTGCTCGAAAAACGTACTTACAAGGACGTAAACATTGCTCGTAAGTAGTTAATTACCGAACTAGTGCGGTAAGTAAAAAAAACCGGCCAAGTGCGAGTCGGACTCGCGCACTGAGGGTTCCGTACCACCACATAAACATAATTGTATTAGTTGAAATTTCAGTAAGTTAATGTGCTAGATTTTTTGAGTCCGACACGCGCTTGACCAAATTTTATTATTTGTTGTTATTTTATAGCCTATGCCCTATAAACATACCAATTTTCAAGTTTGTAAGTGTTCCCGTTTTTAAATAGAACTAAAACAAAAATCGTCTCAGCAACCATCCAACTTGACCCCTCTCTTATATGAATGTTCTTGAAACGGGAGCTCACCACAATTGGTTACCATTAGTTGTGAGAAAAGTTGTAATATTTAATGATTTTAGACTTTTCCCATTATTTGTACTGTGAGACCTAGCTTCTTGCCAAATTTCATAATTTTAGGTCAACGGGAAGTACCCTGTAGGTTTTTCATTTTTGAATAAATGTATGGAGATGAGGACATAAAATGCCATATCTTTTGATTGAGTCGTTGTAAAAAATTTAAATTTTCAGATCTTGTGTGGTTCATGGACCCTAACATATGGTATTAATTTCAACCTGATACCTTTACCCGTTCGTGAGATAAAGGGTCTTGACAGACAGACAGACAGACAGACAGACGGACAACAAAGTGATCCTATAAGGGTTCCGTTTTTTTCTTTTGAGGTACGGAACCCTAAAAAAGTATAATACCAAGGAGTTTTTACACTCTGATCATAAAATTATTTTGTGAAATACTACCGTGGTGACTTTTTACTTGCGTGACGACTGCCTAAAATAAAATGGATAGTACCAGGAGAACATAAATCGACAAGAGGCTGACAGTACCCATGGTTGGTTCCATTACCAAGTGTATTACTTATACCTGTTTTCTCACAAATGTATTGAAAAATGTCGTAAGATACACGTCCGTAAGGGTTATGACAAACTCGTGCCGATGGTAAACCCTCGACTTCGTTTCGGGCTTACAAAACGTCAACTCGTTTGTAATAACCCTACTTACGGAACTTGTTTCTCGAACTACTATAACAAGTTACCAACTGATTTAAAGAACATTGATAATTTAATTAATTTTAAGAGACATTTGAAAAAAAATTATTATTAAAAGTTTTATATAGTGTTAACGACCTGTAAGCTAGTGAATCTTGTACTTGACCTGTGATATTAATTTACTGACATCAGAATTATTATTATATTTTTTTGACATTATTTATTTTAATTTATGTGAATTTTGGACTTAATTTATATAGAGAATAGATTTGACATGATTTAATTTTTTGGGATATTTTACATGGTAGAGCATTTTATTTTTTAGTGATATTGTTTTTAATTTTGCATTCGATACTTCATTTCTATTTTTGTGATATTATTTTAATTTTTAGTTTTTATACTCTTTATTAATTTTATTGTAATTCGCACACAGTTATGTACTGTTTCATGAATAAAGATGATGATGATGATGACCGACTCATTTTGTATAGGAAGTTGAAAAATTTTCGTGCGTTGTTAGAAAACTCGTAGAACAAACGTTGTTGCTTTTGACCTCTGTAATTCCAAAAAAATAACCTTATACGAGTATACACGGTTATTTTTGGACCCCTAGCCAAATTTTAGTACGTTGCTCAGGACATGAAACTGAACAACTTTACCAAAGAAACATCAGTCGAAAAACGAGAAAAATTTTTGGTCGTCCCATACAAATTCCACTGTTGCTGGTGCAAGCTTTGTATCGGAGACCAAAAACAAAATTCATTTTTAGACCCATGTTTCTTTGGGAAAGTTGTTCAGATTTGTGTTCTGAACTTCTGAGTCACATACTAAAATTTGGCTATGGGGTCCAAAAATAAATCTGTATAAGTATTTGAACTTAGACGTAAGCAAATTCTAAATTAAGACATTGTTTAGTTTTGGCCTCGGTTTTGGTTTTGGCAGTCTTTTTGGTTTGCTTGATTTACTAGTGTTCTTCTACTGTGAGTGTTTTAACAGGTTTATACAGGTTGTAAGGGACAGCACTCCGAATACTGAAAGGGACTAACTAACTAACCGTTAACTCAAGAGAGTACAGCGGTAAGACTCTGTGGAAGAGGTGTCGGAGGAAGAGGTCCCGGAGGGAAAAGTGCTCGGAGGGAAGTCTCGCATAGAAGAGGTCCCGGAGGGAAGAGTGCTCGGAGAGAAGTCGCGCATAGAAGAAGTCCCGGAGGAAGAGTGCTTGGAGAGAAGACCCGTAGAAGAGGTCCCAGAGGGAGGAGTGCTAGAAGGGAAGACTCCGTTGAATAGGTCCTAGAGCGAGAAGTGCTCGGAAAGAAAACTCTGTGGAAGATATCCCTGAGGGAAGAGTGCAAGGAGGAAAGACCGCACGAAAAGGCTCAGAGGGCTAACTCAGTGACGTGTACAAAAGAAGCTCGGGTTGTAAATAACTTCTAATTAAACGGAAAAACTTACTTTGGCGTTTCACTCCAATCATGATCAGTCAACGTAACTATGCATCTTTCAGCGAATAAAACTTTTAGGAAATTAAAGAAAAAATCGGCCACTCCATACAAAATTGCAAACTTGATTGGACGGCTTGTATGGAGAGGCCGATATTTTTTTTTCTTTCCTGAAAGTTTTGTTCGCTGAAAGTGGTTCAATTACGTTGACTGATCATGCCCTTTCAGTATTCGGAGGGCTGTCCCATACACCCGGTATTATTAATGCCTTTGAATCTGAGGTGCCCGTTTTCTCTATATTTGAAACTAACCAGCGCAAACGGTAAAATTTCCAGCTAGTTAAAATTTTTGCAGATTGTTAGGCAGTTGCATAAACCTAAGTTAAACCTCAATTTATCTACTGCTTTCTCTTATTCTTGTGATAACAAAGAAAGAGACAGCAAACGATTTAAAAGTCTATCTAAAGACGCTTTTTTTGAAACTGCAGTTTATACAGGGTGTATAGGTAAGGGACAGCCTAGGTGGTCAAAAACTGAAAGTTACTAAAATTTTCTAAAATTTCGGCCTCTCCATACAAACTGTCCAATCATGTTTGCAATTTTGTATGGAGAGGCCGATATATTTTTTTCCATTTCCGGAAAATTTTAATTACTGAAAGTGGTTCAGCCAACCTGTCCCTTACATCCTGTATATTATCGTAGCGGACATTTAACAAATAATAAAAAAATAAAAGTGGGGTCCTCATACAAAAAACTATGCTTCTGGCAATTCTTCATTTTAGCTCCATCGTAAAAAGGATAACACATAATAAACGTTAAACTTGGTAAGTAATAACTATGTATTGTCGAACGAAATATGATAATATTAGAAAAATAAATAGTACAGCAGCACTGCATTTACTTTGTGGCGATAAACTACCAACAGTTAGCTTAAGTTCGTAGTAAACCGTTAACAAAGATATTTTTTTTATGCAAGTTGGACATTACAAAGCTTAGAAGCTGGATATTATTTTTATGATACAATGGATTTTAAAAATACAGTTCTACCTTATAAGTATCATGCTAAAATGGCAATATTTGATGAAACTTTTGTGATTTGCGACAACATAAAACTATTTAACAAAAGCCTTACAAAAATACGTAATCCCTAATGGGCATAACAGTAAAAAACAACGTCGATACTGCTTACAATAAGCCTCTGAAAATTGGATCGTGGCGACCACAATACTATAAGCAGACTAAATACATACTATAACTTGTTAAATGGGTTCAGCAATTGACAGAGCGAATTATCTTTACGTTAAGGGGTTCCTGATGTAGTTCGGTCCCTTATAGTCTTATATCGCCAAATTCACCAAATTGTACCAATTTTTTTCCAGGTACGTAGCTCTCAATTTTTGATAGGAGCCAATTCTTGAATTTTGTATGGAAATTTTTTGAATTTCAAGAATTGGCTCCTATCAAAAATTGAGAGCTGTGTACCTAACTAGTACCTGGAAACTCTTACTTTTCAAATTATGATGAAAAATGTCAAAAAAATACCATTCTCCCCCCCCCCCCCCCGCCCCTTATCTCTGAAGTTTGTGAAAGTATTACTATAGAAGTTTATGTAAATATTACAGCAAAATAAAACGATCTTTGTAAGTTGCACAGTTTTTTTTTAATCTGCTAAAAACCATTACAAACAAATATAGTTTTGCGGTCCTAAAAATGAGCTTGCTTCCGAAAATTCTAAAGGTATATCGGAACCCTCGGTGAGCGAGTCCGAACGTTTTTAATGAAGAATTGTTGACTATGACCTATTTTTTTTTTCATTAATTCCAGCGCTTACCAACGCATTTGCAGCTTTGCCAAAATCGATCGGCTTAAGCTGTCTGTGAAAAAACAAGTTTGTAAAACAACGTTATTCTTTCCGTCAAATATTCTCCGATTTTAGTGTTATGGCTGCAAAATGTGTTGGTAAGCGTTGATAAACGAATAAACGAAAAAAAATTATATTATTCCAAAACTGTTAATATGGGTAAAGTACATACCCTAAAAGCATATGGTAAGATAAGTAAAACCTTTTTCCTTAGCCATACTCTAAGATAAGGCATTGTCCTAGCCTAACCCAGCATTCGGGGCATCGTAAAAACTGCTATGTCAGAGCAATATCTGCCCCATGGCGAGAAAATTTCAGGGAAAAACGTTTCGCCTTAGGATAGGATGTAAAAACGGAAAAATAAGGGGAAACGGCGCGTGTGAGCTGTTTATAAAACGCAACGCTGTTAAAAGCATTTCTTTGTAAGGTCGCAGAGGTCTTTGTAACTGGTAATTTGAATAATAGCTTTAATCGAGTAAAAAGGTTATACTTACCTATATTTCGCCCATCTGAGTGCGAATGCAGTGAGTCATCGCTTTCCGCCGCTGGTAGCCAAGCCCCGTCATCAATCAGGTGGCTTAAAATTATAAAGTCAAATGCACAATGACTAACTGAAGGCAAACCTTCGAAAGAAGCGGTTGTTTCATTTGTATGTTACGTTACTCGTACTTAAAAAGCGAGAAATCTTTAAAAAAATATGTTTTGCATTTTAACTCCGTTTACGCTGCATTTGCATTAATGACTTACTGCGTGATGTCAAAACTACTTCTTGAAGAAACCTAATACATTTACAGTTCAATATACAAGGTTATTTTTGTAGTGGTTGTGTTATTTTTTTTTAAGTTTCGTTCCCCTAACGGATATTCCGCCCTGGTGTATCATAATGAACGAAAGATCCGCGTGTGTTCCTACACTAACATTTTGTAATCGTAGTCACGCAGAGAATTCTGCTAAATTTCGTTACGACTTTACCTGTTTTTATTATTTGTTGCTTTACTATAGCTTATCCACTACTGACTATCATACCAAATGGTGTGTGTTACTGTTTGTATTGTTACGAGTATACACGGATACTGAGTACAGCCTAAATGAGTCCTCGCCCGCGGCTTACAAGGGCAGGTGCGGGGGGCGGATGCGCGTAGACTCGGATAAAGTATCCGAGCGCGTAGAGAATGAGATGCCCCGCCGCCCGCCGCCGCCCGCACCTCTTTCGTTCCCCCTTTGTCGTCATGACCCCGCGCCCCTGTACCCCGCGGGCGAGGACTCATTTAGGCGGTTTATCTATAGATAATGCTATAGACCAGGGGTCACCAATTATTTCGCTCGGGGTCCATTTTAAGAAATGAAAAGACCATCGCGGTCGGCACTACATTTTATAGAAAAAAATATTTATTAAACATGTAACAAGACTATTTTTAACACATCAATGAGAAAAATGACATTTTTAGGGTTCCGATACCAAAATGGTAAAAAAGGAACCCTTATGGTGCGACATTGTCTGTCTGTCTGTCACATCTGTATATCTCGGCAACCACTCATTCTATCTATTTGAAATTTGGAATAGTTTTTGAATATGGTTGCCCAACTTAATTGCACATGAAAGAACAAAAAAAAACTATGATTATTAAAGTAAAGGGGAGGCCAAATTCCAAACTGTCGCTACCAGGACAAATGGGGTACCGTATGAAAGGGCTTAACTTGTACATTCTAAAATATATTTTTGTGTTGTTTTTTACGACTCTTAGTTTTCAAGTTATGATGAAAAATGTCAAAAAAAAACTATTCCCCCACCCCCTTTATCTCCGAAGTTTGTCAAAAGAAAAATCTGAATTAATTACAGTCGATAGAAGTTTATGTAAATATTACTGCAAAAATAAAACGATCTTTCTAAGCCGCACAGTTTTTTAGAAATTTGCAAAAAATATTTACAAACAAATTTAGTTATGCAGTCCTAAAAATGGACTTTATTGCTTCCAAAAATACTAAAGGTATTGGATTGGAACCCTCGGCGCGAGAGTCTGACTCGCACTTGACTCGTTTTTTGTTTCGGACTATCTGTCTGAAGTTTGGAGTTAAATAAGTGCAAACTAAATCCTGGAGATGTTCGTCAGTAAGTCGAGATCGAAATTTATTCTCAATGAAGTTCAACTTCGAGACCGCGACGATCAACGCTTTCGCAATCCACGAACTCTTTCTCGCTTATTCACTTCGCCCGACCGTTTTCGAATTGACATCAACAAACATAATGCGGGGGATACTTTCTATTAAATTACGTACTCTGTACTGCAAGTTGCTGTGTTCTCGCGGTCCGCACAAAATGCGTCGACGGTCTGGATGCGAACCGCGGTTCACCATTTAGTGACCCCTGTTATAGACCCAAAAACAGTTTTTAGTGAAGGATTGCTTTTTCCACAATTTTCACCAGTCACCTCTGCGATGTGCTAAACTGATTTAGTCATTGTTCTGAGGTTAAAAACAGTTTCAAATAAACATAAAGAACAATACATTTGAAATTGTAATAAAATTACTTTGGACCTCTTTTCCGTAATATTTTTGAGTCAGTGATCAAAGGTATAAAAAAACAATTTCAAGCAGCCATGACCGACTGGCTTTAGAGGACTAATTACGAAGGTGAGGCAAACTTAGTAAAGAAAAACGTGGCTGAAAAAATCGTTGCCCTTTGCCTTAATTTCTCTTCCGTGAATAAAAAAGGATTTCTTTTTCTTCCCAACTTTATTAGACTTGGTTATCTCTTCCTTCTCTCGGCTTTTTGGGGATCAACTTTTTTAAGTTTACGTCATTATTAAAGGTAAATAAGGTGTAACAGATCGGGTATATCAGCCCTGAAGGGTGTGATTCTGCCCTCGAAACTGAGCAACTTTCCCCAAGGAGCATACGTCAAAATATGAAAAAAATTGACCTTCTGTACAAAATGAGCTATCAAGTCGTTCAGTTTCTATAGCAAAACAATTTTTTTTTTCATATTTCTACCTATGTATGCTGGGAGAAATTTCCAAGCTGAAATATGCAGCATCTATTGTGTTTGTATTTTTATGTGTACAATAAACAGTTAAATAAATAAATAAATACTTGTTCCTTGGGGAAAGTTGTTCAGTTTCATGGGCAGAATCACATACGTCAGGGTTGATATACCCTTTCTGTTAAATACTTTGGATTCTTGAAACTGTGCTTTCTTAAGCAACCATTACTTCTCTGAGGGTGGACTTTTCCAGAATCCGACATTGAAATACATATAATGTCGTTTACTAAGTAATTTACAAAAAAATATTACTGTAATACCATGAGTGTAAGTTTACCATATAAGCTATAAAGTTTTTGTAGCTTCATATTTCCACGAAGATTTTCTTTACTTTACAAGAGGGACACCAATATTTTATCATTTCCCTGTCAGCTGAGATTCGCTAAAAAACCCCTAGAAATTTAATAGCAATCGACTTTGTAGCTCTTACTATAGAAATAAAGAGGCAAAGTCAGCATATTAACGGTTATATTTTGTTTGATTTGAGGACTGATTAGTCGTACACTCAACAGCACGTCAGTAGAAACACTTTTGGATTTTATAGCGTGGTAAAAGAGTTGAAAAAGTTTCTATCCACGTGCGGTTGACCGTACAAGCACCTTGAATAAGGAGATTTGCGACTAGGCCAGTCAAATTCTCACTCATATGGTATGTAAATGCATTTCCAATATAAGATAATATTTTAATTTACATATTAGTTTTGATTACACGGACCACTGGTGAATTAGTAGTAGTTGTAAAACGAAAGATTCTTATGAATTTACAACAAAATCATCGAAAATATCACTTCCTTCGATTATTACTTCTCTGGATATACATACATAGGAAATTAAGAATCCTCCAGGGAAGTGACAAAGCAGCAGTTGCTGTTGCTGGAATTAACAAGAATTGCAATTTGATGTCATTTTGTAATAAAGAATTATGTATCTAGTAGCTAAGAAAAAAAAACTTTAAATTCAATTCAACAATAATATTCTACATAGAAATCACTTCCTCAATCCTTTAATATTGTTCATTCAACTTCATTGTAAAAGAGAATTGTTTAATAGGCATTTATCCTATCGACGCTCGCTTCCCTGTCATCAGAATACCAAAAAACTGACAATTTTTTTTTAAAATGTAAAGTATTTTGACCTTTAAAATCTAGAATATTCTGTCATAAAATTTTAGTTATATCCAATTTTCAAGTCAAATATATTACAAAAGGAATGATTAAAATTACCCAATTTTATTCCCCTGAGACAAGAACGAATACAATCTTTGCAATCGTATTTATTCCCAAATTGCAAAAAATATGCAATTTCATCCAATTTCCTAGTCTAATAAAACAGACAAAAGGTGCACAGGTGCCGACAATTTACGTTAGGTACAAAATAGGGTATATAAAGGCTGTAAGGGACGGTGTACCGAAAACTGAAAGGGGGTTCTCAGGCAGCGAAACTAAACAACTTTCTCAAAGAAACATATGTTGGGAAATGACAAAAAAAAATTACCTCTTCATACAAATTGCCCACTCTGGTCGAACAGTTTGTATGGAGAGGTCAAATTTTTCTTCATTTTCCAACATATGTTTCTTTGAGAAAGTTGTTCAGTTTCGTTGAAAGAGCACGCCCTTTCATTTTTCGGTACACCGTCCCTTACACCCTGTATAACAACTGATCCTGGGGACCAATTCTTGAAAGTCACCGGGTGTGTTAGAGATTTTTTAAATTAAAAAAGGCCACGATAAACTCATAAAACTCAAATTGTTATGATGGTAATTTTAAAACTGAACATTATTTTATAATTCACAAATATTGATCCTTACTAATGAGGAGTTTAACAAGGCTTATTTTAATTTTCAAAATCTCGAAAATCACCCGGTAACTTTCAAGAATTGGCCCCCTATAGCTAAACAACGTGTAATTCTAGATACGCAAAACCTTGGGTATGGTAGTTCCACCCATGGAACTGAACAACTTTTGTTCTACAACTTTGAAAAAGAAAAATAAATAAAAATCTAATCTTTATACAAATGAAAATCTGAGGTATGGAGAACTAAATTATTATTTTAATTTCCAAAGGTTGTGGAACTACCCCCCGAGAGGTTTTGTGTATTTGGAATTACACGTTATATGGCATATACAGGCCATAAGAAACAGGTTTCCGAAAACTGAAAGGGCATTAACGTAACTGAAAAAACTTTAAACGAATAAACCTTTCAGAAAGTGAAAAATTAATGACCTCTTCATACAAACTGTCAAATCAAGTTTGCAATTTTATAAGAAGAGGCAGATTTAATTTCATGTCCTGAAACTTTTATTCACTGAAAGTTGTTCAGTTACGGTAACTTGCAGTTTTCGGAAACCTGTCCCTTACACCCTTAAATATGAAAAAGTAAAAAAATTGCAAAAAATTATATCGCGTTTTGGGGCAATTGGTAAGGGGGGGTCTTTTTTTTTATTCCCGCCTATTTTTCTTTGTTTTCTCTTTCATGGACAGATTCACATCCTTTTGGGTGGTTATTTCTACTATTTTTGTTACATCTTTTATATTTTAAGTATTGAATGAAGCTGAAAACCGCTTTTTAATGGAGAACCGTAATATAAAATAAACCATAAAATTTAATGGACAATTTACTCCTTTAATGTGACAGGTGGGCTTAATGAGAAAATCAAAACGAGAACATTGGGATGATTACAAAAAAATATATCAGGTCCGGCATCATCTTAGCATATCATCATTACATCCCATGAAATGTCCAATACAGGACAGGGAGCTCCCTCCAGAATTCTAGCTTTTGCTGGAAAAATGTAGAGGGGAAATACCATAGTCACCTCGCTTGTCAGCGTTACGGCTGGCACCATGGACCGCGGTTGTAGGTGATACACAGGAGGATGCTGCTGCCCATCCTCCAGTTTATAACCCTTAGTAGCCTCTTACGACACCCACGAGTATGTATGGAATGGTACTATTCTTTGCCGGCACCACACGGGACCTTTGCCGGCACCACACGGGACAAGCATATGGGCATTGCTAACTTGCTGCTTTAGATACTATTCCGCCAAAATGACCTGTGACGTGGCTTAACAACCCTTTATCTAAGATAGTAGCAAGGATCAACAGCTAAACGTGCCTTACGAAGCGCGACAGCGCTCTAGTTATTGTGCCACTACACCAACATTGATTATCTTTCATAATTGTGAGGAAGTAGGACGCCGTAGGATTATGGCCGCTTGGCCATAATCAAGATATGCGAGATAATAGGTATTTACCTATGAAATTGCCATTTTCTATGGCGAATTTTAGGTAAACTCAATTTTCAGTACTAACATTTTTGCATTTTTCTTAGGAATTATAAATCCATTTTTTTAATTTTTTCAAGCATTATTGGGAAGACATTAAGCTAACAGAAGCTTAAATTAAATTTTCGAAAAATATTATCTGTAAGAAAACATAACAAATCTAATGATGAAATCGGACGACATTTAAGACGAACAATTTTAGAACCTTTAATTTTATATATCAAACTAAAATAAAAACTTGTTTTTATGCATAAATTGATAACCTTGAAGTTAACTCTCAAATATAAGACAAATGAAAAAAAATTGCATTGAATTATGATCTCATAAATCTGTAAGAAAATTTTGGCAATTTCATAGGTAAAGACCTATTATTTATTGCTGAAAATGTGGGCAGAAACATTTTAGTCAGTAATCGCGGACATCCAGAACCAATGGCGCTATCTTTACTTAAGCTATGTCAGCGATTTTTTATTTAGCTGTAAATTAATTTATCCTTCAAAGCAAACCAGGGCCCGTATTGATAAATCCCTCTCAAAATCTTCCCCAAGACCATGTCAGCTGACTTAATTATCAAGATGCAATTAGCATCTCAAGATCTTGCTAATGAATATCCAAATATCAATCTCAAGTGTCCGTCTTTGAGTCAAACGTCAAAAGAGCAAAAAGAATTTATGTCTGCGTTTTGTTATTGCTTCTAATAATGCTGTTAATTGTTATTTTAAAGTTTCTTCTTTCTTAATAAATAAATAATGAAGACTGACAGTTCAAAATAATACTCGTCACTGTTTGACAGCATCAACAATTTTGAGTTAAGTTTCGTTTATAAATTAGTGAGTGTGTTTTTAAAACTCAAGTGACAATTGCTCCGATGACAGGTACTCAATTTCAAGATGCCCCTTAAGGACAATCTCACACTTAAGCGGGATTTACCAATTCGACCCTAGGAATAACCTCACATAGATTTTCCTTGTCTCCATGTGGGCAGACGTATATACTAAGCACAAATTAATGTTGCAGATCTGAATTCAAAGTATGTTGTGAAAAATAATCTGTATCGAAATATTCCAGAATACAACTTGCTACAATGAAAAGGTCAGTAGCCTCTTGTTTGTCAGCTTAGTGGAGGCGCATGAGGAATCGACGATCACCGTCTTGGGAGAGAAAATTTATTAGAGTGTTCCCATACCTACATTTCGCTATCGATTGATACATAAAAAATATTCGTCGTCAGGGTACTGACAGTGTACAATTATTGATTAAGTAATTAGAAGCATGTATTTTGTAGTAGTCCGTGTGGTGCCGGCAAAAAATAGTATCCATCCATCTCTTCCCGTGGGTGTCTTAAGAGTGGACTAAGGGTTTATGAAGCGGAGGATGGGAAGCAGCATCTTTCTGTGTATCGTATCATCTTACATACTGCGGTCACCAACAACAGCGGTCGCTAGCCGCAGCACTTATAAGCGTGGTGACTATGGTGAAACCCCTTAAGTACCAAGCCTTTTTGCGCAAAATTCACAAAATTTCACAACCACAGGCAGAATTCAAACCTGCGTCTTCTCCGTGAGTACCCGAGACACGACAAAACGCAACGTTGAAATGCGTATAGAGGTCGCAAATGTCACAAAATTAGGCCGGACCACAGTAGCCCAGTTGGTAAAGCATCTCCGGTACTGACGGAGAAGACGCAGGTTCAAATCTTGCCTGTGGTTGTGAATTTTTACGATTTTGTACGTTGTAGATTTATCCGAACACAGGAAGTGTTAAAATAAAATCATTTTCATTTAGTTACATTCGAACGATAATGTATCGATTTTGTTTCATATGGGTGTTGAAACACCCTAAGGGCCTTAGGGCTAAAATACATAATCCAATGAGATCCGAAATATTCAGCGGACTCAAATTATGATAATCCAGTCCACACGACCAGGGCCGGATCCAGTCTACTCTCTTTTAGGACACCGAACATGTTATCGTTAGAGACGAAATTGTGTTTTAAAAGTTATGTCTTCGTGATGTATATGTCAACGGGAAATACGGAATCGTAAGTCGATCAATGTCCTAGTAAGTTGATCAACTTTTGAAAAATAATAAATTGTCCCGAATTTGCTTCTGGCACTCGGTGGCTGCTGTCGCAGAACACACGTTTCGCTCGCTCGGCTCATATGTTTGTTCGAAAGACCTAATAAAACCTAACCGATCCCTTTCGTGATATGGCGCCAATTTGTTGGTGAAGCGATGTAGTTTAGGTGACGTCATTAAGAGATTTTAATATACAACAATGAATAAACTATTTTGAGTTTGAGTTAGAGACTTCCTACGAGTTTATAATTTTTTGAAAGTTGATCAACTTACTAGGAAATTTCCCAACTAGAAGTTTTATCAATGTATCAATTATACTTTTAAAACAACCATTATCACTTGGAGATAATAGGAAAAAAATACAAAACGCGGGTGAGTATACTATTACCTATTCTGTGGTATAAGATAATAATGTGACCCAAATGATATTATAACTTATTTCACAACCTCATCGGAATAAATATAAAAATAGGACACTTTCTATTGTACAAAATGTGGTTTATATCACGGGTTTATATGATGCAGAATAACCCTAATAATCACTTCATAAAATACATTCACTCATCTTCCAATTAACCTGTATATCAACCAAATTAAGATACGTTTTATTTTTTGAGGAGTTACCGGTTTATATCTCAGTACCTGGGCAACCGAGCTTGGCTCTGTATAATCTTAGCCACCTGTCTAAAGATTGAAATACATACATAAATAGATAAATGACACCCAAACACAGAACAAACACTTAAATCAGGCTCACTACACTACCAACCACGGCAACGGGCTAGTCTTGTAAATTTTTCCAGGCATTGCCCGGGGTACACCCGCGTGGTTCACCTGGTCGTAGTCTGATTTTGCGTGCCGTTGATCTGTTTCACTCGGCCTCAGTGTAAATGAACCCTTACAATATAATAACAGTGTCAGTATCTTCAAACGTCTAAACCAACATAACTTTTCGTGTCGAAGCAAATCCAATAAAATATAATTAATTTTGCCCAGTACTCAGCTACGAGAACGGCATTTTGAGTAGATTGCATCAGTTCATCTGACGTGCAGGTGTTAATAGGCGGGCCGTGGAACCAGATATTTACCACTTAACTTATGAAATTATTAGAATGACTTCGTGTTTTAATATATCGTCAGGGACGTGTTTAAAGACATATCTGTATAATTTAAGAACTTTTTTTAACTTGCGCTAGGTATACATTTAGGTATTTCCTTTTACTCTCGATAAATAAATTAATGTTGAATTTAAGTTCGATATTCTGGTTCGAACTGTCATCAAACATTGGTAGATATATATTGTTAAGCTTTAAGAAACTTAAGGTACATGCGAAAGGGTCAAATAAAAATTTGTCCTTCATTTGGCCATTATAGTTTTAGAGGACCTGAAATTCATAAAATGAGCTTAAATGCATTACATAAGAATACATATAAAAGATAAGAAAGCCAGGAGATAAGCTATCTAAGTCAGTCACGTTTATGACCGCAGTGAACGTAATACAAAATTTAAGTCTCTAAAATTACGTCTCCTTCATTAACACAATGCCTTAAGCTGTGTCTCAATTTATTAGAAATGGCCGCGACAGGCTTGACATATTTTTGAAAAAAAAAAAAATTGCCGTGTAATATGCATACCTACGCAGAGGGCGGTGCGGCTGGCTGGTCAGTAGCACGCAAGCTGTGCCGGCCGCGTTCCCCTCACGCGCTCTCGTACTAATCTGATATTGCTTCTACTTCCTTCATTATTACAACGAATAAAGATTAGATTAGAAATTATTGCTTACAGCTGATATTACTTAGCATAGTTTTAAAAGTCACTTATTAAATAATATTTTTAAAGGTACTTTGAGTCCTCCTTTTGGTTTCATCGCCTCTGGTTGGTTTTCGATTTCACGCCCACGTACCTGTTACAATTAATTTTTGACAACCTACTTCAATATTTGAATTAATTTGAAATCGTTAAAACAGTTGAGTTCAGGAATGATGCCTGGGTAAAAAACCAAATAAAATACTGTAAAGATTATAGTTATCACATTCAATAAAGAGAAGTTCATTTGACAAAGTTGTCTCTCTTCTCGTGTATTATTAGGGTTCCGATGCCAAAATGGTAAAAAAAGGAACCCTTATTGTGCGACTTTGTCTGTCTGTCCGTCTGTCTGTCTGTCACACCTCTATATCTCAGCAGCCACTCATGCTATCGACTTGAAATTTGGAACAAATGAAGAATTTGGTTGCCTAACTTAATTGCACATGAAATAATTTAAAAAAATATATGATTATTACTGTAAGAAGCCCAAATAGGGGGGGCAAAATTTCATATTGTTATTACTAGGTCGAGTGGGATATCATATGAGAGGGCTTTACTTGTACATTCTAAAATATATTTTTGTATTTTTTTAAAAACTCTTAGTTTTCTAGTTGTGATGAAAAATTACAAAAATATTGGCTGAACGTACACCAAATTTGGATAAAGTGCCAGAAGCGAATTTGGTGAACATTCATCCATTTTGGCATACAAAATTTGGTGGCACGTTAATACACAGCCAAAATAATACCATTTCCTCCCCCCCCCCCCCCCTTATCACCGAAGTTTGTGAATGGAAAAATCTGAATTAATTGCAGTCGTTAGAAATTTATGTAAATATTACAGCAAAAATAAAACGATCTTTCTAAGTTGCACAGTTTTTTAGAAATATGCAAAAAACCCTTACAAACAAATTTAGTTTTGCGGTCCTAAAAATTAACTTTATTGCTTCCAAAAATACTATAGATATATCGGAACCCTCGGCGCGAGAGTCTGACTCGCACTTGACTGGTTTTTTTTTGTACATACGCTGCGGTTATCTGCTCTCTGCCACAATAATTTATTCAATTACCAGTAAAAAACGCGCCACTTTTTATACTACTAACGTCGTGCTATTACTTGGCGGAAAATTTTCAATGCATACGCAAGTTGGGGCCTATTTAAAACCGACATTAGGAATCTCAACTCCATGCTTTCATCTGCTAAGCAGGTGAAAAATTCCCAATATCGAGCAGTGGCTGATAAAAAACTGTTTTACCGGGTCTTTATACACTGATATAACCCCGCTGAAGTCGATTCTGCTCGGTGACATCCCTTTTCCCCACCCACTCCCACCGCGACCCCAGAAAACGTGTCCCTAATCGTGGTTTATTTAATTTCCTAGGGAAGGAGTGGGGAAGGGAATGTGACTGGGCAGAATCATCTTCAACGGGGTCATGTGAGTCTAAAAAAGAGAAAGAGTCTTATCAGTCGCTGCTCACCTAGAGAACGTTTAACAAGTTTCGCATGGGTTAGTTTCACATTGCCACTGTCGTAAAATAATACCTAAAAAAAACACATTTGCATAATACTGTTGGAATGAAAGCTGTTTACTTTGAAGTATTAGTAGTAATTTTGCAAATTATCAACAATTTTATTAGACTTTTTGAAATGCAATTAGTGCTAAAGATAATATTATTCCATTCCTTGAACAAAAAATGTAATTTATTTAAACCAAAAAGTTTGGTTATGTGTTTTTTGGGTATTTCCACTAACAATATAACACATATATTATTTTAAACTTGTCAGTATTACTTTCGTCTTTCAAAGTTTTCGTCTTACACAATTTTAACCGCAAACTCTGAAAGACTAGAGAAAAAAAACCGGTACTATTTGCGTTAAGTGTACCATTGGAAACTTTTTTAAACTTATCGGTTTTGTATACATTCATTAACCACAAGGTATACGCCTATAAAAATAGCTAACTAGAATATATATTTTTTTTATAATTAATAAAATTATAATATTAACTTAAGATTTTGCCAAAACGAGCCATAATGTTTTGGTACACCGAATGTCTATTTTTTGCACTACCAAGCCGCTTGACACATTTTGTTAAAGCTAATTTTATACTTTTATATTTAAGCCAAAATGATCCATCCCAGTCTAAAACACTTGGTACGTTTTGTACGAAAGTAACATTATATTCTTAGATTTGCCAAAACGAACTTAGATATTCTGGTACGTTTTTAATAAATACACTATCCGTAACTCTGCACTACTAAGACAACTTGATATACTTCGGTACATAAAAAATTACACTCCTAAAATTTCGCCAAAATGAGCCAGCGTGCCTACTCAAAAACTTTTATATGAATCTAGCTATATCTTTAGGTAAAATTAGATTCATTCAACTAGCCTAGATTTCTAGTTCGATAAAATTATATTTTATATTTATTAAAGTCTACGTAGTGTAGCGTTATCGCTTACATTCTATTTCTGTTTCAGAACTTTTTCACTTACTGGCTGTTTGTATTCATTGACAGTAGATTCAAATTTGAGGTTTTCGGTATTCTGTGATTATTATCGTTTGGCAGACGACATGAAATAGTTCAAAACTTTCTAAAATATTTTTTAAATCATGAAATTCGCCTAGATAAACTATATGTTAATCTAGTTCGAGATAGAGCTTTTTAAAAAGTTTTGTGTAGGAGATTTCTACTAGTAGAGAAGCTCAGTATTTCTACAGCCCCCTGAGTCAAGATGCTTTCTACAATCGCAAACGCTAGTAGAATAGAATGAAAATGTACGGGAATGACATTAGCGATCGAAATGTTGCGTGACAGCTAATGTCAATCCCATACATTTTTATTCTATTCTATAGCGTTTGCGATTGTAGAAAGCATCTTGACTCAGGACCCAGGATTTGCTCTCTTCAATTTTGTTAGTATTTTTGTTCATACAATTTATTCCACTTTCCTTCATTAGGTTTCCACTTTCTCATTTCTCAATTTTATTTGCGCAGTCAAAGCTGCCCGATTAGGGCAGCAGGAACCTGCTCCGAAAACCCAACCTGACATTCCTGAGGGTATCTATTGACAGCTGCACCTTTGCGCAAGAAACTAATTTAGGCTGCGCCACCACAGACTTCAGCAGCTGCTCTTCAGCTTCGGTTTAATTCTGCTCCTACTAAAGCTTTTGGTGTACTGCACTCGACAACTCAATTGGATATTTCAGATAATGTTTTAACCCACTATAAGTCCTACCCGTTCTGATCCTTTTTCCAAATACTAAAAGCGCCTCCGGTCGCGCCATGATATATTTAGGCTAAAATCATTGGCAGTAATTTAATACCTTTTGATGTACAATCCGCGATTCTTAGCGGAAGGTATAACTCTTGCCATAATTAGCTAGACGCTGAAGTAATAATTTAGGTGGCCACTTAAAGTTATCACTAGTTTTACCAAGCGAAAATACTAACTAGCTAAAGACGAAGCGTTTTACCTGACGCACGTACGAGTATCGCGGATTTAACGCCAAAATTCTTATAGTGTTATTACGTTTATCAATGCTTTTTTTTTACTTTTGACAATCTTATTTTCTCAATTTAAATTCTAATCGTTTAATCAATTTTTTTTTTCTTTATTTGCTATCTATATGTGAAAAACTACATCTAAAAATCGTTCAAATCTGTTTAAATTATTTTAATTAAAATATTTGTGCTTGTATAACCTGATTTTTTTCATGGTAAGTTAGCTCTTACTCTATATAGGTAATTGCAGTACTTGAAATATTATTTTTTTATTTTTACTGCCGTAGGTTATTAGGAGTATAAAGGGGGAATTGTTTCCGAGGTGGTACTCGTGATTATGTTGTAATGTTGTTTTTGGGGGCGGGGGGGGGGGGGGCTGTTACAGCTGGGCTTCGCTGGATATGAAAAAGTCAAAAACCTGCTGAACAATAATAGTTCCTAAAACAACTTTACTACGGAACCCTACATTGCGCGTGGCCTGACAGGCACTTTGCCGGTTTTTTATTATATCCTACATTTTATAATTCACACGGCCGCACGTCAGTAGAAACATCAAATTCATCCCGGACGAGCCCCTAAAATTGTGGGATGGTGATTTGCGAAGAAAAACTCCAGATCGATAAATTTTTTGTTTTATTCCTCTCCAACACGTTTGTAGAACCGAATGCAATCCACCATCTTTTTTAAATATGTTCCATCTCCCTCTCACTCCTTCACTCTCTCGCTCACTCATCCTACGTTCCATTAATACATAAACAACACTGAAACTGTTTATCCGCAATCCATAACTGAGCTCATCCAACAAAAACGCCAAGGAAGAAAACAATGGCAGCAAACTCGATACCCACAAGACAAAAAAGTTTTCAATTGGCTTGCTTCTAAGGTGAAATCTATCCTGGCAGAAATTGATAACAACGGGATGGAAACCTATTTAACTAATCTGGATGCTACGGCCATATCTGACTACTCACTGTGGAGAGCTACAAAAAACCTTAAAAGACCAGTCACCTTCCGCTCGCCACTCAGAAAACCCGACGGTACCTGGGCCATAAGTGATGCTCATAAAGCTTAACTGTTTGCAGATCACTTGAGTAATGTCTTCACCCCCAACGCCAATACTGGCTCAGATAAAGTAGCTGAAGTTGATGAACAATTATCCAGAACATACCAATTAGAGCCACCTATAGAAAAGTTCACAACAAAAGAAGTAGAATACATAATAAAGAAACTGAATAACAAAAAGGCGCCTGGTTACGATCTCATAACTGCCTAAGTATTGAAAGAACTACCAAAAAATGGAATATTATTCCTAACTCAGCTTTTTAATGCATTCGTATCAAGGGGGTTTGTTCCGCCACAATGGAAAGTTGCTCAGATTTTACTGGTTCCAAAACCTGGTAAGAGCCCTGATGAGGTAACCTCATACAGACCTATCAGTTGCTACCATTAGCAAATAAAGTGATGGAATCAATTTTCCTTAAAAGGTTTATGCCTGCTGTATCAGAAGCCAAGCTCATTCCAGACCACCAGTTTGGGTTTAGAGCAGCCGAAAAGATTAATGTTGGTTTTGAACAAAAAAAGTATTGCTCAGCTGCTTTTCTAGACATCTCTCAAGCATTCGATCGAGTTTGGCACGATGGACTTCTATTTAAAATCCAGAAGTCCCTCCCAGATAACTGCTTTCTATTTATAAAGTCATACCTGACAGAGCGTCATTTCTACGTGAAACAAGGAGAAGCCATTTCTGAACGGTTCAAGATCCAAGCAGGCGTCCCCCAAGGAAGCGTAAAAGGGCCATTACTTTATCTCATTTACACATAAGATCTACCAGTAACTCCAGATCCTAATGTCCTGGTTGGAACTTTTGCTGACGACACCGCTATTCTAGACGAAGATCCGAAAGTTGCCTCCTCACTCCTTCAAAAAAGTCTAGATGACATAAGTGTTTGGCTCAGAGACTGGCGAATAAAAGCCAATGAGAACAAATCAGTCTTAGTCACATTTACTCTAAGAAGAGAGATCTGAAAAGCATATCTACACTAAATGAATTGCACTGAACCTTCAACTAAGAAAGATGTACTGGCTAATAGGGTGAAAATCAAAGCTTTCTTTGGAAAACAAATTACTGCTATACAAAATGTATCTTAACAACCTCTTTAGAGGTTCTTCCACATTTGGTGGATAGATTCCTGATCTTCTAAAACCAGAAATCAAATTGGTGGGAGTGTCTGTTAATTTATTGAGAGCCTTCTTCAATAGACTTGGAAACAGTTCTTTTGGCGTTGAAGGGAGTTTTCTACCTTGCTGGCTTTCTTTCCACGCCATCAACTCTTCTCGTCATTTAATTTTTAAAGGCCGAAAATATGCTACATCTAACGGCTGTAAGATGTGAATAGCATTGGGAAGCAAGCAGATAAAGCTAATGTT
The DNA here is from genome assembly GCA_947532105.1 of Athrips mouffetella. Lineage (NCBI taxonomy): Eukaryota > Metazoa > Arthropoda > Insecta > Lepidoptera > Gelechiidae > Athrips > Athrips mouffetella. The sequence goes on along the minus strand of OX383972.1, from coordinate 6,747,714 downwards.
ATGTTTCTCGCATTCTAACAAAACATTTTTGCTGATGTGCGACGATAAGTTGTCTCCAATGACAACTTTTCGACCTTCTTGTTTTTTTAGTATTGGCAACAAATGGCGGATAAACCAGTCCTCAAAGGTTACAGAATCCATCCAGCCGCTCTTGGTTCGATTATAACGAGCACCATCGGGCCCATTTTCTGTCCACGTAGTCCATAAATGCTCTGACTTATTATATAAAGCTCAATTACCACTGACTCACTCACTCACTCACTCACTCATTGACACAATTGTTCTCCATGAAAGAGGTGAAACCGGTGAAAGAGATGTATGGAAAAGTTGTACGACCAGGTCTGATGAGTACCAGAAAAATCTTAAACCTTGGAAAAGTCTTCAGCATCAGGGTAGGGGTCAACGGCCAGCAAAAATTGAAAGGGATAGGTGGGTCGACCTCGAACAAAAGTCGACCCACACCCGACTAAATAGTTTCAATAACTATGTATCGGTGCAATAACCAAAATACGGTATTCGGTTCTGCAATAACTATTTATTGGGAGAAACTATTTATCGAAAAAAAATTGCGTATTACGCCTACCCAAGGAGGTTTTAACCCACGCTACGCTAAAGCGAAGCGTAGTAAAACCTCCTTGCGCCTACCTAACCTAAGTTTAGAAACAACGAAATTGGAAAAAAAACTAAACTGTAGATTATAAAAAAAAGTTTATGCAAACGAAGAAAAAAGTAAACAATTAACAATATTCACAAGTCCTATAAGAAATATTTTTTTTTATTCACAATACCAATAATATCGAATAAAATAACGAAACACCCTGTTCACCGCGATTACGCAATAATACCAATAACGCACAGTAACGAAGTCGCTTCTTGAATCGCCATACCATAAAATACATAGTTATTGAAATAAATAGTTTCAAAACCCGTTATCGGGTACTAATAACTAGTTACGTTTCGGTATTAGAAAATCGCGTACCGACCCACCCCTATGTGAAACCCTTTCTTAGTGCTTTCCTAGGCCTCATAAGGAACCTACATGCCAAATTTGGAATCTTTAGTTCCAGCGGTTTGGGCTGTACGTTGATATGTCAGTCAGGCACCTTCTTCTTTTATGTATATAGATTAGTTAAATAGCCTCTTAGTACTTTTATTGCCTTTTTTTTGCAATAGTAGACCCAATCCCAGATAAGGCGTTTGCTGAATTCATGGTTTACCAAGCTGTTAAAGTTTTCAAGCCGCCAAATGAACACTGACTTGGCTTAACGACTACACATACTAACAGTGACCAATAAAAATTACTTAACATGCCTTACGTAGTTTGGGAAATGCTCTAGTTGTAAAACCAAAAGCGGTGTTGGTAGCTTTGCGGTTGATTTTGGGGATCGCGTAGGATCCGCAGATAATACTTGACGAGCGCTTTGTATTTTTCACATCACATCGGAAAATGACCAATGATAAATTACTAAGACCTATCTTGTCTTAATTTGGTAGAAAAAAAAATTTGGTGGTAATCTTTGAACCCCGTTATCTCAGCCCCGATATTATTTAGCTATATGGTGCCCATACTAAGAATTGTTCCCTGTTACCTAATCTTTCAAAATTAAGAAGTTTCATAAGTGGCCGCTAAAGTTCTAAAACGACGCAAACTTTAATCAATGCCCTTTATAGAAAAATCTGATGACGCTACGCGCTGACCGCCAACCCTAACCGGGGCTCCGAAGCATGTGCAGCCAGCGCGTCCTGCGTTTGGGTACCCACCTACTACGCCACCGTCTGTTCTCTACCACAGTGTCACCAAAAGCAATAACGCTGATAAAATAAGCTTCTAAACTTTTGTTTAGTAATCAAGTACATTATTATGAGTAAGTACCTTCCAATTTATGAACTCTAATTTAACAATGGCCCAACTATAACAATAATATAAAAAAAATATAAAAGCAATAAACATTCTTTTCTTAACTTTTATATGTAAGTTAATTAAGATATTTAAATGCTATTTTAGAAATACCAGAGACTTAAAAACTGCACTGGCAAGATTACTAACATTTTTTCACTTAGATATGGGCCGATTAAATTACATTTCTGAAAACATAATAGCATAAAGATATTAACATTACATATGAGATGTCTTAATATTTTTCTACTCTAATTCTATATATAAAGTTTTTTTTAAAGAAATGTAAATACCTACATTAAACATAAAGCCGGATTCATGGGTTTCTGAATTTTTAGAAAATTACTTAAAAGTATGTCGTTAACAACATATCAAAAAACAAGATACTCTAATAATTTTATAACTTGATATTCTTCAGCGACTGGTCTATAAGGCACGCAGGGCAGGATGTATACTCTGCTGGTAATAACCGCACTCGCATGAAATGTTCGTCTCTATAGTGAACCCCCCACCTATGTCGGTTTTCCTTGCACCGGCCGATCAACATACTCCATTAATTGCCATGGACAACACTATTTACATATCTATGTAAAATAACTTCTGGGTGATTTTTATAAACTTGGCATGGTTATTCAATGAAAGCTGGTTAGGATTGGACTTGGCAAGTGTCCAAATGTTTATTTCGTTTTCACGCATTTGTTATTTATTCTCGTACATGTTTTTTCTAGAGACCGACTATGTCTTCAGTGGTTGAGGATTACGGGGGGTTATATGTGCTAGCACGATCTCGTTTTGGGATTATAAGGGTTCTGCCTATTTGAGAAGCATGACTGGTGTAATGTCAAATTAGTTTAATCGGTTCGTTGATCCTTTATCCCATCAAAAATCAATCGTTCAATATGTAATACGGAAGAAAATTAAGTAGCTGTAACACTGGTGTCGTTATTTTATATTTCTGAAAGATAGTATGTAATTTAAACATCCTTATTTTTTATCACCCCGGTTATTTGAAGAGGTGGCTGTGTTAACGAAACTGAACAACTTTACCCAAGGAACATAGGTCAAAATTAGAAAAAAAAAATCCGACTTCCCGTACAAACTGCATCAGCTGACAGCCCATTTTGTATAGGAGGTCGATTTTTTTTGTATTTCAACCCACATTCTCTGGGAAAGGTTTTTCAGTTTCATGGTCACAACCAACTCTAAAAATAACCGAGGTGATATAATTTCGATGTATAATAACAATATTAACAGTAGTAACGCGTCATGTAGTTATTTGGTTGAATAGAAGGAATTATCAGTATAATTTTTAGCATTTATCCTAACCCTTCCAATATTTTTCGAATAAGTTAAAGTAAATAAGCTTTCTATAAGAAAATAATATTTCTATCTCATAAATAACAAAAAACCGGCAAAATGAAATAAAACATTATTTGGTAAACATTGTTTGAGAGTATCGCGGTCACTAACACTATTTGCCCCGTGTGGTGCCGGCAAAGAATAGTACCAACCCACACATACTCGTGGGTGTCGTAAGAGGGGTTATAAACTAGAGAATGGGCAGCAGCATCCTCTATTGTATCTTACATCTTACTTACTGCGGTCACCTACAACCGCGGTCCATGGTGCCAGCCGTAAAGCTAACAAGCGAGGTGACTATGGCAGGGCTTCCCAAGCTTTTCCAGCAAAAGCTAGAACTCTGGAGGGAGCTCCCGTCCTGTAGTGGACGTTTCATGGGATGTTATGATGAACACTATTTGAAAACAGTATGACGGGTTCAATAATATCGTGGTAAGAACCCATTATACTATTTTCATAATAGTACATAACACAAATATTCCCTCAGAGCGTGAGTATACTTTCACATTGACAGTTTTTAACCTGTACAAAATAGATCACCACACTTCCTCTATAAATAATAAAATCGAAATATTCTAAAATCACCGGCAGCATTTGAACCTTTGTCTTGTCTATAAATTCCGTAGAGGCCTTAGCTAGATGTCAACAGAAAGATGTTGGCAGAACATTCTGCCTGCTTTGGGACTGGGAGAAGTTGAACAGGAGGGAGTGAAAGTGGATGCAGTTGCTACTAAGCCGACGCAAATGGCACAAGGACCACATAACCCAAACGCAACGAGGTTCAGAGTCCTTGTTAAAGGGTGAACCAAAATTATCGGCGCGATATTATCGAACTGTCACTTCGGAGTACGACTGCAGGTGGTGTTTGTGTATGTCATTTTATGCGTCTAAAAGATACCAACTTTGATCAAATCTATATAAGAAGATAATTTTCTCTTTTCCTTTTTCAACCCTGGTCCACCTCTGTTATCAGCTTAATATTTTGTTCAAGCGTTTTCTATTTGAGTTTTGCCTTTTTGAATACACCAATCAAGATTTGAATTTTAAATTTTGTTTTGGCGATATCCAAGTTTTATCTTTATGGTTAATTGAATGTTAAGACAGGAGCCGAAAGCAAAATTACCTGGAAGTTTATCTCCATTCTATAGAGTCTTTCGACCGACTTATTATTTACTATGCTTTTTATAAACTGAAAGGTCGATTTCAATTCTTCGATCAATATTCTACTTTATTGTTAGTGACCGAAGGTTTATAACTGTTTTGAAGTAGTCTTCCCTGGTTGATTGTGAGACATAAATTCATCATGTCGTGTGGGTTGAAAGATACCTACCGACCTCACCATCCCTGGTGTCAGATTTTTGAGCCACCCAGGACTTCAAAGTATTCATTATTGCATACAATTATAAGCTGATAACATGGCATAAACTAATGGCTAACAACTGCTTAATATTAGCAGGAACCAAAGGCTTAACATGTCATGCCGAAGCAATCAGGTCATTCATCCTGATGAATGACTGAAGACTGATGCGAACAGGGTGAATATTTTTCGAAGTTCTAAACTATTGCTTGACAGTGTCCTTTGAGGGATTCGACCATAGAACTTCTGGAAAATGCTCTAACCGAGACCACTAACGGGGCTGTTATAAATACTGAAATCAATTTTTTTAAGGGAAACTCATTACTTTATCAGAATCCAGTAAAAACTTTTATCTACTCTCATATCGTTAATCCTCAATAATGCGTTCAAAAATTGTAGGTTAACATCTTCATAATGTCAATCTGTGCTTAGAAATACTCTCAGCAGCATTTTTTTATCTGTAGGAGTGTATTATGAAGTATTGAATTTACTAACAGTCATCGCGGGAGACCTATTAAACAATTTTTTAATTTTTATAGGCGCGCCATTGACAGCTTGATACGTTTGTAGTCTGTGGCTGCAAGGAGGATTCATTGCAATAATGGAAAACTCAGCAAACAAAAGTTGTATTTACATATTTTTATTAATTTTGTAATGAAATAAGTGATAAAATTGTTTACGATTTGCTTTCGAGTGTTTTTAAAGCAGCTATAGTAACTTCGCTTAGCAGTTATCACCGGAAAAAGAGAAAAACATTAAGGTTTGTTTTTGAACACATTATTTTAGGATTCACGATATGAGAGTAGATAAAGTTGTGCATGCAACTCCACATAATTAGGTATAAATCACTCGTGTCTTCTATTATGGAACTTGGCTCGCTACGCTCGCCTGCGTCCCATAAACCGACACTCGAGTTTTATACCCCTCATTATGTACCGTTGCATAAACTACTATTATTGCATACATACACATAGCCAGTTTTACTTCAAAGATTTCAGGCTTTACTACTATGAAATTTCTGTTAAATGAAATGATTTTAATGGAATGGAGTTTGAAATAATTATTATTTGACTTCAATTCCCAAGCTTTGATGTAAGTAAATACAATACGGTTTTTCAATCAGCCAAAATATATACTACAGTCAAGAGAACGTCAAGCTTGACACATTGGAATATGTTCCGTCCTTATTTCAATAGACGTACGGGCTAGAGTCGTGCTGAGAGTGTCAAACTTGACCTGTCGTTGACTGTACAACCATTTACAATATTTTCTCATTAAAGTTTAGTGAACAAGAATAGTTGATAGAGTTTGGTTTAGAAGCCCTAATAATCAAAGAGATTTGAACAGCGAGGTTAAAATCTCTTTGCTAATAATTATCTATCTATCTATCTATCTCTATGGCTCAACGAACCGAGTTGTTCTTGGCCTCCGATATTTTATTTTATTTTAAATTAAAGGTCACACTTCCCTGTTCTGTGCCAATTCCGTCCAGTCGGGTACACGTCGAAGAACCGATGGCCGATGGGGCGTAAGAGTTCTAGAGTGGCGACCATGTACCGGAAGACGAAGCGTTGGCAGGCCCCCCGCAAGGTGGACCAACGATCTGGTGGCTGGATGCGAGCAGCGCAGGACCGCGAGTCATAGAGATTTAGGGGAGGCCTAAGTCCAGCAGTGGACGTCTTTCGGCTGATATGATGATGATGGGTACATGTTTAAATCCTTGGGGACTTCATCCTTCCATCGGTATCTTGGCCTGCCAACTGGGCAGCGTCCCGACAGCTGAACTACGCCCTCTTTGCGGCTCGATCTCCTGCCATGCTCTCAACGTGGCCAAGCCAGTGCAGGGGAGTCGTGAAGATTTAATTTCACCAATGATGTTTGACTCGGAACGCAACTCTTCTATCTTTGTTTTGAACGCAACTCTTCTACCTGTTTAACTTTCTTCCCCAACTCCTATCTTAATTTTTTGTTGGTCCCAAAATCTTTCGAATGATTTTCTGTTCGGCATCTAAGAATATTGATGGCATAAAAACTGTTTTCGTTATAAAATGACGAAAGATCTAAAAAAACCGCCCAAGTGCGAGTCGGACTCGCGCACCGAGTGTTCCGTACCACTAAGGTAAATAAACCGTCTTAGTTAAGGACGCAGTCACGCAGAAGTGTATTAAATTCGCGCGAGTCCTACACACACTTGACAAAATTGATATGTTTGTTTATGTGTGACTACTACACATAAACAAACATACCAATTTTCAAGCTTGTAAATATTCCCGTTTTTACGATAGAGCTAAAACAAAAATCGAGCAAAAATCGCCCAAAATGACACGTTATAAGTAGGGAAGCCCCCCTAAATTTTATTATTTTTTAAATTGTTATTATAGCGGCAACAGCGAAAATTTCAACTTTTATACAGCCCGCTGACAGACAGACAGACATTAGAGGGATATTAATAGGGTCCCGTTTTTTCACCCTTTGGGTTTGGAACCGAAAAAAAAGCTATGTACCTATTACTGTAAAATTCCATTACATTATGACATTATACAACGTGTTAATGGAATAAGCGAAACCCTCATACACCCCAACTGATTTTTATTAAAATAAATGTATTCCCGTAAAAAAAAGTCTTAAAAAAAGATTTTTGTATCTAGATATTGTTATTTTAAAATTTCATCATTGTTCTAGTTGCATCGTTGTCACAGAATTAATAATTGTCGTTGTTCTAGTCCACGCGGGCCACGCCCACGTCCCGCGCCGCTAGCGCGCGTATCCACAGAAATATTTACAATAGAAGCGGCAAAAACTTAAATATTAAAAATTAAAAAAAATTACCCCTATCAAAAACCCATGAAATTGATTCTACTCTCGATTCTGAACAAACTATTTTCTCAGTTTCGCTTATTCCGTTAACACGTTGTATAAATTTTAAATCTTATACTTTTATCCTTCGCTGAATAAACCTACTTCATTTTATTCCATCCTTTCGCGATTTATTTTATTCAATAGAATACGGAGATATAACGCCGATTTTTCGGTCTAGTAGTTTTCCTTCAATGATAGAATCAATGCTTTTGAACTAAATTCTAACTTTGGTCAGGGTAAGTTTGGAAGTGAAAGAATGTTGATTGCCCTAGCCTTCTTCCTAACCTAAGGGAGTTGACGAGGGCCCTGGTTTTACACAGAGCGATTGAAATCTAATCATAAATCCTACACCAAAGTTCACTAAACACGCTGGCGTTTTGTCACCAAAAAAACAATCACAAATTCACGTATTTTTTTTTAAATGTAGATGTTTCTGAATATTCGAATTTTTAGGTGTGTGTGTGTATTCTGGCTACAAATGCGGCGGCCTCGGCGGAGAGCCGGCAGTTGGCAATCCTACCTCATCGCATACCAAAAAGAGACTTATCTAGGCTGGCGCAGAATAAAAGGTAAGTAAAATAAAGGGTTGTCTTTGAGCAACCTGCCACGTTTTGCACAGTCAAAAAAAAACTGTAATTTTTTTATCCAACACGAGCATTGTTTGCTCAACGGAGTAGTTCCAAGTATATTGTATTCTAGACTAAGTTGTCACCAAAATATTTTTTATACCATTTTTTATATCAAGAAAGAACATTTAATATGTTCAAAAATAATCAGGGTTGCCTTGCATAAACCCGGTAGTTTAGGCAGATGTAATTTAATTTTTAGGTTATGTCAACTCACTAGGTACCGGGGTTGGGCGTGGCAATAATGTTGGTTTTGGTATTTCTTATTTAGTACTTTTGCATACACTATGTACTCAATTTGTATACCTTTTGGTTAAAAAAAAAAGTTTTTTGTCGACTATACAAAACGTGTCAGGTTGCAACCCTGATTTTTAAACTCACGTTTTCATGGTGCACCAGCCTAGATAGGTCGCTTTTCAGGTAGGTGATGAGGTCGGGTTGCGAACTGCCAGCTCTCAGTCTATAACTGTATACTAGTATTGAGAAACGTTATTTCGTGGAAGCTGCTCTCTGTCGTTGTTGGTTAGGGGCACCTAGAGGATTTGATGAGGGAAATGTGGTTTAAACAGTGACTGTTATCTGACCTCCTCAAACCAAAGTTCAAACCTTGATTTAAGGTTTAAATGCGGGATAAATAAGAACAATTCAAAATAGAAGGCAAAATTTTGAAGCATTGCATGTGAATCGGTTTGTGTTGTCAATTAATGTTGCTTGGTCTTTTTTTTTTTTCCTTTTTTGAATTTTGTCGGTACCGATTTAGAAGAACCTATTAAAATTGTCGAGTTACCTTCTGTCCACAGAGCAGACAATGTTATCGCAAGTCGCCTTGATACGACCGTAAGTTTTACGTGGATATGTCTAAGTATATAGGTACAGTCAAGAGCACGTCAAGCTCCCATCGACGTCCACTCAACCCCTCTACCCTCACCCCCTCACCTCACCCTCTGACTCAACCAAAAAAACGTAAGCATAGACGTATCTACATCAAAATTGCTTAAGGGCGCGTCTCACCGCTTGCTGCTAAAGTTCCCGATAAAAAGCTGATAGATAAAATATCTGCCAGATGAATATGTCTGACTTTTGCCTGTGAGTCAGCCATCTGTCAGTTAGAGCAATCAGACACTTGTGAAACAAAACATTTTCAATATCTGACAGAATAAACTAGCAGCCCATACCATATCTATGGAACTTAGCCTTTAGACGCAAAACACCAACTCGAGGTTTTGTGGTGTTTTACGGATTTAAGATAAATGGTACAGCAGCACTGCACTAACTTTCTCGCGATGGGCAAGCAAAAAGTTTCAACTGCAAACTTAAATTTGTAATGCTATACATGTAGTATAGAAATACAAACATAAATTTTGGTTTTTCAAAAAAAATATCATAAAGGAAAAATTCTAAAAATCTTAAATTTTGGTTACATATCACACAATATTTTTTTTAGTAGGCAAAATACCATAACTTTTATTTATATACTTACAGGTTTGTACGGAACCCTCGGTGCGCGAGTCCGACTCGCACTTGCCTGTTTTTTTTTCCTAAACCTTGCACAAAAAACCTTCGAAAATTTTCACTCATTTTCAGCAAAATCATTTCCCATTGAGATTAAAAATGGAATAGCAGATTCTTTAATTTAAGCTACCTCTTCGGCTCCTGATTTCTCAAGGGATTTTCCTGTTTTCGGGGTTGAAGCATTTTCCTGGAATCGATACCTTTTAATTGGATCAGTTTTATTGCCGTTGTTAAAAAAAATACTAGAAAGTTGAAGATCGTTAAGAGGAAAACAATGTATATAGGAAATTTCACATAGTAAATGATTTTCTATCTTCGCTACATATAATAGTATAATAAAAAGTATAAAACAAAGTCGCCCGCTGTCTGTTTGTCTGTCTGTCCCTATGTATGCTTAGATTTTTAAAACTACGCAACGGATTTTGATGTGTTTTTTTTAAATAGATAGAGTGATTCAACAGAAAGGTTTTTATGTATAATACATGCATAATACAGTAGAGAAACACTGATAATTTTAGAGGTTTCTAATGTGATGTCGAAAACAAACACATTTTTTTGCGCTTTGCAAACGCTGGCTGAACCCTACGAGATAGATCAAAATAATGTACTACAGTATTGTACCTTCAAAAGATCTACAAACAAATCTGTAATGGTATATGTGCGCTTTGAAACATCCTTTATAATGCGCACAGCTAAGGAGTGGAATTCTCTGCCTGCGTCTGTGTTCCCGAGCTCTTATAACCCGAATCTATTTAAGTCGCGAGTGAATAGGCTTCTTCTGGGCAAGCTCGTTCCATCGTCGACCTCATCTCTGTCCTCAAGGCTAGATCGAGGTCAAGAGTAAGCCCATACATAGTAAAAAAAAAAAAAAATCTCTTAGGGATAACCCACAATAACAATTTTATATCCTTTGAGAAATACTGGCTTATTTACGAAGCGATTTCAGCATGAGTCCTTATCCAATTAAGTACCTTAAATACATTGTGCATTTAATATAGATCAATATGGCCCTTCACAGCTTGTAATTTAAATGAATACTTTCGAAGATATTAGATTATAGATATTAGATAGATTTAAAATGCAGGGACATAGCGGTTGCGACGGTACTGGTCGATTTTTTTCCGGTGAAGATATCTTTTGATTAATCGCAGGGTCAAACTTTCAATGTTGCAGGCTTTGATTTGAGCGTTGAGCGTTTTTCACATGACCAATTTTATTATATGTAGCTCTTTCAAGAGTAACCTATAAAGAAAACATGTTTGTATTGTCTAATCTAATGACAAAAGAGCAGTAAACGTTGTATATAATGACATTCAGTAGTATAGGTATTTAGGATCAGAATTGCACCCATGCGAAGCTGGGGCGCGTCGCTAGTCTGTCATATAAAAAATAATTGCCACATTTGGCTGATTCGTTCTTGTTGTGTTTGTAATTATCAGAATAATATTTATAAGGACTAAAAAATTTTCAAAGATTCCCGAAAAATTTACAACATTAGGAAAACTTTGTGCTTTTTTGTATGAACTCGAACTTATAGCTATCCGTACAAGACTGCCATACTGCAAATGAATGAATGATATCAAATCGTAGCTTCTCCAAAATATCAAATGTTTGACAACCCACTACCTACCTACTCTTTGAATTTGCAGTCAAGAAGAGATTTAATATATGCTCACAAATCATAGGGTCCGCGCACGTCGAGGCAGAGCAGAGCAGTTTCGGATACCATTTTCAAAATTAACTTTACTCCCATTGAAATAAAATACTAAGTTGCCTGACAGGCATAAAAACTGCTCGCGGGTGCTCGCGCATGCTCGAGCGTGGCGCTCGGTCTGCGCGGACCCATACACATCCATAGTACAGCTGCTGCAGGTTTGATGACAGCTAATTTTTACGTGTCAATTTGAAATAGCGTCCCATGCGTCCCATTTAATAGGTTCAAATGCAAATTGATAAACAACGATCCAGGGTGTCTACTCTCAAAGTCCGATATATCGAAACGATACAACTCGAAACATGCAAATGCAAAACTTCGTCCCTTGACAATAGAGTAGAATATTGATTGGATGCAGTTTGAAAATTCATCCAACCAATATTCTACTCTATTGTCAAGGGACGACGTTTTGCATTTGCATGTTTCGAGTAGTATCGTTTCGATATTTCGGACTTTGAGAGTAGACACCCTGTTTTACATTTCTATCGAAATATGAGTATATTTTAAGTAGGGTTGGAAAGGTCACATAATCTACTGATCCCATCCTAGTTATCCCAACAAAATGAGAGAAATGAGAAACCTCTTCGGTAGTTAAGAAAATCGTCCGACCAGTGAGGCCAGGGCCAAGAGCTAAGTGGCTTTCTAGTATCGCAAAATCCAGTAGAATAGAATAAAAATGTATGGGACCCCAGCCTTATGCCTGGGGTGACGCCAGACAGAAGAATGTTTAAGTAATAAAAATATTTAATTTCAATGCGAAGCCACTAAAAAGTTAAAAGAATTATTAGGATTTAAATATCTACCTACGAATATTTGATTACCTATTTCAATAATTCAGAAGCAAACTTCTTAAGAATTCTTACTAAAGTACACTACTTAAATTACCGACGTCAAAAACTCAGTAAACGATATCTTTCAAATGTTATTTTATGAGCATTACGCACCGAGGGTTTCGTACCACTAAGGTACTCGTAAAGATACTCTCTTAGTTGTCTCGCAGAAGTGTACTAAATGAGCGCGAGTCCGACACGCATTTGACCAGTTTATTATTTGTTGTGACCTTATAACTTATGTACAGTCAAGAGCAGGTAAAGCTTGACACTTGCAGCACGACTCTAGCCCCAATGGTGATTGAAATAAGAACGGTACAAATTCCAATGTGTCAAGCTTAGTGTGCTTTCGACTGTACCATAAATATACCAATGTTCATGCTTGTAAGTGTTCCCGTTTTTACGATAGAACTAAAACACAATAGAACAAAAATCTGATAAAAAATCTGATCTAGAGTATAGTGTATTATCTGTGGTCGCACAAGGTTTATTCCAAGGAGGTTTTAGTAGCAGCTCTTGCTGCTAAGCAGGGAGCCATAAGCGTAGCACTTTCTTGCGAGGGACCTCCATACTAACTTGTATGGATTTTTTTCAAATCCTAAAAATGTAAAATTTTTTCTTTCTCTCAGAGAAATATGTGACATGGGACTAATAAATGCTACTACCACAGTTTTTCTGGTGAAAACACTTACCATTCAGGAAAAAAACGGTGTTAAAAATCACGCATAAAATGGCTATTACGGCATTTACTTATATATAAGTACTAGCCCATCGGCACGTTACAATGTCCCCAATTCGTTGGTCCGAAATCTGACGTTTAGGACCAACAAATGTCAGTCGTTGTCAGTCATATTGTCAACATTGGATGCAAATAAACTTACCAACAAAGTGTTGTTCTTCGTTGAAGAAACAATATACTCTTATTATTATTATTGTTGTTTCTTATTATTGTTTTTGACTATAATCCAATTAATGAAACTGAAAAACCAGGCCTAAATCACATATAAACAGTAAAAAGTTTGTTTTGTTTTTTCCCGCCATATTATTTCCGTTCCGTGTATTTAGTACCGACCGAAGTACTACACAACGTAGTTCACGCGATTTTTCACAGATGGCGCTATTTTTACTTGTATGGGGAAATTTTGAACCGCTTGTTCCCAAGACCCTATCTTGACTATATAAATCTATGTATTACGGATTATTTACGCTTCCGTTCTTAGTATTAATGATCAATTCACAAGTAAAAAACTATATATTTCCACTTTCACAAACAAAGTTTATACTAAAACATTAGATTTTTAAAGATATAATTAATTGTGTTATAAAAAGCAAAGTTTATTTGTTTTCATGTTTAATAATAAAGCTTAATAAACTACAATAATTGGTTTTAAACAGATCAACAAAGAACTTTATTTTCAAATTTATCAATACATGTCAAATTACAATTGTCGAAGTCAAAACTAACGCTAAACAAGAATAGCTTATTGTCCCTACGTCCCGCCCCGATTCTGCCCTGGTCCAAACGTGCCCATTATGCTTGCAGCGTTCCCTCGTTGAATGGCAACTGCCAGCCGTTGGACCAGGATTTTTTTTAAAGATATCTTGATTTTCGTAAAACTTAACTGAGTTTTTTGACCGACTAGCATGGGCGACAGTGCGACGCTTTACACGTCACTAGCTAATACAGAATATGTATATAGCGGACTCTATAGTTTTTTACTCTGAGGTTTATTCGGTGACCAAAACTGACAGCAATACCTTCTTACTAACCACTAATTTATCGTGCCACGTAATAGTACTGAGCGCTTCATTGGTCAAAGATATGAGACAAACCTTCTATAAAAAAAGTTCAATAAAAAACCGGTACTTTTAATTTTTTCATACATTTTTTGTAATTTTTGTATGGAAAAATTAAAAGTACAATTTTTTTTTTTGGATTTTTATATAGAAGGTTTGTCTCATATAGTGTTATACCCCAGCTAAGTTTCATCGACTGAGGAATTAATGCGGGGGTCTTCATACAACGATCCGCTTCGTTGCCTAGACTAATAATTGTACTTTATTCCCGATTACGAATTACGATAGTTAAGCAACGTTGGCCGTGGGCAGGTGGGTGATAGTAAGCGGCACACGTTTCCGAGCTTTTGAAAGCAGGTTAGGTCGTTGGTTTCAAAGCCATTAACACTGCAATGTTGACTTTCTGACTACTTAAGCCGCTAAGCTAAAGCCCAGGCACGATTTAGTTATTATCTCTTCATGATCTTATTGGGACAATCTTTCTCTCAAAGTAAGTAAAATATCCCTATAAAAACCAACTATTTCGTATGAAGTGGAAAAATCTTACACAATATTCTTTGCTAAGAATTTGCATTGAATCCCGTAACTTTTATCTCCAACTTCCGTGCCGTAAGTTATTCTAGTTGACTTTAACTTATCTAAAGAGTCTTACGTCTCGAAGTCAACACATTAGAGGGGTTATAAATATTTTAGTTTTTATCACCCATGCTCGAAAAATATGTCATATTTAACTCGAAATGCGGGAGATAAAAGTAATTTACCTCTTTAGGGAGGTAAGTTTTGAACATCGAACGTAGTCGTTCGATGGAGGGGCGCTCTTATTGACTACCATTAATCACGATGGCTAATCAGAGCGCCAACCTCAAGTATTTCATCTTGAAGTGAAGACATTATGGAGGAGTAACCTATAATAAATGTAGTTCTCACATCACTCTTGGTTGTAAAGTATACACCCTTATTTTTTTATTGCTTCGGATATTTTAAGATGTGGTTCTGTCCATGAAACTAAAGAACATTGGTCGAAATAACAAACCTTAAAACCATACAAACTGCATCAGCTGACAGCATATTTTGTATAGATGGTCAAAAAGTTTTTTTCGGCTTTTGACCTAAGTTCCTTAGGGAAAGTTGTTCAGTTTCATATACAGAAACGCCTTTTAAAATATTCGGGGTGATAAAAAAATTACACTGTATTGTATTTAAATACCTAGTTTCATTGCTATAATTAACCTAACTGGTCCCTGACTGGATTTGTAAATTTCTTACATTTCGCGTATGGAAAGATCTTCATTACGTGGGTGCTTCAAACGCATGGACGTAAAGGCCCTGTTTGATACAATCTGTTAGGTAAAGTAGGCATTATTTCCCGGAGAAAAGAAGCGAAGCCACCAGAATTTGATTACAAACAGATTATTCGTCTCATCATATTTCGCGCACCATCCACTCGTTTTATGAAAGGGAAAATTAAATTTGCTCACGCGTGAATGTGCACACATGTACGAGTAAGCTTGTAAATGGGAGAGGATTTGGAATTCATATGAACAAATAATAAAACAAATAAACTTTAACTTCGTATTAGTTTGAAAACCCAACAGACTTTGTTAATTAAATTATCAGTGGGGCAACAATACACTCATACACATAAAAAAACGGTCAAGTGCGAGACGGACTCGCGCGCCGAGGGTTCCGATATATACATACTTAGTATTTTTGGAAGCGATAAAGTCCATTTTTAGGACCGCATAACTAAATTTGTTTGTAAAGGATTTTTGCAGATTACTAAAAAACTGTGCAACTTATAAACTTCACAAACTTCGGAGGTAACCGTGGGAGTTAAGGTATGGTATTGTATTTTTTTTGAGAGAGAGAGTCGTTTCTTCCTTTGCGTTACGCGGAACGAAATTACTCCTTCCTCGGGAGAAATAAAGAATGCTTAGATCACACGTTTTCTCCCATCGGCTTTGCCTCGGGCCGCAATGTACGTGTCTTCTCGCCTCTAATGCACCAGTGAAGCCGATCGGCATCGCTAAGTGCGACCGGGGTGGAGCTCGAGATTATGTTATTGCGTAGAAACTGCGGCTTATTTTGGTTTGGTATGTATAGTAACTTACAACCTATTCCAAGTATTGATATAACATTTCTAATGACGTATAAACCATAGACAAAAGTTGGCGGGAATCGGAGGTATAACCCGACCAAGTTCAGAAGCCCGAGTCACGTGGTATTACCCTACCAATTTAAATAGGCCAATGGCGGCCATATTAACGACCGTGAAAATTCAATAGATTAATGCATAGATTATAAGGAATTTTTTATATGGTGGAGTCTCAGAGGCTAGGTACGTAGTATAAAATGCAATGTTTTTACAGTTCAGTGCGGGGCAAGCCACTTGGAATCACACTTGTTCATCGTGTCCTGGAATAAATATACGAGTATATTCATACGATGTTTAAATTTTACTTAAAGAAAAATGTTTCTCCTATGCGGCTTCCTTAAATTCAACAGTGCTAAAATCAGGAACCTGGGATTTTAACACTTGAAAACTGTGAAATTTACCCAAATGGCCCTTAAGGACGGCAGGGATCAGCCCTAAACGTGAAGTAAAGCGCCCAACTTTCATTATTGTGTCTTGTATTTAAGACATTACATTTTATAGAGGGCATTCCGGAGGAAACAAAGTACTTTATTCGTCTGCTTGTGTCTAGTTGTTTTCTTTGACTTTTCCAACTTTTTTCCTTTGCCTTTGTAACAGCTGCCAGCTAGATGCCTGGTAAAGGCTATTAAAAAAGAAACCCTAACCTATTTCTAGATCATGGGCACGGCCACCCAGGTTGTGACAGTCTGAGGGTCTGCTTCTAAAATAATAACTGTAGTAACATCAATTCTAAGACATACTGGGCATGGCTCGCAGCACCACATTGTAATGTCTCCTAACCCCTAGAGCTATCCTAATAAGATGTAGGTGTGTATATGTAGTTTAAAAGTTTATGAAACTGTAAGGAATAATTGAATGTGGTAATGTCTAAATTTCTAACTATCCTAGCTGAACCAAAAGGGAAATCTAAGGAAAGTCCTAATGTTACCTAACAGTTGTCCTGTAGTTCTTGAAGCCTATGTATTGGGATTGTCCTAGTTGCAAATTGGCCGATGAGATGTCTATACCGCTTTTTGGACCCGACGACGTGATCAACGAGTAACCCTAATTCGTTTAAGTGCGGACCATGAACAAGTTGAATTCCTATACAATTAATTTCCTAGAATAAATGCATTGATTAGTATGAGCCTATAGGTACTGTAAATAATTTGTGTGAAAGGAAGCAGGTAGATCCGAAGGCTGTAAATGGTACATGAGAACATCAAAATAGTACATCTAAACTTCTCCAAGATTGATATTTGACTTTCTTCAAGAAAATTTAGTTTATTTTTAACAATGTAAAGGCCTGAAACATATCCAGTCCTTTCAGCTCAATCTTTCATATAGATAAAGGAGTTTTATTACTTTCTATGAGCGAGATGACTTACAAACTGACTCCTGTTGTATTTGCAACCCCGATATGGATGTATTGCAATATACTGGGTTTTGTCTTTCCCAAAGTCGAATCTATATATCATCAGCTTTGTATCTTAGCTTGCGGCATAGAAAAGAATGAGTTTATTAGATGAATCAAATGCGTTTTTCATTTGCAGCATTTGAGCCAAAAAGACCTTCTTTATAACAGACTTAGTATTGAATTTTATATTGAAGTGGGTAGTAGCTTTCAGTTGTGGTTATACCTTTTAAAGTTAGTAAAATTGATTGTATAGAATCCCAGAGAAGGATAGATATGCTCAAATAATTGACTGGCATAAGTTGTTCAAAGTAGATTGGCAGATTTGAGGAGTAAATATTAAATCTTCTTACCCATCTGCGACTGGCTTACTGCAATGAAGACTGAGTCGTCTGGACTGCTGCTGGCTTGGAATTGGACGCTCAGCTCCTCTGAGTTCTGCCTAGGTGCAGCAAATGGTTTGTAGTTTTTGGTTCCTATTTCACATGGTCCATAGACCTCCTGTAAATTTGAAAAGACGATGAACTAAGCACTAGGACATTTAGTCCCCCTTCGGGTAAAACTACTCTATAAATATTGGTTTTTATTCTTACTCAACACGCGTTTTGACGTTTAGAGCTCCAAAGGTCGCTATAACACAAAAATACTTAGTAAAATAATAATTTTCTTGACAAAGATCGCCATCGGCGGGTAACTTAGGAAAGCGTCATTTAATCGTAATGTCGAATTGAACTTAATTTACTAATTGGGTGACGAAATGCCCTAGATACTTAGCTTTTGTCAGTTGTAGCGGTGAAACTCGACGTTCGGTCACCTTTTTTTTTAAAGAATTTTCTCACATTTTTTTGGAGTCCATCTTGTACTCGTGCGGTCGCAGCAAGAAAAGGGCGATGTAGCTTCCACGTTCCACTCCTTTCGAATTTAGAGATAAGACCGCCCAAACCAGCCAATCAGAGAGCTACAAACCAGCAGCTACGGCTAACGTCACCAATCCTACCTACTTCCCTCACACATTTCTATTTCCTGTTTGACAAGTAGATTTTTAACCAAGGAGGTTTTAATATGCGCCGATTCGCGGCGCTAGACGAGTATTTTCAAGCTATTATTATAAGTAATAATGCATAATCAGGCCTTTATTTTCATTACGAGTCGAACAAAATCTATGATCATTTATATTAAGATTCCTATTGTATTATTACTCATTTTAAAACTCCTAAAATAGAATTTACTCTATTATATTCTTCGTGTAATTCCGTATCGGACCATCGGCCCGTTACATCCACCCCCCAAATTTGCGCAGAGCATACGCGTCCCCGGAGCAAATTTTCCGCCATTTAAATTTCACGAAGATAATCTAACATTTATTAACCTTTAACCCATAAAGTGAACACACGTAGATCCTGTTGTAGTGTAAGTTTTAAACCAAAAGAAAAAGTCTTCAGTAAGAGTTCAAGAGTTAAACCACGAACATATTGGTTATACCCCAGAAATGTCGAGTATTACGAACAAACAATATCCACACAGGAACACTGAGGTCTCAAACTCAGCCCGTCAGAAGGACAGCTCATGAACACATCCAATCTAAGGCAGGTTGTTTTGTCTTTCAACGTTACCCCGGGATAGACACAAACCCCCCGTAATGAACAAAGTCAGCCCTGTCCCCTAATTAACTGTTATATAACCAACAGTCGAAGTCCAATACTTGACTCAATATCGCTTCCATTTCTGTTTTGGAGCATGTGCAGTGTAGGTTTTTGCATAGCTGTCAGCTTCTTGTAGAGTAGAAGTTATTTACAGGGAGTACATCAACACTCACATCAGACATCAGAGTAATTTTCGTACCCAATGTCTCTTAAAATTAACCTAGCACCTATGATCCCATAAATACTTCGTTGTAAGTGTAATGTACAGGGTCAACAGTTAATAAATTTTTCCATCGGTTGAGAATCCATTAGTTCATTGCAACCCTCCATTCTTATAACCTCTTTCATACCCATTCAATAATCAACATTTATTGTTAGTTTCCTATGACTAACATTCTCTCTCGGCAAAATCAATCGGCCCTTTCTTCCTTTCAATATTCATATAACCTTTCTCTTTTTCTTCCTTCCACGTTTACGCTGTTACTACGAACCACTGGTCTCCCCAATGGAACTTTTGAGATTAAAACAATCGATTATGCTACTAGGTGAAACCCGCTCAGGAAAACGCAACGGCACTGCGCAAAATTAGGTTAATAATTTTTTTTCCAAAACTCCTAGTTGATTCCATTGGCCTAATCACTTACAATGCCTAACTTACTAACTCCTAAGCGCAACTGATGCAATAATTCAAAGAGAAATATAACACCAATTGTAAATTTACCCCATCAACCCTTGATTTACACCATACAAATTGATTTGAAATGGAAGAAGTATTTTGCCAGGAAGGTTGGGAATGCGGCTATAAGTCCGTCCACAAATCAAAATGATTCCTAGGAAAACATCTTTCTTTCCAAAGACTTACGAGTCGGTCCCCCAAAGATCCTTTCAAATAAAACTCCTCGACAGCTTGTCGCAACGGATTACTCACGTGTAAACAAGTCGTCTAGCACAATACTTTAAAGGTGAATCATCGAACTCTCTCTCTCAAACCCTTCCTATCAAGCTCTATTTTCGCGATCAAAATTGTTTTACGACACTTCAAAAGTGATGGATCTTCTCATTTTTCACACTGGGCAACTGATTCTCCAACACAATCTAGGTGTCTACATTGTTAAATTATATAACTGACCGGAAATTTAACCGTGAATTACGAAACTTTTTACTATTCAATTGAAATTCACTGTTTACCCGAGCCATCATTACCTGCTCACCGCCGAGCTTACTCGTACCTAAACAGCAAAATTCAAATAAATTTCAATCGTTTCTACACAAACAAAGAATTTATCACAAAAATATTTAAAATACATAATAAAAATTTTACCTGCGAATAATCGTATCACTTAACCCCGAAGGAGTATCTATCTTAAGGAGGTATATCTCTATGTCGTAATTTAACTACCCAATTTAAGTAAATTTTCAGCTAAAACCTCAACCTCGAATTTAACTTAAAATACCCTAAAGTAAAGAAAATTAATATACACAGCAGATGTTTCCCGAATCTCGGAAGGTATACAAAATGCCTCGCCCCGTTTAAGAAAAAGTACGCCTAAGATTACCTAAGAATGTTCGGTGACATTAGAACTTCAGCTACGGTACTAATAAAATTTATAATTACGCATACATGCCAATGTGTTTTACGTATTGCAGCTTACGCATCTATGATAGTCTTACACACACAAATAACTCATTTCTTACGCATTATGCATTTAATAATATGAAATTTCTCGCTGTACGCATACATGCCTTACGCCTTAAACACTCTACGCTTTACGCCTTATGTATATAATAATATAAAAACTCTTGCTGTACGCATACGTGCCTTACGCCCAACAAGCACATGAAAGTCTTACGCAAAACTGAATCAGTGCCTAAGAAATTTAAATGTAGAGTATTTTTATTCTATTCTTCCAAAAGACTACGCTTAAGCTTACCTACGACAAGTGAATTTACTAATATTATAACGTATGTTAAATGGTATTCTTCATAAATATAGACCCCCTTTTTATTTGATTTGGTTTAGTTTAGTTTGGTTTGATTTGAATTGATTTGATTTGAATTGATTTGATTACATTTTATTATATTACATTTTATTTAATTTTATTATATTACATTATATTTATTATATTACATTTTATTTTATTAACCTTGCTAGGTTTCCAATCAAACCTTCCCAACAAAATTTTTACTTTAGCCGGAACCGAATTGACAAACACCCATATACAGGAATAGGACATGAAATACAACTTAACATTCTCGACCCCACTCCATATGTCAATCTCAACCTTACTTGAACTAAATTTATTAAATTAAGTTAAAACGAAGACCCCTTAAAATAATATTTTCATATCTACACGCCTACTACCCTAATTGCCCCAATTCTTTTCTTATCTACACATAGATCCAATTTCCTCAATATACATTTCTTAACTATTTCCTAAAGGTTACTTAGGAAAACCCCCCTGTATGTCCTCACTTTAAGAGTATCAAAGTATATAATTATGAATTCAAAATAACTAAAGGTAAGTTTTTTTTTTATCATTACTTTATTGTTTAGCATATTATTATAATCTCCATATTGGTATGCAATTATTTAATCCTGTAAATTATTTTGCATAAATAAATTATTCTATGTTGACTCACTCAAACCTTCTAAAACAAATCCTGACCCTATGCGTATCACAACTGAATAGATATGCTTTATTATTTAACAGCAAGTCATCATTATCATAACATTCCATACAACGTCCCGTGCTACCAGAGAGCCTCTTCCTAAACGCTAACAAATATGACTGCTGTTGTTGGTGAATACAGTGTGTAAATTCAAAGGAAGGTGCTACTGCCCAACCTCCAGTTCACGAGCCATTAGTCGCCTCTTATAACACCCATCTAATTGGTACTATTCCTTGCCGGTACCGCACAACAGCTGTAGTAAGTATTCAACCCTAACACATGATTAACCGTCGACCTGTCTCACCCCCCATCCTGTTATGAAATCTACTCTGTCAAGTAACCGACCGAACGAATAATTACTAGAAAAACATTGAAAACTCCTACCCCAGGTTTAATAGGTTGGTCCATGACCCAAGAGTCTGTTATATAAATATTTCCATAATGATTATGCCATGACATTCCGCAAAGGCCCCAGTCGACCGCACTCGCCCCATAACAGCCTCCCTAACAAATAAGGTGTTACTATCAGTTGAGCAAGCTCTGCTACCCGTCAACAGATGGCGCTGTTGGTTTATGACTAAAACGCGATATCTACCTATCCTGACCTAACTTAAGACCTAGTCTAACCTTCGCACTGAAAACCCCGCAAGACGAAACTTCATTTAAACCGCTATAGCCGTCTCCTAGAATCAAATTGCAAGCATATTTATAAAGATTACTCGCTCAATAGTATAGAATTTAGTCATGACTTACTTGTGTAAATAATCTAAAATAAGTATTTAGTATAATTTAATCTTATAAATGAATTGGCTAAAGGTTTTTATATTTTTTTTTTCGAATAATCAGGTATCAATTATTGTTCCGATATTATTCTACTGTAAATATTCCAAATTGCAACAAATTCCAACCTGAAATTTATATTAGCATAGCTGGTGCCCGCGACCTCGTCCGCGCAGGACAATTGTACCCTATGTGTTACTTTGATGTATCAGCTATATCATTGTAAAGTTTAATTAAAATCCATTCAGTAGTTCTTACGTGAAGGAGTAACAAGCATCCATTCATACTTACAAACTTTCGCGTTTATAATATTAGTAGAATAGGATAAGGATTTAAAAAGCTTTGAATTTTATAGACTAAATTTTTTAGCATTTTGTACCCTAATGTTCTAAACAAATTACTACTAAACAACTAAAGTATTCAATAAGATTTAAAACTACTAACCAGATTCATACTTTGCCTAACTCATCTGATTCGAGCCTTCAACTATTTTTCTTTGAATCTCACTGTTAACCTTTAAAATTTGCACCAAATACACATTTTCTAACCAATGTAGTACGGTTGAGTTTCTTTTATCACTATTTAGTACAGTTTTTCAGGTAATTTAACTATCATAACTTAAAAATAAGCGATAAACAAAAAGTATATTCTGACAGTCAGCTGTCCATCGCGTTCAGAAATTAGTCACATAGTTGTTCCGTTTCGAATAATAACTACCTTTTGACAGCAGTCCGTCTCGACCACACGTATGAACGTCACATTTGCTACCCTCTATCAGCACAATCTTCGCCCGATCTGGAACGTGCCCCACGGTCGGATGTATATTCCTTTACTTCAAATTTTTAACGCTAGGGCTGTCAATTCAGTTGTCGACTAAAATATTAAGTCTCGATTTTTTATTTTAAGGTCTCACCCCCCCTACAAAACGATCCGACTACAACTCGCAGACAAGATATAGATTAGGTAAAGCAACGAAAAATTATTATATCTTAAAATTCTAGTCAAGCTAATATTAAATTTTCATTATAGGTATTTATGTATTATCTAGTAAGATTTTATTTGAAACGTAACTTGAAAGTATCCACGCATTTAAATTGCAATTTTTTTCTCTACGAGTATAACTACTACAACCCTTTAATTTTTCCTGTCATTTAGCTAATCCAAATGCGAATCTATATATCTTTTTTTTTCTCACCCCCCCCCCCAAGTCTCAAACTATTGAAATTTCGTTGAACTTAGACTACAGTACTATCCCTATAACATATTCTAAGATTTTAAGCTACGTGATTAACTTTTGTTCATTTCTATTCCTAATATAACTATTCCTATTAAATCACTAACCCTAATAACATAACTTATCATGGTCCGCACCTTCCATTCCACAGCAACAGATTGTGGCCACGATAGTAGCCACTCTTACAGACCAAGACAATCCCAAAAGTCAAAATAAACCCTACATTAATCTACAACATAATTTATCGATAAAATGCTACACTATTTATTCGCAACTATTCCTACACTACAATAGACAAATCTTTTTCCCTTTTTTTTCTTATGATAGTGTCATGTATGTATCCGAAATTAGCAAAAATCAGAACGTGTATTCGAATTCGTTAATCACAATCGGAACTGCCAGGCACATTAAAATTCTGCATACTATTATCATTTTTCTAACTATGCTTGAAGCACTTTTATTAAATTCCTACAGTAATAAATTTCCTGAGATTAGCTGAAAGAGATTTATGTAAAATATTAAGTATGACATTTTAATTTTCCTACCGCTTGTTACTTCAAATCGCTAATGAATCATCGATAATTAAGGATTATATTTTCAAAAGTGCACAAAATTTTAAATTGAAATAAGTAAGAAAATGTGTGAGCTATTCTACTAATTATGTAATTATAATCATGACACGACTTGTTATTTATTACCGTAATACAGCAAGACGCATTGCTCCCCTAAGAAAAGATAGAAAATAAAATTAGTTCCTATTCGCGGCGCAAGTTCTATGTCATGAAATTAATATCAAGTACATCAATTGGAATTTTCACACAATTCTATCTGCTAATATTACTTTCTTAAATTGTTCTACCGTTTTTAAAATACACTATTTGGCAACACATATTATCATGACTGACAACCCGTGACATGCGAAAAAATATTACAATTTAGATTGTTTTGGTAAGAAAAATCACTTTTACATGCTAAAATGTATTGAAATTACTTCCTCAATCATTGCAAAACCTAATTATATTGTTCGTTTTTTTCAGATTTCCCATCGCAATAACCCTGAGTATGTAGTACTATTATTAATTCCGTGCCCCGAGGAAGGAAGCTTGTGAACTAAATTATAAAATGGCGCTCAATTTCAAGGTAAGATTTGTTTAGTAAATGCCGATTTTAATTCTACTTGTTTACTTTTAACTAAAATTTACTTTCTCGTTTTGATTTTTTTTCAGGTCAAATAAGGAAACTGAAAATTTCACGGCCCGCCGCCTCTCAGAATTACAATGGTCCACATTTTCAATTTAGAAACAAAGATTGTTTACTCATGCGTAGGTAAGTCTATAAACGTATTACCTATAACAAATAGATTTTTCCCTGCCTAATTCCCTCTCAAGCAAATAACTTCCATTATTTATTCTTTACATATTGTTTACTGTAAAAGAACATAAAATTCTACTTTTACAACTAATGTATCCTGATAGTAAAGTAACCTATTAATTTCTATTTTTCAGTGAAGTGTAAACTCAAGAAATTCGACAAGATGCAGCCCCGGACCTTATCAACAGCAAGATATAACGACAGCATCATGGACCCATCAGATCAATCAACCCCCAATTTCTGAATTTCTGAAGCCCTGAAGCTAAAATATTTAGTGCAAAAGTGATAAGAATTGTTTGTGAAACTAAATATTTCAAGTGTCTTTCTGTGCAAGAAAATAAAAGTGAATTGTGTTCTGAGGTGTTATTTTTAATCATTCACTTAAGTAAGTACTTATCTGATAAGTAGCAAGTCTCCCATTTAGTCAACTAGGATAACAAATTAATTGCAAAACATTAAATAATTATTTCAGCTTTTAGAATACCTATCTGTTATCATTCTTTGGCACAGAATATTGACTGAACTTTAATAAACTTTATGATAACACAACGGCAGTAAAAGAAAAATTCTAAAATCTAGTCTAAACTCTTACATTTAGTGATATAATCTAACCTAGGCAATTTGCATATATCCTTAGTAACATATTTAGTTGTACCCTAAAGTCTAAATCCAATTTTTGCTAATAGAATATATAAAATTCTCCCTAATAAGCTAATAATTAAATTCTAACCTAGCAACCATATTAAAACAAAGCCTAAAATATTCCCTACTAACTAATATAATATAACTAACAGGCCGTAATAACATAAGGTTTTTATCCTGATCACGGTATCTTCAGATTGTAA
The DNA here is from genome assembly GCA_947532105.1 of Athrips mouffetella. Lineage (NCBI taxonomy): Eukaryota > Metazoa > Arthropoda > Insecta > Lepidoptera > Gelechiidae > Athrips > Athrips mouffetella. The sequence goes on along the minus strand of OX383972.1, from coordinate 6,721,672 downwards.
TAGTAGCTGGGTCTAAGCCTGGTTCATATCATAGTCACGGTTAACCAGCTTGTAGTGGCTCGGGTCTGGTTCTAAAATAAGTATCCGTAGTAACATCAATTCTAAGACATACTGGGCATGGCTCGCAGCACCACATTGTAATGTCTCCTAACCCCTAGAGCTATCCTAATAAGATGTAGGTGTGTATATGTAGTTTAAAAGTTTATGAAACTGTAAGGAATAATTGAATGTGGTAATGTCTAAATTTCTAACAATCCTAGCTGAACCAAAAGGGAAATCTAAGGAAAGTCCTAATGTTACCTAACAGTTGTCCTGTAGTTCTTGAAGCCTATGTATTGGGATTGTCCTAGTTGCAAATTGGCCGATGAGATGTCTATACCGCTTTTTGGACCCGACGACGTGATCAACGAGTAACCCTAATTCGTTTAAGTGCGGACCATGAACAAGTTGAATTCCTATACAATTAATTTCCTAGAATAAATGCATTGATTAGTATGAGCCTATAGGTACTGTAAATAATTTGTGTGAAAGGAAGCAGGTAGATCCGAAGGCTGTAAATGGTACATGAGAACATCAAAATAGTACATCTAAACTTCTCCAAGATTGATATTTGACTTTCTTCAAGAAAATTTAGTTTATTTTTAACAATGTAAAGGCCTGAAACATATCCAGTCCTTTCAGCTCAATCTTTCATATAGATAAAGGAGTTTTATTACTTTCTATGAGCGAGATGACTTACAAACTGACTCCTGTTGTATTTGCAACCCCGATATGGATGTATTGCAATATACTGGGTTTTGTCTTTCCCAAAGTCGAATCTATATATCATCAGCTTTGTATCTTAGCTTGCGGCATAGTAAAGAATGAGTTTATTAGATGAATCAAATGCGTTTTTCATTTGCAGCATTTGAGCCAAAAAGACCTTCTTTATAACAGACTTAGTATTGAATTTTATATTGAAGTGGGTAGTAGCTTTCAGTTGTGGTTATACCTTTTAAAGTTAGTAAAATTGATTGTATAGAATCCCAGAGAAGGATAGATATGCTCAAATAATTGACTGGCATAAGTTGTTCAAAGTAGATTGGCAGATTTGAGGAGTAAATATTAAATCTTCTTACCCATCTGCGACTGGCTTACTGCAATGAAGACTGAGTCGTCTGGACTGCTGCTGGCTTGGAATTGGACGCTCAGCTCCTCTGAGTTCTGCCTAGGTGCAGCAAATGGTTTGTAGTTTTTGGTTCCTATTTCACATGGTCCATAGACCTCCTGTAAATTTGAAAAGACGATGAACTAAGCACTAGGACATTTAGTCCCCCTTCGGGTAAAACTACTCTATAAATATTGGTTTTTATTCTTACTCAACACGCGTTTTGACGTTTAGAGCTCCAAAGGTCGCTATAACACAAAAATACTTAGTAAAATAATAATTTTCTTGACAAAGATCGCCATCGGCGGGTAACTTAGGAAAGCGTCATTTAATCGTAATGTCGAATTGAACTTAATTTACTAATTGGGTGACGAAATGCCCTAGATACTTAGCTTTTGTCAGTTGTAGCGGTGAAACTCGACGTTCGGTCACCTTTTTTTTTAAAGAATTTTCTCACATTTTTTTGGAGTCCATCTTGTACTCGTGCGGTCGCAGCAAGAAAAGGGCGATGTAGCTTCCACGTTCCACTCCTTTCGAATTTAGAGATAAGACCGCCCAAACCAGCCAATCAGAGAGCTACAAACCAGCAGCTACGGCTAACGTCACCAATCCTACCTACTTCCCTCACACATTTCTATTTCCTGTTTGACAAGTAGATTTTTAACCAAGGAGGTTTTAATATGCGCCGATTCGCGGCGCTAGACGAGTATTTTCAAGCTATTATTATAAGTAATAATGCATAATCAGGCCTTTATTTTCATTACGAGTCGAACAAAATCTATGATCATTTATATTAAGATTCCTATTGTATTATTACTCATTTTAAAACTCCTAAAATAGAATTTACTCTATTATATTCTTCGTGTAATTCCGTATCGGACCATCGGCCCGTTACATCTTCTTAACGTCAGGATTTTTTTTATTCTCACAAGCGTCGGTAGTGGGTTCGTCTGGCTGGGCGTTTTGGTACCAACACAGATGTACAGCAGTGAAAGCTGGGTATGGCAGAAGAAACATAACCGTGGAAAAAGTTTTGCCGTACCTAATATCGGGGCTGAGATACAGGGTATTAAGTTTTGCTGAAAATTGACTATATAATTATTTTTTTCTACCAGAAGAAGAGAAGAAAGGGGTTAATAATGTTTGGAAGATTTCTAAACAAATGGAATATCTGGTCCTGGTCAGAAGAAGCATGGAAGTAGAATTAATTCTGTAGAAATGAGAGCACTGAAGAGTATGATTGGTGTGAAATTAATTTTTAAAGTCTAGGATAGAACTGTGGTCAAAAACGTACCCCCCTGAAAGCCCATAAATCCCCATTGCCGAAAATCTTCCACCAGGACATGATCTTCCCTGGCCCGTATAGAAATCACTTAATAGACTGCGATCGGGCGCTGGCAGGTGCGGAGAACTGAAGAAGAAGTGGGGCTCTGATAACGACAAGTGTGAATGCGGGATTTTGCAATCCATGACATTGATTGACAAGGAGGACATTTTTGAAGGCAACCAAAGAGCTATTGCTGTAGCCACATTTTGGGCTAAGTTACTACAAAATCATTTGCCATTGATACGATAAGAAGAACTAGGCAGCACAAACGCAGCCTAGAATGCGTAAAGAGGTCGCTTTTACAACATTAAAAAGGACCACGGTAGCCTATTTGGTTAAGCCGTTTCCGGTACTGGTGGAGAAGACGCAGGTTCGAATCCTGCCTGTGGTTGTGAAATTTTTCGATTTTCTACTTTATAGAAACTCTATTCATATATGTGTGAACTGAACAGGCTTGCTCAGTCAATGAAGCTGAACAACTTTCCCAAAGAAAAATTTTTGGGAATGTTTAAAATTTTTGATCTCTCCGTTACAAGTTTTTCACTCTGATCGAAGCGTTTGTATGGAGAGATATTTTTTTTTTCCAAGACTGTTTCTTTGGGAATTTTTGGGAATGTTGTTCAGTTTCATTTACTGAGCAAGTTTCATATTCATATTTGCTTGTTAAATGAAGGTGTTACATAAATCTTAAGTGCTAAACATGTGGCACCCACCCCGTAGGGTCACCGCAAAAACTACTTATTTAATAACAATAAAAGTTTTCGGTACAACGTCCCTAAACACCCTGTATATAATCTTTATTGCATATTTCTTTCCTTCCTTATGTTTCTCTCTTTCTTCATTTTTAGGGATCCGTACCTCAAAAGAAAAAAACGGAACCCTTATAGGATCACTTTGTTGTCCGTCTGTCTGTCTGTCTGTCTGTCTGTCTGTCAAGACCCTTTATCTCACGAACGGGTGAAGGTATCAGGTTGAAATTAATACCATATATTAGGATCCATGAACCACATAAGATCTGAAAATTTCAATTTTTTACAACGACGCATTCAAAAGATATGGCATGTTATGTCCTCATCTCCATACATTTATTCAAAAATGAAAAACCTACAGGGTACTTCCCGTTGACCTAAAATTATGAAATTTGGCAAGATGCTAGGTCTCACAGTACAAATAATGGGAAAAGTCTGAAATCATTAAATATTACAACGTTTCTCACAACTAATTGTAACCAATTGTGGTGAGCTCCCGTTTCAAGAACATTCATATAAGAGAGGGGTCAAGTTGGATGGTTGCTGAGGCGATTTTTGTTTTAGTTCTATTTAAAAACGGGAACACTTACAAACTTGAAAATTGGTATGTTTATAGGGCATAGGCTATAAAATAACAAAAAATAATAAAATTTGGTCAAGCGCGTGTCGGACTCTAAAAATCTAGCACATTAACATACTGAAATTTCAACTAATACAATTATGTTTATGTGGTGGTACGGAACCCTCAGTGCGCGAGTCCGACTCGCACTTGGCCGGTTTTTTCTCTAATGTTATAGTTTTAAAGCCACCAAACAATTCAGTTTGTAACAATGTAATATCACTTTAGCTACAATAGGCAAACTCGTTGACTATACGAAGTACTAAAAAACTCTCTACTCCACTTTCCGTCTTCAAACAATAAATATTTTTATATAAAGAGAAAAAAACTCTATTACGTTCAGCCTTAAGCACAAGTTTGCTTGGTAACTTACCAGAGCTTTATAAAGCAAAATTGGCTAAAAGTGCTCTAAGCTACATATTGGTGCAAGTAGTAGTATTATAAGTAAAAAAGTTAGAAACATTGGCTATTATGAACCTATAGACTAGGTCATAAGCTATCTGTGTTAGGTACTTTTCATTAAATTTCGTTATTCAGAAACCAGACATTTAAATACTTGTATCCGCCCCGCGTGGTGCCGGCATAACTCATCTCTACCCGTGTGTGTCGTAAGAGGCGACTAAGGGTTAATGAACCAGAGGATGGGCAGCAGCATCCTTCTGTGTATCGTATCATCTTACATTCTGCGGTCACGGTGCCAGCCGTAACGCTAACAAGCGTGGTGACTATGGTACTTCCCCTCCACATTGTTTCTGCAAAAGCTGGAATTCTGGAGGAAGTTCCCTGTCCTGTAGTGGACGTTTCATGGGACATCATGATGAAACCTGTTTTAACTGAATGTTAAATAAGAAGACATATTTCCGTAGTGAAACGAATTTCCCAAACTGTAAGAAATAAAGGTATGAGGTAGGTCCCTGCATAGGTATGAAAGTGTTTTTGAAAGGAATCTGTTTGAAAATTTAAAGCTGACTAAACAATGTCCTATTATAATATAATAATAATAATAATAAAATCGTTTATTTTCCGTCCACAAACAATTAGGTTTAGGCACGTTTAGGTACATAAATTGAGAAAATACAAGAAAGAGGGTACAATTACTAATTATTTGTGGAAGAACTGGCGCCTAAGGTAAGCCGTGGCATTGAACAATTTATAAGAGCTATTTGTTTAGGAGAAATATTAACCTTAGCAACAAGTCAAATACAACAATTATACTCGGCTTCGTCCTCGAGATTAGCAAATAGGTAAATACTTGTAGTATCGATCAGTGATCGCCATTCTTGCACTATATTGAGGGTAGGTAAACTCTGTTTACATATTTTTTCTTATGTTTACTTGTTTTTATTTTTATTGTGACGGTAGACATAAACTTACTCCGATCGCCATTTTATTTCATTCGCGATTTAGTGCTCTGCCATTCCGCACACGTTCATAGCAGATTCATTCATTTTCGAAAAAAGAGCATTCTCGAAGTCTAAAATGCCGAAACGGAAGTACGTGCATAAGGAATATTACGATAAATTATGTGAAAAGTTAAAGAAGATCGAAGAAGACATAAAAAGGAAGACAAAACGTCGTCGTCGTTATCGAACACGTGTTTTATCAAGTTCGTCGTCGTCGGAAGAGGATTCACACGCCCGTCGGTCACAAAGTAATGGTTAGTTGCTACATAATTATTTTCCCTAAACGAACTCATGTAGGTACGTACATTATGTGCGTACATATATTAGAGCCCTTTATCCCGATAGTTTCTTTTGTTTTTACTGATATTGCACATGGTATTGTGGTCAGCTTTTGAGGCTGTCTCGTGCCGCTATTATGGGTTGTGGATAGCCTTTGAGGCTATTTCTTCTCCATAAATACTTTATTGAAAAGTATGCAATATCAACATCTTTTTTTATTCCACTATGTTGCACGTGGTATTGTGGTCAGCTTTTGAGGCTGTCTCGTGCCGCTATTATGGGTTGTGGATAGTTTTTGAGGCTATCTCCTCCCTATAAATAAATTATGATGCAATATCGGTTTATTTCACATGAGGTTCGTGTGTAGTTCACGAGGCTATCTCTTCACACCTAGTCTTTTTGTACTGTGGATAACTCCTGGAGGATATTTAAGCAATTTATTATTGTATCATTGCAAAACGTAGGGATTACGTCATGAAATATTTTTATTTCAAACCGCCCTGAGTCGAATCACTCGAACCAATCAGAGCAGCCCGTGAACAATCCTGGTGCCTCCTCCGGCCATGAGGCAGAGGCCATTGACCCTGCCACCGCCGTCACCCCAGATACCGCGGGTACAGCGGCACCGGAGGCAACACAACCAGATCCAGAGGTACAGATAGAAGACACGCTGGAACTAGACACCGACATTATGGAAATCCTTGGTGTAGACCCGACCAAAAGAGAAAAATTTGGTAAGGATATTCAGAAAGACGTTGCACTTCGGTTTGAGCACACCGCTACTACTGGCCTTTCTAAAGAAGATCGTAAGGAGATTACAGCTAAATATTTGATCCCCGGGAATTGTAAGCTTATTGGAGCGCCAGCACTAAATCCAGAGATTAAAGCTGCGCTATCTGAAACAGTCTTGAAGCGTGACGCTGTTATAGAACAAAAACAAAAATTAATGGCTTCAGCCATTTCAAGCCTTGGAGAGGCAATTACGCTGGTCTTATCTTCTAAAGATAAAAACACAGAGTTGCTGCGTCTGCTCATCGACACAGGAAAAACTATATGCGATTGTAAACATCACGAAACGAATGTTCGCCGAAATTCCATCTCATTTGGCGTCAAAAAAGACATGAAAGAATCCCTACAAAACACAAAGATAGATACATTTCTGTTTGGTCAAAATTTGGCGGACACTTTAAAAACAGCTAAGGCCATAAATAAACAAGGCGCCGAATTGAAGCCGCCTCCGACACCCAAACCGTCAACGAGTAAAACCAACGTGTCTACCTCATCAAAAAACTGGAAAGGACAAGTTCGAGCCAATGCAGCTCGAGCTCAATCAGCAGATCCGAAGACGACGACGAGCTCGAAGACGTCAGCGACGAAGGATCAGCGCGGGAGCTCCTACAAGCGATCGCAGAGTCATCGAGGCAGTCACACCCACCGCTAACACAGCCGGTAAATTATGCTGGTAGACTAGCAACCTTTATTGTACAATGGAACCTCTTAACGAGTGATCCAGTTATCCTAGCATTCATCAGTGGCTACAACATACCCTTTCTATACCTCCTTCTGTCAGAAATATTTCTGATCAGGAAAAGACAGATTTCAAGTCTTCTATCAAAGATTTATTATCCATTGGTGCTGTTTCCCAGTGTCAGACCATTTTTGTCAAGTATTTTTTTTTGTTCCAAAGCCAAATGGTAAGATGAGATTTATCCTCAATTTAAAAGAACTAAATAAGTTCATAGACACGAGACACTTTAAACTTGAAGATCTTCGTACAGCTTTAAAGATCATTTCAAAAGATGATTTCATGGCAAAAATTGATCTTAAAGATGCCTATTTTCTAATAAAAATACATCCGGAGTCAAGATAGTATTTGCGTTTTCAATTTGAAAACGAACTCTATGAATTTAACGTCTTACCATTTGGCCTTAGTACAGCACCTTACGTGTTTACCAAAGTCATGAAGCCTGTGGCAAAACTTCTGCGTTCTGCTGGTTACTTATCCACTGTGTATTTGGATGACTGGTTCCTTATAGCCCAATCTTACAATGATTGTTTACAAAATGTAAATCAAACAAGAACTCTTTTGACTTCTTTAGGCTTCATTATAAACGAAGAAAAAAGCATTACTTTGCCTAGCAAAGTGTGCTTATTTCTCGGCTATAATATAGACTCTGAAAATCTTCATGTCAGTTTGCCACCGGAAAAAGTTTTTCGAATTCAGTCCGAAATAGAAAAAATATTTAAATTAAAACGCTGTAAAATCAGAGAATTTGCAAGGTTTGTTGGTTTGCTTGTCTCCGCATGCCCAGCTATTGAATATGGGTGGGTATATACGAAGCTTTTTAAACGTATACAATACTTAAATTTGCTTAATAATAATGACAACTATGATAAATATATGAATATACCCGAGTCAATGTTACCTGACTTGAAATGGTGGAAATATGCTATTTCAACTTCTGTTAATACAGCTATGACAGCTATGACATGGAGATTTTCTCAGACGCCTCAACAACGGGGTGGGGAGTCGCTTGTGGTGAAGAAAGAGCTAGCGGGTTGTGGAGCGAGAAGGAGCGAGCTATGCACATAAATTATTTGGAAATCCTAGCAGTGTTTTTCGGCCTCAAAATTTTTGCAAAATATTTAAGTAATTGTCAAGTTCTACTGCGCATAGATACTACTGCCATCTCATACGTAAATCGTATGGGTGGCATACAATATCTACACCTTAATGATGTAGCGAAAAAGTTGTGGCAATGGTGCGAACGCCGTAACTTATATGTGTACGCTTCCTACATTCGATCAGCAGATAATAAAGACGCGGATGCTGAGTCTAGGCGCATACATCCCGATATTGAATGGGAATTGTCACCAGTTGCTTTTCAGCAACTTGTAACAAAATTTGGTAACCCAGAAATCGATCTGTTCGCAAGCCGAATCAACAAGAAATGTAATACATACGTATCTTGGCATCGAGATCCAGAGGCCCACGCAGTTAATGCGTTTACCATTAAATGGAAACATCTTAAGTTTTATGCATTTCCCCCCTTTTCGATTATCCTCAAATTGTTACGGAAAGTAATATCAGATGAAGCTAACGGAGTCGTAGTCGTACCGATGTGGCCCACTCAACCGTGGTACCCCATTTTCAGGAGCTTGGTATCATCTGATATTATATACTTTAGACCAAATGAAAATGCCATTATTTCTGTTGATTCCAGCAGTCGCAATATGCACGCCAAGGTTACCCTGGCGGCCGCAGTCTTATCCGGACGGCGTGGTTAAGAGGATATGTCTGAAAATATTTAACGCTCAATGGGCGGAGTCTTCTCGCTCGACCCCCCCGCTCCCCGCACAAAATACACGCACTGGAGTGCTATTCCCAATTTATCAAATGTCACCCATAACCTCCCGAACGAATACGCCCTCACTTCCCGAACGCATCAGATCACGCACGCAAAATTTTTGGTATTCTGTCGCATTAGCACAAGCGGGTCGAGATGACATAGGGATGACCACCCATTTGCGTACATAAGAATCGAGAAATCGATTGAACATTATCAGCGTAATAATAAGATTTTAACTATGTTATTGTTAGTATTTCACTAATTAATATAAGAGTCGAATCTTTTGCGTAATCATTGCTTGAAAGATCCTTCGTTTTCAAAAAAGAGTACAAATAATAAAGTGGCATTGATGTTTTAAAAAAGCACCGCTTCGGCGTTTTTATCGTGATTGAACTCTGCCAAAAGTAATGCGAGCCGAGTAGGATGTGAAATGGGATGTAGGAAATTTTCTAATAGGGTGACCACAATATTATGTTTGTTGAGTGGGACAAGTATTGTGACGATTTGTTTAAAAACAGAAATAAGGGAAACTACTCGTACCTGTAAAGAAAGCTTCATACAATGCGTTTTTATTAGTTTGTGAGACACCAGAGCAACATTGAATCGCTTATGTTTATTTTTTTCGTTCTTCTGAAAACTGTTACCTACATGAATATTACTATGTTAGAATTAAGCATTTATTAGAACATTACAATTTGCAGACTTAACAAATGAAAAACCGATTGCACTGGAAAACCTTTCAAAATGAACAGTCATTCCAAATGCACAATCTTTCATTTTATAATCACTTTAAACGAGTTTTCAATAACACATTTGGCATATTGCCATGCAACATATTAACTTTGTTTTATTGCAATTGGTTTACTCAAACAACAGCAAAGCCGCTTAAAATTTTTACTACTTTTTTGAAAAATATAACGAGTTCTGAAAAAGACTGGCGCTGCCAGGGTGGCCTGGGGAGGTACAAAAACTACAGCTGTGGTTTTAGAACTTTTTTATGATTAAATTTTTTACCTACAGCTTTGAAATATTGTGCGATGCCTAGGAAATTGAAGAATGTATTACACAGTGAATAACATATATCTTCGGATGCAGCGTCAAATATAGTTATGGTCAAAAATCAATTTTTACGGCAAAAATGCAGATAAATGAACGAAAAAGAACAACTTTCATGTTAAATAATCTTTCAAAGTGAAAAAGATTTATACAGGGTTTAAAGAAAAGTACCGATTTCCTTTTAACCACATGTTCAATAAGTAGAATATAGAACAACTAGCGGCCCGCCCCGGCTTCGCACGGGAAGCTGGAGTTCATAAAAAGATCCCATAGATAAAGCGATTTTGAAACGTGTTTCTTTTTTGTTTTAGATGTATCGTAAAAGTAAATTATAGAATAACAACAAATTATTAAAACTGGTCAAATGCGAGTCGGACTCGCGCGCATTATATACAATTATCAGCTGGCGGATCGCACTTAACCCGTCTTTTGGTCTGTAGGAATTTCATATTAACTTTTATACTTAATTTTCATTCCCTGGGGGGTGATTTTTCAAAAACGCTGATACACATGTTTATTTCTTTTTTAGCCTAATTCCTAATTTTTTCTAGGATTTTCATACGAACTTTCATCCCTTATTTCACCCTCTTGGGGGATGATATCTCAAAATTGCTGGAACAGTGTTTCTTTATTATTACTCGTATTAGCTAAAATCCGAATTTCAAGTACGTTATGTCAAAACTGTATGATTTTCATCTCTTATTTAACCCCCTTGGGTTTCTGTATGATATCTCAAAGTTTCTGAAACACGTGTTTCTTTATTTCTTATAGCGGTTCGCCCCGGCTTCGCACGGGTAGATATAGGTTCTTGTTGCATCGGGGGTTACTAAAGAAACCAGCCAAGCGCAAGTTGGACTCCCACCGAGGGTTCCGTACCACTAAGGTAAAAATACTGTCCTAGTTATGGGCAGTCATACCATCTTAGTCACGCAGAAGTGCATTAAATTCGCTCGAGCCGACACGCACTTCATCAAAACCATCATAAAATCCCATAATACGTCCACTACAGGACAGGGAGCTCCCTCCAGAATTCGAGCCCTTGCTAGAAGAATGTGGAGGGGAAGTATCTTAGTCACCACGCTTGTTAGCATTAAGGCTGGCACCATGGACCGCGGTTGTTGGTGACCGCAGTATGTAAGATGGTGCGATACACGGAAAGATGTTGCTGCCCATCTTCCGGTTTGTAAAACCTTAGTCGCCTCTTACGACACCTAAAGGTTGAGATGGGTTGGCACTATTCTTTGCCGCTACCACACGGAACGACACGCACTTGACCAGTCAAATTTTTCGTGTCTATTCTCTGTTGTAGATAAAACCATTACAGTCACTTAGGGCGCTGTTTCTTTAATTTCAATTTTGATAACGATTACACTCATGATAACTTTTGAATGGTATGTCCGATTTGAATAATTCAAAAAGTTATTTACAGGTACTGATATAGCCTTGAATACGAAATCATTTATTTGGATAAGAATTAATAGGTACGAATAATGTGGCCTATAAAGTTTGTACCGGCGTAACTATTACATATTTTAACATGAAAAAGTAGTTATTGTGACATAACTGTAATAGTTAGACATATGGTATCGCGGACTTTTTTGTAGATATTGATGGTTTCTATAATTCTGTAGTAGATTCCTTTGCTCTATTGTTAATAGTTTCGGCAGCGTACTCGATATAAGGATGCTATTTAGTATTTTTTTCACACCTTGGGTTACATTATCGAAGTTTTCATACGGAACCCTAACTTTTTTTTAAATATTTTATAGCCTATGTTCATCCCGGATAATGCAGGGTTGCAATTCTCCTAAATCTTAAGCAAGTTAAGAGTTCCTGTCGACTATCCGGCGAAATTATTAAAAATTACGACATTTTATCGTGATACATTGACTGATTTATTAGAAAACACGTTGTTGTATATTACAGAAGAATCGATGTATAGAGTTATTAAAAGGGTTCACGCACACAGACACAAAACTCACTCACACACCAGTAACACGTCAGTAAGAAGGTAAGAAGGCTATGGTTCTTTTCACTTAGTTTCTTAATTTATCTTCTTATCTTTCTAAAAAAAATACAATTGCTTCGAAACATCGCAATATGAAACAAATAAACACAAGCAGTCAAGAAATACTATATACTACATTTAAACTTTGTGTATTGGAGGTCTGAAGTTGGTAAAATTGGTGTTTTGCAAAATCGGCTACAATCAAAGAAAATACCAGTCGGCGCAACTGGCTCAGAAAGAAACGTAGTTCGCCGGGTGTTCACTTTCTGAAAACGATTCGTAGTTGGTAAGTTAAATAAATGCAATCTCATGCAAAAAAAGTTCACAGTATAATTATCCATTCTAAGTTTAAAACTTTAAAATTAAAAATATGCTTCATACAATAAAAAATACTCATACTCTACTGAAATGCATTTAAAAATTACAATTACAAAAAGCAAGTAGTAGCATAAGCATGTTCATAGGTGGTAACACTACGTACAGAGAGACATGGATGAGATGTGACATCGGTTCGAAACTTTAGTTTTAATTTGGGAACTTTTGAGTCTTTGATGGGGAACTTTAGCAGAAAAATAATAGCTATCACTGTTACCTGAAAAGGTAATCATGAAAGGAAAAATATTTAAAAGTACCTATTACATAAATTAGAGAAGTTTTCTTGATGATTATCCCCATCTAGCTAATTCATGCTTTTGATGTATTGGTAAGTCGAAAGGTTCCATTTGATAACCGCGCCGCGTCTCGACGACTTTCCGTTCCCCACAACAAAAAACTCCTCATGGCAATGCTAAAAAAGAAAAAGGTTTTCAAACGGCGGCACTTCCTCCAGCTAAAAGTGCACCTCATTAACATCCGCGGGTTGCACTCCAATCTCGATCCGGTCCATCATCACCTCGAGACCGAGAAGCCGCACCTATTCTTTGTAACGGAGACGCAGATAGCAACACCGTCAGACGTGGCGTACCTCAACTACCCGGGTTACTCGTTGGAACACAAGTTAAGGAAACGAGCAGGGGTCTGTGTGTACATCCGCGATGACATTTGCTATCGGAATCTCCGTTGCTTTAAGGATTCAGGGTTTTCAACGTTGTGGATTCTGGTGGACACCGGCATTGAGAAATCTCTCCACGTCAGTGTTTACCGGTCGCACAGCGGTGACCGGTGAGCGGTGAACTTACGTACCTTGGCAGCTGCATTACCTACCAAGGAGGCTCGACCGAAGATATTGAAGCTAGAATTAATAAAGCAAAAGGCGCTTTTGCCCAACTCAAACCTGTCTGGACATCAAATATAATCACCCGTCGTATGAAACTAACCTTCTTCGAGTCGATCGTCAAGAGCGTGCTGCTGTTTGGCTGCGAAACGTGGAGAGTGACGAAGGCACTGACGGACCAGCTCCAAGTGTTCGTCAACAAGTGCCTTAGGTCCATACTCCGCATCTACTGGCCGGACACGATCAGTAATGAAGATTTGTGGCCCCGATGCCAGCAAAGGCCTATGAAACAAGAAATTGCGCAGCGGAAAAGGCGGTGGATTGGGCATACCCTCCGGCGTAACGACATAAACGCGGCATCAATAGCGTTTGAGTGGCAGCCGAGTGGCAGACGAAGACCTGGGCGACCCGTTCACTCCTGGCGACGTACCGTCGAGAGCGAGCTCAAGGCTGCTGGACTGACGTGGGAAGAAGCAAGAAGGACGGCGCAAGACAGGGGGAAGTGGAGACAGCTCATGAAGGCCCTTTGCACCAGCGGGGTGCCCTAGGATAACAACAACAACAACAACAGCGGTGAGACGACCAGGCTCTTGGAGCACCTGATGGAGAAGGCGGATTGGGCCCAACAGCGGTACCCAATAGCACAGCTTCATTTTCAATTGTGCCGATCCAAGCACCGCTGCACTCGATGGTTATGAAAAAGTCGGTGAATTCGTGTATCTTTGATCGATGATAACCTGTGATGGGAGCTGCACCGCTGAAATTCGTCGTAGAGCTGGTATGGCCAAAAATGATTTGGAAGAACAGAGGTATTTGACGTACGACTAAAGCTGGGTACTCATTAGCGAGCTGTAACCGTAACCGTTGCATGTATTGTAACCAAAAAACATAGTGTGTACGTTGTTCGCAAACCTGCTGCGAGCGGTACGCTTGCGGCTCACAGCGAGCCGACGCTTACAACTTAGGTACTCATTTCTGAACCCGTAACGTTGCACATAACTGTAACCGTTACTGTAACCTAAAACATAGTGTGTACGTGGTTCGCGAGCCTGCAACGAACACTACACGAGCGGCACGCAGCGAGCCTATATAGTCTAAGCAGCGAGCCGACGATTGTCGGTTTTTGGCGCAAATCAAAGGGCGCTCGCAGTGCGTTCGTGGACGTCATAAGAGAGGTTGTTCCTAGCCGCTGCGAACCAGCTATACACGGTGTAAAGAAAAGTACCGATTTCCTTTTAACCACATGTTCTATAAGTAGAATATAGAACAATAAGCATGTTTAAACACTTAAACTTTTTTTTCTGATGTGGGTAGTTGAAGTGTAAACACTGTTTTAAAGAGCTCTCACTGTTTTTAATTGCTAAAAATATATATATTTGCCTATTTACATCTAAATGTAATAATTTGGGTTAACAAACCTGCTTCACAACTGCTCATAACAAATTTTCTCTCCATCAACATCACAATCTTCATACCACTGCCACATCATCACTAGTGCCACATCATGGATCTGTACAGTAAGCTACAAGAGGTAGAATCAAGCGTCGCGCAGAGGATAGCTGAATTTGAAGAAGTGTTGAACAGTCACCAGTCTCCTCACAAAGATCTAGGCAAGTTATCTCAAGATTTCTTGGTGTTCCGCAATCTCACATTAAAAACTCTCAGCATGTTGAGGTCGCAGATGGAGCTAGTTCTCTTGGGATTGGACAGGCATGAGATGGCGTCGCGTCGTAAGGTGCTCCTGTTTCACGGAATCCCAGAGTCTGATGCCACTGACCCAGAAACAGCAATTGTGTATATTTTATCCAACCAAATGAAGTTGACTGGTTGCACGGAAGAGGATTTATCGGCTTGCTATCGACTGGGCACCAACACCAGTAAGCCCAGGCCAATATTAGTCAGGTTCCACAGTATGAGGCGATGCAGTGAGGTGTGGAAAAACAAGACACTCCTGAAGGGATCTAAGGTCATAATTTCAGAATTTTTGACCAAATCACGACATGATGTCTTTCTAGAGGCCCGCTCTCACTTCGGTGTTAACCGCAGCTGGACAGCAGATGGGAAAATCATCATCCTTCTCCCGGATAATAAGCGCAGCAAGATTGAACAGATGTCCGAACTTCAGCACCTCAAAACCAAGTTCCCCTCGATTCAAAAAGAGCAAGGAGCTCCACAATCATCAGGAAAATCTCATGAGGAGCCCAAGACGGCACCAAAGTCAGCGCCCGAGCGAGAAACCAGCAAGAGGACAAATCGTCGAAAGTAGTATGGCGGTATCTTGAACTTAGATAGTACTTCACTCATATTTTTAAAACTCTTCTATTTTGAGGTAGTTGTAACACATTTTTTCTACCTCTTTTGATCAAATTTCAAAATTATCAACATATTTCAATTATGATTCATGAATGTAATGATGTCAATGACAAGACAACTGACAGACAGATGACAATGATATTTGATTTTGCGTTTCGTTTTGTTGGTCATGTAAATTTTCTGACTTGGAGTATAGTAATTTTCCAATCACGAAAAGAGCGTTTGTGAAGTAAGTTACTTGTAAATTTTAGATTTTAGTTTGTTAGATTTATTTTAGTGTTTTGTATTATTTTACTATATTTTTATTTATCATATTTTTATATATTACTTGTATATTATCTTAGTATGGAAGATTTAGATATTGATGATGCCTTCTTTTCATGCTGTTCCTCATGCTCGTCAGACGTAAGCTATGCTAGTGCGTTTAGTGAGGACGATGATTCAACTCAACTACGAGACTTGATTCAAACAAAATTTTCGCCATTTCCTAAGTTCCTCAACATCGTCCACATAAACGCACAGAGTGTCCCAGCCCATTATCCCGATCTCTTATCCACTTTCGACTCCAGTGTCGTTCATGCAGTCCTTATCTCCGAATCCTTCCTTAAACCTGCTCTTCCCTCTACTCAGTACTCCCTACCTGGCTATCGTTTACTACGCAACGATAGAACAGGGAAAGGAGGAGGTGGCGTAGCAATTTACCTTCGTTCTGATATTCCTTCCAAAGTCATTGATTCGTCCCCAGGCGAATATACGCAGTCCACTGAAAACCTATTTATTGAAATCTCCTTTCACCATACTAAGCTTCTTCTAGGCGTTCTTTATAGCCCCTCTTCTCGTATTGACTATTTCTCTTCTTTCGAATCCAAACTTGAATCTCTCTGTCCCCTTTATGATCACACAATAATCCTTGGTGATTTTAATACCTGCCTTCTAAAATCTGACAGTCGTGCTGAGAAACTTCGTGCAGTAGTCACTTCCCTCAATCTAAATATCCTCCCTCTTTCAGCTACTCATCGTGCACCTCAATATCAGGACCACTCTCTTCTGGATTTAATCATTGTTTCCGACTCTAACATGGTGGCTACGCACGGACAACTATCGGCCCCCTTTTCCTATCATGATTTAATCTACCTCTCCTACAAAATTCGCCCTCCTAAACCCAAACCCAAATACCTTTTCCTCCGTAGCTTCAAGGGTATAGACGTGGAGCGATTGCGGGCTGACGCGAGTAATGTTGACTGGTCGACTGTCTTTGACTCTAACACGGTTGATGACATGGTTTTTTCTTTTAATAAAATTATCTCTCTTCTTTATGATTCTCATGCTCCTATCAGACGTGTTAGAGTCAAACAGTTACCCTCACCTTGGTTGTCTGACACAATTAAGCGGATGATGGCCAAGAGAGATAAAGCTAAACGCAGATACAGAAAGTCCCCATCGGAAGACAATCTTTCAACTTACAAAAAACTCCGTAATCGCTGCAATCGGATATGTAGAGATGCCAAAAGACGCCATATTCATAACTCCTTAGAAGATCTGAACACATGCCAAATTTGGAAATTTCTCCATTCACTGGGCATTGGCAAACACTTAAACGAAACTTCCTCAAATGTTAACTTCGACGCTTTGAATGAGCATTTCTCTCAAGCTCCCATTATTCTTAATGACAGTACTAAGTCTTCTACACTTTTACAACTTTCCTAAAAGCCTCTACCCAAGTGCACTCCCTTTACCTTCACTCCGGTTACAGAGTGTGACATTAAGAGAACTATCCTTTCTATTTCTACAAAGGCTGTGGGCGAGGATGGGATTCATCTTCATATGATCCTTCTGCTTGTGGATGAGCTTGTCCCTATCATTACACATATTCTTAACTACTCTCTCTCAAAGGGCTCATTCCCAAGTAGCTGGAGGAAGGCTCATGTTCTCCCACTTCCTAAGGTCCCTAATCCTTCTTCTTTTTCTCAGTTTCGTCCTATTTCAATTCTTCCCATTCTCTCTAAAGTCTTGGAGAGTGTAGTCCAAAGACAGCTTACTATCTATCTTAATAGAAACAATCTTCTTAACTCTTTTCAGTCTGGTTTCCGCCAAGGTCACAGCACGGTTACGGCCTTGCTCAAGGTCACTGACGACATTCGCCAGGCGATTGATGTGGGGCAGCTAACCGTGCTGATCTTATTGGACTTCAGTAGTGCGTTTAACTCGGTAGACTTTGACATTCTTCTAAGTATCCTTGGATCTCTTAATGTATCTCCACCTGCTCTAACCTGGTTCGATTCTTATCTTCGGGGACGCTCGCAGTGTATCCGCTCTGACGATTCTACATCGAAATGGTGTGACTTGACTGTGGGTGTTCCTCAAGGTGGCGTATTATCTCCTCTCCTTTTCTCCATTTTCATTAATGAAATCACTCAGGTGCTGACTTCTCACTACCATCTCTACGCTGACGATTTGCAGATTTACAGACATTTTAGAGCGGATGATGTGGCCCTTGCTATTGCCAAAATCAATGAAGATCTTGATAGGATTAGTGCTTGGGCTAAATCTTATGGACTTGTTGTAAATCCATCAAAGTCACAGGTTTTGATAATTGGTAGTTCCTATATGTACAATTCGATTGACCACATTAATTTGCCTCCTGTGACACTAGATGGAATTCCAATCGCTTATTCTAAAACTGCCAAAAACCTAGGTATCACTTTTGATTGTCATCTGTCTTGGTCCAGTCAGATAAATTTAGTCAGCAGGAAAGTGCATTTCACGTTCCAGTCTCTCAAGCGTCTCCAGCGTTTCGTGCCCTTTGAAGCTAAAGTCACCCTAGCCCAATCCCTTATGCTTCCTCTCCTTGATTATGCGGATGTCTGCTTCCTCGACGCTTCGGAGGAGCTGTGGAACAAACTGGAAAGATTACAAAATCTTTGCATACGATTTATTTTTGGTTTACGCAAATATGATCACGTCTCGCAGTACAGAACTCAACTGAACTGGTTGCCCATCCGACGTCGCCGTGATGTACATGTTTTATGTATGCTGTACAACATTCTCAACAACCCATCTGTCCCCCAGTACCTCCGTGAGCGCTTCGAGTATCAGATTCCCCGTGGTGTACTCTGTCGCACTAGTAGATCCCTTCTCCTTAACTATCCCCGTCACTCCTCTAGCCGTTACGGCGGTTCGTTCACTGTGCACTCTGTGCATCTGTGGAACTCAGTTCCGCACTCAATTCGTGCAAGCCCCTCTCTCGAAGTATTCAAGAAGGCATTGAAGGAGTATTATCTAACGATTTAATGTTATAGTATATGTATTTAGGTTATGTTGTATTTATACTTGGATTATACATTATTATGTAAATGTATGTATGTGTATAAGTGTATGTTGTGTATATATATATTAATATTATTAATGATATATGTATTATATATTTGTTCCTGTATTAGTGTGTATTTTTTTTTTCTCTTATAAAATAATTTTGTGATGACACAATTAAAAGTGTAAATTAATTGTATACCTACTGTATAATATTGTAAATACTTAGTTTAGATTGTACACTTCTGCCCATTTATGTAAAGCTCTCTCTCTCGGAGAACGGTTAGCTGGTAGACAACTCAATTTATGAGTTAAGCTCGCCATTGTATAACTTTTCGCAACTACTGCATTGTATAATTGTGTGTACAATAAAGAATAAAGAAACAACAGATGTCACCGACTCAAAATCTTCCTGATCCATCTAATTGGGGATGTACCAAAGTCGGCAACAGCTGGCAACTTACATGGACAGACTTGCCAGTGGTTGCCGAAGCATGCATGGAAATGATCAGATGCAGATGCAAAAAGAAGTGCAGTGGCCACAGATGCAGGTGCTTGCAGCGGCAACTTAAGTGCACAGATTTGTGCGCTTGCGAAGACAAATGTACATAAAAGACAGAATATATCTACATGTAGGTAGTTTACGCACATATCTATGTTGATCGATTAATTACAGACCTTTGAGTTACTCGAAATTGTCTTTAAGTTTAGCTCAGCTATAAGTTTAAATATGACGGTATAACTATAGGTGCACAGGGTTCATACACGGGTGTTCAGGGTTCTTATTATATAAAAAAAAATAGAATTGACCCCTATTCTTTAAAAACAAAATTCTATTCTTACTTGATACTGGTTCTTACCAACATATAATGTCGTTTTTGTTGTCCTGTATTTTTCTAAGAATTTGTATGTCACTGCCGCTTTGAGTAAAAATTTTTTTTACGTTTTCTTTTACAATAGTTTTCAACAAAGCTAAATATTTTTAGAATCTGTATGAATGCGGCATTTTAAAAATATTTTTTTAAAACCGATACCGATAAACGTTAAAACTTTGTGGCCATTAACAAAAAAAATATTGAACTTATTTTTTATTATTTTGGACAGTAATTATTATTTTTTGTATGTAAATGCTTCTTTTTTGTTTCAGAAAACAATCTACCATCTTTTGTTTAGCTGAAAACGATACCAAACTAGTAGCTAAAATTTTGCAGTTATGATGAGCCACGGTCTCGCGGATAAGGAAAACTTTTCCCCCTCCCCCTACCCCCCACCTGGCTTTTAGCCCCATACTCCCGGGCGTTTTTAATACTAGTCTACCTAACTAACAAGTGTGCCAAGGCTCATACTTTAATCCGGAAAATATTGGTCCCCATACATTGAATGCCCATACTGACTCAGCTACATACCTTGGACTGCCATGCGAACTAATGAGTCCATATTGATAGAACTTAACATCACGACGCGGCTCTTCAGTATATACTGAAAGCGTGCCCTGCGTTTCTTCGCACACACTATGCGATCTAAGTCAAAGTTAAGTGTGGTTTTAAAGGCATTTTTTGGAAAAACAGATTATTTTTAGGCCAAATAGAAGGCAGACGTGCTTAAGGTAGGGCACCTACGAGATGGTCAGAAACAATAAAGAAGGCAGTGGGCGGCAACATGCAGCGATCGGTTCACACATCATATTATCGCAGTCTATGAAAGGAAAATATATGTGGTCACGATCCTCATCAGTGAGGGACCGAGGAAAAGAGATACTAAAGTGGTCACGTGAACGACTCATTTTGTATGGGAAGGTGAAAAATTCTTCTCAACTAAAAATTTTTTTCTTCGGTAAATTTGCTTGTTATCATGAGTAGAATCACTGGGCTTCGGGATTAAAACGAATAAAAATTCACGCTGTATAAGGGTTATTTTATTTTCATTTTTAGTTACGGTACTCTAAAAAGGACCTTGGACGCTCCTTTCCGTGATTGGTGTTGTTTAGAAAACCTACCCAAATACAATAACGCACTTTTTGGAAAGACACAGATGCTAACAGATTTGTGCAACAATTTTAATTTTTTCATAATTTTTTTTTATTCCGTAACTTTTTATGTTACATAACGAAACAAACTGAAATGAGCTTATGGCAACACTGTTAATGTCAAATCAATCGAACAAAAAAAAACATTCCGTTGTTGTTGAATGTTGTTTTCGGGTTTTTTGCTAGACGTTAAACTCTAAACTGCTCGCCCCTGGACACCAACAACTGCTCTTCTAACGTTTGACCCCTGTTCATCCTACCCATTGACGTAAGAAAAACGCTAATCTTTGATCCTACCGGACCTTGTTTGACCTGACGATTTACATGGCTGGCTCTGTAAAGAGTTGTTGTCACAAGTTGTTGTGTCCCGAAATGTGGAAAAAGCCGTGAGTAATCTAAAATTATAATTGAATTGAAATGTAATTTGACACTCCTAAAGCAATTTGTGCCGGAAAATAGCTGCCAAATACAAGCTGAAGGTACATAAAGGTCCTCTCAAGTTTCGGTGTACTCACTGCTTGTAGGGTGCCATGACTTTGATTCAGCCCCATGGTAGCTTATGTAAGCGTCATTTAAAGAAGTATTACCATGGTGACATCAGTATGGTAACTAAGCATTGTAGGTATCACTCATATGCTGATGACATTCAATTGTACCTACCCTTTAGCTCTTGTTTACCATTATCTTTATTTCTGTTGGAACCCTAGATGACCTGGACTACGCTGACGATTTAGTGTTGATCTCGCCAACATTACCCCAACTGCAAGCGAAACTTCAAAATTTACAAGAAGCTGCTCATCAGACTGGGTTGCGAATCAACGCTCGCAAGACCGTCGACATGCGTGTGTTCCCAAATAACGTGTCCCCAGTGCTTCTGGATAACAACCCACTAGCTACCGTCAACTCGTTCTCATATCTGGGTAGTACGGTAACCAACACAGGTGGGTCCGATGAAGATATTGAAGCTAGGATAAAGAAATCCAAAGCAGTCTTTGCCCAGTTAAGACCAGTGTGGCTATCAAATGTTCTCACCAGACGCATAAAACTTTCCCTCTTCAAGTCAATTGTGAAGTCGGTGCTTCTCTACGGCTGCGAGACGTGGAGAGTGACAAAAGGCCTGACAAACAAGATCCAGGTCTTCATCAACAAATCTCTGCGGACCATCTATCGTATCTTCTGGCCGAACACTATTTCCAATGAAGAACTGTGGTCCAAATGCCAGCAAACTCCAATTGCACAAGAAATCTCCCAGCGCAAATGGAGGTGGATTGGTCACACTCTAAGAAGGGAGGAAAATTCGGCCAGCATTGCCTTTGACTGGCAGCCGGGAGGCAGAAGGAGACGTGGACGTCCCACTCACACTTGGAGGCGCTCTGTGGACAAGGAGCTGAGGGAAGCTGGACTGTCGTGGAGCGATGCAAGGAAAACTGCGCAGGACCGGCCGGCGTAGAAACAACTTATTGAGGCCCTCTGCACCAGCGGGGTGCCATAGGACTACAACAACAACCTTGAAAAAAAGTATTCAACTTGGACAACAAGATTATCTTATGGAGCTGTTCCTAGCATGCCTGGTAATTTTTAAATGACTTAAACTTTTATTATTCTTTCAGTTTTCAATATTTCTGAACTAAAACTGTTTTAACATTAGTGATTATCTACTTTTAAGGCTTCAAAATTTTGAGAGATGCAACAAATATTGTGATAGAAAGAATGCATGCGGTACATCTGGTGTGGCCTCTACATCATCTGCTCCTCCTCCAAAAAACTTCAAGTCAGAATTTGTCAGTGCAGAAAAATCTTTAAAAGGTAAACAAATTATGCTAAGATATTTCTGTGTTTGTTTGTAATATTTGGGGGTTGTACAAGACACCACTTTTTTGCATTATGGCTGATACAATGAACAGCAGTGGATGTTGACTGCAGTATGGTAGTACGACGGTAGTACAGAATGCCCATTCTCAGCCACCTTTTTTTTCACCAGTCTGAATCATACGGCAACATTCTTGATGTAGTCATCTTGTCTATAATATACTTTTTACTTTCGAGCGGAGCGAGAAAGGTATTGTATTCGTGAAAAAAAGTTTTTCTAATTTTCTAAAAATGTGTTCTATATCACTTATACATCATAAAAAACAAGTCTCCCAAAAATGTCCGTCCGTCGGTCGGTCGGTCGGTCTGTCCGTCATGCTTTGGCCTAGCAGCTAAACGAAAGTTCCGATTGACACCATATTTTGAATTTAGGAGTTTTATGCAAATCCATCGAAGGGTTCTAAGTGGTTTCTTGCTGGCTCTCATTTTGAGGGTAGCTGTCATGCAACGAAAATGAAAAAAATAATTTTTCTCATAAATGGCTCATAGAATCTTGATGAAACTTTGCATGACCAAGCATCTCCATATAAGATATCTTGCGCCAGTATCAATTGATCTGTGTAATTTCATATAAGGGGTGTTCCTGTACGACCAAATCGTAAATATGTGATTTACCCAAAATTGGTTCAATTGATTTATTAAAATTTTCTATAATATTAATCCTGGATTGGTTGTCTACCTGACTGGATATTCTTTATGATTTTTTTGAATAAAATTTAGTACACACGGTGTACCAAAAACTGGAAGGGCTTGCTCAGTAGACTAAACTGAACAATTATCCATAAAGAACATGTGTTGGGAAATTTAAAAAATCTCCATGCAAGAATCCTACGGTAGTATCCATGGATCTGTGAAAATTCACATAAAGGGTGTTCCAGTGCTACCAAAAGTTAAACATGTGATTTACTTGAAATTGTTTGAGGTTTGTTTGTTTTAATGTTTGACAATTTGAATTCTGAATTAATCTGTATATTTCATTCGAATTATTTAAAAAAAAATGTAAATAAAAGTTTGTAATTCCATACTATGTGTATATTATTACAAATTTAAGTTTGCGGTTGATAGTTTTTCCTTGAGTATTGCGAGAAAGTAAGTGCAGTGCTGCTGTACCATTTATATACATAACATTTACTTTATGAATTCTTTAATTATATCTCAGGTAATTGAGCTACATTTTCCGTTATTTTGTTGTAAATTGTACAAAAGGACTAATAAAGATGTTTTGACTTTTGTTTATTTACTATGTGGTTGATCAAGTTAATAAGTACTTATTTCTCTTATAAGTTATGCCATGCCTGTCACAATTTTTAGGTAATTGGGAATATTGTTTCTAGACAAACAACTTTTCAAAAGTAACATTTTTGGCAAATGATAAAAAAATTTGACCTCGCCATAGAAATTGCTCACACTGATCGAACAGTTTGTATGGAGAAGTCGAAAGTTTTTTCATACCCGAAAAATGATTCTGTGGAAAATTTATTCAGTTATGTTGACTGAGTACGCCCTTACAGTTTTCGGTACACCGTCTCTTACACAGTTTGTATCGGTTAGTTGTTTGTGATTTTTCTAACATTTATTTTTTTTTGTTTCAGAAAAAGATATTTTACCTAAAGTGTCAGGAAACAGCAGACGTCATTTTATTTTTTGACCAATTGTTTGACTCCCTTAATGGGAGTTTCGAAAATTCAAAAAAATGAAGCGGAAAACCTCTTCTAGCCGCATTAACGCCAAGATCTCAGCATAGTACGGTATGGTCGAAAGCAAAAGTAGTACTGAATTCCATGACATTCCTAGTGAATAACAAAGAAACAACAGTACCAACAATAAAAAACTTTTTACATACTGTTAACAATATTATAGGGATTTAAGGGATGTACTTTTTGAAAATTACAATATTAAATCAATATGGATGCGACATTTTAACCAAGACCCGTAAGAAAACTTTTTTGGAGCCATAAGAAGCCACGGTTTTAGGAACACAAACCCATCTCCACAAGCTTTTGAGATCGCGTTTGCGTCCCTGTTTTTAAACAATTTGACAGGGGCGCATTCACAATTAGACCCGGGTGTCTAATTGTGAAAAAGATACATGTAAAAATATGTTTAAATCTATGAAAGAACTTTTCAAGCAAAATGAAGCAAATAATACATCTCTTAAGATAGATTTAAGCTATTTAGAAAAAGATATATTTATACCTTATGAAGTTGTGCGATAACCCAAAAAGAAAGGCACACATGCAGTATGTAACTGGTTATTTATTGAAAAAAAAACATAAACTCACATCTTCAAAGACTGTGTTACATACAAAAACAACTTTTATGATAAAAATAAAACCAGTGAGTTTTTGAAAAGTAGAGAATACAATAAAAAAAAATGAAAAGTTGTTTTACCTTAACAAAGATTTACAGGAAATGTTTTCGACCATTCAGGATGTATTAGTTTGGGTAACTAAAACCCACACCAAATCAGAAAATATAAAATTGTACGCAGAAACTATTTTAAGTATTGAGGTAAATACTAACTTTATTAACTGCATTGAGCATAAAGAAAAAAAATTTGATTTTATATTCGATTTAGCATGTAGATTTTTTATTTTTAACTGGTGTAAAGATATAAATAATATTTTAATGACACGCTGCCGATCTGATAATGATGATGAAATGAAAATGCTTGCTCTTAATTATACAGGGTGTAAGGGACAGCCCTCCGAATACTGAAAGAGCATGAGCAATCAACGTAACATATTTTAGCGAATAAAACTTTCAGGAAAGAAAGAAATAATCGGCCTCCATACAAAATTGCTAACTTGATTGGACAGTTTGTATGGAAAAGCCGATATTTTTTTCGTTTCCTGAAAGTTTTGTTCACTGAAAGTTGTTCAATTACGTTGACTGATCATGCATAGCCTTTCAGTATTCTCAGTATTCGGAGGGCTGTCTCTTACACCCATTATAAGAAAAAGAAATAAACATATGAAAAATAAGGCTCGTGTTTTAATTACTATTGTATCCACATTTTATTCTGCAGTTCCAGTTGATGCTGATAATAGTAGATTAGTAGCCAAGGGCAGTAAGGCATCAATTGCAGGCCGATATATTTAGGCGCACGAGCGCAGCGAGGGCGCCTATAGTTCGAGGGTGCAATTGATGCTTACACCCGAGCTAACTACTCTGCTTTACATCTCGATTGTGAGGTAAGTAGGTACTTACTTACTTACCGCCCTAGGGCTTTTCTAGCTACATTATCACCCTAGAGCGCTAATTGGTCACATACAAGCCCCATTTGGTGGTAATAAGGACCTACTTACCGAATATGAGAGATGTAGGTAAATGTAATTTTATCTTCATCTGCTCTGATGCAGATAATTTACATTTTATCAGCATCAACTGGGTATTTATTCATAAATTTGGATCCTACAGGTTCGTTTCTAACGTAGTACTTAATTTAGTCAATTTGCGCTAAATGGCGCTAATTATTATATATTTACTGCATTTGAACAGTCAAGAGCAGGTCAAGCTAGACACAATGTATAATATAATTTAATCAAATTACTGTGACTTGTAAAATCTTAACTTTATCAATAAATTGATTGTTTTGAGCTTTGTACCGTTCTTAATTTGATTACTAAGGCTAGAATTGCTTTGCGAGTGTTAAGCTTGACCTGCACTTGACTTTACCTATAAATACGCAAAGCTAGCCCGTCTGAAGCTGACAGATAAAATATCTGTTAATACCTAAAATATTAATTTATACCTATTATAGAGTTCACAAAAGAGTCAGTGTTTTGTAAACAAACTTTTTTCTTATAAAAAAAGATTTATTTCCAATTATACAAGGCACACGTTTATAACCACAATACACAGAGGAACACTTAGTCTATCGTTTTACATACAGAAAGTCAGAAATATCTACATTTTTAACACATGAACTTGATGTTTTGATTTTGTTTACAAAACACCTGACTATTTCCTGATCTCTGGTATATGCTGTGTGGCTGTGAGTGACAAAAAGTACAGAATATGCTTTTAAAATATTTATTAGTTTAAGATACCCACAAATATTTTCATTTCTCCCCAATAAGTAAGAAATTAGAAGTGGCACATTTGGTAAACCTGACCAGTAGTCATAAAAAATCTTAAGACTCTTTGTAATATTTTTGTATAGATATTTGTCTTTCAAAAAAGCTCTTTACAGCTTACAAAATAACTCGGGTTGTGACCATTAATGTGCCGAAGTTGAAAAATGAGTCGCGGGGGTGAGCGCTGCGTGTGGGGGAAGGCTAACGAATCATTCATCGGCTCTCCGCCTCTCACCAATGCTCAGAAAATAACCATCATAGCCCGACTTATCCTGAATGCTCTATACCTTATCTAATAATTTGTTAGCTTATTCAGTTCCCAAATATACCCTACAATTTTTACTTTATAACTTACATTAGCATCCAAGTAGTTTTTTAATGGCCTTTTGGTACTGGGGCGTTTAGCTTTTAAGTAAACCACATACTAAATTTATCAAGGAAAATCCACAATCCCAAATAATACATCTCAGTTTTGTTTTATTGAATTAATTACAGGTTTCTCAAGAATTTTTACTCTTTTCTTTGCTTTTGTTTCATATTTGTTATAATAATGATAAATTAATATTTCTTTGACCAGTGAACCATCAGCGGTTTGACTGTCGAAGACATTGATCTGAAGATCTGATCCTGTGATTCTTCCCTGGTGAAAGCTAAGCCACAGTTTGGAATCAGATTATTGGGCAGTACATTTTTTGAACTCATCCAGAGACCCGCTCAAGGTTAAAATGATTTCACCGACGAGCAGCTTTGTGCAACTAAACTTCAGAGATTTTGCTCGTGCAATATAATATGTGTAGTGTAGTTGATTATCTTTGTATGCATTCACTATCATTCACTTCAATAGTATTGTGTGGTTTGAATGGTCCAACAGTTGCACTAATTCTATTCCAATCTTCATTTCTGTTTACTTATAGGTGGTAAGAGAGACTATTCATACATTAGGTATAACAACACCTTTGTGCCCATATTAGGTAGGTTTATTTATAGCCCTGAAAGATTTTCACCCTGTAAAAGAAAAACAACAACGTTTTACCAAAATTTTGATTGGGTTAAAGTAAACATTCAGTTTTATTTTATCCGTAGGTTAGTTACTTACTGTAAAAAGGTTTTGTTTAAGTATAATATATCACAGACTTAAAAAGGAGAGCGTCTCCTTTTTTATAATTTCTAAATAATTTTTGTAAGTAGGTAAATAATGGCCGCCATTGTGGATGCGTGAGTGCGTGACGTATTTTAGATAAATGTATCCATCTCTTTCAGTTTCATAGCGTCGTTCATCTTGCATATCTTTCTCTCCTTTCTTAAGTATAAAATTTTATCCTTGAGTTGAGTTGACAGATTTTTTATTTTCTAATTTTTACGCTGCTCGTTGTGTATAGAATAAATTTCTAGTTCTTTTAGAAAGCATGCAATGTACACGCGTTTTCGCCGATAGCAAATACCGGACTCTTAACATTAACTCAATGTTAAGAAATTTAGGAGAATAGCGACCCAGATTTCTAATGGTGAAAGAATTTTTCAAATCGGTCCAGTATTTTCGGAGCCTATTCATTACAAACATACAAAAATAGGTACAAATCTTTCCTCTTTATAATATTAGTATTAGTAGAACAATAAGCATGTTGAAACAACAAAAAACCGGCCAAGTGCGAGTCGGACTCGCGCACCGAGGGTTCCGTACCGCCACATAATCATAATTGTATTAGTTGAAATTTCAGTAAGTTAATGTGCTAGATTTTTTTAGTCCGACAGGCGCTTGACCAAATTTTATTATTTGTTGTTATTTTATACCTTATGCACTATAAACATACCAATTTTCAAGTTTGTAAGTGTTCCCGTTTTAAAAATAGAACTAAAACAAAAATCGCCTCCGCGACCATCCAACTTGACCCCTCTCTTATATGAATGTTCTTGAAACGGGAGCTCACCTGACCATTAGTTGTGAGAAAAGTTGTAATATTTAATAATTTCAGACTTTTCCCATTATTTGTACTGTGAGACCTAGCTTCTTGCCAAATTTCATAATTTTAGGTCAACGGGAAGTATCCTGTAGGTTTTGCTTTTTTGCATAAATGTATGGAGATGAGGACATAAAATGCCATATCTTTTGATTGCGTCGTTGTAAAAATTGAAATTTTCAGATCTTGTGTGGTTCATAGATCCTAACATATGGTATTAATTTCAACCTGATACCTTTACCCGTTCGTGAGATAAAGGGTCTTGACAGACAGACGGAGAACAAAGTGATCCTATAAGGGTTCCGTTTTTTCTTTTGAGGTACGGAACCCTAAAAAAGAATAAAAAAACAGAAATTAAAAACTTATATTAAAATTTCATTGTGTCAACCCTCGCCAGAGTCGCAGCGCGCATGAAGGTAACTAATAGGTCTTTACCTATGAAATTTCCGTTTTGTATGGCGAATTTTAGGTAAACTCAATTTTCAGTACTAAAATTTTGCATTTTTCATAGGAATTATAAATCCAATTTATTTTATTTTTTTAAGCATTATTGGGACGACATTAAGCTAACAAAAGCTTAAACTTAATTCTCAAAAATATTATCTGTAAAAAAATATAACAAATCTAATGATGAAAACAATTTACGAACCTTTAATTTTATATATCAAACTAAAAATAAAAACTTTATTTTATGCGTAAATTGATAACCTTGAAGTCAACTTTCAAATATAAGACAAATGAAAAAGGTTCCATTAATATTATAGGAATTATGATCTCATTAATCTGTAAGAAAATTTCGGCAATTTCATAGGTAAAGACCTATTATTTTTCTCGTTTACAATAGGTGCGCCGAGTGCGCGTTGTGATTTTTAAAGTAGGGTCGGCGATTTGAACTTTTTAAGGAAGGTAGGTATTTTATTTAATTTTATTATAGCTAGTAATTGTTACAGTTTAGTTTTTACTAAGATGAGTATGTATTTACGTTTCTTTCTTTCATATAAATAAGTCTTATTTTCTTTCATGGTTTTCTCTGTTTGCACGCTTGCATCCTGCATCATTATACTTTATCCTTTAGTCACTCTAAGATTGACTGGTAGAGATCTCACGTAGGGATGAGTCCGCCTTTGCATGTCGTCTTTTCCGAGAATAGTATTTTTGTAATTTTCGTGCAATTAATAAAGATCGTAGCAGGTGGAGGACTGTGGTCTCTGCCTACCCCAACGGGAAAGAGGCGTGATGTTATGTATGTATGTAAAGATTAAACAACAACAACAAAGAATGGTCTTCACACGTGTATTCTAGCATTCTTTCATCTGACCATTCTTTATTTTCTCCCGTGGTCAGTATGCGAGTTTTCGTCTGCGGAGAGGAAAGGGAACCTTTGTCCCCGTAGGCACGAAAACATTATTTTCACGACACGGCGCCGTTACTCTCACTCATATATTCAAACCCGCTAGGTGGTAGTTGTTCTAGTTTTGTTCCGATAAATAATAAATACATGGTGATGGCTGCGACGCAAGTAATTTGTTTCTACATATGTAATGGCATGGTCACCCTTGTTCATATGCAACACTTTTTTATGTTTAATGGTTAACCTGTGAATGTTTATGCCGCAACCACCAAATAATCCACTTTTCCTAAAACAGGCACAACATTTTATACTAACATAAATACAAAATTAAAATTAAACATCCACAAGATCTCAAGATTAAGAAACGAAGTTGTGATGACAAGTGACATCAACAACATGGCATGCAAAGGGATACCAGAAAATTATTTTAGCAAATGTTTTAGATATAGATAAAACTAAATAAAAAAGTATTCCGCAGCTACTAAACTTGTATTAGAAAAAGACTGCTTTTCATTTAAAAATCAATAACTTTTTATTTTGCGGGCTTAATAATGCACAACTTATTTTAAAATAAAGTATAAATAAAAACACGTGGATGCCAAACTTAACTTATTGCACGGAAATTGTGCAAAATTTGTTAGTAGGTATGGCAAGAATTAGAAAGGGATAAACCGCTCCGATCTTGCTCTACTCGTTTTGCCTTTGTAAGTTTAGGTTGCAGTCTACAATCACGATACTTGTTATAACATCATTGTAAAGTGGTTGGTTGTTGTGGCAAAACATTTTTTATGGCCATCAGGCCATCACATCAGGAGTTTTTTGCCAATTTCAGAGTTATGTTTATGCTTGGAGGAACTACTGTTTATGGATACATGGATGAATTTCCATGTACCTACAGGGTGGATTTTTGAGATGGGACAGCAAGGGCAGGTAGGCACGACAGCAAGCACGTAGAAACAAAGCAGTAAAAGCAACGCGTCGTGCGTGCGTGACGCTACAACCAGAGACCTGCTCTACTAGCGTTTGTACCAACGAGCGGCCGTGTGTACCATAACCGTTACAGCTTCACGAATATGGTCTTAGGAGACTATCCATAATTTATTGTGAAATTTTGATTCCCATTCATACATAAAAAAAATACAAAAATTGCTATTCTACGCAAAAAAAATATTCCACTCATCAAAAACTTCAATGAGAAGTAGGCTACGAATAGGCCTTGGGTCTTAGGTTGTAGTAGGTACTAATAAAAAAGTCGGAAATTGTAAAAAAAACTTTCACTCATGTCTTTGAAATATGATTCTTGAATCATTCACTCATATCAGCAGATGAAGGGGCGGGCTTACACGGGCAGGGCTTTTTGTCCTGATAGCCAATTTTGCAATTACTTTCGTATTATTATAGTCATTGACATGGGATAAACGCTCCGTTTCTATGCGCGTATTTTCCAAAATCTTTGGTTTTGAAGGAAAACGCTTGAATAGTTGTTGAATTCAAATAGTTATTCTGTAGAAAAGATTGTTCAGATTAATTTTTATTTTGTTTAAAACGTAGAGCAATTTAGAAAAATTATAACTTTGAATTTTAATCAGATAAAAACTATAATTTTCGCATACGGGCCACACAGGAGGACAATGTCCGTGACTGCCCGCGTCTGCACGCCCCTTCATCTGCTGAGCGCTATAAAGTTGAATATTATGCAGAGTAGGTATCTATAAAAAATACCAGGATATATTTATTTTAAGTAAGTATCTATCTAAGTAAGTAGCTTTTCTGAACAGTTCTTTTTGTCCATTTTTAGGGTTCCGATACCAAAATGGTAAAAAAAGGAACCCTTATGGTGCCGCTCTGTCTGTCCGTCTGTCTGTCACACCTCTATATCTCAGCAACCACTTACGCTATCGAGCTGAAATTTGGAATAGTTTTAGAATATAGTTGCCCAACTTAATTGCACATGAATTTTTTTTGAAAAAAGTATGATTATTAATGTAAAGGGGGCCAAAATAGGGGGGGCCAAATTTCAAATTGTCGCTACTAGGTCGAGTGGGGTATCATATGAAAGGGCTTTACTTGTACATTTTAAAATATATTTTTGTATTTTTTTAAGTTTCTTAGTTTTCAAGTTATGATGAAAAATGTCAAAAAAAATACCATTCCCCCCCCCTTATCTCCGAAGTTTGAGTAAGGGAAAATCTGAATTAATTACAGTTGACAGAGGTTTATGTAAACTTTACAGCAAAAATAAAACGATCTTTCTAAGTTGCACAGTTTTTCAGAAATCTGCAAAAAACCTTTACAAACAAATTTAGTTTTGCGGTCCTGAAAATGGACTTTATTGCTTCCAAAAATACTATAGGTATATCGGAACCCTCGGCGCGCGAGTCCGACTCGCACTTGACCGGTTTTTTTTTCCTCTTGCTGTCTGGCAGCAAAGATTTTGTTTTTCTTACGTCAATGTCTGGCAGTCATATAACAAAAAAAACCGGTCAAGTGCGAGTCGGACTCGCGCGCCGAGGGTTCCGATATACCTATAGTATTTTTGGAAGCAATAAAGTCCATTTTCAGGACCGCAAAACTAAATTTGTTTGTAAAGGTTTTTTGCAGATTTCTGAAAAACTGTGCAACTTAGAAAGATCGTTTTATTTTTGCTGTAAAGTTTACATAAACCTCTGTCAACTGTAATTAATTCAGATTTTCCCTTACTCAAACTTCGGAGATAAGGGGGGGGGAATGGTATTTTTTTTGACATTTTTCATCATAACTTGAAAACTAAGAAACTTAAAAAAATACAAAAATATATTTTAAAATGTACAAGTAAAGCCCTTTCATATGATACCCCACTCGACCTAGTAGCGACAATTTGAAATTTGGCCCCCCCTATTTTGGCCCCCTTTACATTAATAATCATACTTTTTTCAAAAAAAATTCATGTGCAATTAAGTTGGGCAACTATATTCTAAAACTATTCCAAATTTCAGCTCGATAGCGTAAGTGGTTGCTGAGATATAGAGGTGTGACAGACAGACGGACAGACAGAGCGGCACCATAAGGGTTCCTTTTTTTACCATTTTGGTATCGGATATATCGGAACCCTCGGCGCGCGAGTCCGACTCGCACTTGACCGGTTTTTTTCCCTCTTGCTGTCTGGCAGCAAAGATTTTGTTTTTCTTACGTCAATGTCTGGCAGTCATATAACAAAAAAAACCGGTCAAGTGCGAGTCGGACTCGCGCGCCGAGGGTTCCGATATACCTATAGTATTTTTGGAAGCAATAAAGTCCATTTTCAGGACCGCAAAACTAAATTTGTTTGTAAAGGTTTTTTGCAGATTTCTGAAAAACTGTGCAACTTAGAAAGATCGTTTTATTTTTGCTGTAAAGTTTACATAAACCTCTGTCAACTGTAATTAATTCAGATTTTCCCTTACTCAAACTTCGGAGATAAGGGGGGGGGAATGGTATTTTTTTTGACATTTTTCATCATAACTTGAAAACTAAGAAACTTAAAAAAATACAAAAATATATTTTAAAATGTACAAGTAAAGCCCTTTCATATGATACCCCACTCGACCTAGTAGCGACAATTTGAAATTTGGCCCCCCCTATTTTGGCCCCCTTTACATTAATAATCATACTTTTTTCAAAAAAAATTCATGTGCAATTAAGTTGGGCAACTATATTCTAAAACTATTCCAAATTTCAGCTCGATAGCGTAAGTGGTTGCTGAGATATAGAGGTGTGACAGACAGACGGACAGACAGAGCGGCACCATAAGGGTTCCTTTTTTTACCATTTTGGTATCGGAACCCTTTTTGTTTTTCTTACGTCAATGTCTGGCAGTCATATAACAAAAAAAACCGGTCAAGTGCGAGTCGGACTCGCGCGCCGAGGGTTCCGATATACCTATAGTATTTTTGGAAGCAATAAAGTCCATTTTCAGGACCGCAAAACTAAATTTGTTTGTAAAGGTTTTTTGCAGATTTCTGAAAAACTGTGCAACTTAGAAAGATCGTTTTATTTTTGCTGTAAAGTTTACATAAACCTCTGTCAACTGTAATTAATTCAGATTTTCCCTTACTCAAACTTCGGAGATAAGGGGGGGGGAATGGTATTTTTTTTGACATTTTTCATCATAACTTGAAAACTAAGAAACTTAAAAAAATACAAAAATATATTTTAAAATGTACAAGTAAAGCCCTTTCATATGATACCCCACTCGACCTAGTAGCGACAATTTGAAATTTGGCCCCCCCTATTTTGGCCCCCTTTACATTAATAATCATACTTTTTTCAAAAAATTTTCATGTGCAATTAAGTTGGGCAACTATATTCTAAAACTATTCCAAATTTCAGCTCGATAGCGTAAGTGGTTGCTGAGATATAGAGGTGTGACAGACAGACGGACAGACAGAGCGGCACCATAAGGGTTCCTTTTTTTTACCATTTTGGTATCGGAACCCTAAAAAAACAAAGAGATTTGAGGCGCTCGCCCATTGGGAGGAGCCAAATATTTTGAAAACTACGCGAGTGCAGCGTTTTTATTATCTCGATGGGAGGAGCGCACGCATCGCGCGCATTTTGGTTATTAGGTGCCGACACCCTCGCACACCCATCCCCGCCGCATCGGTCAGTGTGACTAGTTTCTACCAATTTGGCTATTTAATATTTATTTTGGAACATTTTATTTACGAAACACACATACAAAATATACCTATGTCGATACTGGAAAGGAAATATCGCTTAAACGCCATTTTGAAGACGAGACGAGGACAGGTTGGTAGTTAGCATCATTGTGGTACCTAGTTTAGTGTCTCAATGGTTAGTCGGTCAAATCTAACGTCAGATCAATGACATCTGGGAGATAAACAAGGTTGTCACTAGCTTCAATCAGTAAAACAGCGATGTTCCTTGGGGAAAGTTGTTCAGTTTCGTGGTCTGAACTCAATCTATAAATTTGTCGAAAGTTTTCAAATTCACCCTAGATAAACATCCCCTAAAACTGAGTACTACCCATGCAAAGTCGGGGCGGGCCACTAGTCTGGTATAAAATTTTCTTTGTCGGTTGTGACTGTCTGCCAGTGTGGCCGGTACTGCAACTTTTTCAAAGATTTTGGAAACTACGCGCGAGCGTTTTTCTTACGTCAATGAACTTTATTCGAAAAATAAACGCTGCGCTTCTATGCGCGTAGTTTTGGTTTGGAAGGAAAACATATTTAATATAGACTTTAAGGGCACTGCATGTTATCCTACGTCATCTAGTACACGAAATTTGCAACTTTGTGGCGATAGTAGTGGCCTACTAAGTCCACAAAACGTTGGTCTGCCAATCCGAAACCTGGCAGATTTTGTACAGTCGGAGCGCAAAGTGGTTAAGTGACAGATTACACGAATGAAATCTATTCGTGGAAATAGAAGTTACCTATATAAGTAAAAAACAGCAGGTCTGCCTTGCATCCTATTGGCAGTTTTACTAGGCCCTTACGGTCTAGGTCTAATAGTTGTTCAAGAAAGAGTACAATTCAAGGAGGTTTTAACCCACGCTACGCTCTAGGAAGGAGAGATGAATGGCCAAAAAAAGCGTGACGACGAGTATATCTAATAGTCGCGGCAGCATCTCTTTCACACAGTAGGATGACCTTACTATTTTACGCTTGGGGATGTTATATTATTAAAGCCCTCTGGAACAGCAGCTTCATTTTCAATATTTTATTTGGCAGGATATTATCCTTTAGTTTCTGCCTGATAAGTTGTGCTTCTCTCGGCAACAAAGTGTTTCGTGTCTTAAAATCCTCGCAACGCTGAGGATTCTTCTTTAGAACCACTCGCTTGGCTCGTGGCTCAATTATAGAGTCATAGAGGTAAATGAAGTCGAGTCCGTTTGGTGCCGGCAAAGTATAGTACCAACCCATCTCCACCCGTGGGTATCGTAATGTACGTACAGTGTACGTTTCATGGGATGCCATGTACAACATGAGAATATTATTCAAGCATGGTATGTGCATGTCATGTATATTATTCAAGTATGTCATGAGTACCTTGGGCTCAATTCTTGAATAACACCGGGTGATAAACAATTAACACCAGAAAAATTCAAAATTAAATTTTTTTCTTTACAAAAGTGCAGAATGATATTCGTTAAATATAGGTATAAAGTAGTGATTGATTGTTACTTTTTATGTATTATGGTTTACATTTTTAACAGATTATCAGGGTACATTTGATATTTTTTTATGTTAAAAGTGAGCAAACGAGCAGGTGGGCCACCTGATGGTTAGTGGTCACCACCACCGCCCATAGCACCCACTGTCTTATTTGATGTCTCAAAAATTATATTTTATCACTCGGTAATATTCATCAATCGGGTCAGAGTTTTTTCAGCAGCAGCATTCTTTTTGTTTGTTTCCAAAATAACCTTTTTTCATTTCTTTCTTCTTGCTTTCCAGAAAAGCTCAGGGAATTCTTGAAAATCACCGGGTGATAAAATATTACTTTTGAGACTTAAAGAATTCACATTTGCGCTGATAAACTGTTGAAAGGTAAATCAGAATACATGGAAATTAACAATCAAGGACTGCTTTATATTTTAAGAAAATCAATCTCAACTTTTGAAAACAAAAATCTATGATTTTGAATTTTTTGATTATTTTATGATTATTAAGATTTTATTTCTTATTTCATCGATTCAGTTCTGACTTTACATTTTTTTCACTCACATGGAATAACAATAATTTAAAAATATGGACTGGCTGTTGAACTTAGCCTCATTTATACGTTTCTAAATATTATGGCCCAAGTTTTTGTCAATATCTTTTTACTGAAATAAACTATCAATACTCATACTCATAAAACCAATATGTTGTTCATTTTCACTACTTATTGAAAAGACCTCGTACATCGGCTGTCTCTCTGTCCATCTATATTTGCGATCCGTCTGGCTGTCCAGGAACAACAGGTCGATATAGGTTTTTGTTGGTATTCTTCTAAAAACTCATCATCAACCAGCTTCATTTGGGCCTAATTGCGAGCCACCTACTTTTTAACCGACTTCAAAAAGGAGGAGGTTCTCTATTCGATCCTTTTTTTTTTCAATGAATGAATCATTCTTGCCTACCAAGTGACATCTGAAACTTTTTTAAACAAATTCCAACCCAAGGGCATCAGATAAAATCTCTCAATAATGCCCGGCACAAAACTTTGATGCTGACCGTAAATGGCTCGAAATATCTATCGCGAGGGAAGCGCAGGACAGGCGTGTGAATTATTGGCTTCTCGCATGTCGTCAATAAGAACGCAGCAAATAACCGGCAGCATCAGATGTACTATTTTCCTATTATTGTACAACAGTACAGGTTCCGTTGTTTAGTTTGATTTTCTTTTAAGAGCATGCGTCGCCACAACAAGGACTCGGCCACGACTAAGCGCTGGCGCTTTCTCGCATCGATTTTATAGGAGTACTAAATAATTCACAGTAAAATATAAATACAATATATTCCAAAAAAAAAAGATACAGTATTTTAGAGTATGAATGATTTCACATGCTATGTCCAAAAAGAAAAAATAATGTCTTACATTTTCACCTAAAATGACAGGGTTAATATCCCGTACATTTACTGAAAATGTCACTTTTGATTGTAGTTTTTTTGAATGATTTTTTGCCTAAATAGAGTTTTTTTGTTAAACCAAAAACTAAACAATATCCTGAATTTTGGAATGGTAATTTTTATTTTTATTTTGTAGCATTTGATCCTACATAAATCTCGCATCTGCGTAGACGGCCAAGCGCTAAGTTAAAAACGGACGTGTTAAAAAACTGTTCTATTTGGAAAAATATCCCAATATTTTGAGATGTTTTAAACCAAAAAGCAGATCAATAATATATATCTAATATGATATTAATGTCTTCTTCGAAAACTGAGAACTGCATTGTTTTATCCTTCGGCGAAAATCGTAAATTTTGACTCCAGCGCGATTTTAACGGATGAACGCTCTTAAAACTAATGCAAGCTGTTTTTCTCTTTCATGTTTAGATTCAGATATCTTCATCATAATGTTATTTCATTATAATGTTCTTTGGGACAAGTTGTTCAGTTTTATGGGCTGATTCTGCAGATTCACATCCCACAATACTGATGTGGTTATACCTTTTTAGTTTCCTTTGTGTTCAAATATCTTACATTACAGCCACCCTACTTCATACGTAAAACAGGTCGGCTTTTTCATAGAAAAAGTAAAGGAATAATGGGTACCCATAGAAGAATATTCCGCAAATAGCATAACTATCAATTTTGCAGCCATTTACTCTACAATATTTCACTGTTTTTGCAGAAAATATACGCGATTTTAAAAAAACATTTAGCATGACATAAAAATGTGTCAAAGACGGGGATACCAGTAATGTATTAAAAAATATTACCAAAAAGGTTGATGACCAATGAAGAAGTACATAACATGCTTGACCTTAAACAACACAATTAGATCAAAAATATTTATATTTATAAATATATTTATAAATATAAATATAGGGTGACTTTTATTTAGTTCTTGATAGCAAAAGATATGCATGTACTCATGATACTGAACAACTTTTCCCAAGGAACATAGGTCGAAATACGAAATACCAAGTTTGACCTCCCATACATAATGCGCTATCAGCTGATGCAGTTTTTATGGGAGGTCAAAACTAGATTTTCGTATTTTGACCTATGTTCCTTTGGGAAAGTTGTTCAGTACATTCATACCTTTTTCTATCAAGAACTAATTAAAAGTCACCCTATATATTTATATATTAATATAGGGTTAGTATTGTATTGAAGAATGCACCTGAGAGAAAATCTGAAATCTACGATTACTTGTACATAGTGACTCAATAAGCCGTATACGATTTTTTTGTCTCGATTTTGCAAAAAAATATCAAAAAAAGACCAAATCGACCGATGCTGGCTGCTGGTCTATCTCGATTTACAAGCCCGCAGACACGCTCCACTTATAGCTTTGACAGAATTTTTTGAGATGTTTTTAAACTAAAAAGCAGATCGTGAAAGTATATCTAATATGATATTAATGTCTTCTTTGAAAACTGAGAACTGCATTGTTTTATCCTTCGGCGAAAATCGTAAATTTTGACTCCAGCGCGATTTTAACGGATGAACGCTCTTAAAACTAATGCAAGCTGTTTTTCTCTTTCATGTTTAGATTCAGATATCTTCATCGTAATGTTATTTCATCATAATGTTCTTTGGGACAAGTTGTTCAGTTTTATGGGCTGATTCTGCAGATTCACATCCCACAATACTGATGTGGTTGTACCTTTTTAGTTTCCTTTGTGTTCAAATATCGTACATTACAGCCACCCTACTTCATACGTAAAACAGTTCGGCTTTTTCATAGAAAAAGTAAAGGAATAATGGATACCCATAGAAGAATATTCCGCAAATAGCATAACTATAAATTTTGCAGCCATTTACTCTACAATATTTCACTGTTTTTGCAGAAAATATACTCGATTTAAAAAAACATTTAGCATGACATAAAAATGTGTCAAAGACGGGGATACCAGTAATGTATTAAAAAATATTACCAAGGTTGATGACCAATGAAGAAGTACATAACCTGCTTGACCTTAAACAACACAATTAGATCAAAAATATTTATATGATAGGGTGACTTTTAATTAGTTCTTGATAGCAAAAGATATGCATGTACTCATGATACTGAACAACTTTTCCCAAGGAACATAGGTCGAAATACGAAAAACCAAGTTTGACCTCCCATACATAATGCGCTATCAGCTGATGCAGTTTTTATGGGAGGTCAAAACTAGATTTTCGTATTTCGACCTATGTTCCTTTGGGAAAGTTGTTCAGTACATTCATACCTTTTTCTATTAAGAACTAATTAAAAGTCACCCTATATATTTATATACCTATATAGGGTGACTTTTAATTAGTTCTTGATAGAAAAAGGTATGAATGTACTCATGATCCTGAACAACTTTCCCCAAGGAACGTAGGTCGAAATACGAAAATCAAGTTTTGACCTCCCACAGAAACCGCATCAACTGATAGCGCATTTTGTATGGGAGGTCAAATTTGGTTTATCGTATTTCGACATATGTGCCTTAGGGAAAGTTGTTCAGTATCATGACTACATGCATATCTTTTGCTATCAAGAACTAATTAAAAGTCACCCTATATGCAAACATTGCTCGTTTAATAGTATCGGGTTAGTATTTATTGTATTGAAGAATGCACCGGAGAGAAAATCTGAAATCTACGATTACTTATACATAGTGACTCAATAAGCCGTATACGATTTTTTTTGTCTCGATTTTGCAAAAAAATATCCAAAAAAGACCAAATCGACCGATGCTGGCTGCTGGTCTATCTCGACTTACAAGCCCGCAGACACGCTCCACCAGGGACTAGATAAGTACTATACGTACAACTGGACTGAGTGCCATGTAGAAAAATTGTGCTGACAGCAAGTAACATAAGATACCGCGGTGTCTCTTTCTAAAAAGGGTGACAATGATATTCTGAAGATTGTGGGAAACCAAACAGGGTATCGTATCGAAATAGAGCCAATTAAAAGCATACTACATTATAAACAGTGTTTTATTATTTACAGGTAATTATTAAAAAACGTCACGTCAAAACAGAAAAAATATACAATATTTACATACCTACAAATAAGAAAAAAAAGCATTCGCCCATCAAAAACAAGTTATTCCCCAGGTATCTCCAGGGTTCCCATCTCGGACCTTGTTTTTTCACGCTTTTTATTAACGATATAAGTCAATGTTTTCATAATTCGAATCATTACTTGTTTGCCGATGACCTCAAAGTATTTAAAAGCATTAAAAATTGGAACGACTCTAGGTTACTTCAAGATGACCTAGACAGGCTTAGAGATTGGTGTCAGAAAAATAGGCTAAAATTAAATGTTGGCAAATGCCAGCACAGTAAATTTACTCGTAATAAAAACATAGTATGTACAAAATACAGTTTAAATGGGGAAACGCTAGAGGAAGTAAGTCACATCCGTGATCTAGGCGTTCAACTTGACTCCAAGCTTAATTTTATCAGGCATATAGATACAGTCATTGTCAAGTCTACTAAAATGCTTGGTTTTATTCTAAGAGAGTGTAAGAATTTTAAAAACCCAGTCACAAAAAAAAACATGTTTTACTCCTTAGTCAGAAGTCAACTAGAGTATTGTAGTGTGGCTTGGGCACCATCTTATAAAGTTCATATAAATCGGCTTGAGAAATTACAAAGAGTATTCCTTCGGCATATGACTTACCATTGCAAACTGGCTAAAAAACTAAAGTCGTACGAAGAACGTTTGATACATTTATGTCTTCATTGGAGAAAAATCGTCAAATGCTGGATTTGGTCTTTCTCAAAAGACTAGTTACTAGTTCCATTAATTTTCCTAGCCTTCTTCGTAAAATCAAATTCAATGTGCCTCGAACCTTACCACGTTCATCCAACATTAAACTTTTTCAACAACGTATCAGTCGTACCAACTTAAATAAAAACCGGTCAAGTGCGAGTCGGACTCGCGCGCCGAGGGTTCCGATATACCTATAGTATTTTTGGAAGCAATAAAGTCCATTTTCAGGACCGCAAAACTAAATTTGTTTGTAAAGGTTTTTTGCAGATTTCTGAAAAACTGTGCAACTTAGAAAGATCGTTTTATTTTTGCTGTAAAGTTTACATAAACCTCTGTCAACTGTAATTAATTCAGATTTTCCCTTACTCAAACTTCGGAGATAAGGGGGGGGGAATGGTATTTTTTTTGACATTTTTCATCATAACTTGAAAACTAAGAAACTTAAAAAAATACAAAAATATATTTTAAAATGTACAAGTAAAGCCCTTTCATATGATACCCCACTCGACCTAGTAGCGACAATTTGAAATTTGGCCCCCCCTATTTTGGCCCCCTTTACATTAATAATCATACTTTTTTCAAAAAAATTTCATGTGCAATTAAGTTGGGCAACTATATTCTAAAACTATTCCAAATTTCAGCTCGATAGCGTAAGTGGTTGCTGAGATATAGAGGTGTGACAGACAGACGGACAGACAGACAGAGCGGCACCATAAGGGTTCCTTTTTTTTGCCATTTTGGTATCGGAACCCTAAAAAGCATTCATCACTTTATAGATTTTTTTCCCTGTATAACGTATTCCAAGAATCTATAGACTTAAATGTAACACCAATTAGTAGGAT
Organism: Athrips mouffetella; assembly: GCA_947532105.1. Lineage (NCBI taxonomy): Eukaryota > Metazoa > Arthropoda > Insecta > Lepidoptera > Gelechiidae > Athrips > Athrips mouffetella. The sequence goes on along the minus strand of OX383972.1, from coordinate 6,679,386 downwards.
AAAAAGTATTGTACTCACTAGTTGAGAGCATAAAACTTACTGCCAATACTGAAATTTTAAGTAGTTTCTCTTTTTTTCTTTTTTTCTTATAGATTTTTTGTATCAGCATCTAGCACCATTTTTCAAAGCTAGCTTGTTTTTGTTTTCTCATTTAATGCTTATGAGTATAGTGTTGGTGTATTAATGTTTCTAATTAGTATTAAATATAAAGTAATTTAAGGTCCTTAATTAAATTATTCAGAGCATGTTATGCTCTTCTTTAAGTGATATGACACTTAGATTTAAGTAATGTTTGTCTTCTTGTATTTATACAGTGTACATATTGTTGAAGAGCCAAATAAATAAATAAAAAATAAATAAAAATAAAAAGTTATGATGGACATGAACATCTCCACATGGAACAATTTAAAAATGAAACTGATTTTACTGTGAGAAAAATAACACACATTGTGGAAATTTGCGGTTTGCTTGGTAGATTTTAACATACAAGTGGACGTCGACTGTCAGAGCTACTAAAAAACAGACGAACAACAGCCAACTATTTAAACCAACAAAGCACAAGTGCAAAAACCCACTAAAAACCAGCTACACTTGCTACAAAAAATACAAAGAATAAATAAAGGAATACAAAGATATAAATATAACATCAGTAGGTACAGAAATATTTAACACCATAGAAAAAAATATAAATAAGTATGCTAAAACTTTGAAAATAAAATAAAGATAAATAATAATACTAAAGATACCTAAAAATTTAAATACTGAAATAAAGAAATTAAAATAAGACAAAAAAAAAACTAAAAGCTGAAGGGGAATTCATACATATCATGCAATTTGTGCCAAGTTTTTTTTTTCGGAATTCAGTAGGTATGTTATAAAGGTTTTAGAAAACCAACGCAAGCAAGGAAAATAAACAGCAATCAACAAAATTCATTAACGCTGAGCCGTATCTGCTGGAGCTACAGATGTGAAATTTTGTACAGAGATTTTTTGCACGTCAAAACAACCCACTAAGAAAGGACTTTTAGAAATTTGTCCCCAAGGAAGTGTAAAAGGGATGAAACTTTGTATAAAAGGCCACAGTACAGTTAAGGGTACAGTTTTGACACGACTTACCTACTCATAGTAAAAAAAAATTTTAACCAGAGAAGGTACAGCACTCTGTTTCAAAAATGCTCGATCTTTATTTGGCACAAAGTCTTCTTTTTTAAAATGTTTGCTACATACAGATGTTATATGTATACAGTATATGTATACAGATGTTAGATGTATACAGATGTTTCGGAATTTTTCTCGAAAATTTTGGTATCACAAGGTTTTCGGAATCTGAAAAGTTTAAAAACCACGCGAGTGAAGTCGTGAGCTTTTGTGTAGCTTCTACTACACAAAACGTCTAGAATCCATCCCATCTCTACCCGTGGGTGTCGTAGAGGCGACTAAGGGCTCATGAACCGGAGGATATGGGCAGTAGCGTCCTTCCGTCTACCTACTACGGTCACCAACAACCGTGGTCTATGGTCAGCTGTAACGCTCCCAAGCGTGGTGACTAAGGTAGGTACAATGATTTATTAATTATTATTTTACTAGCATGGTAAGTACTTCCCCTCCATATCGTTCCAGCAAGAGCTGGAGTTCTAAAGGGAGCTCCGTGTCCTGCAGTGGACGTATTACGGGATGTTATTGAAGTATTATGAAACTTTGCAACGCTAAAAAAGTATTAGCTTCTGCCCAGAGCGGCTTCCGAGAAAAATCTTCCCATCGCAACGACGGGTCGAGACGTCCAACCTAAATTTATGTCACCCTAACTTCTAAACTTATCTAAACAAGCAAATCGTAGTAAAAACACATACTTATGGTAAGAAAGTCCACAATCCTGAAAATATTCGCTCTTGCAGGCTTCAACAATGCAATTTTGCATTTTAAATTTTTTCAAAATTTAGTATTTTCAAAAAATCCGCGTCGTTCCATATTTTGGTAAAATGACATTTAGAGTTGACACATACTTATTTGTTTTCTACCACTTATCAGCGGATGCAGTTTTTATGGTAAGTCAAATTTATGTTCCTTGGGAAACGTTGTCAGTTACATGGGTAGGCTACCACCCGAGAGGTTTTGCGTATTTGAAATTACACGTTGTATTTTATCTCGGGCGTCGTGCTGAGGGGGCGGTAGCTCTGAACATGAAACTGAAAAACTTTTGTACTGCAACTTTTGTAACACTGCAAAAAAAATTGCTTTTTCATACAAATTGGCTTGGTCTTGTTCAGTTTTATGTTCAGTGCTACCACCCGAGAGATTTTTCGTTATTTACTCAATACGTTGTCTACGCCTAGAGACCATACAAGTATATATCGAATTTCATACATTGCACAAAACGCCTGCAATAGATTGCCGTTGACATTTAAATGAATTTGGTATACCGCCGCTCACCAATAAAATCCAGCAGCAAGCTAGGCATTTTACTAAAAAATGCGTTAGCGTACGCATGTATTTTATTGCAAAATGTTCACTACTTAATTTACTTTAAGTATCGTACACTTTTTTTCTGTTAAATTGTTTATAAAATAATTCAAATTTGTACCAAAAATTTAATAATCAGAAAAAGTATGAACGGCAACACCGCTTTTTTGACCACTTATTTTGCGTACGAAGTATATCGACCTTCGAATAACTTGGCGGAAAAAGTAAATTTGTACGTTCAGGGGCTCGCTCCACTTACAGCTTTGACAGAATTTTTTTTGGTATTCTGTAAATTTTTACAACACAAGCGCAGTGGAGTGAACTAGGGATGGGCAACAAATCGCTTATATGAAAATCGACAAATCGACTGTACATTATCAGCTCATTTCGACGTTAATTAATTATTCATTTAGTGTTTCTAAAAACAAAACGTAATAGTCAATCCTTTTACTTAATTTGAAGTTTAAAATATTAGTTCTGTACAAAATTTTATAATAGATTCAGAGCGCAATGCCTTTGCGGGCGAGCTATACATAAAAAAAAAATATGAACCATATCAACATCTGTCAAACAAGTCACAAATCACAACAACAACAAATTTAATTATTTTGCTAGATTTTCAACTAAATTTAAATTCGCTTCATAATAGCACAAAGTAGAAGAGCATTTGATGCCACAAGTTGTTATATAATTACAAAATACAAGGTAATTGACTATGAAATCTGTCACCAAAGCCTTTGCACAAATAAGCACATAACTTACTAACAATTTTTTTATAATTTCAGATAAAAGTGGCGGTATCTTCCATGTCTCGCTTCTTGAGCTATATCTTGGGACCGCAAACCAAAGAAAAGGTCGCTCACGCGTCGGATTCATGGAAATTTGCCTGGTAGAGCCTGCATTCAGATAACTATTTTGAATGCTATGGATGACTTCTTTCCAGCAGATTACCGAACAATAATATTTCATTTTCATCAGATGTGTACGAACATCTGATATCTTGGGACCGCAAACCAACGAAAAGGTCTCTCACGCGTCGGATTAATAGAAATTTGCCTGGTGGAGCCTGCATTCAGATAACTATTTTGAATGCTATGGATGACTTCTTTCCAGCAGATTACCGCACAATAATATTGCATTTGCATCAAGATGTGTACGAACATCTGATTTTTCATTTTACAGTGGCTTTGATTGTTTTAAATGTTATTTTAAAGTGACTATTTCTATAAATAATGTGTCTATTGTTTATAAACGTTTATGTACTTAAGTACGTACGGTCAACCGCTTGTCGGTAGAAACTTTTTCAACTCTATTACCACGCCATAAGGTCCAAAAGTGTTTCTACTAATGTGCGGCCGTGTGTACCTAAATATTTTATTAACATTCAATACTGTGTATTAGATAAAATAGATGTAGCGTGCTTATAAATTATAACAGTATCAAAGTAAGGTAGGCTAAAAATATCTCTGGTGGAGACCTTTTATATTTTGTTTATAAAATCCTGTACTATTAAACAAGCAATATTTGTTTGTGTATATATTTCTACAAGCGAAGTGACTATGGTACTTCCTCTCCACATTTTTCCAGAAAAAGCTAGAATTCTGGAGGGAGCTCCCTGTCCTGTAGTGGACGTTTTATGGGATGTTATGATGATGATGATGTATATATTTCTAATCGGTTTCTCGAAAACTACATACACTATTTTCTTATGTCTCTAAAAATTAAAATTAACCAATTGAACTAATGAACTGAATTTTACTTTTTAGAAAGCTTCTTTGAACAGAGAAGATAATTATGTTATTACAACGGGAAAAACATTAAACCCCAGAGCTATCCCTTATTAATGGAAACGGGTTATTCCCACGGGAAAGCCACTTACTTATTCCTACGAAAAAACCGTTCAATTATTGAACTAATGAACCAATTCTAAAGGTTTTTCTGTTGCGGTAAGATATGTTAACGGGAAAACTTCTCATTCCTTCAGTAAAAATGTCCTACAGATTTTCTTCTGTGGAATGCTACAGTATCCCTGATTGACGTAAGTTACATATAACCGCGGGAAAAACGAACCAGTGCTATTTATTTTTGTCATATGTACAGCTAAATGTAAACGTATTCAGAAGTTTCTTTTCTTGTGGAATGCTACATTGTGCTAATTTTAGCTACTCATTACCGCGGAAAAACGTCCATTTAACACGGGAAAAACGTTTGACTTTTGAACTATATATACTCTTTATTGCACACATATTGAAAAAAAGCAGAATTAAAGGACATATACAAGGGCGGGCTTATCTCTAAAAGGTATTTCTTCCAGCCAACCTATGGCAGTTAGATAAATTCTTTTAAAGTTTTCACTAATAGGAAATTGCATAATCTCTGACTTCCAAAAGCTCCTTTTACCGTAGTTTTATATCCAAAAAATCTCAAAAATTAACTGCTCACTTACAGATCCGCAGGTAGGTTGTAACTTTTGTGTTGTTCGAGGTTTGCCTTCTTAGTGAGCGCTGGAGTGAACGCGGGCTATGCACAGGAATACCAATTCAAATGTCAAACCATACAATAATGTCAAATGTTAATTTTAGGTAGTTCTCTTCACCACCAACTTTACCCAGTAGTGGCGCTAGCATCTTCATGCTGGTTTAAGTCATCCCAATTTTGTATTTTATCTGCAAATTTACGCATGTTCTGAGGGTTTCTCATCATATAGTAGCATTTAAAATATTTCACAACTCAAAATATAGTAAAAAACACAAAAATAGTAATCGTAAAGGTTAACATAAAAATTCGAGAGTGAGCGCGGAATGCGTTACGGAATACCAATTTAAACGTCAACCCATACAAAAATGTCAAAAAGTCCGCTCAGCGGTTCACGCAGTGATCTCACCGTCGTGATAACTTGGTTGCAGAATACCAATTCGACACACACCTGCGGATCACCTGCGGATCCGTGTGCGGACGTCAAAATTGTTGTTTTGGGAATAGCACTCCTGAGCACCCGCCGCACGCGGCACGCTGGCCGCAACAAGCATAGAAATGCATGGAGTTGCGTTATATAAAATCTTTTTAAATAGAAACATTTAGCTTATTGTTATAAATAGTTTATTTAGATGCCGAATAGTATGATTAAGGGTTTTATAATCACCTAAAGTCGAAATTATGCAGTAAAATAAATTTTGTATTTTTTTACGACTCATTTTACAGTTAAACTAAAAAAGTCTATAAAAACGAAACGAAAAATCTGAATTGATTACAGTCGATAGAAGTTTATGTAAAAATTAAAGAAACGCTCTTATAAAATTAAAAAAACGCTCTTATATTTAACTATACCTACTTTCAGTATAGGTAAGCAGACACTAGTACATATATTATTATTAATATATTAATATAATATATATTATTATTATTATATATGGTATTCTGTGACGCAGATGAACGAAGCTAACAAAAGCCGCGCGTTTTTAGGGTTCCGATACCAAAATGGTAAAAAAAGGAATCCTTATTGTGCCGCTCTGTCTGTATGTCTGTCCGTCTGTCTGTCACACCTCTATATCTCAGCAACCACTTATGCTCATCATATCAGCCGAAAGACGTCCACTGCTGGACATAGGCCACCCCTAAAGAACTCCATGACGACCGGTCCTGCGCTGCTCGCATCCAGCGGCTTCCCGCGACCTTGACCAAATCGTCGGTCCACCTTGTGGGGGGCCTGCCAACGCTTCGTCTTCCGGTACGTGGTCGCCACTCTAGAACCCTCACGCCCCATCGGCCATCGGTTCTTCTTGCGATGTGCCCTGCCCACTGCCACTTCAGTTTAGCGATTCTCAGGGCTATGTCAGTTACTTTAGTTCTTCTGCGGATCTCCTCATTTCTGATTCGATCGCGCAGAAAGACTCCGAGCATAGCCCTTTCCATAGCCTTTTGGGTGACTTTGAGCTTTTTGATAAGGCCCATCGTGAGCGGCCACGTCTCGGTGCCATATGTCATCACTGGCAACACACACTGGTCAAAGATTTTCGTCTTGAGACACTGCGGTATTTTGAACGTGAAGATATTGCGGAGCTTCCCGAACGCTGCCCATCCGAGTCGGATTCGACGAGTAACCTCTTTCTCTAAGTTGGATTTACCCAGCTAGACTGTTTGTCTCAGGTATACGTACTCATCAACAACTTCGAGCGTAGAGTCTCCAACTTTGAGTGGAGTGGGTACAACAAGGGCGTTAGACATAATTTTCGTCTTATCCATGTTCATTTTAAGACCCACTTGTTGTAAAACTCTACTGAGGTTATTAAGCATCGTGCCGAGATCTTCCAGAGTCTCAGCCATTACGACAATATCGTCGGCAAATCGAAGGTGGGTCATGTACTCGCCATTGATGTTGATGCCAAGTCCTTTCCAGTCCAGGAGTTTGAAGACGTCTTCCAATGCAGCGGTGAACAGTTTAGAAGATATGACGTCTCCCTGTCTCACTCCTCGCTGCAATTAGATAGGTTTCGAGTCCTGGTCCTGAAGACGAACTGACAGAGTGGCGTTTTTGTACTGATCCTTCAACACTTCAATACCAAAAACAAAAACACATACCTGAAAATCACGGCAAGAAACTGAGTAAATAAAAAGATATTTGTCTCTAAAATACCCAAAAAAAATGTACATAGAGAAACACTCCACCGCCAGCGCTAGATATAATGCTCGCCTCTTTATCAGAAGCGTCTCTACAATACGATGTTTATTTAAAAAGATGGTATTATTATTGTTTAGATAATCAAATTGATTTATTTTGTGGATCCGTTTCTAATGTAATTAACTTTTTTACTGTGTTATATAATGAAGGAGCGCAGTACGGAACTCTAAATACATGTCGTTCTGCGATTTCGTTGATTTTAGGTGGTCATATAGGACAAGACGATACTATTAAACGTTTCTTTAAGGGTATATTTCGGTTACGCCCCGCGTTGCCGAGATATGAAACAACATGGGATACTTCAATAGTATTAAATTATTTATCAACCCTTTTTCCATGTACAAACTTATCCCTCGAAGTTATCTCAAAGAAACTTGCTACCCTTTTAGCGTTAGTCACCGCTCACAGGGTACAAACCCTATCAAAAATAAATATTGACAATATTTCCACAACATCATCGAGAATATGTATTAAAATTACAGATTTGATCAAAACATCGCGACCAGGTTCCGCTCAACCCACATTAATTCTCCCATTTTTTGAACTAAAGCCCGAAATATGCCCCGCAAGAACGTTACAAAGTTTTTTACAAAAGACATCACCTCTTCGTGGTAATGTAAAAAGTTTGTTTATCGCCTTAAAGCGAGCTCACGCTGCGGTCTCCAGCCAGACGCTAAGTGGTTGGATCCGCAGCACGCTGCAAGACAGCGGAGTGGCGGTGGCGGCGCTCGGCGCGCACAGCACGCGACACGCCGCCCCCTCGCGCGCGCACCAGCTCGGTGTCAGCCTGGACGTCATCCGCCGCACGGCTGGCTGGAGCGGCACCTCTAATACTTTCTTTAAATTTTAAAATCGTGCCTTAAATACTGATCGTTCCAATGACGAATCTTTCGCTCGAGCGATTATTGATCATCACAGTTAAAATATTAACAGCTGTAAAATAAAAGCTACAGTCTGATTGAAAATCTAGTTTTTATTTTACTTAATAATATTTTACGTTATCTCTAAAAGTCTACAAGTATTTACCTATTTGCTAATCTCGAGGACGAAGCCGAGTATAATTAGTGATTAAACGAACTTACCTGTAAGTGAAGTTCTATCGTAATTATACGAAGGCTTCGTCCGAAGAGATTAGCAACCCACCCCTGAGTATTTTGGTATTGTACTACTTATACCTACTCGTTGCAATAATAAATCTAGTGCCCTCCCTATACGTAAAATATTATAGGTCTCTAAACTAAATGAAATAAAATAGCGATCGGAGTAAGTTTATGTCTACCGTCACAATAAAAATAAAAACAAGTAAACATAAGAAAAAATATGTAAACAGAGTTTACCTACCCTCAATATAGTGCAAGAATGGCGATCACTGATCGATACTACAAGTATTTACCTATTTGCTAATCTCTTCGGACGAAGCCTTCGTATAATTACGATAGAACTTCACTTACAGGTAAGTTCGTTTAATCACTAAATATACCGGGAATAGACAGACCGTCTAGTTGTAGTTCCGGCGTTTGTTCTACAGGGTGTAAGGGACGGTGTACCGAAAACTAAAAGGGTGTGTTCTGTCAAACGAAACTGAACAACTTTCCCAAAGAAACATTTCTGGGAATTGAAAAAAAAAATCACTGATCCATACAAACCGTTCGACATAACGTAGGTACGCGACAGCCCAGAAGTGCGGTCAAAGTGTATGGCACGCCATACATTTCACCAGCACTCCTGAGTGGTTGCATACTTTAACTAAGTATTGGACCTATAGAATTTCTTTATTAATTCCAAAAAATATCTTCAAACCTTAGTATTGGAAAGTAAAAGAACATTGAGGGTCGTATTAATAAATCACTCTCAAGTGTGAAATTGCACTCAACATGCATAATTTGTGTGTGTAAAGCACATCTTGAGAGCAAACTCACACTTGAGAGGGATTTATTATTACGACCCTGAGATTTCGTCATGGGTCTCAGAGGCAAGACGATACTGAGTTACCTTACTATTTCTACGGGGCAGTTAAAGTTTGAGTCTAGCATTTATAATAAGTGTTTGTTCTGTGTCTGGGTGTCATTTATCTTATGTATGTATATCAGACTCTAATATTATAACAACCGTTATTAATAAAATTTTCATTTTCATTGATACGAGTGCCCATAGTACAGGCTCTGCCTAGTTTGGGATCAGATGACCTAGTGTGAAATGTCCCCCAATATTTATTTATGTATAATGAAACTTATATGCATAATCTCTCGCAGCTAGTGTTCAAGAGTGGAGTTTTATGCCTGCGTTTGTGTTCCCGAGATCCTATAACACAAATTTATTCAAGTCGCGAGTGAATAGCCTCTGGCAAGCTCGTTTTATCGTCGTCCTCATCTCTGTCCTCAAGGCCATACAAAGGTCAAGAGAAGCTCATTGACCATAAAAAATGCAATCAGTTCCAGTTTCTTGTTCGTAATAAGTAGGTATACAACCCATTCGCATGTACACAATAGATTGTAACAAACCAACAGGAAATCCCTAATGCTTGACCTGGCTCAGTCTAGATTACTCTAAACGGAGCTGGCCTTTATTCGAACATTCCGTGTCCTGACGCACTAAAAGACAGAAAGTAGCAATTAAAAGTAAAACCGTCAATACTGGGTGTAAATACAAAAGCGTTCATGCGTGCAAAGAATGGTGCTCTATAACAATGACAAAGAGGTATGGTGCTCTAATATTCCAGCGAAACACAAAAAACACATTGTAAAAAGTTTCTTACTGTTTTGTTTTACGCTGCCATAGCGCGATCCGAAACATCCACCCAAATTGGACCTCCCATACAAAATGCGCTATCAGCTAATTAAGCAGTTTCTATGGGAGGTCAAAAATAAACTTTGGCCTATGACCTATGTTCCTTGGGTAAAGTTCATCTTCAAGGTAATCTTTAAAAAAAAAAATTTACGAGAGCGAAGTATTTTACGTGTGAAAGTTAGGGGCAAATAAATCGAAAATTTAAGGAGTGATTCTTAACAAATTATCTCATACATACATACTTATCTTTATTTTATTTATTTTATTTATTTATGATCACCAACAGATTACACATTAAACAAAGAGATAGAAGATACAGTTAAACTAGGTTTATAGCTAAACGGTAAACCAATTAGAGGTGATTACAGCTTTCTTAAAATGACGGCAAATAAATAATATTGAACATTAAACTAAATATAAATAAAATTTACAAGAACATTAAAATTAATTGAAAAGTTAAGTCAAGTACCTACATAAAAATAAATAACAATAATAAATACATACATACATAATATCACGCTTTGTTCCCGTCGGGGTAGGCAGAGACCACAGTTCTCCACCTGCTACGATCTTGACATACTTCCCTTGCTTCCTGTACTTTCATCAATCCTTTCATACATGCTCGTTGGTTTAAGATACTTTTAACTTGGCCTTTATTCCAACGTTCCCATTCACTCTTGCCTTGTAGATCTCTTTCGTCAATCTTCTTTCATTCATTCTCTCTACATGACCAAACCATCTCAGCATCCCTTTCTCAATTTTAGTCACTACGTCTTCTTTTACGCCACAACGTTCTCTTATCACACTATTTCTAATCCTGTCACTCAGTTTCACACCAATCATACTCCTCAGCGCTCTCATTTCTACTGCATTAATTCTACTTCCATGCTTTTTCTGCCATACCCAGCCTGACTGCCGTACATCAGTGTTGGTACCAAAACGCCTCTATGAACAGCCAGACGAGCCTTGTGAGACACTTTCTTATCTCAAGATAGGAAAAATAGTAGAATGCTCATCGAGAAGAGAAATGCAAAAGCATGTAATAAAAACCTGCGTAATAATAAGTGTAGGAATAAAAGATACGTAACGAGTACTAGCGTGCTCTTAACTTAAGTCATTAAGTGAAGTAAATAGGCGCTTAAGTTTAATTACCGTAAGTTAAGGAACATTATTAAACTAGGTCAACCCATACAAAAAGTAAAGTAAAACCGGAGAAGTGTGAGTCGCAGACGCACAGCCACACAGAAATGAGCGCGAGTCCGACATGCACGTGACCAGTTTTTATTATTTGTTGTTATTTTATAGCTCATGCACTACACAATTTTCACGCGCGCTTGTAAGAGTTGCCGTTTTACGATAGAGCAAAAAATCGAGCAAAAATCGGCAAAAAACACGTTTTGAGTTGGGCAGCCTTTAACTTCTTTATGTATAAATATTTCAAATTTAGCTTTATGTGGAATTCCATTTTTAGCTGGATTTTATTCTAGGGATTTAATTTTAGAGTTAGTAAGTTTAAGAAATTTAAATATGGTTATTTTTTTTAGATTCCTCTTCATTTATATTTTTTTTTTATAATAATAATAATAATCATTTATTAATCAGACTACAATGAGGTCCATCTTGTTAGTAACAGTCTTCTTAACCTATGTTAGTACTTAATTTCTAAACAGGATTTGGTGTACACACAAGCGGGTTATCAAACCTGGCAGCTATCATGGCCAGGATGGTGTTGGGACTGTCGCGCAGCCTGTGCAGAAGCAATGCAGACTTCTTACGCCAGACGGCATCAAATCCGTCAGTGCGCGCCTCGGCGAACATCGCTGATGCGCTACAGAATCGCGGCAGTCGCAACAACACCCTGAACGCATTATCGTAAGACTTTTGGGTATATCCGAACCACAGGGCCCCCGAGTAGAGTGATGTACAATAAGCTTTAAAAAGCGTAATTTTAACTTGTTTTGTGCATCGGGAGAACCTGTGGGCCAGCATATTTGCCCGCACTGACAATGCTCTACGTTCCCTCTCCATGTCACTATCATCTTTCAAATCATATGTTACCAAGTGCCCTAGATATTTAAATTGGTTGACGCGTTTTAATTCAACCCCATTAAGATAAATGGGGGACACCATATATGGACACTTGGTACCAGCTTTGAATACCATGTACACAGACTTCTTGGCATTGTAAACCAGCCCGTGTGATGTAGCATAGGACTCGCACACTTTTATCAATTTCCCGATCGCGCTAACCGAGGGAGCAAGCAGCACCATGTCGTCTGCGTAGCTTAAGTTGTTAACGCAGACGTTGTCAACATAGCAACCGACATGCATACTGCTCAGCTGCTCGATTAGCACGTTCACATATAATTGAAGAGCACGGGTGAGCTTAACCCCCCCTGCCTCACCCCGCACTCCGGTCTGGTTGGTGGTGATAACTTGCCCGCCCACCTCACACGACTCTCCTGGTGCAGGTACCAATACCTGAGAAGGAGGATTAGCTCGTTCGGCAGTGTCGTAGCACCTAACTTTTCCCAGAGTATGTCAAACGAGACAAGGTCGAAGGCCTTCGACAAATCGAAAAAACACGCATATATGGGAGTTTTTCTATGCGTGTAGTACTTGATAGTGTGTTTCAAACTTAGAATAGCACTTTCAGTTGACAGCCCTCTTCGAAAGCCGAACTGGGCGTTTACTTTTATTATTTGTTGTTATGGCGTCAACTGAAATAGGTATATAATCTGTGAATATGTTTTCTGTCTACCTTTTACAGTTCTTGAGCCCGTTCCTTGAGCCCGCTGACAAACAGACACACAAACATCGGAGGCATAATTAATAGGGTCCCGTTTATCATTTTTGGTTAGGGGACCCTAAAAATCAGCGTAATTTTTTATCACCCCAGAAAATTTTGAAAGTGGTTGTAAATTTTTTGTGTAACCAGTAGTGTCACAGCAACACGTCTGCTTATGCACTTTGCAGAGGGCTACCCAGAGATGGCCCACGAACGATCAAGTGATGGCCCATTATCGCTATATCTGTGTTCAATTCGTTGAAGACAGCAATATCATAAACTCATGACTTAGTAAGTTTAGTTCTTAGGATGAAATGGTATGGCGTTATTCAATTTGCTGAATTATCTAAAACATGGTTACGTTGTGTCATCTATGGAAATACTTGTTGTTTGTAAGCAATTTTTGCCTTGTACTCTATCCACAATTCCACACGTATTAAAGGATAATTTTGTTAATACATTAGTCTATTGTTGTCGAGAGCTTTTGGTTTTATTTCTCTCTCACACATAGACGATTTTGGTGTGCAGCCTTTGGGTTGTACAATCTGGCAGCACAGAAATGTCAAAATTCAAAAAGTAATTGATTGATCCTATCGTCAACGGTTCTCAGGTGTTTTTCAGTTTCTTTTTTTTTTTAAGTAGAGTTCACCAGTCTTGTTATTCTTAGTTAGAAGTGTATTTTCTACCTATGAAATATTCGGTAATATGCGGAGTATTTATTGTATTGTAATATGTGTACCTTAAGACGTTTTGTTTTTGTGCATTTTTCACCTAAATCACTCAAAAGACATGTTTAATTTACAAGATATCTCTTTAGCGAATATTATGCATGACATTCAATAATAAGTATACGGCTTTCAAAATAACTTACTAATGTAAAATATACTTGCAGGTAAGCCCTACCACCTTAAAAAATACACCTTTCATAAAACTGAACATCTGTATCCAAATAAAGCAGATACTTAAAAGTGATCTGTCACTAAAAATACGTAATAAGCTGATGCAGTAGTAGAATTTTCGTATTTAATTTTGTGGATAAGATTGTAAGAAATTCTTTTTTTTTCATGTGTTGTTCAGTTTCATGGCTGAATCACCACAAAAAAATGCAGCAATAAAATATATTTTTTATACTGCATTGTCCATTACACTTTAGAGTAAGTCTCAAGTTTTTCATACAAACAAATGTTATCAATTGATTTACTGAGGCTTTATAAAAAATATTCAATACTTTTTGTCACTTCACTTTTCGTACAGAAACATTTTCAATTCTATTCTGGAAACCCGTTTCACATGAAAACCCGTAATCAGTATCAAAATATTTAGTATGGGAACTCAAGCTCAACACTCTTAATTAAGAAGTAACTAAAGTTACAGCAACTTAATGAGAAACGCCCTATAATGTGTGATGTTGCAGTTAATACCCTATACAGGATGTAAATAAGAGCTATAATTGAAGGAGTGATTCTTCAACATTTACAGATTTTATCATATAAATATAAAAAAACAGGCATTTGCATCGTCATATCGTTGTAAGGTCGATGACCGACCTTAAAGTATTTTCTTAGATTAAGAAGAAGTGAAGTGTGTGGAGTCTATGATTAGCCGCAGCTGTTGAGCGTAGGATATTCTTGTGATGATAATTATAGGAATAGAGAAGTCTCGTTCTAATTTGTCTCAAAACCATTTATTTTTCGCCTTCTTGACTCGATAAATTGCTACGTTAACTTCTACGCCGTAGCAAAGGCTACGAGACAATAAGCCACACAAATGCTATTTACTATTTTGATGACAAATATTATGAAAGTAATAAAATTTAAAAAAAAGATAAATTTTTAAGAAGCAAAGGCTATCTATATTCAGCTCAGATAAAGTACACTCACTAAGATTGAGGTTGTTTTAACAGTACAAAACAATTTTACTTGTGAATAGTAGAATAGTAAGCTGCATTTTTCTCAGTGGAAGGAATGAAGGGAGGCCATTGCCCAGCAGTGGGACAGAAATGGCTAATAAGATAAGACAATGGTAGATTAAATATATATGATTCTTGGCAAATGAAGGCGTGCCAAGAAAGAATGCAGGTTTTTTTGTAAATACCTAACTTTTGTTATTTTTCCTACACTCAGTATAGAATAATTATATTTTATGACCTCTGAATATTGCTCATTAGATTTATGATCTTTTATCGTTAAAATATATGACTCATAAAATGAAGGCTACTAATATTATTAGTAGTTTCTAAAAATAAAGACTATTGAGGCTGTTTTGAAAAATATCTGAACTTAATACTGACTGCTGTGTTTCGGTCTGATGGGCAAGCCAGTGAAACTACCGGCTCATGAGACATACCATCTTAGTTTTTTAAGTGAGCAACTCGCTTTGCCGTCTTATTAGCGTCAAAATATGCCATTAATAAGACTGTGGGTACTATGGGCGGTGGTGACCACTTACCATCAGGTGGCCCACCTGCTCGTTTGCTCACTTGTAACATAAAAAAAATTAACGTATTAAAATTTGTAACAAAAACAGGCCCGCTTTCTATAGAATTTACAAAATTAGTTTTATAAAGTCTTATTACAATCCGAAGGTCTAACTCATTCCTTTGTACAGTTAGCAACATAAACATGACGGTAACGAGAATCACTCGGACTGATTTAATTCATAAAATTCAATGATTTATTTTCTACGTAAATAATAGAATAATACAGGGTTATTATTAATCTCTTAATTTTTTAAATGTTACTATGACTAAAATAGGTCGATAAATAAAACAAAGTTTTGGCTATCTATTCAAACGCCAAAGAACGACCGATTTTTTCTCATTTTTCAACAAATAATTTTCGCGGATAGTTTATTTTGTGTTATGGTCTTAATAACGAACCAAAATATCAGCAGGTAAAATATTTAAGCTTGTATTGAAAACGAAAGGAAACGAATTATCCCGTGTGGTGCCGGCAAAGAACAACCCTTACATACCCGTGGGTGTCGTAAGAGGCGACTAAGTGTTATGAAGTGAAGGATTGGCAGCAGCATCCTCCTGTGTATCATACCATCTTACTTACTGCGGTCACCTACAACCGTGGTCCATGGTGCCAGCCGTAACGCTGACAAGCGTGGTGACTATGGTACTTCCCCTCCAATTTTTTTCAGCAAAAGCTAGAATTCTGGAGGGAGCTCCCTGTCCTGTAGTGGACATTTCAATTATGATGATTGAAAACGGCCTGTTTAGCGCAGCGGTAGTGCCGCTGTCACCTATTCCAAAGGTTTCGGGTGAACAAAATTGAAATAGCCAATGAGTCACCGTCGATCCATAGTAATAAAGGATGACAAAAAATAATGACTTCACTGTTCAAAAACTTCATACAAAATCCATGGAAGATTTCTGTTTTGACGTTCAATAAAAAGTAGGTAGCTCATTTGACTAGGTTGTAAACTCGCGGATTGCATGTGGCCTAATACACTGCACTATTATTATTTTGTTAACTGTACCCCGGACGCGGTAAACCTAATTGGATATTAAATTTAGAATTTAGAAGGCCCCCGCCTTTTGCCCTTGAGATTATTTAATTCCTGTTAGAGGGGAGGAATTGTATACAGAAGATGTTATAATAGGGGTGTTTCTGCTAAGGGATGTGAATCTGTCCATAAAACTGAACAACTTCAACCAAGGAACATAGGTCTCCCATAGGAACAGCATCAGCTGATAGTGAATTTTGTATGCGAGGTTAAATTTGGTTTTTCGTATTTCGACCTTTGTTCCTGGGGGAAAGTTGTTCAGTTTCATGAGCAGATTCACACCCTTTAGTATTATCACACCTTTCCGTTACACGTTTTATAAGTTCCTATGAAAGTAAAAGTCAGCTATTCTTTTTATGTCACTAAGTAGTAAACATATGATCAAGACATGCTGAGGCAGGCGGCAGCATGAATCGTGCTGTCCACATATCCTATGGTCGCATCCTGTGGAAGAAAACTATATATACTTAACGATCATCATCAGTAAGAGACCAAGAAAGAAGAAGAGTAAACGAGTAGATAGACCACCTGTATTATTTGTAGTATAATTTGACACTTAAAGCATAACCCGGACACTATATATACTTAACGATCATCATCAGTAAGAGACAAAGAAAGAAGAAGAGTAAACGAGTAGATAGACCACCTGTATTATTTGTAGTATAATTTGACACTTAAAGCATAACCCGGACACTATATATACTTAACGATCATCATCAGTAAGAGACAAAGAAAGAAGAAGAGTAAACAAGCAGATAGACCACCTTTATTATTTGAAGTATAATTTGACACTTAAAGCATAACCCGGACACTATATATACTTAACGATCATCATCAGTAAGAGACAAAGAAAGAAGAAGAGTAAACAAGCAGATAGACCACCTTTATTATTTGAAGTATAATTTGACACTTAAAGCATAACCCGGACACTGCATATATCGAGCGCGAATTAGAAATTTGAAATTGGAAGGTCGCGTAGGCCCGCGTATTTCGTACAAAAGACCCTCAGAAGGACCGCGAGAATCTCGCGGGCGGGTGCAACCGGGGGTGCGGGGTAGATTGCAAGCGGGGCGGAGAGTGTCCATTCTGTATGATAGTACTAATACTATATTCTGTCCTTAAGGCTACTACCTACGCCAATGACCTTGCCGTGTGGGCGGAGCTTATACCCTCTCCCCGCTGAACCCGAAAAAGTGTAGTTAAATTAGAGGTACGTAACTCAGAGTGCACAGGGTTTAATTTTGCTTGCTCGGACAGCTCGCACTACGCAACGCAGCACAGGTCCGTCTAGCATGACGACTCGCCCCGCACTGACTTCATAGACGAGGGCGGGGTATAGGCTGGGTAAGGGTGGGAATTTAGTCGGTTTTTTTAAGGAACTAGATACATTTTTATGAAATTTCAAAAAAATAAGCCGACCACATCAATAAACGTGGTTTTGTTAATAAGGTTATAAATTTTCGTATATTTTTGTTAAGAATTGCAGCAGTAAAGTGGTTACAAGTGAAAAAACTAGGGGCCATTTTGGATTTTTTTTCTTGAGTTATATTCAATAAATCAATTTTTGAGGCCGACCACATCACTTGTCACATCTTGTAAATTACTAGATTTTATTTTCGTCAAAAAATCTGCTAATTTTAGTATCTAAAAGTGGTTACAAAGTTACTCAATTTTAGGGTCAAGTAGGACTGCCTAGCCTTAAAGACTAAGGATTGGTTGCTCCATCTAACTTAACCATATACGAATATACGCGCCTTTAGAGGGTAGAGAAAGGAAGACGGGCATATTCAGTTATGGGATTAGTTAGATTGTGCAACTCACCCTAAATGAGTTGGCCAACCTAAGATGGGCCGTGTGTGTGACTTTCAATAGTTTTAGTGCGATTTAGGTCTAGCAAAACTGTTAGATCATCTAAACCAACTTACGACAAGTGATACAAAATACTCGACAGTGAAAACTGGATGACGTTGCTGCCGGTCCTTCGGCTCAAAAACCGTTAGTCGCCTTTTGCGACACTTACAACAAAAGAGTTGTACACCAAAAAGCACGTCAGCAGAAACACTTTGGACTGTATAGTATGGTAACAGAGTCGAAAATGTTTCCACTGACGTGCGCTTGACCGCGCTAATCTTAGCAGGAACACGGGCAAAATATAGGGAAAATATTTTTGTTGTTTTGCTATTTTCGCAAAGAAAACAGTTTCAACTTTCCATACAAAAGTTGGTGTACAACGTGTGCTTATTGTGAAGACCAAATGCAACACGTATTGTACTACAAATTTTCGGAATTTGCAAAATAAAACTCGACTTTATATACAAATTGGACCGGTCAGCTAATGAAAAGATTAAAAAAAAATTAAAGCACGATATCCATGGGTATCGTAAGAGGCTTTTTAGGGCTTACGAACCAGAGGTTGAGCAGCAACATCTTTCTGTGTATCGGACCATCTTACATACTGCAGTCACCAACAACAGCGGTCGCTAGCCGCATCGATTACAGGCGTGGTGACTATGGTATATCCCCTCCTAAGTACCACGCATTTTCGCTGGAGTTCTGGAGGGAGCTCCCGTCCTGTAGTGGACGTTCCATAGGATGTTATGTACGATAAATCAATCACATTACTTACCACTTTAGGTATTCTAAAAAGGAAAAATACCGGTGTTGTTTTTGAGGGTACCTACCACCCACTTTACCTAACCGTTACCTTTACGTGTTAATTTCACACCTCAAATACTTTAATTACAACATCAATTCCATCAAAAACCTCGTGTAAAAGGATAGTTGAGCGGAATAATTGCGTCTTGGGTTACAAGCGTTCCGTGTAACCGCAAATCGCTTCAAATAGCCAGGGCTGGAATAAGGACACGAGCGAGAATAAGACTGCTTATTTATAGATAATGCGTTATTCACCAAGCACAACTTTCCGTCGTCATTTTATCTTTCATCATAACATCCCATAAAAAGTCCACTGCAGGACAGGGAGCTCCCTCCAGAACTCCAGCAAAAACGAGTGATACTTTGGAGGGGATTTACCATAGTCACCCACCACACTTGTAAGCGTTGCGGCTGGCGACCACAGTTGTAGGTGACCGCAGTTTGTAAGATGGTACGATACACAAAAGATGCTGCTGCCCATCCTCCGGTTCAATAGTTAACCCTTAGTCGCCTCATACGATACCCACGGGATGAGATGGGTTGGTACTATTCTTTGCCGGCACCACACGGACTTTTGAAATGTGAGGATTAAAGCTCTATAAGCTTTTTTCGCCATCCTCCTTTTATCGTCAGAAATCTAGACGCATCGCAGGATATCACTCGCAGTTGGTTATCATTCGCTCAAAGCGCTTCGCAACATAATGCGCACAGCTATGGATTATGCCTGCACCTGTGTTCCCCATTTCTTATAACCCGAATCTATTAAATTCGCGAGTGTATTGGCTTCTTCTGGGCTGTTCCATTATCAACCTCATCTCTGTACTCAGGGCTCAGTTGAGGTCCAGAGGAAGCCCATTGACAATAAAAAAACGAAAACAATTTCACAAAATAAAGGATCTAATTAACAAAGAACAGTTTTCAAATTGGACAAAAAAAGCACAACGAAAACGGCCTGAAAAGGAATCTGAGAACCAATACTAGTCAAAGGCGATCTTATCGTACGAATCAATCTCTGACAGACCACTTTTCTTGCAAGAAAATCAGAATCATGCACAATCGAGCACTTATTGGCTCACTTCTTATACAAGAATAGTTAAACAATCACCTAAATGCATCTCTGGGTGGCATATTGTGAAATTACACTAGTCCCTCCAGGAAATTAGATTAAAAGCCTTTCCCGCGCTATTTCCCTGTTAATCGCCAGATGAATCGACATCTCCTGAAATGTAAGTACAATATAAAGGGAACTGAGTTTTTACCGAGTAGTTGAGGAACTGGGTTTTTTCTTATCCCTTCAGTTTTTATCACAAAGCGGCGCTATTTTGTTTGTGAAGTGATGTAATTTAATTGACGTCATAAAGTGTTATGAAATAGCCTCATAATATTTAGATTTTAATTTGTTTTTTTTTAACCTCATTGAGCAAACTACATTTTAATGGAAAGGAGGATGAGGAAAAACGCATGACATTTCGTCAAAAAAAGTCGCTATTTTTTTTTGTTCACTTCTGGAAAAAGCTTTGGTTTAATGGTAGTTTTATGCACAAGGATATTATGTGAACTTTATTAGATTATCATGCTTTCTTGTAGAGTTGTAGGCCTTTTGAATATTTCAATATTTCATTGAAAAAAATCACTTCCCGTACAAAATAATCAGCTGATGGGGTCGATTAGTTTTTTTAATAAGCCTAAGGTCTTATCTCCCTTCTCGAAGCTTCTCTGTCATGTGCGAGGGTTTCCCTATTTCGTTAGAAAGCGTCTTAATTGGTCACGCCTGCCCCTACCGCGCCGACTGTTGTTAGTGTGGGAAGTATTTATTTTTACCCTGGCACCCTGTAGATAGATTATAGTTCACTTACGATTATAGTTAAAATGCAAAAAAATATATTTTTTGTTCGTGTTTTAGGTAAGTAACATACAAAGGAAACAACCGCTTCTTTGGAAGGTTTGCCTCCAATTAGACATTGTGCATTTGACTTTATAATTTTAAGTGACCTGATTGGTTACGGGGCTTGGCTACCAGCGGCGGAAAGCGATGACTCATTCTACGAGACTCAGTGCATTCTTAATATGTACGAACTATAATTGCCTCCTTTTATAGAGAGGAATTGGAAAGTATTATTATTACTATTAAATTATTATTTTATTACCATATTAAAGCAATAAACGTAATGATTTATGATTTTATATATTAGTGTACCATGGTACCCATAATTCTTTCGTAATAACGTTGTTTTGTCATTTAATTATACTGTATTAATAAATCCAGACGCGACACTTCGCTTAACAACATCTAATATCTTGTGATATTAATGAAGGTCAATCATGTTTTCATAGGCAATTTATTAATTAATATTCAAGTAACTAGGACGGATGACGAGCAATCAATTAAATATATAATTTTATAAGAAACGGCAGTCTTGATATTATTGTATAATTATTATATTCGTGTATAACCTAGATTAATTTAGTCTGGGCTAAAGTCATGAATCCAGTCATCAGCCAACCACTGAAAGACAGAGGGCATCTAGGAGACCAGTCGATGGAAATATAAGGCATTTGTCCAGCGCTGGCTACTTAGGTACAGCTTCAATCTATCCCTGAAGACAGAGATGAGATGAGCTTGCCCAGAAGAAGCTTTTCTGTTTGGTGTTAACAACGGACGTGTGCGTCCTAAGTCCTAAGTTCCTACTCTGTATGGAAGAGAAACTAGGATCTAAGACACAGGCTAGGCCTAGTTTAGATTCTAGTTCCCTACATTTGAATGTTTTTAAAGAGGTATTGCTTGACAATAATTGTATTTTACTATTATGTCCTACTGTTGTTGTTTATACCTTGCAAATAAATTTTGATTTGATTTGGTGTCGATTCCGGCAGTCACAATAAACTAAAACTTAACTAAATTTGACGGGCGTAAAAGTGTTCCTGTCTGTTTTTGAACCCATAGTGGGTAACTAAGACAGGAACAGTTTTAGACCTGTAAATTTCAGTCTACTTTTAGTTTGTGTCTGCCAGAATCAACACGATCACTCGTGACTTGAATAGATTTGCCCAATTAGATTAAGCTAGATAAAATTGGTCCAATTAATGTCATTCCATCACGTTATCTAATTGGAAGAAAACATCGCCATAGTATCACATCTCTCGATTCGTTATCGATTCGTCTCGTGTGGCTCGTTTCGCAAATGAAGGTATCGATGTGTAATAACCGACGACCTGTTATGTCGACGTACATTACCTACTGCGTGTAATGTGGCGGGAAATTCAACTCTCTGTTTTACAGGGGCGGACTCAGCCATTCAGCTTTTTCTATTTTATTGACACAAGACATCCCAATGCACAAAGACGGTTCTTGAAGAACGGCGTGCTTAAGTATTTTTTACACCGTTTGTTGTACCTGGCTCATAAAGAGGAAAATAAGTGGAAGCATCAACCGAATTATACACACTTCAAAAGATCGCTTCCAGGTAGTGGAAGGATGTTGTTTGTGGTCGCGAACCTCATTACTGAGGGAGCGAGATAGAAGAAGAATTGTAATGGCAAGACTGAAGCAGTGTTTGACATGACTTGCATAAAATCCCACGAAACGTCCACTGAAGGACAGGGAGCTCCCTCCAGAATTCCAGCAAAAACGCGTAGTACTTTGGAGAGGAATTGCCATAGTCACCACGTTTGTAAGCGTTGCGGCTGGCGACCGCTGTTTGTTGGTGACCGCAGCATGTAAGATGGTATGGTACACAGAAAGATGCTGCTGCCCATTCTCCGGTTCATACACCCTTAGTCGCCTCTTACGACACCCACGGGTAGAGACACACACGGACAGACATGTCTTATTTTGATTATATTCCTCATTCATTTTCCCGCATAAACAAGTACCGCTAACATAGACCTTAAGATCTACTATTACTTCATATTTTGTAAGTACATAATTTTTGTATTTTCGAATAAATAATGAAGCACATGAGCACTCGAAGAACGGATGATGAACAATGGATCAGTAAGCACGTAGCTGCATGCAGTGTAGAGATGTTTGGGAGAGACTTCTGTCAAACAGGTTTCTATAGATTGATAAGATAACAAAAACGACTCTACGTAAACGCAAACTTTCTAGATACGCTTGCGTGACAACAGGCGCAGGCTGTTCCATTCATCGAATATTATCAATATATTCGTGAATTCCTGGGTATGACTATTTCATGTCCAAATAAATACTTACGAAATATTGTCTTTTTGACTAATCAATAGTTGAACAAGAGTTTTTGCATTTAGCCTCCAAAGAAACCCTCAGACAGCTTCATAAGAATTTTTTAAAACCCTGTACACATATGTATTTGTTTAAAAGTGTCTATAATCATTGGATAACCATAATATACAAGGTTATTTTTTTGGATCTGATTCGCGTATGTCCGCGTTACAACAGAGGTCAGAAGCAACAACTTTTGTTCTACGACTTTTCTAACAACGCACGAAAATTTTTCAACTTCCCACACAAAATGGGTCGGGGTAAATGGGTCCCACTTTAGTATGGGGACTCGAAATTTTTTTGTGCGTTATTAGAAAAGTCGTAGAACAAAATTTGTTGCTTTTGACCTCTGATATAAGGTGGGCATACGCAAATCAGGTCCAAAAAAATTACCTAGAATAAATATAAAATTTAAAAACAGTCTCAATTAAATCCCTGGATCTGTCCCTGGTTCTTTCGGCATGTACAGTCGTCATCGCATATTCGTTTGCACAAGCGCGGAAATACACCCACAATGGGAACAATTTGTTTGGAGTCAAGCCTGTTATTGTGTTCGCGAGCGTTCGTTATAAATGAGGGCCTATCCAAGTTTCGAGTACCTTGTGTTATTGATACCAAAACCAAACATTTCAGTAAGTATTTTGTAGGTATCATGTTACAGTATAGTACCATACAAGAGGGGCATCATGGTAGTTTATTAAACTAAAATAAAAACTTTTGCCTAAAGCGCTTAGTTAAGGCTTAAGGTAACGTTTTTACGCAAATCTTTTTGTTTTGGTAATATCGCTCAACTTACCACGATCACCATACGGGTATACAAGATGGCAAAAAATGTATGTAAAAACTTTGAAAAGCTTTTACAACTTAAGTGCTACAACATATTTCAAAGTAGCATGTAGGGTGTCCCACTATAACTGTTTAAAACTATAAAATAAAATAGACTGCCTCTGACCGATGTTTTTTATCCAAGTGAAAATTTTAATATTTTTTATTACTAAGTATCAAGGTTATTTTTAGGGTTCCGATACCAAAATGGTAAAAAAAGGAACCCTTATGGTGCCGCTCTGTCTGTCTGTCCGTCTGTCTGTCACACCTCTATATCTCAGCAACCACTTATGCTATCGACCTGAAATTTGGAATAGTTTTAGAATATAGTTGCCCAACTTAATTGCACATGAAAAATGTTTGAAAAAGTATGATTATTAATGTAAAGGGGGCCAAAATAGGGGGGGCCAAATTTCAAATCTTCGCTACTTGGTCGAGTGGGGTATCATATGAAAGGACTTTACTTGTACATTTTAAAATATATTTTTGTATTTTTTTAAGTTTCTTAGTTTTCAAGTTATGATGAAAAAGTCAAAAAAAAAATACCATTCCCCTCCCCCTTATCTCCAAAGTTTGAGTAAGGAAAAATCTGAATTAATTACAGTTGACAGAAGTTCATGTAAACTTTACAGCAAAAATAAAACGATCTTTCTAAGTTGCACAGTTTTTCAGAAACCTGCAAAAAACCTTTACAAACAAATTTAGTTTTGCGGTCCTAAAAATGGACTTTATTGCTTCCAAAAATACTATAGGTATATCGGAACCCTCGGCGCGCGAGTCCGACTCGCACTTGACCGGTTTTTTTTAGATCTGTCATCCGTTTACCTAATAATGAGGTCAAAGGGAACAACGATTGTTCTATGACTTTTGCGATTTCATCAACACATTTAGTAAGTATAAGAAGTTGATCTTCTTTTCCGAAAGTGGGCAAACGGATGCGAAGTTAAAAAATAACCTTATACAGGGTGTTGGGGAAAAAACTCTTTGATCCTTGAAAATGTGCATTGAGACCATGAAATCCGGGAGTATCCTGGGTCAAAAATAAAATGAAATCCTGTTTGCGTCTAAGAAAGAATAATTTAAAATTTATGAACCAAATAATTTTAAATTTCATACGTAGTTTAAAATTTTTTATTATTAATGTAGTGTTAAAAAGTATTAGTTAGGAATTATGACGTCATTGTTCAAAAACTTCATACAAAATCTATAGAAGATTTCTGTTTTGACGTTCAATAAAGAGTAGGTCAATTAACTAGGATGGAAACTTGCGGATTTTTAGGGTTCCGTACCTCAAAAGAAAAAACTGAACCCTTATCGGATCACTTTGTTGTCCGTCTGTCTGTCTATCTGTCTGTCTGTCAAGACCCTTTATCTCACGAACGGGTGAAGGTATCAGGTTGATATTTATACTATATATTAGGGACCATTTACCACACAAGATCTGAAAATTTAAATTTTTACAACGACGCAATTAAAAGATATGGTTTTTAGGGTTCCGTACCTCAAAAGAAAAAAACGGAACCCTTATAGGATCACTTTGTTGTCCGTCTGTCTGTCTGTCTGTCTGTCAAGACCCTTTATCTCACGAACGGGTAAAGGTATCAGGTTGAAATTAATACCATATATTAGGATCCATGAACCACACAAGATCTGAAAATTTCAATTTTTTACAACGACGCAATCAAAAGATATGGCATTCTATGTCCTTATCTCCATACATTTATTCAAAAATGCAAAACCTACAGGGTACTTCCCGTTGACCTAAAATTATGAAATTTGGCAAGAAGCTAGGTCTCACAGTACAAATAATGGGAAAAGTCTGAAATCATTAAATATTACAACTTTTCTCACAACTAATATTAACCAATTGTGGTGAGCTCCCGTTTCAAGAACATTCATATAAGAGAGGGGTCAAGTTGGATGGTCGCTGAGGCGATTTTTGTTTTAGTTCTATTTAAAAACGGGAACACTTACAAACTTGAAAATTGGTGTGTTTATACTGCATAAGCTATAAAATAACAACAAATAATAAAATTTGGTCAAGCGCGTGTTGGACTCAACAAATCTAGCACATTAACTTACTGAAATTTCAACTAATACAATTATGTTTATGTGGTGGTACGGAACCCTCAGTGCGCGAGTCCGACTCGCACTTGGCCGGTTTTTTATGTCTTCATCTCCATACATTTATGCAAAAAAGCAAAACCTACAGGGTACTTCCCGTTGACCTAAAATTATGAAAATTGGCAAGAAGCTAGGTCTCACATTACAAATAAAGGGAAAAGTCTGAAATCATTGAATATTACAACTTTTCTCACAACTAAAGGTAACCAATTGAGGTGAGCTCCCGTATCAAGAACATTCATATAAGAGAGGGGTCAAGTTGAATGGTCACGGAGGCGATTTATGTTTTAGTTCTATTTTAGAAACGGGAACACTTACATACTTGAAAATTGGTATGTTCATAGTGCATAAGCTATAAAATAACAACAAATAATAAAATTTGGTCAAGCGCGTGTCGGACTCCAAAAATCTAGCACAATTGAAATTTCAACTAATACAATTATGATTATGTGGTGGTACGGAACCCTCAGTGCGCGAGTCCAACTCGCATTTGGCCGGTTTTTTCCCTAAGGAATGCACAGTTTCAAGAACCACAGTGTTTACCTTAACACCCTCTATAATAAAATTATTCTATAAAAATGCACTACTTAAAACTATGATCATTTTGTATAGAGATTTCTTATAATAGTGATTTTATATTTATAATAGAGATTTTTTTTTATGTTACTAGTGAGCGAACGAGCAGGTGGGCCACCTGATGGTAAGTGGTCACCACCGCCCATAACACCTACTGAAATTGGAATTTTCTGAACTTCAGTATTAACTTTTTTGCGTTTATAGGGTGGTAAGGTAAAATTGTAAAATCGGATCGGACCTCTCATGGTGCGAATATGTCTGTCTGTCACCATGTCTATGTCTGTCTGACTGTCACACCTGTCTCAGCAAACAGTCATGCCATCGACTTGAAGTTTGGAATAGTTACTATAACAAAAATTTTTTTACCTTTATTTTCAAACTGAAGATTAAAACCATATTTAATGCGTAAATTGATAACCTTGAAATCAACTTTCAAACATAAAACAAACAATGAAAACTGCCGAAGAATTGTAAACATTATGATCTCGTTAATTGCAAAAAAAATCTCCAATTTCATAGGTAAAGATATATTTAAATGTTTTTAGTGCAATCTTAGCTACACTTTTAAAGATCAAATCTAATCTGATATTAAATTCTCAAACCGCCCAGAAAATGTAGCTATTTACTTGAATGAAAGAAGATTTTATCAAATCGCCAAGAAAATATAATGTTCAAGTACAAAGCAAGACTTTAACGAGAAACTTCGAGTCCACATGACTTTCTTTTTTATGTATCCGGGGAACAAAAGTTGTTAATGAACAATGAGCGCTTTGGTAAAATCTAGTGTTTATACTTTTGCTGTATACTGTACTTTTACAAGTCAAAAATATTTATTTGTACGACATGAAGTTTCATTGATTTTTATCCCAAACCCCAATAATTCTGCAATTCGCCGCGGAAAAGGTACAAGTATTAATTACTTGAGAAAAATTTCAACTACCGTCCCTTCGACAAATGTATGTTCACGTTGTCCATCATTTGAACATTAACTAAGGATTATGTTAGAATTATTATTTTTAAGATTAATTTCTGGCACTTGATGACGGAGAAGACGCGGCGGGTTTTAAAAAATCAACTCAATCAACTGACGATTTTTTTTATTAATTTGCGTGCTTTGCCCTTTAGGAAAAGTCGTTTATTTCATATTTAAACTCGTGCAGTCGTTTTGCATTGTTTGTTTTTTTTTTAACACCGTGTATACCTGCGCTAAATGCTGTAGTATTTTGTAGATATTCCTTGTCATGGAATTTCGATATTGGGGTCGTTGCACGTGCCCTGAGAGCGAATGTGGATGTTCGCTTAAGGCGATCCATTTTCCATACTAAATTCAAATGACTTGCATTCTTTTGCGGGACATAAAATACTGTTGAAAAACGAGTGTATACTGCTATTTTTAGTTAAATTTTTCGCTTATTAATACAAAGATACAGCTAATGCACCGAAAGTACTAGTTTTTGTTGGCAATTTTTTGGTTCAATATTACCATTGTGGGTGTGCGATCTATAATGTAGTATTTTCGGTGCATTAGCTGTATCTTTGTATTAATAAGCGAAAAATTTTACTAAAAATAGCAGTATACACTCGTTTTTCAACAGCATTTTATGTCCCGCATAAGAATGCAAGTCATTTGAATTCAGTATGGAAAACGGATCGCCTTAACTTCTCTTGATAAACATTTTAACCTATAAATGTAGCGACACACCTGCGGATCTCTCCGACGCGGAAAGTTTCGCTCATTACGCTCGCAACGCTTTTTAGGTTACTTATGACACATCTGGCGGAATTTCGGCTGGTGTCATACTTGACAGATTTTCCTGTCGCGGAACATTCCGTGTCGTAATTTCCGCAGGTGTGACATTACACTAACATAGTAGTTAGTAATTCGGATGAAACCGAACAAAATTGTTCTACAAATTTTAAATTTCCTATAAAAAAAAATTGACCTCATACGAAGAAGCTGGGCAGAAGAGAGACAAGACATGATAGTTATACGCTTTGCCGTATAAATTCAAATCAGCTGACAAAAATCGCAGCCATGGTTAATTAAAAAAAACAATCAACAGATCCCATATACAGGGCCTTTCAACACTGCAGGTGCTGATTTCAGGTCGGGATATTTTTCATTATAGATAGAATTACATACTGAAATTTATTAATAATTTATAACCACAGATCTAATATAGGTACACGTTTTTAAAGTATTTAGTAAATTATACATCAATTACGTGTCTTATTTCTCATTTAAGCTTCCCATGCATAAAATAGAGCGATGTAAAATGTTATGTTTAGTCCCGAACACACGCGGATAAAGACGCGGGCAACAGCTAGTTAGTAATAAAAACGGAATAAAGCTACTAAAAGCATAGCGCCAGACAACTTGAAAAATATTGTTGACCTAGATTTCTAGGACATCGATAGGACATAACGAAAACAAGGGAGAAGATACCACGTCCCACAAGAGCTTACTAACTTTGAAAAATGGCTTCCCACGCGTGGCAAACGCGTATCATAATTTAGTGACGTAGCGTTTACAAATGAGTCGAAACACATTGAGTCAGTTGATGAGATACCTCAGTATAAAGTGTGTAGGTAAGTAAGTAGTCAAAGAATACTCAATAAATTTCAATTAAAATTCACTCAATGTCACGAAAATTGCAGCTCTCTACATATACGAAGGTATCAACCGTAAATAGCTTGCAGTAGTGAATAGAGAGTTTGGCTTCCGATTCGGATTCAGATTCAGATAATTTTATTCAATGTAGATTCTTTACAGAATACATATTGAATGTCATGCAGAATACAATGCAAATAGAGCGAGTCTACGCCGTTTCGGATCGTGCTACAGCGTAATAGAAACGGCAAGAACCACTGCAGCACGGCCTACTTTAAGAGTCAGCTTTTTACAATGTATTTCTTGTGTTTCTCTGGAATATCAGAGCACCAGGAGGTTGTCGGAGGTTTGGGGTTCAATTACTGGTGAGGTCAATGTCAAAACACACTGTGAAACTTCTCCAGTTTGTTCGGAACATTGCAGGTCAAATTACCTGATTGTCAGAACAATAAGATTATTTCGTGATCCAGAAGGTATGTTGAGTTGTTGGTTTTTTTAATAGTATTTTAGGTACCTTCTCTCTAGGTACGGTTACAGCTGATACTTAACGTAAAATTTCAAGAGTAGGTACTTTCACGTAAGCGCTTTTAAAATAAAATATGCTTAAATTGCCAAAATTACTAGCTCCGCAGGTGTGAGGGGCTATTTACATTTTGCACCAGCGTATTTCAACACAAAAGGAAAATTTGGTAAAAAGGGCGTGAAATTTTAAACACTGGAGTATTTTTAACAACTTTATTGACAATAACGTTTGTGGTACGCTTTTTATTTTAATATTATGTATTTTCTTCTCGCCATACTCATTAGGGTTTACACAGAGCGTGTAGTGCAAAATTAACTGCAACTCCAATTCATATGGGGCTTTTTGTGCCCACACACGATTAAGGCTAGATACACTCAACAGCACGTCAGTAGAAATACTTTTGGACCTTATGGTGTGGTAATAGAGTTGAAAAAGTTTCTACCGACGAGCGGTTGACCGTACTAATACTTATAATAATTTGACCGGGCGCGTCTGAATTATCAACCTTATTCGAACTGTTTTTTACTATCCCGCGTCTGATATTCATATACGACATGAAATTATCGTGATGTTCATTAATAATTTTTTTAATTTATTATATCACAAGTGGGCAAACGAGCAGGTGGGCCACGTGGTGGTTAGTGGTTACCACCGTCCATGACACCCACAGTCTTATAAGTGTAATAATAATAAGTTACTCACCCTGAGAACTAAGATGGTATGTCTAATGTGCCGGTAATTTCACTTTCCCTTCGAACCGAAACACAGCAGTGCAAAAACTGCTGCTTTACGGCATGAAAAGGCAAGGGGGTGGTACTTCTTCAGACGGACTTTGCACTAAAGCCCTACCATCTCCAATGTCAATTCATGCCTGTGTGCCTAAAATTTTCCACGTAAATGTACATGAGAGAGAAGAGGTTGGTAGTAACTTTAACTGTCCTATCCTATCCTTCCTACTATCCTGGAAGGATAAGGATAGGATCCTTCCTACTATAATATTATAAACGCGAAAGTTTGTAAGTATGGATAGATAGATGGATGGATGTTTGTTACTCTTTCACGTGAAAACTACTAAATGGATTTGAATGAAACTTTACAATAATATAGCTTATACATTAGAATAACACATAGGCTAAGACACACAGACTAAGTCACGGGCACCAGCTAGTAGCAAATAAAAATTTCACTTCAAGCTTCGTCGTGTTATAATCATAACATAACACAGTATGTGTCTACTTGCTTATGGATGTAGTTGTCTATTTATACAGACGGAGCTTTCGGTCGAATGGACGAACAAGAAATTGGTCGGCGTTATGCAAGAGAGAGCCAGGCCATGTGACTTGATCACGTGTAGCTTGGTCACGTGTTCGTGTTTTGAAGTGACCTATAGTTTCATTATTCAAGACGCGAGGCAATCTGTCTTTACACGATTGTTCGCTGGTCTTGTGAATTAACAATGAAATCACCTATAATTTAGAAAAACACAAGCAAGAATCGAAAATAATTATATTTTTTTGTATCGAAACAATAATGTATTGAAAACTCTTGATTTGCAAACGTCTCACCATCCCAAACGAACATTTTATTCAAATTAATTAAAATCCTGAAGTACCCAAGTAAAGCAAATAGGTGTCGTCAGGATAACTGGCCGACTAACTATTCAGTCATACAAGTATTCAAGTAGCAAAATACTTACTTATATACTATTTTAAACGGATGGTGGTGACGGACAATCCTATGTGACACGGTACAGCAATAAACTGCTTTCAGTTAGTCACAAACTTACAAAATCAGAAAGCTCCGGATATGTGCTGGGTCCAATAATATACAACCGGTTGCCAGAGCATGTCGTGTGTGCCACATCCACAGAAATATTTAAAAATAAAATTAAGACGTGGTTGTTGCAGGAACAATTTTATGCCTATAAAGAATTAATAAGGCCAGTGATACCTGACAACAATTTGTATCATTAGTAGTCTAAGCATGACATTTTTATAAATTAAATACTAGTATATTGAGTATACTATATTATACAATATTATATTTTAAATTAATATTATGACGTGTAACAATGGTTATTAATAAAAATCTGTATTGTATCTGTATCTGCAAACTACTATCTGAAAAAGCGTTTAGGACTAACAGCGTAGCGTGCCTTTTCAATCAATCGGCACAAGCGCTTCAAAACATTTATAGGTACTAATGTTGATCCGTCTCTGTTACATTTTTAAGGCTACATTAATTGAAGAGCCGATTTCGATGAAATGTCTACCCTTACGAAGGCTACTTTTTGTTTTATTGCAACGAAGGAAGTCACTGGCAACAGCTAGTATCACATATATCACGCATTATTCCCGATACATACTACTCGTACCGAAAATAGGCATCCATCAATGTTGTGTCGCGAAATTGAAACCAGACAGGCTTTGTTTGACTGATGTAAAAGCCGTATCTATAAAGTAAACAGTGAAACAGATATGACATAGAAAAGATACAAAAGAAGTATCTTTTGGAAATCACAATACATTGAATACATCCTACACATAACCAGATGTTCTACAGTTAGCATTCGATAATGAAAACGACATCAATGCAACAAAACTACGATATTTATTAACTGTTCTGTAATGGTTTTTTTTTATGCCATAAGTGGGCAAACGAGCTGGTGGGCCACTTGATGGTAAGTGGTCACCGCCGCAAATGAAGTAATTTGACACTAATAAGACTATGTCTGATGTGCCGGTAATTTCACTGGACCCTTTGAACCGAAATACAACAGTACTGACACTGCTGCTTTACGGCAGAAAGAAGCAAGGGGGCGGTACTTCCTCAGACGGACCTACCATATATAAAAGGTTCAGCTTATACTGGTTATATTATCACTTGCGTGCTGCCGGGCGTAGCTGTGCTACAGAACAACGATATAGGGCCACTCCGCCTGCGCGCGCTCTCCCCCATAGAAGCGAATATAGTAAAAAAAAATTGGTTCCTTATTGAATAGGTATACTATCCAATTTATGTAGGCGCTTATTTTGAATGCACATCATAAACATATTCGTTGCCATAGAGACGCTGTCACTGGTTTTTTGCATCTTACTCTCTCGCAATAATGGTACTATGTTTATCGCACTCAAATGACGCTAGTAGTGTGGATGCGAAAACGTGTTAGTTTTAGTAAATGGTGACACTGATTTGTATTGAATGACATAAAGAATTGTAGAGCAAGACGCATGGACTTCAGAGCTCTGTGGGATGTGCAAATGAAGTCGCGGGCAAAACAATATCGTCAGACAGAGTATCTGAAAAATTTACCCAAAGTTACCATTACCTAATCTGTGCTCAGGGTCACGTTACCTGACACGGAAAGTGATTCAATAAAATCTGAAAAAAATATAATGTTGAAAAACATCCACAAAGGCAGATATCATGCAACACGTGACCCAGCACGTGATCTGAAAGTACGATACGGGAATGTATTTGTACCTTGATACGTAGTGACATTTCATCGCATATATTGTGCTAAGGGATGAGGAAAAACTACGTATATTGGATTCTGGTAACGACATTTTGATGTATAGCTTGACCAACTTATCTGGAGAATTTTGTGATGGCGCCACGATCGAAAAGGGTTGCCACCAATACAAAAATAAACAAATTCAGCCTTTTTTTATACTCTTAACTACCTGATGAAATATGATATGACTTTTTACTGTTTGCCTCCTTGCTCTCTATCACAGATAAAAGATACCTATACAGGGTGTAAAAAAAAAGATGATCCTTTTTAGGGGTGATGCTACATCACTAATAATTTAATAACTCTCCGGGCGCTTCACTTCTACTTGAGCTAAAAC
Source organism: Athrips mouffetella (assembly GCA_947532105.1). Taxonomy (NCBI): domain Eukaryota; kingdom Metazoa; phylum Arthropoda; class Insecta; order Lepidoptera; family Gelechiidae; genus Athrips; species Athrips mouffetella. Next base: position 6,645,755 of record OX383972.1, on the reverse strand, counting down.
TACTTTTTTAAGAAAAAGTATTTTATTATTTTTTGTACAATCTATTAATGATGTAGAATCACGCCTTAGAAGGATCATCGTACTTTTTAGGGTTCTGTACCTCAAAATAAAAAAACGGAACCCTATAATATAATAGGGAATAAATCCCGCTCAAGTGTGAGATTGTCTTTATTGCATTAATAAATAAACATAACTTAGTTGTCATCGACGCAAATATCACTTGAGTGTTGACAACACACTCGATAATTAATAAAATGAACTTATCACATGAGTGCTGTTATACTGTGACGATACTTTTTTAGGGTTCCGTAGCCAAATGACAAAAAACTGAACCCTTATGGATTCGTCATGTCTGTCTGTCTGTCCGTCCGTCCGTATGTCACAGCCACTTTTTCCAAAACTATAAGAGCTATACTGATGAAACTTGGTAAGTAGATGTAGGTATTCTGTAAACCGCATTAAGATTTTCACAAAAAAATAGAAGAAAAACAATAAATGTTAGGGTTCCCTATACTTAGATCTGAAACTCAAAAATTTTTTTTTTTCATCAAACCCATACGTGTGGGTTATTTATGAATAGGTCTTCAAAAATAATATTGAGGTTACTAAGATATTTTTTTTCTAAACTTAATAGTTTGCGCGAGAGACACTTCCAAAGTGGTAAAAGTAAAGGAACATTTTCTTCGGCAAATCACTGCTTCGTCGTAGTCATCAGTCGTGTAGTCATCATTGTGTATTTCTCTCTATAGCATTTAGTATTTTTATTTATTTATTTATGTATGTTTGTACAATATATGTACATATTGTTTATGCAGACTTTTTTTGTTTTTAGGGTTCCGTACCTCAAAAGAAAAAAACGGAACCCTTATAGGATCACTTTGTTGTCCGTCTGTCTGTCTGTCAAGACCCTTTTTCTCACGAACGAGAAGAGGTATCAGGTTGAAATTAATAACAAATATTAAGGTCTATAAACCACACAAGATCTGAAAATTTAAATTTTTTACAACTATGAAATCAAAAGATATGGCTTTTTATGTCCTCATCTCCATACATTTATGCAAAAAAGCAAAACCTACAGGGTACTTCCCGTTGACCTAAAATTATGAAATTTGGCAAGAAGCTAGGTCTCACAGTGCAAATAAAGGGAGAAGTCTAAAATCATTAAATATTTCAGTTTTTCTCACAACTAATAGTAACCAATTAAGGTGAGCTCCCGTTTCAAGAACTTTTCTATAAAGGAGGGGCCAAGTTGGATGGTCGCGGAGTTTTTAAAATCAAAGAGCAAAAGCTTTTAGTATATCATATGGTAGATAGGTACGGAACCCTAAGGGCGCGAGTCCGACTCGCACTTGGCTGGTTTTTCACACCCTGTATAAGTAAATACAAAGATCGATGATAAAGACAACGGCCCTGACTAAACAGTAAGGGTTTTTAGGCAAATTGGCCTCGGAATAATTAAACTTTAAAGCATACAAGTAATATATTAAATGTAAATTTTTTTATTTTATATTAGCAGGTGCCCGCGACTTCGTCTGCGCAGGTTTATAAGTTGTAGCCTATGTGTTATTCTGAAGTATAAGCTATATTATTGAAAAGTTTGATTAAAATCCATTAAGTAGTTGTTACATGAAAGAGTAACAAACATCCATCCACCCATACTTACCAACTTTCGCGATTATAATATTAGTAGGGAGGATAATATATCAATATAGCTAAATTTTTTTTAAGATTTTTTTTATAGAAAAGGAAGACCCTGATTATTCCTTTTACTGATAACCTTTCACACAGTAATTAAATTAAATTTTGTTGCTTGACAAGCATTGTAAAAATATAAAATTTTCAACAAGCATTCGCAAGCACGTAGATTGCTTGTCAAGCACATCAAGCTTCGTTCTAAACGATCAAAATTGCTTGACAAGTACATTAAACGAGCCAGCGTTATACATGAACAAATGGTGCTATTGGAGATTCTTGCTCCTTTTCTGCATCAAAGAATCATTTCATTATGAGAATCATTTCTCACACACCACTTTACAGCGATTTTGGAATGATTTTCTCATAAAATACTTGGAAATATGCAGAAAAACAAGAACAGCACAGGCAACACTGACTGATACAAGGAGGTTTAAGTAGCAGCTCTTTCGGCTAAGGAGGGAGCCATAACCGTATCCATTTCTTGCGAGGGACTTCTATACTAAAATGTATGTACACTTGTTCACGTATGGACTGTTAAGTCGCCCACTATCCTCGTAAGTGTAAAATGCGGACGAAGTGTCATACGGGTTTCTTTATCTCATATACAAAACAAAACCTGTAACTAAATCTGAGGCTCAGTCACTTTAGCTTCTGTAGGTACTGAAAAAAGAGCGGTACAAAGTCCACCGTGTCAAGATACAAATGCTTTTGACTGTAGGTACGAGTACATGTACCTGAACACAAAACTGTAGTATTTTTATACAAACTTTGTTTGAACACTTATTTCCCCCTTTAAAAGATAATTTCTAAAACATGAAGGTTCACATCTCTCTTTATTTCTTAAAGTATTTTATTTATCTATTTTACCTAAGTTTTCAAAACTCTAGAAGTTTCATACGTATATTTTTTTATGAGTTGCGTATCTTCTGTTCGAGTGAACCGATTACAATGATACACCGCTTTTATATTGCAAGAAAGAATTATTGAAAACCCCGTTTGTATCAGTTAAGTTGTGTATGAGTTATTGGTGCACAGGCCGTGATAATTTGCATTCTTGTGGCTTCTGTTTGCTTTTTTTTAGTGAACCGATTGCAATGATCTATAGCTTAAATATTGTCAAAAATAAGTCAATGAGTTCAGTGGTTTTCGAGTTACTGGCGCCACCGCTTGAAACTTCACGTATCCTCTGTTTCAGTGAAACGTTCGCATTGAAACAAATCTGAGCAATGAAACAAAATTAAGCCTAATGTTTTATTGTTAACCTTATTTCAAGCGGTTGAGTGGTCTGTGAGTTATTGGCGCCGCCGCTTGAAACTTCGATTGTACTCTGTTTGAGTGAACCAATTGCAATGAAACTAAGCTTATATGTTACACGGAAATAAGCTTAATACATTACCTATCGAAAACCCGGTTCCAATCGGTTCAGTGGTTTCCGAGTTTATCGCGAATACACAAAACAGACCAACAGACAAAAATTCCAAAAATGAACCGATTGGTTTCTATTACCTTTTTTGTGACCCCCCAGATCAAGATCAATTTTTCCCGATAATTTTCAATGAACAGAATCGGCGAGTTATTATATGTATAGAATTGATGATCAATTCACAAGTAAAAATGATATATTTTCACTGTCGCATATAAATTTTGGATTAAACATTAGATTTTTTTAAAGATGTTTGTAAAACGAAACCTAGACCCTAGTTTTTTGACCGACTTGTAATAGTCGACTAGGAGACGCTTTACACGACTATGTTTAGGACGGACTCTACAGTTTTTACTCTGAGGACTGTCAACAACAAAATGACGTTTTCAAAATGACGTAAGTAGTTCCTCTTTTGGCCATTCTACAGAAAAGTTGGTCAAGCTGTATGCCAAAGTGATTGCAATGACATGTCTCAGCGTTAGGGAACAACTGTCGTACGAGTTGGGCTCGCGCGTCAAAGGTTCCGTATCATCACACTGTATCTGTTAACTTTCTTATCTGTAAAGTTTGATTAGGCTCGCACTTCACTCGTTTATTATGTCAATAGGTTATGTTCATGTACTTGGTATACTCTTAACAAGTTAAGCCTATACTATTAAACGTGCAATATTTGTATTTATATATGTAAGTAATCTGTTTCTCGAAAACGACTCTAATGATATGGATGTAATTTACAATACAGGGGTTTTTGAGGGGCTAGGTGTCGTGTCTGGTACAATTCGTTCTCTTCGTTTTTTGAGCATTTCTTGAAAATAGCACGTTTCAGAAACCCTACAGTGCCATCTGTTAGCTGGTTTTGACTAAGACTGTAAAAAGCAAAGCTCGGTTGCCAGGTTATAAAAACAATAAAACGCTAAAAATAATCATTTTATGTATGTAACCCTCTTTATTCTTAACTTAATTTTTTTTTTATCCAACAATTGATAAATGATTTAGATTTTTTATTAATTGCCAACGAACTGCTTCTGCCAATAAAAATTAGGCTTAAATATGAAATTGTATCAGAATTGTAGTGTCTATTATATAAAAAAAAAACAGGGTCCCGTTGACACTTTTTCGCTATAGAACATTAAGAGCAAGTAAATTTAAGATTTTTCTGTAAATATTGGGACTAAAAAATACGGTGCCTATTAAGCTGTAAATAGGTACTCAATTATCTTCAATCCCATTTAATTTGCATTCGGCTCTATATAAGCTCGTCCCACCGTCGACCTCATCTTTGTCCTCAAGACTAGATCAAGATCAAGAGTAAAACTATTTAAAATAAAAAAAAACACCACTAACAGCCAGTTGAAAGCTTATTTATGGATAAAGATTCTTTAACTCTATTGCTAGTTTTCTCTATTTTAACAAAACAGAAAGTGTTAACATTAGATTAAAGGAACTTCACCTTTAAAGACTCATACGTCAATTGGCGCATGGCGGCGGTGAGCACTTATAAAATTTGTTTTTGCTTGCTTCACTCTTATTTATCCTGAGCTGACATAGTATTTTTATTTTTTTAGTTTGCATATTTTGCGGTTTATAAGGCTTCATGTATATTTATGAGAATGAATGCAGTGAATGTTTGTGAATTTGATAGAGATGGCAGACATACATAAATACATACAGTCACGCCTCATTCCCGTCGGGGTAGGCAGAAATATATTGTACTGGACAACAATTTTACAAAACGCCTGAAGTCCTGTGGACGACGTATATTCACAGACTTCACAGCTTGTGGCAATTAAATGGCAAGGTTAGCTACATTGTTTGTATTTCGATTGTATTTTCATGACGTGTGAAATAAAAAATAAATTAATGTTATTTCAGGCATTAGTTTTGTAATCCAATTATTATTCCATTAAGAATTTAAATGAACTTATTGTTTAGGTACTTTTATCAAAATAGAGAGCGCTTTTTATCAAATAACTTTTCTCACGAGGACCTTAAGTTGTTGTTTAGCATGTTATGCAATGTAATAAGAACATATTTTTTACGAAATAAAAGTTATGTAAACAAAATAATAAAATATTAGGTAGGACATGAAAAGGACTCCTCTCAGAAGCAGCTTTAGCAGCCTACGCAAATCTGCCAGTTTATTAAAATTGGTCTTGGTTATCATAAGTATAGGTACCTATACCTACATAAAAATATATGCAAAAATATTTAGGAGACACTAATGTACCTGGGCGGTCCCAGAAATATTCGACCTTACTTACTTACTGGCAGTTTTTATTTGATTAAATACTCTTTTTAGGAAGCGTGAACATTAAGAAATTTAAATTTAGAATTCGAACGCGCTAGGTCATTTGGCATTTGTTCTGAAGCATACTTAGTGAATGTTGTCATCGAATTTTTCGATAATGGATAAAATTGGTGTTCGTTACGTAATTCAATACTTTTATTTGAAAGGTCTCAGCCCAACTAATATCAAAGTGGAGCTTGATTCTACTTTGGGGGAGTCTGCTCCTTCATTCACAACAATAAAATATTGGGTGGCAGAGTTCAAGCGCGGCCGCTCGAGCTGCCAAGATGAACATCGCAGTGGACGACCAAATGAGGTGACTAATCCAGAAATAGTAAAAAAATCCACAACATTGTACTGGATGACCGTCGACTGAAAGTACGCGAGCTAGCAGATATGGTAGGCATTTCAAAAAGTGCAGTCCATCGTATTTTAACAGAAAACTTGGACATGAGAAAGCTATGCGCAAGATGGGTGCCGCGATTACGCACAGTAGAACAAAAACAGCGCCGTGAGGATGTGTCAGTCGAATGTTTAGCAAAATTTCGCAGCAACAAAGCCGAGTTTTTGCGTCGATTTAGCACCATGGATGAAACATGGGTTCATCACTTTACACCTGAGATTAAGGAACAGTCAAAACAATGGACTGAAAGAGGAGAATCAGCTCCAAAGAAGGCAAAAACAGTTCCATCGGCAGGAAAAGTCATGGCTTCAGTTTTCTGGGACGCGCGTGGCATAATTTTTATAGATTATCTTCCAAAAGGAAAAACCATTAATGGCGAGTATTATGCCAACTTATTGCAGCGTTTGAGTGAAGAAATAAAGAAAAAACGGCCTCACTTGTCAAAGAAAAAAGTTTTGTTTCATCAAGACAACGCTCCAGTCCACACATCTGGCATTGCAATGGCTAAAATCGAAGAATTAAAATTTGAATTGCTTCCCCATGCACCTTATTCACCAGATTTGGCCCCGTCAGATTATTTTCTGTTCCCAAACCTAAAAAAATGGCTCGGCAGAAAAAGGTTTTCGAGCAACATAGAGGTTGAGTCGTTGGTTAATGGCTATTTTGAAGAGTTTGACAATTCCTACTATAGACGTGGCATTGAAGCTATAGAGCACCGCTGGGAAAAGTGTATCGAGCTACAAGGAAGCTATGTAGAGAAATAAATATAGTTTGTCCCATTTATTTTGATTTTTCTTGGTTAGGTCGGCTACTTCTGGGACCACCCTCGTAGCAGGTTACATTCAGATAATTTTCGCAATATTCTCTGTTTCATAATCCGCTTACTCGGAAGCTACTGGACCGTTTCACGGGGGTTTTGGTGGTTTGTATCATTATAATCGGTTTAGCAAGACAGATGATATTATGAACTCAAACAGAGTAAAGCAGCGGCTTAACAATTAAATCGATCCAAAATTGTTTGTAGTTTCTGTAAAAGCTCAAACTCACGAAAACTAAGTTGTGGGCAGCAGCGCGGCGAAACTACTCACAATACTATAAATTAATCTGTAGGACAATACCTCTTCTCTCAAAAACACACCTGCTGTCATATCACCCTCGATATAAAACCAATTTACTCAGATCCATCTTCGCGAACATTGTTTTAATACGTAGCCTAGATCGTGTCCTTAGAGCCCTTGCACACGTCATGCTTATAACACGGAGTTTTATCTTTAATTCGGAATATAGGTCGTCAAAAGTACGACCGAGCTCCACGAGCTTATTCCACCATCTCCCTTCTACCATCGGGAATCCAGACGCACCACAGGATATCACCCATACTTGGTTGATATTCTGCACATTCGCACAAAGCGCTTTGAAACATCTTTTATAATGCGCACGGCTAAAGAGTGGAATTCTCTGCCTGCGGCTGTGTGCGAGTGAATAGGCTTCTTCTGGGTAAGCTCGTTCCATCGTTGACCTCATCTCTGTCTTCAAGACTAGATCGAGGTCAAGAGTAAGCCCATTGACGATAAAAACAAAGAATTCAAGATGTTCTAAAGGATGTTGTAAAGGTCAGGTCAAAAAAACCGTAACTAATAAAACCGTCGAGTGTGTATGAAAGGGTTGAAGAAAGTAGAGGTAAGCATGTTAATGTTGTGTCTCTGCCTACTACCCTAAGAGCTATCTTATATTTTGGGGAAAAAATTCATATCAGGCCAAATTTTTGTAAATGGCCTTTAAATGTAATTTTAAGAGACTATATTTTTGAATCCTCCAAAATTTCAAACTGGAATGTACCAAAAAAAAGTTATACCCCGAAGATGGCGCAATTTTACAGCAAAAAAGGTAGCACCTATATTATCGTGAAAATGTGTCTATGTTCACTATATTCAAGCACCAAAATCGAGATCCACCAAAGATATAAACGGGAAACTAATTATATGAGAAGAAGTTGTTTGTTTCACTAACTGTGCCTTAAACTCTAGGAAAAAAATAATAGCAGATTTGTTTCGGTAATTATCAACATCAAATAACGTTTTAATATACTTTCTTTCAAAGTCCAACATTGTTTTTATTTGGGTAGTAGGTAATTCTTTATCAGCTTTTTACATAGGCAGCAAAAAAGTAGCAGTTATAAATTTAGGTAGATTTTTAATATTAAGCCTAGATAGCATAACGAAACATGAAATCCACCAAAAAAATTACGATCTTAATAAATTTTCAAAAGTACATAAACTAATAGGGACTTAAGTTCTCCGTAATAAGTATCATTTTCGAACGCTTACTATTCTTACTAATGCAACCGCGGGCATTCGACTCGGAGCGCGCCAAAAAAAGCCCGCTCAAACGTCCACACCTAAAAATACGGGGTGTTAATTTGATTGCGTGTCATAGCTGATCGGATCAGTATCAGCAACTGAACAACTTTTCCCAAGGAACATAGGTTGAAATACGAAAATCAATCTTTGACCACCCATAGAAACTGCGTCAGCTGATAGCGCATTTTGTATTGCAGGTCAAATTTGCTTTATCATATTTCGACCTATGTATGTTCCTTGGGAAAAGTTGTTCAGTTACTGATACTGATCCTGCCCCTGAACTATGGCACGCAATCAAATTAATCAATATTTTTTAAATAGTTTTCATGTTGTTTTATACAGGGTGTCCCATAATTAGGCCGTCACGCTGACACCGGACGTAGATGGACTTAAGGCGCATCAAATAAAAAAATAATAATATTTGTAATTTTTTAAAATCAATGAAACTGTTCATACTCAATACTCATTACACTTTTCTATGGGCATGTTAAGCTTATTTGATGCGCCTTAAGTCCATCTACCTCCGGTGTCAGCGTGACGGCCTAATTATGGGACACCCTGTATGATGATATAAGGAGTCTTTAGCCGCATGTTTTGCAAAAAAAATCAACTATTTCTTATCTGGACGAGCCTAAACTTAGTATGTTTAAAAAATCTTTTTTAGGGTTCCGATACCAAAATGGTAAAAAGGTACCCTTATGGTGCCGCTCTGTCTGTATATCTCAGCAACCACTTATTCTAACGACCTGAAATTTGGTATAGTTTTAGAATATAGTTGCCCAACTTAATTGCACATGAAATAAATTTTGAAAAAAGTATGATTATTAATGTAAAGGGGGCCAAAATATGGGGGACCAAACTTCAAATTGTCGCTACTAGGTCGAGTGGGGTATCATATAAAAGAACTTTACTTGTACATTTTAAAATATATTTTTGTATTTTTTTAAGTTTCTTAGTTTTCAAGTTATGATGAAAAATGTCAAAAAAAATACCATTCCCCCCCCCCTTATCTCCGAAGTTTGAGTAGGGGAAAATCTGAATTAATTACAGTTGACAGAGGTTTATGTAAACTTTACAGCAAAAATAAATCGATCTTTCTAAGTTGCACAGTTTTTTCAGAAATCTGCAAAAAACCTTTACAAACAAATTCAGTTTTGCGGTTCTGAAAATGGACTTTATTGGTTCCAAAAATACTAAAGGTATGTCGGAACCCTCGGCACGCGAGTCTGACTCGCACTTGACCGGTTTTTTTTTATTTAAAGATAACAAGAAGTTCAAAATAAATGATGATTAGCGTATTCTTAGAATGAGTACTTTTTCAAAGCCCTTACATTCAATATACCAAACCCTAGGTTTAACATTTTATTTTTGTTTTTCTTAAGTATCTACAATCATAGACTGTCGGCCCACAGTAGCGAGGCCTACCTTACAAAAAAGCAGAACAAACGCACTTTGTAGAGACAGAGGACCGGTCAAAATGCCTCATGGAAAAGCAAAATAAAACTAGTCTGTGCTCCTAATCACTTAGCAAAGCTTAAAAAACTTTGTAGGCCTACTTACTACCTGGCAGGTGGTCGTATCCGACCACTTTTATGGTGCCATAAAAAATTCTACATTTTACCTCGTCAAAGTCAAAATCGTTTATTCATTGTTGGATATTAAAATCTCTTAATGATTCTCTCATCAAAAATCAGATTGGCACAAGCGCCAAATTAGAGCTAAATAAAAGCTAGAGCTAAAATAGTCTTGCAGACGGTCTCCTACATTTTGTCGGAAGCGTTTTTTAGCGTCCGCAATACATTTTTTTGCATTTTCTTGATATTTAAGGACTCCTGAACAAGATCAGGGAGGGTGTCGCCCTGACATCCTTGAGGATTTTGTATAAAGTCCATGATTAGATAAAAGGAGGGCAACAAAATAAAAATCGTTGTTAAGAGCTCGATGAGAAGATAAATGCTATATTTTTTGTTTTAAAAAAAATAAAAAAGTAAAGGAATTAGATGCCACCAAAGTCAGATTTTTTTACAAAATTTTGTTTGGGCTGTATCTTATGAACAGTAATAGGTAGACAGTTGAAATATTTACAGATAATGTATTTCTGTTGCCGCTTTCACAAGAAATACTAAAAACTAAAAAAGTAATAAATTGAGGGGGGCTCCCATACTAAAAACCTGTCTTTTTAGGCGATTTTTGCTCGATTTTTGTTTTAGCTCTATCTTAAAAACGGGAACACGAACAAACGTCAAAGTAATGTATGTTTATAGTGCATGAGCAATAAAATAACAAAAAATCCGGCCAAGTGCGAGTCGGACTTGCGCACTGAGGGTTCCGTACCACCATCATCATCATCATAACATCCCAAAAAAACGTCCACTACAGCACAGGGAGCTCCCTCCAGAATTCTAGCTTTTTCTGGAAAAATGTGGAGGGGAAGTACCTACCGTAGTCACCTCGCTTGTTAGCATTACGGCTGGCACCATGGACCGCGGTTTTATGCGACCGCAGTAAGTAAGATGTAAGATACAAAGGAGGATGCTGCTGCCCATCCTCCAGTTAACCCTTAGTCGCCTCTTACGACACCCACGGGTATGTATGGGTTCCACCACAACACCGTACCACCACATAAACATAATTGCATTAGTTGAAATTTCGGTAAGTTAATGTGCTAGATTTTTTGAGTCCGACACGCGCTTGACCAAATTTTGTTATTTGTTGTTATTTTATAGCTTATGCACTATAAACATACCAATTTTCAAGTTTGTAAGTGATCTCGTTTTTAAATAGAACTAAAACAAAAATCGCCTCAGCGACCATCCAACTTGACCCCTCTCTTATATGAATGTTCTTGAAACGGGAGCTCACCACAATTGGTTACCATTAGTTGTGAGAAAAGTTGTAATATTTAATGATTTCAGACTTTTCCCATTATTTGTACTGTAAGACCTAGCTTCTTGCCAAATTTCATAATTTTAGGTCAACGGGAACTACCCTGTAGGTTTTGCATTTTTGAATAAATGTATGGAGATGAGGACATAAAATGCCATATCTTTTTATTGCGTCGTTGTAAAAAATTGAAATTTTCAGACCTTGTGTGGTCCATGGATCCTAATATATGGTATTAATTTCAACCTGATACCTTTACCCGTTCGTGAGATAAAGGGTCTTGACAGACAGACAGACAGACGGACAACAAAGTGATCCTATAAGGGTTCCGTTTTTTTCTTTTGAGGTACGGAACCCTAAAAATAATAAAAACTGGTCAAGTGCGAGTCGGACTCAGAAAATCTAGCACAGTAAGTTACTACTTACAATATTGATTGTAGTTATTAGTTGAAATTTCAGTAACTTACTGTGCAAGATTTTTTGAGTCGGACTCGCATTTGACCAGTTTTTGAAACTTTTTATTGTTTAACAGTTCATGCACTATAAACGTACATATTTTCACGTTTGTAAGTGTTCCCGTTATTAAAATAGAGCTAAAACAAAAATAGATTAAAAAATCGCCAAAAAAAGACAGGTTTTTAGTTTGGGAGTCCCCTTTAATTTATTACTTTTTTAATTTTTAGTATTTCTTGTCATAGCGGCATACATTATCTGTGAATATTTCAACAGTCTACCTATTACTGTTCATAAGATAACAGCCCAAACAAAATTTTGTAAAAAAACTGAATTTGGTGGCATCTAATTCCTTTACTTTTTAATATTTTTTAAAACAAAAAATACAGCATTTATCTTCTCAACGAGCTCTAAACAACGATACCCCACTCGATGAGGTAGGTCAAAATTTTTATTTCGTTCCCCTTCTTTTATCTAATCATGGACTTTATACAAGATCCTCAAGGATGTCAGGGCGACACACAGTAGTGTTAAAACATCATGAAAAAGAATTAAAATATATTGCGGACGCCAAAACACGCTTCCGCCTGAATCCTCCTGACTAAAAAACTTTTGTCTGAGCTCAGGACCAAAAACAAAATAGCGTAAACATAAAAAAATTAACAAACGGACTTTGTAGAGCCAGAAGACCTTTAGCAGCTTTAAACAATCTAGTCGGCCGCGGCACAACTTGGCAGGATTTCCGCAGTTAGCACCCAAACTTACCCGTCCGACCGGTTAAAATACCTCATCGAAAAGTAGAATTGTGGGCTTCTAACAACTTAGCAAAACTTAAAAAACATTATCAGTCTCCTTCAAACCTGGCAGGTTCTCGTGTCTGACTACTTTTATGGTACCACTGAAATGGTAAATTTCACCTCGTTGATAAAAAGGATTGACACAATGCGTATTTATAGCTTAATTTAATTTGTTAACATACGTCTTGGTCGGCCTGACCTCATCTTGGCAGTTTTCCTTGTCTAACTTCTTTTGTCTGTGCCCATAGGCTGTCAAAAAATATGTGTAACTAAACAAAAAACTAAACAAACACACTTTGTAGAGACAGATGACCTTTATTAGCTTCAAAAACATCTGGTCAGCAAACTTAGCAGGTTTAGCGCAGTTAGTGTTAGGGCTTTACTTGTAAATTCCAAAATATATTTTTATATTTTTTTAAGACTCTTAGTTTCGAAGTTATGATGAAAAACCGGCCAAGTGCGAGTCGGACTCGCGCACCGAGGGTTCCGTACCACCACATAATCATAATTGTATTAGTTGAAATTTCAGTAAGTTAATGTGGTAGATTTTTTGATTCCCGTTTTTAAAATAGAACTAAAACAAAAATCGCCTCCGCGACCATCCAATTTGACCCCTGTCTTGAATGTTCTTGAAACGGGAGCTCACAACAATTGGTTACCATTAGTTGTGAAAAAAGTTGTAATATTTAATGATTTCAGACTTTTACCATTATTTGTACTGTGAGACCTAGCTTCTTGCCAAATTTCATAATTTTAGGTCAACGGGTAGGTTTTGCTTTTTTGCATAAATGTATGGAGATGAGGACATAAAATGCCATATCTTTTGATTGCGTCGTTGTAAAAAATTTAAATTTTCAGATCTTGTGTGGTTCATGGATCCTAATATATATTATTAATTTCAACCTGATACCTTTACTCGTTCGTGAGATAAAGGGTCTTGACAGACAGACAGATAGACGGACAACAAAGTGATCCTATAAGGGTTCCGTTTTTTTCTTTTGAGGTTCGGAACCCTAAAAATGTAAAAAACATACGTCGTCGTCCCCCCCCCTTAACTCCGAAGTTTGTGAAAGGAAAAAATCTGAATTAATTACAGTCGATAGAAGTCTATGTAAATATTACAGCGAAAATAAAACAATCTTTCTAAGTTGCACAGTTTTTTAGTAATCTGCAAAAAACCATTACAGACAAATTTAGTTTTGCGGTCCTAACAATGGACTTTATCGCTTCCGAAAATACTACAGGTAAATACTATCGGAACCCTCGGCGCGCGAGTCCAACTCGCACTTGACCGGTTTTGCCAAGTTGTGCCGCGGCCGACCAGTCGTTTATGAATCTACTTAATGTCCTCTGTCTCTGCAAAGTGCTTGCGTTCTGATTTTTTATAAGGTAGGCCTCTATTGTGGGCCGACGGTCTATCAGTAGTTCAGTCAGTTCTTCTTCCTCAAACTGCAATGCGAAGATGCATCCCCGCAACAGAAAAAACCTGTAGATTTATAATCAAAATTTGCGGGTTTTTCTGGTGTCTCACCGGCAGCAATACGTTTTGTCGCAGCTAAAATCAGTTTCGGATACGTGTATAATTCCGGATTTCTTTATGTAATTTAACATTGCTCAAATTTTGGGATCTCAAAAACAATCCTTCGAGTCTTATTTTACTTGATTCGTATACTACCTAGTCTTTGCAGGCCTTTTTCGCCTACAAGCACAATATCAAAACACAATGAATAATTGCATATTCCGCATTTTTCACAACTTATATTTTCTTCCATTCTTTTATCACCTTAAAGTTTTTATAACACTTTGTTGGCAAAGGTAATATTTTTCGCAAATAATGGTGACAATGCTGAATGCGCTCACGACTCTGCAATTAAAACAAATCTAGGTACATATCGTCCTGTGACGTGACCTTGCTTGCCCTCGTGCGCCCGCTCGCTCGTTGTTCCCGCCGCCGCCGCCGCGCCCCGCGTATACCCCTCGCAACCCTTTGTTTCTTTGATTCGTGATTATAATTATTACTTTATGTTTTTAAGGTGGATTTTAATTTAGGATGATATTATTTGACCTTAAAGAAAAGTCTACTTAGTTAATTTAACTGCTATATTTTTTTCACTAGTTTTTTATTACCACTAAAATCGTTTTGAATTTCCATATAGTTTTTTGGGTGGATTTATTACACTTTATGTTAAGGGACGTTAATGAAACAAAAGCATAGAAGAACTGATCTTATAGTATTTTTATCATAGGTGTAATGCAACTTTAAGATTTACGTAAACATTTTTTTTAGATTTAATTGTGTTTCTTTTACAAATATAGGAGGATTATATACTTAAAAAAAAGATATTAATAAAGGTAATCAAATGTAAAGTAAATAATATTTATAGCATTTTTGCCCTTTTTTTGTGGAATTTATAATACCTTTATTATTATTTTTTTAAATCCTGCGGTCGTAAATTTGGGTGGATTACTAATGAATTATTTTATAGACCAGCTAATCTAATTTTTGACGAAAAAAAAATGCTGATATGAATTTTTGTTGAATCTTCATACAGTGAAATAGTTTGGCTCTCAGGGTATACCCCGACGGGAAAGAGGCGTGATGTTATGTATGTAGTCGGGTATGTATGTCAATTCAATTAAATTTTTTATTTTGCTTCCCACATGGTATCGCATGTGGCACCCTGTTAGGGCACCGCAAAGAGAGATAACAAAATCTGAATAATAATTTAAACATATAGTAAGAATATTAAAATATTATTAATCTTAACAGTAAAAGTATCATAAAATTTAAACGTTAATTAAAATTTAATATTAAATAAAAAGAAATTCTATTCAATTCATATTTTTATTCGTCAGTTTTATCGTCGACGAACTCGTCTAACTTATAATAAGCTTTACGCAATAAATACTTTTTTAGATGATTATTGAATTATTGAAAAATAAGGACCACGTTTTTTCAAATCCTTATAAATCTGATTTAAGAAGTAGGTATGTCAATTTTAAAAGCATCTAAAATACACTAATTGCTCATATTTGAACTAAAAACATCGAACAAAAATCGTGTATCAACAGTCAATAAACCACAAAATTGATTAAAAAAAAGCTCTTCAATGGACCTTATTAGGAATAGGTGATCTCAATTAGGGCCATTTTTAGTACTAAGATATTTGCGACACCACATTATTTTATTTCATATGAGTGGAACAAAGTTACAATTATATTTGTTATTACCGTAAACTAATCTATAAATAAACGAAAAATTACGTGATGGTCCTTATAAAGACTATAGAAAGTTTAATACAGAAAAATACGCTTGATTAAATTATTTTAATAAAACACTGTTTGGATTCGTAATGCTATTAGTAGATTAAAACACACGCGCACAGATGCAATAAGATGCACGTGCGCTATTTTGGATATTACGGCCGAGGCTCAAAACTTGCAGCCCGAGCTGCAGGCGAGGGCGTAATGGAGCCGAGGGTGTAATCACCAAAGCGCACAAGCTTCTTACGACGTTTTTCAACACATTTGCGAATAAAAACGAATCGAATTCGCTTACCTGTAATTCCTGAGTCTCCATTTTTCGTTCTCACAATACTTTTCAACATGGAATAAATATACCACAAAGAGCTAAGTTTATACTTATTCGCCAGCTCATTGAAATAAGCCAAAAACACATTCTCTGAAAACGAATTGGCATTTTGTGCTGTTCTTCCATTCAATGAAGTTTTCGTAGGCAAAAATGTAGGTACCTATTTTTCCTTTGATTTTTCTGGAAGGAGACTCTCACTTGCATTTTGTGCCCCAGTAATTATTTCCTGTGGGCTTAAATTAAGTTCTTCTTCATTGCTTGAAACCGACGAACGCCATTATTAGTTAGTCACAATAATCAAAGCAAATGAAAATACTTCTGAAAAATGGCGCGCGGAATTCTTGTTGCGCGCGCATTTCTTTTTTCAAATGAGGAGCTGTGCTGTGACGAAGCAGTGGCAATGCTCCCAAACAGCGTAGTCATTGAAAAAGTACAAAAACTTTAAATTTATTGCTTATAAAATCAATTAATGTCAATTTGTTGTCAAATTTAACTAATCTCATGCAAAAAACTGTTACGAGGTTAATACTCAGGAATAAATTAGATTAAAACCTTTTTGGTTTATGACATGTAGTATTATTTCAAACACAATTCCATTTTTGAATTTTAAAAAAAGTAAAAAAGAAAAGAGTAGTAGCCATTTGAATTTGACAAGTCAGTAGGGAAAATGGAGCTTATGCGGGAACATTTCCGTGCCATAATTTTTCACAACTTTCGTCGAGGTTTATCTCAAGAACAATGTCTCGCCGAGCTTGTTTCTGTTTATGAACTTGAAGCACCCAGTAAAACGACTATATATCGTTGGTATTCTGAGTTTCGTCGTGGACGTTCCTCTCTCACGACAGTTCCTTCTACTGGTCGACCAAAAACAACGGTAACACAAGATAACATCGATGCTGTGCGCCAATTAATAAAAGAAGATAGACATGTGACATACGAGCAGATTCGGGCTTCTCTCAGCATTGGTATGACAGCAATTCTAACTATTTTACATGATGAACTAGGTGTCAAGAAGTTAGTTTCCCGCTGGGTGCCCCATCGTTTGACCGAGGAACAAAAGTCGGCTCGTGTTAATTGGTGTCGGTCTACTCTGCAACGGTTCAATAGAGGGAGCTCAAATGCAGTTTACAATATCGTCTCTGGTGATGAAACGTGGATTTATTCATATGAGCCCGAAAGAAAACATCAATCGGCTGTTTGGGTCTTCGAAGGCGAGGTCAAGCCAACAAAAGTTGTCCGCTCTCGTAGCGTGTCGAAAAAATGGTCGCTTCGTTTGTATCGAAAACTGGTCATGTGGCTACGATTCTTTTACAAGAACGCAGAACGGTTACTGCTGATTGGTACACAATAGTTTGTTTGCCGGAAGTCATAAGAGAACTTCGTAAAATTAATCCGAATCGTCGCATCATTCTTCACCAGGATAATGCGAGCTCACATACCGCTCGCAAAATGATCGCGTTTTTAAATCAGGCAAACGTGGAGTTAATGGACCATCCACCGTATAGCCCTGACTTGAGCCCCAATGATTATTTTACATTCCCAAGAATTAAAGATATGCTACGTGGTCAACGATTTCAAGGCCCAGAAGAGGCAGTCGAAGCTTACAAATCGGCCGTTTCGACTATATCCACTTCAGACTGGAATTACTGTTATAATAATTGGTTTGATAGAATGCAAAAGTGCATCGATTGTCACGGAGAATACTTCGAAAAACAATGAAAGTAAATATTGTTGTATTATTTTTGTACTTTTTTCTATTCCCGATCATTTCGGTGTGGCCCTCGTAATGTAATATATTTTCATCAACATTACGTATATATTTACGAAAATGTCATAAATAATTTTAGACATTAGAACTCCTTGCTCTTTGTTAATATAAAAAAAAACAAAAATTATATAACTAGTGCTGTAATATATAATGAGAAAACCACGCGTTTTTAATAAGCTGGATTATGGACCTAAATACAATGCAAATACAGCTGTTTTATGAGCAAATGTGTTGAAAAATAATTTTTTGCACAAAAAGCTACAAATTTAGGACCTTTTTCAATCATAGCCGTTGGGCCTTATTAGGATTATAAGAACCACGTTTATGGCAGTGGGACTTATTTGGACTACAAAAAATAACATTAAGTATAAAAAAGTATCATGGACCTAGGAAACTCCGTAAGTAAATTAAGTAAGCAGTGATAGCAGTACATAATAGTAACTGTAAGTAGTATGTTAATAAATCAGTTGAATTCGAGTTCATCGAATTACGGCAACAAGTCTTTTACAGTTTTATACACTTATTAAGGTCCGGTCCTTATTTAGTGGCAAGGAGGTGGACCTTCTTAGGCACATCGCCATCTTGAAGAAAACCAATCACAACCGACAAAAAAAACAGGATTTTCGATAACTCATCTTCACAATCTACGCCTTAATGTTATTTGTTTCGTTTACATTTCGTAATTGCGTGTAAAAACAAAAAGAAACACTTGAGATAGACAAAATAACACCAACCAATTATCGTAACCCAGCGTTTACAGGAACACTCACGATATGGCGCTTTAAAATGCAATGGATGCCAGTGCGCTTTGATAATTGGTCAATAAGGAGAGCCAGCGCTAAATTTGAATGCTATTTAGTTTTGGGAACAGGATTTTTTAAAGACTGGCCCTTATTAGGAACCGGTCTTTAATAGGTGAACTTACCTTACAATAGTTTATTGGCAGTAAAGAGACGGGTTGGCAAACAACGAAAAAATCGAAAAAATCAAGTTGGATGGTCGCTCAGGCGATTTTTGTGTAAGTTCTATTTAAAAACGGGAACACTTACAAACTTGAAAATTGGTATGTTTATAGTGCATAAGCTATAAAATAACAACAAATAATAAAATTTGGTCAAGCGCGTGTCGGACTCAAAAAATCTAACACATTAACTTACTGAAATTTCAACTAATACAATTATGTTTATGTGGTGGTACGGAACCCTCAGTGCGCGAGTCCGACTCGCACTTGGCCGGTTTTTGGAGAGTTGCAGTTATTCGCCGCTGAGTGTATTTTCCTACGCACCAAAGGTGGATTCTATTGAATTTCAAACCGTACCAAGCACTGCATACCCCGAATTGTGACCGATATTCACTTGAAGACGTGACCGGCTTTTTCTACACAAAATTATCTTCACAACCATTTATTAGCAAAAAATACTGAACTATGTCAAAATTTTAGAATACTGGAATAGTTAAAGTGTTTATTTCAAAATAATGTTATTTCATATAGGGTGACTTTTAATTAGTTCTTGATAAAAAAAAAGGTATGCATGTACTCATGATACTGAACAACTTTCCCCACGGAACATAGGTCGAAATACGAAAATCAAGTTTTGACCTGCCATAGAAATTGCATCAGCTGATAGCGCATTTTGTACGGGAGGTCAAATTTGGTTTTTCGTATTTCAATCTATGTTCCTTGGGAAAAGTTGTTCAGTATCATGAGTACATACAAGAACTAATTTAAAAGTCACCCTATATATTTAGCTCCTGAAAACACATCGGTCGGTTATCTGACTTAACAGACCATGACGTCAGAACTGATGAGCTGCCTTAGACCTCTGGCATAACTCAATAACGACTACTTCCTTAAGGAGTAATCACACCTAGCTGAATTCAAAGACTAATTCGGCATACATTGCTCGTTAAAGTAAGGATATTGCAATTAACATAATCAAGCCTCCCAGCAATGTATGCCGAATTTGTCTTTGAATTCAGCTAGCTGTGATCATTCCTTTAGACAGTAGCCTTGACCAATGAATGGCTTAACGTGCTTACCAATGCATGAAATCATCTAACTTTTCGGACAATCAGGTGATTCATCTTGCAATGTCTTTACCAAACTAGGGAAGTCTCACAAAGTTATTTTAGGGTTCCGTACCTCAAAATATAAAAAACGGAACTCTTATAGGATCCCTTTGTTGTCCGTCTATCTGTCTGTCTGTCTGTCTGTCAAGACCCTTTTCTCACGAACGAGAAGAGGTATCAGGTTGAAATTGATAACGAATATTAAATTTCATAAACCACAAAAGAACTGAAAATTTCAATTTTTTACAACGATGCAATCAAAAGATATGGCTTTTTATGTCCTCATCTCCATACATTTATGCAAAAAAGCAAAACCTACAGGGTACTTCCCTTTGACCTAAAACTATGAAATTCGGCAAGAAACTAGGTCTCACAGTACAAATAAAGGGAAAAGTCTAAAATCATTAAATATTTAAATTTTTCTCACAACTAAAAGTAACCAATTAAAGTGAGCTTCCGTTTCAAAAACTTTTTTATAAAAGAGGGGTCAAGTTGGATGGTCGCGGAGTTTTTAAAATCAAAGAGCAAAAGCTTTTAGTACATCATATGGTAGATAGGTACGGAACCCTTATGGCGCGAGTCCGACTCGCACTTGGCCGGTTTTTTTGTTTGACAGTGTCCTCACCAGGAATTGAACTTAGAACCTCCGGATTAAGAGCCGATGGTTCTAACCAGTAGACCACGGCGGCCGTTAACCAACTTAGAAACTTATTAGGCTAAATCATTACGACAATAACAGTTTCGCGCTCTAAGTTTACCGATCCCCTTAACCATTTTCCATCTCTTGTTTATTTACAAAACACTTAGGTATCAACCCGCTTCTCTATTTAATTGGAGTTGAGAAATAAATACGAAATCTGTTTCCAATTTAAGTCCTGATCAGTATTCAGCGACAGTGTCAATACCAATTTATAGAAGCAGCTAAAGTGTTTCGCAAATAAATGTATCATTTTTTTGAGAAATTACTTATCTATAGGGTGACTTTTAATTAGTTCTTGATAGAAAATGGTGTGAATATACTCATGATACTGAACAACTTTCCCCAAGGAACATACGTCGAAATACGAAAATCAAGTTTTGACCTCCCATAGAAACTGCATCAGCTGATAGCGCATTTTGTATGGTAGGTCAAATTTGGTTTTTTGTATTTCGACCTATGTTCCTTGGGAAAAGTTGTTCAGTATCATGAGTAGATGCATATCTTTTGCTATTAAGAACTAATTAAAAGTCACCCTATATACCTACATCCGTGTGGTGCCGGCAAAGAATAGTAGAAATACCAACCTATCTCTACCCGAGGGTGTATTAAGAGGCGACTAAGGTATTAAGAACCGGAGGATAAGCACACCCTGAACACTATATACATCGAGCGCGAATTTGAAATTTGAAGGTCGGCTAGGCTCGCATATTTAGTCCAGTCCCGCCGGTATTTCACTGGGACACCATGGCTGCGCAACCAGACGCCGCTACCATCAAAATGTATACAGCTCTATAGAGAGTTACTCACCTGGTGTCCGTTTGGCGGCGCAACCAGTTCGGATGCTGGTCGCGCTACCACTCCCAGTGAAATATAGTCCTTAATACTGTGGCCGCAGGGTGTGTCTTTACTGGTGTCTAGTTACGGACACCAGTGGCGCAACCAGTCGCGCCACCGTGGTGTCCCAGTGAAATACCGGCCTTAACGTCTTAAATCGCCAAATTCACCACACCAAATTTTTCCAGGTATTAGTTAGGTACATAGCTCTCAATTTTTGATAGGAGCCATTTCTTGAATTTTATATGTATTTTTTTTTTAATTCAAGAATTGGCTCCTATCAAATTTATAAGGCGTGTCTACGTGAAACAGCTAATCGACCGCACTTTTCCGTATAAATACTCGTAGAGTACTAACCTTAGATAAATGATTCGCGTCGGAGCGCAGCGATTCATTTATCTGAGACTATTCCTTTATTTTGTGGTATAGCCAGTATTATATTACTCTATGTCTACATACTGATTCACCAACACCCAATGATAACAAGCGTTGGTGACTATGGAACTTCCCCTCCACACGCGTTTCTGCTGGAATTCTGGAGGGAGCTCCCTATCCTACAGTGGACGTTTTGTGGGACGTTAAGAGAACCTACATTATGAATGAATACTTTGGAGACTGAAGGATACCAAACTTGGCCAGATGGAATGATGAAACTGAAAAACTTTTCCGAATATTTCAAAATTCTAAAAAAAAATATCTTTTTCACTCGCTTTTCAACCCGTTTATTGGGAAAAATTGTTTGTATGTTCGTCATGCATGACAAAAAATCATCAGTTTTATGGCTAACTCTTAATTTTCAGTTTTCAGAAGTTAATATCTGATATTTGGAATCCAATTAACAATTTTAAGACGGATAGAACAAAGCCTTTACATCTGTAATTGTGTCTCGTTGAATTACGATTAAAGGAAATATAATATTTAAATCTTCGATCATACGTTTTGGCTGATACACAAATTACACAACTGCATTCAAGGTTCAAACGAAAAAGTGTCCTCATTTTCTTCTAAATAAAAAATTTCATGGTATACCGGAGATGATGAAAGAGTCTGGAGTTTTGTAAACAAAATCATATTCTGAAATTCATGTAGAATGAGTTAAAATGTAAATATTTTTGACTTTCTGTATCTAAAACGATATACTAAGCGTTTTCCTGTGTGTGTGTTGTGGTTACTATACAAATGTGTACCTCGCTTAATTGAAGAAAAATCTTTTGTGAACTCTATTACATGAGTCATCATAACATCCCATAAAAAAAACGTCCACTACAGGACAGGGAGCTCCCTCTAGAATTCTAGCTTTTGCTGAAAAAATGTGGAGGGGAAGTACACACGGCCGCCCATCAGTAGAAACACTTTTGGACCTTATGGCGTGGTAATAGAGTTGAAAAAGTTTCTACCGACAAGCGGTTGACCGTACCATAGTCACCTCGCTTGTTATTACATGAGTAATAAAGTTTTTTTATGGCGCGATTCTTTGAACAACAATCGTGCATCCACCAAAATGTATAATAAAATGTTTTAATCAAGAAACCGAACTTTTACCAACCATTGTTTTAATCAGCCAAATACACGAAAACCGTTTTAATGATGGCCGCCGCAAATTACGGCTTGATGAATTATTTTATCTGTTTCATTATCTTCAGTTAAATGACTTTTTATATTTAATTTTTTTGACTTTCGTTACGATAAAAAAGCGAAATATAAATTTGAAGCTATTTATTTCATATCATGATATTACATTTTCAATGTAAGGGAAAAGTGAAGATTATGGACCCTAAAGGAGTCCTCATTATTACTCCAGCCTTATACAGGGTGTAAGGGACGGTGTACCGAAAACTGAAAGGGCGTGCTCAGTCAACGAAACTGAACAACTTTTCCAAATAAACATTTCTAGGACATGAAAAAAAAAATGTGAACCTATTCATACAAACTATTCGACCAGAGTGAGCAATTTGTATGGAGAGGTCAAAAATGTTTTTCATTTCCCAGAAATGTTTTTTTGGGAAAGTTTGTCAGTTTCGTAGACTTAACGCTTCCTTTCAGTTTTTGGTATCTAAATGGACCCAATCGTCTCATATTTAACGTTTTAAAGGTGTAGAAATAAAAATTTGATGAGTTCAGCATACTTATTCTATCAACTAAAAATACGGTTAAAAATTACACACCCTGCAGACCCTATAGTAAACCTAATATCAATATGCACCGCATTACAAGTGAGTATTCAATTGAAAATTAAAACTGTCCAAGCAACCAACGTATTTAGGTACTTATATTACTCTTAAATGTGTGACAAACTTTTGAACAAAAACCTGAAAATATAATATTCAAAATATTCGACCAGTTTATGAAAATTCTTGAAGGTTTCCGAGAAACACAGAGGCAGACTTGCCTACATAATTTAATAACTAACAAAGTCTAACATTAGATAAATATGAGGCAACTCCTACGCGTTTCCAACAATATAGGTCAATTATTAATAGCAAAAATGTTGAGTGAAAGAACCCCCTTTTTCGTAAAATCGGTTCAAAAATAAAAACAAATAGGGTGTGGTCGTGGCATCAATACGCGGCCAACCTGTGGCTCCCTGCGTGGGCCGCTGCAACCTGTTACGTGCCGAATGAGGTACCAGTACCATCACTCTCTCATTTACCCTACTCTATGCAACACGCTATTGTAGTATATAAACTAGAATGAAAAACTTCACTTACCCTTCGCATAACCCGAAGAGAGAACGATGAAGTCTTCATGTTTATTTTTCTAACTTTCTTCTACCACTTAAAGAAAATCAAGTCAAAGTTAAAATGCTTTTTTAAGCTTTCTCAACACTAACATTAAGTTTGCACTTAACGAACTAATACTACACACGCAAATTTAAAATCCTATTATTTTTATGAATCTATTATTTAGTAAATATCAGCTGTACAAAGGAGTAGGCGCTATTTGTAATATGTTGTACAAAATATAATATTGATGTTTTTGCAAGTGCTTCAGTGAAGTCGACTTGAAGCGACTGACCTCCGGGACAGTATATTCGCGACTGACTGATATTACTTTACTCGTTGCCGTCGTGGGAACAGGGTGAAAAGGACACATCATTTACTGAAACCAAAACAGCCTAACTGCAAAACTATACAAACGAAACTTACCTTTAAAGGCTTTGACGTAGGGTTCCATATAGTTACTGAGAAAAAACACACTTCTGAAGGATCTTCTACCCCTCTCGTTCTAGCGAGATTCTGGTTGGACGAAACACAGATACAGGATGAATTGAATTTATGCTTCCACCAAAATGTGGAACAGTAAGAGATTTTCGGGAAAAGTTTTCATATTTTGTCTTTCATTGCTTGAACAACGCATAACATATTTGAAAACTTCGAGTAAAGGAGAGAATGAACGTAAAACCTTACTTTTCTCAAGGGTAGTAGCCTCAAGGCTAGTAAGGATTTACTGCAAACAGGTCCTTTATACAGTCGGTCCGATTAGTTCTAGGAAAACGCTTTTCTAGCGACTAATAAAAGGTGTTGTTTTAGTAGCAAAATAGTGCTCGAGTAGTTACATAGTGTCAATTGTAATTTCTAAAACCTTGAGAAACAGCTGCCTTGGTACTGATAGAGCAATTATTGTCTTAAAGATATTAGCAAATAACTGTGAAATGTTTCTAACTTAGCCTCTAAAACATTGTTCCAAGATTCCAATCTGTAGCCATTAGACTAAGATGTTATGCACAATGTATTCATTTGTGTGAATGCGGCATTTTACAATCCATGACACACTTGCTTTCGTGCCCTACCTCCTCAGTTTCTTGCACCAGGGAGGACCTTTTTGAAGGCAACCAAAAAGCTATTGCTGTAGCCACATTTTGGGCTAAGTTACTATAAAATAATTTGCCATTGATACGAAAAGAAGAAGAAGATAGACGAAAATCCGCGACAGGTTCTTTTCGTCTTTTTAGGGTTTTTAAGCGTGAAAACGGGACTTTACGGGACCCTATTAATATGCCTTCGATGTATGTCTGTCAGCGTGCTGTATCTCATAAACCGTATTAGGTACGCAGTTGGTATTTCCAGAGATCACGTATTTCTATTGCTGCTTTAATAATAAATAATAAAAATCAAATAAGAATTAAGAGCCCTTCTTAATTCTTCCTTACTAAAAACGTGTTTACGCGATTTTACCTCGATTTTTTGTTTTAGCTATATCGTAAAAACGGAAACCCTCACAAGCGTGAAAATTAGTATCTATGTTTATAGTGCATAAGCTATAAAATTATTAAAAATAACGGTCAAGTGCGTGTCAAACTCGCGCTCATACACTTTTTCGTGACTGCGCGTCCATAAGTAAGACGGTATTTTTACCTTAGTGGTACAGAACCCTAGGTCGCGCACCTTCAATCCTAACCAACTGTGTAGGGGTGCCCCGAACTCTTTTGCTCGCTTCGCTCGCCTATGATCAATTTAATTGAGCCTTATCGTTTCGTTTTTACAACAATTTTAATTAAATAAGCGTATAACTATACAAAATTATTATAAACTAATTGACTATTATATTTTTATGTTTTATTATTATAAATTAAATAAATAATAAGTAAATTAATAAAAAAATAATGTATCAAATGAATTTTATATGAATTAAATTTTATATGAAAGATATTTAGGTGAAATGATAGTTATGCCAAATGTTAGTATAGAAAACGTTCATTATAGTAAAGGTACGTTATGTCAAACAAAATTATGCTAATAGTTGTTATATGAAACGTTTATTATATCAATTGAATGTTATTGAAACGTTGATATACGAAAAATATTTATACGAAGTGATGCGCACCCCCAGAAATCATTTCCTTCTACGTCTCACGGCTACTAGATACACAAATGTATAAATATGTTTTATTAGTTTTGCTCCCTACTCATCATCATCATCATATCGTGTGGGGTGCAAGGTCGATGACCGACCTCACAAACCCTGGTGTCAGAGTTGTTGAGCCGCCAAAGGCCTCTGACATGGCTCATTAACGACTACATCCGTAGGTAGTAGTCGGGACCAACGGCTTTACGTGCCTTCCGAAGCACGGAATCATCTAACTTTTCGGGCAATCAGGTGATTCATCCTGCAATGCCCTAACCAAACTGGGGAGGTCGCTCAAAGAGATTTTTGTTTTGACAGTGTCCCCACTGGGAATCGAACCCAGAACCTCCGGATCGAGAGCCGAACCCTCTAACCACTAGACCACGGAGGCTGTCCCTACTGAAAAAACCGGCCAAGTGCGAGTCGGACTCGCGCACTGAGGGTTCCGTACCACCACATAAACATAATTGTATATATGTATTAGTTGAAATTTCAGTAAGTTAATGTGCTAGATTTTTTGAGTCCGACACGCGCTTGACAAAATTTTATTATTTGTTCTTATTTTATAGCCTATGCCCTATAAACATACCAATTTTCAAGTTTGTAAGTGTTCCCGTTTTTAAATAGAACTAAAACAAAAATCGCCTCAGCAACCATCCAACTTGACCCCTCTCTTATATGAATGTTCTTGAAACGGGAGCTCACCACAATTGGTTACCATTAGTTGTGAGAAAAGTTGTAATATTTAATGATTTCAGACTTTTCCCATTATTTGTACTGTGAGACCTAGCTTCTTGCCAAATTTCATAATTTTAGGTCAACGGGAAGTACCCTGTAGGTTTTTCATTTTTGAATAAATGTATGGAGATGAGGACATAAAATGCCATATCTTTTGATTGCGTCGTTGTAAAAAATTTAAATTTTCAGATCTTGTATGGTTCATGGATCCTAATATATGGTATTAATTTCAACCTGATACCTTTACCCGTTCGTGAGATAAAGGGTCTTGACAGACAGACAGACAGACAGACAGACGGACAACAAAGTGATCCTATAAGGGTTCCGTTTTTTTCTTTTGAGGTACGGAACCCTAAAAATGGAATAACCAAACTTGTTTAGTTAAGAAAAACTTTGTTTGCAAATAACTAACCTTCGGTCACCTATAAATAAACTTATAGAAGCAACAAACAGTGTAACGACCTTCGTACACCTGCACATAAATTAAAGAAGACTGAACAATCAGTATATATATGTGGACCATTAATTTACAACAGAATAAGTACCAGACGAAGTGCGCAAACCCTAAAAAGACGAAAAGAACCTGTCGCGGATTTTCGTTTATCTAAAATGAATACATTGTGCATAAAATAATGGCTACAGATTGGAATCTTGGAACAATGTTTTAGAGGCTAAGTTAGAAACATTTCACAGTTATTTGCTAATATATTTAAGACAATAATTGCTCTATCAGTACCAAGGCAGCTGTTTCTCAAGGTTTTATAAATTACAATTGACACTATGTAACTACTCGAGCACTATTTTGCTACTAAAACAACATCTTTTCAAGACGCGTTTCGGCCGACTACGCAATCGAGTTTTGCGACCAGTTATGCGCAAAAGGATTTTATCTTCTTCGTTGACAACTAGTTGCATAAGACTAGCGCATCAGGTATGTTTGCGGAAGCGCGCACCGATGGCTTCCACGCCATAATGCGGAAAAAAGTGGCTTCCCTGATGAGCAGGGTGCGTGGGAGTACCAACAGCATTCTGAAGGTGATAGGCGATAAGTGCGAGTGTCCTATACAGAGTCACTGGATTGGGACTCTGATAGTAATTATGAATTGATTTTGATTATTGACATGATTTATTGATACTGGACTTTTTTGACATTTTATGATAAAACTAACATAGATTAAGTGGTACTAACAAATTATATGTATTCTTATCTGAAATAAATTATTTGAATTTGAATAAGAAGAATGTATCTTCCTAATTCGCTACCAGTTGCCAGCAAGCAATAGTTTTTCTGCCGTCGCAACCAAGTTACGCAACCAGCTACGACTAAGGAAATTGTTTTCTTTGTACGAAAATTTTCAAATTAAACTTTTTTTTATTGTTTTTTGTCTCCCGGCGCATAATGTCAACTTCGCAAAACATCACTTTCGTCACATTCGCAAAAGGATACGTTGGCAAGGTAGCATGCTACATCTTCGACTCCAACGTCACTTACCGAGATCGAGGTCAAATGCTCACCTATTTCACGTAAATAGGCTACGCCGCGGTATTCTACGTATGAATATTTACGAGTAAATAATACACAATTAACCGGCTAAATTAACCCAATCTAATGGGAATTTAGAAATACGACGGAATAATTACTTTCGGGTACCGATTTCAGTGGGCCGTCTCGCCTCCAGTAACGTAATTTGTGAACTACTTATATAACTTCAACCACTTTCGGTGCAAATAAAACCTCCCGACGCATAATGTCACGTTCGCAAAATGTCACTTTCTCAAAATGTCACGATCGCAAAATGTCACGTTCGCAAAATGTCACTTTCGCAGAATGTCACGATCGCAAATAGGTTGTGGTTCATTTTATTTTTATTTTGTCAGTATCAATCTTTCGACTGACACGTTGATGATACTCGTACTTATGTTGTAGATATTTTACGTAACAATCTTTGGTATCAATTGTAATTTTTTTTTTAAATTATTTATTTATCACTTATTATAAGTTTTACCAAAAAGGTTTATGCAGCAGCACTTTCTGATAAAGAGCCATAAGCGTATCCATTTCTTGCGAGGAACCTCCAAACTAAAATGTATGAATTTTCATCAAATCCCCAAAAAGTTAAACTTTTATCTTTCTCTTAGAGAAATATAATTACTTAAACAAATGTTATTACTACAGTTTATCAAGTTCAAATACAAACAATTTAAGAAATAAAATGGTGTTAAAAATTACGATTCATTTACGTTTACTACGAGTATTAATGATCAACCCACAGGTAAAAAGGATATAATATTTTCAAACTTGGATAAAACATTAGATTTTTAAGGTTTTTTATATTTGTAAAACGTAACCGAGTTTTTTGACCGACTAACACACGTTTATAAATCACTATCTCAT
This sequence comes from Athrips mouffetella, assembly GCA_947532105.1. Classification (NCBI taxonomy): domain Eukaryota; kingdom Metazoa; phylum Arthropoda; class Insecta; order Lepidoptera; family Gelechiidae; genus Athrips; species Athrips mouffetella. The sequence continues at coordinate 6,616,512 of OX383972.1, read as the reverse complement.
ACAGACTATACTGTGAGTTTTTTTTCACGAATATTAATGAAAACACATTTTTATTTTAATAATTTCTGCGTCTAGATATTGCTTGGCATAGGTGTCGGCCTCTTTTGGTCATTTGATTGGTTGTATTTTTGCGATTTTCTGATAATATTTTTCATGAGTATTTTTAATAAGTTGTTGTTATAAAAAGCTTTCACAATTTTTTGTCCACCACTGCACTTTAAACTTCGTAAGTGTGGAATGTGGCACAAAAACATTTCTCACAAAATTGCGGACTATTAAACAGAGTTATTACTTCAAGCACAGAAATACCTACCGTATCGAGATTGTGAGGAAAATGTAGCAAAATCTACCCTAAACTTCTACCTTATGCTAACCAAACCAGTATATACAGAACCAGCACTATCCTACAAGCTCTTAAAACTAGAGACTCTCTCAATATTACAGTGTTATCACTGACGTGCAGCCGACTGTGCGTTTTGAAGGTGGTAGTGGTATTATGCCGAATTATTTTTTTTCGTTATCTGATGCGATTTCTATGGTAAGTTGATTTTTAGGGTTCCTTACCTGAAAAGGAAAGAAACGGCCCCCTTATAAACTCGAACTCATTTAATCAATGTTGGATAGTAAAATCCCAAAGAAATTTGACCTCATATAGAAGTAATATATAAGAAATAATTCGTCACAAGTAGGGATGTGGGCATGCTTTCATCTATCGATAGTCGATAAGTTACACAAGGACAAATCGATGTCGAAACTTTGACCAAAAAGTTGAAGTACTAAACTTTAATAAAAGGCAAATCTGTTTTAACAGATTTGCCTTTTATTAAAGTTTAGCAGTGATTATATTCATTAAAAAAAAATACTTTTTGCATTTTTTACTACAGGTGATTTCTTACGTAGGTGTTTTAATATTAAAGATACCAAATTTCTTACTTACTTACTAAAAGTAATGGACGGTAGCGGTGGAGGCAAGAGGGGTAGGAGGTGTAAAGGTTATTTTTTTTATTTTCATGAATATCTCTAGCTTACATACAAATTATGTAGGATTTTAAAACAAACTTTTATCCCTCAATTCAATCCATTTGGGATGGTTTTGCAAAAATGCTGAAATACGGGTTTGTGTTTTTCTTCTAAGTAGCTCAAATAAATTTTCAAGCGAAATTTCGTGTATCTTATCTTGCCTTATAACGTGGAGCTGAGTTCCTTATTGGACCTTAGAGTACAAGGAGCCTGTAGTCTTCTGGTTTCGGATAAGCTTGACCCAGAATCTTCATACGCTTGTGAGCCAAAGCGTTGCATGAGCACAAGAATTGCTTGTCAGTATTGTTTGTAGCGATAAACTTTCAAACCTTTTTTGTAGAGAATTTTATGTAGATTAATTTAGTATTTTTATTAATTTTCTTACAATTTGTTGATTCAGGATGATTCATGCTGATTGAGATATTTCAATTTGGCGAAGACACACAAAGTTATATTTGTTTGACAGTGTCCCCATCGGGAATCGAACCCAGAATGAAAACAAAACGCGTTGAATGTTGTAAAATATAATAAATGGTACAGCAGCACTGCACTTACGAGTACTTTCTCGCGATATGCAATTAGAACTGTCAACCGCAAACTTAAATTTGTAATACCATACCTACACATAGTATGGAATTACAAACGTTATTATTAAGGTTTTTCTGAAAAATGTTCTACCACATGAATTCGGAACTCGAATTGTAAAATATTAAAACAAACCAACCGGAAACGATTTCGAACAAATCACATGTTCAAATTTTGGTAGTACTGGAACACCTTTTATATGAATTTTCACAGATTTTTAAATTTCAAAACTCTGTTTCTTATGAATAGTTGTTCAGTTTTGTCGACTGTAAAGCTCTTTCAGTTTTAGGTACATCCTGTGTACTAAATTTTCACAAAATCCAATCAAATTGAATATCCATTCAGGTAGATAACCAAAACAAAATTAAAATTATAGAAAATAATACAAACTTAATGTAGTCAATTAGGGTCAATGTAGGTACCGCTAGTTGACCATTTAAGCGGTTTTATGACAAAATTCATAAAAAAACTAAATTATTAGTTCTACTTTCAGTCACTTCTAAAAGTTCGACTATGAATTAGTTAAGCTTGTGATATAATAAGTGTTAAGGACTTTACAAAATATGCTCTTAAAGTTTTTTTTTTTTCAAATGTTACATTGCATGACCACTTCGAATAAACATACTAAAGTACTAGCTAGACAAACCCATAACTTTATTGTAAGACGCCAACATAGTTAAATTCTATATAAAATCGCGGTATTTTTAAATTTTCTTACTTTCAGTTCAAATTTAAGTTTTGGTCAGCTATTGGTGCTTGGTCATCTAGTGGTGCACTGACCCTATGAGTAAATCACAAGTTTACGTTTTGGTAGTACAGGAACACCCCTTATATGGAATCACACAGACAAACTGATGATGGCGCAAGATACCTTGCATAGAGATGCTTAGTCAAGCAAAGTTTCATAAAAATAATTTGAACCGTTTTAAAAAAAATATCAATTCTTCATTTTTGTTGAATGACAGCTACCCTCAAAATGAGAGCCAGCAAAAAACCATTCGGAAATAAAAGTCTTAAATTAAAAATATGGTGTTAATAGGACCATTCGTTTAGCCGCTAGGCCAAAGCGTGACGGACAGACCGACCAACCGACAGACGGACATATTTAGGGGACTTGCTTAAGTGATATAGAACACATTTTTGAGAAAGTTTGTGCAACTTTTTTCACGAATACAATACCTTTCTCGCTCAGCTCGAAAGTAAAAATACTACTATCGATAAAAAATACATCACTCATAAACTCCAACATGATCCCACAAAAAACGATAAATTACAGTAAAATAGGTAACAATTTCCATATTATCTGACTGTAGAAATGATAAGTTGACATTTTTTTATGCAATATTTGTGATAATAATCCACAAACATGAAAAATACTGAATAAAACTTACAGATGAAAAGACAAAATTTCTTTGCAATTTTCGTTTTGTTGTTTTGAAGATGTACAGCCATCAACTACACACGTTATTATTAAAAAGAACAATCACTAATATGGAGAGCAACTTAAGAATAAATTCACGTTATTTTCAAGTTATTCACTACATGTTTTTTATAATTTACACAATGTTTACAACATATAATTTAGGAAATATTTTCAACGTTAAAATCCCAACAAGTTACAATAATCCTATAAACTTTGTAAATGCAATGAACGCGTCGTTCATCTAATTTGGTAGGATGTGATCACTGACGACTTGACATGGCATGAGACATGCTAGCAGTTGTCATCCCATACTGAAAAAAAATAGCATGGTTTCTTCTCCGAGCGAAGCAAGGAGGTTTTTGTTCTGAGTAAAATCCAAAGAGATTTGAACCTCGCTACGCTCGGTCATAGAGGGATCCGAAAATTGTGGGCTATAGCTTATCTGTTTACTCATATTAAGATTCAAGTAGGAAAAACAGAGATGAATATGTTTTTGATTATCAACTTCGAAACGTCTCTGTTTTGATTTTTAGCGAACTAGAGATGAGCAAATACAACTAAAAGATGTATCGATAACACTTTATTGATTCATCAACAACATTCTACTTGACGCCTACCCTTTTAAATAAATTAAAATATTTACAGGCAACCTTTGATGTTAGGGATACATAAACAGAGCTCTGCAAGTATTCATGCGATCACAAGTGCCATGAAATACAAAAGGCATAAAAAGTAAGTACCTAATTAATATTAACACTACAATGCCATATAATAATCTCTTAAACAACTACATGAATAAAATAAACTCTAGAGTCCAAGTTTTCTTCACTATGAGGAACTGCAGTTGCATTTTCAACTCTGCGTTTCTGTTTTGGGCAACGTTCCTCAACTGGAGTTTCTTGTTCAGTTTGTTCTAAAATTGTAGACACATTATTTTGATCATGACTGTTTTCTGAAATCTGTAAATATCAAAACTGTTATAATGAGTAGTATGAGTACTGATACAATATAAATTTGTGATTGGGATCATAAATTTATTAATAGGCCCTTACCAAATGCAATGTGGAAACGGCAGTACATTTGAGCCGTCTCCATTTTCCACTAAACTCAAAGCAATCAGGTGTGAAGTGTTTTAAACAAATTTTTCTTTTTGTCTGATATTTTTGAATATTTGGTATAGTTTGTGACCATATTTGCTTCAAAGATTCATCCATAGGAAGGCTAGAATAGCAAAAAACTTAAACAAATAAGATAAAACCTGGTAAAGTCTAAGATAAAAGCTCTATAATCCTGAAAACCACACACCAAATAAGATTCTAAATAAACTAAGGTACCTTTTCTTAATGTATGGCTGTGAAGCCTGGACACTGACACAGAAAGAAGAGAATAAGCTCTTAGTGGCAGAACGGAAAATTTTGCGGAAAATTCTGGGACCGGTCAAGGAGGCGGATGGCAGATGGAGGCGAAGAAAAAATAGAGAGATCGTAGACCTAGTGCCCGAACCCAACATCATGGGCGAGACCAAGGCTGCAAGGCTTCGCTGGCTCGGCCACGTGGAGAGAATGGGAGAGGATCGGGCCGCCAGAAGAGCTTACGTGGGACGACCGACTGGAAAACGACCAGTCGGTCGTCCTAGGTACAGATGGCGTGACGAAGTGCGGAAAGACCTGGATGCCGTCCAGAGAGCCGATTGGCAAGAAGCGGCACAGAACAGGAAAGAATGGAGAACTCTCGTGTCGGAGGCCAAGATCCTCTTGGGGTCGCTGAGCCAGCGTAGTAGTAGTAGTAGTACCTTTACTTCAATCTGTCTTTCCGGATTTTCGATAAGTTTTGTATTTAGCGAGTAATATTTTTTAACTGATGGGGGCGCTAGTGGACTATGGGGAGCCTCTTAACAATTTTTCTCAAGGTACATAAGTCGAAAAACATAAAAAAGACTTCGACCTCCCATACAAAATCGCTATGAGCTGATGCAGTTCCTATGGGAGGTTGAAATATTTTTTTCGTTTTTCGACCTATATTCCAAAGGAGAAGTTGTTCTGTTTCATGGGCAGATTCACTTCCATCAGGGTTGTTATACTCTTTTTTCCACCCGTATACGTGTTTTATATGTTATCGACAAAATGTCGACAAAGCAATATTTACATCTCTATTAGTGGATACTGAGAAACGATCTTTGTATTCTTAAAATTTGGGGCATATTGCTGTTGAGAATTGTTTTTTCGTATGAAATACGCGGTGTTTTAATGTTATACTTTATGCCCTCGATAAATTATGAAACCATGTGTTTAATATAAGCGAATAAAGGGTACTTACTTATGAAAGCTAATCTTCTCTTCAATGTTTTTCATCCGTGAAGAATCAGATTTACATGCAAATATAACACATGCCATATTTGGTAAAAGCACTTTATTATTACCGTCACCAAACAGTAAATACAATTTGTTTAGTTATAATAAACTAATAAAATCTGCAGACGTGCAATCATCGCATTTCACCAATATATATACGACTAAAATGACAAACAATGGCATATTGGTTGTCATGAGAACAATCAGATATCTTTTTAAATTGACAGGAGTGCAAAATGAACCAAAACAAACCTGGTTCCAACTTGACGTTTCAAAAGTGCAATACTTGACAAGCCTTCAAATCCCTCTATGACCGAGCGTAGCGAGGTTCAAATCTCTTTGGTAAAATCTGTTTAAAACGTCAGCTAAACTACATCGCTGTACAAACAAAGTGGCGCTATAGTGGGAAAATAAGAAGCGACACTAAAACCCCCGCGCTGTTTTAAATATGTTTGTTGAATGTACAGGGTTGATATAGGATCACTTTGTTGTCCATCTGTCTGTCTGTCAAGACCCTATATGTAAAGGGGCCCCGAATAGGGGAGGGCAAATTTTAAAATTGTGGTTACTAGGTTGAGTGGGGTATCATATGAAAGGGCTTTTCTTGTACATTCTAAAATATATTTTTGTAATTTTTTTCACGACTTAATTTTGAAGTTGTGATGAAAAATTACAAAAAAATACCGTTCCCCCCCCCCCCCCCTCTTATCTCCGAAGTTTGTGAAAGGAAAAATCTGAATTATTTATTTAATCGTATGGCGAATCTGAATTAATTACAGTCGATAGGAATTTATGTAAATATTACAGCAAAAATAAAACGATCTTTCTAAATTGCACAGTTTTTTTCCTAAAAATGGACTTTATCGCTTCCAAAAATACTATACCCTCGCGGTACCCTCGGCGCGCGAATCCAACTCGCACTTGACTTTTTTTTATTATTATATTCTACTAGCAGTTACGATAGTTAAAAGCCACTTGTTCAGATTCTGAGTAATATACTCAAATTTGGCTATGGGCTTGGCTTTGGCTAAGATGTGTCACATCTTGAGAGCAATCTCAGACTTAACAGCGATTTATCAATGCCACCCTCAAAATAACCCGGTATACAGGGTGTAAGGGACGGTGCACCAAAAACTGAAAGGGCGTGCTCAGTCAATGCAACTGAATAACTTTCCCAAAGAAACAGTTTTGAAAAATGAAAAAAGTTTTTGACCTTTCCATACAAACTGTTGGATCAGGGGAACAGGTTGTATGAAGAGGTCAATAACTTTTTTCGATTCCGAAATGTTTTTCTTTGGGAAAGTTGTCCAGTTTCTTTGACTGAGCTCGCCCTTTCAGTTTTCTGAACACCGTCCATCCTGTAGAGTCTTGTCAGTTTAATGTAAGTTTCATACTATCTACTCGTACTCGTAGAATTGAAATTCCAAGCTAACTAAATTGACATTTAGTTCTAGTCTTGTAAAATCTAATCTAATCTATCTTACCTTTCGGATCTTGTCCCGAACTTTAGTGATGAGATGAATTAGTTATCAGCGGACTTCTTGGAACCTCCGGACGTAAGCCGTCCTAAAGTAATCAATATAGAGTCAGATAAAATTATTTATTTATGCACTAGCGTTCTGCCCTGCGACTTTGCTCCAATAGGATTTTAAGGGTCAGAATCAGGATTTTTTTTCCAAAAACAATACAAAAAAGGGATACACAAACAAAAAAGATAGTAAAACTGCCTAATTAGGAGACGGATTCGCGGTCCAAGGGTTCTGTATTACTAGCTTGCACCCTTTGTAAAAACTTGGCGTGCATTGCAACTAATGCATGTTCTACTAAAACCTGACCCCTCTTTAGTGCGAATGTATTTGAAATAGGAGCTCACCTTAAAATGGTTAGCTTGATTGTAAGGAAAGTTGCAATATTTAATTATTTTTGAGGTATGGAAATAGGGATGACAATTGTGGATTTTTAATTGTGTACATTTAAAAGTTTATTTTTACACCTTTTAGGATACCTACATAGATTTTAGCCCTATTGTGGTACGGAACCCAGACAAAAATCAACAAAGAAGGATTTTAACCACGACTCTTAATTTTACCCAGTGTTTCACTAATATACCGCCCTTACCACTAAGCCAAGAAAACGAAACTCACCAGGACAAAATTAATGGATTTCTTACATACTTGGACTTTTCTCTGTTTCCCAGGGAACCCCATTAATTGTTTCCCTTCCCACTTATGCCTCGATCAGGGCTCCCGCACACGACCGAGAATCGGTGGCCGATTTTTTGTCGGCATCCCGCTCTGACGCGTTATCACCTGGATCTTCCGTCCTTGTCCTGGGCGATAATCGGCCACCGATTCTCGGTCGTGTGCGGGAGCCCTTAGTCTAAGGGATGAAATACACGTAGCGGTTTATGGTATTGGCCTAGAACAGGCATGGAACGGAAAAGCCACGTACACTACATAGGAGGCAAATATGTGCCAATGACATTGTATGTCATCATATTACACATTCTAATTTTAATGGGATTACATGTCTTTAGAAGTGAAGATGCACGTGCTTGCAATAAACTAACTGTTATGACACAGCCACACACATAAGGACACAGGAAGTATTGAGTGCATCCTGTACCGATATATACAAGGTTGTTTTTTTGCCCACTTGAGGTAAGAAGCAACAACTTTTGTTCTACGACTTTGCTAACAATGCAGAAAATAAAATCCATACAAAATGTGTTAAAAAAAAAGTTAAGTTACTTTTTAATGCTTTGTAAGCAAAGTCGTAGTCAAAAGTTGTTGTTTTAACCTCACTAATAAGTGGGCAAACGGATGTCAGGTTCAAAAAAATAACCTTGTATTTTGAAATAATCGACATTACTATCTTTATTCGTCATTGTTATCGTTATTCGTCAATGTTATAGTTTTTCGTCATTATTAAGTTTATAAAATTTCACAAAAAAATTTCTACCTTATACTATCAAAGGTGAAAACGGTCTTCAGATGCAACATGCATGCAGCAGCATTTAATGATATCATGATAATGATATGATATATACACAGGAAAAAAAATCGTTTGAATGAATATTTTCTAAAACAATACCAATAAAATCTCTCCAATATCGTTTACCCACAAAAAAAAATTCTGGATGTATTATGATGGCAATATTTCTACATACATACATAATATCACGCCTTGTTCCCGTCAGGATAGGCAGAGACCATAGTTCGCCACCTGCTACGATCCTGACAAACTTCCCTCGCTTCCTGTACTTTCATCAATTTTTTTCATACATGCTCGTCGGTTTAGGGTACTTTTAACCTGGCCTTTGTTCAGAACATCCTGAATTTGGTCCTGGTACGTTCGCCGAGGCCTTCCCCTTCCAACGTTCCCATTCACTCTCGCCTTGTAGATCACTTTCGACAATCTTCTTTCATTCATCCTCTCTACATGACCAAACCATCTCAGCATCCCTTTCTCAATTTTAGTCACTACGTCTTCTTTTACGCCACAACGTTCTCTTATCACACTATTTCTAATCCTGTCACTCAGTTTCACACCAATCATACTCCTCAGAGCACTTATTTCTACGTATAACAAAACAGCCTCCGTGGTCTAGTGGTTAGAGGGCTCGGCTCTCGATTCGGAGGTTCTGGGTTCGATTCCCGGTGGGGACACTGTCACACAAAAATCCCTTTGTGCGACCTCTCCAGTTTGGTTAGGACATTGCAGGATGAATCACCTGATTGTCTGAAAAGTTAGATGATTCCGTGCTTCGGAAGGCACGTTAAGCCGTTGGTCCCGACTACTATCTAAGGATGTAGTCGTTAATGAGCCATGTCAGAGGCCTTTGGCGGCTCAACAACTCTGACACCAGGGTTGTTTGGTCGGTCATCGACCTTGCTACCCACACGATATGATGATGATGATGACAAAAACATTTACAATACGTTTTAATATTTCTATGTATAACAATATTTCTACGATTGAAAGAAATATTTTTGTTACAAGATTTTTTACCGAGTACAAATTGAAAAGTCCTAATACTCCGTGATCCTCCTGTATATCAAGCGGTGTGCTTCTTGCGTGCCGTTCGCATGCTGCTCGTAACTCGAGGCAGCATGGCGCAGGTGTTGAAACGGTATGCGTGCAACGCGTCGCTTATGTATAAATTTACGACGGGTTGTTTCATACAATATTTTGTATGAACAAGTTTTGAACAGACCGTGCCTTCTCCTCTCCTGTACCTTGCCCTCACCGTATGCCTTTTGAGTGTAATTGAAGCCCTAGGATGTTGTCTGTCCAGTAAAGGACATTATTACACTTGTATGTTTCTTCAGCCTTCCGAAAGCCGTAGAATTTCAACTGTCTACGCAAGAATTTCAACTGTCTACGCAAGAGCTACGATTGTCGTAGCAGAGCTACGATCGTCGTAGCTATTTCCTAAAAATGTAGCTTCTTGCTACGAATCGTAGTAACTTTTCTCAGAGCAAATTATTTTTATCTAAGCTTTCATGACATGGCATAATTTACAAGGTGTACCTAATCAAAAGGGTTTGACAACCATGAAAGAATTAAATCTGTCGACAAAACTTTTGCAAAGATTTAAGACAGGTTATTTTTTTTTTATTAGGTTAAAAGACACTTTATGATTACTCAGACTGACTGTCCTTTAGTTAATCAAAGTAGTCCAAAAAATATGTCAATGTTCCTTTCAAGAATATATACAATATTTATATAAAAATTATAAAAAACTATGAGGAAAATAAGTGAAGCTGATTGTCCTCAAAGATTAAGAAAGAAACTCAACACGGGTTGAGTGTCTTTCTATACTTATAAGTAATCTGCCTTCGGAGGGACTTAAATACTATACATTTTATTTCAACATCGTCATCATGACAGAACGTCTAACGATTAGCCTTAATAAGTAGGCATAACATAAACCTAATAATAGTACATTATGGTACTAGTGTGTAACATTAGTGATTACCGCCGAGGCGCCATTGAGACCCGAGGACGGTAATCATCAATACACACGTGTATCATACGACGTTTTTCAACACACTTGTGAATAAAATAACAATAAAATTTAAACCAATAAAAATTTTAAAAAAAATTATAACTCACTAGTGAGTTATAGCAATGAAAAAGTCACAGTTTGATTATGGGTGTTATTCTAATAAATATAAATGAAGAAGTCCAAATGGTTGTGTAATCCAAATCAATAACTACATTTTGATAGACTGAACTGTGCTGCGGCTGAGAGACGACTAGCGTCTTGTTGCTGTACGTTACTGGAAGTGGCAAATATGCTTAATATACAAAACCTGACTTAAACATGTGCCGCTACAAAAACGACCTTTTTTTTTACTGGAAAAGTATAAGAAGAAACTTTTTGGAACTCTCATACAAAATTCGCTATCGGCTGATGCAGTTTTTATGGGATGTTGGTTTTTTTGCGTTTTTCGATCGATGTATTCCTTGAGAAAAGTTGTTCAGTTTCATGGGTAGATCTGCATGCTTCAAAGTTGTCATACCTTTTTACTACATGCTGTATAGTTATATTCGTCGATTACCGACCCGAAAACTCACACTTCATAATTTATATATCCACACTTTCCCCTCATAAGAGTTTAAATTTGTCTTAAAACTTTCAGAACGTGTCCAAGTGTTCACATCCAGACGGATGTGGGTAGTTTTAACTTGACCAGTTAACAAAGCCCTCTCCTAGCCCACATTTTGACACTAGGAATAGAGTCATATATTATTGGTCTTCCTAACGAACCCAGAACTTCTAAAGTTTAAGGTATCTAATAAATATCTTGTAAGTTTCTATGTTGTACTTCTTACTAAGCCTCTGAGAAGTTACACTTTAAAGTTTTGTACAGGTAAAAAGGAAAATTAACTACACATTTTGTTAGCGGAACTGAACAATGTTGCTAAAAAAGCCGTTTTTTTTTGTTTTTTTTTGCTTCTTATACAAATACCAAGCAATGGTAAAGACTTAAAAACTGCAGAACCATGGCAACTAAAATCACACTGTACCACGTAAACTGTGAAGTTGAGCTTGTAGAGTTTTGAGAAATATGTCCCTGTGAAAACAGTTGAGTGCGGAAATTGGCCACTTTCTGCATTGATTACGACTGAGCAAAACTAGTATCATACTGGTTTATTCAGTTAGAAAAGTTTTCAAAACCTAGATACCTAATCTCAAAATTTACAACCACTCTTCTCTGTGAGTACCGATGACGCAGACTGTATACTGACTGTAGACTGTTCACATAATAAATTAAAGAAAACCGGCCAAGTGCGAGTCAGACTCGCGCCATAAGGGTTCCGTAGCTATCTACCATATGATATACTAAAAGCTTTTGCTCTTTGACTTTAAAAACTCCGCGACCATCCAACTTGACCCCTCTTTTATGGAAAAGTTCTTGAAACGGGAGCTCACCTTAATTGGTTACTATTAGTTGTGAGAAAAATTTAAATATTTAATGATTTTAGACTTTTCCCTTTATTTGTACTATGAGACCTAGGTTCTTGCGAAATTTCATAATTTTAGGTCAACGGGAAGTACCCTCTAGGTTTTGCTTTAATGCATAAAAAACCATATATTTTGATTGCGTCATTGCAAAAAATTAAAATTTTCAGATCTTGTGTGGTTTATGGACCTTAATCTTCATTATCAATTTCAACCTGATACCTCTACCCGTTCCTGAGAAAAAGGGTCTTGACAGACGGACAACAAACTGATCCTTTCCTTTTTTTGAAAGGGTTCCTTTTTTTATTTTGAGGTCTTCTTCTTCTTTAAACTTAAGAGCTGTGCTCTTGTCGGTGGAGTAATCGCCAATGTTTCCTTTGATGTACTGAATTTTGAGGTACGGAACCCTAAAAAAACGGCCAACTGCAAGTCGGACCCGAGGGTTCCATACCACTGAGGTGAAAATACTGTCTAAGACAGGGACGTGCAGTCGCGCAAAAGAGTAATAAATGTGCGCGAGTCCGTCACGCGATTGACCAGTTTTTATTATTTGTGGTTAGTTTATAGCTAATGCACCATATATACAAACCAATTTTCAAACTTGTAAGTGTTCCTGTTTTTATGATAGAGCTTAAAGAAAAAACACAAATATTACAGGTTTCTGTATGAAGATTCCTCTTATTTTGTTAAATATATATTATTTTTTATGGAATCCGTCATGTGAAATTTCAACAATATATCTACTATGATTCAATATATACAGCCCTTACCAGGTCGGACAGACAGACAAACAGTCAGACGACGTAGGCTTAGTAATAGGGTCCTATTGGCACCCTTTGGGTACGGAACCCTTAAAATAACCTGACCAAATTTTCACGTACTTGTAACCTTGTATTTATGTTTGCACCATATGACTCAGTAAAGGAGTGGGCGAAGTCCATTACTTTATTAATTACTTAACCTTAATTAAAAACCACTTATTATTATTGACTTTGTATAAAACAACTGGCTAGACTCCATTAAAAGGGTAGAGTATGCTTTCCTCTGGGGAAACTCGAGTTCTACGAATTGGCCTTTAAACTACTTACTTACTACTTAGCAATTTTATTAAGTAAACATTTTTACCTTGAAACTCTCTAAAATTGAATTCCAAAGAAGTTTCAATTGGTTTATGAAAGCGGAAAGATTTTATAAATATTAGATAAGTCAATTTTAATGTGACTTATTCATAAGCGTTAAAAAATTACATTAAAAGAATACGATATATCGGCTCATATAATTAGAGGCACATGAGACATACCATCCTAGTTCTCAGGGTGGGTAACGCGCTTTTGTGTCTTATTAGTGTCAAATTATTTCACTAATAAGACAGTGGGTGTCATGGGCGGTGGTGACCACTTACCATCAGGTGGCCCACCTGCTCGTTTAGCCACTTTTGACATAAAAAAATATAACGGCTCTTTCTGGTCGATTGAGCTCGGCTGCATATGCTGTCAGAAAAATCAGACAACTTACTGATGTGGCTACCGCAAGGCTGGTTTACTTTAGCTACTTCCATAGCATTATGTCTTATGGCATACTGCTTTGGGGCCGGGCAGCTGATATCCATTCAGTATTCGTTTTTAAAAAAGAGGGCTATAAGAGCAATTTATTGCCTGAAAACTCGTGATTCCCTGAGAGAACTGTTTAAGGAGATCAACATTATGACAGTGCCATGCCAATATATTTATGAAAACATTGTGTACGCTAGAAAGAACATTTATCGATTACCTAAAAATTGTGACAGAATAGTTGGAAAAAAAAAACTAACATAGATCGAAACAAAAACAATATTTTCAACTTCCCGTACAAAATTTCACGTGGCCGCTCACGATGGGCCTTATCAGAAAGCTCAAAGTCACCCAAAGGGCTATGGAAAGGGCTATGCTCGGAGTCTCTCTGCGCGATCGAATCAGAAATGAGGAGATCCGCAGAAGAACTAAAGTAACTGACATAGCCCTGAGAATCGCTAAACTGAAGTGGCAGTGGGCAGGGCACATCGCAAGAAGAACCGATGGCCGATGGGGCGTGAGGGTTCTAGAGTGGCGACCACGTACCGGAAGACGAAGCGTTGGCAGGCCCCCCACAAGGTGGACCGACGATCTGGTCAAGGTCGCGGGAAGTCGCTGGATGCGAGCAGCGCAGGACCGGTTGTCATGGAGTTCTTTAGGGGAGGCCTATGTCCAGCAGTGGACGTCTTTCGGCTGATATGATGTACAAAATTTATTGGGAAAGTGAAAAACGTTTAGGCCTCCCTTGAAGATCACCACGATCTCCAAAATATTTGTCACCATATCATCATCATAACATCCCATGAAACGTCCACAGCAGAACAGGCAGCTTCCTCCAAAATTCCAGCAAATACATAATACAATTTGCAGGGGAAGTACCATAGTCACTACGCTTGTTAGCGTTGTGGCTGGCACCAAGGACCGCGAACCTTTAGGACCTTTAGAAAGAAAAAAAATATCACTCGAACGGCTTTAGTCGCGAGAAAGATCTAGTAAAAATATAAAACTTTTCCCACTCGATCACAGACGGGTGTACCGCTGTGAATCCTGGATTTAGTGGCGATACATCACAAGTAGCAGCTGCAAACATGCCTCGTTCATCATGTCATTAGCAGTTGCCATGAAACCATACCGACAATCAATATGTTACATATCCTCTTGTATATAGGGTGACTTTTAATTAGTTCTTGATAGAAAAAGGTATGCATGTACTCATGATACTGAACAACTTTCCCCAAGGAACATAGGTCGAAATACGAAAATCAAGTTTTGACCTCCCATAGAAACTGCATCAGCTGATAGCGCATTTTGTATGGGAGGTCAAATTTGGTTTTTCGTATTTAGACATATGTTCCTTGGGAAAAGTTGTTCAGTATCATGAGTACATGCATATCTTTTGCTATCAAGAACTAATTAAAAGTCACTCTATATACCTGCTAATGATATAATATTGTTAAAATACTGTATTTTTTTTTTGTATGTAACTAGTGAGCAAGCGAGCTTGATGGCCACCAGATGGCAAGTTGTCACCTCCGCCCATAGCGCCCACGGTCTTATTAGGAGCTTAATTGACACTAACAAGAGAGCAATTCGCGTTGCCCATTCTGAGAACTAAGATGGTGTGTTTCATGTGCCAGTAATTTCACTGGCGCCCTTGCCCTTCAAACCGAAATACAGCAATGCGAACACTGCTGCTTTACGGCAGAAAAAAGCAAGAGGTACTTCCCCAGAAGGACTTTGAAAATAAGCCCTACCACCTCAATATTATATTATTACTGCTTAGTTTGGTTTTCTACCAGATATGTGCTAAACTGCATAGCTTAAGAAATAAGGAGCAAAAAACTTACTTTTTTGTTATTTCTGTAACACGGTGTGTAGGTAGTAATGATACCCACCTTCCCCCATAAGACTCTAATTTCTATACGTATGACGTGGAGCAAAATTTGTAACTATAGAGCTTTATATATTTGAAAAGCCAGGAATATGGCTAAGGCTCAAGGTCAAATCTGATCTGTATTCCATGTCAGCCGCGCCTACGTGACGGTCGGCGGCTCAGGCATGCACTCCAATCAACAAGGAGTTTCTTCTTTATACATTTTGACAATAATTGCTATGCTAGGTTTGCTGAATAGCATCACCCCATCTCGACTTGTGGGTCTGGGTGGGTGGTAAAAGGCGAGTATGGGCAGTATCGTCTTTCTGTGTATATAACAACCATATTGCGGTCATTATCTGTAGCTACTGCGATTGTTGCTTGGAAAAAGATTTATCTTAGCGACTGCGGTGTGTGCCACAAATAAGCATGCGCATCATCCCCTACATTATGCTCGCTAAAGGATCTGTACAAAGCCAGGCCAAATGCTAACTGCGTTGCCGAATTACTGGTCTAATAAATTACAAGTGTTGCCATTGACACGATAGACGCGATATCTACAGCGGTCCGTTGGTTGTGCCAGCCGTAATGCAAGAAAAGCGTGGTGTATAGTACATCCTCCCCACAATCAACCACTCAGTAGAATCTACCACTCATTTTAGCTCTGTTTCAAGGGAGCTTCCTGTCCTTTAGTGAATGGAATGTTATGATTATTGCCCCACAAAATTCACCCTTCAAAATTTCAGCGATCGAGGAATTGTTGTCAAGATCAACTCGGCCGTCGATCGGGCTAAATAAGGCTCCATTCACTTACATTTATTGCCTCGCATTCAGTTCTCAGCGAATTCATACGTCTTTAGGTTAGTAGGGAAAGAATCGTTCTGATAAAGCAAAGAAAAACTATCTCTTTCACTCTTTGCAATCTCTCCGCTCCGCAAGTTGTTTGACTTCTTTATAAGTCACGACTATTATTTTTAGACTTAGGAAAAGTAAAATTTTCCTATGTTTTAGGATGCTTTTCAAATACCATGCCACGTACGAGTTGGGCTCGTCCATCGAGGGTTCTGTATGACCACGCTATATCACATATTAGACGAAATTTTTGTGGTCACTTCCAACTAATTATTGTGTCAAAATTTGTTGTTATTATTTGGTAACCCTCCAAATTCCAAAGTGCTGTCAGACCTGCCAAGGTCAAAAGCTTATTAGGATGAGGTTTGAGCGAAGGCTTTAAGCCTAGCTTACTAGCAAGCACAGATTTACGAGGAAGGCAATCTAAGTTTGTACATTACTGGGGGCGACTGCCGCTTTTCATCATAATGGTTAACACTAAAATAGGAACAACTTCAACAAGTTATTTTGTTATACTGTCACTTTGGGAGCTTCAAATCAACATCTTCATTCATCCTAATCTAAAGACAAACTGAAGTGAAAAAAAAAGGACGGGTTGCACTCCGGAAGTGCCGGCAGAAGTGAAAACTTGCATTTTTGAATATTATGCTTTTTGTAAGGGTCAATCGCGCCATTGCTCGCGACTTCTATGATGTCACTGAATAAAAACCCATATTGTAATAACAATACGGTTGACAGTTGACCCTTTTTCGATCAGGCTACTGATCTGACGTGAGATCTGACGCGACATCTGACGCGAGTTCAACATTTTTTACTCATCTAAAAAGTGCCAAGCGCCGCTAAAGAAGTTTTCACTTCAAAAAAATTGGGTGCATTTGTGCATGCGACAATTAGATAAGTTTCAAAAGTACCCTAAACTCGAAGGGTGTCATTCAGAGACGTTTCTCTAGCACGGGGCCAGCAAATCCTTGGTATAACCTTGGTCTAACTCATTTCGCTAGCACGGTAGTAAGTTGGCATACATTTATTCTTAGTCTATGCCCGTGACAAAAAAAAAACTCACGTTGAGTGGCAGGTAATTATAACCGGTGACAGAGCTAGACCAAGGCTAGCTAGCCCTGGGTTTTTCTGGACCCGTGCTAGCGAAACGTCTCTGAATGACACCCTATGAGAGGGTTGATAAGAATGAGAATAGAAAAGCAAGGGAAGTATCTCAAGTAACGCATGTGAAAGTATGAGGTTCTGAATACCCCTGCGGGAAATAGGCATATTTTTATGAAGATATGCGTTTATAAATCAATGTATCAAATCTAAGCTTTTGATACTGATACAGTTGTTACTTAGTTACTTAAGTATAAAGCAGTAGATTACATGGGTTTTGGTTGGTATAAAAAAGTTTCTTGAAATTTACATTGTGTATTTACCAGGAATTCCAATGATGACCTTAACCTGTTTATTACAAGGCATCCTCAATGACCGACGACCAACCGACGACATTCTCGTATCACAGTAATATTATAAAGTTAGGTTGTTTGTTAGTCTTTCAAATAGATTATGATAAAAGGCAGGCAGATGAATTATTATAATGATGGGAACATTGGTGATTTTTCGGCTGTTATAAACTGGAATTAAACGTTTTTGTTTTGTAGGTATTAACATGGTTTTCTGGAAAAATTGACGATTTCAACATGAGTGTTTGCATTATTTATTTATTTTTATATACTTTATAGTTTATGGTGACTGAAGGAATGATGCATTGCATCTGGGTGAATTACTCCGGTCACATCGATTTCCATTTTCGTCGAGTCACTGTACGACGCGTCTTGGGTGAAGGCTGTTTTGGTTAAGATCATTAAGACCACAGAATAAAGAAATAGTACTATCATTCAGAATGGACACTCTCCGCCCCCCCTTGCAATCTACACCCGCCCGCGAGATTCTCCTGGTTATTCTGAGGTTCAGTTCAGTTCTGAAAAAGTAAATTGTATGCTACATTCCTGCCTATCATTTTCTGCGGTTTTGTCATGGAAGGGTAACAATATCCCAACATATACCTCCTTTATAATATTAATAGTGTGATACAGTGTGATGATGTGATAGTGCAATTAGTGTGATTGTTTTTCGTGAAGCGTCCTAAAAATTGTTATCCTACTACTCATTTTATGTTTCTTGTGTTGTGACGTCTCAGTAATAATAAATATTTCTGAGTTCTGAAAATGAAAACGTGGCAAAATAGATTTAATCCTAATGGGCCTGCATCTTGATTAAATAGGCTTTGTTCTAAGAATTTATTATAAACAAAAGTCGTTGCTCAGATTGGTTTGGTTTCTCTGGATCAAAAACCTAAACTCATTTAGGTTAGGTTAAGTTCGGCCAGGTTTGGTAATTTTTGGCTTCTTCCGGGATTTCTCTAAAAAATCTGAGATCAAAAATCTGCTGCGACATACGAGTAATTATATAGGGTGACTTTTAATTAGTTCTTGATAGCAAAAGATTTGCATGTACTCAAACTGAACAACTTTTCCCAAGGAACATAGGTCGAAATCCGAAAAACCAAATTTGACCTCCCATACAAAATGCGCTATCAGCTGATATAGTTTCTATGGGAGATCAAAACTTAATTTTCGTATTTCGACCCATGTTCCTTAGGGAAAGTTGTTCACTTTTTCATAGATTTCATGTTTTTGCTGAAATTACGGAGATGTCACAAGACATGGTCGTGACATTTTATTTACTTTTGGGTACATAACTTGAAAAGAAATACAATTATGTAGATAAAAACCCCAGATTAGTAAGTATAGTACAGAAGATATATATTTTTTTTCATAATTCATAATTCATTTATTTGCATTCAAATGGTAATGTATAAAGGTCTTAAGTTCTAGTATAGTTTCACATTTGATACCTTATCTCAGGTGTAGCAATAAAATAATTCCCATATACCTAAATAATGCATGCTTTGAAATAATAGTAAAGTAATCAAGTCATACAAGTTCTGCCCAATGTCTTTTTAAAAGAACTTATTCTATGGACTTGAAATTGCACCAGAGGTTCAAGGCCTTGGTCATTATACATTAAAAAATAAAATAAAAAAATAACTTTTATTTTTCACGTCAAAATCGACTTGGTTAGGTCTGGGCCGTAAGGTCATAAAATATGTTGTCCTTTGAGCAGGACACTGGGCCGTAACTTCATACATACATATATAGATAGGGCCGCACGAGGAAGGAAACTTGCTAAAATAGTATGGTGCACACCTAAACATTTTTATGTAAGCATCAAAATCACATACTTATAACTTAAAGACTTTTTCATAGATTTCATGTTTTTGCTGAAATTTCGGAGATGTCACATGACATGGTCGTGACATTTTATTTACTTTTGGGTACATAACTTGAAAAGAAATACAATTATGTACATAAAAACCCCAGATTAGTAAGTATAGTACAGAAATAATTTTTTTTTTTTCATAATTCATAATTCATTTATTTGCATTCAAATGGTAATGTATAAAGGTCTTAAGTTCTAGTATAGTTTCACATTTGATACCTTATCTCAGGTGTAGCAATAAAATAATTCCCATATACCTAAATAATGCATGCTTTGAAATAATAGTAAAGTAATCAAGTCATAAAAATAACAATAAATCATAATATCATCTTAATACCTAAAACGTTAGATTTCCATTGTCCTAAAATAATATTATACATGTAAATTTTTAAAATTAATTAATTATTGAAAATTTTATATATTATTACGTGAAATTTTATATATTATATATTAATAATATATAAAATTTTATATATTATTAAGGTGGCGCCATAGAGAAAAGGTGAACGACTCACTCAGCAAAAAGTCCATCTCGAAGAGACGGACGCTGTTATATATCTGTCTGTCTGATGTCTGTCTGTCTGTCTGGCAGCGGGCTGTGTCTCATGATATTAACAACAAATAATAAAAAAAGGGGGCTTCCCTTCTAAAAACGTGTTTTTAGGCGATTTTAGTTGGTTTTTAGGGTTCCGTACCTCAAAATAAAAAACGGAACCCTTATAGGATCACTTTGTTGTCCGTCTGTCTGTCTGTCAAGACCCTTTTTCTCACGAACGAGAAGAGGTATCAGGTTGAAATTGATAACGAATATTAAGGTCCATAAACCACTACTCCAGTAAAATTACGAGAGATTGTATGGCGAAACGGAAATAATTGATAATAGCCGTGATTCTTTTTCAGATCGATAGATTATATTTCTGTGTAAAGCTTTTTAATGGAATCCACCTAAATTTACTTCATTTATTTATTTATTTTGCCGTCCAAACATTAAAAAAATATGGAATTTCGGAAAAAAATGTTAATAGATTATTTTTTTTATTTACGGCTTGCTATATGTTCAGAATTTCATATTATACATGAATCCACCTAAAAATATTAGCATTTTTGAATTGTTTAACTTTTATAGCACGAATTTTAAATACAGCTTATCTTCGCAACCAAAAATAGTGATAGATCCGTTTTGCTTTCTAATAATTTAAATAGTGCTATATAATCACATTTTTGGCAAATCCAACATAAATGTTTACAAAATCATTGTAAACCAGCGATTACAAAAAACTTTTTTTTTATTTAGTATGGCATTTTTCTGAATATATATAAGAATCACTTACATTTAAAAAGGTTGAATTTAGCTCAGTTTATTGATATTATTTTACCTCGACTTTATTGGCCCTTATATGTAAAAATAAGTGGAGATTTTATATTTTGAAATAAATTGATATTTTTAAATATATTTATGGTGGATTTTGATGCCTATATCTAAAGTATACGTTTATCTATGATATAAAGTATATAATTGTCTATTACTATTTTTGCCTTAGCTGTTATTCGAAAAAAATATTCCGCTTTAAATTTTAGGTGGATTCGTAAATATTGCGTCTTAACATCATATTTAAATACGATATACACAAAAAAGTAGCTATTAGCATTTAATGTTTTGCAAAACCGTATTTTTACTGGACTACACACAAGATCTGAAAACTTCAATTTTTTACAACGACGCAATCAAAAGATATGGCTTTTTATGTTCTCATCTCCATACATTTATGCAAAAAAGTAAAACCTACAGGGTACTTCCCGTTGACCTAAAATTATGACATTTGGCAAGAAGCTAGGTCTCAAAGTACAAATAAAGGGAAAAGTCTAAAATCATTAAATATTTCAATTTTTCTCACAACTAATAGTAACGAATTAAGGTGAGCTCCCGTTTCAAGAACGTTTCTATAAAAGAGGGGTCAAGTTGGATGGTCGCGAAATTTTTAAAATCAAAGAGCAAAAGCTTTTATCATATGGTAGATAGGTACGGAACCCTTAGGGCGCGAGTCCGACTCGTACTTGGCCGGTTTTTTTGTTACAACTCTATTTACCTTAGTGGTAGGTACAGAACCCTCGGTGCGCGAAATAAATAAAAAACATAAATAAAAATTAAATAAATAATAAACAAGCATTTACGGCACAGCACTTTATGCGTGATTTCTTTTTATATGACGACGGGTAAAAAACATCCTAATCCTAAATAAAGTTCCGATAATTTTCATGCGATCGGTGTGAAGACGTGCCAAATTAGAACAATCAGATCAGACGGTTACTGACAGAAACCGGGTTGAGGCGTGAACTTGGCGCGTGACCGGCTTTTGGATTTCATAAGAATATCATGCTCTCTTTGAAAAAAAAAAAGAAACCCCAACGCAACGCAACGGACTCTACATACATCGAGCGCAAATTTGAAATTGGAAGAACACGTAGGCTCGCATTATCTACAAAAGACCCTCAGAAGCAAAGAGATTTGAACCTCACTGCGCTTTAGTCCTCTATCTGAGCTCTGAAGGACCACGAGATTCTCGCGGGCGGGTGCGTGCGGGGTGGATTGAAAGGGGGGCAGAGAGTGTCCGTTCTATATGATAGTATTATACTTTATTCTGTGGCAACGGGCTAACGCCTGTAAACAGAAAGTAAGGAGGTAGTTTTTCTGATATGAGGGCTAAAGTGTCTTTTTGACAAAACTTTTATGTTTGCACGGGGATTCAACATATACGTAAATATACGGGAAAATTCCAACCAACAGAACTGCGCTATTTTTCTAGCTTGCCAAATTCGCTGTCAAATGCAGCAATCCTATGGGCTTGAACTTTCCAGCTCATAGCTTAGCATAGAAATTCACTCTTAAACAGCGTTCCATAAACGTGCGTACTTAGCTCCTACTGGAAGAAACAACGTGATTACGGTTAAGTTAATTTAGCCGAGGTTACAACCCGGATGGGTGACCTCTAGTAGCATCTAAGAATCTCGAGACTTCCCTTGCTTCGGAAGCCACGCCTGCCTAATATCTAAGATATTGAATCGATGACCGATCACACAAACCCATGGCTCATTTAACGACTACTAATGCAGATAGAAGCAGGGACAACGGCTTCACGTGCCTTCCGAAGCACGGAATCATCTTACTTTTCAGACGATCAGATGATTCATCTTGCGATTACCAACCAAACCAAATTTGCTAAACAAAGTCACCCAAACAAAGTGAATTTTGTTTGACACTGTCCCCATCAGTAATCGAACCTAGAACCTCCGAATCGAGAGCCAAATGCTCTAATCACTGGACCACCGAGGTTGTTGACTCATTTCAGCACGACGACGCCGGAATAGCTTGGTAGTTAATAAAAATAAAATATCGAGAACATTATGGGACATTCCAATGTCACTAGAGGTCAGACGGCCGAGCGAAAGCTGCCAACATAAATCCAGCAACTTTCTGAATCCTATTACATTTGCTAAAACTTGTCTTATGAAGGTTTCGATCCGTAAAAGTTATGGGCAAGTTATAGACCGGCAAATGAGGTACGGCCCTAAGGGGATTCGCACATGAACTGACTTATGAATACTAATGGTTTGCCTTGAGGCTCTATTTCTACAAGCAAGCGACCAAATGTGGGTAGGAATACGAAAATAAGACATTCAAATACAAATGGTCGTTAGTAATATACAGGTTGTAAGAGACGGTGTACCGAAAACTGAAAGGGCGTGTTCAGTCTACGAAACTGAACAAATTTCCCAAAACATTTTTAGGAAATTACAAAAACTTTGACCTCTCCATACAAATTGCTCACTCTGATCGAACAGTTTGTATGGGGAGGTAATTTTTTTTTATTTCCCAAAAATGTTTCTTTGGGGTGGTTGTTCAGTTTCGTTGACTGAGTATGCCCATTCAGTTTTCGGTACACTGTATCCATTTTTTTCGTATATTCCAACGCTTATCAATCTATTTTGCAGCCATGACCCTAAAACTAAAGCATATTTGACGGAAAGAATAACATTGTCTTACAAACTTGTTTTTTCTAACAGCTTTAGCCGATTGCTTTAGACAAAATGGTACAGCAGCACTGCACTTACTTTCTCGCTATATGTGAGAGTCATCATTATCATATCGTGTGGGTGGTAAGGTCGATGACCGACCTCACAAACCCTAGTGCCAGAGTTGTTGAGCTCCCCAAACCCTCTGACATGGCTCATTTAACGAATACTACCATAGGTAGTACCGAAATGTCCTAACCAAAGAAGAAGTCGCACTAAGTGATATTTGTATCATCAAGATCGTTTGAGCCGTTTTTGCACAAATCAAAATTTTTCATTTTCGTTGTATGATAGCTATACTCTTAAAAAAAGAGCCAGCAAGAAACCACTCAGAATCCTTCGTTGGATTTGCATTAAACTTAAATTTAAAATATAGTGTCAATCAGACTAGAATCTAGGCCAAAGCGTGATGGACAGACCGACCGACAAACGGACATATATTTAGGAGACTTGCTTTTTATGTGATATGGAACACATTTTTGAGAAAATTAGAAAAACTTTTTTTTTTCACGATAACAACCAGCTTTCTACGCCGTGGGCCGCGGGTTCGATCCCCGCCCAGGGCAAACATTTGTGTAATGAACACGAGTGTTTGTTCTGTGTCTGGGTTTTATTTATCTATTTATGTAAGTATATGTATCAGTCTCTCTCTGGTACCTATAGTTACAGGATTTGCTTAGTTTGAGACCAGATGACTTTGTCACAGTATGTGTATTGTCCCCTAATAAGTATTAATTAATTTATTCTAATCTACTGGCGTTTACGATTATACAGCGTGTAACGAAAAGGTCTGATAATAATAATAGGTGTGAATCTGCCCATGAAACTGAACAACTTTTTCCAAGGAACAATCACTTTTCAAGGAACATTCAAAATAAATTTTTGACCTCCCATAGAAACTGCATCAGCTGAGTTTTTGTATGGATTTTTCGTATTTCGACCTGTGTTCCTTGGGAAAAGTTGTTCAGTTTCATGGGCAGATTCACATCCTTCAGTATTATCACACCTTTCCGTTACACGGTGCAGAAATCTACTTGTTTACGCCCACAGGACAGAAAATTCTCCATCGTCTTTGTGTCATCGCATTTGCACATAATATCACCCGAGAAGCCCCATTGCTTCCGGTTTTCCTTACATATCTGCCAACACCTGCCCGGATTCGGTTTGATTACATCCGGTTGATTGATTGATTTATTTACAGTTTATTGTACACAAGAAAATACAAAAATAAAAGAAAATCAATAAAGATACTACTATAACAGGTACTTTTTATTTTAACAAATTTTAGAAAATTTCTTAGAGCAGATCTGGAGAAGCACGGGAACAACGATATTTAATTTTCATAGATACACAGTTGCACTCAAGATTTGAAAGAAAACGTGTCTCCATTTTTGTGTGCTTCAAAGAAATTTATACATAAAAACATCCTGAGCCATAAAGCGACTGTTATGGTACTTTCTACGATAGATCAAGTTTGACACTCGCAGTGCGACTCTAGCCCTCACGGCTATTGAAATACGAATAAGAATGGTACGAAGTCCAAAGTGTCAAGCTTGATGTGCTCTTGACCGTACCATTTTCGAGCAGATATCATGCATCTACCAATGTATGATCGAAGCACGGGAGCTAAAAATTCAGCAACACTTCTAGTGAACTACAAGTCACTTTCTTGCATCAGTGACCTTTAACTCAGATGAAAGGTACAGTTATTATCAAATCCTTAGGCTATAAACTGGAAATAGACCTTACTTAAACTATTTTCAGCTACCCAGCCACCTCATTTTCCCTTGCCTTTACTTTCGCGTGCGTAGGCGAGAGGAATTTTTATCGCCTAATGTACGTACGGCCCCTACACGTTTGTCCCTACGATTTCTATACTAAAATTCCGCAGTAAAGGTCGTATTTGCGTAGCGTGATGTTTATGCTAGGTTTTTTATTGCTAAGCAGTTTTTGTATCTTAATTAGACCAACAAACTGAACAACTTTTCCTATGGAGCGAGTTATAAAACGAGAAAAAGTTTTGTTCGTTCCAAGTGCGGTGTCCTATTGAAGACGCAGCGCAAGATTTGGGAAAGTCAAAATCATGGGATAGTGAAAGTTGTTCAGTTTTCTGTCCACATCCATAATTGAAAGCCCCCCTCCCTTATGCCACTCATCAAGGTTTAAGCATTAGAAGTAACATTTTGTTACCATTTTTAGGGTTCCGATACCAAAATGGTAAAAAAAGGAACCCTTATGGTGCGACTTTGTCTGTCTGTCTGTCCGTCTGTCTGTCACATCTCTATATCTCAGCAACCACTCATGCTATCGACTTGATATTTGGAACAGTTTTAGAATATAGTTGCCTTACTTAATTGCACATGAAAAAAAAATTATGATTATTAATGAAAAGGGGGCCAAACTAGGGGGGGCCAAATTTTAAATTGTCGCTACTACGTTGAGTGGGGTATCATATGAAAGGGCTTCACTTGTACATTCTAAAACATATTTTTGTACTATTTTACGTCTCTTAGTTTTCAAGTTATGATGAAAAATGTCAAAAAAATACCATTATCTCCCCCTTATCTCCGAAGTTTGTGAAAGGAAAAATCTGTATTAATTACAGTTGACAGGAGTTTATGTAAAAATTACAGCAAAAATAAAACGATCTTTCTAAGTTGCACAGTTTTTCAGAAATCTGCAAAAAACCTTTACAAACAAATTTAGTTTTGCGGTCCTGAAAATGGACTTTATTGCTTCCAAAATACTATAGGTATATCGGAACCCTCGGCGCGCGAGTCCGACTCGCACTTGACCGGTTTTTTATTCGGGTAAGTAACGCGCTTTGTTAGGTGTTATGGGCGGTGGTGACCACTTTCCATCAGGTGGCCTACCTGCTCGATTGCCTATTTGTTAAGTACAAGGCGGATTCGCGTATTTTAAGAAGCAGTAAAGTCCATTTTTAGGACCGCAAAACTAAAGTTTCTAAAGGTTTTTTGCAGATTTCTAAAAAGCGGTGCTACTTAGAGCTGTAATATTTACATGAACTTGGGGGTGATCGTGATCAACGATATTACCAAAACCAAAACGTTTGCCTAAAACACTTGAGTTAAAACTTAATATAACTTTTGAGGCAAAAGTTTTTGTTTTGGTAATGTCGTTGAAATTACCACGATAACCCCCCTAATATCGACTTTAATTAATTCAGATTTTGCCGGTGGCAAACTTTGGAGAAACGGGGGAAAGATATTTTTTTAAACATTTTTCATCATAACTTGAAAACTAAGTCGTACAAAAATGAAAAATCTATTTTGGAATGTGCAAGTGAAGTTCTTTCCCCACTCGACCTAGTAATGACAATTTAAAATTTTGACTTACACATTGGGCCCCCTTTACAATAAAAATAATATTTTTATACTTCTTCACATTTGCACTAATATTAAGCAATCATATTCTAAAACTATTCCGAATTTCAAGTCTATAGAATGAGTGGTTGCTGAGATATACACGTGCGTGACAGACAGACAAGTGAAGTCGCACTATATAGTGCTGTCCCTTATAGTCTTATATCGCCAAATTCACCAAATTGCACCAATTTTTTTTCAGGTACTAGTTACGTACATAGCACTCAATTTTTTATAGGAGCCAATTCTTGAATTTTCTATGGAAATTTTTTTAAATTCAAGAATTAGCTCCTATCAAAAATTAAGAGCTATGTACCTAACTAGTACCTGGAAAAAATTTGGTAAAATTGTAAGTAGTGTCTACGTGAAACAACTAACTGACCGCACTAATTAGGGTTCCCCATTTTGGTTCGGAGGTACCGAATCGGAACCCTAAAAACATTTTATGAAACCTAATACCCAAAAAATAAATAAGCTTATCTCTTTCTTCCTAGTAATCTTTTCTCCTGCCACGCGATCGACAATCCATCCAATCTGAGATGGAGCTTCTCCGTTCGTACGACAGTACATGTTTAAACCTAATCTACTTTACCGGTAGGTTTTATTCTCTAGTGAACAAGACGAAATTGTAAACATGTGATGTACATCGCCATATAATAGGTAATTTGATTTAAATGTACGTGCGCGGCCAAATTGGGAAATTATCGTTCCTCCGACCTCAGAGAGCACGTAGGCAGTAAATTTTTCGCTTAAGGAAAACGACGTCGCGGCTATAGGGAGGCTTGTTTACTCGATTATTTTGTAATTTGTTTGGAAAAGGCTTCGTAATGTTAGCGAACTGCGTCTATCTGGGGTTTTAGGTTCATGATTTAGTGTTATTTTCGGTTTCTGGGGCGCTATTACGGTTTATTCTTTTTACTGTTATAAAGTTTCCATGTCCCATTAGTACCATCAGGGTACTAGTGGGACGGATTTGTTCCAGTGGTACAAGCAAAGATTTTTGACCTCCTTGCTTCTCTTTCTCTTTCTTTCGTGATTTAATTTCACATACCTCTATCTCAAGGTCAAGTGTAGAGTGTAGGCCACTGTACGCGTCATATCTATCTAGTTGAAGGTCAGGACGCAAGGCTGAGGATTATGTCCTGTACCCGACATTGAATAAAGTCGTTAATGGATAAATTAGGCTTCAACCGTAACTCATTCATTTGTTCATTTGCTTACATGAACAGTATAAAAAGGAGTCTCATTAACTAGAACATGTACCCTGTTAGGGTGTAGCAGAATAATCGTACGTTTTCATACAGTAATTAAATTATTTATACATAAGTAAAAGACCAGATAAAAGAAAAGGTCAATGTCGTGTCGTTTCAGGAGGTAAAGCAGCTCGCGATGAAACGTGAGGACTGGAAGTTACTCCATCGACAAGAGCCAAGCTCTTAAATTGAAGAAGAAGAAGTAAAAGACAGTATATTAATAATTAGAAATACAAAGGAGATAGATTGGTGAAACTTCGTCTGCATCGATATAATAAAACAAATGAGAGAGAGCATTTGTTGAAAAGGGGCATGATCTAAATTCATATGAACATGAGATAAATGAAACCTTAAAAATACAATTTTGTGGCTGACTCAAAACAATCTTAAAATTAACATTAAAAAAACGATTTACATGCAATTTTCTACGTACCAAGGAAAACCTCCAAACTTAAATATTCAATTTCAGGGTCAATCGGTTAATAATGTTCCAAGTACAAAATTTTTAGGGATAACCATTGATAGGTATTGCAACTGGAAAGAACACATAGTTAAAGTTTGTTCAAGAATAAATAGTTTTGTATATCCGTTAAGGCGAGTCAGTCAAGTCGTTTCGAAAGAAGCTGCAATTACTGCCTATCATGGATACGTTCCATCAATTTTGGGGTACGGCATAGTTATATGGGGGAACTCATGTGACGTTAATAGAGTCTGTATTATGCAGAAAAAATACATCCGGGCAATATTCGGGCTAAAACTGACGGATTCTTGTCGTCCTCTCTTCAAAACATATCATTAAGTTTAAAAAAAATGAAGTACTTTATGTGACACAATTTTTTGTCACGACCATGGCAATATATAAAAATCCTATTTACAAAGTAGTTTTTAATGCATCAAAATTTACAACACTGGAAATTAACTTTTCAACAGCAACTCAAAACATATGTCCTTTTCAAATATGGCATTACAAAGTGTAGACGAAATAATCGAAGTCCAAAGTTGAAAAAGTAGAAATCGTCACGCTTAAGCTGTCAAGACCGTGCCTTCCAAAAGCATCGGTAATTACATTTCTTTATTTTCCAAATTAATGTATAATAAGGAATGTTGCGTAACAATTTAGCGGATATTTTTTAAAACAGAATAAACAGGGTTCGAAAGTTATACCGGGCACGGCGCCTAAATGTCACGACCATTGTAGTCACAGCCATGGCATAAAGTGCCTATGGTTGTGACAAAATCGTCACAACCATAGCAAATTCGCCTATGGCTGTGACAGTAGTCACAACCATAGGCACCTGGTCACATCCGTGACCTCATCTATCACCTCATTTTTTGTTCAGTCGCGTCAGAATCGTGAGAAATAGGCTTTTAAATGAGCATAACACATGTCTATTTAATCTCGATCCTTAGGATTTAATAAATATTGAAAAATAAAATATTTAAAAAAGCCATTTTGCCAATGTCACAACCATAGCCATGATTCAAAACCCATTTATGTCACTTCCAAACATATCTAAGCGTGATGGAATGAATAAACTGTTGTGTATATTTTTCCTTGTATTTTATGTATACTGCCAAAGCAAAACAGAGAACACAGTTTTTTATTTTTAAATTTTCATGGCACGTGAAATGAGAAGGACCCGTATATCAACCCGGTTCCGTTTTTAATCCTGAAAATCTGAACAACTTTCCAAAAAAAACATGGGCCATCAGCTTTGCACCGGCAATAGTGGAATTTGTACGGGACGGACGACCAATACTTTGTTTTTCGATTATGTCTCTTCCACTTTTATGTTCTAATTTTAGTACAATCGGTGGAAACACTTTGACCTTGAGCAGGTCTCTCGTTTCGGGCGTTTGTAGTGTAGCGCTAGTTCAGCTTATACTGGTTTTGTTTCTACTTGCTTTCTGCCTTGCGTACACTCAACGGCTCATCAGTAGAAACACTTTTGGACCTTATGGCGTGGTAATAGAGTTGAAAAAGTTTCTACCGACGAGCGGTTGACCGTACCTTGTGCTAGAATAGAATCGGATGATCTTGTGTGAAATGCTTGTAATATTCATTTATCTATTCAACTTTATTTATCAATAATAAATAAAAAGATTCCCGTCTTAACTTAATCCGTGAGCCCTGAATAATTGAACGCTCTGCAAGACGTTGTTCCTTTGAACCTTTAACATCAGATAACGAAGGATTACATAAGATAGGATAAACCAGGGGATCGGATAGATAGATAAAGGGCTTTTTCCTGGTATCCGGGCTTTAAATACGTCTTTTCAGGGTTCCAACTGATATGTAAGGAACCCTTGGTGCGACTTCGTCAGTCTAATACTTCAAGAGAGGCTTCTTGATCTGCTCTCGATCCGGTGGTTCTAGTTCGATTCCCGGTGAGGATACTGCCATTAAAAAATCACTAAGTGTGATTTCCTCAGCTTGGTTAGGACATTGCAGGATAAATCATAAACTACCGGCGCATGAAACTCTGGTAGTGCCACGCAGTTGTGCCACGGGAAACAAACGGAGACACACCATCTTAGTTCTCAAAGTGAGCAAGGTGCTTTGCTGTCTTATTAGTGACAAAATATGCCACATTGTTTCAGAAAAAGCTGGAATTTTGGAGGGAGTTCCCTGTCCTGTGTAGTGGACGTTTAATGGGATTTCATGATGATGTAAGGTCACAAACTCTGGTGTCAGAGTTATTGAGCCGCCAAAGACCTCTGACATGGCTCATTAACGACTACATCCGTAGATAGTAGTCGGGACCATGGTTTGACGTGCCTTCCGAAACACGGAATCATCTAGCTTTCTGAAAATCTGGTGTAAGAAGCAGCATGGAATAAAATTTTAAAATCATCATCATCATAACATCCCATGAAATGTACAGGACACCCTCCTGTCTATGCTGCCTCCAGACCTTTTGCTGGAAAAATGTGGAGGAGAAGTACCATAGTCACCTCGCTTGTCAGCGTTACGGCTGGCACCATGGACCGCGGTTGTAGGTGACCGCAGTAAGATGATATGATACACAGGAGGATGCTGCTGCCCATTCTCCAGCTTTTAACCCTTAGTCGCCTCTTACGACACCCAAGGGTATGTATGGGATGCTACTATTCTTTGCCGGCACCATACGGGACATAAAATAAGTTTATTCACCCACATTTATTCACATTTTCTATCGCGAGGTAAAGTTATTTTTACCTTGGTTTTCGTTTTTCTAACGTTACCCAATAGAAGCATAATTTGCGTAAAACGTTTATAAGTATATTGAATTCGCTGTTCAAGCAAAAAACGATCCTAACGAATTGGCCATGTGTCTACACGATATAATTGTTAACTGATACAAAAAAGAGACAAGAAAATTTTGCATAACTCTAAGCTGGCCACCCTGTCTAATACAGAATAAAATAAAAGACTTTATTAAATAGAAAATTTTGTTTATTAAAAATATCAAAATATTTATACGGTAACATTTTCTTACGTACTATCATCCATCGTACCTATTATTAACATTTTATACTATTAAATATAACAACATGTCAATAATAACAATTCTAAACCAATAATGATGTTTTTCAATACAACAACGAAATATTTACTTCAAACTTATAAATTAGATAACAAACTAGGTAAAAGAAAATAAAAAAAGAAATACAACAGCGCAAGTAAAAATTATACAAAATCACATACGTAATCACATGATAGTCAAAATACAAACAATAAATTTGAAAATATAGCCCTTTCCTAGACGTTTTAAATACAGGGTTTACGGGACAGTGTACCGAAAACTCAACGAGCGTGCTCAGTCAACGAAACTGAACAACTTAAACAAAGAAAAATTTTTGGGAAATAAAAAAATCACCCTTCCACACAAACTGTTCGATCAAAGTGAGCAATTTGTATGAAGAGATCTTTTTTTTTTCATTTCCCTAAATTGTTTCTTTGGGAAAGTTGTTCAGTTTCGTTGGCTGAGCACGCCCTTTCAGTTTTCAGTACACTATCACTTACAGCCTTTATATTAACTGCAACTGTGGTTTTATTAATAAAAGTTTTTGGCTTAAGTAGGAATGTAAAATTCTCTTTCCTTATCACAGAACTAAACACGTCTTTATAATCTGTTTCAGAAGTCAATACCAAAGCTTACCAACCCATTTTGCACCTATATCAAGGCTATTGTGCTCCATGATCAATAATAATCAGCTAAAGCTGTCAGAAAAAAAACAAGTTTGTAAAACAATGTTATTTTTAGGGTTCCGTACCTCAAAAGAAAAAAACGGAACCCTTATAGGATCACTTTGTTGTCCTCACGAACGGGTAAAGGTATCAGATTGAAATTAATACCATATATTAGGATCTATGAATGAACCACACAAGATCTGAAAATTTAAATTTTTTACAACGACGCAATCAAAAGATATGGCTAAAATGCCAATGTCCTCATCTCCATACATTTATTCAAAAATGCAAAACCTACAGGGTACTTCCCGTTGACCTAAAATTATGAAATTTGGCAAGAAGCTAGGTCTCACAGTACAAATAATGGGAAAAGTCTGAAATCATTAAATATTACAACTTTTCTC
Organism: Athrips mouffetella; assembly: GCA_947532105.1. Classification (NCBI taxonomy): domain Eukaryota; kingdom Metazoa; phylum Arthropoda; class Insecta; order Lepidoptera; family Gelechiidae; genus Athrips; species Athrips mouffetella. The sequence continues at coordinate 6,583,771 of OX383972.1, read as the reverse complement.
ACAACTAATGGTAACCAATTGTGGTGAGCTCCCGTTTCAAGAACATTCATATAAGAGAGGGGTCAAGTTGGATGGTCCTTGAGGCGATTTTTGTTTTAGTTCTATTTAAAAACGGGAACACTTACAAACTTGAAAATTGGTATGTTTATAGTGCATAAGCTATAAAATAACAACAAATAATAAAATTTGGTCAAGCGCGTGTCGGACTCAAAAAATCTAGCACATTAACTTACTGAAATTTCAAATAATACAATTATGATTATGTGGTGGTACGGAACCCTCAGTGCGCGAGTCCGACTCGCACTTGGCCGGTTTTTTCCGTCAAATATACTCTGGTTCGTCTGGTTCGTGGTGGTTTGTCTGGTTCTATGGCTGCAAAATGTGTTGGTAAGCGTTGGCATTGACTCGTAAAACGGATTATATGTGACGGTAATTTTACTGGCTCATAATAACGTATGCAACAAAAGTTTACTAATAGCTGTGAGCACCCAGTGTTTTACGGGAAGCCAGCAATAATTTGAATATTAGCTTTGTACACAGCGTGTAATGGAAATGTGTTATAATACTGAAGAGTGCGAATCTGCCTATGAAACTGAACAACTTTTCCAAGGTCGGAATACAAAAGACCAAATTTGACCTCCTATACAAAATGCGCTATCAGCTGATACAGTTTCTGTGGGAGGACAAAAATTGATTATCGTATTCGACCTATGTTATTGGAAAAAAGTTGTTCAGTTTCATGGGCAGATTCAGACCCTTTAGTATTATCAGACCTTTCCGTTACGCGTTGTAGATTATGATCACTTTGAATGTGTGGCATTTTAAGGAAACCAAAAACGCTTAGCTACATTTGATGCTGACTGTACAGTCAAGAACACATCAAGCTTGACACATTGGACTTTGTACCCTTCTTATTTCAATAGCTGTAGAAGCTAATATCGCGCTGCGAGTGTAAAGTTTGATCTGTTCTTGACTGTACGAAATTCACAGACAAGAGAATCCTCGGTAGATTATAGAGAGTGTAAGGGACGGTGTACCTAAAACTGCACGGGCTTGCTTAGTCATCGAAACTGAACAACTTTCCCAAAGAAACATTTTTGGGAAATTAAAAAATAATTTGAACTCTCCAAACAAACTGTTCGACCAGAATGAACAATTTGTATGGAGAGGTCTTTTTTTTATTTCCCAGAAATGTTTGTTTGGGGCAGTTGTTCAGTTTCATTGATTGAGCACGCATTTTGAGTTTTAGGTACACCGTCCCTTACACCCTGCGTAATCTACTGGGGTTAATCGAGGAAGCGGAAAACTGAAAAATTCCAAAAACGTCGAGGTTTCCAAAGAACCACGAAATTACCACAGGTCTTTTAAAGCTGATCTTGGTTTTACACCTATGTCTTCTAGCCTAACAACATCGTGTAAAATCAGTGTAATGTATATTTTGCTACCTAACGCTATTTTTGGGTCTGCAGGTACTGACGTATAACGGCACACCTAGGACACTCAGGGCACTCTATACTATACAAGGTCATGGACAAGGTGTAACAGAAGGGGTATACCAACCTTGAAAGATGTGATTCTGCCCACGAAACTGAACAACTTTCCCTAAGGAACATAGGTCGAAATACGAACAAAAAGTTTTGACCGCCCATGCAAAATGTTGTCAGAGTCTATGGGAGGTCAAGAATTTATCTTCGTATTTCTACCTATGTTCCGGAAAGTTGTTTAGTTTAATGGGCAGATTCATATCCTTTAGGGTTGGTATTCCCTTTTTGTTACTTGTAAAAAAGGTTTTAACGTCTGATTGACCGGAATAACCCATATTAATGGACCCCATCGACGGCCACGCGAGGCGATGTGAAATATTGGAAATGGCGGGGAGCGGAGTGTTTTTTCTGTAATATTAGTACTTTGGAGTACCTGCGGTCCACTAGCGCCCCCATCAGTTAAAAAAATATTACTCGCTAAATACAAAACTTATCGATAATCCGGAAAGACAGATTAAAGTAAAGGTACCTGTACGATTCACGTAAATAGTTTTTAATATTTTCGTTTATTATCTGGGTTAATATAATGACTCAAAAACTACGCACAGACGTGCATCAAATCTGCACTTTGATCGCGGCCTAGTTAAAAGGTGCATCGTCATACGGCCGACCGTAGCCACATGCAATAGTTGAAGAGTCATTATAATTAGTGTTCAATTAGAGGTGTATCGAGCAACTTGCATTTTTTGTCTTGATCCCGTTGATCACTCACTGACATTTTTGCATAATTTTTACATTGACATTTGCATCAAACACTACAGTACTATTGTTTATGTATAATTTATTTACTCTGTAAAATAAATGCTGTAATTACAGATACAAAAACTGCTAGAAGTGGATGTTTTTGGCACTTTTTGTATCTGTAACTACAGTCAACTATATTTTTCAGAATTGATAGGTTCTAAATTGACTTCAATCTGTCTTTCCGTATTTTGGATAAATTTTGTGTTTAGCGAGCAATATTTTTGGAGTATGATTGGTGTGAAAATTTCAGGATTAGAAATAGTGTCATAAGAGAACGTTGCGGCGTAAAAGAAGACATAGTGACTAAAATTGAGAAAGGGATGCTGAGATGGTTTGGTCATGTAGAGAGGATGAATGAAGGAAGATTGACGAAAGAGATCTACAAGGCGAAATTGAATGGAAACGTTGGAAGGGGAAGGCCTTGGCGAACGTACCAGGACCAAATTCAGGACGTTCTGAATAATGGCCAGGTTAAAAGTACCCTAAACCGACGAGCATGTATGAAAGGATTGATGAAAGTTCAGGAAGCAAGGGAAGTATGTCAAGATCGTAGCAGGTGGAGAACTGTGGTCTCTGTCTACCCTGATGGGAACAAGGCGTGATGTTATGTATGTATGTATGTATGTATTTTTCTAACTGATGGGGGCGCTAGTTGACTGCAGATAGCCCCTTAACTTTCTTTAGTACTTAAGAGTCCTGTAGTAATGAGGAGGCGAATATTTGTTGCATGATGTGTGGGAGCGAGGCTACGTCCATACACACGTGGGCATGACCGACTGGCAAGCGGCGTAGCAACCTGGATGAGAGGGAAAAAAGTATAAGGATCATATTGATGAAATAATCTCAAGTGTGATAGCTCTCACTCTCAAGAGGTAGAAACAAAGAGGTTCTTGAGAGCAATTTTACACTTAAAAGACCCAACCTAAGACTAACAAAGTTCCGGTAAAAACGTGAACTTTTTGTAAACAAACATTATGCAATTAAGAAAAATCAATCTTCTATTACACAGAAAAATGTTGAGACTATCGTTGTACATGACTATCCACATTTTTAGCACTTATTACATGAATTTATGGTTATTGTTTTTTTGGCAAAGCCTCAGCCTCTTTTGTGAACACTTGTATATGCACAACAGAGCCCTGATCCTATTTATTTAATTGACTTAAAGATAAATCGTTCTTTGAACTGCATTCGAAATAATGTCATCATCATCATAACATCCCATGAAACGTCCACTACCAAGACAGGGAGCTCCCTCTAGAATTCTAGCTTTTGCTGGAAAAATGAAGAGGGGAAGTACCATAGTCACCTCGCTTGTTAGCGTTACGGCTGGCACCATGGACCGCGGTTGTAGGTGACCGCAGTTAGTAAGATGTTAGATACAAAGGAGGATGCTGCTGACCATCCTTCAGTTTATAGCCCTTAGTCGCCTCTTACGACACCCACGGGTATGTAAGGGTTGGTACTATTCTTTGCCGGCACCACACGGGACAACATAATGAAGCTTGATTAAAATGACAGCAGTGCGATAGCAAGCCGGAGCGACAAAGACACGTATCGGTTTGTCCTGCTCTCAGCATAGCTGTCCTATTATCATTCTAACGAGTTATATTAATTCAGCGTCTATCTCTTTCACTCACTGATCGTTGTCTCATTTACTCACGTGTTAGCTTCGTCTCCCAAACTGCCGATGAATATGACGTGTGCCTGTACTCTTGGGTCCGAAGTCAGTATTGTGCCCAGCTCCTCGGGTTGAATCCCATATCTACAAGAAAAGAAAAATATTATAAAACGCTACGTGTACTTGTAATTTTTTATGTAAGTTTTTTCGGGTATTTAATTTATTTTGAAGACAAATATCTTTTTATTTACTCAGTATCTTGCCGTGATTTTAAAGTATGTGTTTCTTGACCATTCAAGCGAGGGAATCACCAAGACCAAAACATTATTAGCGAAAATCGACTTGATAAAATAAAAATCCAAAGTTGCTTCATCAATTTTCATTTATTCATTTTTTTGTGGAATCTGAGGTGTTTTAAGTAGTGAAATTAGGTATACAGAAAGTTATTTGTAGTAGCTAGGGTTTGCCCAACCTAAAATTTTATTTTATTACTTAGTTTTAACAAAAAGTTGATATTTAATGTCAGGCGCTTACGTCATTTAGTTTTGGTAAAACGCACAGTATATCTGTCGCAATCTAATGCGTTGCGGATTGCGCACGTTATCCCTTTCTTTCAAGCGAAAAGACTGCGCGCGCTGTCAAATATTTTTTTCCATATCCTCTTAATAAAACCTTAGCTCAGAATGACAACGTCAAACCTATAATATAAGTGAGTGTATGCACAAGAATGATCATCTATGAAAATATGTCCTTTAGAGGGTTTAACAGAGGACTAAGGAACTAACAGCCAGTTGCACAAAGCGTCTTCAAAGTTGAAGCTCCTTTAAATCTATTGCTGTCACTTTCTTTGTCAACAAAACAGAAAGAGTCAGCAATAGACTCAAAGGAACTTTACCTTTAAAGAACCTTTGTGCAACTGGCGGTCAGAGGAGGTTATTTTTATCTTGTTCTTATGTTACAAAATCCGATTTCCAGCATTCATTTTGTTCTGTGTCTGAGTGTTATTTATTTATGTATGTATATCAATCTCTGATACCCGTAGTTTGGGCTTTGCCTAGTTTGGGATCAGATGGCCTTGTGTAAAATGTCCCCAATATTATTTTCGGTTCTATCTCGCCACCTCCGTCACTACCACTCTATAAGTATCTGTTGCCCATCGGCCGTAGGTTTATCAGGTAATGTGTGCCGCTCACTGCCACTTTAAACACTATATCATCAATAGGGAACATGCATATTTTTTTTTAGTCGCATTTATTAACAAAATATGAAAATACCGTATTAGAGATGACAAAAAGTGAAATTAAAATTTTAATCGGCTAAGAAATACGGCCGATATAAGCATTTAAAACTACTACTAAGACAGAGAGATTCGACATGAATAGTGACGTCACAATGCACTACGGCCATATAAGCTCCATAATTAATTTCGTTTTGCTAGAAAGAGACAGAAACAAATCTTCAATGGACTATACCTTTTTTAATATTATAGTTATTCGAAAAATAGTTTGACAAGACTGTTTATTACATGAATGAGAATAAATTCTCTAAATAAAAAAAAATCGTGCATATTCCCTATTGTATGCTTGTCTTTCTTACCTCTTAAGGTTGGCATCGGAGAGGATCAAAACGATAGCCTCGTCGGCGTCCTCTTTGGCCAGCGTTGATATGGCGTGTTTGGCAGCCGGCAGGGTATTATCGCCCGACCAACAGAACTGCGCGTGCGCGTGCATCGTGCGGATTATCTGCAACAAAATAGTTGCCGAGTTAGCAGAGACGGTAAAAAAAATTTTTATTACATCTAACAGTTTGATGAAGATTAGTTTAACAAAATTCTATTTAGTTAATTTATTGTCTATGGTATTACCGGTTGCACAACGAAAAATTTGTCTTACCCGTGGTGTTTCCAGAAAAAAAAATGGTAACACTACGGACAATTTTATTTATCTGTAGTCCTCAAAATTTAGATTTCTGGTCAAAGTAACTTAAAATTTATATCCTGTAACGTCTGCATGTTGTTCTCAGGCTAACGGAAAATATGATTTTGCTCGAGTGCGACAAAGACAGCTTTAGATTTCGCTTGATGTAAACAGCTTTGGATGTAGATAGTCCTTTATTAATCCTATACTATTAAACGAGCAATATTTGTATATATATATTTGTAATCGGTTTCTCGAAAACGGCTCTAACGATTTCGATGAAATTTACCATACGGGGGTTTTCGGGGGTGAAAAATCGATCTAGCTAGGTCTCATTTCTGGTAAAATTAGTTTTCACCGTCTTTTTTAATATTTCTTAGCGCGTTTTAGTGCGTTCAAGAAACTTACAGCGCCATCTGTTGTTGAGTAGCATAGCTTGCTCACCCGATGATATTTTAATGTTGAGGCGGCTATTAAAGAGCGAAGCTCGGTCGCCCAGGTACTATGGATAAAATAACATCACTAAAGTAAGACAGAGCAATAACATTAGATTGCATTTGATGTGGTTAGAGAAGGATGGAGATAGTTCCTTGTTAGCTCAGCTCGGTGAACAAATTATAGACGGTCGTCTTACAGATTTAAATACACACTCAAAACTTACATTTAACATTGCTGTTTGTCTATACATACAACGTGTTAACGGAATAAGCGAAACTGAGAAAATTGTTTGTTCAGAATCGATAGTAGAAGGGTTTTTGACAGGGGTAATATTTTTTTTTATTATTTAAATTTTTGCCGCTTCTATTCTAAATATTTCTGTGGATACGCGCGCTGGCGGCCGGTACCGCGCGGTTCATGAATCGTAAGAAGGGGGCGTGGCGTGCGGGGAGTGCGCGGACTAGAACAACGATGAAACTAGAACTATGATGAAACTTTAAAAGACCAATGTCTAGATGAAAAAAACTTTTTTTAAGACTTTTTTTACGGGAATGGATTTATTTTAATTAAAATCAGTTGAGGTGTATGAGGGTTTCGCTTATTCCATTAACACGTTGTAGAGAACTACCAATTAGGCTTTTCGAATAAAGGCGCTATAAAATGACTATTGCAGCTCACGGTTATATTCGAGCTCACTCAATTTTGATTCGAATGAATTCCTTTATATCCCCTTTATTCCCTTACCTGTAGTGTCTGCTTGTTGTTCTCAGGCGGGCGGTGATCAGCTGCAGCGCGTGATCCTCTCCGGAGTAGTGTAGGCAACGAAGCAGTTGACCCCAACATAAATTTCTCAGACAGATTTTATTTGACAGGATGATAAAGAATCATGAATTAAATGTTAATTCCAAATATCCAAAAAAAAATTTACAAAAAAAGAATTCATACATTTTTTGCAATTTTTGTATTGAAAAATTAAAAGTACCGATATTTTTTTGGATTTTTTTATAGAAGGTTTGGCTCATGTAGTGTAATACCCCAGCAAAGTTTCATCGACTGAGGATTTAATGCGGGGGTCTTCATACAACGATCCGCTTCATTGCTTAGACTAGAGTGCGCGTACATACCGTACCGGATACGAGACTCGCAGTGCCTCCGTTATTAGCACCACGGCCTCCATTGACTGATTTAGATAGTCTAGCTAGACTATTAGCGAGTCGACATAATACCAACACAGAAATTGACCTTACTCAAGTGGAATACAGATAGCTTTAGCATTTGCTTTAGATAGAGTGAGGTGGAGATATCTCTTAAAAAGCTTGACTCGGTGAACTAACTATAGGTAGATGATCGTCTTACACATTAAAATACAAACAAATTAAAAACTACCCAAACTTCTACATAAATTCAAATAAACAGACGCGCTTTCTCGGGCGCTTTTGACATTCATGTATAGCTACTTAGTTACAACGCCATCTATGTCTCTTTAGAGAACTACTAGTTTAAGCTTTGCTGAATACAGACGCTGTAAAATTACTTGCGGCTAACAAAACATTCGAGCTAACTCAGTTTCGATTCGAATGAAATATATCCCCCTTTATCCCCCTACCTGTAGTGTCTGCTTGTTGTTCTCAGGCGGGCGGTCAACTTTGATCAGTTGCAGCGCGTGATCCTCTCCGGAGTGCGCGTACATATCGTACCGAATACGAGCCTCGTAGCCTCGCAGTGCCTCCGTTATCAGCACCACGGCCTCCATTGACCGTTCTAGACGACCGTCGTACGAATTAAATCTGGAAGTGCAAAATTACCTATGTTCCTTTTTTTTTCATTTATTTCAACGCTTACCCAACACATTTATGTGGCTATGTCAAAAGCAATCGACTAAATCTGTCAGAAAAAACAAGTTTGTAAAACAGTGCTATTTTTTCCGTCAAATATACACTCAGGTTTTATTTTTCCTGAGTTTGGTAGGCGTTTAATAAACGAATAAATGGATTATACATTAAAGTTACTGCTTTACTCAGCCGCACGTCGGAGGAAACACTTTGACCTTGAGCGGGTCTCTGGTTTCGGGCGTATGAAGCGTAGCGCTGGTTCAGCCTATACTGGTCTTGTTTCCACTTGCTTGTTACCGTGTGTACATGGAAATACATCCATCTATCCCGCTAAAACACGTTAACAATGGATTTCCAGATAACTTTTCCCCCGCATATTTATACCATAGAAATGACGTATCTTCTCAATTTTTAAATCAGGACTGAGGTACTGTGAAGTATAAACTAAACTTAAAGGTGGTTAAGCACTAACTTTGGTACGGTCAACCGCACGTCGGTAGAAACTTTTTCAACTCTATTACCACGCCATAAGATCCAAAAATGTTTCTACTGATGTGCTGTTGAGTGTACATAGACTCAAGCATACGTACCTATACATGCTCCCAGATACATCGAGTACAAGTCGCAGTCTTTTGGGCTTGTCTGGGGGCGCGCCGGGTGGCGGGTCTTGCTCCGTGCGTCTCCTGTAATTTATAAACAAGCAATTTTTAGGGTTCCGTACCTCAAAATAAAAAAACGGAACCCTTATAGGATCACTTTGTTGTCCGTCTGTCTGTCAAGACCCTTTTTTCACGAACGAGAAGAGGTATCAGGTTGAAATTGATAACGAAGGTCCATAAACCACACAAGATCTGATAATTTAATTTTTTTACAACGACGCAATCAAAAGATCTCCTCATCATTTTATGTCCTCATCTCCATACATTTATGCAAAAAAGCAAAACCTACAGGGTACTTCCCGTTAACCTAAAATTATGAAATTTGACAAGAAGCTAGGTCTCACAGTACAAATAAAGGGAAAATTCTAAAATCATTAAATATTTCAATTTTTCTCACAACTAATAGTAACCAATTAAGGTGAGCTTCCGTTTTAAGAACTTTTGTATAAAAGAGGGGTCAAGTTGGATGGTCGCGGAGTTTTAAAATCAAAGAGCAAAGCTTTTAGTATATCATATGGTAGATAGGTACGGAACCCTTAGGGCGCGAGTCCGACTCGCACTTGGCCGGTTTTTTTTTAAACTCTTGACTTCTATCTAGTCTTGAGTACAGAGGGTCGACGATGGGCTTGCCCAGAAGAAGCCTATTTACTCGCGACTTGAAAAGAATCTAATATGTTTTTATATTTTTTGTCACTTGAAATTTACAAGGCCAAACTCAATTCAGCTCGTAGTGGCACTTATGAAATCAAATGCTTAGGAAGTTTACTTGCATTAGCACATGCGCTAAGTTCTCTTTGGAGCTGAGTTTCCAGTGCAAACATAAACAACAATGTACAGGTAAATTATGTAAGAGTATAATTTTCAACTAGTCTAGGCAACAAAGCGGATCGTTGTATGAAGACCCCCGCATTAAATCCTCAGTCGATGAAACGGTGCTGGGGTATTACACTACATGAGACAAACTGTTTAATTAAAAATAAAAAATAAATCAGTACTTTTAATTTTTCCATACAAAAATTACAAAAATGTATGAAAAATCTTTTTTGGAATTTTTTTTTTTTATATTTTGAATTTACATTGAATTCATGATTCTTTATCATCCTGTCAAATAAAATCTGCCTGAGAAATTTATGTTGGGGTCAACTGCTTCGTTGGCTACACTAAACGTTATCTTATGCAAACCGACGAGAAAGTATGAAAGGGTTAATGTCAGCAGAGGAAGCGATGGAAGTATGTCGAGATCGTAGCCGGTGGAGGGCTGCGGTCTCTGCTTACCCCACAAGGAAAGAGGCGTGATTTTATGTATGTATGCTTATGCAATCGCGCATAAAATGATAGGTTGCCCGTACCGACTCGTCAAGCTTCTTTTATAATGCGCACGGCCAAAGAGTGGAGTTCTCTGCCTGCATCTGTATTCCTGAGTTCATATAACCCGAATATATTCAAGTTGCGAGTGAATAGGCTTCTTCTGGGCAAGCTCGTCCCATCGTCGACCTGATCTTTAAAAATAAAAAATAAAATAAAAAAATAGGTTTTTATTTCGATTTTACAGTGCATATCTTATAACTACTAGGACACTCCCTTTAAGTGTTTAACCTGTATTGGGAGGCCCCGCTCTTCCCTAGTACATTATACTATTTATGAAGTTAGTAAAAGTTTATGTAGGATTGTATGTGAGGATGTATGTATAGTTGTGTGTGTGTGTGTGTGTGTGTGTACATGTGTATGAGAATGTACATGTGTGATTGTGTGCTCGGGTGAGCATAAGTATGCTAGAGGGGAAGTGCTCAGAACAGTTAGTGAGATAACAAATTTATTACAAATTGATGTAATCAGGAAATAATTGTTTCAGATAGATTTAGGCTTGAAATAGAAAGAGCGATTCTGTTTCATCATATTGTAATGGTAAGAGCCAGTTGGTGACAATTTTCTTACAGTCATATAAATTTTTAGGGTATATATCAAGTTTCTTATTTATTTGATTGTATATGTGACAAGATAATCTCCCGTACTGTCTTCTAGCGAAAGATGTCCTAATAGGGGGCGCTTGCGCAACACTATCTTTGTCCTCAAGACTAGATCGAGGTCAAGAGTAAGCCCATTGAAAATAAAAAAAGGACTGGGCTTTAATGGGCCCTGTTCACCACAGCGCACTACTAACCAAATTCGAATCTATCATACATACATAACATCACGCCTCTTTCCCGTCGGGGCAGGCAGAAACCATAGCCCTAACGCACAATGGTCCTTATGGGACTAAGTCCGGAAACCACACACTTAACTTAGAACTTAAGCCCGAGTTACACTGAGGCGGTAGCGGAAGCGTTCCGGGGCCGGTATTTTTTGTAAAGTATGAGTTCTTATGCACCCTGTCACATTGAAAAGCGGTCGCGGCGCGGTATTTTGTTCCCGCCAAACCGCCCCCGGACCGCTTTCGCAATCATACCGCCTCTGTGTGACTTGAGCTTTAGACAACAGCCCTACACCTGCTACGATCTTGACACATTTCCCTCGCTTCCTCTAATTTCATCAACCCTTTCATACACGCTCGTCATGCAGTTTAGGGTACTTTTAACCTGGTCATTCTTTGGGAACAATATCGGTACCTGTAAATTGACCGTTCGCCCGTAAGACCCTCTATGATCTTCATATCGTCTAGTTCCCCACTCGTCTGGTGCCGACTCCATTGTCGTTCTTTTTTCTTCGCTTGGAGTTCTGCTAAAACGCCTCGCAGTGCTCCAATCTGCGATGACACAAAATAGCAAGTTGTTTTTTTATAAATTTCATAATGTTTCTTTATTTCATAAAAAGTTATGCGTGGTCATACATAAAAAAAATAAACAAAATATACGCGTCGACTTGAGAACCTCCTCCGTTTTTTCTCGTCGGTTAAAAATATGATACGCTTGTTATATTCTGCGCTTTTATCTCTATGGACCTTAAACCGATGCGTACAGCAGCGCCAAAATGGCGGAAATCAAATGGGCAAGAATAAGTATTATATGGAGTACAGGGCTTTCTAAAGTATAGGACTGATCTGAATTGCAACAAGGTGGACCGACGATCTGGTCAAGATTCCGCGAAGCTGCTGGATGCGGACAATGTATCCCACACCCAGGATACTACATACATCGAGCGCGAATTTGAAATTTAAAGGTTATTTATTTATTTATTATTAAAATAGACCTTACACTAACAGCTTAAGCTAATCATGTAAGTCTAGACAAGAGTAAGAAAACATATATTTATTATTAATAGGTTGCACAGTTCTTTGGCATTGTAATAATAGAGCTCTTATTATACATCGACTCTAAGTAGCGCCCAGCAGATGCCAAGAAGGCATTCTCTGCATCTCTGAATATATCTACATCAGATTGCCCCAAGACATTCAGGATTTTTAGTGCTTCCATAAGGGGAGTGTGTGTATAAGAAATGGTACGGTCACAGGGTATAACAAAAAGAGTCCGTTGACGGGGGCGCAGGTTGTATTTATCAGGTGGAGGTACATGAAATGGTATTTGGGCAAGTAAGAACGGGTTGCAGGTAAAGCCACGCAAAAGTCTATAGAAGTATTTCAACAGTGACAACTTGCGTCTTATTTCCAACGTGACATATTCAACCATACCTAGAATAAACGGCGTAAACATACATGGATAATAACCGTATATTTTGGTATATAGATATCTCAGAAGAGATTTTTGCACTTTCTCAACCAGAAGATTATAAAAATTTTCATGACCAGACAACAGAATTGGTTTCGAGTACACTTCGAACGTACGCGTTATAAATTGAGCATATTGCTTCTTTGTTGTCAAAATATTTGGTTTGACGCATTATGAAACCTAAACGCATTAGGAAACCTAAGGTCACGTAGGGCCGCACATTCAGTACAAAAAACCCTCAGAAGGATCACGAGAATCTCTTGGCGGGTGCACGCGGGTGTGCGGGTGGGTTGCAAGGGAAGCGGAGAGTCCGTTGTGTACTTTTTTCTGTGGTAGAACCGATCGTTATGGAAATATTCAGGGGAGGCAATTGTCCAGAAGTGAATATCTTTATGGAGCAATGAGTCTGAATTCTTTAATTTTGACCGTAGGTTACAATGGGTGTAAGGGACGGTGTACCGAAAACTAAAAGGGCGTGCTCAGTCAACGAAACTAAACAACTTTTCCAAAGAAACATATGTTGGAAAAAGAAAAAAAAAATTGACCTCTCCTTACAAATGCCCACTCTGGTCGAACAGTTAGTATGGAGAGGTCAAAATTTTTTTTCATTTCCCAACATATGTCTCTATGGGAAAGTTGTTCAGTTTCGTTGACTGAGCACGCCCTTTCAGTTTTCGGTACACCCTTACACCCTTTATATACCTGAGGCTGCACAGCTCTATAGAACTGATCAAACAGCTTGGCATCATACTCGCTCATGTTGATCTCTTTCAACTTCTCTTCAAACGCCTTCCTATTCATCTCGCGCGCGGCTTTCTTCACATGTTCCGGGACGTCGTCTTTCTCAGCTTCTGAAAGCTAACATAAAATATGTGTAAATAACGATCACTTTAGAATTGTTGCATTTTTATTTTATGGTAGACTATCTTTCCGTAATTTTGCACCCTCCGTAGGGTGCCAACTAAGAATATAACCAGCATTAAATCGGAATAGGCAGCAGGGTACTTCATCATACCCTATGTGCCAGCCCCCTGGGCCCTCCAGTCCCTCACCTGGTGCACGTCGTGCCCCTTGTCGAGGTGATAGAGGCCCCCTTGCCCCCGCTCCCTCCGGGCCTCCTAGTCCCCTCACCTGGCGCAAGTTGTGCCCCTTGTCGAAACGGCAGGGCCCTCCTTGCCCCCGCTCCCCCTAGTCCCCTCACCTGGCGCAAGTTGTGCCCCTTGTCGAAACGGCAGGGCCCTCCTTGCCCCCGCTCCCCCTAGTCCCCTCACCTGGCGCAAGTTGTGCCCCTTGTCGAAGCGGTAGGGCCCTCCTTACCCCCGCTCCCCCTAGTCCCCTCACCTGGCGCAAGTTTTAGGGCCCTCCTTGCCCCCGCTCCCCCTAGTCCCCTCACCTGGCGCAAGTTTTAGGGCCCTCCTTGCCCCTGCTCCCCCTAGTCCCCTCACCTGGCGCAAGTTGTGCCCCTTGTCGAAGCGGTAGGGCCCTCCTTGCCCCCGCTCCCCCTAGTCCCCTCACCTGGCGCAAGTTGTGCCCCTTGTCGAAGCGGTAGGGCCCTCCTTACCCCCGCTCCCCCAGTCCCCTCACCTGGCGCAAGTTTTAGGGCCCTCCTTGCCCCCGCTCCCCCTAGTCCCCACACCTGGCGCAAGTTTTAGGGCCCTCCTTGCCCCTGCTCCCCCTAGTCCCCTCACCTGGCGCAAGTTGTGCCCCTTGTCGAAGCGGTAGGGCCCTCCTTGCCCCCGCTCCCCCTAGTCCTCTCACCTGGCGCACGTTGTGCCTTTTGTCGAGGCGGTAGGGGCCCCTCCTTGCCTTCCAGGCCCCCTAGCCCCTCACCTGGTGCACGTCGTGCCCTTTGTCGAGGCGGTAGAGCCCCCCTTGCCTTCCAGGCCCCCACTCCCCCGGGCCCCCTAGCCCCTCACCTGGTGCACGTCGTGCCCTTTGTCGAGACGGTAGGGCCCCCCTTGCCTTCCAGGCCCCCACTCCCCCCAGGCCCCCTAGCCCCTCACCTGGTGCACGTCGTGCCCTTTGTCGAGGCGGTAAGGCCCCCCTTGCCTTCCAGGCCCCCGCTCCCCCCGGGCCCCCTAGCCCCTCACCTGGTGCACGTCGTGCCCTTTGTCGAGGCGGTAGGGCCCCCCCTTGCCTTCTAGGCCCCTGCTCCCCCCGGGCCCTCTAGCCCCTCACCTGGTGCACTTCGTGCCCTTTGTCGAGGCGGTAGGGCCCCCCCTTGCCTTCTAGGCCCCTGCTCCCCCCGGGCCCTCTAGCCCCTCACCTGGTGCACGTCGTGCCCTTAGTCGAGGCGGTAGGGCCCCCCCTTGCCTTCCAGGCCCCTGCTCCCCTCGGGCCCCCTAACCCCTCACCTGGTGCACGTCGTGCCCTTAGTCGAGGCGGTAGGGCCCCCCCTTGCCTTCTAGGCCCCTGCTCCCCTCGGGCCCCCTAACCCCTCACCTGGTGCACGTCGTGCCCTTAGTCGAGGCGGTAGGGCCCCCCCTTGCCTTCCAGGCCCCTGCTCCCCTCGGGCCCCCTAACCCCTCACCTGGTGCACGTCGTGCCCTTTGTCGAGGCGGTAGGGCCCGCCCTTTCCCCCCAGGCCGGCGGTGTCGCGCCCCCCGCTGCCCCCCGCCCACGTGTTGCCCCCCCACGTGGGGCTCGTTCTTGGGGTCCTCTTTGCCGTGCTTCGGAGAGGACACGTCTTTGCTGAAATAACATACATTCAAGGTGTAAAAAGGCATTTCAAAAGTTGTTCAGATTCGAGTAATGAATGCCATTTTGGCACTGTACGCATCGGTATCGGCAACACGGCTCAAAACCTTTTGAATAGAGCCGTTTGCAGTTTCCATGAAAGTAAAACTCAAGTCAAGATCTTTGATAGTTTCGGTCAAATTAGTTAGGCTAAACTAGAACTGACTAAATTGTATGGGTCTGAGGAATCTGAATCGCAAAAAATATTGGCTGTTAATAAAATGCAACTGTCTTTGCTTACCCAATATCTACTTGTCAGAGGAGTATTATTAGTATTCTTTGCCCAACAAATCCCTCAACCTACATACATATCGTCACCTGCAGCTTCTTGAGCGTTTCTTTGGACCTTCCTTCTAGCACGCCCAGCCCAGCAATATCAACAACGTTTCAGCCATATCTTACCCGCTTAGCCTGTCAATTAACCTTCCTTCTAGCGCACACTTGGTCAAGATCATTAAGCTGTAGCGTAATGTAACACTTCTGACAACGTATTCGCGATGTAAGACATATGCCTGTTGATAGTTATCTATAGCTTCTTGAGCGCTTGCTTAGACTTTCCTTCAAGCACTCCGGCAGAAGCCTCCCTTATAGCACGCTATCTGTCGGAAGCCCACGTTAATTCAACACTTTCAACGAAGAGTTCGCCATTTCTTACCCGCTATGCCTGTCAATCGTCATCTGTATCTTCTTGAGCGCTTCTTTGGACCTTCCTTCTAGCACGCCCTCGGTCGGCAGCCCACTGGAATGTAGAACTTCTAACAACGTGTCCGCCATATCTTTGCTGTAGCGATCGAAGTCGAAAACGTTTCCGATTGCCGTAGCCAAATCTTCATGGGGATATTTCTGAAAAAGTAAAATACACGTCGAAGGACAGAGTCTGACAAAGCTAACTTTACAGCATAATGACAAACGTATAACGTCATATGGTACATCAGGCCCGAACAAATGAAGAAGCAAGAGTTTACTGACCGATTTCTTACACCAGTAGACAGAAAACGCTCAGTAAACAGACTATCTGTCCGATACAGCCCATACTTTCTTTGGTGCTGTACTATGGTGGATTGTAACGCGCCAGCGAATGTATTCCCGAGAAAATTTTAACCCGAATATATTGAAGTCGCGTATGAATAAGCTTTCGTCAGCTCGATTCATCGTGGAGGGCTAGATTAAGTTTAAAAGCAGTTCTATAAGAAACACCGTACCCCTCGAATCAGATCCATCAAAGGCTAGGATAGAACTGTGGTCAAAAAGGTACCCCCCTGATAGCCCATATATCCCCATTGCCGAAAATCTTCCACCAGGACATGATCTTCCCTGGCCCATATGGAAGTCACTTAATAGACTGCGATCGGGCGTAGGCAGGTGCGGAGAACTGAAGAAAAGGTGGGGCTTCTCTGATAATGACGAGTGTGAATGCGGCATTTTGCAATCCATGACACACTTGCTTTCGTGCCCTACCTCCTCAGTTTCTTGCACCAGGGAGGACCTTTTTGAAGGCAACCAAAGAGCTATTGCTCTAGCCACATTTTGGGCTAATATACTATAAAATCATTTGCCATTGATACGAAAAGAAGAAGAAGAGCAAATCCATTTGTAATTTTAAAAAAGGCCTTGTCTTGTAGCGACTCACCTCCAAATGCTTGACAATATAATATTTACGAGCTCTCTGGTATAATAAGGGTAGGCCAACTGTCACATTTCTTAACGTAGCAAACGCTTGTACTAGTTTTGTCATAACGTCAGATAAAGAAGCTGGAGCTTACTGAAGTCAGTCCATTCCTTACAACTGTAGACAGAAAAGACTCAAAAGTCAGACCATGTGCCCAATACAGCTCATAGCCTCTTTATTGGGGATGTGGCTAAGATCGAAACACACATCCAACTTACACTAGTATTCCAGAGGTTCTGTAACCCTAATCTATTTAGGTTGCGCATGAATATGTTTCTCCTTAGCGAACTTGTTTCGTCTTCGACTTAAAAACTATTTTGATTTTATTTTAACACTTCCTGTGTTCGGATAAATCTACAACGTAGAAAATCGCCAAATTTCACAACCACAGGCAGGATTCGAACCTGTCCATATAAATTGAGGAAAAAAGTCTTTTAAGCCTTAATACACTTCACTCACCTGCAAATGCTTGACAATATTGACGAGCTCCCTAGTGGAATACGGGTAAGTCAACTGTCCCTGATCGGCCATATTCCTCAACGTAGCGAAGGCCTGCACTAGTTTGCTCATAACGTCATGCGGCACGTCTGGTCCGTACGAACGGAGAAGCTCCATCTCAGATTCTATGGATGGATTGTCGACCGCGTGGCAGGAGAAAAGATCTCCTATAAACAATGACACAAGCTTACAGTGGAAGTAATGTAGCTGGATTAGAATTACAGCAGTGTGTGAGCAGGACGGAGCGATGCGCTACACATTGAAGCGACAGAGACAGGTATCGATCCAACCTGCTCTCACGCAAAGTTTTTCTGCAGTCATTCGAATCAAACGAAGAAGCAAGATTTCTTAGACATTTGGTTTCGTAAGGTTACATTTATCTTACTTAATTTTATTAGGCATGTACAGGCAAAGAGCATAACTCATCATCATATCGTGTGGGTTGCAAGGTCGATGACCGACCTCACAAACCCTGGTGTCAGAGTTGTTGAGCCGCCAAAGGCCTCTGACATGGCTCATTAACGACTACATCCGTAGATAGTAGTCGGGACCAACGGCTTTACGTGCCTTCCGAAGCACGGAATCATCTAACTTTTCGGGCAATCAGGTGATTCATCCTGCAATGCCCTAACCAAACTGGAGAGGTCGCACAAAGAGATTTTTGTTTGACAGTGTCCCCACTGGGAATCGAACCCAGAACCTCCGGATCGAGAGCCGAACCCTCTAACCACTAGACCACGGAGGAGCATAACTGAATAGGTAGGTTCCTGCGGTAGTAGAGAGGTGCAGGAGGGATGGTTACATAATTAATTTTCTTTTCCGTGGTATTACAAGACGTATATCTCCAAAACGATTCAACCACATCATAGTAATGTAAAAGTCAATTGGCTCGTTTTGGCATAGCTACGTCCAACAAAAACAAGTAAAGTGGGTATGAAATTCTAAATAAAAAACAGAACAAACAGGTAGTTATTTTGAATTGTATGCTGGATTTTGAACTGTTGTTTGTACTGTTTTGATTTGGATGATCTCTGCATATTTTGGTGACTAACTTTCAACATTTTGCCTCAGAGCGTTTTAAGTGTAAACAAATAAACATTTAGATTTATTATTACTACTTACCTAAGGCAGCAAAGAAGTCATTTCCCAGGAACGGGAAACCAGGCCTATTAGCCAGTACAATCATTCTAAAGTCATCATGCACTGGTATGAAACTATCCACATTCCCTCCAGAACTCTCAATCATATCCTTTGGCACTATCCTCCTCCCATCACTTAGAATCATTTCACCATTCTCGACCAATGTCTTAAGTATACATGTAACATGTGTTGGTGCTTTATCTGCTTCGTCTACAACTAATACGTGACCATTTTTAACAGCTTTTACTAAAGGGGAGTCCTCATAAATTACCACACCATCTCTAACTGTCGGTTGTATAGTCAAAGATTGAACTGTCGTGTCTCTATGAAGCTGAATATATTCTCTAGGACGATTCAAAAGTTGAAGCAATCTATCAGCTATCTTATTCTTTCCAACACCTTGATTCCCGACTAGTAATAAATGGTTTCCAAGCAAAAAGTCTTGCAATAACCACTCTAGAAGTTTTATATGCTGTGGTACGTCGTAAAAGAGAATATCAGGAACTTTTGTTAGGGCGTTAGTTTTGAAAACTTCTGTGCTCGTGTTGCCAATAGTCAAGATGCCATTTTGAACAGACATTTTTGTTTTTTCTTCGTCAGATTGTGCATTTCGACCGAAAATTCCCACACGTGATGGTGGTTCGATACCGATTTTTGTGCTGGCTCCGTCAAGGGCTCGTCGAGCTAGATTAGGCAAGAATTTTGCTAAGAAAGTGCGCTGGACAGTTTCGTAAGCGGAATCTGTGGGGTATTTAGCCATTCTGCTGGCAATTCGTAGTAGTTGACGTGTGGATAAAGATGAAGAAAGGTTTTTGAGGGTACTGTCTTCAGACTTTCGTAGTTCGTCAGCTAAGTTTATGATTGAATGAAGTGGGTTCGATATGTCGCCGTACTGAAAATAAAGGAAGCAAAACATGAGTTTGTTTAAGCAATTATCTAGAAAAAATAAAAACACTGAGCTGAGACAATTTTGACATGTAAATATACGTGCGGAAACTTTTCCCACTGCGCGCTATTCGCAAGATGTTTGCCGGACTAAATACAAACATAATTTTAACAATTGTTTTACGAATTTTAGACAACTCGCAATTAGCAACTCTATACTTTTTATCGTGTCTTCTGTATAGTTACATTTAATTAGTTACCTTTTTACCAAAGAATATCTGGAGCAGTTCACATCAGGCTTTCATATTACCCAACTTTGACTCAGCTCATGTCGTTTACAAAATTACGATATCTTGATGTAGAGTTTATGTATCTATCTAGAATATACATTTGTTTATTGAGTGTTTTCTGTTTGTTATGAGTGTTTTATTTACATACCAATGAGTTGATGATGAATATTTCCTCACTCCTGCTCAAGTTTCTCATCTCGTGGAATATGAACAGGCTGAGTATTTCCGGGGATAGCCACTGTTGCCCACGACCTGAACTGGGCGGTTCGGCTAATGCTACTACCCTGGAATATCAAGAATCAGGATGAGAAATAGGATACTCCGTGCCAATGCGATAGATTCTGTGTGGCAGTTGAATGCGTATAGAGCTTGCAAATTTCACAACATTAGGCAGGACCCCAGTACCTTAGTTGGTTGAGGCGTCTCTGGTACTTATTAGTGCAGGCAACGAAGTAGTTGACCCCAACATAAATTCCTCAGGCAGATTTTATTGGACAGGATGATAAAGAATCTTCATCTCATCTTAAATTTAAATTCAAAATATCATAAAAAAAAATTACAAAAAATATATTTCGTACATTTTTTGTAATTTTTGTATGGAAAAATTAAAATTACCGATTTTATTTTGGATTTTTTTATAGAAGGTTTGTCTCATGTAGTGTAATGCCCCAGCAAAGTTTCATCGACTGAGGATTTAATGCAGGGGTCTTCATACAACGATCCGCTTCGTTGCCTAGACTATATGGAGAAGAAATTATGCGTTTTTCTACGAAATTGATTCTTATTTTATGAAATATGAACAGACAGTTACTCCGGGGGCAACCATTACTGACCACGGCTTCATCATAACATCCCATAATACGTCCACTACAGGACAGGGAGCTCCCTCCAAATTCCAGCTTTTGCAGAAACAATGTTAAGGGGAAGTACCATAGTCACCACGCTTGTCAGCGTTACGGCTGGCACCATGGACCGTGGTAGTTGGTGACCGCAGTATGTAAGATGGTAAGATACATGGAAGGACGCTGCTGCCCATCTTCCGGTTTATAACCCTTAGTCGCCTCTTACGACACCGACGGGTATGTATGGGATGGTACTATTCTTTGTCGGCACCACACGGGAAGAGGCAAGGACAGCAAGACAGCAAAGCGCGTTATCCACCCTGAGAACTAGGATGTTATGTCTCATGTGCCAGTAATTTCACTGAATCCCTTAAAGTTTTGTATGCAAAGGTAAGCCTTTGCATACAAAACTTTATCTACGACTATGAAAAAAAAAATATTTCAATTGTGAAATGCAATTAATTGAAAGTAATTTCAAGATGGCGTGCTTTTTGTCAATCAACACATACTAAAGAGAGCATGTATGTGTGCTATAGATTTTAAGCAACAGGATTTTGTAAGGAGGTTGTGGTTGTTAAAAAAAAACAAATTAAAACTTAATATAATTAGTAAATTTTTTTTTAAAGGAAGTTTTTATTTATAGGGGGCTGTTTGTGGTACACTCAACAGCACATCAGTAGAAACACTTTTAAACATTATGGCGTGGTAATAGAGTTGAAAAAGTTTCTACCGACGAGCGGTTGACCGTACTATAATATTATAGTATTGCCTTAGCTTATGTAGAATGCAAATTATGAAGTACAACAGTTGCACAATGAAAATCCCAATAACCTCTATTTTTAACCTCTATTTTTACTATTTCTGCCTTGTAAGTTTTCACAGCAAAACCACACAGATTTTGATGAACTGAGACATGACAAACTAACTCACCTAAACGCTGGATGGATCCTCTTGACTCCACTGTCCTCCAGCTGTTGTTTTGTCAGTCCAGACGTTCGTCGTAGCGATCATGACGAAGCAACCACGACCCATCATGCAGATGTAAGTCTTTGCCATCAACAAGCCTATACATTTATTAACTCACCTAAACGCTGGATGGATCCTCTTGACTCCACTATCCTCCAGCTGTTGTTTTGTCAGTCCAGACGCCAGGAGCTCGTCGTAGCGATCATGACGAAGCAACCGCGACCCATCGTGCAGCTGTAAGTCTCTGTCGTGGACTAGCCTGTTCATAATAAAGAAGATGAGTTCATTTATTAAATCATTAAAATCCAACCGCAAAATACTCGTACACCTAATCGATTTTTTTTTCAACACGGTGTTTAAAATTCAAAACTAAAGACTACCCAACCTTGATGGGCTTTTTGGTAGTAATCGAAAAAACTAAAAAAAAAACAGAACAGTGCGAAGCGAATTCAATTTTTCTTTCCAAAACTGAAATGTTAGTAAAAATATCTCGTGTATTGCGCACTCAATTAGCCTTACCTATGTAAAACAGCGACAGTACTAGGATGTACCCTATGCAGCCCGTCCAATACAGCTAGATGTCCTTTTAAGGCAGCATCGACCAAAGCCGAGTTTCGCCACACAGTATCCCCGTTTTCCAAAGTAGTTCTCTGTTGTAAGAGGTCTCTTGCCGTCATATCTTGATATAGGACTATCGGTTCTATAGTGTAGTGTAATAGGGAAGCTAGTTGCGAAATTAGCAAACTTTTACCGCAGCCTTTTGGACCTGAAAAAAGCCAACAATTTTGAATCACTTGCAGCCAAACGGATAACTCTTTCTTAACGATTACGAAAGTTAACCAATGATGGTTTTGGTCCGGAATAATATTAGGTGACCGGCCTGTACTCAAATCAGTTAATTTTTTTTAGTTCTTAAAAATTGTACGGAGGAAGGGAGCAGGTAATGAAAAAAATTAAGGAAGGTCTTTGTCTTGAAGTGGAACATAAAATAAGATAAAATAAGATTAATGACTACATAAAATGAGGTTATAGGATAAATAGAACTCACCAACTACACAAAAATCTCCAACACTGTGGCTCAAAAGCAACTCATTTAGTATTTCACTCTGATATTCCGTTTTCACGACTCTTCTTTCTTCTTTCCCTTTCACTCTTCCTCCGCAAGGCACGCCGAACTGACTTTTCTCTCCATTTATTTCCATAGTCAATAAGGCCTGGTTTTCTTTATACTGGATATTTTGAAGAGATATACTCCATTTGGGACCGGTGTTGATGTTCAAATTGTGTAAGACTCCTTCGACGTTTTTGATGTGTTCTTTGGATAAGAATGTGTTGTACGGATATAGGAGGTAGATAAGTTTTTGTATTGGTATGTTTGGGTTTCGTTCCTGTAAAAAAAACATAGTTGCAACCACTGAGGGGCTTAGTCGGCACAGATGGCGTGAATAACTCGACTCTTTTGTAAAGACTGGCAAAACGACGCGCAATGTTTGTGCTCAGGCACCAATCACCATACCATTGAAGGCACTGATCTCAAAATATAATAAAATAGTGAACATACTTAATTTTAGCATGTTACTCAGACTATGAAACTGAACAACTTACCCCGAGTTCCCCAAAAAACATAGATCAAAATGGGAAAAAATGATTTTTTAAAAACTTTTATAGAAACTGCACCAGCTGATGGCGCATTTGCAAATATGTTCCTTAGATTGGAGCAACTGGATGTATAAAATCAGTTCAGCAAAATTTGGAGACTGCCATAAACCAATTTTGGAACAAAAAGACATCAAACTTACAACTGTGGCTTATAAAATACTAGCTGGTGCCCGCGACTTCGTCTGCGCAGGATAACTGAAAATTTCCTACATTCACCTTTACTTTATAACATTTAATTAAAAAAGTTAGATTGTTTTTACAAACTTTTAATTACGAGCCTCAAAAGATACAGAAATTTCAGTTTTAATCATCATAAGACACGCGACTTTCGACATCATTTGAATATATATTTTTTTCTATAAGTCATCACAAAATAACATAATAATTAACTAAAAGCTAATTAAAAGTCTCCACGTAAACATTTAGCGATTTATTTAAGAAACATTCGTGCCGATGATACGTGTAACGTTTTTACAATCTGGGGTCGTATAAATATGTATCAGATGATTTTGTTATTAAATATCAGGTTTTAATATCACAATAGGAAAATAATATGTTTAAGAGGATATGTGAAAAGATAGTTATTTGACAGTGGGCGCAGTCTTTTCGCTTGAAAAAATTGATAAAGTGCGCAATCCGCAACGCATCAGATTGCGATAAATATACAGTTCGTGTTACCAAAACTAAATGACGTAAGCGCCTGATATAAAATTCGATAAAAACTAAGTAATTAAATAAAATTTTAGGTAAGGCATCTGATAACAACTACGAATACCTTTCTGTATTCTTAATTTCACTACTTAAAATACCCCAGATTCCACAAAAAGAGGAAATAATGAAAATTGAAGAGGCAACTTTGGATTTTTATTTTGTCGAGCCGATTTTCACTAATCCTGTTTTGGTCGCTTTTATTGATAGAAAAGTTTGGAAATCAAACAAGAAACTTTTGGTATCGTAGACATTAGGTGTGACCGTGATTATTCAATCTTGACCTCGAAAATTAAACAAATACCAAACTGATTACGAGATCGCGTGAGCCGAGGATACAAAAGAATTTCTATACCTATCGATAATATGTACTCGTAATCACAAGAATACACTGTGTTCCTGAGGATAAAAATTAACTTTAAGAGCGTGTACTTCGAAGAGTGTGCTCAAGAGCTCCACGAGCTTATTCCACCATCTCCCTTCTACCATCGGGAGTCCAGACGCACCGCAGGATATCACCCATACTTGGTTGATATTCCGCACATTCGCACAAAGCGCTTTGAAACATCTTTTATAATGCGCACGGCTAAAGAGTGGAATTCTCTGCCTGCGTCTGTGTTCCCGAGTTCATACAACCCGAATCTATTCAAGTCGCGAGTGAATAGGCTTTTTCTGGGCAAGCTCGTTCCATCGTCAACCTCATCTCTGTCTTCAAGACTAGATCGAGGTCAAGAGTAAGCCCATTGACAATAAAAAAAAGAGCACGTTCAGTTAACGAAACTGAACAACTTTCCCTAAGAAACATATGTTGAAAAACGAAAATATTTTTTTGTATGGGATGGCAATTTCTTTTTCGTATTTCATCTTATGTTTCTTTGGGAAAGTTGTACAGTTTCGTAAACTGAACGGCCTTTTCAAATTAATGGATATCCTTAGGAACACGGTGTATAGGATACGCAGAGTTGAAAAATATATATTTTTCATTGCTTTAGGCACCGAAGGCTGGACAAATGTCCAAATCTGACAATAAATCGATCAACTGATTTCTCAATGCGCACAATATTTGAAATTTTGTGAAGGCAAGCTGCTTTCTTTTAATATTTGCAGCTTACTGTCTGAATAACGTCACTCATCATGACTGTTACCCGCGCAAAATCCCGCGAGCAATTTTTGGAATATACAACGTGTTAATGGAATAAGCGAAACCCTCATGATTTTTATTAAAATAAATCCATTCCCGTAAAAATAACATAAATAAGAATTTTTCTTCTAGATATTGCTATTTTAAAGTTTCATCGTAGTTCTAGTTGATCTTTAAGCTATCATAGCGCGTTCGCCTCGCGTCCGCGCAGGCCGCGCCCACTTCGCCGCAAGCGTATCTAAATTCTTTTTAAAAAATTAAAAAATTACCCCTATCAAAAACCCGTGAAATTGATTCTACTTTCGATTCTGAACAAACTATTTTCTCAGTTTCGCTTATACCGTTAACACGTTGTATACCCAGGTGTTTATTTTTAAACAAAAGTACCCGGGCTTCCAAGTCATGCTCAAAATAATCTAATACCAAAGCGTACTAAAGATGGCGCTGTGGGGTTTCCTAAATCGAGCTATAGTTATTTTCCGAAGATATATTCGAAAACATGTAGAAAACAAATTTTCCCAGACATGAGACCTAGCTAAATCGATTGTTGGCCCCAAAAAATTTGTAAACTTCATAGGAATTGTTAGAAGATATGTTACCAGTATCAACGCAGCCGCTTGCAGGTTGTCAATAGGGAAGTCAGGCAGGCTGACTTGCTGTAGCTCTGGACTAATCAGGGCGTAACCAGCTGACAGCAGCTGTTCCAGCTTTACTGTGTCCACTTGGGGAGCTTCGTCTTTTAAAGCTGCTAGATGCTCCTGGAAGAAAAAAAAACATATTTTAAATTGTACTTATTTCTCAGCCTGTTCACTACCGCGATTTAAGCCGGATTTACACGACGGCAAAATTTAGGCGTGCATCTCTCACTGGCGCCAAAATTTTGCCCCGTGTAAATCAGCCATTATGGAGGTAAGCAAGCAGCGTTTATTTAGACTCTAAGGCAGATTTTAGCAGGACGTCTGCATTAGAACAGTACTGTGGGACTGATTCAAAATCTCAGGCTACATTTTCTGCTACGGACTACGAACGTGCTACGACGTAGCATTTGCTACACACTGTAACCAAAATAATAATTCACGATTAGGTGTTCCAAAGGGTGTAAGGGACGGTGTACCAAAAACTGATAGGGCGTGTTCAGTCAAAGAAACTGAACAACTTTCCCAAGAATGAAAAAAAAATTGACCTCTCCATACAAATTGCTGACTCTGATGGAACAGATTATATAGGGTGAGTTTTAATTAGCTCTTGATAGAAAAATTTATGAATGTACTCATGATACTAAACAACTTTCCCCTAGGAACATAGGTCGAAATACGGAAATCAAGTTTTGACCTCCCATAGAAACTGCATCGGCTGATAGCGCATTTTGTATGGGAGGTCAAATTTGGTTTTTATTATTTCGACCTATGTTCCTTGGGAAAAGTTGTTAAGTATCATGAGTACATGCATATCTTTTGCTATCAAGAACTAATTAAAAGTCACCCTATATGTAAAGTTCTTTTTTTTTTCATTTCCGAAAAATTTTCTTTCGGAAAGTTGTTCAGTTTCGTTGACTGAGCACGCCCTTTCTGTTTGTAAACTATGTTATGTTAACCATCATAAATTAGAATGCTCCTGTTTGGGAAGTAATAAATTACGCTATGCGTGAGTCGGTTCCTTTAAATTTTGCTATTTGGTTAACTAAATTCAAACTTTGAGTAAACATTTCAACTGCTATAAAACGGATAGGGTTTCGTTCGACGTTTAACCTTGAAACAGTTTAAATCTAACCAAGTTTGCATGCAGTGATTTAAACGTATTCGTGTAGCCAATTTTTCGAAGGTGGCAGGGCTTTTGAGCAAAGTCCGTCTGGGGAAGTACCATCACTCTGCCAGTTTCTGAACCTGGGTTCCTGCTGGCAGTGTTTGCCCTACTGTCTTTCGGTTCGACGGGTTATGTAGGCGGTGAAATTAGCCGTACATGAGTCAGGGTGGGAAACGCGCTTTACTGTCTTATTACTGTAAAATTATGACCGTGATTTGGACGGTGGTGACCATTTACCATCAGAAGACCCATTGCTCGTTTGCTCACTTGTGACAAATAAAAAATAATTAAACTGAAAAGTGGTACTTAAACCTTTAACCTTTTTTTCTCCATACAAAAAATATAAATATTGAGGGACATTTCGCACAAGGTCATCTGACCCCCAAACTAGGCAAAGCCTGACATATGCACACAAACAGATAAGTAACACCCAGACACAGAACAAACACTTCTGTTCAACCTACAAATGTTAGCCCTGGGCGGGATCGAACTAGCGGCCTACGGCTTAGAAGAAAGGCTCACTACCAACCACACCAACGGGCTTTTTTCATCAATATCGCAGACGCCTAAACTAGTTTAACTAATCAATAGCCCTGCCTGCCTGATTCTGTTGTTCTGTATTTTTTTTTCTTCGTGTAAGATTGAAGTACCAGCCAACATATCAACATTTTTTTTTTTCCAAAAAATCGTTGAACTTGGCGAATGCTATCGTAGCAATACCACAAACTCAACTGTTTAGTTCATGCAACAAAAAAAAGAATTTCCATTTATGTCGATAGAATATTTGGCTCAAAATGTGAAGATTTATAAGTTTACCGTGCACGCGACAAACGTTAAGTCTCGCCCTCGAAGGAAATTGCGGCAAAAGAGTTATATAACAAATAGCTGCTTTTATTCTGACTTATATCTATCTTTTATCTTTTTTATATCTTGGAAGTTTTTACATTTCAATTAATATAGTTAGATGACTTTGTCAGAAAATTCCCTAATCTAAGCACTCCTTTGCACGAAAATAAGCATAATACCGACTCTATGCTACCGACACATCCATCTCTTCGGTTAAATGTACGGCTTAAATTCTGTCGTCATATCGTTACAAGTGGATTCAGGGTATAAAGCTCTTTTAGCTGTTTATATCTTTTTACCTCACCAGCTCGTAAAACTGTGCTTTATCGGTCTAAAATCTGCGTGCAAAATAAATTTTTGGCCGCTAGCGTTGAAAAGGTTTTTGAAATAAGAACGTGATTATTAACTAATAAGGCAGGTATAGGTGTGGCCGGTGTGGGCAAACTACTGTAACTACTTGAAAAATGACCTTGGCTGCGCAAAGTCGATTTTACATATAAATTGACGTGCGTAAAGCTTCCCCTACCACGCGATTATTGTTCAAGTTGTTTGCCCCACATTATACTAGCGCTATTTGTTAGAACTTTTCTCGCTGTGATGAAGTGAAAAATTGTGTGTTTCGCTCGGCAGCAAAGTTATTTCGCGTCACGTGCCTTGAAACCCTCACTACGCTCAGGATTCTTGCGGCTCCTTCGCTTGCTCAAGTTTCAATACAAGACACTCGCGCTATTTTGCTGCCTTGCATAACTAATAACTATTATTCCCTCTCATCACGAACAGAACATCTACAATGTGCGACACTCATAAACGCTAAGCCTTTCGTGTAACTTAACAGCTTTTTCCTAGAACTATTGGGAATAAAATAAAAAAGCTGTTTCTCTACACAAAACTGAATCAGATGCATTTATTATGGAAATTCAAAAAATCTTCCAAAAGTTGCAGAACAAAACTTGTTCAATTATATGGGTGGAAGTACCAGAAGTAGGTTTTGGGTTATTAGTGTTACGCGCTACACGAAATTCTTTTTTTAAATGTAAGTTATCTCCCGACTGCAAGGTCAAACTGATATAACTACAGAAAACCTACATATACCTGCCGAAAGTAGGTACAGAATCTATCCTCATGGAAAGCGCGAGAACAATCTACTCAGAGAACTAAATGCCAAGAAAGTGAAGAACACTGTCGGAAAGAGCGTGGCAATTGGCCAGGAATTGGCCAGACAAAATAAGTATAAAGGCGTAACAAAAATTATGCAGGCGGCGCAATCAAATAAAATCGAATTCCAGATATAATACAGCAGTGAACGCAACGATATTATTCTCCTACAATTCGATTTTCTTTTTCTTAAGACATTTTCCTTTCAAGCACCACGGACAAAAAAGGCTTTAAATTAACATTATTTCTTACTTGCTCAAGCTGTCAGGTTCCACAAAGCTCAATTACCAGTATAATAAGCCATCAGAATTAATGCCAGTGTGGGCTCCTGTTCATTAATTGCGGGGAAATTGTTTCCGTGAGGGCGTACTAATGGAGTAAAGGCATGCCAGGTTTCATACAACACTAAGTAGGCTTGCTAAATAGTTAGTTTTAGTTGGTAATCGTATACATGCAACGTCAGCACAGTATAATTAGTGATGGGGAGAACATGGGTTTCACCGATAACAATAATCGGTGACTTTCAACATAACTTAATCAGCAGTTCTTATGGGTGAAACTCATTTGTTTTAGTTTTTTGATCGGTTTACGAGTAAAGCCTATCAAAGGTACCCACCCGAGCAAAGACGATGTTAAGTTATTTGTTAGAGTTCGGATTCAATTCAATTTCAAAGTATTTGTATGGAACCGGCAAAGTACTCGGTTTGAAAAACACTTAACCGAGTAACATTCGGTACTCGTCACACGGTGACTCGATAAAACTTTTACTCGGCTCGGTGCATCTCTAATTCAAAGCAATTGTGCTAAACTTTGTTGAGTCTGACTCGCACTTGACCAGTTTTTATTGTTGAACTAGCTTATGCACTATACTAAGTTTCAGGTTTATACGTGATACCATTACAGTTTTAACGACACAAATAAAGAACGCCAAAAATACGTCTCTTGTATGGAGGGGTCCTTCCCCTATTATAACTTTTCATTGTTTTTATTTTATTTATTTCGTGAAAATTACAACCGTTACCTATTACGGCTCAAAAATTTTTTCTTTCTTCAACAGTCAGTTAATCAATTTGTAAAATGGACTAAAATATAGTTTATTCCTTAGATAAATGATTCGCTGCACTCCGAACAGATACCGCCGGCGTAGTTGTAAAATGAAGCAACAAATACTACGCCGAATTCGGCGTACTCGAGCCAAAATGTTGCCGGCACTGGTATTTTTACCCGATTTCGGGTAATTTTGATATTTAGTGGGCTTCCTTCGGGTGTATACCGGGCGTATACATACTTATATTATTTTTTGCAAAATTCGATCGTAGGCTAACCTGTTCTCTACTATTATAAAATTGAAAATTGTATATTGAAGATATTTATATAAAAAAAAATTCACGTTATGCTATTTTGATGTCGTAGTTTGTTCGTTTCTTTGTTTGTTCGGTCATCCGTTCGTTCGTTCGTTAGTTTGTTGTCAAACTTTAAACAGCTGTTACTCATAAACTACTGCTCCTAGACTACTCATAATATACAAATTATAGATATCGTTGAGAGCTTTGTTATGGTTGACAGCTGTCAAACTTAAAACCACTATAACTATGAAACTACTGTCCCTACATAGACTAACCGTATGTAAGGTTCAGATCTAGTTGAGATTTTCGTTTCACTTGACGCTGTCAAACGTAAAACTGCTTAGTTTTTAAATAATAAAATATGGAAGTAATTAAACACTAAAGTTGTTTTTGAATAAAAATAAAATTTATTCACATTTGTTATAACCGTTTTAAGTTTGATTTCTGTAAACCGAAATGAAGAACTCGGTGAAATGCATAATTTTTCCCAGTATAAGAGTAGTCTAGGGTCAGTAGTTTTCGGTATATAGCGATTTAAATTTTGACAGCTGTCAATTGAAACGAAGATCTCAACTAGATCTATCATTCGTCCTAACATACGAGTAGTCTGGGGTCAGTAGTTTCCGAGTTATAGCGATTTTTAGTTTGACAGCTGTCATCCGAAATGTAGATCTCATCGAGACCTATCATTTGTCTCAGCACACGAGTAGTCTAGGGTCAGTAGTTTTCGGGTTATAGCGATTTTTAGTTTGACAGCTGTCATCCGAAATGTAGATCTCATCGAGACCTATCATTTGTCTCAGCACACGAGTAGTCTTGGGTCAGTAGTTTTCGAGTTATAGCGATTTTTAGTTTGACAGCTGTCATCCGAAATGTAGATATCATCGAGACCTATCATTTGTCTCAGTACACGAGTAGTCTAGGGTCAGTAGTTTTTGAGTTATAGCGATTTTTAGTTTGACAGCTTGTGCACAACTAAAAAAGCCGAGACTATGACAAAGACAAAAAAGATGTTTTGGTCTTTATCACACTTTAGCGTGGCTTTCTACCCCGGGCGGTAGAAAGCCACGCTACGCCACTGGGTAACAGTCAAGTAGCTGGCAGGCAACACAATTTTCAATTGTTTTATACACATTGAGTGGCTTAATTCGTGGAGCTGTTGTTTGTAGGAAGGTCGGTACGATCTGGTCGGAGCGCAGCGAATCATTTATCTAAGGTTTATTCATTGTCAATCTCTTAATAACGTCAGCTGAACTACATCGCTTCACAAAAAAAGTGGCGCCATGGTGGGAAAAAAAGAAGCGACAATAAAAACCCACGCGCTCTTTTTTTTTCAATGTACAGGGTTGATACAATAAACATAAGTCAATTTCGATTTTGAATTAGCCTCTTAGAACCGTAGCCTAATCCTATTGATTTTTCTCTTCTTGATAATCTGATAGGTATTTTATAATAAACTTTCTTATAAAATTTTTGCTTGATAACGGTTTTGAATTTATCTAACGGTAAACTTTGAATATCAGTGGGTACCTTATTATAGATATAAAAAATAATAATATAAGGAAATTAAAAAAATTAAGCACTATTTTAGAGTGTTACTCCGACCGTAAAACTGGAAAAGTTTTCCCAAGGAACTAAAATCGAAATACTACTTCCTATAGAAACTACACTTGCTAATTGCGCATTTGTTTTTGTTAACTAAATTAAGAGTGCAGATAAATCGCCAACAAGCTATCATACAGTTTGGCGAATATTAATTGTATAATGAATTTGTAAGTATTTTTCTGACTAAAATCTTAATAATAAGAATAATTTTGTATGAGAGTTATACATTTTTGAAGTGAAAACTTCTTTAGCGGCGCTTGGCACTTTTTTAGATCGGTAAAAAATGTTAAACTCACGTCAGATGTCGCGTCAGATCTCGCGTCAGATGTTTAATTTTTATACTGATATAAATAAAACAATTCGTGCGAAATTATTCCCTAACCATTCCAAAATATTCAAAAATGCACAACGTTGATGTTTAAGTTTCCACTTCTGCCGGCACTCCCGGAGTGCAACCCGTCCTTTTTTTTTATATCGACTTAATAATTATGTTCCTTAGGAAAAGTTGTTCAGATTCATGGTCTAAGTAACAGGTACTAATAGGCAATTATTATTGTGAATATAATTATGATACGATATGAAAATATTTTACTAATACTTATACTAATATTTTAATAATACTGTATGAAGGAATTTAATAAAATTAATTGAAATTAATTATTCAGAATGTAATGTTATAGTTAAGTCTGTATACTGAAATTGTCTAATATGTTATTTTGTGTTATTGTTTTTTTGTAAGTGTTATTGTGGTTATTGTCATCATCATAACATCCCCTAAAAACGTCCACTACAGGACAGGGAGCTCCCTCTAGAATTCTAGCTTTTGCTGGAAAAATGTGGAGGGGAAGTACCATAGTATTGTTACGAGTATGTCATGCTACCACGTAACTATTGTATTTTGAAATTTCGATTCCAAAAATTGCAGTGCCCTTCCAGGGTCCATATTGTGTTCTGTATAATTGTAATTTTCATCTATTGTACCATTATTTATATTATTTATATAATGTATGTATATATATATAAAGGTATATATTTTTATGTTTATTTATGTATATTACATCTGTACATATGTGTATTTATTTATTCTATGTCTGTATTTAAGTATTTTGGTAAGTTTATTGTTTGATTTTAAGTACCTAATTTTTTTTTTCAAATTAGTCTAACTTAGTTAAGCAAACTCTGCACTACTCGTGTCCATCTCAGCGATTCCCAGTCCTAAGGTTGCCTGGAAGAGATTGCTCTAAGCAATAAGGCCGCCTTTGCGCGCAATTAGATATATCTCTATAATAAGGTTTCTTACGCAATTACTTTTAATTTGTGTGCAATAAAGAGTTTCTATCTATCTATTTATCATATGGAAGCAATAAATAATTAAAGTTGAAATTAAAATTGAGCTTATATTTTGTTTAAACCCGATATAAAACAATATGAATATTATTCACCAGAGTTATTTTTGTTGCCAAAAGCGAAAAGTTATTTATTACCTATGAATATAAACGTTGTCGCGTCGCGAAGCAAAGACAGCGTGACCTAAAATATTATTGGTGAAAAAGTTCTAGCTTTCCTGTAGGTACTTCACTCACTTTTACATAAACCTATAATCAGTATACAAACAAGGCTTAGGCAAAGACAAAAAAACAGAATTGCCTTAGGCTAAGTCCCGTGTGGTGCCGGCAAAGAATAGTACCAACCTATACATAACCGTGGGTGTCGTAGGAGGCGTAAGGGTTAACTGGAGGATGGGCAGCAGCATCCTCCTTTATATCTTACTTACTGCGTTCACCTACAACCGTGGTCCATGGTGCCAGCCGTAACGCTAACAAGCGAGGTGACTATGGTACTTCCCCTCCACATTTTTCCAGCAAAAGCTGGAATTCTGGAGGGAGCTCCTTTTCCTGTAGTGGACGTTTTCTTGGGATGTTATGATGAAGTCCACGATTGTCACGTGTGGTGCCGGCAAAGAATAGTACCAACCTATCTCTACTCGTGGATGTCGTAAGAGGCGACTAAGGGTTTATAAGCCGGAGGATGGGTAGCAGCGTCCTTCCGTGTATCGTACCATCTTACATACTGCAATCACCAACAACCGCGATCCATGGTGCCAGCCGTAACGCTGACAGGCGTGGTGACTAAGGTACTTCCCCTACATGTGATTCCAGCAACAGCTGGGATTCTGGTGGTAGCTGCCTGTCCTGTAGTGGACGTATTATGGGATGTTATGATGAACTCCACGATTGCATATTGGCGTAACTAACTAACATCTCCGACCCGCATGTGTAGAAGTTTTGTAACTTTTTTGTAATTTTAGAGCCACCGCTCACTAGCGATTTTTAGTTGGCCGACAGTTTAGTCGCAATCGTACTTTCTATAGAGAAATCGATCGACAAATGCGCGCACTACCATAGGGGTATATACTGATTCCCAGAACGATCAAACTATTGGCCAACTAAAAGATCGCTAGTGCGCGGTGGCTCTTATGGTTGCTTGCATCTTTCTTGCATCCTGCTTAGAAAATCGGGTTCATGACAAACGCGACTTTGCTACTCCGTGGACATAGTTTCAGTGGTTTCTATGCAAGATGCGGGCAACGGTAAAATGATGAAATCATGCGTATGACGACGTGCGGTTTACTTGGACAGTAAGCATTAATAACTTCAAAAGTTGGTCCAGTTTTAAGGTTGAGTTGCTTAAGTCCTCTTCTATCATCTGCGGCTGTCTACTTTTACTAAAATTATTTTAAATTTTTGGAAAGGCCTTACATGTAGACGCAACCTTACTTTCGATCGGTCGGGTAGGTACTAGGGTAATGCGACCTAGCATATCAGCGAGCGCGATCTTACCAACTATTCCAATACTTTACGTAAAGCTATGCTATTCCACGCCTGATAATATAAACTTGATGTAAACTTCTAGGTAAGCTTCTAGACAGTATCTCTCTAGGCAATCTTATACGTAAGCTATGACGTCACTCACGTTAAGTTGTTTGAAGAATCAAGTCAACATTCCGATCCATTTAAAGCGGTAAAACCATTAAGAATAATTTTCTGTTTATTCCATTCAAGATACAATGTGTCTTTTTATAACGTCTGTTACAATTACGCGTTTATTAAGTAACGTCTGTTAATTTAAAGTGGCGCCATGTGGAAAAGAAAATGTTAAAAAAGGAAAAAACACACGCATTCTTCTAAATTATGTTTGCATGTCGCAGGTAAATTTGTTAAACGGCAAAAATTGTAAATCGGTATAGGCAGATTGTAAACGGGACTAGTGAATTTAAGGCAACCGATCACATTGGGGATCGGTTAGGTTGGGTTAGGTTTGCACGAGCTGAGCTAGCGAAGCAAGCTTGCCACTGGAGCGGCCAGCGAGTTCCAGAAACGAATTACGCATCGTTATGAAAAATGCCGAGGCATTTAGTAAAATGTCGAATTTAAAAATATTCTCGGAATTTTGTAAAAGGCCAAGACACTATGTCAAGCGGCGAATTCGACAATTTGCGACATATAGACATCGTAAAACTAAGTTAAGTCTTGGTTTCTATACAGGGTGTTAGGAATCGATATGAATCTGCCCATGAAACTGAATTACTTCTCTGAAGAAATGTAGGTCAAATAGGAGAAAAATATAGACCTCCCGTAGAAGTGACCGACAATGTATGGGAAGTTGAGTTTTTTTTCTAACTTCTGCTTCTGTTCCATAAAAAAGTTCATAAGTTTTCAATTTCATGGGCAAATTCCGATGCTTCTGGTTTCAA
Organism: Athrips mouffetella; assembly: GCA_947532105.1. Lineage (NCBI taxonomy): Eukaryota > Metazoa > Arthropoda > Insecta > Lepidoptera > Gelechiidae > Athrips > Athrips mouffetella. The sequence goes on along the minus strand of OX383972.1, from coordinate 6,548,312 downwards.
AGTACTTATTCTAACACACCTCATACGTCACTTTCCAATTTACTAACGATCACATTACACTCTCAGCCCCACACCAAAAGAAATACGATTTTTGCTTGAAAATTCGGTTCGACTTCTCTGGGCTTCTCCAAGGAAAGTCAAAACATATTTCGAATGCTTTTTTGTTGGGAAAGTTGCTAGAATCACCGAGCTCCGCAATTACAACGTTTGAAAATTCATCTTGTATAACATTACGTAAACAATTTCATCCATGCCACCTGGATAACTGGCTGTCACCCACCGTACGTTTCAAAAGAAGCTTCTTGAAATGTACGATTGTAATGTGGAATCTGTTTCCTGTACAGGTACCTATTTCCGGATGGGTACAAAAAATCAGCCTTCCAAAAGTGAAACTACAAATCTCTTTAAGGCTATGTGACCCTGGTAATGCGAGTGTCCATGGGCGACGCTGAATACTTACCACCAGGTGACCCGTCGAACCTACTCGTCTGCCTCTTTCTTTATTATAAAAAAGCACGCCCGCACCACGAAAATCCTGTACGAAAATCCTGTATTGTTGGTGCCAATCCGTACTTCCATACTTGGAATCACTTCGGTTCAAAGATGGTATCGCACTCAAAGCTATTAGCAGAACCAACTCGAACAGAACTACTTATTTGCGATCGTAAAAGATAATTCTCTTTACACAGACTGTGAAATTCATAGACAACTACATTCGAAATATAATAAAATAAATGAAAAAATTAAATAAATGAAATAATAAAATAGTTATGTAGCTTGATTAGAAGTAGAAGGCTTAAAAAAACTGGAAGTAATAAAAATAGCAATAGCACTACTACAGTTTTTATTCACACTTACCTACATGTATTTATCTATCTATCAGGCGATAGAAACTCGCTGAGAATTGGGAGGTGAAAAGTTTATGTCATAAACGTTGTGAAATACTTTAAAGAACCAGCTTTGCGATAAAAATCGTTAATAAAAACTATGAAACCCTCAATGCGCGTGGCCCGACACGCACTTGGTTGGTTTTAAAAAAATGCTTTTCTCAAACATGCTTGGAAATTCAATCATTATTTTGACAACCTTCTAAGAGCAAAAGCGAAGTATCCGTACTGGTAAAAAACATGCGAGCAGCGGCCGGGAAAGTTAGTATGAAAATCCATTTCTTCCGTGCCAAACGATCGGGAAAACTACTATGAAAACTCATTTCTGTCATCTAATTTCAAAATGGAACCTGCTTTTTCTCCAAAGCATGGTAACGAAGGAGATGGCAACCAATGAAAGAGTTCTGAACAAGGAGGTCGCACATCGTTCATTTCGCGCAAGACCGTAGTAACTAGTATATAATCTGTGGCGCAGGGTCCTAGTTTTGAACTCATCTAATGACAAAAATAATTTCCCTAATTTGAAAAGGCCTTGATCAACTCTAAAAAAGTAAATTATTATTATTTGTGTTATTAGGGATCAAATATTATTTCATAATTTACAAATTTTATTCTTTATTGATTAAGATTTTGTTTTTATTCTATATCTATTAATCACTAGAATAGGTTTAAGAATAGGTACCCCGAACATCATTCATTATTAAAAGTTTTTGGGGGACATCATATTAACTTATTGTATTTAATTTAGTGCAATTTAGGTTGTAATTGTGAATAAAATTAATAAGACAATGAAGTTTATATATATTTATAAATAGTGCCTCAAATATCATGTATGTCATGATGATTATTTAAAATCTTATGAGATGAGAACTTAAGATTATGAGAACTTTTTCAGTGGCAAAAAGAGAAGCGACTGAAAATGTAAGTAATTTATGTAAGAATTTGAATATCCGCGCATTGTTTTGGAAAAGCACTATACAATCCTTGGCCGAAACCAGGTATTGATGGACTCACGTACGAGTATGTGGGCCTCGGCTAACGCCTCTGCCCACATTATCACGTTCGTCCCGCAATACCCGTTTTTTCGACCGCTGCAGTAATGTCACACCTCGGAAGCTCCATACAATCGGGCTCAAAAGTGACAGCTGTCATTTTTACACGCGCAAATGTGTGGGTGGGTTAAAGATGTGTGAGTGTAGGGTTGATGGTATCTAGAAAACACCTACCCTAGAAAACGTAGATAACAGATGTCCCTCAACACAGAATCCTCAGAGAAAAAAACTGCATAAAAACTTATTTTGACGATGCCAAAAAATAGTCATGAAATAGTCATAAATAGTCACCATAAGGAAAAAAATAGTCGCGTTACAATTCTAGAGTTATAGCTATGGTTTGCTGAGGATTATGGGCATAGGCTATATACAGAATCCTCAGTTCTGATGCAAGCAAACCGTGGGGACTATCGACTTGGGTTTTATTTAAAAAAATAGTCATGAAATAGTCGTCTTGACATCCAAATTCTCAAAAATAGTCGTTCAAGGATTTCAGAGTTACAGGGGTAGCTTGCTGAGGATTCTGTGCATAGCATTTCACGGACACAGATTCCTGCAGAACGGTTAGGTTTTTCTATTTGATACTGATGTCAAAAAATAGTCAACAAATAGTCGTCTCAAACCATAATAACTTCGGTCTGGTTTACCTAGTAGAAGTATGTTAAAAATGCATGTTAACTTCGCCATACATTTTTCCTTTGTACAGTCGCGTACACAAAATTATTTGATATTGATTTCAAGTTGTCAAAAAAAATGGATTTTGATATTGTTGGAGGCTTTTATTTTTATATATTGTTGCAGACCCTATTTTAGTGTTATCTATTTTTATTAGGTAAATAAGAGGATAAACCGACTGATATATCAGTGCACAGCCCCAACCTTTTGGTCTAAAAACTTATAATGTAGGTTCCACGTTTAAGGAAAGGTAAAACTAGAATATCGGGCTTAAACCCAGATGCATTCAGTAAATAAAAATACTTATAAATAATTGGAAGGTTCGCAAATATTACTAAATTAACTATACTAACTTTACTAATTTCTTGATTGATCAATGTTGTTTGCCTACGCATTTAACTATTCATTAAAAATTAAAATGTCGCTGCATATGTGTTTCTTTTACCCAATAGCACATCAGTAGAATAAAACAAATCAGTTACTTAATGGCATAGTAACAGAGTTGGAAATGTTTAACATGGGCCGTATAATCGAAAAAGCACCAATATTCTGAGACGAGATATGTTTAACCAATAGCATGGCGACGTTCGGCTCGACCGAATTGTGTGACCAAGCTAGCGCTCGCCGCCGCCGCCGGCGCGTATTGCAGTGCCCTACAGTGTTGCTATTACAACGACAATTTCCGTGTTCTACGGTAATTATATGAAATGTTCAGTTAACCTACACTACAGCCTTTGGAAGCAGTAAATATACAACGCGTTATTCCAAATTAGGATTTCCATTTTCTCAATTATCCTACTTAAAAATTGAATGTAAATTCTAAAACTAACAGCAGCTCGTTAAAAGCGCAGCCTCGGTCGGGTCATTGCACTGCGGGTGATTGCCCTCTGCGTAGGGCTAATTTTAAAATTTTCAGAATTTTTTAAGTCGATTTTTTTTTTGTGTTCCTTTATCGTTACTGGAACACCCCCTAAGCTATGGCACGCAATAAAACTATCACCCTGTATTACTCATTTAACCATTTAACGGACATAATACGAAGACTGTGATTTATACAGAAAACTAACTTAAAAATAATCTGTAGGTACTGAATATATTCATAAACAAGATTTTTTTATTATTTTAGTTTAAAACCAATTATTGTAGTTTATTAAGCTATATTATTTAACATGAAAACAAATAAACTTTGCTTTTTATTACAGAATTAATTATATTGGGTTCCAAATACATAAAAAAAAGTAACTAAATAGTTACCATCAAAGATGATATGCATTTTGAACACGACTGTACTTGAGTTGAAAAATGTATGGCGAAGTTAACATGCATTTTTAACATACTTCTACAAGGTAAACCAGACCAAAGTGATTATGGTTTGAGACGACTATTTGTTGACTATTTTTTGACATCAGTATCAAACAGAAAAACCTAAACGTTCTGCTGGAATCTGCGTCCGTGAAATGCTATGCACAGAATCCTCAGCAAGCTACCCCTGTAACTCTGAAATCCTTGAACGACTATTTTTGAGAATTTGGAAGTCAAGACGACTATTTCATGACTATTTTTTAAAATAAAAACCAAGTCGATAGTCCCCACGGTTTGCTTGCATCAGAACTGAGGATTCTGTATATAGCCTATGCCCATAATCCTCAGCAAACCACAGCTATAACTCTAGAATTGTAACGCGACTATTTTTTTCCTTATGGTGACTATTTATGACTATTTCATGACTATTTTTTGGCATCGTCAAAATAAGTTTATATGCAGTTTTTTTCTCTGAGGATTCTGTGTTGAGGGACATGATAACAGAACATTAGCATTATACTTTTATTACAGTTTCGAGTTGCACATTTTTCGTTCGACTATAAAGCGACTTACACAATTCACAAACGAATTATAACCTCACTTTGTTGTATTTAGTAATCGAATTTCAATTAAAACAAACAAACACACGTTGAAATAATCTCACAAACTCTATGGTGTTTATTCCATAATAATTGCTTCTTATTATTGTTTAACTTTATTCCAAATTTTACTTTGTCTTGGAGAGTCGAAAGACAACCGTAAACTGCACAACCACGCACCTTTTTTTCAACTTTTACAAGCGTTGCATATCGCGTGGCAACAGGACGAGAAATAGGACGAGATATCGCGCAGGGCCCCGCGGGGTGATGCACGCGCACTTGAGGTACTCCGATTGGTGGGAGGCGGAGAGCTTCCGTTCTGTATGTAGTACTATTATGAATTCTGTGGTAATGTACTATTAATAAACCTACGTCCAAAAAGAATGTTCGTAAAAAATCTCATGCAGGCGCGCTATACATATCGGCAGCATTTCTGAGCTGTCAAAAACTCTACTTGACCTAAAATTTATTGATTTAAGCGTGCATTGTATGTCAGTTAAGTGTGTCTGTATTTTTATGTGCTTTTTGAGATTTTGGTATATACGAATTAATTCATTTGGATCTACAATACGCAAAGTGTCGTAAATATATACCCCAATTTTTAGGGTTCCGAACACACATAATAAAAACGGAACCCTTATGGTGCGACTTCATTTGCCTGTCTGTCTGTGTCGGTCTGTTTGTCACACCTCTTTAACTCAGCAACTACCACGCTATCGACTTGAAATTAAGAATACTTTTAAAATACGCTTGTCCAACTTTATTGCAAATAAAAGAATTAAAAAAATATTTTTATAGGGGCCCAAATAGGAGAGACTTAATTTTAAATTGTCGTAAAGAAAGGGTTTTTACTTGTACATTAAAAAAGAGGTTTTTTAATTTTTACGACTTGGTTCCATCAGTTCCATGTTATGGTAAAAAAAATCTAAATAAAATACCAAAGGTCCTATAATTGGACTTTATTGCTTCTAAAAACTTTATAACGGAACCCTCGGCGCGCGAGTCCAACTCGCACCTGACCGGTTGTATCGTGTCCTATATGAAGAAATTAAGTAAAGAAAGTTCAGGTGTCTTAGAGTATTCTAATCTGTGTTATTTCATTATTATTAGCAGGCTAAACTTACGGAACTACTTATTAGAGATCGTAAAAGATATCTAACGTTTCGTTTCGTGCCAACAAACAATTCCCTTCAAACTGAATTGCACTGTCCTGATCCCCGAAAATTATTACTTACTCCTTGCTCACAAAGTGGGGTAAGTGTAAAACTGAACTATCTTTATAAAAGCTTTTATTTAGTTTCACCTATCACGGCGTTTGTCTGTTTGTCTGTAAGGGTTGCTACACACAACAGCAGGCCGGCATGTTCGGTTAGGCGTCTCAGCACAGCTGAGGCTCCAGTATTTCTATCAAAAGTGTGGAGCCTCAATCGTGACGTTATTGCACGAATTTTGCAATTATAATTTTTTTTTCAACACATTTGCTCATAAAACAGCTCTATTTGCACTGTATTAAGGTCCATAATCCAGCTTATTAAACACGCGTGCTTTTTTCATTACTATAATTTCACTAGTGTTGTAATTTTTGTCTTTTTTTTAATCGGCAAGATGCAAGGAGTTTCTATATCTATACCATTCATAATATTTTCATGAAAAAGTAAACTGTGTTCGATAATATGATAAATAAATGTTAATTACATGGAAATACTTATATTAATCAACCAACTTACTACAAATTTGTCTTTAAAGTAACAAAATATTCAATATTAAATAATTCATGGGAGTGAGCCTCAGAACAAAGACCTCTTTGCTGAGTAATCTGTTTGGCAGGTTAGTTTTTGTTTTTTTATAGCGGCAAGGTGCAAGGAGTTTCTAATATCTATAACATTCATAAGAATTTAATGAATGAAGAAACTGTGTTCGATAATATGAAAAATAAACGTTAATTAAACGAAAATATTGATTTTAATCAACTAACTAACTACAAATTTGTCTTTAAAGTAACAAAATAATTCAATTTTAAAATATTTTGAAAAGTAGTCTGTTTAATAGTGCAGTCATTGTCTCTTGCGCGCGCATGTATATAATCTGTGTCTTCGAAAAAAGTAATACGCGCACCATTTTAACACATATTTCTTGTTGTGAAATGTGTTTAATGTAATAAAAATAAATGACTTCTGCAAATAAAAAAAACAGTGATAAGTGTAGAACGTCGAAAAAACTTGAACAAAAAACACAAGTCCGGTGTATCGGGTGACGAAGAAATGTGAGGAAAACGTCTACGAAATTTCCTTAGGAAAAAAAGGTAAGTGAATTTGATTCGTTTTTATTCGCAAATGTGTTGAAAAACGTCGTAAGAAGCTTGTGCGCTTTGGTGATTACACCCTCGGCTCCATTACGCCCTCGCCTGCGGCTCGGGCAGCAATTTCTGAGCCACGGCCTTAATATCCAAAATAGCGCACGTGCATCTTAATGTACTATTATAAAATTACGGAGAAAAACGTAAAAAATAAAATTTTCCAGAAGCGTGGAACAAAAACTCGAAATGGTTTTGAGATTTTCGAGCGGTGGTTGTCAATTATACAATTATATTAAAAGTACCTGGTCGACCGAGCTTCGCTCTATAATAGCCGCCTCAACATTAAAATATCATCGGGTGAGCAAGCTATGCTACTCGCCAACAGATGGCGCTGTAGGTTTCTGTCTAAAACGCGGTATTTTTTTTTAAATGCTTAAAAACACGGGCAATACGATTTTTCCCAGACATGAGACCTAGCTAGACCGATTTTTCGTCCCCAAAAACCCCCGGATACTAAATTTCATCAAAATCGTTAGAGCCGTTTTCGAGAAACCGATCACAAACATATATATATTTATATATATATATACAAATATTGCTCGTTTAATAGTATAGGATATTAAATACCCTGCTAATTTGCTATCTTTTATTGAAAGTATGTTGAAGTTTTGTAGGTTTTTAGCAGAATACTCGATAGACCACATTTCTTAGACTAACAAACAGTCAATGTCATCTAGCTTCTGCAAATCATCATCATTATATCGTGTGGGTTGCAAGGTCGATTACCGACCTCACAACCCCTGGTGTCAGAGTTGTAGAGCCGCCAAAGGCCTCTGACATGGCTCATTAACGACTACATCCGTAGATAGTGGACGGGATCAATGGCTTAACGTGCCTTCCGAAGCACGGAATCATCTAACTTTTCGGACAATCAGGTGATTCATCCTGCAATGTGCTAACCAAACTGGGGAGGTCGCACAAAGGGGTTTTTGTTTGACAGTGTCCTCACCGGGAATCGCACCAGGAACCTCCGGATCGAGAGCCGAACGCTTTAACCACTAGACTACGGAGACTGGTGTGAGTATACAGGGTTTGTTTTGGACCCCTGGCCAAATATTAGTATGTTGCTCTGAACATGTATGTGCACAACTTTTCCAAAGGAACGAAACTTTAGGTCCTCCCATACAAATCATGTGTCGGCAATAGTGGGATTTGTATGGGATGACAAGAAAAAATTCTTATTTTTCGACTCATGTCCCTTTGGGAAAGCTGTTCAGATTCGTGTTCTGAGTAACATAGTAAAATTTGGCCAGGGGTCAGTATTATTAGTATCTTTGTTCAATTCGAGTAAATTTGAACATAGCCCCAGTTACGTCGCCACGAACCCGCAATATTTTGTGCTTCCTAGACGCAAGCCATATTCGTTTGCATGCAAATTTCAAATAACCTCAAAATTTAAACAGTAAATTTGCTATTGGCGTACACGAAGGTTAGAGTGGTATCAAAGATTCTTGAGTCCTGAATAAAATAGGGGCTTGTATAAGTTCGTAGGTGCCCGTGTAATAGCATCGGTCTGAGACTGTCGACGGTCGCACGTCAGTAGTAACACTATGACCTTGAGCGGGTCTCTAGCTTCGGGCATTTGTTACGTAGCGCTGGTTCAGGTTATACTGGTTTTGTTACCATTTACTTGCTGCCGTGCGTACCAACCCATCTCTACCCATGGGTGCCGTAAGAGGCGGCTAAGGGATTATGAACCGGAAGATGGGCAGCAACGTCCTTCTGGTATCGTACCATCTAACATACTGCGGTTACCGGCAACCGCAGTCCATGGTGCTAGCCGCAACGCTGACGAGCGTGGCGACTAGGGCACTCCCCCTCAAATTGTACCACGCGTTTTGGCTACGATTCTGGGGGAGCTCCATGTCCTGCAGTGGACGATTCATGGGATGTTATGAATGAATCACTTAAGCCTTAGCCCAATATTGAAAAGTTTGCTTTTCTGTAAACTCTGTAGAAATACGTATAAATTCTGAAGCACGATGCATAAATTTATTAATATAAAATAGACCTTAACACTTTTTTTCGCTACTAGAAAAAAGAATCTGATTTTTTTTTGGTAAGGTATCATCATCATAACATCCCATGAAACATCCACTACAGGACAGGGAGCTCCCTCCAGAATTCTAGCTTTTGCTGGAAAAATGTGGAGGGGAAGTACCATAGTCACCTCGCTTGTTAGCGTTATGGCTGGCACCATGGACCGCGGTTGTAGGTGACCGCAGTAAGTAAGATGTAAGATATAAAGGAGGATTCTGCTGCCCATCCTCCAGTTAACCCTTAGTCGCCTCTTACGACACCCACGGGTATGTATGGGTTGGTACTATACTTTGCCGGCACCACACGGGACAAGTATATAAACAGGCAAATTTAAATATATTCATTTTATTTACAAGATCTTATCGTGTATGACTACAGTGGAAATGAATAAATTTTTTCTTTAAAAATGATTATGTTATAAAATTGGGGGTAAAAATATCAACTGCGGGTCATTCTTTTTGAATTAAATATTCTGCATACCTAATTTAAAATCGTTACTATTTTGCATACTACAGTCGGTCTTAAATGGGTTTGCTGAAGTACATCTGATAATTTATATTGACATTAATACTGCTTATAAATAGCTAGTTAATCATCTTATCATATTACGAAGAGAGGTATATCATAACCGGCCTGGCCACGATTTAAGGCTTAGCGGCGAGCGATTTTTCAGACCGGGTGGTGCCGGTAAAGAATAGTACCAATCCATCTCTTATAAAAAAAAAACCGGCCAAGTGCGAGTCGGACTCGCGCACTGAGGGTTCCGTACCACCACATAATCATAATTGTATTAGTTGAACTTTCAGATTTTTTGAGTCCGACACGCGCTTGACCAAATTTTATTACTTGTTGTTATTTTATAGCTTATGCACTATAAATATACCAATTTTCAAGTTTGTAAGTATTCCCATTTTTAAAATAAAACTAAAACAAAAATCGCCTCAGCGACCATCCAACTTGACCCCTCTCTTATATGAATGTTCTTGAAACGGGAGCTCACCACAATTGGTTACCATTAGTTGTGAGAAAAGTTGTAATATTTAATGATTTCAGACTTTTTCCATTATTTGTACTGTGAGACCTAGCTTCTTGCCAAATTTCATAATTTTAGGTCAACGGGAAGTATCCTATAGGTTTTGCTTTAATGCATAAATGTATGGAGATACATACATACATAACATCACGCCTTGTTCCCGTTGGAGATGAAGACATAAAATGCCATATCTTTTGATTGCGTCGTTGTAAAAATTGAAATTTTCAGATCTTGTGTGGTTCATGGACCCTAATATATGGTATTAATTTCAACCTGATACCTGTACCCGTTCGTGAGATAAAGGGTCTTGACAGACAGACAGACAGATGGACAACAAAGTGATCCTATAAGGGTTCCGTTTTTTCCTTTTGAGGTACGGAACCCTAAAAAGCTACAGTTGTAGCATAATATTGTAGCATGTTGTAGTATTTTAGTTAAAATAAAGCTAATTATAACGAAAACATTGTAGTGCCGGTAAAGAATAGTACCAATCCATCTCTTATATAAAAAAAGCTACAGTTATAGCATATTATTGTAGCATGTTGTAGTATTTTAGTAAAAATAAAGCTATAATTATAACGAAAACATTTATGGTTGGTGAACACCGCAACTTATTGAAAAAAAAAGGACGGGTTTGCACTCCGAGTGCCGGCAGAAGTGAAAACTTGCATTTCTGAATATTATGCTTTTTGTAAGGGTCAATCGCGGCATTGCTTGCGTACTTCTTTGATGTCACTGAATAAAAACCTGTGTTGTAATAACAATACGGTTGACAGTCGACGCTTTTTCAATCAGGCTACGGATCTGACGCGAGTTTAACATTTTTTACCCATCTAAAAAAGTGCAAAGCGCCGCTAAAGAAGTTTTCACTTCAAAAAATTAATAAGAAGACCACTATGACTCACCAAAAATAGGCTGAAAAAAAAATCGTGTTCTTTATCTAAATTCAATATCAAACACTCTCTACGGCACGAATAACTTCAACGCACTTTCAGAGTTATCAAATTCAATGCTATTTCTTATCGGAAGTTTGGTTCTGGCATGTCTCCGATCGCGTGTGAACCAACCCTCAGCTCATGACAAAACCGCTCGCAAACGAAGGTTCACGACCAGTCACAAGTAAACCGCATACGGGACAGACGTCGAGTAATTTAAATATCGAACAGAAAAACAAACGAAAAGTATTTGTGACTGAAAACAGCCAGTAATTTGGTCAGTTTAAGTAAGACTTGAACTGGAACCGAAATCCAGGAAATTCTACAAGTGACGTGAACAAATTTAAATATCGGACAGAAAAACAAACGAAAAGTATTTGTGACTGAAAACAGCCAGTATTTGGTCAGTTTAAGTCAGACTTGAACTGGAACTGCAATCTAGGAAATTCTTCAAGAGTGACGTGAACAAATTCAAATATCGAATAGAAAAATAAACAAACGGAAAATAAATACAAGCCAGTTGATTTGATTAAATTGGACAAAATGGTTAAGTGATTTGATTACAAAAAGGACAACAATACATTCGGCGATGTACGTACAACAAAATAATTTTATGAAATCCAAATCAAGACCAAATTGAATAACAGTTTTCAGATCCAACATTAAAAACAGTAAAAGTAAATTAGAATATACCATTAAAACGCATAATTAGAAGCTAAGAAAGTTGTAGCACTTCGTAGAGATGTCTACAAAACTGCTACGTCTTAGAACGCAGTAAAATAATTAAAAAGGTGAGTATATTTTTAGCTATCAATATGTTTAATTTATTAAAAGTACTATGCATGTGTTTACAAACATACAATAAAATACACACACACAAATAAAACTTTTTCTCATTGGGGTAAGAAGAGACCACAGCCCGCCACCTGCTACGATCTGGACATACTCCCTCGATTCCTCTACTTTCATCAACCCTTTCTACACCCTCGTCGGTTGAGGGTACTTTTAACTGTCTTGGAACGTTCGCCGAAGCCTTCCTCTTCCAGAGTTTCCATTCACGCTCGCCTGGTGGATCCCTTTCGTCAATCTTCAAACAAAACAAATTACTGCAGGAAGGGATGTCCTGCAGTGGACGTTTCATGGGATGTGTCTGAATCCTCCAACCCAGTATGTTATGGTTTCTCTAGTATGTTATGGTTTTAAGGTCAATAACTGTTCTAACAAGCTCTTATGTCAGGGTTTTTTCAACGCTAGTCTGCGGTCAGCCTTATCCCTTATTCAATAACCCCAGCTAATCGTCGACTCATTCTCGATTAATTTATCAACCAGTCACCCAACAAGCCGTTGCGATCCATTATAGAGCAACAGGCGTTATAACGCCATTGTACAGCTACAAGCTCTATTAAAGCCGGTTAATTTAATTTTCTAACTAGGTACTTATTTTCAAGCTATTTAGGAGGCCTGTTATGACTAGTAATGACTCATCTATAGTCCATTTTTTTTTTCGTATTCGCTTACCAATTTATTTTGCTATGATACTAAAACAAGCTATGATACTAAAACAAGAGTATATTTGACAGAACGAATAACATAGTTTTACAAACTTGTTTTTTCTGACAGCTTTAGCCGATTGCTTTTGAAGTAGCTGCAAAATGTGCTGGCAAGTTTTGGAAGAAACGAAAATATAGATTACTTCTACTTACCTACTTATATCCCGTGTGGTGCCGGCAAAGAACAGTACCAACCCACCCAAGAAGCACATTATATAAGGCATAATAGTAGATTTTACAACAAGTGCACAAAACGAACAATTCTTCGGAGACTTTTAGCAGGCTGATAGTAATGACGAGGATAAAATGGTTTTGTGGACGAGTTATAAACTCTGCTTTTCACTTTGATTGCGAGGAAATAAAACGTAAAAGTACTCTCTAAATGTAACTGAAGAATGAGTTGTTCTGCTTTAGTGAAGAATATGTTGACGCATGAGGGGGTGCAGCAGGCCCGCGCGCAGGGCGTACACCACCGAGATTACTTTTTTGCCTATATCCTGCAAAAAAAGCGCTTTCAGAGCATGAGAAGTGAAAATTAATTTAATCTATAGGTAGTCTTATCGTGGTATAAGTATAGATAATGGTTCGCTATAAACGGTTTTAGAAAAGAAAAAATGTTCTAATAGCATATTTTACCTAAAGTCGAAGTTTTTAAACCTCCATAAGACTACTAGTCTTAATATAGTGTAAATATTTTAATAACTTACTCTATAAGTCCTATTTTAAAAGCTTCTTTAGAGTTGTTGATTATTATAAGTCAAATTGTTCTATAAATATATATTTTAGTCTATGAACTCTCTATAAAAAAGCTTCCTTAAGTCTATTCTTAAATTAATCTTTCAATAGACAGTTTATAGTGTTATATCTTATCTGTTACATTTTTAAGAGTGGTTTAAGAGAATTTTGTTTTAAAATTATAGTTTTTGAGTATTTTTAGTCTAAAACTATTAAAATCGTGTCGGAATAATGTTATGCAAAATGGACAAAGTAAAAAAATATTAAAATGTCTGATGTTTTTGTATAACTATAAAAAAACTCTCACTTAAAAAGACCGATCATAACGAGTCGGAATCGCGCGCCAGTGTACCTATAGGATTTTTAGAAGAAATGATGTCTACTTAAGAGTGTGATAAGTAAAAATTGTTAAAAAACATTACTATATAAAGACAACTTTAAGAGCCTCTTTAGAGCAAAAGTTCTTCTAGAAGAGCAATTTTGCTATACAAAGAAAAATTGACTTATCATATTCTAAAACTTGTTTTAAGATTACGCTATAGAATGATTGGTCTACTGGATGTTGTGAATAATTCAATTTACTCTTGTCGCCATTTTTATTTCATTTTATTGGTGTGCTGTTGCCCGGTCATACTTTTCACGTTTTAAAAACTGTAAACATGAGGCGAAAATCACAAGACAAAAATATGGAATGCTTGTAAAGAGTTATTATTTGAGTTTTCTCGTTTATATCGGCTAAAATAAAGCAAAACATATGTACCGAACAAACGACGTAATATTTTTTGCCTCATATTTTCTACTTCAGCATTTAAATAGAGCGAGCGCTTTTGTTCTAAGGTAGGTATTTTGTTATTTTTCACAATGTATTTTGAACCGCATACTGATTTGCACTATAAGGACCGACAAAACTTCACGTGAAAGGAATATTTAATATTGGCTCGCCATGTTGAAATTAGTAATCTTAATAAACTTATCAGTTGTACGCCATCATACTTAGAACGATTCTTTTTTAATATATTTTTTCTTGTTATTGTAACGCTTTAGTAACTTTGGATTTAAAATATCCTTATCATATTACAGCTTAGTATTACCTACAGCTATCCTTATCATCGTCTAAAAACTATCTAGAAGAATAAATAATGCTCCAAAAGTTATCTTAAAGCTTTCTAGATTGCTTCCTTAAGAAATGTGATAAGAGTTACTCTTAATACTACCTACAGACGTTCCCTTAAGTCAGTCTTGTGAGCTACTATTAAAGTTGTGCCAGTTTTTACTAAACTGTACCTATAAATATTCTCAGAGATATCTCGGGGGATATCTTACCCTTAAGATAGACAATCGAATAACCGTTCTACTAGATATTTTATAACCATTTTTAAGATGAGGATGTGTTGCTTGGGCATACATACCCGTGGGTGTCGTAAGAGGCGACTAAGGGTTATAAACTGGAGGATGGGCAGCAGCATCCTCCTTTGTATCTTACATCTTATAAACTGCGGTCACCTACAACCGCGGACCATGGTGCCAGCCGTAACGCTAACAAACGAGGTGACTATGGTACTTCCCCTCTTCATTTTTCCAGCATAAGCTAGAATTCTGGAGGGAGCTCCCTGTCCTGTAGTGGACGTTTCATGGGATGTTGTGATGACCTACTTATTATAAATGCGACACGATAATTTGATTTTGTCTGTATTTACGAATTTATAGGTGAATATGCTGAATCGATTATAGAATTCAAAATTTAAGTTAGAATACATACAATTTTACAAAGGTAACGAAAACTGAAAGCGATTTCTCACTCAACGTATCTGAACAACTTTCCCAAAAAAACGTTTTAAAGAAATTAAAATAAGAAATTGTCCTCTCCATACAAATTGCTCAATTTGATCAAACATTTGTTTGGAAAGGCATTTTCTTTTTATTTACGAAAAATGTTTCTTTGGATAAGTTGATCAGTTTCTTTGAGCACACCCGTCAGTATTCGGACTCTTACATCTTACATCCTGCATATAAAATTGAAAGTAAAAACCTTAAATTTTGAATTTGATAATGGTTTCAGCAGATTCGCCTATAAAATCGTTAAGACAGACAAAACTACATTGCTCTATGGCATTGATGATCAGCCCTTTCAGTTTCGGTACACCGTCCCTTAGGGCGATATTTCACTGGGACACCACGGTGGCGCGACTCGTTGCGCCACTGGTGTCCGTAACTAGACACCAGTAAAGACACCAGAGTCGCTACACCCTGCGGCCACAGTATTAAGGGCTATATTTCACTGGGAGTGGTAGCACGACCAGCATCCGAGCTGGTTGCGCCGCCAAATTGGTTGCGCAACCAAACGGACACCAGGTGAGTAACTCTCTATAGAGCTGTATACATTTTGTTGGTAGCGGCGACTGGTTGCGCTGCCATGGTGTCCCAGTGAAATACCGACCTTATACCCTGTATATTAGGATCTTATATTCTACGTGAAATGGAAAGGTGTGATAATACTGAAGAGTATGAATCTGCCCATGAAACTGAACAACTTTTACCAAGTTCGAAACCTAATTTGATCTCCCATACAAAATGCGCTTTCAGCTGATGCAGTTTCTATGGGAGGTCAAAAATTGATTTTGTTCTATGACCTATTAGTAAGGGTGATGAAGGACAAATTTCTATATGATTTGCTCATGTCTGCCTCTTTGACTGAATGATAAGGAGCATCCTCTAGAAGATAAAAAAAATATATTGACGGACATCCACACCCGTGGGTTTTGAGGAATTAAGTTTTAACTATTTTGAAATTTGACAATGAAACGTACACCTGGCAGACTATGACTATCTGATTAAATACAATGTATAAAACCCTTGAAAAATGGTCTGCCACCATAATAGCCCTGCGTCGTAAAGTTACAGCGCTTCAAAATGCAAAAATTTACTACTTCGTCCCGTGATAATGCAGAGCCCTGCATGTCTGCCTCTTCGATTTTCTACATCTTCAGAAGTATTTTAAACAGGAGCCACAAAGGCAGACAAAAAAAAACATTATTTAGTATCTTATTTAGTTTTCTTTTTTTTTGCTTTAACTCAAAAACGCAGCGACGCACGGAAAAACTTGTAAGGACTAAATCGATTCGTATTGAGCTGATCTATCATCCCTATTAATATGAATCATGAGCAAATCATATACCCAAATTACAGCCAGCACCCTAACTATATGTTCCTAGGGAAAAGTTTTTC
Organism: Athrips mouffetella; assembly: GCA_947532105.1. Lineage (NCBI taxonomy): Eukaryota > Metazoa > Arthropoda > Insecta > Lepidoptera > Gelechiidae > Athrips > Athrips mouffetella. The sequence goes on along the minus strand of OX383972.1, from coordinate 6,531,923 downwards.
AGTTTCATGGGCATAGTATTATTCCTTTCCGTAACACGCTGTATATTTTATTTAACATAATTTAAATTGGCATGGCAAAAGCTTGAGCTTCAACATTTAGTACGAATAATTAATAAAAAAAGATCACGAATTTCTTACATAAAAGAATAGTCAAATTAATGTGTTTGATAGAAGTTTTTTAACGCAAGTTAAGGTTTTTGGCAAACTTAACCTCCAACTGAATAAGTTTCGAAACTAAAATGGATGGATGGATTCCGAAAAATAAATGAATCATTATATAAATTTATTATTATTATTATAAAACAAAAGTAACCATGTTTAAGGCCATAGTGGCATAGTTGGTATGGCGTCATTGATATTATACAATGAAGACGTGGTGTCGAGTCCCGACGTTGTTGTGATTATTTGATAAAATAAAATGAAAAACCTTTTAACATTTAATTCTTTTGTTTTCAGAGAACGCGCGTCACGTAACGATATTATTTAAAGATAAAACACCTACCTCATACACAAAATCTGTAAAATCAGATAAAAACAGTTTTTAGCCTACAAACGCTTCAGATTAATGGAAGATCGAGATCCTGTAAAAATGAACATTGCGTATACTGACGGTTAATGGAAAGTCAAGTGAGACAGGCTTTTGCGTTAGAATAGAGTAATATGCCCGTCCTCTGGCAGTCATCCCAGCGACCTATGTATGTACGTACAGTCTGGGTTGGAGGATTCAGACACGCCGTACTCACACCTGACGACCCTTTCTACGCGAAAAACTATAAAAACCGACGACCAAATTCCTCCGCAAGTTGCACATCTGGAAATTTTACGAGGAAACGCAACCCGCGCAGAGATTCAGACGATCTAGAAGACTGCTTGAGAAAATTCAACTTGGTCATCAAAAATGATGAAACACCAATAATAAGACCGCGGCCGAACTCGCGAACTGAAGTCGAAAGCCTCGATTTATCTGACTTTGATCAATCCGAAGACTTATTGGTCAAAGCGAATCAACAACCTATTAACGAAATCGACAGCAGTCGCTCTAGATTCAACAGCATCTATTTAAGTATGAGGACTTTTAAAAGTAACAGGACGAATAGGTCTGATGTTAAAGAAAACACGGAGCTCTCAGATAGAGTATTACATTGGCTAGATCTAGCCGGAAAAGTGGACTTACTAAAACCAGATAATGTGGAAAGAATGACGCAACCTAGACACAGCTGGCCGGGTATACACAGAAATCAACTGACAAAGTCGAAAACTGCAGTCGACGTGAGGAAGACCAAAATCGAATCGCCGAAAGTCGACAGTGCGAAAAATCTGAGTCGGAACCAGGCAATCGATAGCGAGGATTTTTACGTGCCGTCGTCCGCCAACACGATCGAAAACTACGCGAGACAGTCACGGAATGAAATCACGCCACAGGAAGCAAGTATAAAAGTAAAAGAAAACAAAACAAAGGAGTTACGAATAAACAACCTTGAGACAAGACAAAAAATCGCTTTAGAACGCAGCGAGATGGAGAAAAAATACGCTGAACTTATAAGCAAGAAACTGATCCCGGATTTGAAAGGGAATAAGAAACAGGTGCACATTTTTATGCCGGAACTGCCGAAGAAAAGCTCAATTCCAAGCAGCAGGACTGAAAGTCTCCTGTCTACTCTTTCACAATTTTCGAAGGCTTCTAAGAAATAAAATTTAAACTATATAAAACGGTTTTTGTTTACAAGCGTAGTGAACTCCGCGTAACAATTCGTTTGTCTCCTCGGTAAAACATCAAATATAATTCCGTTACAGTCTAAGAAACTGTAATCTGATCATGTGTAATTACAGAAAAGTTAATTATTTTGTATGGAGTGTATAATTTCAATCATAAACGCCGCCGGCAAGAAATTATAACGTTATTATACTCCATCCATATACCACATCAGTTTTTTCTTGTCGCTTCTGTTTTTTCCACATGGCGCCACTTTGTGAGGTGAGTGACGTAGTAAAGTGAAGAATCCTAAATGAATAAAGTATACTTTGACTTTATAGACGATTAAATTTTTGACTTTCAAAAAACAAAGGGTAGGTCATTTGACTAAGTTGAAATCTAGAGGATTTCCATCTATTTGACCATTGGTTCCAGCTAGGAGACATCAAGTCATGCGTGTGTAGCCATAATATGTTGGACATACAGGATCGTATTGATAAAACCCTCTCAAGTGTGAGACTGCTCTCAAGATTTACTTTACACATACGAATTAAACATCTTGAGTGCAATCTCAGACTTGAGATAATTTTATCAATATACCACAATTATCGTCTTTAATTCTTGAAAAAGTCAGGCTGGCCTTTAGCCTGGTCAACGAAACTGGTAGAGGATAATCACACGTCAAAATGCGAAGTAACATTTTTTATGTTACAAGTGAGCAAACGAGCAGGCGGACCACCTGATGGTAGATAGGAATGATGGTGAATAGGTTTATAAATGCAAATATTACGGGAAAGATAAAACGATCTTTCTAAGTAGCACAGAAATCTGCAAAAAACCTTTACATGCAAACTTAACTTTGCGGTCCTAAAAATTGACTTCTTTGCTCCTAAAAATACTAAAGGTATGTCGGAACCCTCGGAGCGCGAGTCTGACTCGCACTTAACCGGTTTTAATTTTACTGTCACTCGGCTTGCTCTTGAAGACAGAGATAAGGTAGACGATGGAAAGAACTTGCGCGACTATAATAAATTCGAGTTATGTAAACTCGGGAACACAGACGCAGGCAGAGAATTCCACTCCTTAGCTGTGCGCATTATAAAAGATGTTGCGAAGCGCTTTGTGTAGTGTAGAAAATCAACCAAGTGTGGGTGATATCCTGCGGTGTATCTGGTCTCTCGATGGTAGGAGGGAGATGGTGGAATAAGCTCATGGAGCTCTTGAACACACTCTCCAAAGTACAATCTGTAAAAGACCGACAGACATGCAACCTTGCGACTGTGAGCCAGACTGTGAAACTTGGTTTTCACCAGCATCTCATCACCAACGAGCAGTGGTAGAAGGGAGATGGCGTAATAAGCTCATGGAGCTCTTAGATATACTTACCCCAAACCCGATAGTGGCGACATCTCTGGCTTGGAAGCGGGACCGTAGCGGAGGGTCTAACGGCTGGCCGGTATACCGCGGCACAGGTAGTCCCAAAGCTATCACTCTGAAGTTCTCGTTCACACGTACTAGACGCCATTTTGACACTTCTTCGGCACCGTGCTCCTGGGTTCACAAAAATAAAATAAAAAATATTTCAAAAAACAAAATACCTAAACTGAAAAGTGAAAAAACAAGTTCTTAAATCTAAGATAACATAAATATAACTTGAATTTCATGAGGTAGGTATTGCAGGCAGGGACAACCCGGGGCGGAATAAAATTATGTGTTTGGAGGTGGTTTTTCAACATCAGATATATTTTGTAGTTTTAGTTTGTCCCCGCCTCCAAAACCCCATGAAATTCTAGTTATATTTATGTTATCTTAGATTTTAGAACTCGTTTTTTCTTCGCGTATTATTACAAGGTTATTTTAAGACCAGATCGATTTTTATTTTAATGTTGTTTTTTTATATCGTGTTTGGAATGATGTGTTTCGGTTTGAAGGGCAAGGGAGCCAGTAAAATTATTACTTATTCTCAGGGTGGGCAACGCGCTTTGCTGTCTTGTTAGTGTCAATTATGCTACTAACAAGACATTGGACGCTATGGGTGGTGGTGACCATTTACCATCAGGTGGCCCACAAGCTTGCTTGCTCACTTGTTACATAAAAAAAAAAAAAAAATATATGAACAAGAACAGGCTTTTGCGATAGCGGAGAGAGTACATGCCAATTCTGTCTTTGACGGTTATATTCTGCGCATGGGTGACAGGCGGAGAGCCAATGAACGATTCGCTCGCGGCATGTGGGGGGTCGCTCTCACCCTCGCGACTCATTTTTTGACTTCTGCGCATTAACGGTCACAAACAGAGTTATTTTGCACGCAGTATAAATAACGGGACCGCGAAGCAGACAGTCTCGATTTGACCTAAAGTAACAAGATAAACTGCGGGGCAAACAAGTTGAACAATAATCGCGTGGTGGGGGAAGCTTTGCGCACGTCAACTTGTATGTAAAATCGATTCTGCGCAGCCAAGGTTCAAGTAGTTTGCCCACACCTATAACACGACAGATGGCCTAGCTGAATTAACTATTGGGCGTCAGCATGTACACAGATTGTTATTGGACGTCAGTATGTACACAGATTGTTATTGGACATCAGTGTGTACACGGATTGTTATTGGACGTCAGTGTGTACACAGATTGTTTTGACGTGAATACGTCTAAGATTTCGTATCGTGCAAAGAGGATATAGGCCCTCTGGTGGCATTAATTGGTACTACATCGAGCTTTGGATGAGTTTTAAGGAAACCTACAGTCAAAAAATATAGCTTGATTAGAATAACAGCAGGACAGAGCTATGCGTGAGAGTAGGTAGAAGCGCTACGTGTCTCTGTCGCTCCTATATAATCAAGCTACGTTATTTCGACTGTAATCTGTGGTCAGGGTCGTTTTTGCCATTCGCTTGCACTCGCTCTTTCTGAATTCTATACAAACAAGCAGTATTTGTATATATATTTGTCATCGGTTTCTCGAAAACTGCTCTAACGATTTCGACGAAATTTACTATACGGGGTTTTCGGGGACGATAAATCGATCAAGCCTTGTCTCATGTCAGAGAAATTCGTTTTCCCGTGTTTTAAGCATTTTTTTAAATACCGCGTTTTAGACAGAAACCTACAGCGCCATCTGTTGGCGGGTAGCATAGTTTGTTCACCCGATGATATTTTAATGTTCAGGCGGCTATTGTAGAGCAAAGCGCGATCGCCTAGGTACTAGAATATCAATCAGATGAGGGTATGGGATTCACTATAAGTATATTAAGTGGCATATTTATAAATAGTCCATGTTCTCACCTGTAACAACTTGTCGTATCTAGCTGCGGGTATAAGAAAGCGGCCATCTTCGAGGTGCATTTCTCTGTTCTCCAGCAAGTTGTTGAGCACAGGCAATACGTTGCGTTCAGCCTTCTCGATGCCTTCAAGCACCAGGACTCTTCCCTCAACGGCTGCTCGGACTGCGCTCTGATAATAATAAATAATATAATTATAATGAAAATCTTTATTTTCACCACAAAGCAAACTTATAAATTAAATTATCTAATTGTGCACAATCTATTTTACAGGTTATTGTGTTGTGGTGAACTTGGTGCCCGAGCTAGGTTACGAGGCCACCAGGACTCCACCCCATAACACGGGAGCGAACAGCTGTGCGGTGTATGCATGTGTGTGGCGAGTGTGAAGTGTGTGTATGGTGAGTGTGTGTCAGTGTGTGTGTGTGTGTGTTTATTGTATAACGAGTGTGAGACTGTGCAAGTGAGAAGTGTGTGTGAAGGTGGTGAAACTATTGTAATGTTTTTAATAACTCTTCAGTTCAAAAACAAAGAAAGAAGTAAAGTCAACGGCACATCAATGAAAACACTTGTACACTTGGCTTGTTGGCTCTGTTTACAAAAACTATGTTTTACTTCCTTATGTGCCGTAGATTGTGGATTAAATCTCGCCCAGCGCAATCATTTTTGTAGGCGCGTTTCGACTTCGCGCGCAAAACCACTGAACATTGTTACGCGTAGCAATCTCTCTTTTCGTTTTTTCAATTTCAAGCAATGTTCGACCGAGCAAACCTAAATCAAAGAGATTTGAACCTCGCTACGCTGAGAGCCTGAGACCTAAATGCATACAACGTACCGACGCACAACGGTAAAAAAATGTTCGCAGATCGGCTCGCAAGCACGGCAGGAGCGAATTTGCTCAGCGCGAGCTGCTACACTTATCAATGTTTGATGGTTTCAAAACTATTAATCAATATTAAGATAGAGCGTGTTGACAATATGTATGTAAAATATAAACTCGCACTATATTTGTATTGATCTATTGTTTTTAATAAAAATCATATTTTAAACCTTTATATATCTAAGCCGCAAAGCTGGACTAGAGATGAACATGTCAAAGACCAAGCTCATGACAAATAGCTCGAAGAGGGTGGTAACAGTAAACGGCGGAAGAATGGAATATGTCCACGAGTACATTTACCTCGGCCAAATGGTGTCCTTCCAGGCACGACAAGACAAAGAAGTTGCTCGACGCACCGAAAATGCCTGGAGGAGCTATTGGTCGATGAAAGAACACATGAAAGGTGACCTACCATTGTCATTAAAACGTAAACTCGTGGACATGTGTATTCTCCCAACACTCACCTACGGAGCACAGACTTGGTCTTTGACGGAAGCTCAAAGGTCCAGACTCGCAGTTTGCCATCGAGCAATGGAGCGTAGTATGTTGGGCCTGAAACTGACCGATAGGGTCAGGAACAGCACAATACGCTCAAAGCACAAATTGCCGATGTGACCCACGCAACTGCCAAGCTAAAGTGGGACTGGGCTGGTCACGTAAGTCGCATGCCGCTGGAACTCTGGGCCAAGACCACAACTATCTGGCAAACGCAAAGTAACAGACGGCGTCGAGGCCGACCACGGCGCAGATGGCGCGATGAACTCGACGCTTTCTGTAAAGACTGGCAACAAGAGGCTCAGAGAAGAGACCAGTGGAAGGAACGGAGGGAGGTCTTTGCCCAGCAGTGGGACAGAAATGGCTAATAAGAAGAAGAAGATATATCTAATCCAATTGTATGTACAAAATTTTGTCATAATGTGTTTTGTAGTTAAGTTATCGAAAAAGTTAATTTGTATGGGAAAACACAGTTTCATCAGGGGATCTTTAAGCCACGTCATAGTACATTTGGTGGATTGAAAACTCTGATAGCCAGGTTGGCCACTGACCTGGCAAAGTTTAATATAAGATTAGGTCTGGTTTGCCCTCTGGGTTGCGGATGTCAGATTGCAGTCGCTCTCTGTAAAAACCATTAGTAAAAACGGAATAAGGCTAAGGTGGGCTAAAGCAATCAAGGAGTGGCTACAATAGATTTTTTCTGGACGCGGTGGCCGCTGGGCGCTCGAAACCTAGCCCTTTTATCCCCTAAACATTGGTAAAGTAGACAGGGCGTGCCTAATTAAAACATACTTGGTCGAAATATTTGGCTGTGGAGCGCTGAATTTCTCTTCTCTGTTTTAGGTCTGCTTCTGTAGTATCTCTTGACAGAGCCACATATTCCAGTTCTCTCTGTGTTAATTCCAGATATTGCAAAGCCACTTTTCTCCTGAAAAAGGTTTCTTGGTACACCACCTTGTTTGTCTCTAAATAATCTAATAACAAAGCGGCCCATAGATGGCGCTGTAAGCCTGTAAGGTTTACTAAATCGCACTATAGTTTTGTTTTTCAAGCAATTCTTGATAACACAGAGAAAATTATTTTCCCAGACATGTGACATGGGGAATTTTGAGGATTCCCTGTCCTGCGGTGGATGTTTCATGGGTTATAATAATGCTATGATATGCAATATAAGGGTTTTTGGGGACAAAAAATCGATCTACTTTGGTCTCATGTTTGGGAAAATTCGTTTTAATTGAGCATTTTTGGGTATAGCTTCTAAAATAAACTATAGCGCAATTTAGAAAACCTAAATGATGATACAACGCCATCTGTTATTCTGTTTTGAACTAAGATTATTTTGAACATAGCTAGTTTGGTCGACCAGAAAAACCACATAATGAGATATTTCTTTTTCTTATAATTAATCTGTAATTTGCGTATTTTATGAAATTATTGCAAATTATAAAAAAAAAACTATTTTGAGACAACTAATATACAAATAATAAAGAGACCTACCTGCTTGGACCTGGCCTTCCAAGTAAAAACATATCCTGGCCGAGCAAATCCTTTTGCATCATCCATCTTAAATTCCTTAATGTACTTTGTGATAAATACCTCAGTTCTGTATCATCTACTGTCACTAAAACAATGGGTTGACTGTTAAAAAACATGTCTTACAAAAATTTATCCAATCTATAAAACTAAAAGAATGTCATAATTAAAGATTTTTTTTCCAAGTTATAATAATAAGGTATCTATTTGCCCGGAGGTTCATCCAGCAGAATGGGGACACTGGACTACTGGTCAATTAGTCAATTGCTAACCAACTATTCATCAGAAGTACATGGCCTTCTTGGGGCTAGAACTCTATCTGCGTGCATTGCAGCGTCCCCACTAGAAATGAATGAAAGCCATCTATTCAAGTTATGAGTAAATAGCCAAAATGAACTTTTCTGGACTAGCTCACCTCATCACTGTCAACTTCATCTCTGAGCTAGATTGAGGTCTGGGCTAGAATAGCAAGCAAGCCCATTTTTTTATTGTTTTATTTATTAATTACCAGGGAAAAAGAGTCCTTGGACAAAAGGACTTTTTTTTTATGGTCTATGGGCTAACTCTTGTCCTCGATCTAGCCCTTAGAGCAGAGATGAGGTTGACGATGGAACAAGCTTGCCCAGAAACCCCCCCCCCCCTCACCTAGTTTCCCTTGCATGGTGTTCCTAGTTTACTATCATGTCTACTACTACTAACGGTTTCTCATGTTAGGCCTTATTTATTTTTCTTTTATGTGTTATTCTAATTTTCATATAAAGTATTTGTTATAAAATTTTCAATTATTTGTTCATACATAAATTGAAAATATAAAAACACAGAAATTGCATGATTTAATAAATGACCTTAAAAAAACAGATTTCTTTTTGATTGTACAGTTTCTTAGTTATTCATTTCTTACAACTACCAATAACAGATTTAAGAACTTATCCTCATACAATATAAAATTATTGTGTTTATTAGGGTATCTACTTAAAGATAACTTATATTTTGCATGCTGCAAATGACAGAATATGTTGAAACACTTATTAAAATTTAAGAATGCATTATTGTATTTACACATAATCAGAAAATAAATTTCATTTCACCTAGGAACTTTAAATAGGTAAGCAACATGTACAAGATATTTTTAAATGTCATACTGATCTTTTTATAGCCTTTTTACAGCCAAATAAGAACCTTTGTACCATGATTTATTTATTACTCATTTTGGAACTTGGCCCTAATCAGTAGAAATATTTTTTTATTATCATTATGCAAATAGATATTTTTCAAATAGAAAACAGATATGTATCAATATCCTATCTTCGACTGCAAAAAGTTAGTAAACTTATAGAATGTAGGATAGTTAGGTTATAAATAAAGAAGTTTTAAGCATGTTTTCTAAGTTTAACTTACAGTATTTTCTCGGCACATATTCTTTGTTTTTCGGAGCTGATATGTCTTTGCTGATATCTCCAATGGTCACTTTACCCTCACTCGAGTAGGCACGGACTGGATTTGCTGCTAAAATCGCTTTTCTTCCGCTCAAAATACGAATCAAAACATCGATTCTACGAACAGTCACTGCTGGTTTATACATGATTGGGCTACACTTATTATACAAGTTTTACTTAGACATTAGGTAAAACTACTCAGTTTTACTTCATTATACTGTTTTTAGGGTCCTTTGCATATAAAAAATCTAATATTTATCGTGAACAATCTACAGTCCAAAGTACGTCAAAAGTGACGTTTCACAGCTGATCAGTGTTGCTACCTTCCTAAACGCTACGAGAATGCGCAACACTTAATACGCACCTCTTATGATGCGTATTTTCTAAAATGGATTATTTTCTATCCTTTCGATTGTGTTTTCCAAAAGGATTCGATAGCGCATAACTCATTTTGCAGAAAATTATAAAAATGTCTAGGAGATGTACACCAAGTTGCTAAGTGTGCAAAAGTCGTAGAAAGTAAAGTAGTAAGTAAGTAGTAGGTCTTTCGTACATAAGGCTACGCAAATCTTCGATACTAAAGTTGTATACTACATTAGTATCGAGTCGCGAGTATCGAGTAGCGCACGGTCCGTACACATGAAATTGAATCGCAAGACGCAAATTGCCTATTCAGCCACATCAGGCGTAGCGGCTAAACAGATCACACGTTTACAAAATGTCTGACACAAGTGATGATGAAACTTTAATCTTGTACTATTTTGACCGGAAACCATTTACTTATATATAAGTACTAGCCCATCGGCACGTTACAATGTCCCCAATTCGTTGGTCCGAAATCTGACGTTTAGGACCAACAAATGTCAGTCATATTGTCAACATTGGATGCAAATAAACTTACCAACAAAATGTTGTTCTTAGTTGAAGAAACAATATACTCTTATTATTATTATTGTTATTTCTTATTATTGTTTTTGACTATAATCCAATTAATGAAACTGAAAAACCAGGCCTAAATCACATATAAACAATAAAAAGTTTGTTTTGTTTTTTCCCGCCATATTATTTCCGTTCCGTGTATTTAGTACCGACCGAAGTACTACACAACGTAGTTCACGCGATTTTTCACAGATGGCGCTATTTTTTCTTGTATGGGGAAATTTTGAACCGCTTGTTCCCAAGACCCTATCTTGACTATATAAATCTATGCCGGAAACAAAGAAATCGTCGTAACAGAAGATTCTTTCAATATACGGACGTATATTGAAAGAACACTACAACACTATAAAAAGATATCAACCTGTTAAATTAACGGCCTTTCCTACTGCTACTCCTTTCTTCTACTCTTTTCTGTAATCTCCTTTTTTGAATATTCTTTCAAGTTATAATTATACAAACAAGGATATTTCTCTACCTCAAAAACATATTTAATATTTAATAATTGCTCCGCCATTTTGAATATCGCTGTGACTTATGTAGCGACGATCTCGTCCGGCAGGTAGCGCACGACTGGCGGGACGCGAGTCGCGGGACGAATGTCGGCGACGCGACTCGTGTACGAATCTCAATGGATTTGTATGGCGGTACTCGCTTGGAGACTTAAGTCGTCGAGTATCGAAGATTAGCGTAGCCTTGTGTACGAAGGACCGTAGTGGGTGTAAAGATTTGGGACAGCTTTCCGAAAATAAAACATGAAAACTGTAAACGCATGACCAATCAACGAAACTGAACAACTTTCAGTCAATGAAATTTACAGAAAATCATCATGTCGTGTGGGTTGCAAGGTCGATGACCGACCGGACCTCACGAATCCTGGTGTCAGAGTTGCTGAGCCGCCAAAGGCCTCTGACATGGCTCATTATATTAACGACTATTATACATCCGCAGATAGTAGTCGGTACCAACGGCTTAACGTGCCTTCCGAAGCACGGAATCATGAAACTTTTCGGGCAATCAGGTGATTCATCCTGCAATTTCCTAACCAAACTGGGAAGGTCGCACCACTCAAGGGATTTTTGTTCAGGAGCCGAACCCTCTAACCACTAGAGCACGGAGGCTGTCAGTAAATAAAAAGAAAATATCGGCCTCCCCATGCAAACTGTCCAGTTCAAGTCTACAATCAAGTTTACAATTTTATATGGAGTCCTATCGTCGAAGGGTAGGCTAGTAAAACAATCCATCCTAATATAATTCATTTCATTTATTTCTGATCACCAAAATACATAAGCAAAAACTCGCTACACTATAACGCATACAGAGATCTTAAGTCTAAAGTTATACATAATTTATATCATTATATTTCTAATAACAAAAACAGAACTATTCCATGCGATAATTTCTTTGGTTATTCATCTATAGGTTCAATTTTGACGCTTACAAAATCGGTAGGCTCCAATTCTGACTCATTGACCTCACTCGTGTCATTATTTATGAATTTCTGTTCAATTTCATGTTCGCTTTCGTCGTTTTCTTCCGCGCTTACATCTTCTCCGTCGCTGTTTTGTGAATTTATATTATTAGGAAAAGTGACAAAATCACTAATAATAATTTCGGTAGGTTTTTTCTTCTGCTGACCGAAAATTGTGGTCATTGTTTCCTCATCAAGGTCTATTTGGCACTCTCTGGGGTCTAGTCTCTTGTAGAAATCTTTCACGTTAATCTCGGAACCTTTCAGGCCATGTCTTCGACGTAAATGCCTTACCATAGTACGTCTTCCCGCGTAGTTCTTTGGGCAGCATTTGCACTGAAACAAAATTAGGCAAGTTTCAAAATTGATCAAGTCTTTAGATTATTTTTCATTTCTGTAGTGTAGTTGTAGACTGGCATATACTCATTTTAATGCGGTGTATACTCACTATAGACCCATGTACAACTCGTTGTAGACTGGTGTCTTTCATTTTCAATTAAGCATGTGCCACATGAAATGATTGCGAATTTAACTTATTGCTCTTCTTCCCAATGCTACTTATACAACGTCAAACGTGTATACAACTGACTACAGCAAGTATACTTACTCAGAATAATAGAGCTGTTTGTCACACAATGTGCATGTGCTAACACTAATAAATAATAATAAATAAATAAATAATTATACACGCGTATCCTTCCTCTTTCTCTGGTCCTCCTTTGTATCTTAAATCTTACTTATTGCGGTCACCTACAACCGCAGTCCATCGTGCCAGCCGTAACGCTAATAAGCGAGGTGACTATGGTACTTCCCCTCTACATTTTTTCAGCAAAAGCTAGAATTTTGGAGGGAGCTCCCTGTCCTGTAGTGGACTTTTCATGGGATGTTATGATGATGATGATACACGCGACTACAGAAAGTTTACACAAATATCACAAGTATACACGCGTCTACAGTAAGTATAGATAGCATAACAACGAGTATACAACGAGTACACAGTGTGTATATGCTAGTATACAAGGTGTACACTCACCCAGAACATGTTCCTCTGGCTGTGAGTGAGCACGTGGTGGCGCGCAGGCCGGTGGCGCTGGACAGCTGCTTGTCGCACAGCGGGCACGTGTGGGGGTTGCTAGTATACAGTGTGTATATGCTAGTATACAGGGTGTACACTCACCCAGAACATGTTCCTCTGGCTGTGAGTGAGCACGTGGTGGCGCAGGCCGGTGGCGCTGGACAGCTGCTTGTCGCACAGCGGGCACGTGTGGGGGTTGCTAGTATACAGTGTGTATATGCTAGTATACAGGGTGTACACTCACCCAGAACATGTTCCTCTGGCTGTGAGTGAGCACGTGGTGGCGCAGGCCGGTGGCGCTGGACAGCTGCTTGTCGCACAGCGGGCACGTGTGGGGGTTGCTAGTATACAGTGTGTATATGCTAGTATACAGGGTGTACACTCACCCAGAACATGTTCCTCTGGCTGTGAGTGAGCACGTGGTGGCGCAGGCCGGTGGCGCTGGACAGCTGCTTGTCGCACAGCGGGCACGTGTGGGGGTTGCTAGTATACAGTGTGTATATGCTAGTATACAGGGTGTACACTCACCCAGAACATGTTCCTCTGGCTGTGAGTGAGCACGTGGTGGCGCAGGCCGGTGGCGCTGGACAGCTGCTTGTCGCACAGCGGGCACGTGTGGGGGTTGCTAGTATACAGTGTGTATATGCTAGTATACAGGGTGTACACTCACCCAGAACATGTTCCTCTGGCTGTGAGTGAGCACGTGGTGGCGCAGGCCGGTGGCGCTGGACAGCTGCTTGTCGCACAGCGGGCACGTGTGGGGGTTGCTAGTATACAGTGTGTATATGCTAGTATACAGGGTGTACACTCACCCAGAACATGTTCCTCTGGCTGTGAGTGAGCACGTGGTGGCGCAGGCCGGTGGCGCTGGACAGCTGCTTGTCGCACAGCGGGCACGTGTGGGGGTTGCTAGTATACAGTGTGTATATGCTAGTATACAGGGTGTACACTCACCCAGAACATGTTCCTCTGGCTGTGAGTGAGCACGTGGTGGCGCAGGCCGGTGGCGCTGGACAGCTGCTTGTCGCACAGCGGGCACGTGTGGGGGTTGCCGGTGTGCATACAGCGGATGTGACGCAACAAGTAGCGCTCGTCTTGGTAGGTGCGATCTGGTAAGGGAATAATACTAAGAATATAGATAACTAGCTGGTACCCGCGACTTCGTCTGCGCAGGTTTATAAATTGGAGCCCATGTGTTATTCTGAAGGGCACACCTAAGTCACCGACCCGCCGACATATGTTGGCAACTTTTAGTCGGCGGGCTATGTTGGCGACTTCACTCATTACACGGCGGAAAACTTTGTTGGCGACATGTCGGTGGCTCGACATTTGTATGTACGCAAGTCGCTGACATGTCGGCGGTAAATGTTGCCGACATGATTCTTTTTAATAGGCCGCCGGGTTGTGGCGGCGGGCCGACAGTTTTGGTGTGTATTGATCTTGATGTATAAGCTATATTATTGTAAAGTTTCAATAAAATCCATATAGAAGTTTTTACGTGAAAGAATAACAAACATACATCCATCCATACATGTTTACAAACTTTCGCGTTTATAATATTAGTAGTAGGATATGACTCATAAGTATCTAATAAGACCTCTAAGTATCTGAAATGTGTCAACAAAGCATCCAAAATTACCCTTAAGCTTCTATTATAATGACCACTAAGCATCTAAAATAACTCTTTAGCACTTAAAATTACCCCTAAGCATCTAAAATGACCCCTAAGCATCTAAAACTACCCCTTAGCATCTTAAAATTATCCCTGAGCACTTAAAATTACCCCAAAGCATCTAAAATGACCCCTTAACACTTAAAATTACCCCTAAGCATCTAAAATAACCTCCATGCATCTAAAAACCTCTATGATATCCTTAGAAGGCTCACCACAAAGCGGACATTTAACATCCACCCTCTTCTTAGTCTCATGGGTCTTCATGTGTTCCCGAAGCGAGCAGGCGCTGGTAAAAAGCTTGGAGCAGATCGAGCAAGTCTCCAGGTTCTCTCCCGTGTGCCTCCTGATGTGGTAAGTCAGCTTCGACTTCTGGGCGAACGTCTGGCCGCAGTACAGACACGCGAACGATGCGTCTTTGGTGTGCGTTCTGTAGAAATTACAATAAACACAATTAAAAACAACACGTTACATAAACAAACAACAATTAAAAGTACAGACACATACTGGGTGTAAATGCAAAAGCGTGCAACAGCTCAAGGGTGCGCTCAGACCAGGAAACTGAACGACTTTTCCAAAGAAATAATAGGTCGAAATCGGAGAACTTTTTGGCTTCTCCTTACAAAAGACACTGTCGACTGATAAAGGTTTGTCGGAAAGAAGCCAAAAAAATTCTCCGTATTTGATCCATGGTTCCTTGGAAAAGTTTTTCATGTTTCTTTTGAAAAGGCACCTAAAATCACCGCCAGATGCCTAAAAAGATCCCAAGAATCTAAAATAACCATCTAAAATCTAAAGTTATATCTAACCGTGATCTCTCGAGTAGTAAAATTGACTTTTAATTACTTTCTACCCGTACTATTATGACACCACGGATTAAAAATCTTTGTTTGGTGGCTAATGCAAGCGCCTTTGTCGGCGAAGGTGACTACCAGGTGTATGAAGTCGCCGCAAGGCGCTTGAAATGACCGCCAGACGCCTAAAATTACCTCTTAGAATCTTAAATAACTCCCAAGCAACTAAAACGACCACCATGGTTCTAAAACTCTTCTTAAAACATCTAAAATGGCCCCCACGCGCCTAAAATGACCCTTAAGCATCTAAACTGACTCCTAACCTAACCATCTAAAACCTAAGTACCTAAGATTGACCACTAAGATTTATTTATTTATTTAGGATCACCAACAGATTGCACATTTAACAAAGAGATAGAAGATACAGTTAAACTAGATTTATAGCTAAATGGTAAACCAATTAGAGGTGATTACAGCTTTCTTAAAATGACGGCAAATAAATAATATTGAAGATTAAACTAAATAGAAATTAAATTAACAAGAACGTTGAAATTAGTTGAAAAGTTAGGTCAAGTACATAAAAATAAATAACAATAATAATTAAGCACTATGAGTAAAAAGTTTTTATCAGGTAAGAATAAGTTTGTAGGTAAAAATTTTAAATGTACAATAATTATGCGCTAAAATGTCACTCTGAGTGAAGGTTATGTTACATTCACGGGCCATTTTGTTTAAAGGTGAGTAGTGCCCAAAATTTGTTCTAAGATAAAAAGACTTTCACACAAAATGCACCCACCCCCAAGCACCAAAAAAGGAGTAATAAAACTGAATTTTACCCACTTTTCTACCCCTGCTATTACTAATCTCCAAGCATTATACCCGACCTTTGGTGAGAGGTGCAGGCGCCCTTGTCGGCGAAGGCGCGGTCGCAGTGGGGGCAGGCGTAGGGCCGCTCGCCGGTGTGGCGCCGCTCGTGGCGCAGCATATTGGAGCGCTGCACGAACCGCATGGGGCAGTACGAGCACGCGTGCCGCGGGCCCGAGTGGATCAGCAGGTGCTCGCGGAACGAGTCCTTCTTCTGTTTACGACATTCACAGTTTGGGAACAACCCGGGTAACGTGCGCCGTGAGAATGTGCAACACGTAATACGCAGCTAAATATGTGCAGCTGATAATTGGCGTCACGTAGCGCTAATCTGCTGCACATCATTTACTGCGCATTATCCAATCGTTTTAATAATTGGCAACCGATGATTGACATTGGAAATAAAACGCGGCAATGCAGCATTTATTTGACGTCATTTCATTAACCTGCAGAATATTGATCGATCGAACGGCTTAATTTTATATATAGCACATTATAGGGGCGCTACTATGTTTCAAGTTTCAAATATTACGCAGAAAAGACGCGACACCAATTATTTGCTGCACTGCACTTAATCGTAGTTTATTTTGTTATGAATGAATTTGCATAATTTTATACAGATTAAGCAAAGCATTGCAAACTTGTCAACAAAACAAGTCCTGTTTGACCGTAGGAAGTTCATCTATTTGACTGTAAAATTTTCGTTATGTTAGATAGTAAAATATTGTGGATAAATTTGGCACACTATTAATTATAAGAATACGGTAAGAAAGACCAAACATAGAAACATACTAACCGCAAAAACTTTATGACAGAAGTTGCAAGTGTAGTCCTGTTTGACGGTGGCATGTTCCTTCTTGTGCATGTACAGCGACGACTTGTAGAGAAAGGATTTCCCGCACTGGTTGCAAGAATACGGGTGCTTGCCCGGGTGGCGGAGCAAGTAGTGTAGCTTTCTAAAATAAACAATTATTATTAATTAAGTTAAGGAAAAGAAAGTAAAATAAAATTATTTCTACCGGTGAGAACGAAAAATAAAGCAAAAGTCGAAACAAAATGCTCGCTTCTCCCCACCCTAACCACATCGTACAACTTCTAGTTCGTAGCGTACTTTTCTTTCTTCAATAGAGTACAGCATGGCCTTATAGATGGTAGAACGTAGAAGCGAGAATATAAAATGACCCCTTAGCATCTAAAATAAACCCTAAGCATTTAAACTGAGCATTTAAAATAACCCCTAAGCATCTAAACTTAGCACGAAAAATCCTAGAGGGAAGAAGAGCTCCGAGGTCTACTAAGAAATTCAGCCCCACATATTAAGAAAGGCACTGGACCAACGATCTGGTCTGGATCTGGAACTGATCCCTAAGCGTCATTAGGATCTTATATTTCCCTTTTAACAGTAATATTAATATTAATTATTATTTGAGAATCTATAATTAATCAACGTATTATTTTATTTTCCAAAAAATCTGAAGATGCTATTGGTATCTTCTGTGATCTATCCAAGGCATTTGATTGCGTAGATCATAGCACATTGTTGCAAACTTGAACATTACGGTGTTAAGAATAATTCACTTAAACTACTTAGGTCATATTTGGAAAACAGGATTCAAAAGGTACAAGTAAACAGGACGAAATCACTGGGATCTGTTGTCAAAATTGGCGTACCTCAAGGGTCATTAGTGCCATTTTTATTCCTTATTTATATTAATGACCTTCCTTCTGTGGTGAAGAATCTGTCAAAGATTGTGTTATTTGCTGATGATACTTCATTAATATTCAATGTAAGTAGGAAATCACAAAATTATAACGAAGTCAACGATGCACTTGGACAGATTCATGCATGGTTTACTGTTAACAATCTAGTCCTAAACGCCAAAAAAACTAAATGTATTAAATTTGCACTACCAAATGTAAGGTCTACTTCACATAACATAGTATTGAATAATGAGCCATTAGATTTTGTAAATAGTACAGTTTTCTTAGGGTTAACACTAGACTCTAAACTTCAATGGGGCCCTCATATAACGGCTCTTTCTGGTCGATTGAGCTCGGCTGCATATGCTGTTAGAAAAATCTGACAACTTACTGATGTAGCTACTGCAAGGCTGGTTTACTTTAGCTACTTCCATAGCATTATGTCTTATGGCATACTGCTTTGGGGCCGAGCAGCTGATATACATTCAATATTCGTTTTACAAAAGAGGGCTATAAGAGCAATTTATTGCCTGAAGACTCGTGATTCCCTGAGAGAACTGTTCAAGGAAATCAACATTATGACAGTGCCATGCCAGTATATCTATGAAAATATAATGTATGCTAGAAAGAACATTCATCAATTACCAAAAATTTGTGACAAGCATAATTTTAATACTAGAAATAAGCATAAAATTGATCAACCATATACTAGATTAACTAAAGTCAATACATCTTTCGTTGGTCTGTGTATACGATACTACAACAAAATACCTGACAAATCAAAATCAAATCAAATCAAAATCGTTTATTCATTGTTGGATATTAAAATCTCTTAATGACGTCAGCTAAACTACATCGCTTCACAAACAATGTGGCGCCATTGTGGGAAAAAAAAAAGAAGCGACAATAAAAACCCACGCGCTCTTTTAAATATGTTTGAATGTACAAGGTTGATATACAACATACATAGGTCAGTTTTAATTTTGAATTAGCCTGTTAGAACCGTAGTCTAATCCCATGGATATTTCTCTTCTAGATAATCTGATATTTTATAATAACCCTTCTTACATAATTTCTGCTTGATTACAGTTTTGAATTTATCTAACGGTAAACTTTCAATATCAGTGGGTACCTTATTATAGAAGCGTATACATTGACCTTTATATGTTTTACTAATTTTGTGAATACGGCAGACATGAGAAGCAAGTTGATTCTTGTTTCTTATGTTGACACTGTGCCTGTCACAATTTTTATCAAAAATATGTATATTCCGTTTAGCATATATTAAATTCTCATAAATGTATTGCGACACGAAAGTCAAAATGTTGATTTCTTTAAATTTATTTCGAAGAGATTCTCTAGGCTTCATTTTATAAATTGCACGAACAGCTCGCTTTTGTAGTAAAAAAATGCTGTTTGCATCCGCAGCATGACCCCATAACAAAAGGCCATATGACATGAGACTATGGAAATAACTGAAGTAGACTAACCTCGCGGTGTCTACATCCGTCAGAGCTCTTATTCTTTTCACTGCGTATGCTGCAGAACTAAGTCTGTTCGACAATTTATTAATATGCGGTCCCCATTGTAATTTGTTGTCTAAGGTAATACCTAGGAACACAGCTGATTCCACAAGACTCAATTTATCGTTTTTCACTAATAGGCTTGTAGCAGTTGGCTTTACATTAGGCAAAACAAATTTAACACACTTAGTTTTCTTTTCGTTAAGTAAAAGATTATTTACGGTGAACCACTCAACTACATTAGAGATTGTACTATTTACGTCGTCAAAATTTGATAATCATAATCATTTATTTGCTTTGAATGGGGTACAATAACGATGTTAAATAATAAATGAGAACATTTCCACATTCAGCTACTAATACTAGCATGCAAATACTTATTAAATACAAACTACTAAACAAGAAACTAAATGCAACAAAGCTCAGTACTTTTTACACAAAAATTCTTTGACAGAATAAAAGGTTTGCTCAAGAAGCCAGTTATGCAGAATCCTGTTAAAATTAGTAAGAGTCAGTTCTCTAATAGACTGTGGTAGATTATTATAAATAGCAACACACATGTAACCGCAATTGTTTTTGAAGTTCGTAGTTCGCGGGGTACATTTTAATACCAATCTCTCAGGGTTACGCAAAATTCGATCACGATTTTCATGGGCTGTTTTAAATAAGTTTTGGTTTTGTTTAACAAATTTGGCAACTTCAAAAATATACAGGGACGGAAGTGTAAGTATATTTAATTTTTTGAAAAGTGGTCGACATGAATCACGCGGTGCTACTCCACAAATGGCACGAACACATTTTTTTGTGCAATAAATACTTTAATTGCAATTGTTGTCTTTTGACTTTAAAAATCAAAGACGTATCATCTGCAAATAGTACTATCTCATTCTTGTCCTTTACAAGGTTTGGCAAATCGTTAATGTAGACAATGAACAGGAATGGTCCCAGGATTGAGCCTTGTGGAACGCCCATACAAATTTTTGATCCTAGTGACCTTTTCCCATTTACATCAACCTTCTGGATCCTTTCACTTAGATACGACTCCAGAAGGCTTAGAGCCTGGTCTCTAATTCCATAATGGTGTAATTTCCTGATAAGAATATCATGATGTACACAATCGAAAGTCTTGGACAAGTCACAGAAAACGCCAATGGCATCACTTGACTCCTCCCAGGCGTCAAATATACTTTGAATAAGCTCAACACCTGCATCGACTGTTGAGCGACCCCTGGTAAAACCGAACTGTTTTAGGTTCATCAAGTTGTTGCGATAAAAGTGGCTCTGAACCTGATTTAAAATTATCTTTTCAAATATCTTACTAAGAGTTGGTAGAACAGAAATAGGTCTAAAATTAGTGGGGTCTGATTTACTACCAGCTTTAAACAACGGAATAATTTTACTATGTTTCATCAAATCAGGAAAAACACCATCATCTACACATTTATTAAAAATACTAGATAAGTATGGTGCAATGCTTTCTATAACGGCACTAATAATTTTAACTGACAGGCCATCTATATCGGCGGTCTTTTTCATTTTAAGTGATTTAAAGGCTTTAATTATAACGAAAGCATTGACGTAACTGAATTCAATACACAATATAGATACACACAATAGACAATATAGTACAATTACCTGAGAGAAAGTTTAAAGAATGTGTAAAGCAAACGTTATGTAAAAAAGATTACTATAGATTGGATGACTATATGAATGACAAAGAGGTATGGTGCTCTGATATTCCAGCGAAACACAAGAAACACATTGTAAAAAGCCGACTCTTAAAGTAGGCCGTGCTGCAGTGGTTTCTTGCCGTTTCTTTTACGCTGCCATAGCACGATCCGAAACGGCGTAGACTCGCTCTATTTGCATTGTATTCTGCATGACATTCAATAAGTATTCTGTAAAGAATCTACATTGAATAAAATTATCTGAATCTGAAATCTGCGTCTAAAATTTATTGTCATTCTGACTCTTCATTTCGTGTGATTACCCTCGCCGATTCGCGTAAGAACCCTTACCTTTCATCGACAGAGTGCAGCATGGCCTTGCATATGGTGCGTTTGTATTTCCCGGGCCCGTGCGCCGACGCCGCGTGCGCATTACGAGCCCGCGCAAAACGTCTTTAACTGCCAATTATACTCACTTTTATGTTTCCCTAGACTCTATGCTCTAGGGCCTAGAGCATCTAAAACCAACACTAAGCTTCTATAATAATAAGTTATCTAAAATTAACCCTAACATCTAAAACAACATTTACGCGTTTAAAATTTCTGTCAAGCATATAAAATGACCCTAAGCATCTAAAAATCTCACCTTAACATCTAAAATGACCCCTTAATTAAAATTACCTGAATCTTATCTAATCCTATCATCAAAATAAAATGACCACCAAGCATCCAAAATGACACATAAGCATCTAAGATGACTCCTAAGCAGTTAAAAATCACCCCTTACTGTCTCAAATGACCATCAAGAATCTAAAATTATCTCTAAGCATAGGTATAACATTATTGTCATCGATGAAATAGTTACCCCGCTGCTTCACGCATTACCTTTCATCGACAGAGTGCAGCATGGCCTTGCAGATGGTGCACTTGTATTTCCCGGGCCCGTGCGCCGACGCCGCGTGCGCATTACGAGCCCGCGCATTGGGGAACTCCCTACCGCAAACAGCGCACGAACAAGCAACATCTTTTCGCACTGCCAATCGGTGTTGAGACTGCCGATAACAATATTAATTTCATGCTAGGGAAGTAGGTTATATTACAGTTAAAATAATGTAGCTTGACGGAGTGATGCGGAAGATGCAACAGACACGTATCGCTCCGTGCTGTTCTCAAGCATAGCCTTGTCCTGCTGTCATTGAAAGCAAGCCACATTCTGTCAATTGTAATTAAAAATGCACAGTCGACCAATTTGAATCATAACCAGGCTTATGCTTAATTTCGTCTTATACTTGTACATCAAATACAACTAGGTTGAACTTCCCTTAACCATGCATTCAAAATGACACAGAAGATCTTATTGATTTGACAGTTGTTTAAAGGGTCACAAATCAGTTTGTTTGACCATACATCCTTCCTGATTCACTAGGAAGTCAGGATTTGAAAATCTAAACATGTCGATACATAATGCACTCGTGACAGGTTTGAGAGCCTTGGCCGGCTGGCTGGCTACTCTTAATAATAGATCCAATTAGACTGCTTTAAATCTCATGTGTTATATTTGTGCACAACTACCTATAAAAGGCTATTTCAATTTTCTGTCAACAATCTTGTTTCATACACTTTTCAAGTAATTGTTGACTTATTTTCCTTTAGTATAAGAATCTAATATTATTATCCTCAATTTTGCCAATATATTTCTCATAAGCTTATAAAAAGTATTTTTTTTTCATAACCATTTCAGAAGTTAACAGAGAATATTTACCTCGAATCTAATCTCTCTCTTAAATGACAATCTAATAAGAACCTTAAATAGGAAAAATATCTACACACTTACCCTCAAATGTAATTGAAAAGATTTTTTATGGCACAGAGGTCTGTATTGGCATCCTTCTAAAGAGCAGAAAATTTTCTTAGCAGCCGGGTGTACAGTTTCAAAATGACCTCTCATGATGCTCACAGACGGGAGAACCAATGAGCATAAACAGCATTTGAAAAGATGTGTAGTTGTTGAGGTCAGATCTTGGTGCATTTTGAAAAAGTGGTATGTAAACCATATCTGCAAAGATAATACAGTATTAGAACACCATCCATTTAGGAACATCTTAAATATGAGATGTTCTAAAATATATTTTTTCTTAAAAATGTAGTAAAAAAAAAAAACAAATGTATAACACAAATATAGATAATTGATATAAATTCGAAATTAACTTTCAATTTCTTTGTTACATTTTCACTGCAAAACCAATTAACTATTTTGATGTGAGTTTTTAATTAATCAAAGAATTATCAGTTGCTATGTTATAAAATTTAACACTTACCTTATCACTAAATGTTTCATTACATTCACACCGGTAATAATTTGCTTTATTCTTTTCAACATTATGTTTTTCTATATGGTGTTGTTCTCTATCTGACTCATTCCAAAATAAAGTGTGACAATATCTACATTTGAAGCCAATATGTGGACTAAAGCAGTTATCTGTTTCTAGAATATCTTTATGCTCAGATAAGTGACCTCTAGCTGACGATCGATCATCAAATTCCATGTCACAGAACTGACATATCCATAGATCTTGGAAATCTCCTAATTCCTCTGTTATATGACTTTCTAATTCATGTTGACTATCAAAAGTAGTAACACAAACTCTACAAGAAAAAATTGGCACAGATTTAACACTGTGCATTTTGCAAATGTGTGTAGCAAAAGTATCAACAGTATGATGCTGTGTATTGCACAAAGAACAATCAATATCAGTATTAAAGAGTAGGTTTTCCTTTTTATCATACTCTATATTTGAATTAACAGGAATAATATTAGATTCTATATCAGTGAACATGTTGTTAAGATAGTCAAAGTAATGTTTCTTAAGTACTATTATTTCCATGCTGGTAACATCAAAGTCTTGATCTCCTTTGTAAGATTTTATTTCATCATAATCTTCTCTTATCAGCATCATCTCTTTCTTTGGCTCATCATTGTCACTAAGTACTTCTTCTTTTACATCAGCCAAGTTGTAATGTTCATTTTTGATTTCTATAGTTTTGTGTCTGTCCAATTCAACATAGCCTCGCTTGTGATCTTTTAAACTGTCAACAAACTGCCTTGTGATATCAGCACCTAACAAAGTAAAAATTGTGTCTCTCCCACCAAGAATACTTGTGATACATTTTATTGTAAAGTGATGAAATCCCATATAATGGCTGAAAAATGTTGATGGTAGATTTTTTGTTTTGGAGCAGAGATTGCACATAAATGTTTGATTTTTATCAAGAGATATTTCCCATATTTCATCTTCTTTCGCAGACAAGTTTGACACATTGTGTTTTTTTACTAAGTGGTCTTCATACTGTTGATCTGCAGGGACTCTAAAATGGCACAACCGGCAGTGCACCAGATTATGTATTGTACTGAGATGTTGCCGTAGTTCTAGTGCTGTTGGGAAGTTATCACCACATTGGGAACAAGGCCATGGGGTATGGAATTGCATGTGAGCTTCCCAGGCTTCTCTATCAGAGACAAAGTATCTAAAAAAATTAACATTTGGATAAATAGCAAATAACAAACTAAAAATATCATCTTATTATTGTTATGTTTTTACCTGCATATACCACAGTAGTCTTTTTTATGGTTTAAAACATAATGCATTATAATTTTCGATTTGCTTATGAACCACTCATTGCACAGTAAACAGCTATAAGGGCCAGCTGGATTGAAGTCTTTCAAATATAACCAAACATCCTCCGGCCTCTGTATAACTGGAGGAGGCTTTTTACGACCAAAATGAATAGTCAGGGCCTCCGGGGTGATTATGATATTGTTTGTTTTCTTAGATTTCTTCTTCCTTTTTGGTATAGGCTCATAATCGCCATCCGATTCCTCATCATCTCTGGGATCATACTCATCCGAGTCAAGCTTTTTAGCAGCCAATACGGCTAGTGGTTCGTCGTCCGACTCTTCAGAAGCCATTTAAGATCTAATTACAGCAAAATTTTCAACATAACACACTACTATACACTGTTGAAAATAGTTGGGAAAATAGCAAAAACGAACCACAGAGAAATTCACGAAATATTGACAAATTAGTGACGTACTGGCGGAATAACCGATACCGTAAACAGTTTACATTTTCTTTCTCCGTTACTTGCAGATAAAATGAAAGAGAGAGAAAAACATGTTTTCTTCTAATTGAAATTGAGCATAGACAATTAACCGATAAGCAGTACATGCATGGAGCTTTATAAAATTACGTTCCGTTTATCCTACCGTTTATGAATGTTTCTGTTTTCAATTAACCTAATCGCAAATATTTGATAAATTTGGTTACGCATTTGAGTTTAAATAACAAAAGGTAAGAAAATTTCAACAAAAAGCGTAGTAGCAAAATCATATGTACTCCTGCGTAATTTTACAAAATATTATCCAATAAATACATGCGTCAGTTGGAACTTATAAGAAAAATGTCCTCAAAGGACGGCCATTTTGATAGAAATATGTTTGTCTATGGCTAGTCCAAAGAAAGGCGAAGCTAAACAAAAGGCTAAAATGTAGATAGCATTTACTAAATTGTTAGTAAAGTAACTATAAATATTGTTAAAAAAATGATAATTTCATGATATAGTAAAGTGAACTTCATAGTTATGAACAGTGTGTGTCATAAAAGTCCATAAAATGAAGCACAATGCATCGTGTAATGGTGGCCATTAGGGATAATAATTATGTATATTGGCATACTTATTCCTTCACGGACCATCAAAGATACATTTAGAAAGAAACTATAACATATCCTTGTGAAGTTTTAACAGTACAATATGTAAACAGTGGATTCTAGTGATATGTGAGTGAGAAGGAGGTTGTGCAGTGATAGTCCGTATCGCCAACCATGGCTCAAAACCAAGGGGAGGTTCAAGTGGGAACACCGAACCAACCCGTGAAAGATAAGGATATCTACGCGTGTCTGCCTGATATACGAGTGAATGGTCCTCTAGGACCTAATGAACCTTGTCCTGGTGGCGAAGAGTTACGCTGGTTGCCCGCTCAGGCTACAGACCGTGACCTGGTAATGTATTTGCGCGCCGCGCGCTCCATGGCAGCATTCGCGGGCATGTGCGACGGTGGTTCTCCTGACGACGGTTGTGTAGCTGCTAGTCGCGACGACACCACTATCAACGCTCTTGACGTACTCCACGACTCGGGCTACGACCCCGGCAGAGCTCTCCAAGCGCTTGTCAAGTGTCCTGTTCCCAAAGGAATTGAAAAAAAGTGGTCCGAAGAGGAAACAAAACGATTTGTGAAAGGTATCCGTCAATTTGGTAAGAATTTTTTTAAGATCAAGAAAGATCTTCTGCCTCATAAAGATACTGCAGAGTTAGTTGAATTTTACTATTTGTGGAAAAAGACTCCTGGTGCTAGCAGTAATAGGCCTCATAGGAGAAGGCGGCAAGCATCACTGAGACGTGTCCGTAACACAAGAAATTCACGGGCAGGTACTCCTAAAGAGCAAACACCTGAAACTACTCCTGTAGTTCCAGAGACTAACGGTTCTAGACCTTCACCTAATCCCAAAGAAGCAGGAGAGATGAGTTCTGTTACAGAAGACGAAAATTCTGAGGAAGATAGTGACTCCAGAGAAGCTGGTGACTTAGCCAAGGCTGATAATGGCAGACCTGGTGATAATCCTGAAGATTCACCCAGTAGAATGAGAACAAGAAATAAATCTAAAGAACAAACCACACCCAATGGCAAGAAAGGTCAAGATGAAAGTGATAATGATTCTAAACCTAAAGCAAAGACTGCAACAAAACCTAGTGCACAAAGTACAAATAATAATATACCAGAGAAAGTTTTATCATCACCTGTTAGTAAAGATCCTAAAAAGAAAGTGGCCAATGGTAAAGTTGTTGATGTGTCCAAAGTTAAGAAACGTCTTCCAGATGATTCAAAATCAGAAGGTATAATGGATGGTGATGTGCAAATGAAGAAAAAGAAGGCTGCAGAACCACCTGACAGTCCTGCTGAAAGCCTTACAAATGACAGTTTCCCTGCGATGGATGAAACAGAGCCTACTGAACCAGAACCAGAAGCTTGTGACTTCAGCTTTGTTAAATCTGATAATAAAGAGAGCACAAATCAAAGTAAAGAACCAGAGTCTGAACAAACAACGAAGCCTACAGAGCTACAGAACAAAACAGCAGCAACAGAAATGCCTGCAGAGACACCTGGTAAAGCAGATAAAGATCTACCTCCTTTGTTCAAAGCTGTACCTGAAAAAGATGAGAGGGTTGTATTAGATCTCAAAACAGATTCAAATACACCTAAAAATTCTGAATGTAATGAACCAAGAGGTCACAGCATACAAAACACAATATTCCCAAAAACTGAGCTTATTATTCCTAAAGTTACACCAATGGTTACAGAACCAATTGAGAAAGTTAAAATTAAGGAAGAAGTGGATACAGATGATCAACTAGTTAATTTACAAAAGGATGAATTCCAAAAGGATCCACTATCTCATAACTATCCCAGCCATGCTGTAAATCAACCAAATAAGCCACTGAATTTGGAAAATACTAACTTCTTTGTAAAAGATAGCCACATCTATAATCCAAAAATTGGGCACAGTATTAAAATGGAAGGTGTTCCCAGTGGTATATTTAATCCCGTTAACATTTCTAAAGACAGCTCAATAATCAGAAGTGCAAAAGACTTTGCTTCTGGCATGCCACCATTTTCTTATCCACCAAATATTTGTTATCCTGGTGATCCAAGCAAACATAATCCGCTTATGAATCCTCTAAAGACAGTTATAAAACTTGAGCCAAGAGATGAGACCAGTGATATGAAGAATCAGAATACACCAGAAATCTTTACTGCAACTATATCTTCTGGAAGCAAGGTTGACTCCCCAAGTGCACCCAGATTAGACACTTTACAAAGGATCAGTCCATCGCCGACAAACGCGCGTGCTTCATCGCCGCCACCAATGGAACATCCCACTGCAACAAACACTGAACCCATTTCGCCTGCAAACTCACAGGAAAATAAGGAAACTGAAGCAGAAGAAAAACAACAGCCAACAGATTTGAAAACACAACCAATGCAAAAACTTGACAACCAGAGTACAGGATTAAGACAACCAATTTTTCCAGCACCACTGCGTCCAGAAAATCTTGGTATCAGGCCTTCAGAAGTTCAGAGTACTCCTGTGTCTGGACAAAACATGGCACCCCCACCTATGAGTCAACCATCTATTGCTGGGTTGTTGCCTCCAGGGCCTTTGATATCTGTGGGGAGTGGAGCTAATGTTGGGCCTTATGGTTTTATGCCTGCTTCGTTATATGGTCATCCAGGACATCCAGGGTTAGAAAAACCTGGTACATTACCACCTTTGATACAGCAAGTGCCACCTTCGCACAGTATTGCTGCAGGCAATTTGATCGCACCCCCATCTAATCAAAATGACCCATCAATGCCACAAGACTTGAAAATTAAGCAAGAAGTTCCAGACAATGTACCTGCTAATCTTTCAACACAAAGTGATCCTCTGCAGTCACTTAAGGAAGTTAAAGTGCCAGGTTATCCAATAGGAAGTGCTATAGCACAGCACCTAAATACTGAAAGAGACAGAGAATCAATCTCAAGTGTCGAAAATAACAGTAGGCCACCAAGCCAACCTGCTAATGAAAATTCTAATCCTGCAAGTGCTTTCCTTGGACCACGAATAGACAGTATCAAGAAAGAACCAGAGTTCTTGCACCAGCCACACCTTCCTCCAGTATCCAGCAGTCAAAGTGGCAACTCTGAGTCGTCAAGTACTCTGCCTCCTGTGAAGAGTCCACACACTCCTACTCCAATAAAAAGCCAACCAAGTCATAATGGGACTCCTGGGCATGGACCACACCCGTCAGCTACGTCGCCTTTCACTAGGCATTTGACTAGTCCTTCGCAGCCTAGACACATATCGGCCTCTCCCGTACATAACCCGGCAGTTTCGCATTCAGCTTTGAATCTGATGAATCCTACTCCCCTTACGATACCAGCGACAATGCCTGGTCCAATTATGCATTCTGGTCAGCAGCACGGACCACCTCACCCTTTCGCCTCTATGCATCACCCGCCTCATCCATTGCTCCATCCATCGATCTTCCAGCTGTCTGCAGCTGCGGCGGCGCACGCAATGCATCCGTATTACCCTCATCCACATCCAGGCTATTCAATGCCTTATCCATATCCTTATGGACCATTGCCACAACCACACCCAATCCCACCAATGCACCCTGCATCGAGCACGCCAGGAAGGCACGAGCCAGTGAAACCTTCGACGATAGAATCTACGACAATGCTCAGCTCACATCATAGTACCAGTTCCTCAGTAACAACCAGATCCTTGAGGGAAATTTCAGAAAGTTCTGAAGATCCACGAAATCCGAACGCCACTACAGAGAGACAGCTTCTTGAAACAACTATGTCTCAACATCATTCGACAAGCCATCACAGCGCTGTTCACACAAGTACAGAGAAGCAACCGAGCCATGCTGGAGGTGGTATGAACCATACGCTGTCAATTTCCCACTCGACATCAAGTAGTTCATCGCAATCGATCCAACATAAAATTAATACGCAACAAAAGAGCAATTCTCATTCAAGTTCACCACATCATCTGTCAGCCAGTGTATCACAAACTACGAGTTCGTCATCCTCTGTCAATGTCACAAATAATCATACTCATCACCACTCTCATCATCTGGCCCACCATCCAGAAAGATTGTCGCCAGCCGATTCGATGTTATTGCGACATCACCCGAAAATGCTGCCTGGAAATCCAAGCCATCTAATGATACAACCACCTTCTATGGGTCATCCAATGGGTCTCGGTCTTCCACCAGGACCTGGGCCTAGTTCCATTGAAAGTCTACGATTACACGCCCAAGCAGCCGCTGGATTACAGGCGTCGCATCAAAGGTCTGGTTCCCCGCATCAGCTACATCACCCGCACTTGCGGCCTCCTCAAAGGCCCGGATTACAAGAGGAAAATCCAGAATTGAAACTAGAGACTCAGTCACAACCAGAAGAGGAGGAAATTCCAAGTCCTGCACACATACCCCATGGACCGAGCCCTGAACCTAAAATCGAAGATACAGAATGCCACCGATCTCAATCTGCCATATTCCTTCGACATTGGAATCGTGGAGACTACAATTCTTGTACGCGAACAGATCTCATCTTTAAGCCTGTACCGGAATCAAAACTTGCACGAAAACGCGAAGAACGGCTGAGAAAGCAGGCTGAACGGGACAGAGAAGAAAGAGAAAAGATAGCTCAGCAAGCGCACAGAAAGATCGCAACGCCCGAGAAACCTGAAACGAAACCGCCCTCGAGAGGCGCAATTGAAACCATTACTTCTCCATATGACCGGTTCCCACGACCTCCCGGCTACCCCGACACGCCTGCTCTACGGCAACTGTCGGAGTACGCTCGACCACACGCCGGGTTCAGTCCGGGTAACCTACCGCGACATTGCATGGATCCAATGCTCCAGTATCAATTGAGCTCAATGTACGGAGCCGCAGGAGCGAGAGAACGCTTAGAGCTCGAGCATCTCGAAAGAGAAAAACGAGACAGGGAAATAAGAGAACTGAGAGAGCGGGAGTTGAACGACAGGTTGAAAGAGGAGTTGCTGAAAAACAACGTCGGTCCTCGAGCGCTCGATCCTCACTGGCTGGAGATGCACAGGAGGTACGGGATGCCGCCGCCGCCGCCGCAGGGAGCGATACCGGTGCAGTTCGGGCTGTATCCGCCCGGGCACGGACCGGCTGCGTTGTCGCAGTTGGAGCGCGAGCGTCTCGAGAGGCTGGGGATCCCGGCGGCCGGGCAGCCGGGCGCGCCGCAGAGCGTGCCGGTGTCGGGCGCGCCGCCGCACCATGCGCACCACCCGCACCCCGGCGTGGCGGCCGCGCAGCTGGAGGCGGCCGAGCGGCTCGCGCTGGCCGCCGACCCCATGGTGCGGCTGCAGATGGCCGGCATCAACCCCGAGTACCACGCGCACACGCACGCGCACACGCACGCGCACTCGCACACGCACCTGCACCTGCACCCGGGCCAGCAGGCGGCGGCCGCCCAGCAGGAGGCGCTGGGGCTGGCGCAGTACCGGGGGCTGCCGCACCCCGACCTGCTGGGGCGGCCCTACGCCGAGCAGCTGGCGCACCAGGCGGCGGCGCACGAGCAGCTGCAGCGCCAGCTGCTGCTGGAGCGGGAGCGCGGCTTCCTGCACCCGTCGCACCCCGCGCACCCGCAGCACCACGAGGACTTCCTGCGCCAGCAACGTGAGAGGGAACTCAAGGTGCGCGCGCTGGAGGAGGCGGCCCGCGCCTCGCGCCCGTAGTCCGCGGCGCCCGGCGGCCCGCCCCCCCCTCCCCCTCCCCCTCGTCCCGCCCCTCCCGCGCCCGCAGACGACGCGATCGTTCTCGTCGAGTGACATGCTAGGCCGGTGCGTCCGAGAGTGTCGAGTGACATGCTAGGCCGGTGCGTCCGAGAGTGTCGAGTGACATGCTAGGCCGGTGCGTCCGAGAGTGGCGAGTGACATGCTAGGCCGGTGCGTCCGAGAGTGGCGACGGTCGGCCGAGACCGATGTACATATGATAGAATCGGAAGTGTTCACGCGCGTTTCGTATAATCAAATCGAGAACCTTGAACGTGTTTCGTAGTATTATGTGTGACGATATCTGTAATTTATATTTATAAATACATATAACTATTTAAGTTTTTATAATATTTTTACGGTCGCATGGTTATTAGTACGCTTATTTTCCATGCTCAAATTTATTTTCTTAACTACTAGTCACAATAAAAATTTTATTTGTGGAAATATGAGTCACACTTTTTACATAATGATGCTTTTAGTTTAAACTATTTGTTATAGAGTTTTTTAACTGCAGGTAATTAAGAAGCGTTTATGTGGATGGACGACGTGTATAAACTTTGTTTTATGGTCTTCATGACATAATAATAGGATTTAAAAGTTATTTATAAGACAGAGTAGGGACTGTGACTTGCCTTTCTAATCTACTTGCCTTTATGAGTACTGATCCTAGTGATGTCCTTTCTTACTCTGTGTAATCCTAAGAATATACCCTCTTCCTTAAATTATTTACAATATTTTTTTAACAAATAACTTATTATTTCTATGTATAGCTCTCAGTGAAAGATACCTCTTATAAGACTTCAGGAAACTGAATGATATGCATTTGTGAAAATAATATCCTCACATATCAATTTATGATTGGGTTCTTTGCGTCGTGCCTTCAGCCAATACCTGTTAATGCAATAATGATGTATGGTCTAGGAGGCACTGAACTAAAAGATACGTGATTTTGTTATGAAAACGTTTTGCTTCTCCGTGGTCTATAGTTAATGTCTTGGTATCTACAGTGGTTGTGTTTATTTATTATTTAAAGGGTAATATTTATAGATTTAAAGGAGCTTTTTTTTAGGAGCTTAAGTTTAAAGACGATTTTCGCAACTGGCGGTATGGCAAGCAATTTACTGCATACTTTGTAATTTACACTAATCTATCTAATTAAAATACTGATCTGGCGATATTAACTATGGTTTAACTAGCTATACAGTGTGTAAGGGAAAGTCTTCTGAACACTGAAAGGGCATGATCAGTCAACGTAACTGAACAACTTTTAGCGAATAAAACTTTAAAAGATAATTTTAAAAAATCTCTCTTTAAACATTGCCAAATCAAGTTTGCAATTTTGTAAAGAAAGGCCGATTTCTTTGCTCATTTCCTGAAAGTTTTATTTACTGAAATATGTTCAGGTACTTAGACTGATCGTTCCTTTTCAGTTTTAAGCTAAGCATACTATTTAATTTCGCCATACTTATATGAATATTTATTTAATTTAAAAGCAATCGCTGTCGCTTCCCAGGCGTCGACGTAAGTAAGTGATTTTATTTCCAGATATAACGGAGTAGCACAATTTTTTTTTATTGTATTGTATTCGGAATACACACTGAAAACCCAATATTAGAAACTAAAATAAATATATACAAAGTCATTTAGTATTTATTCCGGGTCTTAGCGCGAATCAGTCAAAATAGATTAACTTAGACCCGGAATAAAATAAACATGAGAATTGCGAAAGTTTAAAACCTTAACAAAATCAAGTGTTTTTTAGTACAGTGTCTCCAATCCTAAAGTAACATTAAACGACCAGTTTTAATGGGAGTTTACGAGCGGTCGGCCTTGTGATTCAAATGTGCGGTTGTTGCTAGAATGATTATAGTTTTAAATAAAAAAATTATTGTATGCACACAGACTTGTTGGAACTATCAGAAATTGTTAACATTTTGTAAACAACTTATACAGCGTGAATTTTCATTGGTTCTGCTCTTGAAGCCCAGTGAACACAAGCAACTTTCTGCTTATGAAAACAAAGAAAAAAAAGATTCTTTTACTAAAAAAAAAATGCCTCACCATTAAAAATGAGTCGATCACGTGACAAAATTTACTACAGAGAAGAAAAACCGAGTAAAAATTGTTTTTCATTGTTCTTTGGCTTGTTATTATGAGTAGAATCTAAAAAAAACTAATGAAAATTCACGCTGTGTAAAAGACGCAGGTGTAAAATTTTTTTTAGCCCTATTTTAGCCAGTTACTTTGACCATAAAACTGAACAACTGTCCCTGAGGAACATAGGTCGAAATATGAAAAAAAAATTTACTTGCTATACAAAATGCGCTATCAACTGGTGATGTTTCTCTATCTATGCGAAGTTGATTTTTTTTTACCCTACTTTGTTCCTTTTAAAATATTTGTTCAGTTTCATTGTGTAAGTAACATCTTAAACTAGTGCTTATTAATTTCTATAAGTACACCTTATATTATGTTCAAAATTACTGAAGCTTATAACTCTACGACATTTAAAAAAATTAAAGAAAGCCATGATAAGCTATTAAAAGGTAAATGATTATATTTGTTACGTTAAAACAAAACCCATATGATTGTTTATTTACATATATTTATAAATTTACATTTTCTAAGTTTATCGGGGCTTATTTTAATTTTTAAAATTTTGATATTCACTGATATTCAAGGATTGGATCCTTGTACTGGTATTTCTATTATTTGTCAGTTAAACCTTTAAATCTATTGTTGTCACTTTGTTTAATTGACACAGAAAATGAACAATAATTTTAAAGGAGTTTTCTGAAACTGGCACTAACGTCATATTTTGTAACAACCTTACTGAACAGATAAGCTTTCCGCCTGTCACTGTACTAAACAGGTGGCGCCAAAAATATTTTATTGTTCGCACAATATGTACAAAATCTTCGATACATATTGTCCGTCGTACTACAAAAAAGTTAGACATCTGTTGAACACTTGATTAAAAAAATCGTACAAAATAACTCTGGCTAACTATGTCATTGATGCGCAGAAGTCAAAAATGACTTCTGCGCATCAACTGACATAGCCTAGTAATTTTGTGCGATTTTTTTGATCAAGTGTTCAACAGATGTCTAACTTTTTTGTAGTAAGTATTACCGTAATATTTATGAAAGGCTTGCACAATAACTTTATTGGAAATGGCGCTACCATAGCACTGTTAACACCATAAGATGTTTTCAGCCATTGTCTAGGTATACATGGTGTTACAATAATATTATAACAACTCTGAAGGATTTCAATCTACCCGCGACACTGAAGAACTTTTCCAAATAAAACATGTTCGAAATATGAATTTTTTAGACCTCAATCACCTGATGTCTCAATGTTGTTTTTTTTTTCGTGTTTCGATTCGTCTAATGTTCCTCATAAGTTTTTCAGTCTCATTGGCAGACACACAGTCTTCATGCTTGTTATAGGTACCCATTTGTATAAAATATTAATATAGCGTCTTCACATGACCTTTTCTGTATGCGACACTCTTTACAAAAAGGAGCTTCTATTTTCTAAAAACAATGAGAACCTTCAACCTACATTTTCATCCTTAAACCACCCTTTTTTTCAAGAGGGATTTAAAATAATAAAAGTCTTCGCTTTTAATAAGTAGATTATCTAAAAATAAATATATTCTACGGAATAATAATAATTGATAATATAACAGTTAAGTGGTTTTAACTTTAAAAACTTGTAAATGTAAGAGTTGAAATTTTCACCCAATGTACACATTCAGTAATTCTATTGCACTGTAATGTAATATAGTAACAAAGTAACTAAAATCGTTTAAAAAATAGGACCCCTGTAGATTCAAAGAAAATATAGATACCTATTGTAGAACTCAAAATTTTCGCTTTGTAGATGTTATTTTGGTAAAGCCATAATTACTTTCCTATATTGAATAAAGAGAAAATAAGTATTATTTTTAGAGACAAATTATATTCTTAATTAAGAGTTGCGTGTCGGTTTAAACTTCATTTATTTAGACAATAAGGTTAAATGGATGTCTTAGTGCTTTTGTGTAAATTTTTTTGAATAATATATGTGGGAAAATTCAATTTTGTAGTTTCTTTGTAGGACTTAATTGCAAAATGCGATGCAATACCATTGACGTAAGAAAAATGTTGGTTTCCAAAATCTTCCTTTTGTATATTGACGATGATACGACAGCTGAGTCGTCGTCGCATTTGGCTGGCCGCACACCCTCAGTTTCCTTATCAGGAATTCAAATTCGTAATTCCGTGAGGTTAGCGCAAAATTTCCGGATTTTCTTGTTTTCCAAATGTCAGTTGTTTTTCCTTCGAAAAAAATAACGTACAAGGTACGTTTAGTTGAACATTTCGTGTGTTCCAAATCTGAATTTTTTATTAGGAAACCGAGCATGAGCGGCTAGCCTAAGCCCTGAAAATGTTGAAGGCAAAATTATTTACACATCCTGTATATCACTTTCCGTTCTGTGAAAGTTTGAGACCAAGAAGTTTTTATGCTACAAAATAAAAGTCAAACTGACAAAGTTGGCATTGGCAGATCAAAGAAATGGCAAAGTTGGTAAAAAATCTTTGCAACTCGTTCGTTCTCATTTTTATTTCTGAAGAACATCCATGTGATATCGCGTTTTTGTATGGTTGTAAGTATCGGGCGTGATTTTTGTATTTTGCTCGTCACTAGGACATTGCTTGATCAATATTGTTTATCAATAACGGTAGTGAGGTCGAGAGTGAATGTGTTGACTTGAGTTATTACGATGTGAAGCCATGGGCCTCGTAAGCAATACTGGATTGTTGGCAGCCTCACAAAAACAGAAACCAGCAAAACGGAGAATTGAAAACGTAAGTTGGAATCATTTGTCATTGTTATCGCCCCGCATATTATGAGATGTTTCTTTTCATGAAACTGAATAACTTTTCCCAAGAAACTTAGGTCGAAATATGAAAAAAAAATCTTCGCTTTCATACAAATTTATGGTGTCGGCTGATGCAGTTTGTATGAGAAGTCGATATCTTTTTCGTATTTCGACCTATGTTCCTTGACAAAAGTTGTTCAATTTCATGGACAGAACCGCCTCTCAAAATATCCGAGGTGACGAAAAAATATGGGTGTAGAATATTGTGGGGTGCTTTACATTTTGCTTTGTATTAGTACTGAGACTTTTCTTAGCCGTAACACAAGGACGTAGCTACCCAACTTCTGGTCGTTTTTTACGACAAAACTGGGAAGAGGTAAGTAGCGTTCGTGGACTCTCCACTTACGACTATTGCTTCCCAGGTACAGTCGGCCGTGCGCATACTACGACCTTGAGCGGGTCTCGCTAAACTGAAGTGGCAGTGGGCAGGGCACATCGCAAGAAGAACCGATGGCCGATGGGGCGTGAGGGTTCTAGAGTGGCGACCACGTACCGGAAGACGAAGCGTTGGCAGGCCCCCCACAAGGTGGACCGACGATCTGGTCAAGGTCGCGGGAAGCCGCTGGATGCGAGCAGCGCAGGACCGGTCGTCATGGAGATCTTTAGGGGAGGCTTATGTCCAGCAGTGGACGTCTTTCGGCTGATATGATGAGCGGGTCTCTGGTTTGTAGTCTGGTGTTGTCACCATTGGCTTCCGTGTGTACCACATGGCTTGAGGCTCAAGACGTAATTCAGTCTAGGTATATGCAACGTGTAACGGAAGGGTGTGATAATACTGATGGGTGTGAATCTGCCCATAAAACTGAACAACTTTTCCCACGGAACATAGGTCGAAATACGAAAAACCAAAATTTACCACCCATACAAAATGCACTTTCAGCTGATGCAGTTTCTATGGGAGGTCAAAAATTGTTTTTGTTCTATGACCTATGTTCCTTGGGAATAGAGTTTCATGGATAGATCACACCCTTTAGTATTGTCACACCGTTACAGGCTGTTGATTTAGGTAAATCAGTATGTTACGGAAAAATCCGAATTTAACGAAACCTGAGAATACTTTTCTTTGGTGTCTTACTCTGCTGTTGCTCTTTTTAAATCACATGGCACTTAATTTTGATCTTCCTTCTTGTACACAGCAGCGTTTTCTACGTGCTTGTAGAGACGGTTTTTTAAAGTCCCAGGCGGGTGACCTCCAGGGCGAAATGCTAGCACCTATTTAGCTACTTTATTTGTTATTAATTTTTCAGAACGCTCCATCAGTAGAATTAAGATGCGAAGTTACACCGGCTCCGTTCATGCTACGGCCCTACGCGGGTCTCTATAACCCTTTCAAAACTGGGTGTTCGGTGCTCTGCAATCACCCGGCCGACACTGAAGCTAAGCTTTTCGTGAAGCGCGCCAGAGATGGTTGGGTATGTATAAGTTATAACATAATATATTCTTTATTGCACACATAGGTATAATAAAACAACAAAATTAAAGGACATATACACAAGAACAGGCTTATCTCTAAAATAAATATCTTCTTACCCCCTCGGGCGGGTGATTTCAGCGCCCTTTACTTACGAAAATATAACTCCAGTTACAGAAAATCACTGAACCGGTTTATGTTTGATTTCTTTCGAGTACGGTCAACCGCTTGTCGGTAGAAACTTTTTCATCTCTATTACCACGCCATAAGGTCCAAAAGTGTTTCTACTGTTGTGCGGCCGTGTGTACAAGTAATGTAGCTTGATTAGATGGACAGCAGTACGGAGAGATAAGATATTGGAGCGACAGAGACACACATTCCTTCGTCCTACTCACGCATGTCTTTGTTCTGCTCTCATTTTGATCAAGCTACATAATATTATTTCGACTATTATGCTGTTAGCTACACATAGGGGGGTATTTCTTTGCCACTGGAATTTTTGCCGCACATCAGTGATATAATTACGACCGGTTCTACTACCGAATAAAGGTTCTAGAGTGGCGACCACGTACCGGAAGACGAAGCGTAGGCAGGCCCCCCACAAGGTGGACCGACGAGCTGGTGGCGGTCGCGGTAAGCCGCTGGATGTGAGCAGCGCAGGACCGCGAGTCATGGAGATCTTTAGGGGAGACCTATGTCCAGCAGTGGACGTCTTTCGGCTGATATGATGGATTTTTTAAATACCTATGCTAATCTTATTCAGAACACAAAACGATACAAGTTTTCCTGAGAAACTAGGGCCGAAAAATAAGCGTTTTCCGCTTTTCTATACAAAACCTCGTGTCCTTATACAAGTTGTAATGGAAAAGTGTGATAATACTGAAGAATAATACTGAATAATCTGCCCATGAAATTGAACAACTTTTCCCTCCTGACTTGACCTCCCATACAATATGCGCTGTCAGCTGATGCAGATAGGAGGTCAAAAATTGATACTCGTATTTCGACCTTTGTTCATTGGGAAAAGTTGTTCAGTTTCATGGGCAGATTCACACCCTTTAGTATTATCACATATTTCCGTTACACGTTGTAGATAGCTACTACAAAAAAAAATAGTGTATTTGTTTTGAAAAGTTGTTCAGTTTTTTAGTCTGAGCAACATACCTAATTACTAAAATGTTTGCAACACTAAAAGAATAACCCTATATATTTAATTCATTCCGAGTAAATTTAAGATTTCGTTTTGAACATTCTGTGTTAAGTTGTCACCACATCAAGGATCAAACAACTAACTTGATAAGTTTGGTAAAGGCATATGCAGGGTGTAAGGAACGGCAGCGTGTCGAAAACTGAAAGGGCTTACTCAGTAGGCAAGACTAAAACATATGTTTCTTAGAGAAAGTTCAATCTAGTCTACTAAGCAAGCCCCTATAGTTTTCGGTACACCGTTCCTTACACCCTGCATAATAGGAAGCATGCACGAATTTTTTTTATTTAAAATATTTATTCTCATTCATGTAATAAACAGTCCAGTAAAACTATTTTTCGAAAACTATGATATTTAAAAAGATATAAGCCATCGAAGATTTGTTCTGTCTCTTTCTAGCAAAACGAAATTTAATATGGAGTTTATATGGCCGTAGTGCATTGTGACGTCACTATTCATGTCGGATCTGTCTAATCGGCGCGTAATAAGTAGTTTTAAATGCTTATATCGGCCGTATTTCCTACCCGATTTAAATTGTAATTTCACTTTTTGTCATCTCTACTACGGTATTTTCATATTTTGTTAATAAATGCGACTAAAAAAATGTATGCATGTTCCCTATTTCTACGC
Source organism: Athrips mouffetella (assembly GCA_947532105.1). NCBI lineage: Eukaryota > Metazoa > Arthropoda > Insecta > Lepidoptera > Gelechiidae > Athrips > Athrips mouffetella. The sequence goes on along the minus strand of OX383972.1, from coordinate 6,492,310 downwards.
CAGTCAAAAGTTCAGTGGATGGATAAGTTTACGTCTGTACGTCCGTACGTCTGTACGTCCCGTGTGGTGCCGGCAAAGAATAGTACCAACCCATACCTACATACCCGTGGGTGTCGTAAGAGGCGACTAAGGGTTACTGGAGGATGGGCAGCAGCATCCTCCTTTGTATCTTACTTACTGCGGTCACCTAAAACCGCGGTCCATGGTGCCAGCCGTAACGCTAATAAGCGAGGTGATTATGGTACTTCCCCTCTACATTTTTCCAGCAAAAGCTAGAATTCTGGAGGGAGCTCCCTGTCCTGTAGTGGACGTTTCATGGGATGTTATGATGACGTCTGTACGTACATAAAAGTTGACCCTACACCAATTTTTTTTTGCTATTTGTGTTTTATCTTGGGAAACTTGTCAGTTTTCGGGAGATGACTTTTTACACCGTGTTTCATGTTTTCGGGAGATGACTTTTTACACCGTTTTTCACGTTTTTTTTTCTGTTTCCAGTTGTGTGACGGCAAAGGGCACTCCTTCCAAGAAGACCTCGCCAAGTTCCAAGATGGACAAGACAAGGAGAAGATTAAGACACCGCATGATATCGTCACTGAGGACATGTTTCGGCGGTAGGTACACCCAACAGCACGTCAGTAGAAACTCTGCGGACCTTATGACATGGTAATAGAGTTGAAAATGTTTCTAGTGACGTGCATTTATACAGCGCTCAATTCGTACAAAAAAAACGACTTTCCATATATAATGTACTGATCTGCTGATCATTTTGTATGGAAAGTCAAAAGCCTGTCCCTGTCCAGCTGTTCCATATCAAACAACTCCATATAACGAAACATCCTACAATTCAGATAGACGAAGCTACATATATAGATAGATAGATAAATACTTTATTGTCACACACAGAATACATTAACAATAGCTAACTATAGCTATAGCCTTAGACCAATATCAAGAGTTAATATTGGTCGAAGGCTATAGCCATTGGGATAGCTATTAGTGCTGTCAATTAGCTGTTTCACGTAGACACGCCTTACAATTTCATATAATTTTTTTTCCAGGTACTAGTTAGATACATAGCTCTAAATTTTTAATAGGAGCCAATTCTTGAATTTCAAAAACTTTCCATTGTAAATTCAAGAGTTGGCCCCTATCAAAAATTGAGAGTTATGTACCTAACTAGTACCTGGAAAAAATTTGGTGCAATTTGGTCAATTTGGCGATATAAGACGATAAGCGACCGGACTATATTGTTTCTATATCTTCTGTTACTCGAATGCGTTTCTCGTAGATATACTGAGACGGACTCGCGCCCTCTCACTCCAGCGCCGACGCTGGCCAGCGGCAAGTCTCGAGGATCGAGAAGATGCCTCACTCCAGACCAGCCGCATCCAAGAACCACCATAGTCTTGGATCTGAGGAGAAGTCACAGTCAGGTAACGAATTGATCTCAGCATTTGATTAAATACTTACTTTAATCATAACATCCCATGAAACATCCACTGCAGGACAGGTACGTACTTGATCGGTTTTTTCTATAAATACATACATACATACTCGTACATAACATCACGCCTCTTTCCCGTTGGGGTAGGCAGAGACCACAGTCCTCCACCTGCTACGATCTTGACATACTTCCCTTGCTTCCTGTACTTTCATCAATCCTTTCATACATGCTCGTCGGTTTAGGGTACTTTTAACCTGGCCTTTATTCAGAACGTCCTGAATTTGGTCCTGGTACGTTAAATATTAAAACTATTAAATATTAAAACAAATAAAAAAACAAATATTAAAACTAATACCTGTCATATGTGCCGTGTGGTGCCGGCAAGGAGTACTACCATCCTAAACATACCTGTGGGTGTCGTAAGAGGCGACTAAGGGTTATAAACTGGAGGCTGAGCAGCAGCATTCTCTTGTGTATCATACCATCTTACTTACTGCGGTCACCTACAACCGCGGTCCATGGTGCCAGCCGTAACGCTGACAAGCGAGGTGACTATGGTACTTACTTGAGCTAAAAAAACTGGCCGTGTCCGATTCGCATTTCCTACCCATCCCCCCTTTGCCTTTTCATTTCAAAACTCCTTGTCCACTCTAATTTGACATCTGTTTTATATTAATGTTCTTGAAACTGGAGTTCACCTTAATTGGCTGTGAGAAAAGTTGCATTATTTAATAATTTTAGACTTTTTCTTTTGTTTGTTCTGTACGTGCGACCTAGCTTCTTGCCAAATTTCGTAATGCCAGTTGCGTCTTTATGTTTTCTGTCATTTTTTTACTTTGAAAGGTTAAGTGTGCTGACTGTCTTGCAAGTCCACAAACAAGCTGTCTTTCTCCTTTCTCTGATGAAGGATCTGAGACTAAGGTCTTTGTTATTCATTAATATTAGAAGTAACTAATAATTAGTTAATATAATTAGGCGTTTCCTTGTGGAAGTCGATTATATAAAATATAACTAGTTGAGTATTGTATGCAGCCACCTCCGCAACAATATTGGATGCCACGCGCTTACTGTGCGCCGCCCGCCCGCAAATAAATGCTCATGCGCAGGCAATAGCAACGCGACCGCCTCTACCACAGGCGAAACACGTGAAGAGTGCTTTGGGCGGTTTTTGTGTTGCTGTCGCATGCGCTTTTATAATGTGCACAGACTTTTTTCTGCCTGTGTCTATGTTCCCGAGTTCATATAATCCGAATCTCTTCAAGTCGCGAGTGAATACGCTTTTTCTGTGCAATCACGTTCCATCGTCGACGTCATCTTTGTCCTTGTTCAGATCGAGGGCAAGAGCAAGCCCATTAATTATTTTTTTTTAATTGCGGGCGGTCGCAAAAGTGAGTATGGCATCCATTATTGTTGCGGAGGTGGCTACATAATTTGTCTATACCTATCTGTAAATTTTTATTTATGTAGATAAGGTAGGTATATACTTACTTTATTTAGTTTCAGTTCTTTATTCAGATGATTAACTTATGCCGCCATCACACCTCCCTAAATTCAGAGACTAATTTGTCAAAGATTGCTGGTTGAATTAAGGATTTTGGATGGACAGAACCAAACCTCCCAGCAATGTATGCCGAATTAGTCTTTCGATTTAGGAAGGTGTGATAGCTGCTTTAGCTCAGAATACATAATAGTAAACAAGTTTACTTTAGTGAGTAGTAGAAAACAAAATTAACAAAGTATTTTAGGTATTCGTATTAGCGCGATAATCATCATCAATTATCATGTTTCAATGAAGGCAACCTATCCTTGAACAAATGCCCTTCATAGAGTTCACGAAAGAGGTGTTTTGTAAACAAATGTTTTTGAGTTAAGAAAATATTTATCTTCTAAGTATTACACGAGTAAATAGCGTTTTACATACAGAAAGTCAGAAATACATAACACATTCTACCTACATGAATGTGAGGTTATTATTTTGTTTACAAAACACCTGACTCTTTTATGAACTCCAGTGTACATACAAATTTTTGTGCGCAAACCCTCCTCCATCATTAGAATTATTGTTCAAGTTGGTTGCCGAGCAGTTTAATTTGTATCATAACATATTATACTTTTTATTTTCTTGACTATTGGTCCTTGTAAGGGAAACAACTATCCTAACGCAAGTCAAAGGTAAAACACTGGCGCAGAGATTGTCTGGTAAAGAAAGAAGGCTATGAAACTTACAAGCTCGGAAAACTTTGCTCTATCGGTCGAAGTCTGCGTGCAAAAGTTATTTTTGGCCGCTAGTGTGGAAAAGGTTTTTGAAATTTTAATAAATCGAAGTGTGCCTAAATGGTGCCTAAGAAGTATGTGCGTGCAAAAATATTTTTGGCCGCTAGCGTGGAAAAGGTTTTTGAAATTAGAACACGTGATGATGGACAAGGCACTTCTGGAGCTATTCGTTAGCATTTTCCTTGCTGCAGCGAGATTTTTGGCCGCTAGCGTGGAAAAGGTTTTTGAAATTAGAACACGTGATGATGGACAAGGCACTTCTGGAGCTATTCGTTAGCATTTTCCTTGCTGCAGCGAGGTGAAAAATTGTGTGTTTCGCCATGGACGAATAATAACAAGACTAACAATCCCCATACTAGAAAACGTACCTAACCCGGAAAGGCAGAAAACTCATGGAAACTAGATGTTTCAAATAATCTCGAAATTTGTTATGGTCTACCGAGTATTCTGCTAAAAAATCATTCAAAATTCCAGTATAGTTTCAATGTAAAGATACGTAACATTCTTCTTCTTCTATCCGCTAACATTCTTCTTCTTCTATCGCTAACATTCTTCTTCTTCTATCGTGTCGATGGCAACACTACATGACATTGAAATTCGGTTTATTTTTTTAGCAGAATACCTACTTGATAAATTATAATAACTTCCCGGACTATTTTTTAACGCCTTCTAGTTTTATACTTTTCCGGGTTACGGTTTCTAAAAGGGGATGTTCAGTCCTTCTTATTGTTCGTCCATGATTTCGCTAGACAGCAAAGTTTCGCGTCTCGTACCTTGAAATCCTCGCTACGGTCAGGATTCTTCTTTTCCTAGAATCCTTCGCTTGCTCGAGTTCAATATAAGGCACTCGCGCTAAATAACAATTTTGCTGCCTTGCTTAACAAATAACTATTATTTACTTACTTCAGGAAACGTTATACTACCACGGCTACACAACCTCCGACATGACGGCAGCTGCTACCAGCACCAACGATCACTCCACGCTGCCATCGCTGAACTTATCGGAAGCCACCCACGCGAGGCTTATAAAGGGCCAGTGTGAACAACTGCCGCCTTTAGCTGCACCTCTGGTTCTTTCTAAAAGAGCTGAGCGGCCGCCTAAGGAGCCTGTGAGCGTCAGGACTGCTAAAAAGGTATGATTATTTTTTTTCTCGCTTTTAATTCCTGAACTGGAGAAATAGTACCTTTCTATCGAAAATGTATTTTTCACCTCCAAAGCTCGGAAACATTTGTTTTGTCGGTTAAATTCTGCGGCCAAAAGCGATTTTTGGCCCCTAGCGGGCAAAAGGTTATTGAAATTCGAACGCGATGTACTTATTATTTTGTAGTATGCTGCAGTACTGGCCGCTTGTAAAACCAGGCACGCACTATCGTTTTCAAGATGAGAAAGAGGGATGCAGCTATAGGAAAGAAACAAATAGTATTATGAATAGTGAATGCCTGGTGGGTAAGGTACTGGCTGATAATGAAAAGTAAATTTAAAATTCGATCGCCTTTTTTTGTTCTCTTGCCCAGATTAATGGACTCGCCCTTTGACTTCAAATCAACGCAATACAAAATAGATTTGCCTGCCACTGCCTATCCTCTGTCTCCATATTGAAATCCAATGAAAATTAACCTTGTTCCGCAAATTTATCAAGTAGTTTATAGGTAGAGTCACGAACATAAGCACAGCAGTCTCAAAAATAATAATAATTTAATTATAGTGATTTCCTTTTTAATGTCTAGTATTCTTTATCTATACATGGCCACTCGTCCGTGAAAACTCTTTGACCTTGAGCTGGTCTCTGGGTACGGAGGTTTGTAGCGAAGCGCTGGTTCAGGTTATACTGGTTATGTTTCCACTTGCTTGCTGCCGTCAGTACCATTATGTAGGTATTATGCCCTTACGTTAAAACGTTTGAGTAATTATTTCTTATATTTGAATTGCTATTCTTGCATTATGTTAACATTTCCTCGCTTTAATGAGGTGAAAAATTTTGTGTTACGCTCGGCAGCAAAGTTATTTTGCGTCTAGTGCCTTGAAACCTTCGCCACGCTCAGGATTCTTCTTTTTAACCACTCGCTTCGCTCGTGGTTCAATCCTAGAATCCTTCGCTTGCTCAGGTTTCAATACGAGGCACTCGCGCCAAATAAACCTTTTGCTGCCTTGCATAACAAATAACTATTTATGCAACAATCCAACTATTTCCTCTTGGTACCTCGTGATGGTTATACGTGAAAACTATTATTACTACGTTATTTACTTACTATACCAGAGCTTGAGCAATAGTATCGAAAATGTACCGGCATACAACAATTTACGATATCCTCGTGCGTATTCATAACTTCTCAACAGTGGGATACGAGCTCCCTCCAGAATTCCAGAAAAATGTATGGTACGTACGTGTGGTACGTACGTGTGTACTTAGAAGGGGAATCACCATAGTCACCACGCTTGTAAGCGTTGCGGCTGGCGACCGCTATTGTTGGTGACCGCAGTATATAAGATAGTACGATACACAGAAAAATGCTGCTGCCCATCCTCTGGTTCATAAACGCATGAGTATTAAAATACGAAAAACTAGCGTTATACACGACTTAACTGACCGAAGGGGCTAGCACGCGTGTACGAGTACCTTTGACTGTACCTGTAATTGGTTTAGAAGTACACTTACAACGGATTTATCTAAATTTGGTAGTATGTAAAACGGTAAGGCAAAAATCTTAAAAACTATTGTTTGAGAGTTTTGCAATCACTAGTATGATAATTTTATGGTAGCTTACGGATGAAATAAGGTAACTCTATCGCTGATGGTTATTTTCTGCACTTGGATGACAGGCGGAGAGCCAATGAACGATTCGCTCGCCTCCCCCCACCTGCCGCGCTCTCCCCCGCTGCTCATTTATTGAGTTCCGCGCATATTAATCGTCAGCGCTCCAGAGTTACATTTAATACATCTATCACGACATAGGATTTTTGTGAGCTCCGTCGATATTTCGGTGTTGTTGCGAGCATCATGGTCAAGGATATACAGTATATTAATTTTTTTTAATAGGCTTGTCCATTAATAGGAATCTCCAAAATTATTCCATCGCATCACCTGACACCGCCCTCAAATCCTTCCTACCCTTTAGACCTAGTATTTCCTGCATCCTGACGTTGTGCGGGCCTCTGGTTTCGGGCGTTGAAAGCGTGTCGCTGGTTCAGCATATACTGGTTTTGTTACCACGTGCTAGTTTCATAATCATAATAACTTTATTATTCTCTCACATAGATAATAATACAGTATGAATTAGTAAGACACACTATTATAGTTTATCTATGTGAAAGACTGGTGTCTATACTAGGAGACCTGTATGACAGACACCAGCTAAACAAAAAGTAAAAAAAAAAACGTTTTTATTTGTCTCTAGTTTTGTCGTAAAGCTTCTGAACAATACCCAACCTATCGAGCCAGTACTTCCTGTATCCCTGGTACCGCTAGTCTGAAACCCAAATCTAATACCCCAAGTCTCGCCAGCTGTCCACCTTGCAGAAAGGTATGTTTTCCTGGGCCCTGAGTCAAGTGGCTTTCTACAATCGTTAACGCTAGTAGAATAGAATGAAAATGTGTGGGATTGACATTAGCTAACGAAATGTTGCGTGACAGCTAATGTCAATCACATACATTTTTATTCTATTCTATAGCGTTTGCGATAATAGAAAGCCTCTTGACTCAGGGCTCTGGTAATCTTTTATATCCTTACACGAAGTAATACACGTTACAGTCGAAGTAAGAAGCTTGATTAGAATGACAGTGTGAGAGCAGGACAGAGCGATAAGCTACACATTGGAGCGACAGAGACAAGTATTGATCCAACCTGCTCTCACGCATAGTTTTTCCTGCTCTCATTCTAATCAAGCTGTATTATTTAGACAGAGATGTGGTCGACGATGGAACGAGCTTGCCCAGAAGAAGCCTATTCACTCGCGACTTGAATACATTCGGGTTATATAAACTCGGGAACACAGACGCAGGCAGAGAATCCTAACTTCTTGTCTTACCCTTAACTACTATTATATATTCTGTGCCTTAACTCCATATTTTGATTGTCAGTCAAGCAAGACCATGACTCGTAAGATTTACATTCTAATGTTTCTGAAGATAGAATATGCTCTTAGTCCTAGGATCTTTTAGGAGGTGTTTCTGCCCATGAAACTGAACAACTTTTTCCATGGAACAAAGGTCGAAATACGAACATACTTTTTCGACCTGCCATACAAAATATGCTGTCAGCTATGCAGTTTGTATGGGGAGTCGAACATTTTTTTCGAATTTCGACCTATGTTCCTTGGGAATAGTTGATCAGTTTTATGGACAGAACTACCTCCTAAAATAGGTTGGGTGATAAAAAAGGGTCCTTTCTCGATGCGAGTAGCCCTAACAATAATCGAGAGGAATTTATTTGAGGTTGTGAAGAGGGTCAACGACTACACAAAGCTAAAACTTTTGTTATCAAATAAATTAGTTCCACAAATATTTTTATTTTTTCCTCACTATGACCACTGCAAAGGCACGATGTAATGATAAAGGACCTATTTCAATTTGAAACGCATTGTAATAGTAGATTGGTAGCCAAGGGCTGTAAGGCATCAATTGCGGCCCGAGATATATATTATAAGTTCGAGGGTGCAATTGATGCTTATCTACACCAGAGCTAACTACTCTGCTTTACATCTCGATTGTGAGGTAAGTAGGTCCTTATTACCCCCAAATGGGGCTTGTATGTGACCAATTAGCGCTCTAGGGTAATAATGTAGCTAGAAAAGCCCTAGGGCGGTAAGTAATTAAAAAAACAATTACTTACCGCCCTAGGGCTTTTTCTAGCTACATTATTACCCTAGAGCGCTAATTGGTCACCTACAAGCCCCATTTGGGGGTAATAGGACCTACTTACCGAATATGAGAGATGTAAAAATAATTTGTTAATAGTTTCGACAGTCGGAATCTCAAAAATCGTTGCTTCGTACTCCTGGATCCTTCAAACCCTATCGAGCCACTGCTTCCTGTATCCATCCTAGTACCGCTTGCATGAAAAGTGCATCCAACACGTCAAGTTTCACCAGCTTCCAACCTCATAGAAAGGTCTGTTTTCCTGATCATTTAAATCATACGAAGAACAGGGCCTAGAGACAAGCGGCTATCTACTATCGCAAACGCTAGTAGAATAGAATGAAAATGTATAGGATTTAATTTTTTTTAAGTAGTCTGTATGGTGTCCCACTGCAGGGCAAATCCCTCCCCTCCATTTCGCCATTCGTCTCTGTTCTGAGCCTCTGATGGCCAGTTTTCTAAAAAGTTATCTTAATCGTCGCGCCATCGTCTCCGAGGTCGGTCTCGACGGCGGTGACCATCCTCTGGCACCCATTCCGTAGCTACTCTAGCCCACCTATCCATCCGGATGCATGCGGCATACATGTCCTGCCCAGTCCCACTTCAGCTTAGCAGACTTTTTTCCGACCTCTAAAATTCCGATTGACATTAGCTAACGAAATGTTGCGTGACAGCTAATGTCAATCCCATACATTTTCATTTAATTCTATAGCGTTAGCGATAATAGAAAGCCACTTGTCTCAGGGCCGAGGGTATTTAGTAAAATTTAGGAATTAGTCTCGGCGCTGGCCCATGTCACTTGTGCACTTGTATGTACCCTAAGTTTGGTCACAGAATAAAGTAATGTTGCTTTAACTTAAAAAAAAAAACAATTTCAGTTCTGTTACTAATTTATTTCTTTTTTTTTCATAGTTTTTACACGAAACGTCTAAATTTAAGAGGGTCAGTTTTGACGATTCGATTACTTCTTATTCATTAACAGAGAGTGCACAGAAAGTGAGTGTTTCAAATATTATTTTTATTAAAGTAGATAGTTATATTTACCTATGCTATACGTAGTTTAACTATACATACTCATCTACTATTTTATTTATTTTTATGAGTTGTTCCTCTCTTGAAACCTGTAGAAGTACGTACGTCAACTGCACGTCAGTGGAAACATTTGCAACTCTATTACCATGCCATAAAGTCCAAAGTGTTTGTACTGACGTGTTGTTGGGTGTACTACAGAAGAAAGAATTTTAAAAACATACCTAATAGAACTCTTTGGGGAGATTGTAACTTTATGGGGGTTGGTGAAAGTTACAGATTTCTTATAGTCTTCTTAATTTGTTTTCAAGCTGTCAGAAGAAGCTATTTTAAAAATGGACTTATAATCTTTTAGATTTTTTATGAGACTAATTTTCAAAACAACTTTCTTAAGTAGTGCCACAGATAATATAATACTGTGCTCATCTATAAAGAGCTCTTTAGCAAATTCTCATGCTTCTTTCTAGACCCACTGGCTAAGAATAATGTGTTGTCTGCCGGTCATCCATACGGCATGATGAATTTATAAAAAACATCATGGAAGGAAAAGTAAAGAGAGGAAGAGGTAGACCAAGGATAAGATTGGTTGCTACATACATCAGCGGGCCGGCATGTTCGTTTCGTTTAAAAAAGTTGAACCGAGCATGCCGGCCCGATGTGTGTAGCAACCCACGGACCAAGTAAAAGAAAAGGCCGGCGTAAAGAGTCATTCTATAAAACCTTGTTTATTAGACTTCTTCATTAACAACATGCCAGATTTCCTTAGATGGGTTTTTACCAAAGATTTTGGACCTCCTTGCTTCGCTTTATTTATTGACCTTTATTTTTCTGTGGTTTTTAGTTTGGGTTTTTAGTAAGGAGGTTTTAGTAGCAGCTCTTGCTGCTAAGGAGGAAGCCATAAGCGTAGCACTTTCTTGCGAGGGACCTCCATACTAAAATGTATAGATTTTTTTCAAATCCTAAAAACGTAAAATTTTTATCTTTCTCTCTGAGAAATATGTGACATGGGAATAATAAATGCTACTACCACAGTTTTTCTGGTGAAAACACTTACCATTCAGGAAAAAAACGGTGTTAAAAATCACGCATAAAATGGCTATTACGGATTATTCACGCCTCCGTTCTTAGTATTAATGATCAATTCACAAGTAAAAAACTATATATTTTCACTTTCGCAAACAAAGCTTATACTAAAACATTAGATTTTTAAAGATATCTTGATTTTTGTAAAACTTAACTGAGTTTTTTGACCGACTAGCATGGGCGACAGTGCGACGCTTTACACTTCACTAGCTCATACAGAATATGTATGTCGTGGCGGACTCTATAGTTTTTTACTCTGAGGTTTTTAGTCTTTTTTCATCGTTTTGTCTATCTATCAGTGTTTTCGATTTAATTAGGATTGAGGTTCTATACAATCAGAACTAATTTTATCGTCCGGATTTCGGGTAGGTACTGCTTCAAGGCGAGAGTGAATGGAATCATTGGAAGGGGAAGGTCTCGGCGAACGTACTAGGATCAAATTCAGGAAGTTCTTAATAAAGGCCAGGTTCGAAGTAGCCTAAACCGACGAGCATGTGTGTGCATTGATGAAAGTACATGAAGCAGGGGAAGTATTTCTTGATCGTAGCAGGTGAAGGACTGTGGTCTCTGCCTACCCCAACGGGAAAGAGGCGTAGTGTTACCTATGTGTGTATACTATGTACCTACTGCTTCCTTTGGCCCTTCATTTGGCTCGTCTTACGTGCCGCCATTTATAAGTAGTCGAAATAAATATTTACGTAGCATAAGTATTAAATGCCTACGTATCTACTTAGATAAAGTTAATTGGAAAACAAGTGTGACCTTTTTGTAGAAAAGCTTAGGTACGAGTACTTATCACGCAAGGCATTTGCGAAATCAACTCCAAGACTTGCTAGACCGTGACACCTCATTTCGAGCTGATAACCTGATAACACTATCAATATCGCTGTATTTCCCTCCGGCGTCATTCGAAACTCTTTTGCGATCCGATACGAAAGTCGTAAAATGTTGCCGTTTTTGATATCGAAAACAAAACTCTTGCCGATGAGGAAGGAAAGAAGGAAAGAGACCAATAGAGAAAGTATTTTTGTGACGGGAGATAATTTGAAAGCTGTCAAACCTTTGCGTGTTCGTCGTCGGTTGCCGAAGCTATTAGAGAAGCGGATTCCGTGCGACTGCGATTTTATGCATTTAACGAGAATTATAATAGGGTATCCGCCGAAGAATAGGAAAAGAGGAGCGTCTCAAACAGTGATGTCTATGACGGCTTGGAGTCCTGCAGTGCAGAGAAAACGTATGAAGCTGCCTAGTGTAAAGATGCCAAGGAAGATTGTTAAGAAGGAGAAAATGTTGAATTATGATGGTGAAGAGTTCTTTAGGAAACTTGAGGTAGTCGAACGACTTTGACTTTGTGTTTTAGGCTGCTTGTAACGAGTAGCAAATTATTTGGGGCAGCCATTTTACACTTACAAAATAATTAGATTAATTTAGGCAAAACGTATTCTACAGGTATCAGAGAATGATACATAAATAGACAACACACAACAAATATTTGTCACACAATTTTTTGTCTTGGGCGGGAATCGAAACTGCGAGGCACGGGGCAGAAAGCAAGGTCACTTCCAACTATCAATACTAATGGGCGAAGATTGCTTCGAACTTGTTGTGGCTAGGAATCTTGTTTTACTTCAACGTTAGTTAGCAATATTGCTATGGACTGACGGGGTGTCACAGGGCGTCACCATTATATAAATATCTGTGTGGTAACTGTTCGTGAAGAATGTAGGTATAATAAATATTAATTGGAAGTAGGTAAGTTTCACAAAATCGTAATGACATTAAGCACACAATTAAGACAAAAAGCAGACATTTTTGTCGGTATTTTTGACCGAGGGGATTACTTTATTGTCGTATGTAATGTATTCAATTTTTTATAGACTATGTTTACTCATACATTTACTTATAGATTACTTATACGTAGTTTGGTATAGTTATTATTGTTATTCATGGTTAGAAAACGGGGAGTTCCTTGCTCAGCTGTAGGACATACTAATAACAAAAAAATATTGTTGTGTAATGCCGGCTAAGAATCTCAGGGTGTAGTAGAAGGTGACTAAGGAAGGGATCTTGAACCAGAGGGCAGGCAGCAGCGTCCTGCGTACCGAACCACCATTTTTGCAGTCACCAAGAGCCGCGGTCCGTATATGATGCCACGCAACGCTAACAAGCGTCTTTTTCTTCTTCGTGTCAAGGTTATAGCATGGATGAACAATAAGAAGGCCTGACCATCCCCTTTTAGAAATCGTAACCCGGAAAGGTATAAAACTAGATGGCGCTAATAAATAGTCCGGGAAGTTATTATGGTTTGTCGAGTAGGTATTCTGCTAAAAAAATAAACCGAATTTCAATGTTAGCCTTTCTTTACATTGAAACTATGTTGAAATTTTGAAAGAATTTTGGGAAAATACTCGGTAGACCATAATAAATTTCCAGATTATTTGAAAGCGCCATCTAGTTCCCATGAGTTTTATGCCTTTCCGGGTTACGTTTTCTAGAATGAGGATTGTCAGTCTTGCCATTCGTCCATGGTTATAGTACACACCAACTAACAAATGTAATGCAATGGTGTTATCTTATGCCTTATGACACAGATCCTCCTTAAGTAGTGCAGGTGGAGGGTCATAGTGGACAAGAGAACAAATGCGCCATGTTTTGAGACGAAGCCCTACAGTCACAGTGCTTTAACAACCTGGTCTGTGAAGCTCCATCTCACCATGTTTTCGCAGCGGCTAACCTGAGTTCGCAGGCGATTAAGCAACTTCCAGGTCAGCCACTGCAGTTTGTGTCCAGGTGGCAGAGTATCTGCAGGCGGAAAGTACCCTGATAGGACTGGATATTTTGCGACCCACAGTCTGTTGCTCTCTTGTCGAGCTTAGATTATTGGTGGTTATGAAATCAAAACACGAACAAGCGTACAAACTATGGTTCTTCCTGGTTCTTTCCCTTTTAAAAGCACGTATTTTACTGTGAAATTCTGGATAGAGTTCCCTTTCCAATAGCGGAATTTAACGATAATAATGATGACCTTAATTATTTTGTCCATGTGGTGGCAGCAAAGAATAGTACCAACCCATCTCTACCGGTGGGTGTCGTAAGATGAGCAGCAGCATCTTTCTGTGTATCTTACCATCTTAAATAGTGCTGTCACCAACAACAGCGAACGCCACCCGCACTGGTGACTATGGTAAATCCCGCCTAGGTACCACGCATTTTAGCTAGAGTTCAGGGATAGCTCCCTGTCCTGCAGCCAGCGAACTACAATACTATGAAACTCTAACTCAGAACAAATTCCACACAAAAAGTGACCCTACGTGAAACCGAATGGACGTATATTCAAAATACGAATCAATTGGTTCAAATTCAGAACGAGAGCAGGGATTGGTTCGCGCGTGAGCTATTTTAGCGAGCGATTTTAGCTCCGCCTACTTAGGTAACTATTTCGTGGGGTCAAGTTTGAACCGTAGTTATCGTTCTATAGTATTGCAGCGGACGTTTTATGGGATGTTATGATGAATTTATAAATGTGACTTTACACTTTCAGAACCAACTCAAAGCCCTGAACTTGAACAAGCCAGCGAAGGGCAAAGGCAAAGGCGCAGGAGCAGCCAGTGATCCGCCGTTATCACAACGCTCCAAAGGAGATAAGACAGATAGAGAGGATGGAAGCGATGCAGGACTAAGCCCTGTAGATGATGCTGGTGAGCGGTTATAGTTAGGTCAATATCTTGTTGGTACCGAGTGATTGTAGTACCTACTATTTGCACGAAAGCTGTTCTACCTTCGAAAGTCTCCAACCTAACAGAGAATGCTTACATAGTATCTTGGCTTATTAAATCTAAATAATATAACAGTTTGATTGGAATAAAAGCAACATGACAGCAAGACTGAGCGTTGCGTAAAATATTGGAGTGATAGAGACACGCGCTCCGTTTTGCTTTTATGTGGCTCTTTTTACTTTCAAGCGGAGCTTTTTACTTTCTCAAAAATGTGTTCTATATCACTTATACATCATAATAAACAAGTCTCCCAAAAATGTCCGTCCGTCAGTCGGTCGGTCGGTCCGTCGGTCGGTCTGTCCGTCACGCTTTGGCCTAGCAGCGGCTAAACGAATGGTCCGATTGACACCATATTTTGAAGTTAGGAGTTTTATGCAAATCCATCGAAGGGTTCCAAGTGGTTTCTTGCTGGCTCTCATTTTGAAGGTAAGCTGTCATACAAGGAAAATTAAAAATTGAAATTTTCTCAAAAACGGCTCATAGAATCTTGATGAAACTTTGCATGACCAAGCATCTCCATGTAAGATATCTTGCGCCAGTATCAATTGATCTGTGTAATTTACCATCAAATCGTGTACCACCAAATCGTAAATATGTGATTTACCGAAAATTGGTTCCACTGAGTTTATTAAAATTTTCTATAATATTAATCCTGGATTGGTTGTCTACCTGACTGGATATTCTTTATGATTTTTTTGAATAAAATTTAGTACACAGGGTGTACCAAAAACTGAAAGGGCTTGCTCAGTAGACTAATAGCCTTGCTACTAAATTTGAAATATTGTTTTATTATAATTTATTCTGAAAATATAGACCATTTTAAGAAACTAATTTGGGTACTTTCTTGTTTTATTAATTGTTTCTATTTTTAATATTTAAACATTTACACATTTACCAGAAAAAAGCGAATGTGACGTCACCAAAGAAATAATGGGATAGTCCCTTTGCCTACCACATACTGAATTTTTTTTAAGTCAACTGTCAATGTCAAAGTCAGTCAGTCGGTCAATCATACAGGGCTGCTAGATCCAATTTTTCAAATTGCCCCAAATTATTTTTTTTTCGACAAAATATAACGCTTTGTAACGAAATTGCCCAACAATTTTATTGACATAAATTAGTAAAGCTGTACAGTGCAATTGTTATTATCGGCCATATGACACGAACGCTATAGAGAATCCGACCTACGGTCACCCAAAAGAGCCAAACTATGGGAAAAAATCGGTGGCAGCTGATAAAACCGGTGCTAGTCGAAAGGATACTAAAATGCAAATGAAAAATATGCTTTAACAAATTGTTCTCAGTGATATACTTTCGGGGATATCAAGGTTTAAATATTATATTTTTTTAATGTCAATGGGCTTACTCTTGAACTCGACCTAGCCCTGGCTCAGGTCTTTTCCTTCAAAATCTACATTTTCACGAAACCCACGGGTAGAGATGGGTTGATACTATTATTTTTCAGCACCACACAGCATTACCTAAACAATATTATTTAATAACCTCCAAAATTGCTAACTAAGCAAGGCTGATATGTCATCTTGAGATTACGAGGAATCTAACGGTGTATGTCTTAGGTAAATCACGCTCGTTTCCACGGGCTTTAATTGAGTTCTATGAACGGTTTCCAGACTAAAGTTTTCCCCAAGAAATTATTTTTTCCCCAGAACTTCGTAAAAGCTCCCAATCTGGTAACACGCCATAGACGTAACTGTGACAGTGAGTGACAGATAAGACAGATTAAAAAACGTGTTGACTTTTTTTTGTAGGCAAGGCAAAGGGATCTTTGTCATGCTTTTTCTGATGACGTCATAGAAAAGTCGAATGAAGGTTATTGTATTTTATTAAATAACTTGAAAAATACAGACTTTTAAAAAAAATTAGGAATAGAAATTGTACTGAAAGCTTATTTCTCGAAATGGTTTTGAGATCTTTGTTCCTATTTAAAAAGAAAGCATGGCTAATTATCTATAAGGAACATGTGTTGGGAAATTAACAGAATCTCCATGCAAGTATCCTACGTTAGTATCCATTGATCTGTGAAAATTTATATAAAGGGTGTTCCAGTACTACCGAAAGTTAAACATGTGATTTAATCGAAATCGTTTGAGGTTTGTTTCTCTTTGAATTCTGAATTGATCTGTATATTTCATTCGAACATTTTTTGGAAAAACGTAAATAAAAGTTTGAATTTCCATACTATGTGTATGGCATTACAAATTTAAGTTTGCGGTTGATAGTTTTTACTTGAGTATTGCGAGAAAGTAAGTGCAGTGCTGCTGTACTATTTATTTTTATTGCAATGGGCTTACTCTTGGCCTCCATCTAGTCTTGAGGACATAGATGAGGTCGACGATAGGACGAGCTTGCCCAGAAGAAGCCTATTTACTCGCAAATTGAATAGATTCGGGTTATATGTACTCGGGAACACAGACGCAGGCAGAGAATTCCACTCCTTGGCCGTACGCATTATAAAAGATGTTTCAAAGCGCTTTGTGCGAATTTGTGGAATATCAACTTTCACGCATAGCTCTGCTCTGTCCTTCTGTCATTCTAATCTAGCTACAATATTTCGAGCTGTAGTGTCAAAGTACGTAAGGCTACGAATAAATAATAAGTCCCGAAATGTAACTGCGCTCAAAAAATGACCCAACGAAAGTCGTGTAGCTGAAGAAGTCTTTCCACCGCGTCATTGGTCAATTACTACTAGCTGGCATTGCAGCACGCGCGCGAACCAATCCCTGCCCTCGTTCTGAATTTGAACCAATTGATTCGTATTTTGAATATACGTCCTTTTGGTTTCACGTAGGGCCACTTTTTGTGTGAAATTTGTTCTGGGTTAGAGTTCCTGACGTATTATTTATTCGTGAACGTAAGGTTAAAGATTTTTAATATAGGATAGGTACTGTACAGATCTGAAGTCCCTTCATATAGGATCCTCAAATCAGATACGTGAAAGTTTTGGCCAAGGTTGATCGTCTAGAATAATATCCTTTAAGAATATTATATTTTTCCTGAATCCTACGTCATTCCGTTTTATATATTTATAATATCTTGTAATTTACAGATTCTGCTCGGTGGAGAAGGGCAATAGAAGAATGAAAAAGAAACACACTTGTTATTTTAATACTTATATTTGAATATAAACCTAATCTTTACATGTCTAATTTGAGTTATTTATTTTATTTTATATCACTATTTATTTAAATTTAGTCTCATATTGTTTGGTGTAGTTCATCTGAATTCATGTAGATTCATCAATTTAGGAGAGGTTTCATCTCTTTTACAATGCAATTTTATTATAGCCGTTAAGTTTCTGAAAAGAAACTTATGTTATATAAACGAAGTAATAAAAAAAAAGTGGGGACAATCCCCAGGTTTGGGGCACCGCCATCGCCCCAAGCAGCTCGTCCTAGGCCTCCTCTACCCTAAGTCCTAGGTCCGAGGCATATCATCACCCAGCTCACGATGACATGACGCTAAACTACCCTAACAATCCAACTGGATCGTCAGGATTCTGATCATCCTCGCGGAGCTGGAAATCCCACCGAAAACTTAAACTACAGTAAAGACTAGGGTTAATGTTTGTGGAGTGCGGAACTAACTAACCACAGTACAACCCAGACGGTGATGATGTCTCCCCCCGGTATGTTCATGCCCCGCGTCAAACCCGACTTCCACGTGGCCCACCTTTAAGGGACGATCACTGACTCATCCAGGGTTCACAGGGTATTGACTATTTCTTTTAGTCACCCATACCAGAGCTGGTCACCGAGCCCGCCAGGCACACGAAGCATACGGTCTTCCTTTAGGAAAACAGGGCACTCTCCATCATGAGCTATAAGAGCTCTTCCTGTAATCCCTCCGGGCAGACAATGACCGACATCATCGAATCCCTTAGTTTGTTTTGAAATAAGTTAAACTGAAAATAATTAGCCAGCTCCACACGTCCAAGTGTGAAGTCTGTACTAGATACGGGTATAGTATTATTGCTTGCATGGCCAGCCTAGATCAATAACGGTTTTATAACGAGAGACATAAAGAGTTTGAAGGGCAATCTCCCTCCCCCCAGTCACTGAGTGACTTTATTGCACCAACAAGGTCTCCGTATATCCTTCATAGCTCTCACTTGTGATGCGTAGCTAAATCTCTTTTCCGTTACCAACCCACGCAGGACAAGGATTATGTAGAGTAACCCCAGTCTAAACACTCATTTAAATAAAATGAATTGCATCTAAACTATAATGGGATTACCCAGCATATTTCGAAGAAGAACATATAAGAAGTAAGTATAACAAAAGATTACTGAAGGTAATCCTTAATTAAAAGTGAAGTATGATGACCAGAACCGAGAAGATTCGGGATAGTAGTATCTAAGCTAGGTTGGGCCAAACATTTATGATTTAAGATCTTAAGGAAAAATCAAAAGCATCGAGTATTCAAAACCAAGAACACTGGGAGAATTTAGCGTAAACAACACTAGCTAAAACTCGATGTTCTTTTAAAGAGGACTCAAAAGAAGTATAAAAATGGGGTTATTGTATATACTTAAATATTCGGAACTTATTTACAATGAAAAGAAACTAAACATTATAACTTCTGTTCCATTATTGTTTTCAAGAATCTATTTAGTAAAGTTAAGGTGGTTTCACACTGAGTCAAAGTATAAATTTAAGTATGATAATTTATGACAAGTTTTATTAAGGGAAAATTAAAACTTAGAATCTTATAAAGTTTAGATTCCTGTATGATTCAATGAAGATTAGTTATTTTAACTACTTTAGGATGACACACATAAAGTTCAGAGGTCCCCCAAGGTCAGAGTGTCGTACAGCCGTCGCAGCCTTATGGGCGAACGTCGTCAACACACTTTACAAGAAGCAACCCACGAACGAACGTAATGTCTCCATCAAGAATATTCTTCCTATTGATTCAGGACAATTCTAATTTATTCCTTATAAACAATTTAATGTCATTAGACTAAACTAGAATGTCCCTTCACATAAGAAGAAAGTTTTATGTTGTCTAACTACTCTACATTTGGTAATCTAACGCTAAGATCAGGAGGTCCTCCCGCGGTATATGCCACTCAAACGACGCATCCAATAATGGGCGAGCGTTGTCAGCACATAACACAAGAAACACTATTTCCAAAATCCAACGTTAAAACACCTTGCTAATATCCTTCCATTTGTATTGGAGTAACTCCAATTCATCCCACACATACAGAAGAGGGAATTCAGGATGAATCAGCGAAACCTCACACAAATAGAAAGAGAAGAACTTTAGTATCAGACCCTTTTAGGCTTGAGGGCTCCGGCCCAAGAATGATTAAAATAAATAAATCCGAAGGTTGATATTATCAGACAGACTTAGACAGATACTCCAGTGACACGCGACTTACATTAGCCACAACCAATATAGTGGACATCGGGGACACATGACACGAGGGCATCCATCCATGCTTGGTTGAACTAAATAAACCTGAGAGCAGGCATTTCTTAATCTCAAAATCTGGGACTCCTACAGTATGAAAGTAAAAGGAAAGATAAGCACCTCCTATGAGCTTGAGTACTGAGATGTAGTAATGCTCTCAGCATGTTCCAATTTTGGGAAATTGAGGCAAAAGATTCAAAATCACTATCAAAGCAATTTATTATTACTTGAAATATTATTATTTATAATATTCACTCTACTTAAACTTACCCTTTATTTCACAATAAAATATCACAATCTATATCCAAGTTTTAGTTTTCAGATATATTATTTTAAGATTTTGAATTGACGTTCTAATTCTTTTGATCTGACGGAATATTTTTCTTAAATTTTATCATATGAAGACATTAGTATATTAAAAACTGGAATTTTGATTTAGGGCCAAAGATTTTATATTATTTTCTAAAAAAGGTAATTATTTAATGTATTAATATTTTCTTCCATTTTGATTTTGGGTTTTGATTTATTTTTTGTTAAAGAGTTAAAAAATTTATAAAGATTTCAAAATAGCGTCTAGCTTTGAGTAAAACTAAATCAAAAATGATTTATTTGTTGACTATTTGACAATAATGTCAAATAGACAATTCTACCTAAAAAAGTATAAAAATATACATCGTTTAAAGTCTCCTTGACTTGATGATAATAATATACATCGTCCAAAGTCACTTTTGAAATGTTGACAAAATATACAACATCTAAAGCCACCCCTAATCGATGACAATATATATACATCAGAGTCCAGTTTCCATGATTTCACCAAGGACTATTTTAATCAATTTCTCTGTAAAGGAAAGAATTAAACACAATGAAATTTACATTACCTTTACAATCCAAGCAATACCTTTTTTTAGCCTTCACGTTTTATCATTTGTGGTTTGCTTTTCCATGTCTATAATGTTCCCTGTAATTCCTGTACCTGTTTAGAAATAGAACATTATCCTGCCTAGCTATACGCGAACAAAGACACTTGTAGAACTAGTTTATACTTAATTATGGGAAAAGAAAATCTTTATTACTATCTACAAATAACGACTCAGATTAGAAACACAGTATGTTATAATTTCCGCAGAGTTATTAATGTTTACAAACGAAAATCATTAAGTGGGAATATCAATTTACTTAAAGTATCACACAGTACAAGCCCCTTATGACCTCGCAGGTAGATCTGTAAAGCTGCAAATATTCTCCAATCAACTCTTCCTCTTTTGACATTGAAATCTGATTTTCTCAACGTTATTTAGCTCACATAACCTGGAAGAAACTATAAATTTCATTAAGTCACATTTCACCTTAACTCAAATACACACAACAACTTTGAACCGAAAATAAATAAAAGATGAAAACCACAAAATTGAATACTTACATAACATTAGTTTCACTCCACTTATTCTTTACACTTTGGAATCAAACCCTGAATGTTAGCATCTTGAAATTATGCGCTAATAAACCTTCCTATACTATATCCTACACGAAGCAATCCCTATCTTTATCTCAATTGAAGGAATCCACAATCCAGGATCATAGCCTCCTTCAAAAGATTCGTCTCATCAGCTGTATGAATTCTATTTTTTTTCGCGAGCTACAAAACAAAAAAAAAATATAACTCACAGAAAACCAGCATACTATCGACTTTTCTTTCACAGACGTCTCAAAGTAACATCAAGAATATTTGGATCGTTTACCGATTCCATTCTTCCATTTTTCTCCGTTTTTCCCAAATTTTCCTTGCTTGACGGTCCAAAATCTCTCTCACCTGAAACTTTAAAACATGTTAAAATTCTATTTGAGCTCCATTGCCCTCACTATTCAACAAATCCTGATTCTTAGTTTTCTTCCGTTGCTTTCGTTTATCAAATTTTTAGCAACTATTCCCTTTTATCAGCAAAAATAGCTTTTTTCCTTCATTTTTCCTTTTCGACTCTTTCCCGACCCTGTCTCGACTGTCACTCCTTGTCATATTTTTTTACTCCCCGTTTCCCGTTACACTTCTTGACACTTCCTCTAAATAGTATTTTATGCATTTAAAAATTTTTTAGGGTTCCGCAAGTGCACAGCCTCCCCCAAAATTTTATTATTTCGAAAAATCTAAGAAAACATTTTTTTTTTTTTTCGAGATTTCTAAAATTTTCAATTTTAAATTAAATTTTTTTTTTTATTATTATTATTATTATTTTATTAAAATAAAACCTCCTATATTGGCCCTTAAATTTTTTTATTCACAAATACAATAAACAAAACAAATAACTAAACTACTAATATTATAAATCATTAAGCTAAATTAATTTTTATTCAAAATTATTGAAATTATTTAACATGTTTATCTAAATTTAGATTTATTTAGTTCAACTTTAATTATATAATCAAATTAAATTTGTATTAAATTATAAATTATTATAATTCATTATATTTTTTAAAACGAAGTCGATTTAATAATGCCAGTCAATTCACTAACAAATTGACTCACTATATACTTTAATCAAAATAGTCTTCTAATATTAATTATTAAATTAAAACTAATAAAATTATATTAATTAGGTTGTGACCAGGAATATCTCAATTCCTCTAAAGTTAAAATTTATGATATAGTCCCGTGAAAATCTCAATAGCTAACATCCTAAGTATAATATTTAGCCAAATGGACTGCATTATAAACTCCTTTGACACTTTGAGTTTCAGGATCAACGAGAATATACACATTAGCATATTTTATTCCTCCAATTCGATATGGTCCATCATATAATAAATCAAATTTCTTAGTTTTATTTCGACTAGAATCCGATTTATTAAGCCTCCTTAATTTTACCAAATCACCAACTTGAAAATCTATCAACTTATGAGTTCTATTGAATCTATCCTGCCGCTTCTGACTCGAAAGTCTAAGGTTTTCTCTAACTTCCTCTCTAATTTGGTCTAACGTTTTATTCGTGAGTGCCCGTGGTAGAAAACAGTCTACTTTAAGTTTCTCTGAATTTCCAAATAATATTTCATTAGGAGAAAATTTCGTACTCTCGTGGAACGTATTATTATACAATTCCTCAATCTCCAACAAGTAATGATCCCATCTAGTATGGTCATCATGACAATAAATTCTAAAGAATTTGTTTAATTCTTTATTCACTCGTTCTGTAGTGTTAGGTCGAGGATTACGAATAGTAGTATACAAAGTCTTAATTCTCAAGGCTCTGAGTCCATTTTTCCACTTGTGACTAATAAATTGTTTTCCGTTATCTGTCATAACAGCCTTAGGTTGAATTATTTCAGTGAACACTCTCATACAATAAAGCACTGAGTCTGCTAAAGCTCCACGAAGTCCGAAGAGTTTAATAAATTTACTAAAAGAATCCTGTATTACAAAAATGTAAATATAACCAGCCTCAGTTTTAGGTAGTGGTCCGAAGATATCAGCCATTACTAATTCACCCGGGTTTTCAGTTAAAATCGATTTACATTTCCCTACCCCTTTTATATAGTCAGGTCTAGAAAGCTGACAAACATGACACTTCTGAACACAAAATTTCACTGTCTTACCCATATTTATCCAATAACACCTTAATTGTAAATATTTCAAAGTTTTATATGCGCCAAGATGACCCATCTCTATATGTACCTGTTTACAAATCTCTTCTTGTAGTACCTTGGGCATAAACAAAACGTAATCTCCACGTACAGTTTTAAAATAAAGTAGATCATTATTGACAATACAACGCAAAGTTATACGCGTAAATCTATCTGTTCTTTCGGGAACTCTAGAAACATTTATTTTCTCCTTAATCCCACATATGACGTTGTCAAGCCGTTGATATTCCATCATACGTTGTAATTTATTTTTCAAGTCACGGTCAGTAGAAACACCTACATACATAACAGTTGGATACCACACCTTCTCTTCTTGCAAAACTCCCCCTGGCGGATATCTAGATAAAATATCTACCCCAATATTTTCTACACCTTTTACATGTTCGACTTCGAAGTCAAATTGTTCAAGAAATAAAATCCAACGTGTGACTCTACTATTGTATAATTTCATTTGTTTCATGAAAGTTAATGCCTTATGATCTGTACGAACAACAAATTTCGCTCCTCTTAAATAAGTCTCAAACTTTTTCACAGAATAAATAATAGCCCACAACTCTTGTTCAGTTACAGTCCAACGTAATTCAGAACCCCGTAGTGCACGACTACAGAATCCCAAAATTTTAACCTCACCATTATTTCCAATCTGAAACAATGATCCGGCTATTCCGATCCCTGAACTGTCGGTCTGTAAATAATATAATTTATCCTGATCTGGATGGCTCAATAGAATCGTTGTAATAAATTCTTCCTTTATATTATTGAAAGCTCGATCTAATTCTTCATCCCAAAACCATGCTTGGTTTTTCTTTAATAACCTAGTTAATGGAGCAGTCAAAATACTATAGTTTTTAATGAAACGTCTATAATAATTACAAAGTCCCAAAAATCCTCTTAACTGTTTTTGTTTCTTTGGAATAGGGAATTCCTTTATAGCTTTTATTTTATCTGGGTTAGGTTTAATTCCCGAAGTTGTAACTATATGCCCTAACATTTTTACTTCACTGCAGAAAAAGTTGCACTTTGCAAAATTACAAGTCATTCCAGCTGATTCTAAACGATCCAAAACTATATCAATATGTTCCAAATGGTCCTGCCAAGTCCCACTCGTTAGGATTGCAAGATCATCCAAATAATTGACACAAAACTCTCTAACACCAGGACCCAATATAATGTCCATTGCGCGACAAAAGGACCCTACTGACGTCTTAAGCCCTTGCGGAAGCACGTTGTATACGTAAGACTTTCCATTAACTGTAAATCCAGTATATTTTTTACTGTCCTCAGTCAACGGTATTTGAAAATAAGCGTTATTTAAATCAATCAGTGTTATAAATTTTACACCAAGGAAAGCATTAAGTATGTCAATCTGTAAAGGCGGTGCTTCTACTTCTGGAACCATATATTTATTGATTTCCCTAGCATCAAGTAATATTCTAACAGATCCATCAGGTTTTCCAGTGAAAGTTAGAGGACTACAAAAATTTGTAGTTTTTCTCGATATAATCCCTAATTCTTCCATCTCCCTCAACTTTTCTTCTACTTTTGCCCTATGTGCATATGGTATAGGATAGGTTCGTTGTATCCTTGGAGTACCCTCAATCATTTTAATGTCATGAGTATAACAGTTTGCCCTTCCAAGTTTCTTTGTAAAAACTTGCATATGGGATCTCAAAACATTAAAAATTTGTTCCTTCTCCACATCAGACAAATCCATTCCCAACCGAATATTTTTAAACAAATCTAATAATTGCTTTTCTTCACCGCCTTCCTTTTCGTTTTGTTCCTCTACTCCAGATATTAGATTTATTCGATTCTCTTCTAAAGACCCACTAGAAAGATTTCGAAACGGAATAGTAATTTCTCCTTGTCCAACGATACCCAATTCTAATGTTTGTGGTTCTTTTAAATGCAAAACAGCGTTGTGCGCAACTAACCAATCTACCCCAAGGATAGCAGAACAAGTTAACTTAGCAATCACTAAAAATCCCGTATCAATATCAAATGAACCACACGTCAAAGGTATAGAGACTAATTTTTTTATTTGGAGACTCTTTTGTCCAACGGCTCCCCTCACACATATTGGTCTAACTGGTAACGCAGGGAATTCTAACTTTAATTCTCCTTGTAAACTCTCTAAGAATTCTTCCGAAATACAAGTTACTTCACTTCCAGTGTCTACCAAGAGAACTATAGATTGTCCCAAAATTTGTAACTCTATTTCTGATTTAAATTTGGGCCCCTCATTCTCAAAGCAAACCTCTTCATCATATAAAGAGTTACCTTCATATTCTCTAATGAACTGATTATACATTGGTTGATTTTGTTTAATCACGGAAACGTCAAAAACTTTAATTAAATTTACGACTGTTTGTTTATTATTATAATCTTCTGAAGAATATCCTAAACCTTCTCTATCACAATTCGTTCTAGTATTATTCGGGGAAACAGGATATAAGATCCCTTCTTGGTCACAACCCAATCCTACCCCTGGCTTCCAACCTTGTTTTATTAAATATTTTACAGGAAAAAGATAATTTAGTTTTTTGTTAATTGCGGCCACCTCCTGCTTATTGGAAATGGCCCCAACTAGTTTAAATCTTCTTCTTGAATTATTTCATCAGTGATCCTTCCCCTTGAAGTCTCCCCCTCGATGTGAGCCACCACTTTTGGTTTTTTATAAAATGGTTTGTCTTTATTCGAAACGAATGGACTTTGACGCTTTGTTCCCCTATCAGCTCCAGTAGAGGAGTCAAAGGAAGAAGAACCACATTGTTTATTCACGTCATCCAATTCACGAAGAAACTCTGTTGCCTCAATCAAAGTATTTCCTTTCTTCATCCGCCAAGCATATTGTACATCCTTCGGAAAGTGTCTCATCAAATCCTCCACTATTTGCCATTCAGGAATTGGTCTTGACATCATCTTTGCTTGCCCTGCTAAACTAACGAAATGTTCTAGCATTGTTCCATTTTCCTTAGACCAAGTGCCATTTACAATCATTCTTCTCAAGGTGTTTTGTTCGGCTTCTCCCCAATAAGCATCCAAAAAATCTCTTTTGAAATCCGACTGTGTAAACCATCTCTGTCTATAAATTCTGGCCCATTTACGAACATCACCTTCTAAACAACTGATTATAGTTTCAATTGTAGCATCTTCATTAGGCATCCTCCGTAAATAATTCTGAAGATCCTCCAAAAACGACACTGGATGTACCCCAAATCTTCCAGGAAAACGTGGTTTTTCGACTCTTGTATCAATCACCGGGCATATATTAATCGGTGCTTCATGCCTTTCAGACGAAGCTGATGCAGCGTTAGTTTCCCGAGCTTGCGACAGCTGATTCTCTAAGTTCGACACCTTCTGTGTCAGAATTCCCATGTTTCTTCGAAGTTGGCGAAACATAGTGGAGTTGCGTAAAGAAGGTCGTGGACGTTCTTCTTGCTGACCTGTCCTTTCTAATTCATCTTGTCCCTGAGATGATCTAAGATTATAACGAGGAGGCATTTTTTCTTTTCTTTGGATACTGAAAATTTATTACAAATTATAGGTTGGAATTTTGTTTAAATTAAAGAATAGAAAGCTTATCTAATATTCTTTCCTTAACTTCCCAAAACTGTTGCTTTATGGAGCTAATATTTTGATCTCCATCGATAATCTCTATCCTGTCAAAATCTTCCTTTATATTAGGGTTCAATAACCATTCCTCATGAATGTTGTGAATCCTCTCTATATAATCTAACGTTATCCCTGTCTCTTCAGGTCGACTACGACTTAGGGCTCTCTGATAAGAAACCATAGGGGAAGTCCTAAGATAAACCACTAAATTAATTCGAGTAACCAATTGTTCTTTGAAATAAGAATAGGTTTCATCTAAAACTGCAAACTCAGCCGGGTGCAACAATTCACTCTCTTGCAATTCCCTAATAAAACAGTTTTTGGCTGAATAGATGGAACGTTCCATAACTTTAATCTTAGCGCTAGATTCTTTCGTATGATTCTCTAACATTGTTAGAAGAACATAATTTTGAAAACAGAAACCCCACTTCTTAGGGTTTTCCTTAAATAACTGGAAGAGATTAACGCCAGATAAATTAGTCCATTTATCAATTGGTTCTGGTATTATCTCAAAATCAGAGTTGCCTCCCAAAGCTGCCAATAAAGTAGACTTCCCTGACCCTATGTTTCCTTCTATTGAGACTGTAAAATTTCCCATCTTTATTCTGAAACAAGGAATGCATCATATTTTCTATGGTTTCCAAAACAAATAACCCTAAGCTAAAACCAATTCTAACGTCCCGCTTAACAACTTTAACTTAGATAGACTTTACTCTCAAGTTTCTTCAGTTCAAAAAAACTCGAAATTAGTGTATTTTTCATTTTGTTTCTTTTTTTCACTCTTCAATACCTCTCTCGCTTGAAACCAGCATATCCTGGTCACGGCACCAGCTGTACAGATCTGAAGTCCCTTCATATAGGATCCTCAAATCAGATACGTGAAAGTTTTGGCCAAGGTTGATCGTCTAGAATAATATCCTTTAAGAATATTATATTTTTCCTGAATCCTACGTCATTCCGTTTTATATATTTATAATATCTTGTAATTTACAGATTCTGCTCGGTGGAGAAGGGCAATAGAAGAATGAAAAAGAAACACACTTGTTATTTTAATACTTATATTTGAATATAAACCTAATCTTTACATGTCTAATTTGAGTTATTTATTTTATTTTATATCACTATTTATTTAAATTTAGTCTCATATTGTTTGGTGTAGTTCATCTGAATTCATGTAGATTCATCAATTTAGGAGAGGTTTCATCTCTTTTACAATGCAATTTTATTATAGCCGTTAAGTTTCTGAAAAGAAACTTATGTTATATAAACGAAGTAATAAAAAAAAAGTGGGGACAATCCCCAGGTTTGGGGCACCGCCATCGCCCCAAGCAGCTCGTCCTAGGCCTCCTCTACCCTAAGTCCTAGGTCCGAGGCATATCATCACCCAGCTCACGATGACATGACGCTAAACTACCCTAACAATCCAACTGGATCGTCAGGATTCTGATCATCCTCGCGGAGCTGGAAATCCCACCGAAAACTTAAACTACAGTAAAGACTAGGGTTAATGTTTGTGGAGTGCGGAACTAACTAACCACAGTACAACCCAGACGGTGATGATGTCTCCCCCCGGTATGTTCATGCCCCGCGTCAAACCCGACTTCCACGTGGCCCACCTTTAAGGGACGATCACTGACTCATCCAGGGTTCACAGGGTATTGACTATTTCTTTTAGTCACCCATACCAGAGCTGGTCACCGAGCCCGCCAGGCACACGAAGCATACGGTCTTCCTTTAGGAAAACAGGGCACTCTCCATCATGAGCTATAAGAGCTCTTCCTGTAATCCCTCCGGGCAGACAATGACCGACATCATCGAATCCCTTAGTTTGTTTTGAAATAAGTTAAACTGAAAATAATTAGCCAGCTCCACACGTCCAAGTGTGAAGTCTGTACTAGATACGGGTATAGTATTATTGCTTGCATGGCCAGCCTAGATCAATAACGGTTTTATAACGAGAGACATAAAGAGTTTGAAGGGCAATCTCCCTCCCCCCAGTCACTGAGTGACTTTATTGCACCAACAAGGTCTCCGTATATCCTTCATAGCTCTCACTTGTGATGCGTAGCTAAATCTCTTTTCCGTTACCAACCCACGCAGGACAAGGATTATGTAGAGTAACCCCAGTCTAAACACTCATTTAAATAAAATGAATTGCATCTAAACTATAATGGGATTACCCAGCATATTTCGAAGAAGAACATATAAGAAGTAAGTATAACAAAAGATTACTGAAGGTAATCCTTAATTAAAAGTGAAGTATGATGACCAGAACCGAGAAGATTCGGGATAGTAGTATCTAAGCTAGGTTGGGCCAAACATTTATGATTTAAGATCTTAAGGAAAAATCAAAAGCATCGAGTATTCAAAACCAAGAACACTGGGAGAATTTAGCGTAAACAACACTAGCTAAAACTCGATGTTCTTTTAAAGAGGACTCAAAAGAAGTATAAAAATGGGGTTATTGTATATACTTAAATATTCGGAACTTATTTACAATGAAAAGAAACTAAACATTATAACTTCTGTTCCATTATTGTTTTCAAGAATCTATTTAGTAAAGTTAAGGTGGTTTCACACTGAGTCAAAGTATAAATTTAAGTATGATAATTTATGACAAGTTTTATTAAGGGAAAATTAAAACTTAGAATCTTATAAAGTTTAGATTCCTGTATGATTCAATGAAGATTAGTTATTTTAACTACTTTAGGATGACACACATAAAGTTCAGAGGTCCCCCAAGGTCAGAGTGTCGTACAGCCGTCGCAGCCTTATGGGCGAACGTCGTCAACACACTTTACAAGAAGCAACCCACGAACGAACGTAATGTCTCCATCAAGAATATTCTTCCTATTGATTCAGGACAATTCTAATTTATTCCTTATAAACAATTTAATGTCATTAGACTAAACTAGAATGTCCCTTCACATAAGAAGAAAGTTTTATGTTGTCTAACTACTCTACATTTGGTAATCTAACGCTAAGATCAGGAGGTCCTCCCGCGGTATATGCCACTCAAACGACGCATCCAATAATGGGCGAGCGTTGTCAGCACATAACACAAGAAACACTATTTCCAAAATCCAACGTTAAAACACCTTGCTAATATCCTTCCATTTGTATTGGAGTAACTCCAATTCATCCCACACATACAGAAGAGGGAATTCAGGATGAATCAGCGAAACCTCACACAAATAGAAAGAGAAGAACTTTAGTATCAGACCCTTTTAGGCTTGAGGGCTCCGGCCCAAGAATGATTAAAATAAATAAATCCGAAGGTTGATATTATCAGACAGACTTAGACAGATACTCCAGTGACACGCGACTTACATTAGCCACAACCAATATAGTGGACATCGGGGACACATGACACGAGGGCATCCATCCATGCTTGGTTGAACTAAATAAACCTGAGAGCAGGCATTTCTTAATCTCAAAATCTGGGACTCCTACAGTATGAAAGTAAAAGGAAAGATAAGCACCTCCTATGAGCTTGAGTACTGAGATGTAGTAATGCTCTCAGCATGTTCCAATTTTGGGAAATTGAGGCAAAAGATTCAAAATCACTATCAAAGCAATTTATTATTACTTGAAATATTATTATTTATAATATTCACTCTACTTAAACTTACCCTTTATTTCACAATAAAATATCACAATCTATATCCAAGTTTTAGTTTTCAGATATATTATTTTAAGATTTTGAATTGACGTTCTAATTCTTTTGATCTGACGGAATATTTTTCTTAAATTTTATCATATGAAGACATTAGTATATTAAAAACTGGAATTTTGATTTAGGGCCAAAGATTTTATATTATTTTCTAAAAAAGGTAATTATTTAATGTATTAATATTTTCTTCCATTTTGATTTTGGGTTTTGATTTATTTTTTGTTAAAGAGTTAAAAAATTTATAAAGATTTCAAAATAGCGTCTAGCTTTGAGTAAAACTAAATCAAAAATGATTTATTTGTTGACTATTTGACAATAATGTCAAATAGACAATTCTACCTAAAAAAGTATAAAAATATACATCGTTTAAAGTCTCCTTGACTTGATGATAATAATATACATCGTCCAAAGTCACTTTTGAAATGTTGACAAAATATACAACATCTAAAGCCACCCCTAATCGATGACAATATATATACATCAGAGTCCAGTTTCCATGATTTCACCAAGGACTATTTTAATCAATTTCTCTGTAAAGGAAAGAATTAAACACAATGAAATTTACATTACCTTTACAATCCAAGCAATACCTTTTTTTAGCCTTCACGTTTTATCATTTGTGGTTTGCTTTTCCATGTCTATAATGTTCCCTGTAATTCCTGTACCTGTTTAGAAATAGAACATTATCCTGCCTAGCTATACGCGAACAAAGACACTTGTAGAACTAGTTTATACTTAATTATGGGAAAAGAAAATCTTTATTACTATCTACAAATAACGACTCAGATTAGAAACACAGTATGTTATAATTTCCGCAGAGTTATTAATGTTTACAAACGAAAATCATTAAGTGGGAATATCAATTTACTTAAAGTATCACACAGTACAAGCCCCTTATGACCTCGCAGGTAGATCTGTAAAGCTGCAAATATTCTCCAATCAACTCTTCCTCTTTTGACATTGAAATCTGATTTTCTCAACGTTATTTAGCTCACATAACCTGGAAGAAACTATAAATTTCATTAAGTCACATTTCACCTTAACTCAAATACACACAACAACTTTGAACCGAAAATAAATAAAAGATGAAAACCACAAAATTGAATACTTACATAACATTAGTTTCACTCCACTTATTCTTTACACTTTGGAATCAAACCCTGAATGTTAGCATCTTGAAATTATGCGCTAATAAACCTTCCTATACTATATCCTACACGAAGCAATCCCTATCTTTATCTCAATTGAAGGAATCCACAATCCAGGATCATAGCCTCCTTCAAAAGATTCGTCTCATCAGCTGTATGAATTCTATTTTTTTTCGCGAGCTACAAAACAAAAAAAAAATATAACTCACAGAAAACCAGCATACTATCGACTTTTCTTTCACAGACGTCTCAAAGTAACATCAAGAATATTTGGATCGTTTACCGATTCCATTCTTCCATTTTTCTCCGTTTTTCCCAAATTTTCCTTGCTTGACGGTCCAAAATCTCTCTCACCTGAAACTTTAAAACATGTTAAAATTCTATTTGAGCTCCATTGCCCTCACTATTCAACAAATCCTGATTCTTAGTTTTCTTCCGTTGCTTTCGTTTATCAAATTTTTAGCAACTATTCCCTTTTATCAGCAAAAATAGCTTTTTTCCTTCATTTTTCCTTTTCGACTCTTTCCCGACCCTGTCTCGACTGTCACTCCTTGTCATATTTTTTTACTCCCCGTTTCCCGTTACACTTCTTGACACTTCCTCTAAATAGTATTTTATGCATTTAAAAATTTTTTAGGGTTCCGCAAGTGCACAGTACCTAAGCATTTGACTCCTATCACACCCGATGGTGTCGAAGATGTAGCCTGCCTGTCTAGAAGATGCTTGCTTGTTTATTCTTGCCTTGTAAAGATCTAAGTTGTATTTTATCGGGGAACAAATTTGCAGAGAGGGAGTTCCAATTTTTAGAAAGGTAATAAATAGAAAAAACAATAAAGCAGCGACACTAAAACGAAAAAAAAAAATCCATACGAATGACCATGCTTCGTATGGAATTTTCTTTTTCTTTTCAATGTTGTTCAATTAGATGTGTAAATTAATAGCATACGAGTAATACGGTGTATCAAACAACAGAATTTTTGAAGCGCATGACTAAACTTGTTTTTTTTTTTTCTGTAATAGCAAGCATAGAGCGCAGGCGTGGCAAGCGGCGACGCAAAGGGCGACAAAGCGATCGGCTTACTTCGGCCGGACTGGCGGCGCAAACGCAGCAGGACCCTGAAACACAGGTATTATTTCCTTTCAGTCTATGATCTATGAGGACCGGAACAGCCCTATTTACACGGGAACTTAAAGTAATAATTAATACAATATTTTTAGATTTAGCTTTTTGATATGTTTCCTTTGTCACCTGAAACAAAACTTTTTTTTTTTATTTTTTATATTGAATGATACATCGTCTTCGAAAATTTAAAATCCCGATCAAAAAAGTATAAATGGTAATACATGGTCATGAGGTTTCTTGCGAAACCATTACGTAGTCGATAAGCATATTCCTTTATCATAAAGTTTTTCTTCAATCTTGTAACCCAGATCGCAGGAATAGGCACCGATTCGCACAACCCTAGTTCGCGTGGGTCCATAGCGCAGGCTGCGATCGATGACGTCATAGCTCTGCCTGTCATCAAACCCATCCCCGCCAGGAAGACGGACTCCTTCCTCGACGATGATATGCTGAAGTATCTGCACAGAGAAGTCGATGAGGAGGCGATCGAAACTGAGTTCGATAGAAAGGTTTGTAGATAGATAGATATAGATTAAAACCTTTTACATCTCTCATATTCGGTAAGTAGGTCCTTATTACCACCAAATGAGGCTTGTAGGTGACTAATTAGCGCTCTAGGGTAATAATGTAGCTAGAAAAGCCCTAGGGCGGTAAGTAATAAAATTTTGAAAGAGTGAAGTGTTTTTTTTAATGACTTACCGCCCTAGGGCTTTTCTAGCTACATTATTACCCTAGAGCGCTAATTGGTCACCTACAATTTGGTGGTAATAAAGACCTAGGTACTTACCTCACAATCGAGATGTAAAGCAGAGTAGTTAGCTCGAGTGTAAGCATCAATTGCACCCTCGAACTATAGGCGCCCTGGCTGCGCTCGTGCGCCTAAATATCTCGGGCTGCAATTGATGCCTTACAGCCCTTGGCTACTAATCTACTATTATTATGTCCCTCAACACAGAATCCTCAGAGAAAAAACTAATAAAAACTAATAAAAACTTATTTTGACGATGCCAAAAAATAGTCATGAAATAGTCATAAATAGTCACCATAAGGAAAAAAATAGTCGCGTTACAATTCTAGAGTTATAGCTATGGTTTGCTGAGGATTATGGGCATAGGCTATATACAGAATCCTCAGTTCTGATGCAAGCAAACCGGGGGGACTATCGACTTGGTCTTTATTTTAAAAAATAGTCATGAAATAGTCGTCTTGACTTCCAAATTCTCAAAAATAGTCGTTCAAGGATTTCAGAGTTACAGGGGTAGCTTGCTGAGGATTCTGTGCATAGCATTTCACGGACGCAGATTCCAGCAGAACGTTTAGGTTTTTCTGTTTGATACTGATGTCAAAAAATAGTCAACAAATAGTCGTCTCAAACCATAATCACTTTGGTCTGGTTTACCTTGTAGAAGTATGTTAAAAATGCATGTTAACTTCGCCATACATTTTTCAACTCGAGTACAGTCGTGTTCAAAATGCATATCATCTTTGATGGTAACTATTTAGTTACTTTTTTGTTATGTATTTGGAACCCAATATAATTAATTCTGTAATAAAAAGCAAAGTTTATTTGTTTTCATGTTAAATAATATAGCTTAATAAACTACAATAATTGGTTTTAAACTAAAATAATAAAAAAATCTTGTTTATGAATATATTCAGTACCTATAGATTATTTTTAAGTTAGTTTTTTGTATAAATCACAGTCTTCATACTTATGTCCGTTAAATGGTTAAATGAGTAATACAGGGCGATAATTTTATTGCGTGCCATAGCTTAGGGGGTGTTTCAGTAACGATAAAGGAACACAAAAAAAAATCTACTTTTAAAAAATTCTGAAAATTTTAAAATTAGCCCTACGCAGAGGGCAATAACACGCAGCGCAATGACCCGACCGAGGCTGCGCTTTTAACGAGCTGCTGTTAGTTTTAGAATTTACATTCAATTTTTAAGTAGGATTATTGAAAAAATGGAAATCCTAATTTGGAATAACGCGTTGTGTATTTACTGCTTCCATAGGCTGTAGTGTAAGTTAACTTTACATTTCATATAATTACCGTAGAACACGGCAATTGTCGTTGTAATAGCAACACTGTAGGTAACTTCAATACGCGCCGGCGGCGGCGGCGAGCGCTAGTTCGGTCACACAATTCGGTCGAGCCGAACGCCGCCATGCTATTGGTTAAACATATCTCGTCTCAGAATATTGGTGCTTTTTCTATTATACGACCCACGTTAAACATTTCCAACTCTGTTACTATGCCATTAAGTAACTGATTTGTATTATTCTACTGATGTTCTATTGGGTAAAAGAAACACATATGCAGCGACATTTAAATTTTTAATGAATAGTTAAATGCGTAGGCAAACAACATTGATCAATCAAGAAATTAGTAAAGTTAGTATAGTTAATTTAGTAATATTTGCGAACCTTCCAATTATTATAAAAGTATTTTTACTTACTGAATGCATCTGGGTTTAAGCCCGATATTCTAGTTTTACCTTTCCTTAAACGTGGAACCTACATTATAAGTTTTTAGACCAAAAGATTGGGGCTGTGCACTGATATATCAGTCGGTTTTTCCTCTTATTTACCTAATAAAAATAGATAACACTAAAATAGGGTCTGCAACAATATATAAAAATAAAAGCCTCTAACAATATCAAAATCCATTTTTTTTTACAACTTGAAATCAATATCAAATAATTTTGTGTACGCGACTGTACAAAGGAAAAATGTATGGCGAAGTTAACATGCATTTTTAACATACTTCTACTAGGTAAACCAACCGAAGTTATTATGGTTTGAGACGACTATTTGTTGACTATTTTTTGACATCAGTATCAAAAAGAAAAACCTAACCGTTCTGCAGGAATCTGCGTCCGTGAAATGCTATGCACAGAATCCTCAGCAAGCTACCCCTGTAACTCTGAAATCCTTGAACGACTATTTTTGAGAATTTGGAAGTCAAGACGACTATTTCATGACTATTTTTTAAAATAAAAACTAAGTCGATAGTCCCCACGGTTTGCTTGCATCAGAACTGAGGATTCTGTATATAGCCTATGCCCATAATCCTCAGCAAACCATAGCTATAACTCTAGAATTGTAATTAGGGTTCCGATACCAAAATGGTAAAAAAAAGGAACCCTTATGGTGCCGCTCTGTCTGTCTGTCCGTCTGTCTGTCACACCTCTATATCTCAGCAACCACTTACGCTATCGAGCTGAAATTTGGAATAGTTTTAGAATATAGTTGCCCAACTTAATTGCACATGAAAATTTTTTGAAAAAAGTATGATTATTAATGTAAAGGGCGCCAAAATAGGGGGGGCCAAATTTCAAATTGTCGCTACTAGGTCGAGTGGGGTATCATATGAAAGGGCTTTACTTGTACATTTTAAAATATATTTTTGTATTTTTTTAAGTTTCTTAGTTTTCAAGTTATGATGAAAAATGTCAAAAAAAATACCATTCCCCCCCCCTTATCTCCGAAGTTTGAGTAAGGGAAAATCTGAATTAATTACAGTTGACAGAGGTTTATGTAAACTTTACAGCAAAAATAAAACGATCTTTCTAAGTTGCACAGTTTTTCAGAAATCTGCAAAAAACCTTTACAAACAAATTTAGTTTTGCGGTCCTGAAAATGGACTTTATTGCTTCCAAAAATACTATAGGTATATCGGAACCCTCGGCGCGCGAGTCTGACTCGCACTTGACCGGTTTTTTTTCCTTATGGTGACTATTTATGACTATTTCATGACTATTTTTTGGCATCGTCAAAATAAGTTTTTATGCAGTTTTATTCTCTGAGGATTCTGTGTTGAGGGACATCTATTATTGCACACAAATTTACAAAAGCCAAAGCCAAAGTTCTTTTTTTTATTGTTTGTAGCGAATAGTTTAAAATTATAATCATATCATGTGGGTTGCAAGGTCGATGACCGACCTCACAAACCCTGGTGTCTCAGTTGTTGAGCTGCCAAAGGCCTCTGATAAGGCTTTTTAACGAGTACATCCGTAGATAGTAGCCGGACCATAGAATAGGATAGAAATACAATTAAAATTTAAATACGCATCGTTATTATTTTACTATCCTGGATATTTTAACAGGGTTCTGTCCATAAAACTGAACAACTTTTTCCAAGGAACATGGTCGAAATACGAAAAAAAATCGACTTCCCATACAAATTGTGCTGTCAGCTGATGCAGTTTTTATGGGACGTCTATTTCTATCTATGTTCCTTGGGAAAAGTGGTTCAGTTTCTTGAACAGAACCAAGAAAATATATAAGTGTAAAAAAAACAAAGAATATATACCCTAATTGGCCTTTAAGGCTGGTACTAATTAATAATAACAACAATTTAATAGAGAAAGTTCTTGACCAAATTAATCTGATATTAACTAGCACCTACATAAATCATTTATGCGTAAGAACAAGGATTTCACTCTTTTAGGGTCATAATGATAAAGCCCTCTGAACTGTGTGATTGCTCTCTCTCAAGATATACACAAATTATGTACCATGAGTGCAATCTCAGAGTTGAGAGGGATTTATAATTTTTTTTTCATCATATATCATACGGCTTTCCGAAAACTGAAAGGGCGTGCTTAGTCAATGAAACTGAATAACTTTCCCAAAGAAACATGTTTGGAAAATGAAAAAAAATTTCGATCTCTCCATACAAACTGTTCATGTGAGAATTTGTATGGAGAGGTTAAAATTTTTTTCATTTCACAAAAATTTTATTGAATCTTTTTATTTCCCAAAAACTGTTCGATCAGAGTGAGCAATTTGTATGGAGAGGTTATTTTTAGGGTTCCGTACCTCAAAAGAAAAAAACGGAGCCCTTATAGGATCACTTTGTTGTCCGTCTGTCTGTCTGTCTGTCTGTCTGTCAAGACCCTTTATCTCACGAATGGGTAAAGGTATCAGGTTGAAATTAATACCATATGTTAGGGTCCATGAACCACACAAGATCTGAAAATTTAAATTTTTTACAACGACGCAATCAAAAGATATGGCATTTTATGTCCTCATCTCCATACATTTATTCAAAAATGAAAAACCTACAGGGTACTTCCCGTTGACCTAAAATTATGAAATTTGGCAAGAAGCTAGGTCTCACAGTACAAATAATGGGAAAAGTCTGAAATCATTAAATATTACAACTTTTCTCACAACTAATGGTAACCAATTGTGGTGAGCTCCCGTTTCAAGAACATTCATATAAGAGAGGGGTCAAGTTGGATGGTTGCCGAGGCGATTTTTGTTCTAGTTCTATTTAAAAACGGGAACACTTACAAACTTGAAAATTGGTATGTTTATAGGGCATAGGCTATAAAATAACAACAAATAATAAAATTTGGTCAAGCGCGTGTCGGACTCAAAAAATCTAGCACATTAACTTACTGAAATTTCAACTAATACAATTATGTTTATGTGGTGGTACGGAACCCTCAGTGCGCGAGTCCGACTCGCACTTGGCCGGTTTTTTTTTTCATTTCCCAAAAATGTTTCTTTGGGAAAGTTGTTCAGTTTCGTTGTCTGAGCACGCCCTTTAATTTTTTGGTACACCGTCCATTACACCCTGTATTCCAATTTTAGTTTAAATGCCATTCAAATGGCAATTGAAACAAAATAATTGCACGCATTGTATTTAATTACTGTAATGTAATCTTAGACATCATAATTGGGTCATCATCATCAAGTATGAATAAATACATACATAACATACATAATATCACGCCTTGTTCCCGTCGGGGTAGACAGAGACCACAGTTCTCCACCTGCTACGATCTTGACATACTTCCCTTGCTTCCTGTACTTTCATCAATCCTTTCATACATGCTCGTCGGTTTAGGGTACTTTTAACCTGGCCTTTGTTCAGAACGTCAAATGATTATTATTATTTAAAAATTCTTGTCACTCCTCTTGGAGGCTTACAAGAATTTTTTTTTCATCATAATTGGGTTATGATTAAATTATTATTATTATTTTAGAGGCGCTACGTGCTAGAAGAAGCCCTGCGAACGCGCCCGGACCGGTCGCCTGGTTTAGAAATGCAGGCTTTAGTCAAGGACTTAAAAGTGCCCGCCGTTAGCCTCGGTGACTGGCTGCATATACCGAGGATATTCTCACGGCAGAATGCGCAGTTTTCTCTGCCTCTAGATGTCAATGCTTTGGAGGGTAAGTAGTCATCATCATCAAAATAACATCCCATAATGTCCACTGCAGGACAGGTAGCTCCTTCCAGACCTCCAGCGAGAACGCGTGGTACTTAGGAGAGGATTTACCATAGTCACCACGCTTGTTCCTCTTCCATCCTCTCATTGTTCCCCATCTACCGAGACATCTCGTTTTCGCCCTAAATATCACGTGAAAAGCAAATAAAAAAATTATGTGCACCTGTACTATAATCAAACCCAATTTCTGATTCTGAAAAATTTTATTTACTTACCAATAAAACTCATTAGTGACTACGAAATAAAATTGACGTTTTTTACCCATGTTTCTTTAAAAAAATTGTTCAGTATGTTTTGAGAAACCCTTTAAAAAATCATTACTCTTTAAACGCCTTTGTGGTGCCGGCAAAGAATAGTACCTACCCATGTCTACCCGTGGGTGTCGCAAGAAGCGACTAAGGGGTTATAAAACAAAGGATGGGCCTTCTGTGTATCGTAGCATCTTACACACTGCGGTCCTGGCAAGCCTGGGTTCAAGCCCGTGACCGCTTAGTTCGAGCTCGGCGGGTTCGCGCGAAGAAAAGAGTATTTAATTCTGCTGCAAAGTCCTGCAAGCGGGTGATCCGGAAGGCCCGGTACGACCACGTCAGTCACATAGGGACCAAACTTGCATCCTACCCCTCTGGTAGTAAACAAGTTTGGTCCCTTTCCAAGTCAGTCGAAAACATCTTCTGCCGTCCTACATTACCTCCCCTGCTGAAACCAGACGGGTCACTAGCCCACTCCGCAACAGAGAAAGCAAATTTATTTGCATTTCTATTTGCGAGCAATTCTCGATGCCGACTCCAATCAGCCACCGACGATTCCTCGCTGTGATTCTTCGATGTCGGAGATCACAATACACTCAAAAGAGGTTCGTAGAGTTCTTCGAAGTCTAGACGTGAACAAAGCTAGCGGTCCTGATGGAATACCAGCAAGAGTCTTGAGGAACTGTGCGCCTGAGTTGTCTCCTGTGCTGACGCGTTTGTACCGCCTCTCTCTTAAAACAAGAACGGTGCCTAAACCTTGGAAGGTTGCCAATGTACAGCCGGTACCCAAGAAGGGTAGTCTTGCCGACCCCACCAACTATCGTCCGATCGCCATCACCTCCATACTTTGCAAAGTTATGGAAAGGGTACTAAATGGAAAATTGCTGACATACCTAGAAACTAACGACCTACTCAGTGATCGTCAGTATGGCTTCCGCCGGGGACGATCAACTGGGGATCTTCTAGTGTACGTTACGCATTTCTGGGGCGAGGTCATCGAGAAACACGGCGAAGCCCTTGCCGTATCACTGGACATCTCGAAGGCCTTTGACAGGGTATGGCATGCAAGTCTGCTGAGCAAACTTCCTGCATACGGCATTCCCGCTCACTTTTGCTCTTGGATTTCTGACTTCCTGAGTAAACGGTCGATCCGAGTAGTCCTTGATGGCTGCTCCTCTGACCTCATGGCTATTGACGCCGGGGTTCCTCAGGGGTCTGTTCTCTCTGCGACTCTGTTCCTGCTGCACATCAACGACCTATTTGGTCCTAATATTGTTGGGTACGCATATGACAGTACTGTCGTCGAGAGATATATGTCAAGCGTAAAAGCCAGCAGTGACGAAATACGTTCTTTGAGAGAGGCCATGGTAGAGCGTATAAACTCAACCTTAAGTCTTGTCTCTGACTGGGGTGACGAAAATCTGGTGAGTTTCAACGCCACCAAAACACAAGCGTGTCTATTCACTGCCAAAACGAGTCCATTCATCACCACATCTGTACCGGTCACCGACAGCCTCGAGCTTCTTGGCATGAAGCTGTGTGCAAACCTGAACTTCGGCGCCAACATTGAGTCAAAAGCTCAAACTGCGGCCAAAAAGTTGGGTATCCTCAATAAGGTTAAGCGGTATTTCTCTCCTGGATAGTTGCTAGTTTTGTACAAAGCACAAGTCCGATCTTGCATGGAGAATTGCTGCCACCTTTGGGATGGCTCAGCCAAATACCAACTAGCCGCTCTAGACTCGATCGATCGCAGAGCCAAGAAGCTCGTTGGTGATGAGATTGTAGTGAAAACCAAGTTTCACAGCCTAGCCCACCGGCGCAAAATTGCATGTCTGTCGGTCTTATACAGATTGTACTTCGGAGAGTGTGCCCAAGAGCTGCATGAGCTTATTCCGCCATCCCCCTTCTACCATCGGGAATCCAGATGCACCGCAGGATATCACCCATATTTGGTTGATATTCCACACATCCGCACAAAACGCTTTGAAACATCCTTTATAATGCGCACAGCTAAGGAGTGGAATTCTCTGCCTTCGTCTGTGTTCCCGAGCTCTTATAACCCGAATCTATTTAAGTCGCCAGTGAATAGGCTTCTTCTGGGCAAGCTCGTTCCATCGTCGACCTCATCTCTGTCCTTAAGGCTAGATCGAGGTCAAGAGTAAGCCCATACATAGTAAAAAAAAAAAAACAACAACCGCGGTCCATGCTGCCAGCTGCAACGCTATAATAAGCGAGGTGACTACTTCCCCTCTAACTTATACCACGCGTTTTTTCTGGTCTTCTAGAGGGAGCTCCCTGTCCTGCAGTGGACGTTTCATGGGATGTTATGATGAATAGCACTGACAAAGCCTCCCGGCGCATAAAAGTCCACAAAGAATAAAAAAAATTCTAAGTCCAAAATCTACAGGGTGTTAATTTGATTGCGTGCCATAGCTCAGGGGTGGGATCAGTATCAGTAATGGAACAACTTTTCCCAAGGAACATCGGTCGAAAAACGGAAGTAAATTTTTGACCTCCCATAGAAACTGCATCAGCTGATAGGGCATTTTGTATGGAAGGTCAAATTTGGTTTTTCGTTTTTCGACCTATGTTCCTTGGGAAAAGTTGTTCATTTACTGATACTGATCCCACCCCTGAGCTATGGCACGCAATCAAATTAACACCCTGTTTCAAAGTTTTTCTAAGTCCCAAATCTATAGTAAAATAATTCAAAAAAAATCCCAAAAAATGTGACATTTTGCAAACGTGACAATTTGCGAACGTGACGTTTTGCGAACGTGACATTTTGAGAAAGTGACATTTTGCGAACGTGACATTATGCGTCGGGAGGTTCTAAAGAGTAGAGTGTCAGCAGTGTGACAGCAGGGTGGAGCGCAGCGTAAGAATATTGGAGGGAAAGAAACACGTATCGCTCCGTACTGTTCTCAC
The DNA here is from genome assembly GCA_947532105.1 of Athrips mouffetella. Taxonomy (NCBI): domain Eukaryota; kingdom Metazoa; phylum Arthropoda; class Insecta; order Lepidoptera; family Gelechiidae; genus Athrips; species Athrips mouffetella. The sequence continues at coordinate 6,449,795 of OX383972.1, read as the reverse complement.
GCATAGCGCTGTCCCGCTTTCATACTAATCAAGCGACATTATTTCGACTGTAATATTTTTTTTTTATTTTTCAGAACTTAATCCAATGCAGTACGTAGCACGATTCGTAAATATAAAGAAGTCTAAGCAGCTTCTGTACTTGAGTGTACTGAGGAAGTTCAGACCAGACGGATTTAAGATTCTTAAAAAGGTAAACGCATAAATATCTAGCTTCTTACCTACGATGTTAATTCATCATAACATCCCATGAAATGTCCACTACAGGACAGGGAGCTTCCTCTAGAATTCTAGCTTTTGCTGGAAAAATGTGGAGGGGAAGTACCAAAGTCACCTCGCTTGTCAGCGTTACGGCTGGCACCATGCCATCTATAATTTGAAATGTAGTGATAATAAGAACTTTCTAGTTACTACCATTTAGATGTGTACCTACTGCAAAGCATTCGGAGTCGGCTTTGTACCAACTTGCTCGCAGCAGGTCAAATTAATTCTAACGGCTATTAGTGTAGGCAACGAAGCAGTTAACCCCAACATAAATTTCTCAGGCAGATTTTATTTGACAGGATGATAAAGAATCATGAATTAAATGTAAATTCAAAATATCAAAAAAAAAATTTGCAAAAAATTTTTTTCATACATTCTTTGTAATTTTTGTATGGAAAAATTAAAAGTACCGATTTTTTTTTTATAGAAGGTTTGTCTCATGTAGTGTAATACCCCAGCAAAGTTTCATCGACTGAGGATTTAAAGACTATATCTTATCTTCTTCTTCTTCCTCGGTCCCTCACTGATGAGGATCGCGACCACATTGGTTTCCTTCCACAAGCTGCGATTGTATGATGTGTGGACCGCACGCTGCATGTTGCCGCCTATAACTTATAGTCTGACAAAAACTAACAAAAACTACAGGTAGTTTAAACCTGCTTCCCATTTCTTGCAGGATATAGAAGACGGCCTAATCCTCATGATGGGCGGCAGTCTTTCACCGGAACAAGCCAAGAAGTTCCACCAGATTATGGAGTGGGACACATTCGACGATAAGGCAGATATACAGCACGACATCAAGTTGACTTTACATGATAATAAGCGTCGCGGCGCGGGGGATAGTGGAGAGGTTTGTTTTAAACTTGTACCGACTGTACAAACTTAAACGGAAGGGGCTGACCATGAAACTGAACAACTTTTCCCAAGGAATATAGGTGAAAATACGAAAAAAAAATTGGCCTCCCATACGAAATGTGCTGTCAGCTGATGCATTTTGTATGGGAAGTCGAAAAGTTTTTTTCGTATTTCGACCTATGTTCCTTGGGAAAAATTGTTCAGTTTCATGGTAAGAATCTATCGTTTAAGTTTGTAAATTTGGCCACCAAACACATTGTAAAGAGTAAAGACATTCAGGTCAGTCAAATAATAACAACTGATGTCGCCACTGACGTGCGGCTGACTATACTTGATAATGATGGCCATACTATCCACTACGGCGTTTTGGACGGAGGAACTCTAATACACTCAGAGTAAAAAACTATAGAATCCGCCATATGCATATTCTGTATGAGCTAGTGAAGCGTGAAGCGTCTCACTGTCGCCCATGCTAGTCGGTCAAAAAACTCAGTTAAGTTTTCCAAAAATCAAATCTTTAAAAATTTAATGTTTTAGTATAAACTTTGTTTGCGAAATTGAAAATATATCGTTTTTTACTTGTGAATTGATCATTAATACTAAGAACGGAAGCGTAAATATTCCGTAATAGCCATTTTATGCTTGATTTTTAACACCGTTTTTTTCCTGAATGGAAAGTGTTTTCACCAGAAAAATTGTGTTAGTAGCATTTATTAGTCCCATGTCACATATTTCTCAGAGAAAAAGATAAAAATTTTACGTTTTTAGGATTTGAAAAAAATTCCATACATTTTAGTATGGAGGTCCCTCGCAAGAAAGTGCTACGCTTATAGCTCCCTCCTTAGCAGCAAGAGCTGCTACCAAAACCTCCTTGCTAATACATAAATAAATGGCGGGAACTTCTTATTTAATTTTAAATATGCAGTGAAAGAAACGTCGTATACTGACAGAGATAGAACTAGCTAGACGTTCGGATACACCAAAGATTTCGCACCTCCTTGCTTCGCGAATAGAAAACGGGATGACAGATGACATTTTTTACTAATTTTGAGATGTTGATACATAGACTTTTGTCCAAATATTCTAGGCACAAACTAGTTATTATGGGTGACTTGAACATAAATCTATTAGAAAACACAGATAAAATGTCTCGTTTATCTGACATAGTAAAGCACTACCACCTCAAACAACATATAAATGAGCCAACTAGGAAAACATCTTGCTTAGATCTGATAATGAGTAATGAGCAAAAAGCAACTGGTACTATCTTACCTCTCTGGTTATCTGACCATGACACAGCGCAAATACTAAGGTTCCCAGTTAAACAAAAAACTCCTATTCCTAAATATATATTTAACTACAAAAGATGTTACACAAAAGAAAACATTAAAAAATTTAACCAGCATCTGCAAGCATTGTCTTGGTCTGAGGTGTTTGAGAGCAAAAATCTCGATACAGCCTTTGACATATTCTATGGTATGTTTTGCCTTTTAAATAAACTTTGCTTTCCAGTAAAAAGGTTTAAAGTAAATGTTACCTTAAAACTAAATTGGTTGTCAAAAGGATTAAGGAAAAGCTCTAGGACACAACGTGCACTCCGTCATAACTATTATAGGTCAAAAAATATGGATGATCGTAATAAATACATAAATTTTAATAAGCTTTTTAAAAAATGCGCTTATGAAGCTAAAAAGAAAAATAATAAAAAAATAGTTCTAAATAGTAAAAATAAATGTAGAGCAACTTGGATGGTTATAAAAACTGAAACCTGCAACTCTTCGTCCAATGATAAATATATAAACAAATTAGAAAATAGTGGTGTAAACATCATAGAACCGGTGGCTATTGCTTCGGAATTTAATGATTATTTCACAAATTTACCTAATAACACAAACCAGTTAATGAAAATGACATACAATAATTGTAATAAAATAAATAACTCTTTATTTCTATTTCCTACTGACATAAATTCTATAAATAAAATTATAACATCCCTAAATAATACGAATTCAGAAGGATACGATTGTATCTGTACGAAAATTTTAAAAGCCTGCAAAGAAAACATCTGTCATGTACTAGCGTTTTTAGTAAACCTATCTTTTGAGACAGGACAATTTCCAAAAAAGCTTAAGACCGCTATAGTGAAACCGATCTATAAAAAAGGTCAAAAAACAGATATCAAAAACTATCGTCCGATAACTTTAACTCCTGTTTTATCAAAGGTTTTCGAAAAGGTAATGCTTAACAACCTAACCGCCTTCTTTGACAAATTTCAAGTTGTAAAATGCAATCAGTATGGGTTTCAAAAAAACAAATCAACTACAAATGCTGCTTTTGATTTAGTTAATGAAATACTGCAAAATGTAAACGATATGAACTACACAACTGTAATATTCGTGGACATGACCAAGGCCTTTGATTATGTCTCACATGAACAATTACTTCGTAAATTATAAGCTAATGGTATTAGGGGACCTGCAATCGCCTGGATTGAGTCTTATTTGAAAGACAGACAGCAATGTGTCGAAATTTCGCAGCTCGATGAAAATTCCATTAACAATACATATAGATCGGATTTTAAACACAATAGAAGCGGAGTACCTCAAGGCAGCATATTGGGCCCGCTTTTGTTTTTAATGTACATCAACGATCTCCCTGATATATTTGATTTTAAAACAATAATGTTTGCTGACGACGTCTCTATTTTAGTAACTACTAACAATAAACTTTCTCTAGACAAGCACATAGAGGACATAAATAAAACTATGCACCAACTTATTGACTGGTTAAACAATAATAATTTGAAAATCAATCTTGATAAAACTAATTTCGTTAATTTCAATAATCTGAAAAAAAATCCATTGACTCATATTAATTTTTATGGACGAATTATAAAATTTATCAATAATGTGACATTTTTAGGTTTAATTATAACACCAAAACTGAACTGGATAGAGCAGATTGATAAAGTTTGCAATAAAATAAACAGTTTTTCATTTGCACTTTATAAGTTAACTAGAGTTACAGACCGGAATACTGCAATAATTGCCTACTACGCATATGTAGAATCTGTGCTGAGATATGGACTCCTAATTTGGGGTAATGGGACCGATATTCAAAAGGTATTTATTGCTCAAAAACGCTGCTTGAGGGCAATTTGTGGAATCGCTCCTGACGTTTCCTGTAGGCCTTACTTCAAATCGCTAAACATATTACCATTACCTTGTCTGTATATTTTCGAAATAGGTAGATTTGTTAGGACGAACCTTCATTTATTCAGTAACGCAGAAAGTACTCGCACTGATCAGAGGAGCCTTAGATATCCTAATAGACTAGTATCAACTACAGTCCCAAAAACCACGCGTTATCAAAAAAATTGTTTTGGGATGTGTTTACAAATCTTTAATAAAATTCCTCAACATATTAAAGAACAACCTTTTAACAAGTTTAAGAGTAATTTGCGCAGGTGGCTGATTCAGAATACTTTTTATTCAGTGGGCGAATTTCTGAATTGGACAAATTCTGGTGTTACAAATGCATAGGTTGGGTGGTATCAATTTTGTTTTGTAGTAGTGCTTAGTGCTTAGTGACATATTATTTAATTTTGTTTTGACATTGCATGAAATTGTTTTACGTTTATAAACTTGTCTTCACATCATTTGACATTTAATTTTGTAATATTATGGATATTATTTTGTTTATTGATTGTGAACATTTGCATGCTTTTTAACATAGCTAGACTCGCTTGTTCCTATCTTTATCACAACACCTAATGTACCTACCTTGTCTAATGCAAATAAAGATTCATTCATTCATTCATTCATCTGCCAGCATGTCACATCTCCTTTGCTATGCAATGTCACATCATCATCGATAATTATGAAATATTCAAAATAACCCTACCAAATTTATTGAACGACGCCTACATTGCATTTACAAAGATAATATTATGTAATTTGTTTTGACTGTGAAGTCACACATCCCTAACTTATGGCGAATTATTTCTCCTTCATCCTTTTTACACCCTTATTATTCTGAAGGATACACGATCTGTTTTTTTTATACAGGGTGTTAATTTGATTGTGTGCCATAGCTCAGGGGTGGGATCAGTACCAGTAACTGAACAACTTTTCCCAAGGCACATAGGTCGAAATACGAAAATCAATTTTTGACCTCCCATAGAAACTGCATCAGCTGATAGCGCATTTTGTATGGAAGGTCGAATTTGGTTTTCCGTATTTCGACCTATGTTCCTTGGGAAAAGTTGTTCAGTTACTGATCCCGCCCCTGAGCTATGGCACGCAATCAAATTAACACCCTGTATATCTCATTCATTGCTATTGTGATTTGTGAGCGACAAACCTTATCAATTTTGTTTTAACTTTGTAATTGTCTCAATTTTAATTTCGATTTTTTTTCCTACCTACTCTAAATTAATTCGATAACATTTTTCCTTTTTTTTTGTCCAGGCTGAGGCTGATGCGTCACTGCAGCATCGAACGTGGTGCGGTTTGTGCGCAGTTTGCGAAAGAATGTACGGAAGATTCCCTCCCAGAAACAAGGATCCACCTGATGGGGTAACTAACTTATCTTTTTATCGTTTTACAAAGAGCACTTACTTAAATGAATGCCATAGCAAGCTGTCAGTGGCAAAAAGAGTGTAATGTAGGAAATGAAGCAGTTGACCCCAACATAATTCTCTCAGGCAGATTTTATTTGACAGGATGATATGTGTCATGAGTTAAATGTAAATTCAAAAAATCCAAATAAAATTTAACAAAAATATTTTTTTTTTTCATACATTTCTTGACATTTTTGTATAGAAAAATTAAAAGTACTTACCGATATTGTTTGGATTTTTTCATAGAAGGCTTGTCTTATACAGTATAATACCCCAGCAAAGTTTCATCGACTGCGGATTTAAGGTGGAGGTCTTCATACAACGATCCACTTCATTTCCTATATAGACTAGTAACAATCCTACATATCGGTGTGTGTGATTGATAGATTTGTCAAACAACTTTTGTATGTTAGTCTGTTTTACTTGTAGAGACTGTGAGCATCAAGGACAAGAAATTTGTTACTTTGTAGTGAGAGTCAACATACGTTGGTCTGCCAACGCCAGCGCTACCTGGCAGGTTCAGTACAGTGGGAGAGAAAAGTGGTGGTCGACTACATCCGCGAAACTGCCAAGAAGATGTGAGGCAGACTCACAGACTACTTAGATGATGGCAGACTAGTTGTTTTTTACTTATTTAGGTACAGTCAAGAGTACATCTATACTTAGACTATATAATACTAATTAATATATGTCCCGCGCCTTACATTTCAGTAAATGACAATGGGTGTTTCGGATACACAAACATAGGGTCTTTACATACTTGCAATATTCGATGACGTTCGGATACATGCTTAACGTTCTAGTACCCGATGACGTAGTATAACTTGTGGTGCCCTCAGAGTCTATGACGTTCGAAAAAGAATTCTTTCAAAGCCAAGTTCTTAGATTATAATAATAAGCCAAGGTATTTAAAATCTATTTTTGTTTCAGATGGAGGCGAGTGATTTTGCAATGTTGGAGACCAAATTAGTCTCACTGAAAGTTCATAGTGGATTGTTAGCGATACTGAATGCCATTAGAGTACGATAGCTTTTTATATTTATTATTACTCTATATTTTAGTACAATTTTACTTTTATAATTAAATTAAATATTTTATTAATAATTATGTATGATACATTTTTTCGTTTATAACAACAACCAACACATTTTGCAGCTTTGTCAAAAGCAATCGGCTAAAGCTGTCAGAAACAAGGAGTTTGTAAAACTGTTACTCTGATTTTAGTATTATGGCTGCAAAATGTTGGCGTTGGAATAAACGAAAAAATGGATTAAAGAAGTTTTATTTTATTGCCCCGTTCGCTTTCGATCCGAGCCATCATGATTGGTTGGATGAGCCAACATGGATTACATGGATCATCCAACCATATCTACTGTTTATTCTTGGACCCTAGCCTTAGGCCTGGGACATATCGATGAGGCGTCGGTCGAGGGCGAGGCGAGGGTATGGCACGGTCGCGGCACCCGTCACTTCGTGTTTCATACAAAATGTATAGAAGCGATATGGCGCCGTGCATATTGAGGTGGCGTGGCGAGAGTGAGGTGAGGGCGCAGCGCAGGCGTCGCTTCCCGCCCGCGCCGCGCTGCAGTTTGAGGTGGCACGCCATGCGAAAACACACAGATCCGTCCGCAGTATTATCAAAATGCGTGACGATATGCAATTTAATATCGCGTTTTGCGAGTTAATAGAAAAATATCTCTTAATATACGATTACAATCGATTGGGTTATAGTAACATAAGTGTGCAGGATCGGAACTAATAGCAAATTATTATTTAGTTACAAGGTCGGGTTTCGATTAACTTGTATAAAGATAATTTAAAACTCTATTTTAACAATTTTTTATTCAATAAATTTAACGATTTCGGTTAACTTGTATAAATTTACATTTACTAATTACTACAAAAATCGAAATTTAGAATGCCCTAAATACGTCCACTGCCGCCGCCATTTTAAGGCACTGCACCCGCGCCATAAGAACTACATAAATAACCACTCCATACCCTCACCTCACCCACGACCGACGCCTCATTGATATGTCCCATGGCTTATAGGACATTCTATCTAATCTGTGCTAGCCATATTTTATGTTACTCAATCCCCATCATAGAGAATATAACCACTACGCTTTTATCCCCATAAAAAAGGAACCTGGAATAGCATAAAACTCATTGAAACTAGATGGCGCTATTTGAAGATGGCAGACGTGAATTTGTTTCAATTTTGGTTTTATCTGTTGATTTGAGAGTTTAAAGTAAAATTTTGATAGGATATTATCCAATAAACATCTTACAAAGTGAACACTTAATAGAAAATGGAAATATATTCTTCTACTAAAGTTTTTGGATGGTGAGAAGCGGCTTTCTTCGTGACTTCAATAATTTCCCCTATCAACTTATCGGAGTCATCGTGGTGCACAGGCTTTCCTCATCGTCGAGCTTCGAGATGCGGATTCCTGTGTAAATCATTATTTCACTGGACATTGGCGTGTCGCCATATTGTTGTAACAATTCCTTTACTTTGACATTGGCGAAATACGTTTTGTAATGAGATGTGATGCCATTAAATAAATATATCCAAACGCGCCAACTGTCAATGAATAGTGATGCTCCTTAAGCTTTTGCAATTAGTCGACATGGAATGGAACTTTCTAAATAGTTGGAATAGAAATTTGATGTGTGTTGTTGAGATTGAACATTATTGAACAAGTAACAAAGAACATAGGAAAACCATAATACATACACCGCGTCTGGCTGAGAATTGGCCACTTACGATAGTTGATAGTTTTTTCTCTGAATTATTTATTAGTTTTAAATCGATTTCTCCCTATAGAATCATTGAGCAATATCTCATTATGTACGATTGTCTTTCGTTTTCACTGATAGCAGCACAGCAATAGCTAAGGCTACATAACTTTGTTTTACTTAACGACTAAATCAGGACTTTAATGCAAACAAATACTAAAAGATGTCTTTTAACTTTGAAATTATAAAATAGTACCTTACATTATAATTCTACTCTTAAATTAAATTAATCTTAATGTCTACTTAATTTAGCAATTTATGAATGAAATAAGGTCATTTACATTTATTTAGTTAGTATTACACAGCCGAATCAGCTATGTAAATATATTTGTCATTGGCTCTCTTTTCATAAAGCTTTTTATCTTGTTTAGTAGCTGTTGGTCCTTCCACAGATTAAATAATAGTAAACTAACGTTTACAGATCCGACATTCTCAGGTGGGGTGCCGACAAAATTCAACCTTATAATGTTAGCATAAAGTCGATAATTTCAGTGCACCGCTTAGGACACGTTTTCAAATCAAACATACAAATGCTTAATGGAAGATTTTGCAAGTGATAACAAAATACGTAGGTACCTAGGTAGGCAAAAAAATCTCCTATCTTTTGTTCTTACGAAATTGTTTATTTAAGTTTGTAGATAGGTAAACTAGGTATTATGTGAAATTTTTGTTCTTGCTTTGATCATGGCATATTTGCTCTGAACTTAGGTAGGTACTTTGAAGCTGCGCCGCCGGCCGCTGCCGCCGCCGCGCTGAATTATTTAAAGGTACAGTCAACGACAGCTCAAGCTTGACACTCGCAGCGCGACTCTAGCCCGTACGTCTATTGAAATAAGAACGGTGCAAAGTCCAATATGTCAAGCTTGATGTGCTCTTGACTGTACCTATATATTATAAGCTAAGGGAAGTACTATTTAAGTACTTTGCTTGCTCTATTCAATGTACTTCTAGACGCAAAGAAAATAAAAAGGGTAGGTACCTATTGTTTCTTGGCTTACAGTCTACACAGGTCACCTAGGTACCTACCTATGTACTTGTAGGTATTACCTAAAAGTTAAAGTCAAGAACAGGTCAAACCAGACACTTGCAACGCTATCTTTCATCCCAATAAGCGATACAAATAAGAACAATACAAAGCCCTTAGTGTCAAGCATGACGTGCTCTTGACTGTACCTAATAGTTCCTAAGTTTAATTGAATTTCGGCAATTGTTCTCATAAGTTAGGTACCTAATCCGTTTCTTAATAAAAACACAACCTATTAGGTAAATAAAATAAGCAAACGATATTCGTAAGTAGGTACCTAGATTTTGTTAATAGGTAAACTTGCCTTTCGACATTAGATAGTAATTGAAAAAAGTCGTAAATCCGGGGTATCACTAGTGTTTAAGCATCCATAGACGCAACAATATCTCTTTTTCTTTTTATTATCCATCGTTATTTTTTAGCAAAATTTAAAGATATAAGTAGGTACTCTCGCGAAAGCTGGCAGTCAGTTGCACGCGTGCCAATCGACTGCCTTACCCACCCAGTCGACTTCTAGCGCCGAGTTGCATACCTAGAGTTCGAAGTGTCACAGGCCTGGTCCTTCTAACATTAATGTATAAATATGATCAGTTTTCCTTTGACATATACACGCAATCTATTTTTGTTATAGCCACAGCTGTGGGATTCATCCATCATCTAATCAGCCGAAAAACGTCCACTGCTTCACATAAAGATATAAATAAAATATTTTTAATTTTTAGTCTTAGGCGAAGCTGACAAATTATTATACACGTATAACACCACCGTGATACCTCATTTTTCACGTTGAGAACTTGATTATCTTGAAGTGGAAAATTGCCGAGAAATAAAAAATAAGGTTTGTGCTTGATTATATTTATAATGTCTTTTATTTTGCCGATATACACAGACTTTATCTATCGTTGATTGAAGGAATAAATTAAGATAAAATATTTCAGCTATCGAAGACACAGTGCATTGCACGAGAAGTCAAAATTAAGTGACAGATGACATTTTGCAATAGAGTAGAGCGGAAATGTACCAAAGAGTTTACAATTAACCTTTTTAAACTAGTGATGCTATACTCATGTTAGCATGCCTAATTATAAAACACCGGTTTTTCTAACACTTCCCCTCATGCGCGACATGAGATCACAATTTCACAATGCAGAAACAATATAATTAACAACTCAGATTAATCAGATTCTACATTGACTCTACCTCTAGTCAGATAAAAATACATATTGACTCTATCACATAGAACCTTGACTCTACATTCCTATCAACTCTACATTACTATGACTCTACATAACAAACAAAATAAATTAAGACTCTACATTTCTTAAACACAAGTCATGAACAAAACCTGAATGCTTAAAGCTAGACAGTGGTTTAGTTAACAGGTCTGCTACCATATTTTCAGTAGGTAAGTAATTTACAGTTACATTATTTTCCTTTACAATGTCTTTTACAAAATGGTAGCGCAAGTCAATATGTTTGGTCTTTTTGTGGCAATATTCTTTGGTTTCAAGCAATTTCAGTGCGCTTTGATTATCGCTAAAGATTCTACAATTAAAATGTTTTCCAAAAATTTCAAACATGAAATTTTTAATAAAACATACTTCTTTGCATGAATCGCTTAAAGCCAAATACTCCGCTTCGGTACTCGAAAGCGCAACACATCTCTGCTTACGTGACTCCCAACAGACAGTAGAGTCACCAATCTTGACAACAAAGCCACTATATGACCGCCTGTCCACGATGTCATTGGCCCAGTCTGCATCAGCAAATACCGACAAATCTAAACTACCAGATTTCACAAATACCAATCTGTGATTGATAGTAGAACTTAGGTACCTTAAAATCCTCTTAGCAGCCAGCCAATGATCTCGAGTGAAAGCTGTGTTAAATTGACTTAAATGACTTAGAGCATAAGTAATGTCTGGTCTCGACCAGACAGAAAGGTACTTTAAACAACCAATAAGTTCTCTATAGGGATAAGTACTATCTGATAAACAATCTTGATTACAAGCTTTTTCTAATTTATTATTTACCTCCATGGGTGTAGACACGCCTTTACAATTTGTCATGCCAAAACGATTCAACAATTTTCTGATATAATCAGTCTGGTCAAACATTAATATTCCACGACTCTTATCTCTATGCACTCTAACGCCGAGACAATTTTTTAAAATACCTAAACTTTTACAGCTGAATTCTGACTTTAAAAGCTTATAGAGTTTGTCCTTCTCGGCAGTAGAGTTAGTAAATACATAAAAGTCATCTACAAATAAAGCAACTATAGTCAATTGTTTGTCAGATTTCTTAATATAAACACATGGTTCACACTTACTTTGAGAGTAACCATTTTTAGTTAACACAACATTTACTTTATTATTCCATAACCTACTTGCTTGTTTAAGCCCATACAAACTTTTATTTAATAAACAAACTTTTGTCTTGTCATCTGAAAAACCTAAAGGCTGTTCCATATAAATAGGTTTGTCAATATCGCTATGTAAAAATGCTGTATTTATGTCAATATGTTCTATGTCCATATTCATCTCATTCGCTATACAAAACAAGATTCTTAGGGTGGTGTGTCGTACCACTGGTGAGAAGGTATCTGTGTAGTCAACGCCAGGTTTTTGACTAAAACCGCGTGCCACCAAACGAGCTTTATATTTTGTACATTTGCCAGATTCATCAGACTTTAATTTGTAAACCCATTTACAACCCACTACATTACAGTCAGTTGGTCTTTCAACTAACTGCCAAACGTTATTGTTTATAAGAGAGTTATACTCTTCTTGCATAGCAGAAAGCCACTGGTTTTTATCCGGGCTAGTCATTGCCTCATCGTACGACTGAGGCTCACCATAAACAAAACTTTGAACAAAGAATAATTGATCTGATGAGTCTGACAAATCATAATCGGCATACCTTACAGGTTTCTGATTGCGTGTGGAACGAACAGGTCGGTCGCTGACACTGACAGGAACATTTTGTGCCACAGTGACATCAGAATCTTCCCCTCGAACGACCGTTTCGTTCAACAGACCGAAGTCAGCCTCCTCACTGTCTCCATCTGCGGTCCCCTCAGCACTTTGGAAGGAAGAGTCGCCTGAAACTGGAGAATAAAACATATTATTTAATGGACTTTCATTTCCATTTTTTTGAATTTCACAATTATTCCTATCAGACTCTATACTTAATTGTGAATTTAAAATCTCATTATTTTGATTGCTTTGCATGTCAACATTATTAAAATTTATATTCATATTATTTAAATTCTCATTAATTCCGTTATTAATTTCAATGCTTTGCATCTTATTTTCATTATTACTGGTAATAACATAAAATTCATTATCACATTCATCATCATTATGACTAGAATTATTATTTAATGTGTGGTTCAAAAACTGGCTTTCAAAGAAAATCACATTCCTTGAAACTAAAATCTGCTTAGGCTGTGAGGGGTCAATTAACCTATAGCCCTTGGTATGCTCACAATAACCAACAAAAATACAACGCTTTGATTTCGAATCAAGCTTGTCACGCTTTATTCCAGGAATAAGCGTCATAGCACAGCAACCAAAGACACGTAAATGGCTCAGGTCAACCTTGTTGCCTGTCCATACCTCTTCAGGAGTTTTGTTAGGAACCGCTGCAGTAGGACTCCTATTTTTTAAATAAATAGCAGTAGACACCGCTTCACCCCAGTATTCCTTACCGAGGCCTGAGTCCCTCAGCATACAACGAACTTTCTCTATAAGAGTACGGTTGAACCGTTCCGATACTCCATTCTGTGAAGGGCTATAAGGACAAGTTGTTTGATGAATTATACCTTCACTTTGTAGATAGTTGGAGAACTCAGCACTGCAATATTCTCCACCACGATCACTACGCAGACATTTTATAGGATAACCAGTTTGTTTTTCTACAGTGGCTTTAAATATCTTAAATTTGGACAATACTTCAGACTTCTGCTTCAGTAAATAACCATACGTCTTCCTAGAATAATCATCAGTGAAAGTAAGAAGGTACCTAGACCCACCTAGACTGCAAACGGAGAACGGTCCACACACATCTGAGTGCACTAATTCCAACAATTGCCTGGCACGTTTTGCTTCGCCCCTAGGAAACTTTTGCACTGCCTGCTTCCCCTCAACGCATGACACACACTCCTTCATGCTTGCATCATGCTGAGTAGACTTAAGCTTAACACCAGTAGCAATATTACTCAGAACACTTACCCCACGGTAACTAAGATGACCAAGTCTCCTGTGCCATAGCTCCGATGACACCACCATAGCAGCATCCACGTCGCGCGAACTTTGTGGCATCGACGCATCTTTCACATCATTCATGGCAGCACATGACCGCTCCTGCGAATCAGAAGAAACACTACCATGCACGTTGTCCAAAATATAAATTCCCCCTCGTTTAGTGGCAGATATGATTAGAGATTCCCCTTTGAAAATATAACATTTATCACTTTTAAAATTCACAGAAAAAGCCTTCTCACTCAATTTACTAACACTAATTAAATTAGTTGAGAGACTAGGTATAAACATTACATCTGTTACTAGCTGAGACTTGTTATTTTTCATTGGAATTCTAACCTCTCCACGTCCATAGCACATGAGAGAGCCACCGTCAGCCACTGAGATCTTCTCATCACATTTTTTAATGTTTGTGAACCACTTTAAGTCCTTGCACATATGTGCCGTGGCACCAGAGTCTACGATCCAATCATCCTCAGAAAATGCACTTAAACACCTTGCCGTTATGAGTGCAACTTCAGTTTCTTTCTTCTTATTGTTAAACTTCTTGAACTTGAAGCAGTTTGCTTTAATATGGCCAGCACGCTTGCAGAAATGGCAAACAACTTTCTTCTTTTTCATGAAAAAAGCAACATCATCTGTTTTAAGGTTATTCTTCTTTCTATGTTCATCTTGCAAGAGCCTTGTTTTAACAATATCGCTAGACAAAGATCCTGTAACAGAAACTGATTCCAAACTGGAGACAAGGACGTCAAATTCTTCCGGTAAGCCACTCAACAATACTTCCGCTACCTCAGAGTCTTCAATAGTTTTTCCAATGTCTGTGAGCTGCTGGACTAATGTAGTAACATGTTCAATGTAAGACGCCATATCATTGAAGTCATTATAGGAAGAATGGTGAAGTTTTCGCAGTAATAGTACTCGCCTGTAAATGCCACGGTCCTCAAACGCACTTTTGAGAGCTGTCCAAGCCTCCTTTGCACTCTTTGCATTGCGCACATACTGTATACACGTGGGCTTTATGGATAGGCAGATCCTAGCGAGCGCTCTATTGTCTTTTTCTTTGTTTATTGTTTCACCTTCTTTGTAATCTACTACGCACCAAAGATCTTCCATAATAAGTACCATTTTGAGATTGAATTTCCAAGAGCTGTAGTTTGAAATGCCATCCAGCTTCTCTATCGGCGTGGGCGCAAAAACATTGCTTGTCTTACTTGGATTTTGCTGATCATCGCCCGCCATGTCGGTCACCGCCGAAGCACGCCGTTCACAGTCCGGGAATGTGCCAAGCACTGCGAAGCACAGCCCAGCGCACAGCAGTAGCACGAGCAGCACCTGCACACCTTTATTTTCTCGACACATGCAAGACATACGGCTGGGCCAATAACCTCTTGAAGTGGAAAATTGCCGAGAAATAAAAAATAAGGTTTGTGCTTGATTATATTTATAATGTCTTTTATTTTGCCGATATACACAGACTTTATCTATCGTTGATTGAAGGAATAAATTAAGATAAAATATTTCAGCTATCGAAGACACAGTGCATTGCACGAGAAGTCAAAAGGAAGTGACAGATGACATTTTGCAATAGAGTAGAGCGGAAATGTACCAAAGAGTTTACAATTAACCTTTTTAAACTAGTGATGCTATACTCATGTTAGCATGCCTAATTATAAAACACCGGTTTTTCTAACAGATTACTCCTTTCATTGGTCACATTTTATTACTTCTGTACTATACTTACTAATCTGGGATATCGATATCTTTTATCTATCGAGCAACAGACATCACTCAAACAAATAAAACTAACGTCCGCGAACCGTTTTGTTTTTATTGGAGACTATTTTTATTTTTAGTTCTAATGTAATCAGGCTATGGAAAATAAACATTTGTGACTTTTAACGGTTGCAAGTGTGCCGTAATTGAATTGATATATTCTGTTTTAGACTGTAAAATCTCTAGTTTACAAAATGAATATGGACCGGGACGCTTCGTCAACGGACGGTAAGCCACTGTTATTTCCTGAAATTACCACGTTTATTATGGTTTCGCCGCGTGGGGATTGGAAGTTATTTAGAAATTACTATATATAGAATGGTTTTGCAGAGTATTTTGTGACTGCTGCTCTGATATTTGACTATTGCGGAGCCGACAGCGGCGGAACGTTAACGGTCGACGCACTCATGGAAAAGATTGAACCTTTCGTAAAAACTAACAAGTAAGTCTTCTAAAACCTTTTTCATATGCGCTGTAAATTGCTTACATGCTTTTTAGTATTTTCACAATAACCTGTTCATTCTACCTACTCACCTATTTTTTGCCATTGTTTGTTTCATTCGCAAGTCTCAATTGTATACTTAGGTACCTTCATACAGGTAATTCAATCTGTTAGCCACACAAGTAAGTTGGTACTTACTTTGACCCATAAGTATGTATCTAGTTTGTTGTTGTACCACTTTTCCTTAAGCCAGCCACACACTTGCCTAGTGGTGTTTGAAATAGCGAGGGAAGGAGGCAGAGACATAGTGCGGCCATGTAACTTGCCATGCCGGATGTATTGCTCTACGTCATACCCATGGCTCCCTGTTTTATCAGTTTTTTGGGTGCGATAGATAAGTCCGAGTAGTCGGCCACATGTTATACTCTTACATGGGTGATTTCCTAAAATGTATGCCCTTACTTGTTGCAATAAATAGAGAAGTATTACACCATTCGGCATGGCATAAAAAATTAGATTTACTAAAAATGCATAGAGCGCACCCTGCCACAGTTTCGACGTCCATCAGAAGCAATGGCAAGTGACCTAGTGTGGAGCGTCGTGATTAATCATGCAAGTGTTTGACCAGAGAGAGCAACATTGCAGCAGCATGAGGAGCATAGTGTGGCATTCTTATAATCTTGGTTTTGCCTAGGTACATAAAGTAGGAATTTGATAGCTTATGCATAATTCAATCTTAGAACAACTAAATTGATTTAAAATTTTGCCTTACCCTGCAAAGTTTTGAAGTGATTGCGTACCTATTATGTGCTTTTTTTTCTCAAATGCAAGGTGTGAAAAAGTATACAATATTTTAGTGTGTTACTGAGACCATGAACATGAAAATTTTTTCCTAAGGAACACAATATGTTGAAATAGTATAGAAGAAACTGCACCAGCTGATTGCGCATTTTGTACTGGATTGCATTTTTTTTTCTATTATAAATATCCTTAGGGAAAGTTGTAGTTTCATGGTCATTACAGGCTAAAATAGTAAGCACTTAAAGTAATTAAATAAAAACCTTGAAAAATCTATTTCTGTTTTCACTTTACTCTTAGACTTGCTGGAAATTTTGTAAGAATTATGTCTCTAGGACCATGTGTGAATGTGGCCAACAGAAAGCCATTATCCACTTACCTATTTAGTGTTCTTGTTTTAGTTTTTTTTTTATTAGCCTTAAAATCAGATACAAATCGTATTAAAATCAATCAAAAGAAAACCATACAGTTTATTAATTTGTATCTATTCTGTGTATTGGCAAAGGCCTCCCCCAGCCTTCTCCGTTATCTCTCGCATGCAGCTACTCTTGACCATCTTGTCTGCAGGTCCAACAATTTCATATTCCTCAGTATTTATTTATTTATTACAGCCTTGTTTTCCAAGCTTTTTCTTTATTTATTGACATATTTTCCATAATTCTATATTTATGTATCTTTATTGCTTGGTTCGTCTTCTGACGAAGGCCTCCTCCAGAGCTCGCCACTCCTCTCTGTCCTTAGCAACTCTCCGCCAGTATAATCATGGACAAATAATAAGAAAGACCGACAATCCCATGGGGTTAACAGATAATCCATGAAGTTATTACAGTCTATTAAGTATTCTGCTAAAAAACATAAATTTCAATGTTATATAGTTTCTTTATAATGAAACTATGTTGAAATATTTTTTCAGAATACTTGATAGACCATAATTCTTTTTATTTTTAATTTTCGAGGGACCATTGTTCTTTTTTTACACCTTGTATGTACTAACACACTCAATCTTTTTGTAACTATTACTGTGAATGTCCAGTGTGTGTTTTCATACACATATCTAATAAATAAAATGCATCATGGTCTCAAAGTATTGTATAATCTAAGGTCTCACCACTATTCAAGCTTTCACAGATATTATTTCTAGATTATACAACATGTTAACGGAATAAGCGAAACTGAGAAAATAGTTTATTCAGAATCGAGAGTAGAATCCGTTTCACGGGTTTTTGATAGGGGTATTTTTTTTTATTTTATTCTTGCTGCTTCTATTCGAAATATTTCTATGGATACGCGAGCTTGCGGCCGGGCGCCGCGCGGTTAATGAGCTGTGAGAAGGGGAGGGAAGTGTTCGTGGCGTGCGTGCGCGGAGTGCATAGGCTAGAACAACGATGAAACTAGAACAATGATGAAACTTTAAAGTAACAATATCTTGATAAAAAAACTTTTTTCAAAATTTTTTTTACGGGAATGGATTTATTTTAATAAACATCAGTTGGGGTGTATGATGGTTTCGCTTATTCCATTAACACGTTGTATATAATTATTATAGATTAAGACTACTAACACAAAACTAACCCTCTCCTTATAGTAAGGCCATTGTAATAGGTCCATTACGACCTGCAAAGAAAAATGAACCCTGTGTGTTGTTTGGTGTTAAGGAAACATCAAAACAGACTTCTTATGTTATGTACTTTAGCCTAAAATTCTGTCTAGTTTTAAGAATTAATCTGTTACTTTACGTTTTCACACCTAGTTTCGTGAGCCTAATAAACCAAGCAAGCTCATTTTATCGTCGACCTCATCTCTTTCCTAAAGACTAGATCGAGTTCAAAAGTAAGCCCATTGACAATAAAAAAAAATACTTTCTTGATTATTTGAAAGCGCCATCTAATTTCAGTGAGTTTTATGCTTTTCGGGGTTATGAGTTCTTGTCTTGTCAGACCTCCTTGTTATTTGATTTAACGATAAAGCTACCATTTACATACTTCCACTATTACCCCTAAAACACTATTCTAGAGCACTTTACTTAAAACTAAGATAATTTTAAACACCTTAGAATCACTGTCCGTCCACGTACTGTCAAGAGCGCGTCGAGCTTGACACATTGAACTTTGTACCGTTTTTATTTCAATCGCCACAAGAGCTAAAGTCGCACTGCGGGTGTCAAGCTTGACCTGTCGTTGACTGTACGTGACATATCACCCAAGCGATATAAATCACTTAGGCGATATTGATCACTTGCTCTTGAAAGTGCAGATGCATCCTGCTATTGACCTATTCAGGACTGACTTACACGAATAATGCCACTTTTTCCATGTATTTTATCTGTGACTCGGAGTCCATAGATGGTTAGGTCACTGTTTTATCGCTTGCATGTCGATTGTGTGGACAAATCTAAAATGCAAACGATATATGTGACTCTTATGCGGCGTACAAAATAACTCTTGCTGTGACCGTTAATGCGCAGAAGTCAAAAAACCGGCCAAGTGCGAGTCGGACTCACGCACTGAGGGTTCCGTACCACCACATAAACATAATTGTATTAGTTGAAATTTCAGTAAGTTAATGTGCTAGATTTTTTGAGTCCGACACGCGCTTGACCAAATTTTATTATTTGTTGTTATTTTATAGCCTATGCCCTATAAACATACCAATTTTCAAGTTTGTAAGTGTTCCCGTTTTTAAATAGAACTAAAACAAAAATCGCCTTAACAACCATCCAACTTGACCCCTCTCTTATATGAATGTTCTTGAAATGGGAGCTCACCACAATTGGTTACCATTAGTTGTGAGAAAAGTTGTAATATTTAATGATTTCAGACTTTTCCCATTATTTGTACTGTGAGACCTAGCTTCTTGCCCAATTTCATAATTTTAGGTCAACGGGAAGTACCCTGTAGGTTTTTCATTTTTGAATAAATGTATGGAGATGAGGACATAAAATGCCATATCTTTTGATTGCGTCGTTGTAAAAAATTGAAATTTTCAGATCTTGTGTGGTTCATGGATCCTAATATATGGTATTAATTTCAACCTGATACCTTTACCCGTTCGTGAGATAAAGGGTCTTGACAGACAGACAGACAGACAGACAGACAGACAGACAGACAGACGGACAACAAAGTGATCCTATAAGGGTTCCGTTTTTTTCTTTTGAGGTACGGAACCCTAAAAATGAATCCTTCATCGGCTCTCCTCTTGTCACCCATGCGCAGAAAATAACCGTCATAGCCAAACTTATCCTGAACGCGCTATACTTATGATAGTTTAATTACCTCCTTGCATACTATAATTACGAAAGTTTACTCAAATGGCCTAGTTTAACTTAGTAAGTCTTCCTGTGTTGTTTAATAGCTATTACATGTGTGTAAACAGTGGGCAAAGTTGAATGACCATCTGGTATGTATGACATCATTCCCTTCTATCAATCATGACATGGGATGAGGAAAATTGTTTCCTTTATTGACTTTAAAAAAAATGGCAAAATTAGTGGGATCTACTTGTTAAATTTACTTATTATTGGTGACATGTATCATGACATGATAGGCGTGCAGCTGTCATCTGATGTGCCTATATCTCATCTGGTGTGAGTCAAATTAGATTCTGCTTTCATAGATTTCTGCTTAATTAAGAAAAGTGACTTATTTTTATCTTATTTATATTGTCACCAAATGAACAATACTCGTACTAATGAAAAGTTTTGTATTTGTGATGCAATAAATTTGTTTCTTTTAAGTGGCAGCAGCTCTACTCTGCAATCACATTAAGATTTGTTTTTTATTGTCAATGGGCTTACTCTTGACCTTGATCTAGACCTGAGGACAGAGATGAGGTCGACGATGGGACGAGCTTTTCCTGCTTATACGAGTATGAACTCGGGAACACAGACGCAGGCAGCGAACTCCACTCTTTAGCCGAGCGCATTATAAAAGATGTTTCAAAGCGCTTTGTGCGAATGTGTGGAATATCAACCAAGTGCGGGTGATATCCTGCAGTGCGTCTGGACTCCCGATGGTAGAAGGAGGATTGTGGTTTAAGATCGTGGAGCTCTTGAGCACACTATCCGAAGAACAATCTGTAAAACCGACAGACATGCAACTTTGTGACTAATCCGCTTCACGAGTCAATGCCAACGCTTACCGACACATTTTGCAGCTTTATCAACAGTAATCAGTTAAAGCTGTCAGAAAAAACAAGTTTGTAAAACAATAAAAAAAAATCCGTCAAATATGCTCTGGTTTTAGGGTCATGGCTGCAAAATGTGTTGGTGAGCATTGGCATTGACTCACGAAACTGATTATAGAATACTTTTTTGCTGTGCCATAAGTGACGCGCCGTACATTTCACCAACACTCGCGTGCTGTCTCTTATAGTTTCTACCATATGGAATGCAGTAAACAATTTAAATTTATGTATTAGTTTTGTTACAATATTTGCAGGACCTATTGTTTGATCTACCGTGTGGTGCCGGCAAAGAATAGTACCAACCCATACATACCCGTGGGTGACGTAAGAGGCGACTAAGGGTTAACTGGAGAATGGGCAGCAGCATCCTCCTTTGTATCTTACGACATCTTACGTACATCTTACTTATACTGCGGTCACCTACAACCGCGGTCCATGGTGCCAGCCGTAACGCTAACAAGCTAGAATTCTGGAGGGAGCTCTCTGTCCTGTAGTGGACGTTTCATGGAATGTTATGATGATTGTTTGATCAACTTTCCTGTAATGGCAATTGGCCGTCTTTTTAAAGATGTAAATTATGTTTACGACCGTGTGGTGCTGGCAAAGAATAGTACCAACCCATCTCTACCCGTGGGTGTCGTAAGAGGCGACTAAAGGATTATCAACCGCGGTCCATGGTGCCAGCATAGTTGCCAGTACTATAATCACTACGCTTGCTAGCTTTGCGTCAAGCGTGGTGATTATGGTACTTCCCCTCCACATTTTTCCACTAAAAGCTGGAATTTTCGAGGAAGCTCCCTGTCCTGCAGTGGACATTACATGAGATGTTATGATAAAATTATGTTTACTTTGAAAACACAAAATAAGCAAAAGAAGTGCAATTTTTTCTTGCTAGCTTTAATGTCTTACATTGCTTGTCCTGCAGAGCTGAATACAGTTATCTGAAATCGCTGTTGGACCCTGAGCATAGCAATCCTGACATAAGCGTAAAGAAGCTTGCCGTAGCTCTCAGCCAGTACAGTGAGAGCCAGAAAGTTAACTTAGATGAAAGGTAAGTCAGCACTGTCCTATATATAGTTCTTTCGCGTTAAGAATTCAGTAAGTCATTAAATGCAAATGCAAAGGTTTATTCACAATGGAGTTAAAATGCAGAAAGAAAAGTATTTTTTTTTTTTTGTTTTTTAGGTAACACACAAAGGAAACAACCCATTGTGCATTTGACTTTATAATTTTAAGCAACCTGATTGGTTACGGGGCTTGGGTACCAGCGGCGGAAAGCGATGACTTACTGCATTCTTAAGATGGACGAACTATTATTATTTACTAGCTGGTGCCCGCGACTTCGTCTGCGTAGGTTTATAAATTGTAGCCTATGTGTTATTCTGATGTATAAGCTATATTATTGTAAAGTTTCATTAAAATCAATTCAGTAGTCTTGGCTTTACATCTTAGCTTGGCTCATCATTGTCCTAGCCTTATTCCGTTTTTACCATTGGTTTTTCGGAGTCTGCTACCTAACCTAGGGGATTAGACGAAGGCACTGGTTTTTACAAAGAGCGACTGCCATCTGACCTCCGCAACCCAGAGGGCAAACCAGACCCAATCCTAGATTAGACTTTGCCAACCTGGCTGTCAGAGTTTTCAAGCCGCCAAATGGCCTCTGGCTTGGCTTAACGAGTACTATCATTAATATTAGCCGGGACCAACGGCTTAACGTGCCTTCCGAAGCACGAATGTTGTGCCACTAGCGGTTACCCATCCGATTTCTGACCAACATTGCTTAACTTTCGTTATCGGAAGGAAAGAGCAACTAACACTCAGCCACGAGCGCTTCTACATCAGAGCTTGGCTGTCATTGACATTATCCGGTACCAACGGCTATATAGTGCCTTCCGAAGCAAGAAAACAGTAGTTATTGTGCCACTAGCAGCAACACATTTTGGTTTCTGACAACCAATGTTGCTTTATTTTCGTGATGTAAAGAAAGCTACTACTACTGTCTACTACTACTAAGTGAGTGAATTTAAATAATAATTAAATTGAATCCTTAGGGTCAACACACGTCGTTCCCATACAAACTCACGTTGTGTGAGTTTAAAAATAGCCTAAATTATTAGATCTACATGGAGTCATAGAAGTCAGCTCTACACTCAAGTATGAGATTGCACTCAAGATGTTTACTTTGTATGTGTAAGGTACATCTTAAGAGCAATCTCACACTTCAATACGGCCCTCAGACATGTTGTATTATTTAAATCATAATTACTTTGTATCCGCTGAACGAGCTACTACTGAATGCTTGACCCACTACGAATTAATTGATAAGATGCTGTTTTTTGTTTCAGCTTCAACTTGAAAACTGGAGCAATGCCTCAGGACTCTGATTCAGGCATATCTACGGATGGTAGGACATTTTTTGAAGTCATTATTATTATGTAGTTTAATATTTTGGATTCTTTATAGGTAGGATTTGTCCGTGTGGCCAAGAATAGTACCATCATCTCTTTCCGTGTGCGTGTCTTAAAAGGCAATTAAAAGATCTTTAACTAGAAGATGGACAGAATCGTTCTTCTGCGTATCTGACTATCAAACTGCGGACACCAACCAATGCGGTCCACTTGTGGCAGCCGCAACGCTATCAAACGTGTTGACTATGGTATGGTACATTCCTCAGTACCATGCTCTTTTGATGTGAATTTCTAGAGAGAGCATGTCCAGCAGACAGAGCAGTAGACTTTTTATGGGATATTATGATTAGAATTTGGAATGGAAACAAATAGAAGTCATTAGTACAATCTGTGATACAATAGGTTGGTTGGTTTGATTCATATTTAGTTTGGCCTAACTTTCAAGCTTATTATAACAATGAATCTTTTTCTGTCTCATAATTTTAGCCTTTGCCTAATCCCACTTTTATAAACGATAGAAATAAAAAGGTTCGACTTTTCAGCAGAAGGGGTATTGCAGTCCAGTGTGTAGTAGGTCCAGATGCAAGACGTTTATTGTAAACAAATTTTTAATAAATGCATTTTAAATATTTTTTGTGCTCCAGGTTTCCAGCTGCTAGAAGACTTGCAGTGCGAGTTACGTGAGAAAGCGCACTTAGCTCACCAACTGCGTTCCCAACTGGACTTTACTGACAGACAGCATGAAGAGGCTCTGGCTACACTCACCGCTGAACGAGACTCGCTTAGAGCTCACCTCAACATGTAAGTGCGACAAGGACAGATAGATAAGACCTTCAGTGTAAGAATGAAGGCACACCTAGCTCACTAATTGCGTTCCCAATTGAACTCCACTGACACAGCTCACCTCAATATGTAAGTGCGACAAGGATAGATAGACAAAACATATTAGCCCTTCTCTAAACAAAACCAAGAAACAAGCGTAGAAAACGAGGTATTTTCAAGGGCGCATATTTTATAATAAATGAAGAGTGAATAATAGATGAAACAGGTGTGATGCTATGTATGTAGGTAAAAAGTTACGAAACATTTTCAATAAAAATTCAATTTTAAACAAAGACTAATTTCATCGTTCATGGAGCACAGATTGGCTTTCTAACAGAAAATGAATCAAACTATTATAAATTCAGGTTACGCGAGGAGAATATGACGTTGACACACGTGCGCCGCGACTACGAAGAGGCATGCGACCGGCTGTGTACCAGCGAGCAAGCGCTCAGCAGCGCTCGGCAGGAGCTGGACTCTTACAGGAAGCGGAGCAAGGTGTTACTGGAGCAGGTCTCCGCTCTCGAGACCGACGTGAGTATACAAGAGGCATGCGACCGGCTGTGTACCAGCGAGCAAGCGCTCAGCAGCGCTCGGCAGGAGCTGGACTCTTACAGGAAGCGGAGCAAGGTGTTACTGGAGCAGGTCTCCGCTCTCGAGACCGACGTGAGTATACAAGAGGCATGCGACCGGCTGTGTACCAGCGAGCAAGCGCTCAGCAGCGCTCGGCAGGAGCTGGACTCTTACAGGAAGCGGAGCAAGGTGTTACTGGAGCAGGTCTCCGCTCTCGAGACCGACGTGAGTATACAAGAGGCATGCGACCGGCTGTGTACCAGCGAGCAAGCGCTCAGCAGCGCTCGGCAGGAGCTGGACTCTTACAGGAAGCGGAGCAAGGTGTTACTGGAGCAGGTCTCCGCTCTCGAGACCGACGTGAGTATACAAGAGGCATGCGACCGGCTGTGTACCAGCGAGCAAGCGCTCAGCAGCGCTCGGCAGGAGCTGGACTCTTACAGGAAGCGGAGCAAGGTGTTACTGGAGCAGGTCTCCGCTCTCGAGACCGACGTGAGTATACAAGAGGCATGCGACCGGCTGTGTACCAGCGAGCAAGCGCTCAGCAGCGCTCGGCAGGAGCTGGACTCTTACAGGAAGCGGAGCAAGGTGTTACTGGAGCAGGTCTCCGCTCTCGAGACCGACGTGAGTATACAAGAGGCATGCGACCGGCTGTGTACCAGCGAGCAAGCGCTCAGCAGCGCTCGGCAGGAGCTGGACTCTTACAGGAAGCGGAGCAAGGTGTTACTGGAGCAGGTCTCCGCTCTCGAGACCGACGTGAGTATACAAGAGGCATGCGACCGGCTGTGTACCAGCGAGCAAGCGCTCAGCAGCGCTCGGCAGGAGCTGGACTCTTACAGGAAGCGGAGCAAGGTGTTACTGGAGCAGGTCTCCGCTCTCGAGACCGACGTGAGTATACAAGAGGCATGCGACCGGCTGTGTACCAGCGAGCAAGCGCTCAGCAGCGCTCGGCAGGAGCTGGACTCTTACAGGAAGCGGAGCAAGGTGTTACTGGAGCAGGTCTCCGCTCTCGAGACCGACGTGAGTATACAAGAGGCATGCGACCGGCTGTGTACCAGCGAGCAAGCGCTCAGCAGCGCTCGGCAGGAGCTGGACTCTTACAGGAAGCGGAGCAAGGTGTTACTGGAGCAGGTCTCCGCTCTCGAGACCGACGTGAGTATACAAGAGGCATGCGACCGGCTGTGTACCAGCGAGCAAGCGCTCAGCAGCGCTCGGCAGGAGCTGGACTCTTACAGGAAGCGGAGCAAGGTGTTACTGGAGCAGGTCTCCGCTCTCGAGACCGACGTGAGTATACAAGAGGCATGCGACCGGCTGTGTACCAGCGAGCAAGCGCTCAGCAGCGCTCGGCAGGAGCTGGACTCTTACAGGAAGCGGAGCAAGGTGTTACTGGAGCAGGTCTCCGCTCTCGAGACCGACGTGAGTATACAAGAGGCATGCGACCGGCTGTGTACCAGCGAGCAAGCGCTCAGCAGCGCTCGGCAGGAGCTGAACTCTTACAGGAAGCGGAGCAAGGTGTTACTGGAGCAGGTCTCCGCTCTCGAGACCGACGTGAGTATACAAGAGGCATGCGACCGGCTGTGTACCAGCGAGCAAGCGCTCAGCAGCGCTCGACAGGAGATGGACTCCTGACTTGAGACTTTACCCAAGGAATACCGAGATTCAGACACGAAACTAAGCGTGCGCTATTTTTCACAAATATCAAAGTTGTAAAGGATTTTTTTTATGGTCGATGGGCTTACTATTGACTTCGATCTAGCCTTGAGGGCAGAGATGAAGTCGACAATGGAACGAAGAAGCTTATTCACTCGCGACTTGAATAAATTCGTATTATACGAACTTGGGATTTCAGGAACTCAGACACTTCACCTGACATCAGTTTGCCCCCTTATAAATGAAGTCAACAACTTTTGTTCTACGACATCCCAAAAAAAATTCTACTTCGCATAATTTTCTTTTTTATTTATTTTTTTGTGAATGGAAGTACTACTTTCTGGCCTCTCCCTGCCGTATTTCCACTGCTGTATTTCCTGAAAGGAATCCAGAGACATTATCGGCTCATGAAATATTAGTGTAGAAGTATGCCACAGTTCTTTAGTCGAAAAGGTTGTTCAGATTGATTGTTATTTTGTTTAAAACGTAGAGCAATTTAAAAAAATTACAAGTTAGAATTTTACTCTGATAAAAAGTTAGAATTTTACTCTGATAAAAACTATAATTTTCGCAATACCGGTCACACTGGCGAACAAAGTCCGTGGCTGCCCGTGCCTGCCCGGCTCTCGTCTGCTGAGCCCGTTAATGTTTCAGCGAGTATTCTATCATGTGTTGATTACGTCCGTACAGTCAAGAGCACTTCGAGCTTAACACAATTTTAATACTAGAAGTAAGTACAAATTTGATCAACCATATACTACATTAGCAAAAGTTAATATGAAAGATCGTTGATCTGTATGTACGATACTACAACAAAATACCTGACAATGTAGTGCAATTACCTGAAAGAAAGTTTAAAGAATGTGTAAAGTAAATGTTATGTAAAAAAAGCTTACTATAGATTAGATGACTATATCAATGACAAAGAGGTATGGTGCTCTGATATTGCAGTGAAATAAGAAAAACATTGTACAAACAGACTCTTAAGTAGGCCGTGCTGCAGTTGTTTCTTGCCGTTTTTAGGGTTTCGTACCTCAAAAGAAAAAAACGGAACCCTTATAGGATCACTTTGTTGTCCGTCTGTCTGTCTGTCTGTCAAGACCCTTTATCTCACGAACGGGTAAAGGTATCAGCCCGGATCCATGAACCACACAAGATCTGAAAATTTCAATTTTTTACAATGACGCAATCAAAAGATATGGCATTTTATGTCCTCATCTCCATACATTTATTCAAAAATTAAAAACCTACAGGGTACTTCCCGTTGACCTAAAATTATGAAATTTGGCAAGAAGCTAGGTCTCACAGTACAAATAATGGGAAAAGTCTGAAATCATTAAATATTACAACTTTTCTCACAACTAATGGTAACCAATTGTGGTGAGCTCCCGTTTCAAGAACATTCATATAAGAGAGGGGTCAAGTTGGATGGTTGCTGAGGCGATTTTTGTTTTAGTTCTTTTTAAAAACGGGAACACTTACAAACTTGAAAATTGGTATGTTTATAGTGAATAAGCTATAAAATAACAACAAATAATAAAATTTGGTCAAGCGCGTGTCGGACTCAAAAAATCTAGCACATTAACTTACTGAAATTTCAACTAATACAATTATGTTTATGTGGCGGAACCCTCAGTGCGCGAGTCCGACTCGCACTTGGCTGGTTTTTAGGGTTCCGATACCAAAATGGTAAAAAAAGAAACCCTTATGGTGCCGCTTTGTCTGTCTGTCTGTCACACCTGTATATTTCAGCAACCACTCACGCTATCGACTTGAAATTTGGAATAGTTGTAGAATACGGTTGTCCAACTTAATTGCACGTGAAAGAATTAAGAAAAAACTATGATTATTAATGTAAAGGGGGACCAAATAGGGGGGGCAAGATTTTAAATTATCGGTACTAGGTCGAGTAGGGTATCATATGAAAGGGCTTTACTTGAACATTCTAAAATATATTTTTGTATTTTTTTACAACTCTTAGTTTCCAAGTTATGATGAAAAATTTCAAAAAAAATACCGTTCCCCCCCCTTATCTCCGAAGTTTGTGAATGGAAAAATCTGAATTAATTACAGTCGATAGACGTTTATGTAAATATTACAGCAAAAATAAAACGAAGTTGCACAGTTTTTTAGAAATCTGCAAAAAACCTTTACAAATAAATTTAGCTCTGCGGTCCTAAAAATGGACTTTTTCACTTCTCATGCTCTGAAAGTGCTTCTTTGTGCAGGATATAGGCTGCACAAAGTCGAATTTTGTGCACTAGGGCGTGCAAGTAATCGCGGTGGTGTCCGCCCTGCGCACGGGCCTGCTGCACCCCCCCCCCCCCCCCATGCGTCATCATATTCTTCACTAAAGCAGAACAACTCATTCTTCAGTTACATTTAGAGAGTACTTTTACGTTTTATTTCCTCGCAATCAAAGTGAAAAGCAGAGTTTATAACTCGTCCACAAAATCATTTTATCCTCGACATTACTATCTGCCCTCGCCTTCGGCTCGGGCTGCTAAAAGTCTCGGAAGAATGGTTCGTTTTGTGCACTTGTTGTAAAATCTACTATATTGCTTCCAAAAATACTAAAAGTATATCAGAACCCTTGGCGCGCGAGTCCAACTCGCACTTGACCGGTTTTTTTTACGCTGTCACGGCACGCTCCAAAACGGTGTAGACTCACTCTATTTGTATTGTATTCTGCATGTTATGAATGACATTCAAAATGAAAATGAAATTCTACATTGAATAAAATAATCTGAATCTAAATCTCTTTTTTCCAGAAACTGACGTTACAAGAGTTGTTAACAAAATCAAAGGACGAATGCCATCGCATCAACGAAATGTACGCGAGCAGACAGTCGGCTCTTCGCGAGGAGAACGAGACGCTCAAGACCGAACATGCCGACATTAGCGTCAGGTTGCAGGACCAGGAAGAATTCATGCAACAGATTATCAAGGAAAAGGTAAACTGTCAAACTGCGTCATTGCATTTTTTTGTATGTTACTCTTTTTTTTATTGTCAATGGGCTTACTCTTGACCTCTATCTAGTCTTAAAGACAGATGAGGTCGACGATGGAACGAGCTTGCCCAGAAGAAGCCTATTCACTCGCGACTTGAATAGATTCGGGTTATATGATCTCGGGAACACAGACGCAGGCAGAGAATTGTACTCTTTAGCCGTGCGCATTATAAAAGATGTTTCAAAGCGCTTTGTGCGACAAATTTTTCGAGAATGAGAATATTTTTCGGCGTTTTCAATTTACATACGCTCTGTATGCTTGTACCAATAGGAAGAACAAAATTTATTTTAGTTTTTAGACTTATGTTTCTTTGGTAAAGTTGTTTAGTTTTATGGTCAGAGGAACATACATTTTTGTAGCGATAATAAATAACCCTGTGTAAAATTTTAGGTGAACTCTATTGCAGTTGTAATTCTAAAATGATTTATTTTAATTATTTTAAATCATTCGCTATAGTCGCCAACACTTTAATTTCTTATCTCAAAGAGCGCTTGCTTGTTTCTCAACTGTGTTTATATGTCGTAGGTATTACTAGAAATGGAACTAAAGGAGCAAGTGAACAAACTGAATCAGACGCAACTGAGGCTGGACCGCTCCATAGACGTGAGCTACTCGGACGATCTCATGCTCACCTCACTCGACGCCATCAACGCTGACTCGCGCTTCACACAAGGTAACACACACAGTAGTGACCCCGACAGGACCCCTCATAACACCTAGGATTTTAAAACTACAGCGTGAATTTTCATCGGTTTTGCACCCGAAGCCCAGTGATTCTACTCATGATGACAAGATTGACAAGCAACATTCCCGAAGAAAATAAATTTTTACTCGTAAAATTTTTCTCGCCTGTTCCTAGTAAAGTGGTCACGTGATCGACTCATTTTGTATGAGAATTTTGAGTAAAAAAAATTTTTTCTTTTGTTAAAGTTGCTGGTTTCGGGCCTCGGGAGCGAAACGGAAAGGTGTGATATTACTAAAGGGTGTGAATCTGCTCATGCAACTGAACAACTTTCCCTAAGGAACATAGGTCGAAATACGAAAAATATTATGTAATTAAATAAATGCTATGCAGTTTCTATGGGAGGTAAATTGTTCTTTGGGAAAATTTGTTCAGTTTCGAGGCCTGATGAACATCTTTCAAAGTTGGTATACCCTTTTTGTTACACTCTGTTTATTATTAGTATGTATAGTACCTTCTTTTGTGACAAGGGTAACCCCTTCACAAGGGTAACCCCTCCACTGCAGGCAACCCCGTGACAACCCCGACCAAAGTACCCTGAACAGTGACCATGGACAATAATAAGTAAGGACTGATAATCCCCTACTCGAATCCGCAAACCGGAAAAGCATAAAACTCGATGAAACTAGATGGCGCTGACAAATCTTCTTCTTAGCGTGTCGATCAATAGGGAACATGCACAATTTTTTTTTATTTAAATAATTTATTCTCATTGTAATAAAAAGTCTTGTAAAACAATTTTTCTAATAACTATAATACTAAAAAAGATATAAGCCATCGAAGATTTGTTTCTCTCTTTCTGGCAAAACAAAATTTAATATGGAGTTTATATGGCCGTAGTGCATTGTGACGTCACTATTCATGTCGGATCTCTCTGTCTAATTTATAGTTTTAAAAGCTTATATCGGCCGTATTTCTTAGCCAATTCAAATTTTAATTTCACTTTTCGCCATCTCTACTACGGTATTTTCATATTTTGTTAATAAATGCAACTAAAAAAAAAAATTAAAAGAACAAAATTTTTGGAACCCAGAATGTTACCACAAAGGTCATCACGCGTAAATGTGTCAGGACAGAAGGTTAGGTGTTCCATTGTTTGTGAGGAGGCACAATAATCGATAGTTACGGTGTATTTATTTTCCAGATTATTTGTCAGCGCCATCTAGTTCTACACTTTTCCGGGCCACGATTTCTAGAAGTGTTCAGTCCTTTCCATTTGACTGCCTCAGCACGAGACCAGCACCAGACAAGCACCTATATTGTACTAAAAAGAGTGAACGACGCGCAGTCCACGCGTTACTCACTATTTTCACTTCAAAATTTAATCTTTACGGTGTATCCCAAAACTTAAAGTCCGTTTTATAACTTAGTAGCGAGGCGAGGCGGTGCTAATCTGGTGCTGAAGCGGTTAATGAACGCCGAACCTTATTATTCTTCCATGCCCTGACTAATTTAAATTATTATCTTCATTGCATTCTTTGGAGTACGGTCAACCGCTTGTCGGTAGAAACTTATTCAACTTTATTACCAGGCCATAAGGTCCAAAAGTGTTTCTACCGATGTGCGGCCGTGTGTACCAAACAATATAAGTATTTCAATAACCAACTGCTGTGCTTTTTATGCTTGCCTGCTTATGTTTCTAACTTTTATTCTATAGAAAACAGACTGCTTGACGAAGAATCCTTCTTGATTGCTTTGAAAGAAGACCAAGGACGGGCCACGAACATTTCCTTATTCGATGAAATACGTCTCAGCTTCTGTAACATGTCCAAGCAAAGCTTCATAGACCAAGACGACACTCAGTGCGAAAGATATACAGAACTAGAACATTCCTTAGTAACTCTCGGAACTCAAACAGATAATTTTATTGATAACGATTCAGAGAAATGTACAGTGAATTCAGAACATCACAAAGTGATAGATGAAAGTATTGTTAACAATCCCTTGAAATATACTGATATTAGTACACAAACTAAACTTTTAGAAATAGAAAAAGTTACAATCAGAACTCAAACAGAACAAGAAAATAACAACAACTGTACAGATTGCATAAAATGTCACGAATGTACAAAATTGAACGAATACTCGACCAAATTAGAAAGTGACTTGAAACGTTCCAAGAATTTGAATAAAGAAATGCATCAAGAATTGGAAAAGTATGAAGAGAATTTGATAATTCTTCAAAAGTTCTTAGACGAAGGGAATGATAGGAACAGCCTTTTACAGTCGGTCGTGAATAGTTTGCAGACTAGAATAAGTTTGATGGAAGCGGTATGCAGTGATCAGAAAGGAAGAATCGATAGTATTGACTGTGACTCCTGCTTTTCAGAATGTGGTAATTTGGCATTTATGTTGTAGGGTATTAGGTTTATATTTGTATCTATATGTTGCGCGCTTTCATGCCTTCCGGGAATAAATCATGGAATGTAGCGTTGTCTACTCTGCTTACATACAGGGTTATTTTTTTATACCCCGAATGTTTTAAGATGCGTTTCTGTTCATGAAGCTAAACAACTTTTCCTAAGGAACATACGTCGAAAACCGTAAAAAAGATTTTGACCTGATATACAAAATGTGCTGTCGCCTGATGCAGTTAGTATGGGAAGTCGAAAATATATTTTCGTATTTAGATCTATGTTCCTTGGGAAAAGTTGTCCGGGTTCATGGACAGAACCACCTCTTAAAATATCTGGGGCAGCGAACTACAATACTATGGAACTCTAACTCAGAACAAATTCCACACAAAAAGTGACCCTACGTGAAACCAAAAGGACGTATATTTAAAATACGAATCAATTGGTCCAAATTCAGAACGAGAGCAGGGATTGGTTCGCGCGCGTGCTGCAATGTCAGCTAGTGGGTAGTTAAGAGGAAACTATTTTAGCTCCGCCTACTTAGGTAACTATTTCGTGGGGTCAAGTTTGAAGCGTAGTTATCGTTCTATAGTATTGTAGTTCGCTGATCTGGGGTAATAAAAAAATTAGGATGTATACAATGGTGTAATCGTTAAGTGTGTCCAGGCGATTATTCTGTTAATATTACAGATATCAAAAAACTTATAACTGATATCATGTAAATAAATTTATTATCATTATCAAAGTACGTTACCTAATGAGTAAAATGACATCTATAAGATTTTTAAAATAAAACGAGAAATATTCAAACTCCGATTACACCCCGTATAGGGTGTAAGGTACTGCTTTTCATGAACTAAAAGGACACGATCATTCAATGATACTGAACGCATTTCCATTATTGTAACTTTGATTGGACAATTTATACGCAGAGGGCAATATTTTTTTAATTTTCTGTAAGTTTTACTCACTGTAATTTATTACAATACAACACAAATATACTTTATTGCACACCACAGGACAGAAATTTACAAAACAAGAAACATTAATACAAAAGAATGTACAAAAGGCGGCCTTATTGCTAAGGTAGCAACCTTTTAGGTGTTGAAATCTGTACGGTGAACAGTTATTCAGTTTCGTTGACTTATCATGCCCTTTCAGTTTTCGGAAGGCTGTCCCTTACACCCTGTATTATGTATTTTCGATCCTAGGCGTAAATTTTCTATGTTTCATCATCATCATCATCATATTAGCCGAAAGACGTCCACTGCTGGACATAGGCCTCCCCTAAAGATCCCCATGACGACCTGTCCTGCGCTGCTCGCATCAGACCAGATCGTCGGTCCACTGCCAACGCTTCGTCTTCCGGTACGTGGTCGCCACTCTAGAACCCTTACGCCCCATCGGCCATCGGTTCTACTTGCGATGTGCCCTTTCTATGTTTATGAAAGCCGAAATAATGAATCTTGATTAGCATGACGTCAGTGTGACTGGAGGACGGAGCGATGCGTAAGAAGACACGTAGCTCTCCGTCCTGCTCTCACTCAGAATAGAATAGAAAAACGTTTATTCTCTGTCATCACATACAGTACATAAAAGACAGTATTTCTAGCTTATAAGTACTACAAAGAAAAATCACAGTTATACATAGAAGGCAACATGAAATCAGTAGTTACTTACATAAAATAATCCTATTCTAAAGAGAAGCATCAACAAAGTGTCAACTATGTACTGTTTGGGACAGAGAAAAGGTTCAGACTCAGCATGTTGTCACAGCAAGCTGTGACGCTGTTCATTCTGCCCAAACCTCAGGGTTGAGGTGAGTAAGAAAGAGCGATACAGAAAAGACTTAATATAAAAAATAATCTGTATATTTATAGAGTTACCAAAAGGAGCTAGGGATGTAAACAAGTAGGTAATATAAATATGTGTTGAATACATTTACTTATATATAGTTAAAACTCATAGCGCTGTCCTGTTGTCATTCTAATCTCGCCACATTATTTCGACTATAGGTGTGTTAGCGCGTGTATAGTAGTTGTGTTTCGTCCGTAGATTGTGTTTTGTAGTTTTGTAGCAGTTTTGTATTGGTATGGGCTATGTACAAACAACAGCACTCCTAACTATTCATTGAAGACGGAGCTGAGAGAAATAAATTGTACGAAATGGATGTATGCATACTTTTCGTGCTCATCTCTATAAAATAATAATGTTTTCTATCAGCTTTTTTTTATATTGTGTGCTTACTCTTGACCTCGATCTAGTCTTGAAGACAGAGATGAGGTCGACGATGGAACGAGCTTGCCCAGAAGAAGCCTATTCACTCGCGACTTGAATAGATTCGGGTTGTATGAACTCGGGAAAACAGACGCAGGCAGAGAATTCCGTCTTCAATGAAAAGTTAGTTACGCTGTTTGTAATTGGAAGTGGGTATTAGCACTGATCGCATTTTATGCTGGCTGAGCCATCAAGCCTGCTTATACTGGGTTATATGTGGGTTTGTTGCCGACGATACCATTTTGTTTTATAGTTATGTTTACTTATCTCTTCTTTCAAAACAGCTCAACTAGGTCCTTTGCAACAATCATTACAACTTTGCTTTTAAATATCGTGAATTCCCAAACGTCGTAGAACATAATTTGTTGAAGTTACTCGTAGCCTTGCCTCTTACCGCTGTAGTCTAAGTATGGCAGTAATTAAAGAGGCTGCCGGACTAATGAAATCGAAAACGACAGAACTTTAAGTGACGTCTCTTAGGACGGCAGCCCATAACCCTTAAGCCCAAGTCACACACAGGTGGTATGATTGCGAAAGCGGTCCGGGGGCGGTTCTACGGGAAGAAAATACCGCCCCGCGACAGGTTTTCAATATGACAGGGTGCATAAGAACTTATACTTTATAAAAAAATACCACCCCCGGAACGCTTCCGCTACCGCCTCAGTGTGACTCGGGCTTTAACCCTTCATAATCCTTGGCTGTAGTAACTGACATTTCAAGAACAAACCAGATGGCGCAACATTGTTGCAGTTACATTTGTAAAATGAATCTTAAAGTTAATGCCCCTTTAAAGGTGTTGCTGTCTCTTTTTATTTAGATAACAAGGAACGTGATCAATATATTTTAAGGAGCTTTTAACTTTGAAGATGCTTTCTGCTACTGGCTATTAATCGTTAAAGAGAACCTTGAAATGTCAGTTTACTGCACCTAATTAAAAGTCAGAGTATAGTATCAAGTAGAGTGCGGGGCAAACAACTTGAACAATAATCACGTGGTGGGGGAAGCTTTGCGCACGTCAATTTGTAAGTAAAATCGACTCTGCGCAGCGAAGGTCAAGAAGTTTGCCCACAGATTGTTCAAGAATTTTCCCCACATCTATAGCTAGTATATTAGATTGAGTAAATATAAATATTTTACGTGTCGTCCGTTTAAACACCGCCTCTCTGGGGTTTTTTACTTTTCCTGCCAAAATGTGTAAGTAATGAACTAAACATAAATCAAAACAATTTTTGCAAAGAAATATTGGTCGAAAAAAAGAAATATTTTTAGCTTTTGTATACAAGCAAACTTGTGCCGGTAATAGAGAATTTGTATAGGGCGTTCTAAATTTATTCTTCTAGGTTTTCGAGGTAATATTTGATGCTAAGAAAACATTGTACAAAGCCGAACTTTGAAATCGGCTGCGCTACAATGGTTTCTCGCCGTTTCTTTAAAGCTGGCATAGCACGCCTCCGAAACGGTAGTAGATGCGCTCTTTTTGCATTGTATTCTGCATGATAAGACGTTTAATATGTATTCTATAAACACGGTGGTTGCCAGAAAGAGATAAAGACAAGTTTTAATTTTTTTTAAGCACCGGAATGTTCCCTCCACGTAAGCCCTCTAATGTGGAAACATACGTGAAGTCTCTTTGGACCCATTTTTGTTTGGGAAAGTTGTTTTGATTTGTATTTTGAGTAGAGTAATACAAAAATTTGCCCAAAAAATAACCCCGTACCTTTAGGGCGTGGGCATACTGGCGATTTTATGGCGCGACGGTTTCGCGGCGTTCATACTATTTAACGTCGTGGCGATCTCGAAGCGATAAAATTCATATAATCCCTTTCATGAGTCAATGCCAACGCTTACCTACACATTTTGCAGCCATGACTCTAAAAGCAGAGTATATTTGACGGAAATAATAAACTTGTTTTTTCTGACAGCTTTAGCTGTTGGTAAGCGTTGATTGACACGTGAAACAGATTATATAAATAATATGATCGCCGCGCTGAAAATTGCTAGTGTGCACGCCCTTATATAAGTAAACACTTTCCAGATCAGGCGTCAGTATCGACACAAGCGGAACTCCCGTGCGACAACTGTGCCAAGCGCAAAGCCCTAGAGCCTTCGAGGAGCTTACGGAGATACCTCTGGTACGTAATGAGATGTTTATTTTTATCAATAGTAGATTAGTAGCCAAGGGCTGTAAGGCATCAATTGCGAGATATTTAGGCGCACGAGCGCAGCGAGGGCGCCTATAGTTCGAGGGTGCAATTGATGCTTACACCCGAGCTAACTACTCTGCTTTACATCTCGATTGTGAGGTAAGTAGGTCCTTATTACCCCCAAATGGGGCTTGTAGGTGACCAATTAGCGCTCTAGGATAATAATGTAGCTAGAAAAGCCCTAGGGCGGTAAGTAATAAAAAAAAAAAAAACAATTAATTACCGCCCTAGGGCTTTTCTAGCTACATTATTACCCTAG
Organism: Athrips mouffetella; assembly: GCA_947532105.1. Classification (NCBI taxonomy): domain Eukaryota; kingdom Metazoa; phylum Arthropoda; class Insecta; order Lepidoptera; family Gelechiidae; genus Athrips; species Athrips mouffetella. Next base: position 6,412,471 of record OX383972.1, on the reverse strand, counting down.
AGCGCTAATTGGTTACCTCACCATTTGGGGGTAATATGGACCTACTTACCGAATATGAGAGATGTAAAATTTATAAATGGTGTAATGCAGAATTCACACAGGATAAGTAACTGGCGGCAGTGATGCGCCAGTGTTGGCGCTGAGAACTGACTTGTACTGTTTACATGCGGTCAGCAGTCGTGAATTGCAAAGTCAGCGCTGTCGCAACAGCACTGTACTGACTTCAAATCGGTTTACACGATGGCAGTAACGAGTCAGCACTGACTTGACTCGGCACTAGCGCCAGCAGTAAATTCTACTTTAGGGACAGCCTTCCGAAAGGGCATGATCGATCAGTCAACGTAACTGAACAACTTTCAGTGAATAAAACTTTCAGAAATTGAAAATAAAAATCGGGCGTGGTGGCTGTGGTAAATCCCCTCCAATGTACAACGATTTTTTGCTGGAGTTCTAGAGAAAGCCATCCGGCAGTGGACGTTTTCATCATTTATATTATACAGGGTGTCCAAAGAAAAAAATCCCGAAAGCGACAGCTAGGTTTGGTGGCTAGGCATGTCCGCTTTCGGGAAGTTTTCTTTCGACCACTCCAAACGGGACATCCTATATTACCAAACACTTTCTTTAATAACCTAATACATGATGGTTGGTATATGTCTGTCATGGGTTAAAAAACCCTGTATTCAGACTTAAAATGAGGCTGCTAACTAACTACTGACAACATATTTTCATAATATTTTTTTTATTGTATCCTTTAATACTTTTTCTTCACTTAGTCGAAGATCTGGAGACTTTAAGTACTTATATTCAATTTAAAGAATTATTGTAGTTACAATATCATTAGATTCATGTATATTTAGATTTGATTCATATTTTCTTTTTTCACGTAACCTTAGTTAGCATATACTTACTAATAGAAGACGTACATGTAAACAACCTCAATAAGTATCATTGACAACAGCGCAACATATTCTGTCCAACGCTGACTTGAATTACGTTTATATTTGAAAATACAAGGATAACCGGGTGACTCATTCTATTTCGCTCACCACTATGATGCGTTCGCAAGAACCAATAGCGAATAGAAAAGAGGTTGTAACTTCTCTAGGCGGTTCACTACTTGTAACATGAAACATATTTCTGAGGAATCTCTACAGGTTTGCTCACTGTATATTATTATGTATCTACGCATAATTCCATCCCTTGATTCCATCAAATATCTCAACCTTCTTTCTCCCGACATCTCTCAATTCCACAGTCTTTAATTGCAGGGAGCCCCTAAAGAGTCTGTTCCAAATTTTCGCCCTTGTGAGCTTCGTATTTGCCGTCTTTGTCCTGTACGGGGTGACTCGCCGCTGGAACGCGAGGTGCGAGCGAGACACAGCATCCGTCCCGTGGAGGTGGCTTGACGCTCAGGAGTTCATGGATCTCTTGCTCAGAATAGAGTACGTTGCTGAAGTTCCTATGTGAAAGTTTTTATCGTATTGTTAGACTAAGGTGATTCGTGCATGCCGACGCAGTCTTTTAAGAGCTCTCCCCCAGCCAACTAATGCCCCCATCAGTTAAAAAAATATTACTAGCTAAATACAAAACTTATCGAAAATCTGTCTTACAAAATTTAAGTAAAGGTACCCTAGTTTATTTAGAACTTATCAATCCTGAAAAATATAGTTCACTGTAGATACAGATACAAAAAGTGCGAAAACGTCCACTTTTACCAGTTTTACAGTAAACTATATTTTTCAGGATTGATAGGTTCTAAATAAACTAGGGTACCTTTACTTAAATTTTGTAAGACAGATTTTCGATAAGTTTTGTATTTAGCGAGTCATATTTTTTTAACTGATGGGGGCGCTAGTTGGCTGGGGCTTACCCTTAAGTAGATAACATTATGCCATTTAATAGCATTGGACATTTGGTTGTTTGATTAATTCCTAAGGCTAAGATGTTATACATAAAGCAGTCTACTTTTCTTCCTGCACCAGAAAGAACGTCGAATAAGTTCAGCGGAATTGACCAGTTGGTCGGTGGCCGCTTTAAATTCATAAAACTTGTTTATGTCAAACAGTATTAAAGTTGTGAGGACCTAAGATCACAGCGTCTTTGCCATAACACATTTTACTTGGTTACAGTGTAAAAAATCCAGTGTGTCAAGCTTGACGTGCTCTTGACTGTGCAAACAGGTTTTTATCAGTTTGATTTTATATTCAGTGTAACTGTACTTTTACATCGCTGCGAAGACACAAATACGTATTGTCACTGATTTTTATATGCATTTGACCATTGGCAATAACTTTCTGACTATGAAGGTTGTAATCTAATCTTTTTACGTAGTTTAGTGTCAATTTATAAATATTATTATATTTTGAAAATGTGTATTACTTTCAGTCTTGAATCTCATCAATATTAAAATGTGACTTCCGTTTTATTTGTAAATAGTTTTCTTAAATTCTGTCAAATTTAATTTCAATTTCATTCTGTAATTTCGTTTTAACCTCTCATTGTTCTTATGCTCTTTTATTAGTCTGTTCTGTATGCTAACAAAAATAACTGTATATCCAATGATACAATTAAATAACAAAGTTAACTGTCTCAAATAAAAAGATTTTTGAAAATACAAATTCTGTGATAAACCAGTGCCAGATTTTCTAGATTTTACGTATTTTAACATTTATTTGACCTAAGACTAAACATTTTTGAACAATTTACAAAATTGATTTTGGTAGATATTTTACCAATTTCGACTCGAAAAGTGAAAAATTTTGCCAAAAAATATTTAAGGTTAGTGGTTGAATTTAGAAATGCTTACTAGAAAGTGGATTTTTAGAAGTTTAAATAGTAGTGTAAAGGAATTTATGCATTTATAACTAGTGTCTAGGTGTGTATGAAAATAAATCTAGCATTTGCAAATGCATTTATTTGATTAAATTAGCAATATTTTATTTGAACAAACTTCCATTTAAATGTGCAATCTCAGTGAGTAGTTTAATTATTTTTAAATTGTGTTTTGTCTTAATAATTTTCTGTTTTAGGTACTTATCTAAATGTAAACAATCATTTTACGTTATGTTCTCAATAATTAATCTATTTTTAATCTGGCCAGCCCCGAAAACAGGCGTGAGTCGAAGATTATTGTCAAAATAATCTATGGTTGGACCATAGATAAGATTATTGCCAAAATAATCTATGGTTGGACCATAGATAAGATTATTGCCAAAATAATCTATGGTTGGACCATAGATAAGATTATTGCCAAAATAATCTATGGTTGGACTATAGATAAGATTATTGCCAAAATAATCTATGGTTGGACCATAGATAAGATTATTAGCAAGCGTTTACGTATCCTCGATTGGCTTATGTTTAGTATAAAAAACAAATTAATTAAAATTACGATTCCTTACAGTACGATAAGTATCTCAAGAACTTTAAATAATTTCAAATTATTTGTATTATTTAATATGATAGTAGATTTATAAATAGAACTTAAAAATTGTATTGTGTGACTTGTACTATTACAATGCTCTTAATTGTTTTTTTTGTGTTAATTTTAGTCAAACGCATTTATGTCCTGTATTATCCTAAATAAATTGTATTAATTTTATCCAGTGTTTTTTTTTTTTCATCAACTTTAGAGCCTACTCAAGGCACCGCCAGTAGTCCAATGTACTTGCATATCACTGCAAATTCAAAACCCTGCTAAACTGTTAAAAGGTTAATAAAACTACTTTGTATTTAACGTTAATATTAATAAAAAAATAAGTAGGTCTCCCAGTTATGTTCAAGAATTGGACCCGGGCGCGACTTAGCCTACATTACTTATGATAAAACTATACATACATAAATAACATCACGCCTTGTTCCCGTCGGGGTAGGCAGAGACCACAGTTCTCCACCTGCTACGATCTTGACATACTTCCCTTGCTTCCTGAACCTTCATCAATCCTTTCATACATGCTCGTCGGTTTAGGGTACTTTTAACCTGGCCTTTATTCAGAACGTCCTGAATTTGGTCCTGGTACGTTCGCCGAGGCCTTCCCCTTCCAACGTTTCCATTCACTCTCGCCTTGTGGATCTCTTTCGTCAATCTTCTTTTACGCCACAACGTTCTCTTATCACACTATTTCTAATCCTGTCACTCAATTTCACACCAATCATACTCCTCAACGCTCTCATTTCTACTGCATTAATTCTACTTTCATGCTTTTTCTGCCATACCCAGCTTTCACTGCCGTACATCAGTGTTGGTACTAAAACGCCTCTATGAACAGCCAGACGAGCCTTGTGAGACACCTTCTGACTCTTCATAAAAGCATGCAGAGCACCATTCACCATGTTTCCAGCATTCACTCTTCTTTCGATATCACTTTCACACTTTCCATCTCTCGTAAACTTAGAACCCAGATACACAAACTCCTTTACTTGTTCGATGATAAAACTATTTTAATTAATATTTGGTTCTGTATACCAACTAAAGTTTGTCGAATCGAACCCTGACTGGCGTAAGACAGGCAGAAGTTCATATAATAAACCTGTACACCTTGTAACGGAAAGAGTATATCAACCCTGAAGGAGGTGTTTCTGCCCATGAAACTGAACAACTTTCCCTAAGGAACATAAGTCGAAATACGACAAAAAATTTATGACCAATGAGCTATCAGCTGATTCAGTTTCTATGGTAGGTGAATTTTTTTATTGTATTTTGATCTATAGGGGAACTTTCCTTAAGGGAAGTTGTTCAGTTTCATGGGCAGAATCACATCCTTCAGGATTGATATACCTTTTCTTTTACACCTTGTATAGGTTGTTAGGGTAAACAGTGAGAATCAAATTTCGCTATGGAATGGGATTCATGTTGAAAACAAATATTTTTTACTTCCCATACTAACAGACTCGATCATTGTGAGAAAAAAACTTACATTTCGGTCAACGTGGGCACAGTAAATATATAAGCTAAAGCAGTATGGAAACTCGGGTCTTTTTTTGAAAAAAGAACTATTCTGCGTCGGAGCGTCAGGGTTGTAACCCAGATGTTTTGAAATAAGAATAGTATGATGAACTCAAATTTTGAGTGCTTCTATCAACTTTATTCCAGCATGTTTTCGGACCGTAAAACTAAACAACTTTCCGTAAGAAGTCGAAATACGAAATAATATTTTTTTATGTCCAATTGGCAATAGCATTAGAAACTGCGTCAGCCGATAGCGCGTTTTGTATGGGGGGCAATTTTTTTCGTCTTTCGACCTAGGTTCTTTACTTAGTCGCCTTTTATCACATAAGCTTAGATTAATATACTTTGTCGCCTTTTAGCACCCAAGGGAAGGTTAAGCCACTTAGTCACGAAACTCTTAGTCTCCTTTTACGACACAAGGAAAGGTTAAGTCACTTAGTCGCCTTTTATTACACAAGGGCAGATTAAGACACCTAGTCACCTTTTAGCACTCAAGGGAAGGTTAAATCACTTAGTCGCCTTTTATGACACAAGGGTAGATAAAGACACTTAGTCGCCTTTTATGACAGAAGCAGATTAAGATACTTAGTCGCCTTTTATCGCACTAGGACAGGGACATACTTATAGGGACCCTATATGTACCTATTTGTATCATGGTTTTGGCACCCATGACTTATTTCAGCGCGAAAACTGCTTATTTTCCTGTAGCGGCGTGCACATGTATGAGTGCGCCAGTTTTGGACGTTTGTTAGGAGTTTCCATACTGCTTTAGCTTATATAAGGTGTAATTTAATTAGACCCAAATATTGTTAGGGTTATCTCAAGCATCTAAATGAATACCATTGGTGTTATTTTTATTGATTTCTATTCGCTAGTTTTCGAGAAAAATCCCAAAAACAATACCACTAAAATTCGTAAAATGAACACTCTGTAGTGTCACGTGGCACCATCGATACATTCACACTAATAAAAAATATGAATGAAATGCAGTGAGCGGTGCGTAAACCCCGCCCTCTTTTTGTCCAACCGCCAACACACGCATGCGCACGCGCGACCGGCCCGGTGCATCGTGCCGCCGCCGCCGCGTGCGCCCGCCCGCCCGCCTTCAGTTGCTCTACTTACCTTGTGCATTACGCATACGTCTTATGGCCGCGATTGATATTTGGCAAAATGCCTTACGGTTTTACGAACCAAGAATACCAAAACATGGCAATATGTTACCATGAAGTCGGAGAAATAGTGACAAGTGCTGTAAATTTGTACCGATGAATGCACGTTCACTCGTGTAGGGATGTTCAACATCCATAACGCCCATTACTGATGTGACCACAACCCGCGAGTGATTCGTCCGGACCACTTCCAATACCGGATAAGTGTCAATGTGTGGGCTGGTGTGCTGAACGGGGTGTTATTAGGACCCTGGTTCCTCCCAAGACTAAATGGGGCGACGTTCCTGGACTTCCTGCAGCGTGTCCTCCCTGAGCTGCTGCTGAAAGTTCCGGTGTGGAAGCGCCGCTGGTTGTATTTCCAGCACGACGGCGCGCCGGCGCACTACGACCGGACGGTGCGGAATTACCTGACGCAGGAGTTCCAGGGGCGTTGGATCGGGCGCGGTGGTCCAATCGCCTGGCCAGCACGTTCGCCGGATCTCACGCCGCTAGATTTCCACGTCTGGGGTAGGGCCAAGGACCTTGTGTATGGCAATGACGGCCATACTATTCGCACCGAGGAGGAACTGCGCGCCCGCATTACCAGGGCTTTTAACTTCATGGCCAGTGAAACTGATGTTTTAAGTGAAGTGCGCAGACACAGCATTGACCGTGCAAGACAATGTATCCGACAAATAGGTGGTCACGTTCAACATTTTGATGTGGTGAAAACTAAAGTGACTCGTGTAAATAATTTTGTAAATAATCTTGTAAAACTGATTTAGTAGGTTACACTACAGTAAGTAACACGTAGGTAGGTATAGGATTTCAAATTAACTACAATTAGGTACCTACTTTCGTTACTTACGAAAATCAAGTTGTATTAATTTGACAGTCCAAAGCCTGAAAGTGTGATGGGAAGTTAAAGTTATGTCGATTTCATAGCTTCACCTTTGACAAATGCCGCCCGCACGTGTGCTACCGCGGTCAAAGCATGCCGACAGAGCCGCCGAGCCGCGGTCCCCTATTTGACTTTACTTGTTTCGAATAAATATTAATCAATCAACCGACGCTAAAAACTGTAATACCTACCTACCAGAGCTTGTCAATAAATAAATAGGTACCTACAAAATTGTTTTACTACGGTACAGTCAAGAGCACTTCAAGCTTGACACATTGGACTTTGTACCGTTCTTATTTCAATCGCCGGAGGAGCTAGAGTCGCGCTGCAAGTGTCAAGCTTGACACTGCTCTTGACAATACCTGCCTTCCACAAAAATCTAGATAATTAAATTACCTACTGACACGTTAAGATGCACGTGCGCTATTTTGGATATTACGGCCGAGGATCAGAAATTCAGAAACAGAGCCGAGGGTGTAATCACCAAAGCGCACAAGCTTCTTACGACGTTTTTCAACACATTTACGAATAAAAACGAATCAATTTCGCTTACCTTTTTGCCTAAGGAAATTCCGTAGACGTTTTCCTCACATTTCTACGTCACCCGATACACCGGACTTGTGTTTTTTGTTCAAGTATTTTCGACGTTCTACACTTATCACTGTTTTTAGGGTTCCGATACCAAAATGGTAAAAAAAAGGAACCCTTATGGTGCCGCTCTGTCTGTCTGTCCGTCTGTCTGTCACACCTCTATATCTCAGCAACCACTTATGCTATCAACCTGAAATTTGGAATAGTTTTAGAATATAGTTGCCCAACTTAATTGCACAAGAAAAAATTTTGAAAAAAGTATGATTATTAATATAAAGGGGGCCAAAATAGGGGAGGCCAAATTTCAAATTGTAGCTACTAGGTCGAGTGGGGTATCATATGAAAGGACTTTACTTGTACATTTTAAAATATATTTTTGTATTTTTTTAAATTTCTTAGTTTTAAAGTTATGATGAAAAATGTCAAGAAAAATACCATTCCCCCCCCCCTTATCTCCGAAGTTTGGGTAAGGAAAAATCTGAATTAATTACATTTGACAGAAGTTTATGTAAACTTTACAGCAAAAATAAAACGATCTTTCTAAGTTTCACAGTTTTTCAGAAATCTGCAAAAAACCTTTACAAACAAATTTAGTTTTGCGGTCCTGAAAATGGACTTTATTGCTTCCAAAAATACTATAGGTATATCGGAACCCTCGGCGCGCGAGTCCGACTCGCACTTGACCGGTTTTTTTTTTACAGTGCAAATAGAGCTGTTTTATGAGCAAATGTGTTGAAAATTTCGTTTATAAACTTGAAATCTCACTGTTTACAGTAAGAGTAAGACCATGTAGATGCAGCTTAAAGGGGAAATAAGGGCTTATAGGGGGACCTACACTTTCCTCAATTCAGTCGACTGAATTTACGCTCGTTTCACCCACCCTATACGATTAAAATAATTATTACTTACTAAACATTTTTAATATTCCGCACAGTCGCACAAAGCGCTTTGAAACATCTTATAATGCACACGGCGCGGCGGCGGAGTGGAATTCTCTGCCTGCGTCTGTGTCCCCGAGTTCGTATAACCCGAATCTATTCAAGTCGCGAGTGAATAGGCTTCTTCTGGGAAAGCTCGTTCCATCGTCGACTTCATCTCTGTCCTCAAGACTAGATCGAGGTCAAGAGTTAGCCCATTGACAGAAAAAAATTAGCAACAATAATTTAGTTTAGTCGACTGAATTTAGGAAGGTAAGCCCTACCTATAACAACGCTAGCTTCATTCACAAAACTCCCACAGGTTCCACCTAATCAGGTATCCTCTTTCAAAGGATCCCGTAATCTTGACATTGTGTGGCGCCATTACAAAAGAAAATCCGATTCAATGTGCTACGAACAATGCCACGGAGTCCCAACTGAGAATCCTTCGCGCTAAAAATTCCCACAAGATCGCAGTTTTTTAGAGTTCCGAAGCCAAATGGTAAAAACGGAACCCGAACCTCGATGCGACTTCGGTCGGTCTGTCTGTCACAACTGTTTACTCACGTTATCGAGTTGAAATTAATATTTTTAAAAAGATGCTTGCAAAACTTTATTGCAAACGAAATAATTAAATAACAATTTATTATTATTGTAGATGGGGCTCAAATAGAGAGAACAAAATTTTTAAATTATGTTACTAGGTCAAGTGGGGTATCCCAAAATGTTTTTTGCATTTTTTTACGACAATTAGCTTTTAAGTTATGTTGAAAAAGGACCAAAAAAACATTCCCTCCCTTTATCTCCCAAGTTTTCTAAGCCGAAAATCTCGAATTAATTACTGTTGATAGAGGTTTATGTAAATATTACATGAAAAATATAAATATGCAAAAAAAGCCTTAACAGGCAAACTCAGTTTTGCGGTACTAAAATTGAACCGACGAGATCCCGATATATTCGCCGCCGCGGCGGGACCCTCTTTGCGCGAGTCAGACTCTACTTGACCGGTTTTTTTTTGTAAATAGAAGGCGGGGTAGGGTCAGTTTTGAGAGGCTTTTGAACGTGTTAAGATGGATTGGCCATTTGAGCGAGGATGTAAGTTTTTGTCAGAAGAACTGATCTTATTAAGATAAAACTTCTGTGAATGATGGCGAAAAAAAAAACTCAAAATCGTTTATTCAATGTTGGATATTAAAATCTCTTAATGACATCAGCTAAACTAAACTAAGATGAAGAGACAATCATCGAGAGATCATGCAGTTTTCCTTTCGCTTACTCGGATAAGGTTGGTTGGTTTATGACAGTCCTTGACCCTCACAGTGCGAGATGGAACAGGAATGCGACGTACAAAATACCTCTGTCTGTGACCGTTAATGCGCAAAAGTCAAAAAATTAGTAGCGGGGGTGAGCGCGGCATGTGGGGCGAGGCGAGCGAATCGTTCATTGGTTCTCCGCATGTCAACCATGCGCAGAATAACCGTCATAGCCAAGCTTATTCTGAACGCGCTATACCATGTGTAAAGCTTGGTGTGGCGTTCACATCGGACTTTCCACCGCTTTTATTTCAATCACCGTTGGGGCTAGTCGCGATCTAGTGCTGTCAAGTCTGTATCACAGGGACAGGTGGGAGAGGTTTCCGGAAGGGCATGATCAGTCAACGTAACTGAACAACTTTCAGTCTGTCTTGAGGACAGTGTTTCAACTGACATGCGGCCTTGTGTACCTGCGCTAATACCACTTCTAGAGCTTTTAATCTAGGAATAAAATATCCAGGACTTAGCATTCGAACCAGACACTGTAAGTAAACTCACTTTTAAATCAACCACATAAGGCATACACTCGCTCGCTCGTATTACCTACTTATGAAGAGAATTTAAAAGCACACCTGTCGCGTTCGCGTACCGTGGGAATTTAGGGTATAGGAACTAATAGGAAGGGAGGACATTGTGATACATACGGTGTGGTGCCTAGAATTTTATTGAATGGATGAGAGCATTTGTTTATATTGTAGGCCAATTTTAGATGCAGTTAGTCAACTAGCGCCCCCATCAGTTAAAAAAATATTACTCGCTAAATACAAAACTTATCGGAAATCCGGAAAGACAGATTGAAGTTAAGGTACTTTAGTTTATTGGGAACCTATTTACTCTGTTAAATAAAGTTTGCTGTAGTTACGGATACAAAATCTGCTAAAAGTGGCCGTTTTTCGCACTTTTTGTACCTATAACCACAGTGAACTATATTTTACAGATTTTATAGGTTCTAAATAAGCTATCTTTACTTCAATCTGTATTTCGGGATTTCCGATAAATTTTTGTATCTAGTGAGTCATATTTTTTTAACAGGTAGGGGCGCTAGTGGACGGGATGTTGCCTCTTAAGAAGTAGCGCCCTACCCTAGCATGCAAATTTTCCTAATTATAGAAGTCAGCGAGAAAGTTTTTTACAAGTAAATTATTCCAATTTGCTGTGTAGTCTTTGAAATAAGCGTAAACCGGATAGGGATAGCCGCAATCACACCTTCCCACAAAGACTAATTCGGCATACATTGCTGGGAGGCTTAGTTCTGTCAATTCCAATATCCTTAATTCAACGAGCAATGTATGCCGAATTAAGGAAGGTATGATAGCAGCTTGAGTCTCCTCTCTCATGAGCCAGAGTACCGTTCTTATTTCACTCGGATTAAAATAGAGTTGCGCTGAAAGTGTACCTAAAGCTTGACCTTATCTTGACTGCCACCACACCGTACACACGGCCTCAGATAAGTGGTAACAAAAACAGTGTAAGCAGAACCAGCGCTACACTAGGTACACTCTGTTGTATGACAGTTGTAACAGTTCAATTATAGATAAATGTTTTATGTCCATCATTAATTTATTCAGTACAAACCGAGTTTTATGTTACCACTTTCTTGCTGCCGTACGTACAAACCGTAGAAACAAATAAATAGGTCCTAATGAAATATTGAACATAATTTTAATATGTTACTCAGACAATGAAACTAAACAACTTTCCTCAAGGAACATATATAGGTCGAACTACGAAAAACCAAATTTGACCTCCCATACAAAATGCGGTATCATGGCTGATGCAGTTTCTATGGGAAGTCGAAAATTGACTTTCATATTTCGACCTGTCTGAGTAACATACTAAATTTATGTTCACTATTTCATCAGGAGACCTTATAAGTCTCTATCAAAGAAAGCGAAGCAAGGAGGTCTTTGTTCTGAGGTCAGTCACCACCGCCGAAGACTATACAAAGTCTTTGCCGCCGGTTCACCGCCTAAGGTCATATACCACAGAAATAAAGTTGTTACCACTTTATCCACTAAAAATTTGCAAACTAGCTTGTTTTTAAAACAACCTCTTTCCTCCTCCTAAATCAGTTTTGATACCAGAGAATAAACCGCAAACATATTAAAAGGATCTCTTCAAATCATTCTCACATTAAAATCGAACGTTTACAAATATTTAATCATCAATCATACACATACTCGTACTATAACATTTTTTGTCCATCCGTCCGCTCGACCCGGAAACCAGGGAACGGATGTGCCGGTTTTTTTTATCCACATTTTTTTATCCAAATAAAAACGAGTTGATTCTCAAAGGGCGTGTTTTTGTTACCACCTGTTTCCATGGGAAATATCACGATAGGATGACAAAAAGTGGTCCAGATTTGGGAACAAGTTGAAATTAAAAGAGCATCCGATCGCGATATGTATGAGAACTTCTTGTGTGTACACCGTACGTACCCGATGTGGTATGTACGTACACCTCACAGCATGACACAATTTTATTATGGTACCAATTGTGGTACCACAAAAGTGGTTTTATTAGTGCAAGTCTTATTACTAACCTGTTGTGGTGCCACCGTGCCAATTTTTGTTAACGCCAAGCAGGCCATGCTGCAGTGGTTTCTTGTCGTTTTTGGGAAGTGGTCATTCTATGGGTTGAAACGGATTGATTGTAAAGTCTAGAACAGATCAAGCTTGACACTCCCAGAGCGACTCTAGCCCTTACGTATATTGGAATAAGAACGGTACAAAGTCCAATGTGTCAAGCTTGATGTGCTCTTGAATGTACTATACTTACTAACCTGTGGTGCCGTGCCAGTTTTTGTTTTCGCTGAGTAGGCCATGTTGCAATGGTTTCCTGCCGTTTTTTGAAGTGGTCATTCTTTGGGTTGAAACGGATTGATTGTAGAGTCTAGAGCAGGTCAAGCATGCCGCTATTGCGATTAACCCCTACGACGATTAATATAAGAACGGTAAAGTCCAATGTATCATGCTTGATGTGCATTTGACTACATTGAAACTATAGTATGGAAAACATTCTAGTTCATTTTCTTAGAAAAATTCTAAAGTACACTGAGGCTGTTTGTAAAGTCAAGAGCTCATCAAGCTTGACACATTGGACTTTGTACCGTTCTTATGTCAATAGACGTACAGGCTAGAGTCGCACTGCGTGTCAAGCTTGACCTGTCGTTGACTGTAGGTACACCGCGACGATACCGAGCCGATACCGATAAAACAAAAGAACAGCGCCAATATAGGCGACACTATGAGTAAGTAATAAGTAGGTACATTTTTTGCTCGTAACTTTGTCGGCGCTTTTCTTTATTGTTATCGGTGTCGACTTGGAATCGTCGCAGTCGGAAAAACAGCCTTACTCTAGACTAAAAAGTATAAGTGTACAGAAATCACTTATGGGTCTGGGTATCGTAGGTCCCCGTGTCGGCAAAATTCAATCGTATCAGATGACAGCTCTTCTGATTGTCTACCGCACACAACTGACCGCATGGGAATCTCCGCTTCCTCTCAGGGGTCCCAGCTTCTAATCTTGTTTTTAATAGGGTGTTACAAATTAGGGTTCACTTTGAAATAACTTTGAACGATTTTTATAGAGGTCTACCTTTTTTTCTTTCGCTGTAAAGTTATTTTCTGCGCATAGGTGACAGACGGAGAGCCAATGAACGATTCGCTCCCGTACCCCCACATGCCGCGCTCACCCCGAGACTCATTTTTTGACTTTTGCCCATTAACGGTCACAGCCAGAGTTATTTTGCACGTCGTATACCTAGGTAGGTACTTATGTTTCTTGTGAAAAATTTTTCAGTTTCATGGCCCAAATCCACAATTTCAGGTTTATATATTAAAACTAAAGCCGAGGTCAGTACGACGCGGACCGTAAAATGTATGAAGATTGATTGGCTATACCTAGTTTAGGTAAGTATACTACTAATTATTTCACTACTATAGCTGTATCCTTTTTTTGTTTTTCATGCATGATGGACGGTGCGTAGCTGGCTTAAGCACCTTTTCTGAACAAACAAAAATTTAAACCTACGGAACCTAAATTGATGAACCAGGATAACGCACACCCATTTTTTCATGTTTTTATTACAATAAATTACATCCCTACGATATCCTCGAGAGGAAGGAAGCTGGCCCGTTACAATAAAAATAACTTACAAAAAAATATTCCCACGTTCCGTGACGTCACTCATTGTGGGAATATTACAAGAAATGTCAGTTTTTGAGGTGTGAGCTTTTGCTTTCGGATTTAAGTATTTTTTACCCAATTTTGAGGAATTTATTGTAAAGGAAAGGGTAGATTTCCGGCGGAGAAAGGGTTTATTCGTGTGAAAGTTACTAGAGAAAGGGACATATTTATATTTAACCCGGAAGCATTATAGCTATAACCCTAAATATGGACCCTTAGGAACGAAACTAACTCACGATACTCACCCTTGAAAAATACTGTTCCTTTTACAAAAGTTCGGTCCGCGAGCAGTGAAATCATTTGATATAAAATACTTTTCCAAAGCTCGGAAACATTTGTTTTGTCGGTTAAATTCTGCGGCCAAAAGCGATTTTTGGCCCCTAGCGGGCAAAAGGTTTTTCTGCGGCCAAAAGGGATTTTTGCTTTGCTCGCTTCGCTCGTGGTTCAATTAGGCACTCACGCCAAATAACGCTTTTGCTGCCTTGCATAACAAATAACTTTTCTGAGCTTAAGTTGGTACAGTTAAGAACAGGTCACTCGCAGCACGATTTCAGCCCCTACGGCTATTGGAATAAGAACGGTACAAAGTCAAAAGTGTTGAGCTTGGTGTGCTTTTGTATGTCATCATCATAACATCCCATGAAACGTCCACTACAGGACAGGGAGCTCCCTCTAGAATTGCTGGAAAAATGTAGAGGGGAAGTACCATAGTCACCTCGCTTGTAAGCGTTACGGCTGGCACCATGGACCGCGGTTGTAGGTGACCGCAGTAAGTAAGATGTAAGATACAAAGGAGGATGCTGCTGCCCATCCTCCAGTTAACCCTTAGTCGCCTGTTAACACCCACGGGTATGTATGGGTTGGTACTATTCTTTGCCGGCACCACACGGGATTTGTATGTTCTTACTATCTATGGTAAGTATTATCAAACAAAATAATCTTGGCCATTCGGGACGAAAATTCGCTTCAAATTGCTAATACAATACATTGTAAAAATATTTGGCTACTGTGGACAACACAGAGTAGCTACAGGACTAGTTAGTAACGATTAATAAAGTAAAGATAATAAATTAGTAATGAAAATGAATGTATAAAAAAAGCTTATTTACAAATGATATATAGGTGACTTTTAATTAGTTCTTGATAGAAAAAGTTATGAATTTACTCATGATAACTTTCTCCAAGGAACATAGGTCGAAATACGAAAATCAAGTTTTGACCTCCCATAGAAACTGATTCAGCTGATAGCGCATTTTGTATGGGAGGTCAAATTTGGTTTTTCGTATTTCGACCTATGTTCCTTGGGAAAAGTTGTTCAGTATCATGAGTACGTATGCAATCAAAAACTAATTAAAAGTCACCCCATATGTACGTAAGTAAATTAATTATATTTTGTATAGGGTTACTGGTAAAACCTTATTGTGGAGGCTAAATGCAACGACTTTAGTTCTAAGATTTGGAAATTCGCAAAAATATAAGTTTACCCTTAATAAAAATATATCGACTGATTGACCTAATTAGTACCTACCTATGTAAAGTAAAAATTTCTTAGAACAAAAGTTGTTGCATTTAGCCTCTAATAAGCCCTTAACGGGATTGTGACGTTTTACCAGTAACCCTGTAGGTATATGCGTTTGCCCAGCAGTGGGACGCATGTATAAGGTCCTAATGAAATAGTGAACATAATTTTAGTATGTTACTCAGACCATGAAACTGAACAACTTTCCCCAAGGAACATAGGTCGAAATAAGAAAATCAATTTTTGACCTCCCATAGAAACTGCAACAGCTGATAGCCCATTTTGTATGGGAGGTCAAATTTGGTTTTTCGTATTTCGACCTAAATTCCCTAGGGAAAGTTGTTCAGTTTTAAGGTCTGAGTAACATACTAAAATTATGTTCACTATTTCATTAGGACCATATAAATAAAAATGTGTTTTGAAATCATGAACCAAAACGATTATTTTGGCCTTATCGCATGCAGCAATCCCTTTTAGGTAAACTGGGAAAATAAAAGGTTGTCCTCTTTTGTCCAAACTACCAAATTAACTGACGACACGACACGCTCTCATTCAGCTAATTAAAACATCAATATGTTAATACTCAAAAACCATAAAACTGAATTTTTCCCACAATTACGACGACGACGACATATGACACATCTAGTTTACTCCCTTTATTAATACGAGTAGGTACTCATCAGCACGCAATATAGTCACAGTTCGTTGCTCAGGAGCTGTTATAGACGTACTTCTACAAGGTTAACTTTATCATGGCTTAAAAAATCCACAAGCCGTTTCCAATAGCAAACAAAGTTAGCGAACTGCATTTTATAAGTTGGCGTTTCAGTTATAAAACAACATAAAGCACGTAACCGCAATAGGTGAAGTCGAACCTTAGTGGAACCGTTTGCAAAAATGTTGTAAATATAAAGTTTTTGTCAATTTATTCTGCAGTCAGTGTGTAAATAATTAAAGATAGATATTAGTGTAGCGATACACTTGGGGATGTTTCCGTCGCGGAGAATAACACTTATTACGCTCACAACGCTTATTAGGTTCCCTATGACACATCTGGCGGAATTTCCGCTGGTGTCATACTTGACAGATTTTACGGTCGCGGAACTATCCGCATCGGACTTTCTGCAGGTGTGCTGCTACACTTATTGTGAAAGTGTTAAGCTCGAATCCTTTATAGAGCAACGAAAAGAATATAATTTTACCTTTGCCGAAAGTAGTGTTTTGTTAATTTACGCGATAGCTATGCAACGCGTAACGGAAATGTGTGATAATACTAAAGGTTGTGAATCTGCCCATAAAACAAACAACTTTTTTCCTCCCATCAAAACTGCATCAGCTGATAGCGCATTTTGTTTGGGAGGTCAATTTTGGTCTTTCGTATTTCGATTTTCGACCTATGTTCCTTGGGAATAGTTTATCAGTTTCAAGGGCAGTTCACACCCTTCAGTATTATCACACCTTTCCCGTTACATTTTGTATAAGCTACCTACTTATATACCTACAGTGGGTAAACATCCATCATATATAGTGCAAAGCATATACAGGATACTTGCATCATAATAGACCATATTTTAGTAGGTATACATCAATCATAAATAGTGCAAAGCATATACATACAGCCCATACAGGATACTTGCATCATAATAGACCATATTTTAGCCCACCCTCATCGCCTCTATACGTTACGATCTCTGTGGGTACGAGTGACCGTGGGAGAAAGGAGGGCTAATTAAATATTTATCAATATGTGGAGGTATGACAAAAGGTCAGTCTGAACACCTGGTTATGCCGATGACGAGTTTGTAGGCATTCGGGTTAGATAAGTAGCTATGATGTAATGCGGCTTTGCGGCATCCGCTTTCTTTATAAATCCCAAGGATAAATAAATAAAATAAGCCTTTATTGCTGCGTTTACCATGATTTATACTACAATACTATAAGGAAAAAACCTACATTTATCCACATCCCAACCCACCTCTACCCGTGGGTGTCGTAAGAGGCGACTAAGGGTTAATAAACCAGATGATGGGCAGCAGCATGCTTCTGTGTATCGTACCATCTTAAATACTGCGGTCACCTACAAAAGCGGTCGCCAGCCTCAACGCTTACAAGCGTGGTGACTAAATGATTGACTATAAGGGTATTACCTACATTTATCATGACAATCGGGTTTTTTCAACTACAGCTTGTCCTTCGACAAAGGCCTCCTCCAAAGACTTCTACCTGTCTCTGTCCCTATCTCTAGTAATACTGATCCATTTTGGACCGGCCAGCTCTTTTGAGGTCATCTTCCCAACGATCTTGTGTTGAAAGTAGGTAGCTAGTAATCCCAAGGATAGTTTGAATTAATTAAGCCTTATGTTTAACATTAATATAACATTATTCATGTAGGCTGTATCAAATGAAAGAAAAATATTTAGTTTTCTTTGTTTATTACCTACACATTTAGTTTCACATAAAATATTTTTTTAAATTTATAAATTCGTGTAGAACCAAAAAAGTTCGTCTTTCTATACAAATTGGATTGGTCAGTAAAGTTAGTCCTGCATATTTAGGCTGAGTTGCACCATCAGCTATAAAAAATAATCTCGTCTCCTTCGCAAATGAATGATGAGAGAGAACAACTACGAGTAATAAGAGGTGGAGGCCTGGTTGCCTAAAACACACCAGCCTCTACAGACATTTTTGTTGTGCCTACTTTTTTGCCCATGTTTTTTTGTAGAGGAAATAAATTATGTTTGCTTTACTTTACTTTAGGTATATTCCGTTACCGTTAAAGTTAGACGGTGAACTTGCCCTCATAATTAAAATCCAGGGTTGTTTTTTGGACCTGTCATCCGTTTGCCTGTTATAGTGAGGTCAAAAGCAACACCTTGTGTTCTATGTTATTTGCTAAAACCCACAAAAAATAAACAAAGTAACGTAACGGTTGTGTATGGGTAGTTGACATTTTTTTGTGCTTGTTACAAAAGTCGTAGAACAAAAGTTGTTGCTTTTCATCTCAAGTGACTAACGGATGTCAGGCAAAAAAAATAACTAGGTCAAATCTACCTGCTTCAAACTACTTACACGATAAATTACAAACTACATTACTTATTATTACTAATATTAAGGGGTGTCTCATGCACCGAAACATTACACAAAAACATTCATTATTTTCTTCCGCCCGACTCAGCAAACAAAACATTGTCTAAGCATACATGTGTATGGCCACGCCCCATGTTTCGTGTTATTGTGTAAAGTTTCGGTGCAGGAGACGCATGTTTAAATTTATAAATACGCATTTAATTTTTAAAACCTATTTTTTGTTTCTTTTTCATAATTTTTTTATTTTTATAAACACCTAAAACATTTACCCTTTTTTTACTTACATTTATAAATACCTGTACCTAAACACTAATATAATAATGTAAACACTTAAAACATTTACTCTTTTTTTACCTGTTTTACGGTTGTTTTCAAATGTAGTTGTATCGTGGTTTCAATGCGTAATAGATTATAACGGATTAAGCTGCAGGGAAATATCGGACACTCGACTGGGCCTCACGGACACACAACTGATAAACAATCTTCACTATCTTCAGTGTCTAATTTCTCTTCAGAACACTCGGGCAATTGTTGATTTAGTCCGGGAAGCGCCCTAAGCACCAACATGCTAAACATTACACAAAAACACGAAAAAAAAAATTGTTTTCATGTGTACCTACGCCCCAATGTTTCGTGTTATTGTGTAAAGTTTCGGTGCAGGAAACGCGTGTTTACATTTATAAATACCCACTTGAATTAATTTTTAAAACCTATTTCTTTGTTTCTTTCTCTTTTTTTTTCTTTTTTTAAACACCTAAAACATTTACTCTTTTTTTACTTACATTTATAAATACCTGTACCTAAACACTAATACAATAATGTAAACACTTAAAACATTTACGTTTGTTTCTTTTTCATTATTTATTTTATTTTTATAAACACTTGTGAACACTTAAAACATTTACTCTTTTTTTTCCTTTTTTTTTACGGTTGTTATCCAATGACTGTGGTTGTATCATAATAAAAATGTGTAATAGATTATGACGAATTAACCTGCAGGGAAATATCGGACAATCTCCTGGCCCTCACGGACAATCTCCTGGCCCTCACGGACAATCTCCTGGGCCTCACGGACACTCACAACTGATAAACAATCTTCACTAACTTCAGTCACCAATTTCTTTTTAGGATTCTCGGGCGATTGTTGATTTAGAAGCGTCCTAATCACAAACATGCTGCTAACTGAAAATAAAAGGTTGAAAAGTCTGAGTACGAAAAAGCGTCACTTTTTAACAATTATTCTTAAATACCTCAAATTCATGTAAAATAAAGTGCTAAAAATGTATACCTAGCTTAGCTGTTTACAGGGTGTAAGGGACGGTGTACCGAAAACTGAAAAGGCGTGCTCAGTTAACGAAACTGAACAACTTTCCCATTGAAACATATTATGTTGGGAAATGAAAAAAAAATTTGACCTCTCCATACAAATTGCACACTGGCCGAACAGATTGTAAGGAGAGGTAATTTTTAGGGTTCCGTACCTCAAAAGAAAAAAACGGAACCCTTATAGGATCACTTTGTTGTCCGCCTGTCTGTCTGTCTGTTAAGACCCTTTATCTCACGAACGGGTAAAGGTATCAGGTTGAAATTAATACCATATATTAGGATCTATGAACCACACAAGATCTGAAAATTTCAATTTTTTACAACGACGCAATCAAAAGATATGGCATTTTATGTCCTCATCTCCATACATTTATTCAAAAATGCAAAACCTACAGGGTACTTCCCGTTGACCTAAAATTATGAAATTTGGCAAGAAGCTAGGTTTCACAGTAAAAATAATGGGAAAAGTCTAATATCATTAAATATTACAACTTTTCTCACAACTAATGGTAACCAATTGTGGTGAGCTCTCGTTTCAAGAACGGGGTCAGTCAAGTTGGATGGTCGCTGAGGCGATTTTTGTTTTAGTTCTATTTAAAAACGGGAACACTTACAAACTTGAAAATTTGTATGTTTATAGTGCATAAGCTATAAAATAACAACAAATAATAAAATTTGGTCAAGCGCGTGTCGGACTCAAAAAATGTAGCACATTAACTTACTGAAATTTCAACTAATACAATTATGATTATGTGGTGGTACGGAACCCTCAGTGCGCGAGTCCGACTCGCACTTGGCCGGTTTTTTTTTTTCATTTCCCAATATATGTTCGTTTGGGAAAGTTGTTCAGTTTTGTTGACTGTGCACGCCCTTTCAGTTTTCGGTACACCGTCCCTTACACTCTTTATAAAATAAAACGATAGCCTATGTGTTTTTTAATGTATGTGTTGTGGTTACGAACGTGTATCTCGTGTAATTGAAGAGAAATCTTTTCTTAACTGCGAAATGTTTGTTTACAAGACGTGACGCTCTTTTGTAAACTCTTTTATAGAAAAACTTTTTGTCTTCTACCCTTCCAAGCTCAATACTCTGGGCCTGAGTAGATAAGCCGATAGATTTTAACCACCGAATCTGATCACTAATTGCAGTAAAAATAAATGGTATCTACTCTACAGCAGCACTGCACAAACTTACTTTCTCGCGATAGGCAAGTAAAAATATCAACTGCGTAATTAAATTTGTAATAACATACATATATTATGGAAATACAAACTTAAATTTAAGTTTTTCAAAAAAAAAATCTCATGCAATATACAGATCAATTCAGAATTCAAATTCTCAAACATTGAGAAAAACTAACCGTAAACGATTTCGAGAATATAGCATGTTTAAATTTACCTTATATGAATACCATGTTACCTTTATATGAATTTTCACAAATCAATGGATACTACCGTAAGATACTTGCATAGAATTTCCCAACACATAGGTATTTCTTAGGAAAAGTTGTTCAGTTTAGTCTACTAAGCAAGATCTTTTAGTTTTTGGTACACCCTGTATACTAGATTTTTTTAAAAAAAAAGTAGAATATCCAGAACATTAAAATAAACTCAATGAAACCAATTTTGAGTAAATCATATTTTTACATTTTAGTAATAAGGGAACACCCCTTATATGAACTTCCACAGACCAATGGATACTGTCGAACGATACCTTCTATGGAAATTCTTGGTCATGCAAAGTTTCATCAAGATCGTATGAGCCGTTTATGCGAAATTACAATTTTACATTTTCCTTGTATGACAAGTACCCTCGAGAGCCAGCAAAAAACCACTCTGAACCCTTCGATGGATTTACATACAAATCTCAAATTTAAAATATGGTGTCAATCGGAATATTCGTTTAGCCGCTAGGCCAAAGCGTGACGGACAGACCGACCGACAGACGGACATTTTTGGGAGACTTGTTTTTTATGATCAATAAGTAATACAGAACACATTTTTGAGAAAATTAGAAAAACTTTTTTTTTTCACGAATACAATACCTTTCTCGCTCCGCTCGAAAGTAAAAAAGTGGTATAAGTAACGCATAGACCGAAGCCGCTTACTTATCTATTGTTTTTATAAATTTGCAAGTTGAGATACGTTGATCCGTTGATATGATATAGCCACAAAATATAATAATAGTAAACAAGTTTACAGAAGTCGCACTTTGGTGTAAAAGACAGGTTTCCGAAATGATCAGTCCATGAACAGTAACTGAACAACTTTCAGTGAATAAAGCTTACAGGAAATAAAATCGGCCTCTCCATACAAAATTGTAAACTTGATTGGACAGTTTGTATGGAGACGCTAATATTTTTTTTTATTTTCTGAAAGTTTATTCACTGAAAGTTGTTCAGTTACGGTGACTGATGCCCTTTCAGTGTTCGGAAACGCTGTCCTTTACAAAATTTACTTACGGAAGCTCAGCGTTATTTCTATCACCATTAGTTCGAAGTTTATCCTCTTCAATAAGTAGAGAAAGGGCGGCAAAATGGCAAAAAGTATCACCACAGCGTACCCAAACAACACCAGCGGGTCAATGGACTTGCAGAGCTCGCATAGGGTCTGAAACAAATAAGCGTAGATTTTTACTTTCGAGCGGAGCGAGGTATTGTATTCGTAAAAAAAAAAGTTTTTCTAATTTTCTCAGTCTCCCAAAAATGTCCGTCTGTCGGTCGGTCGGTCCGTCGGTCGGTCTGTCCGTCACGCTTTGGCCTAGCGGCTAAACGAATGGTCCGATTGACACCATATTTTGAATTTAGGAGTTTGATGCAAATCCATCGAAGGGTTCTAAGTGGTTTCTTTCTGGCTCTCATTTGAAATTGAAATTTTCTCAAATACGGCTCATAGAATCTTGATGAAACTTTGCATGACCAAGCATCTCCATGTAAGATATCTTGCGCCAGTATCAATTGATCTGTGTAATTTCATATAAGGGGTGTTTCTGTACCACCAAATCGTAAATATGTGATTTACCCAAAATTGGTTCCATTGAGTTTAAGGTAGGTCTGTCGAATTACGCCTACTTAAGGTTAGAGTTAAATATCTCTGGTATTTTAAACGAGAAAAAATTAAAAGGTATCTGTACCAAAGGGTCGTTTATTAATTAATTAGATTAATAATAAAAAATAAAATTAATAATTTTGAAAAACCCACGCCGGATAATAAAACGTGATTTTAAAAGGAAGAAATAACTTTTTGAAAGTCCCCCGACTAGAGGTAAATAAGGAAAAACAAATGAAATAAAAACATTTTAATAGAGTTGGTTTGTCTCGAATTCTGTCATACATTCAAATAATTATGAATTTTCTTAGTGCTTTCCACATTTACTTACATACCTAATGGTTTTTCGGAGATATAAACACAGTAATAATATAAAAAATAGGTAAGCACTATATATATTCGACTAACTATAATATAATTACAAATTCAAAAAAACCCGGCTGCCACTATCTGCTCTAAAATAAACAAAGTACATGGAACTATATAAATTGTCAATCTTTTTAGAGGTTACTATCGACATACCACTAATATTATTATTATTTATTATATATAATATGGACCCTGATTATCATCTGAGACCAAAGTGCTTGGGAAAACAAATCTAACGAACCCCAGCACGATGGTTCTACCTTATTTAGTTTAGGAGTTCCTATGGCCACCTTCTGACTGTATCATCTGGACCCTGGTTATCATCAGGGACCAAAGTGCTTGGGAATACAAATCCTACGAACCCAAACTCGACGGGTCTATCTTGTATAGTGTATTAGATCCTATCGCCACCTTCCGACTTCATCATCAGGACCCTGGTGATCATCTGGGACCAGAGTACTTGAACACTTTTACTTACATACCTAATGGTTTTTCGGAGATATAAACACAGTAATAATATAAAAAATAGGTAAGCACTATATATATTCGACTAACTATAATATAATTACAAATTCAAAAAAACCCGGCTGCCACTATCTGCTCTAAAATAAACAAAGTACATGGAACTATATAAATAGTCAATCTTTTTAGAGGTTACTATCGACATACCACTAATATTATTATTATTTATTATATATAATATGGACCCTGATTATCATCTGAGACCAAAGTGCTTGGGAAAACAAATCTAACGAACCCCAGCACGATGGTTCTACCTTATTTAGTTTAGGAGTTCCTATGGCCACCTTCTGACTTTATCATCTGGACCCTGGTTATCATCAGGGACCAAAGTGCTTTGGAATACAAATCCTACGAACCCAAACTCGACGGGTCTATCTTGTATAGTGTATTAGATCCTATCGCCACCTTCCGACTTCATCATCAGGACCCTGGTGATCATCTGGGACCAGAGTACTTGAAAAAACAAATCCAACGTACCCAAACTCGACGGGTTTATCTTGTATAGTTTATTAGTTCCTATGGCCACCTTCCGACTTCATCATCTGGAACCTGACTATCATCGGGGACCAAAGTGCTTGGGAATACAAATCCTACGACCCCAAACTCAACGGGTCTATCTTGTATAGTTAATTAGTTCCTTTGGCCATCTTCCGACTTCATCATCAGGACCCTGGGGATCATCTGGGACCAGACTACTTGAAAAGACAAATCCAACGAATCCAAACTAGACGGGTCTATCTTGTATAGTTTATTTGTTCCTATGGCCACCTTTCGACTTCATCATCAGGGCCCTGGTGATCATCTGCGACCAGAGTACTTGAAGAGACAAATACAACGAACCCAATCACGACGGGGTTACGCTGTTCCGTTTAGAAGTTCCTATTGCCAGCTTCCGTCTCCATCAGCAGACCAGCTCGATGATACCATAAGATTGTATTGTCACCGAACTTACATAAATATGCCAAATTTCAGCCCGATCAAATAAGGATAACTGGTCTAAAATTCAGTTTCAAGGTTTCTCCCAAACAAACTAACCTTACTAACTAACTAACAAGGTAAGTTAAATAAAAGCTTGTAATAAAAGCTTGTAAAAAAAGGCCAAGTGCGAGTCAGACTCACCCTGTGATTTTTTTTTCACATTTCTAATTATAGCCGTTTAGCTGGTGGCAGCTTGATTCTAGATACAGAAAACGTGCGCTTTTAAGCTAGATATTACACGAACAGATCCCTTAATCGAAAAATGATACTAGCATACTCACAATATTTTTACAAGACCTATCTAACGACACCCCGCACTATAGGGTAGACGAGAAAATATATTTTTCTCCCCACCCATCCTGGCCGCTGCAGCGCCCCCTGGTAGTCCACAACCGAAAAACATATCTAACAACCTGCTCTGAAACAGCAGCCATTAAATGCAAAAAACCGCATCGAAATTGGTCCAGTAGTTTAGATGGAAAATGGTAACAGACATACAAACATACACACACACACAAAAAACCTCTAACCCCAAACGCATATACCGCCTCCGTTCCGTCGTGGGTAAAAACAATAATAATATTATCAAAAACCAAAGAAAAAGAATTCAAATTTGAAACGGAGTGGTTTTGGCGGAATTAAACTACTAAGTTTTAAATTCGCCTACAATTGTTTTCTTACAATAACTTTCTACTCTCAGTAAGATATTACAATTTTCTTCATTTAGAAACATTATCAGTCTTAGCAGTACTAGCTTAATAAATAATATATTTTTTTTAACGTATTTTCACAGCTACAGAATCAGATAACCATAATCTTAAATTTCTAAGCAACAACAACAATTATTTAAAAAATTTCAATGGCACATAGTATAAACTCAAGCATCATACGACAGATTTTTTAACAGAAAAATGTTTCTAAAACTAGATTTGCCACTAGGCGTCATTATACTAAGGTTCAGGTAATGACGCCTGCTAAAACGATATTTTACATTTTGCGGACAATTTTCAACTTTAAAAACAACAATAAAAGTCTTATTAAGGCTAAAATAAATACAAACAATAAATAAAGAATATTTATTACCATTATTGATATATTGACGCCTAAATCATGAGGTTGATTCATAGGGCTAATTACGCCTACGTGATAGGTAATAGCGCCTTAGATACCATTTCGTACGTGTGGAATCGCCTAGGCGTAATTACTCATCCAGGACAATCCTAGCAATATATATTTTTTAATTAACACCGATCGCCTTACGCTTTATAAAAACTATGGGTAGGGAGAATAATAGTTGTATTAGCGAACTAGGCTCACATCTTTGTACAAAACTCTTAAAAAGTATATAAACTTATCACGAACTTCCTGATTTGTGTTAATAAAAATCCTCGCAGCGTGTATTTTCGGGAATATCGGTCGACTACTAGCTTGCGACGCGGGAAAGTAGCACTACGCGCATGGTTCGCAATGCGGGGCACATTAACCGTAGTGCGTAGATATTTAGTTTGATTTTATCGATACTGTAAATAGGATTTTTGGAGCATAGGCGTAATTATCGTCGAGGCGTATTTCGACAGACCTACCTTATTAAAATTTTCTATAATATGAATTATGGATTGGTTGTCTACCTGTCTGGATATTCTTTATGATTTTTTTAAATAAAATTTAGTACACAGGGTGTACCAAAAACTGAAAGGGCTTGCTCAGTAGCCTAAACTGAACAATCATCCATAAGGAACATGTGTTGGGAAATTAAAAAAATCTCCATGCAAGTATCCGACGGTAGTATCCATTGATCTGTAAAAATTCATATAAAGGGTGTTTCAGTACTACCAAAAGTTAAACATGTGATTTACTCGAAATCGTTTGAGGTTTGTTTGTTTTAATGTTTGACAATTTGAATTCTGATCTGTATATTTTATTCGAACATTTTTTTTGGAAAAACGTAAATAAAAGTTTGTATTTCCATACTATGTATATGGCATTACAAGTTTGCGGTTGATAGTTTTTCCTTGAGTATTGCGAGAAAGTTAGTGCAGTGCTGCTGTACCATTTATTTAGGTTAGTTCCGCACCTAAGTAGTCATGGTTCCGTTTGGTGAAGCTTTAAAAAAAAAACCGGCCAAGTGCGAGTCGGACTCGCGCACTGAGGGTTCCGTACCACCACATAAACATAATTGTATTAGTTGAAATTTCAGTAAGTTAATGTGCTAGATTTTTTGAGTCCGACACGCGCTTGACCAAATATTATTATTTGTTGTTATTTTATAGCTTATGCACTATAAACATACCAACTTTCAAGTTTGTAAGTGTTCCCGTTTTTAAAATAGAACTAAAACAAAAATCGCCTCAACGACCATCCAACTTGACCCCTCTCTTATATGAAAGTTCTTGAAACGGGAGCTCACCACAATTGGTTACCATTAGTTGGGAGAAAAGTTGAAATATTTAATGATTTCAGACTTTTCCCATTATTTGTACTGTGAGAC
The DNA here is from genome assembly GCA_947532105.1 of Athrips mouffetella. NCBI lineage: Eukaryota > Metazoa > Arthropoda > Insecta > Lepidoptera > Gelechiidae > Athrips > Athrips mouffetella. Next base: position 6,385,126 of record OX383972.1, on the reverse strand, counting down.
CTAGCTTCTTGCCAAATTTCATAATTTTAGGTCAGCGGGAAGTACCCTGTAGGTTTTGCATTTTTGAATAAATGTATGGAGATGAGGACATAAAATGCCATATCTTTTGATTGCGTCGTTGTAAAAATTAAAATTTTCAGATCTTGTGTGGTTCATGGATCCTATTATATGGTATTAGTTTCAACCTGATACATTTACCCGTTCGTGAGATAAAGGGTCTTGACAGACAGACAGACAGACGGACAACAAAGTGATCCTATAAGGGTTCCGTTTTTTCTTTTGAGGTACGGATCCCTAAAAACAGGCCAAGTGCGAGTCGGACTCGCGCCCTAAGGGTTCCGTACCTATCTACTATATGATATACTAAAAGCTTTTGCTCTTTTATTTTAAAAACTCCGCGACCATCCAAATTGATCCCTCTTTTATAGAAAAGTTCTTGAAACGGGAGCTCACCTTAATTGGTTACTATTAGTTGGGAGAAAAATTGAAATATTTAATTATTTTAGACTTTTTCCTTTATTCGTACTGTGAGACCTAGCTTCTTGCCAAATTTCATAATTTTAGGTCAACGGGAAGTACCCTGTAGGTTTTGCTTTTTTGCATAAATGTATGGAGATGAGGACATAAAAAGCCATATCTTTTGATTGCGTCGTTGAAAAAAAATAAAATTTTTAGATCTTGTGTAGTTTATAGACCTTAATATTCGTTAACAATTTCATTCTGATACCTCTTCTCGTTCGTGAGAAAAAGGGTCTTGACAGACAGACGGACAACGAAGTGATCCTATAAGGGTTCTGTTTTTTTATTTTGAGGTACGGTACCCTAAAAACCTATCAAAGAGTACCGTTTGATTACGAAATAAGTTTGCGGACTGTGGACTTATGAAATGAAAACCTATGACTTCGAATGTTTCGAGTAGTTTTCTTTCCCTTATTACTTAGTAGGTTTGGATACTCACGAATTTATCTCCACGTAAGATGCATTTCGGTATCATTGTATAATACTCGATGTTTACCAGGATTTCGAAGTAGGTGACCAAAAGCGTGTGTTCGACGCAGTAAAATACTGTGAATGCAGTTGCTTCTGGGAATGATTCATCGTTCGGGTCCAAAATTACAACAATCCACACGAGATCCGTAATCAAACACAGGACGAGGATACGGAAAATTAAATTGACCTGAAAAAAGGAAAAATACAAAACGTGAGAACTAATATGGGAAGCCAATTCTTGAATATCACCGGGCGATAAAATATGACTCAAAGATTCAAAATAACAGATTTTTGTATTCAAAAGTGTTAATTGACATTTGTTAAATATCAATAGTGTATAATTGTTAGTTTTTATATTTTTTTAATTTACTTTTTAACAGTTTATAAGGGTGAATTTAAATGTTTAAAGTTTTAAAAGTGCTATTTTACCACCCGGTAATTTTCAAGAATTAATGCAAAGATCGCCAGTGTGGCCAGTATTGCGAAAATTATCGTTTTATCTCAACAAATTTCAAACTTTTATATTTTCACTGGAACTAAACAAAACTTCAAATTTAACCAACAAGATTATATTAGATATAAGTATGCCGAGTTAAATGCAACGAATTTTTGTTTAGTTTTTCGACATGTTCCTTGGGAGTAGTTGTTTGTTCAGTCACTGATACTAAATACTCCTTTGAGCTATGGCACGCAAATGAATAGGGAATCTTTCATGACGTATTCCAACTAAGTTTATAAAAGTGACAGTGGATGGTACGCTGATCAGTGTTGGTAATTTCTTTTTTACTTTACTTAATCATTCAGGTAAGCCTAAAAAAATAAATATTTTTGCAAGAAAATATATTACAGACATTTGAGAGTAATAATAAAACTAACTTAATCATTGGCACCGTGGTACAGCGTGTACAGGATAAGTTTGGCTCTGACGGTTATTTTCTGCGCATGCGTGACAGGCGGAGAGCCAGTGAACGATTTGCACGCTTTCCCTGCACTTGCCGCGCTCACTCCCGCGACAATTTTTTCGACTTCTACGCATTAACGGTCACAGCCAGAGTTATTTTGTACGACGTATAGTGACCGTTCAGTATCAGTGTTGCCATTAATTTTCTATTTTCCCAATGGTGATTGATCAATTTTTTGAACTTAGAAAGTCCTTATGGAAGTTTGTCAATTTGTGACGTCATCACAGGCTGTTAATTTTCCGAAAAATTCATAAACTGACTCATTCAAGCAATTTCAGCTCAACTTGTGTGCATTGAAATTGTACTTATAGAATAAATATTATTTTTTTCGATTATTCCAATGCTTACAAACCATATTACAAACACATTTTGCATCCTTATAACAAGAGTATATTATTTGACGGAAAGAATAACATTGTTTTACAAGCTTGTTTTGACATAGCCGATGCTTTTGACATAGCTGTAAAATATGTTGGTAAGCATTTTAAGTAGTAAACGGAAAAAAATAATCGCAGGTAGTTACAGTTAACCGGCACGTCAGTGGTAACACCGACCTCAAACGGGCGTTTGAAGGGTAGCGCTGGTTCAGCAATAAATTACGACAAATTTTCCTTAAAATTTCAGAACAATCATGAAGTGCTGTCATTTACTCTATAACACAAATATAGAAAACATATCCAAATACACAAAATACTATGAAAAATTTACAATTTTGTCCGGCAATTATTTACTCCAGCAGCGGCTGCGACTTACATTTGAGAAGCACGACGAATCACTAGCAAAATGGTGGTTCGTGAGTCCAGCGCTCGCGTTAGACTTGTCCTTATTGGTGTATTCTATGTGTGCGTGAGCCGAAATACGCGAATATTAATGTGTTTTTTCTGTAGCTTTGGGCGTTATTTAACAGTGGGCGTTAATCACCATACCTTCTTTTCTGGTTATCTTAGATTATTATACCTTAATTAATCTAAGCTGGTTATAGTGGTTTTGTTACCACTTACTTGGTGCCGTGCGTACCGTTGTACTTAGTTTGACTTAGTTTTCTTTGCAAAGTTTTTCAAGCCTTGAATTGGGTTTTATATCGTATACTTAATTCTTGAGTGCTGTGAATATATGTACTTACTCCAGATTTCGATTCACGCAAAGCTTTACGTTCTACATTTAGATTTTCATGTTCTGCATCTGCATCTTCATGTTCTGTATTTGCATCTTCCTGTTCTGCATTTTCCTTTTCATCCTCAAGTTTTACCTTAGCATCTTCAAGTTTTACATTTTCATCTTTCGGTTCATTATCATCGAGCTTAACCGACTTAGCATTTCTGGATGATAAACAGAAGAATCATTAATATATATATATATATATATATGGGTCAATCAACTTTTAAGGCACTCCTTTTAACGCTTCATGTAAAGATAATTTAAAAAAATAAAGATACAGAAAATGTTTACATCTTGATATTTTCAGGTTAAAAATATAACCTAGTTTCTAAATTCAGTGATTGCCGCGATGTTTAAGCCATATTTATCGAAATTTTAACGAAATTAGCTAGATATGCAAATTGCCATTCTACTGCGTTACCAAATTAAATGATCATTTTAAAGAAATAAAACACACAATTCTTAAAGTTTTATAATATTTATTCGTTTGCAATGATCAAACAGTTTGCCTTAAGTTAAAATCAGCGTTAGTATTACCATAGAAATCACAGAAATATGGCACTTTATACTTACTGTGTTTCTTTGACAGTATTGAATACTTATCTTTTAAAATATTCTTAGTTTAATTACAACAGTCTTCACTATTACACCCTATATAAGAAAAGAGATCTTAAGGAACAACAACAGATAAGTTTTATACATAAATAATAATCAATATGAACGCAAACTTTCAAAACACTCTTAAAAACTTGGGGAAAATAGGTAACGCAAGAGAAATGTTTTCGGTAACGCCAGATAAAGTATTGAAAATACTGTTTCTTCCTTTTTAAAACAACAAATTATATACTTACTTCGAAAAGGGTTATTGTTTTGAAAATTTAAATAAACTTGTGCAATCTACACGATTAGATTCTTATGTAATGTTGCCATATTTTCTCCAGAGTTCCTGATAACACGAGAGATCTTTTTGGCCACGCGGGGGAAAAAAACACAAGGTTTGCCTCGTAAATCAGGTATATTAGTAATTATTCAAAATCTTTCGGCGGATCAAGATAAACAGACTCAAAACACACCAACTTATATAATTTCATCAAATTAATAAAAAACCGGCCAAGTGCGAGTCGGACTCGTGCACTGAGGGTTCCGTACCACCACATAAACATAATTGTATTAGTTGAAATTTCAGTAAGTGAATGTGCTAGATTTTTTTAGTCCGACACGCGCTTGACCAAATTTTATTATTTTGTTGTTATTTTATAGCTTATGCACTATAAACATATCAATTTTCAAGTTTGTAAGTGTTCCCGTTTTTAAATAGAACTAAAACAAAAATCGCCTCAGCGACCATCCAACTTGACCCCTCTCTTATATGAATGTTCTTGAAACGGGAGCTCACCACAATTGGTTACCATTAGTTGTGAGAAAAGTCTAATATTTAATGTATTCAGACTTTTCCCATTATTTGTACTGTGAGACCTAGCTTCTTGCCAAATTTCATAATTTTAGGTCAACGGGAAGTACCCTGTAGGTTTTGCATTTTTGAATAAATGTATGGAGATGAGGACATAAAATGCCATATCTTTTGATTGCGTCGTTGTAAAAAATTGAAATTTTCAGATCTTGTGTGGTTCATAGATCCTAATATATGGTATTAATTTCAATCTGATACATTTACCCATTCGTGAGATAAAGGGTCTTGACAGACAGACAGACAGACGGACAACAAAGTGATCCTATAAGGGTACCGTTTTTTCTTTTGAGGTACCGAACCCTAAAAACAACAAAATTTGGGTTGTCACGCAGCGGAACGACAATAAAACCACGCACACCCTTCGACCGCTAGCCGTGCACTGGCGGCGATTTCGTGCGAGGTTCGCACCGGTTCTTTGTACCTACGTGACCTTGGACAGGTATTCAACGTTCATAACGGTCGCTAGGTGCCATCTCTAGATAAGTGTGTATATTTTATACGTAACGCAGTAGAAGTGATATCTGACGCAATTTTAGGGACAGTTTAGAAAAAATATAAAAAAAATGTAATGTAAATACCATAATACTATCAACGAAATAAAAACACTTTGTCAATAAACGCATTTATCAACAATTTCAAACGTAATTATTTCTAAGGGATTATTAAACATAATTGTACGTAAACACACAACACTGTGTTTTGGGGACACGTTTTTTTTGTATGGATACTGAAAGTATTCCGCGACGTTACCGCGAAAATACATATATTTATTTATTAAATTAATAATTTGAGCTATTTGAAATATCAAGTAAATGTCTGATATAAATATGAATTACACATAGTTTCAATATTTTAGTGTTAGTCAACATTTTTTATGTTGAACATGACAGGGGCAAGAAAGGAGTGCCTTAAAAGTTGATTGACCCATATAGCGTGAATTGGCATTGGTTTCGCACCCGAAACCCAGTGATTTTACTCATAAAAACAATCAACATTTTATTCGAAAAGCTTTTTACTCCTAACTAGTTTTTATCTTTACTTCCTAATCCTATACAAAATGAATCGATCTGCTGATCACTTTACAATGGAATAGTAAAAACTTCGAGTTAAAAAAAAATGTCATGGGGAATGTTGCTTGCAAAAATTTCAGATGAATAGGATCGTGTAGAAAATCGGAATTATTTGGCGTAACATATTAGGATTGCGTAACTTCGTACACTTGTTTTATTTATATATAAAGGGCATTCAACTTTGCAGGTGGTAAAATTGTGAAATTTGGAGGTGGTAGGGCTTTTGTACAAAGTCCGTCTGAGAAGTACCACCCTCTTAACTATTTCTGCCGTAAAGCAGCAGTGTTTGCACTGCTGTGTTTCGGTCTGAAGGGTAGGGGAGAAAGTGAAATTACTGGCACATGAGACATAACATCTTAGTTCTCACGGTTGGCATCGCGCTTTGCTGTCTTATTAGCGTCAAAGTATGTCACTAATAAGGCAGTGGGTGCTATGGGCGGTGAAAACCACTTACCATCAGGTGCCACCTGCTCGTTTGCTCACTTGTAACAAAAAAAACTCAGCGAATAAAACTTTCAGGAAATAAAAAAAAAACGTAAATCGGCCTCTCTATACAAGTTTGCAATTTTGTATGCAGAGGCCGATTTTTTTTTCATATCCTAAAAGCATTATTCGCTGAAATATGTTAAGTTACGTTGACTGATCCATCATTCCCTTTCAGTATTTGGAAGGCGGAAATAAAAAAAAAAACATAAGGGACAAACAAAGTCATCCAACCCAATTTAGGCATTGCCAGTAACTTGCCAGTAAATTGCCAGTAACATTACCAGTAACTTTGGGTATCAGATACAGATATGCACCACTGTAGTGGTGCAGCGTTGGTGCGGAGACGAGTTAAGTAAACACTGGTTGATTTTGAAAATAGAACTGATTTATTGAGGAAATTGTTTGGCTTAAATACTAGGTTTTCATGGTCGTATTACGTAGGATGTTTAATGTTTATAAAAGAAAACTGCTGACATTGATATTAGGGCATTACCCTGAGAATATCTGATAAACCACCACCATAACATCCAATAAAACGTTATCTGCAGGACAGCTTCAGAATTCCAGCTAAAACGCGTGTGCTTTGGAGGGGATTTACCATAGTCAGCTTGTAAGCGTTGCGGCTGGCAACCGCAATATGTATGATGGTACAATACACATAAAGATGCTACTACCTATCCTCCGGTTCATAAGCCCTTAGTTGCCTCTTACGACATCCACGGGTAGAGATGGGTTGGTACTATTCTTTGCCGGCACCACACAGACAGAGATATACATACTGAAAAGATAAACTGCACCAGACATTGAACAAACACCTAGGTACGTTTATCATACAAATGTTTGCCCTGGGCGGGGATCGAACCCGTGACGGCCATGACTTACGGCGCAGAAGGCATGGTTGTCACCAACTACACGAACTGGCCAGTCAAATACATAGAATGTAATGTTCAGTCGTAGAAATCTTTTATCCCGACTTTAAAAGTTATCGACACCGTTTCTGGAGACCAATTCTTGAATGTCACCGGGTGGTAAAATAACACAAGAAAAATTATCTGTTTTTTTTCCAAAATTGAACATTGATTTATAATCGTTTAATACAGCGTGAATTTGATCTCCAAGCCCAATGATTCTACTCATGAAAACAAGCAACTTTCCAGTAAAAGAAAATTTTAGCTCGAAAATTTTTTTTTGCCTTTCTATGCAAAATGAGTCGATCACGTGACCACTTTACTATAAAGTCAAAAGTTTTTTCCGAGTACATATTTTTTTTCTTTGGGAAAGTTGCTTGTCATCATGAGTTTCTGGAGCAAAACCAATTAAATCACGCTACATAAAGTATTGCTTAATGTTATGTTATGAATGTTTTCATTTAGAAATCACGTTGAAATCCAAAGTTATAATATATTATCACTCGTTCATATTCAAGAATTGAATCCCTGTTCTGGGAACTTTGGATTTAGTTTATCTATAACTCACTCACCTTAATTGCAGTCTGGTTCGGTAAAGGTAATCTAATAAAATCATCGTTAACACCATCAAAAAGGCAACTGAAAATAAATATAAAAAGTATATTATCTGAAAGAGATCACACAAGCTCTTCTATTGTTTATAGTTTTACTTTGTGTTCAATAAAGTGTTATTCATTCATTTATCTGCTTTCCAACTACTTTTGTTTTAACTTTTGGCATTGGTCAGTTATACTGAATCGTATTGTCATTCATATCACGTTTTTAGTGTAATTAATATCTGACAAAACGGCACAACAAATTTAAATTTAAAACAACCCCGACGCAAAAAAAGATCCCTCTAAAAACTAAAAATACAATTTTTGAATTAAATTTTCGAAGTAAATCCACATATTGACGTTTTGTTTCAAGTTTTTTTTAGCAGTCCCCCGAACAAGGAGCATCCCGACGCATTTAAGGGCTTTCCTGCAATGAACAAGCGCCCCCATCAGTCAAAAAAATATTACTCGCTAAATACAAAACTTATCGAAAATCTGTATTATCAAATTGAAGTAAAGGTACCCTTGTTTATTTAGAAGCTATCAATCCTGAAAAATATAGTTCATTGTACAGATACAAAAACTGCTAAAAGTGGCCTTTTTTCGCACTTTTTGTGTCAGTGAACTATATTTTTCCGGATTGATAGGTTCTAAATAAACTTCAATTTTGTAAGACAGATTTTCGATAAGTTTTGTATTTAGCGAGTAATATTTTTTTAAATGATGGGGGCGCTAGCTGACTACAGGAAAGCCGTTAAGAGTCAACTGTAATTTGAAAAAAATATTTTTTAAACTTGTTTTTTCAGACATATTTAGCCGATTGCTTTTGACATAGGTGCAAAATGTGTTGGTAAGTGTTGGAATAAACGTAAAAAAAGAAAGTAACTTACGTAAGCTCGATATCATTTGTATAGTGAAAAGTTCATATGTTATCGTCTTATCCAAGAAGTATAAATAGGGTGGTTCGAGGGCAACAAGTATCATTATAATGAACCCAAACAAAACCGGCATTTCAATGTCTTTGCAGAGCTCACATAGGGTCTGAAACAAGAGTCTTTGGTAAATGTTTGCATTTAAACCTCTCAGTTGGTAGCTCTACCCAAAAACTGAAGAAACGTACAAAAATTTTATCTTCTCATACAAAATGTGCTATTAGCTGATACAATACGTTGAAATTTTTTTTTTCGTATTTCAACCTATCTCCCTCAGGGAAAGTTGTTAAGTTCTTGGGTACAGCAACCACGTGAGGGGTTTGCAGACATAAAATTTTTATTCGTCATCATTCACATCATCCCATGAAACGTCCACTGCAGGACAGGGAGCTCCCTCCAGAACTCCAGCAAAAACACGTATTTAAGGGGCTACCCGCTACCTGCAGTCTGTTTCAGAAAAAAAATATTACTCGCTAAAGACAAAACTTATCAAAAATCCGGAAAGACAGAATAAAGATAAGGTGCCCTTGTTTATTTAAAACCCATCAACTCTGTAAAATAAAGTTTACTGTAGTTACAGATACAAAAACCGTCCAAGTGCAAGTCGGACTCGCGCACTGAGGGTTCCGTACCACCACATAAACATAATTGTATTAGTTGAAATTTCAGTAAGTTAATGTGCTAGATTTTTTGAGTCCGACACGCGCTTGACCAAATTTTATTATTTTTTGTTATGCACTATGAACATACCAATTTTCAAGTTTGTAAGTGTTCCCGTTTTTAAATAGAACTAAAACAAAAATCGCCTCAGCGACCGTCCAACTTGACCCCTCTCTTATATGAATGTTCTTGAAACGGGAGCTCACCACAATTGGTTACCATTAGTTGTGAGAAAAGTTGTAATATTTAATGATTTCAGACTTTTCCCATTATTTGTACTGTAAGACCTAGCTTCTTGCCAAATTTCATAATTTTAGGTCAACGGGAAGTACCCTGTAGGTTTTGCATTTTTGAATAAATGTATGGAGATGAGGACATAAAATGCCATATCTTTTGATTGCGTCGTTGTAAAAAATAATATATGGTATTAATTTCAACATGATACCTTTACTCGTTCGTGAGATAAAGGGTCTTGACAGACAGACAGACAGACAGACGGACAACAAAGTGATCCTATAAGGGTTCCGTTTTTTCTTTTGAGGTACGGAACCCTAAAAACTGTTAAAAGTGGCCGTTTTTCGCAATTTTTGTAACTGTAAATATAGTGAACTATATTTCAAAGAATTTATAGGTTCGGTTAGGTTAGGTGTATAGGTTACGGTGGGCTGACCTACCGGCTGGTGCAGGTACTGACCGGACATGGTTGTTTTGGCCGGTATCTGCACCACATAGCCGGCAGAGAACCGACTCCTGCTTGCCATCACTGTGACTGCGCTGAGGACACAGTGCAGCACACAGTGGTGGAATGCCCTAGATGGGCGGAGGAACGTGCTGCCTTAGTGGAGGTAGTGGGTGAAGATCTCTCGCTGCCGGTTGTTGTTGAGGCAATGGTCGGCAGCAAGAGGTCTTGGGAGGCCATGGTCTCCTTCTGTGAGTCAGTCATCTCGCAGAAGGAGGCCGCGGAGCGGGATAGAGAGGATAATCCTCTTTCTCACCCACTTCGCAGAAGGCGCAGAGGGCGTAGGAGACGGGAATACGCCCGTCTTCCGTCCTAAGCGTAGGCCCGCGGTCGGCGGGCCGGGGAGTCCGTCGGTCGCACTAAAAGGGCAGTGAGGGGGCGACGTCCGATGTGTGCTTAGACGTCGCCTAGGTGAGGGAGCCTCTCCAGAGGCTGTCGCAGGGTGGGTTGCGAAAGTAGTGCGAACGTACAGTGCTCGTGACCCACCCGAAATGCGAGAGTGGCACACGGTGGTGTTTTTAGTGGGTGCAAGCCCCACATAACCGTTCCGTTTCCCCGAACGGTGCGGTATGCGTAGGCATTTTCACCATCACAAAAAAAAAAAAAAAAAAAAAAAAAGGTGTATAGGTTAAGTAAACCTTTACTTTAATCTGTCTTTCCAGATTTTTGATAAGTTTTGTATTTAAGTTATATTTTTTAAACTGATGGGGGCGCTAGTGGACTACAGGTTACAATATGAGGAGAAGTACCTACCATAGTCACCCCGCTTTTTACGTCGTCTCGGCTGGCACCATAAACCGCGGTTGTTAGGCTGAATTTGGACTGGGTAAGTAAAAACGGGTCAGTAGACTTACATTGCTTAACTGCACTCGAGTGTTTTCGTAAATCTAAATATATAAAATAGCTTGTCCTGACCTAATGACTGATTCAGCAACGCCGAGCCGTAACTGAGCTATAGCTCAGATCTGAAATTTTGTACACAGGTTTCTTGCACTTCAAAACTACCCACTAAGGAATGATTTTCCAAAATTCATCTCCTAACGGGGTGAAATAAGGGATGAAAGTTTGTATGAGAGTCCTTTGTTTCTTGTACAACATATCAAATAAACAATGTATTTTTACTGAGACTGACCCCATTTTACTTACTCCGTGTAAATCTAGCCTTAGTGACCACACAGGAGGTCGCTGCTGCTCATCGTCCAGTATCACTGCCCTTATAGCAGTGAATGTTGAACATAATGTTAAAAAAATTGCCCAAATTCATTACAATATTTACAATTAAGTAGTGAGCTAGTTGTTGACATAATGACAGATACTTACAAATTTCTCTGCATTCAAGATGCATTTCGGTATGAACGAAAAAGACTCGAAGCGGATTAAATCGTCGAAGTAGGTGTAAATGATCACTTGTTCCCAGAAATAGAACAAAGTGAATTTAATTGGTTCCGTAGGTGTTTTTTTTATCGGTTCCCAAGGTATAAAGAGAACAATGAGGTGTGCAATGATACTCGGTACGAGAACACGAAACGAAGCAGAGCGAACCTGAAAGAATGACATACAAGTAGTGAACATGAGCATTCCCACTTCCTAAAAGCATGTCGATTTTGCCCTTTAGTTGCAGAAGTTCGGTTGTTAGTCCGGTTGATCGAACTATAGCAACTTTTTTGTAGTAGTAGTCCGGTTTAAACTGTTGCTACTATAAAGTGTAGCAATAGTTCCGTTGAATTAATTTAAGAAAAAAAGTATTTTTAAATCTTTAGAATTTTTAGACTTTTTTTGTTTGTTAGTTGTTTTTTGGTAGTTGTTGTTTGTTAGTTGTTAGTTTTTATTTGTGAGTTGTTAGTTGTCAGATGTTAATCGTTAGTTGTTAGTCGTTGTGTGTTAGTTGTTATTTGTTAGATGTTTGTGGTTGTTTGTTAGTTGTTCTTTGTTAGTCGTCACGTCAAACAACAAAAACTTAAGACTGACATCTTACAACTAACCAGTAACATTTAACTACTAACATCTAACAACTTACTACTAACAAACAACAGCTAACAAACAACCACACTAACAAACAACGACTAACAACTAACAACTGACCACTAACAACTAACAAACAACGACCAATCACTAACAACTTAAAAACAACAACTACCAAAACACAAAAGTATAAAAATCCTAAAGATTTAAGAATTATTTTTTTTCTTAAAACAATTAATCGGAATTATTGCTACACTGTCTAGTAGCAACACTTCGGCGATTTAAATGAACTGGACTACTACTACAAAAAAGTTTCATTAGTTCGGTCAACCGGACTAACAACCGAACTACTGCAACTAAAGGAATTTTGCTACCTACACTCATAAGCCGGATTTACAGGACGGCAAAATTTGACGCCTCTGAGGTACACGACAGAAAGAGAAAGCTATTCGACTATTTCTTTGTTTTGAGCTGCATTCCGCAGAGGCGCCTAAATTTTGCCCCGTGTAAATCAGCCATTACAAATAAAGAAAATGAAGGAGACAGAACACACGTGCGGCCCCAGGCAAAGAATATTTAAACGTGGAATTTTTCATTGCCATTCTAATAGGGGCAATGAAGTGAAGGAATAGAAATAAGGCCGGCCTAAGGCCAGCCGCAAGCATCCGGAATCAGATCAGGAATTCAGATCAGGAATTAAGTTTCTGAAATCAGAACGCACTACTTTTCATACAAAATGTTCTACCAGACGCACACTTTCTTAATGGTTTCAGAACGGAAAAAACCCTGACATTCTGTTCTGAATTTTTTCGGGCGTTCGGGTCTTCAGAACGGAAGAAACCGTTCAGAACGCAGCGCTCGCGTACAAAATGTAGGTATCGACCGCTGCACAAATCCGGAAACATAAATTCAGAATCTCGCTAGCGCCTAGCCGATTGAACGTCCGACTTGCTTTTTCACGACTTACGAAATAAAAAAATGCTCTCTTGTCGAGCGCCAGTAAAAGTACAAACAATTCTTCATCGTCTACGAGTATGTCGTCCATCTTGTTTGGCGTTTCCAAACGTACTCCTTTCCAAACGTAAACGGTCTCCAAAATTCCTGATAGAAAAAACCTGACGTCTGCGCTAGTCGCCCGGAATTCCTGATCTGAATTCCAGATCCGGATTCCGGATGTTTGCGGCCGGCCTAAACACTACAACAGCTCGCGCGTCACTGTGGCCACCGCACACCCAGGCTCGTAGCGCGCGCCACAGCCCCTAGTCACCGCGCATTTACTGTGGACTCACACTAATAGTTTATACTAAAAGTTCCAATAGCGGCCGTCTTCGAATACCTAACTACGATCATATTTTACTCACTACATCAGCGTTTGCATTTGTGTCTTTAAGTTCTACACTTGTTCCTTTCGGTTCCTCGTCATCGAGATTCGTGGTCCTGAAAGAATAACACAAGAATCATTAGTATTACACAAAGATTTGGGTTGTTTTGATATGTATAGACACAATTCGGCACGTCGTTAGAAACACTTTGACCTTGAGCGGTTCTCTGGTTTCGGGTGTTATCTTTTCAGTACATCACGACTTGTCATGTGAGTTCTCCGGAGATTCAGAAGACATGAAATCTGGGCCCCACTCTCTTCCAAATCTATATAAATGATCTTTGCAAGCTGTCTTTCCCAAACTGTAAAATCTATGCGTACGCCGATGATACGGCAATTCTCGTACATGGACCAAATTGGGAGTTTATCAGGGAGCAAACCGAACACACCTTACGACATGTGATGAACTGGCTCAATAATAACTTATTGACCCTGAACCTAAAAAAGACTTGCTGTATAACTTTCAGTATTAAGAAAAACACCAAACCTCCTCCCAGCTGGTCTATAACGGCACATGCTTGTTCCAGTGACACTATCTCTACAATATGCTCCTGTCAAACGGTTGCAAGAGTAGAGAGCGTTAGGTATTTGGGGGTGCAATTAGATGAGGGATTGCGATGGAGAGAACACTTAGCGGGAATCGTTGGTAGGGTATTGCGTTTAATACATATATTCAAGACTCTCCGGGACTCAGCCAACTTTAACACTATACGGTCTGTCTATCTAGCATTATGCGAGTCTGTGATTGCATATTGCATTCCAGCATGGGGTGGAACTACGAAAACGGACCTTCTGAGAGTGGAAAGAGCTCAGAGAGCTGTCTTAAAGGTTATGATGCGAAAGCATTTCCGATATCCCACCAAGCGAGTATTCGAAGACAGCAAAGTATTAACAGTTCGGCAGCTTTATGTGCTTCAGTCCACTCTAAGATGTCACCGCGACGTACTTCCAGCTGATTGCACTAAACGCAGGAATACGCCCAATTCGATTCCTCATAACACAACCTTCGCTCAGCGTCAATTCTATGTTTCAAGTAACAATATTTACAAAAAAATACACAATAAAATGAATATCCTTAACTTAAACAGGCATGAAGTAAAAACTAAGGTTACAAATTGGTTATTGCTGCAAAACTATTCCCAAACTGAGGACTTGCTACATTTTCTTTCATAGTATGACATACTACCTATATATTATATTACAGCGAAACGCATAGGTATAACAAACAACACACTCATATACACACAAACATACATACTCTCTCCCTAACACACACACACACACACACACACGCACACTATCACTCTCAAACACATCTAGTTCCACTCTTGCGCACGTAAAATTCTATATTGTATTTAAATTTAAAACATTATTTTGTTTTTCTTTTCTCTTTTTTACTAATTGTTGTTTTTCTAGTATCTACAGTGATTACATGTTCCTCTTCATTTTGAATATTAAGTATCACGGTTGAACGCTGTCTCTTAAAACACAGGTTTTTTTTTTTTACTTAGTTTAAGAGGCAGAGTCAGAAACAAAAGATGTAATAAGTAAGAACGCTAATGTACACTTAAAAACCATGTTTTTTGGAAATAAACAATTATCTTATCTTATTATCTAATCTATGAAAAAGTTACGTGGTTATGGCGCATACATAAAATGTTTAGGTGTGTACGGTCAGCCGCACGTCAGTGGGCACATTTTCAACTCTCTTGTCATGCCATAAAGTCCAAAGTGTTTCTACTGAGTCTACTGACGTGCTGTTGGGTGTACAACATACTTTTATCTTTCCGTTTAAAACATATCGTTAAGTTAAAAAAAAATTAACTTTCCCTTCGACCAATATAAAGATTTACATTGGTCGAAGAAGGTACCTACTTTTTTTGACACAATTTTTTGTCACTACCTTGGCGGTATAAATCTGTCTTATTATAGTACTTACTCTTTGGTATAAATGTACCTGTCCAATGTTATGTATTTACATTAAATATTTTAGACCGCCATGGTTTTTAGAGCATCAAAGTAGCCTTGTATAAACTCGAGCAAGCGAAGATTCTTGCTTCGTTACTCAAAAGAAGAATCCTGAGCGTAGCGAGGGTTTCAATTCAAGGCACGTGACGCGAAATAACTTCGCTGCCGAGTGAAACACAATTTTTCACCTCACTACAGCCAGAAAATACTAACGAATAGCGCCAGTACCTTATACTATAATTAATTCATTATCAATCACATTCTTATTTTAAAAACATTTTTGTGTTCTGCTTTTTTGTAAGGTAGGCCCTACTATGGGCTCACGGTCTATTCTTTTTTAGCAAACACAAGCGCGCGCAAGAGGAACGTTGACTAAACTGCCAAACAGCCTAGTCCTTGAATTATTTAAAATGAAATAGTTTCTTACATAAAAGACAAATTTATTGTTTGATAGTTGATTAACTTTATTTTCACGAAATAAATATTTATTTATCATAGTATCGAACGCAGTTTATTTATTCATGAAAATATTATGAATGTCAGACATAAAAACTCCTTGGTCCTTACCGAAATAAAAAAGAAAACAAAAATAAATAAAACACTAGTGTGGTAATATAATGGAAAAAGCATGCGTGTTTAATAAGTTGTATTATGGACCTTAAAACAGTGCAATTAGAGCTGTTTTATGAGTAAATGTGTTGAAAAATATTTAAAAATCCATATTCCCAATGTCACAATCACAGCAATGATTTCAAACCTTGATTTATGTTACTTCCAAACATATTCAAGCGTGACGGAGTAAACTGTAACCAAAAAATGTATCATAAACTAACCAAGCCTGCTGGGAAGTAAGTTAGAAGAGTTGCGCAGTGGAATGTTTCTCCAGCAGGCCTATCTGAATTATGATACTTGGCTGCGATACGCAGCGCTAAAATTAAGTATTTACCGCTGTGTTGCCACTCCAAAAAAAAATGCTACAAATTTCGGTAAAAAAGTGTATGCAAATCGAACATATACCCGCCCTGGACAGGACCACCTATCCACTAGTACAATGGCAAACGTGACAATGTTGCAACCGCTCGTTTCAAAATGTTTCCGCCCACCAGAACCTCTGCAAAACGTGGTACACCGTCCTTGCCAGCTACCAGGTTAAGGATGCGCCCTCTGTTCCACTGGAGAGGTGGGAGTTTACTATCCTTAATCAAAACGGTCTCCAATCTTTGGTGGATCGGTCTTGTCAGTCCACTTGACACGTTGTTGCAAAATGTGCAAATATTCCAAGTTCCAACGCTTCCAAAAGCTCTGTGCAAGTTGGCGCAACAACTTAAAGCACGACAGACGATAAGGTTGGACATCAATATAAGGATACTGTCTGATAAGAGCGGACACAACGGCCTTGAGTTAAGTGTGGCTTCAATCCTACAAAAGACGGTTGCGAGTTCTTCAAAGGTGAGAACCGTTTCTCCAATGACTCGCCGCAAGTGCGTCTTGGCCGATTTCACAACGGCCTCATAAATTCCGCCACAATGTGGACAAGCCGGTGGGTCAAACAGCCATGTGATTCCACGACGTGACAATTTATTTCCAACGTCGGCTTGATTTTGTTTGAGGAACTCATGGAGTAAATCTCACTACCTCGGAAAACTTTGCTTTATCGGTCAAAATCTGAGTGCAAAAGTCATTTTTGGCCGCTAGCCTGGAAACGGTTTTTGAAATCAGAAGGTATTTATGAATTATGGTCTAAGGTACTGGCGCTATTCGTAAGTATGTTCCTCTCTGTTGTGCGGTGAAATTTTGCGTGTTTTGCTCGGTAGCAAAGTTATTTCGCGTCTCGTGCCTTGAAACCCTCGCTACGCCCAGGATTCTTCCTCTAGCCACGAGCGTAGCGAGTCAATCTACACGTAATATTGTTGTATTAACTAATTGGCCTTTGGTGCCGTAATAAATAAATTAAGTATAGTGCGATATATTGTGCCATATTGACTCATAAAGACACGTACACAAATGAAGAATGTAACAAACAAAAATTAAGTTCGAAGAGAAACTAGTAATAATATTTTACGCTCCGGACTTGTGTTGGTACGTACTAAACTGTATCACTTGTACTCGTATAGTCAAGAGCGCATCAAGCTTGACACATTGGACTTTGTACTGTTCTTAGTTCAATAGACGTACGGGCTAGAGTCGCACTGCGAGTGTCAAGCTTGACCTGTCGTTGAGTGTACAAATCAATGATACTTTTGACATTTAATTATAATTTTATAATGTCACGTTCGCAAAATGCACACTGACCGAAATAATAAGGCAGCGTTCGAAACTTAACAGGCTTTTATTGGAAAAGAGTCGAAATGTCTACGTAAACTACTTATTTAGACGAAAAGTACTTTAAAACAAAATTATACTATTCTTCTACTATTTTCTAATTGCCTTCTATTGAAATTGTTTCCAAAATCAACTTTTTGGTCTTTATAAGGTTACGCACAGCGAGGTTTAAATCTCTTTGGCCACGCACGAACCAAGAGCGATTTTGTTTTTAGAGGTTGTCATGCGGGAGTAGCCGGGATAGTACCTACACCTGGTACATTTTTATCCGTCTCATGCATAGGTCTCATGACAAAACTGTAGGATTTTCATACAAATTTTCTTTCCTTATTTGACTCCCTTGGGAGATGAGTTTAGAACTTAAACTCTTCTTAGTTGCCCATTTTCCCCTCTCAAGATCTTTTAAAGTATTGATTGTAGCGAAAAAGTTCAAGACCTTTTATGTAGAGAATTTTATGAAGATTAATTGAGTCCTTAGAGAGTATTTGCTGTGTCAGTTTCAGAGATATTCATGAAAAATAAAAATAAAAACGGTCAAGTGCGAGTCGGACTCGCGCGCCGAGGGTTCCGATATACCTATAGTATTTTTGGAAGCAATAAAGTCCATTTTCAGGACCGCAAAACTAAATTTGTTTGTAAAGGTTTTTTGCAGATTTCTGAAAAACTGTGCAACTTAGAAAGATCGTTTTATTTTTGCTGTAAAGTTTATATAAACTTCTGTCAACTGTAATTAATTCAGATTTTTCCTTACTCAAACTTCGGAGATAAGGGGGGGGGAATGGTATTTTTCTTGACATTTTTCATCATAACTTTAAAACTAAGAAATTTAAAAAAATACAAAAATATATTTTAAAATGTACAAGTAAAGCCCTTTCATATGATACCCCACTCGACCTAGTAGCGACAATTTGAAATTTGGCCCCCCCTATTTTGGCCCCCTTTATATTAATAATCATACTTTTTTCAAATCTTTTTCTTGTGCAATTAAGTTGGGCAACTATATTCTAAAACTATTCCAAATTTCAGGTTGATAGCATAAGTGGATGCTGAGATATAGAGGTGTGACAGACAGACGGACAGACAGACAGACAGACAGACAGAGCGGCACCATAAGGGTTCCTTTTTTTTACCATTTTGGTATCGGAACCCTAAAAAGGAACCTTTACACCCCCCATGCCTCCACTGCTACCGTCCAGTACCTACTTTAATACTCTTAATATGTTGTTGTGGACACTTTCTTCTACAATTGTGCCAAAATTGGCTGACTTCCGAATTATTTCCTCTATTCAGCCTTTTCCGGTATTCTTTGGGCGGGCTATAGGGCCGACATGTTTCGTTCCGATCACGTTTTAGTAAATAATTTGTCATTTCCATATTGATTTCCATACATTTTTATTCTATCGATTAACGTTTATGATAATAGAAAGCCACTTGTCTCTAGGCCGTGGTTTTGTTACCACCTGCTTGCTGCCGAGCGTACGTACAGCCAACGACAGGTCCAACTTGACACTCGCAGTGCGAATCTAGCCCGTACGTCTATTGAAATAAGAACGGTACAAAGTCCAATAGTACGTAAGGTACTTACCACGTGTCCTGCTCGTCCCCTGCTTCTGCTTTTATCGAAGTAGACTGATGATGACTAAATTTTGCTCTGAACCATCCGAAATAATTCTTGACAACCATCTTCAATGATGTTTAAAATCACAAATTACCGTACTAACGTCACAATCTCCCAACTGAGTCTGAAACTGCGACCTAGTTAGTTCCGTTTTATTCCAGGATTCTATGCGCGCGCATCCTTTCCTCTCCTGGAAGCTTTTGATACCTGTTTGCGTGGGTGTAGGAGCTTTACTGCTATGAATTAAAACGGAAATAAATAAAATTTTACCTGAATTAATAGGTACAAGTAACACAAATGCCTAAAAAAACCCTGCAGGATCTGCTCAGAAACGGAACAACTAACAGACCTAGAAATAATTACGAAAACATTTTTTTTATGTCTTTGCTTATTTTCTTTTATATTTTTCATATTGTGATTTTTAATCACATGTAAGCAAACAAGAAATTATTGATTATGACACAAGTTGGCTGCTGAAAGGAAATCTTCATCGGTGGGCTTTTTCTGCCTGCAACAGGTGACCATGTGGAGCTAGAGTAAATCGGCCCCACGTGCCCCGATACTTGTAGGTAGTTCAAGGATCCCCGGCAAACTTTTGTTAAGGACAGCGAAATTCGCAAAAAAAAAAGAACGACTTTTCATACATATTGGACCGATAAGCTAATAATTTTGTATCAAAAGACGACATTTGTTTTTGCGAATTCCGAAAAATCGTAGAACAAAAGTTGCTGCCATAATTAAATTTATATTTAATTATTATTTAATTAAATAAGCCCCTCCAATTTTTTACGTTCGATATGGTGTAAAAGACAGCCTTCCGAATACTGAAAGGGAATTATGAGTAAACGTATATAACTGAACAACTTTCACCAAATAAAACTTTCAATAAATGAAAAAATAATCGGCCTGTCCATATAAAATTGCACACGTGATTGGACAGTTTGTATGAGTGAGTTATTCGCTGAAAGTTGTTCAGTTACGTTGACTGATCATGGCCTTTAAGTATTCGGAAGGCTGTTCCTTACACCCTGTATATTTGTAATAGGTTTTCGGGGGTGAAAAATTTATCTATTTTTTGGAGAAATTCTTGAAAATAATGCATTTCAGTAACATTACACTGCCACCAATTATTAGATCACAGCTCGTTCACCAGGCCATATCTCACTTGTGCCATTGGGATGGCATTTAACGATGCCCTTACTTTACACACCTACTTATAATTTACGTATAGTAACCGGAGTTCTCAAAAGAGTCAGGTGTTTCGTAAACTATCATTTAAAAAACAGGTTTATTTTAAATTACACGAGGTACAGGTTCGTTACCACAATACCCACATATGAAAACGCTTGATCTATCGTTTTACATACAGAAAACCGGGAATATCAAAAGTTTTAAAACATTTTACATTAATTAAAACATCTGACCCTTTTGTGAACTCCGGTATACAAGCAGGTCCGCCGGTGTGGTTCCAATAAAGAATAGTACCTACCAGCCCTTCTCTACCCAAGGGTGTCGTAAGAGGCGCTTACTAAGAGATTATGAAACGGAGGAAGCAGCAGCGTCCTTCTGTGTATCGTACCAACATACTACGGTCACCAACAACCGCGGTCTATGGTGCCAGTCGCAACTGTAACAAGCGTGGTGACTATGGTACTTTCCTTCCAAATTGTGCCACGCATTTTTGCTGGAATTGTTGTGTTGTTACTGCAGTGGATGTTTCAGGGGACGTTACGATGAAAATCAGGCTACGTTGTTAATTTAATCTGTGCACTAGTCTAGAATCGAATCTACTAACTAAAATTGCGATGCGACTGCACCTATAAATTGCATTGCTAACTACGTTGTGTAGGGCCAGATTTGAGATGAAATCAATATTGCAACAGTTTGGGCGCACCCACTAACAGCGCATGCACTAGACTACCTAGGGCTCATTTTATTTTTAGAACTACCCGGAATCCTGGATGGAACGCATGCTCTGTACCTATCGATTTGTTACGAATTAAACTGACTGTTTTCCTGTTTACCTTATAGGTATACGAGTATTACAATTATAAATAGGTCGAGCCTGTTCAGTGTTCTAGGCGAATCATGATTTTTCAAGAATCGTTTTTAGGGTTCCGATACCAAAATGGTATAAATAAGGAACCCTTATGGTGCGACTTTGTCTGTCTGTCCGTCTGTCTGTCTGTCACACCTGTATATCTCAGCAACCACTCATGCTATCGTCTTGAAATTTGGAATAGTTTTAGAATATGGTTGCCCAACTTAATTGCACATAAAAGAATAAAAAAATATATGATTATTAATGTAAAGGGGGCCCAAATAGGGGGAGATTTCAAATTGTCGCTTTTAGGTCGAGTGGGGTATTATATGTGTACGAAATATTCTAATTGTACTAGTATTATTTTATGCTTTTCAAAGTTAATTTTAAGAACTTGGGACAAAATTAGAGCCAAAGGAGTGATAAAAAATAAGCAGTAGGTACTTACTTGTAATAAATATTGTATTATCCTTTTAACTTACACTGATACATAATCTTATAAAAACCACTTCTAGACAATCTTCCGCTTCAAGAGCCAAACGAGAACTGCCATAGCGAGACTTGTGCGACCGTTAGGAAAAAATAGCCCCCTCTCGAACCCCCACTTGACTACTTCAAACCGGAAGTTCCCTACCTCTTTTTCTATTGGTCGAGAGCGCCGCCTCGCTATGACAGTTAGTACTCGCAAATCAAAACAGCTACTAATATTAAACAAATTACATATTTCGTTTACTAATTGTATAAGGATAAGAATATAAATCAATACACTAATTATTTATACATGTATAGATTTAGAAATATAAAAATAAGGTGACAATAATATTATGTTGCTGACAGTCGGCCATCCAAACGTGTCGTGCGACCTCGGACGGCTAAGAATGAGATCATTGAAAATGAGACCTTCATAATAAATATATTAACACCAAACCTACTAATAACAATATAGTATTTACATTATTATTTTTCATTTATTAAATCAGTTATTATTACGGACCAGGGTTGTCCAAGATAGTAACAGGACCAGGGTTGTCCAAAAAAGTAATAGGACCAGGGTTGTCCAAGATATTAACAGGACCAGGGTTGTCCTTGACTTACATCCTATGGACCAGGGTTGTCCAAGATATTAACAGGACCAGGGATGTCCTTGACTTACATCCTATGGACCAGGGTTGTCCAAGATATTAACAGGACCAGGGTTGTCCTTGACTTACATCCTATGGACCAGGGTTGTCCAAGATATTAACAGGACCAGGGTTGTCCTTGACTTACATCCTATGGACCAGGGTTGTCCAAGATATTAACAGGACCAGGGTTGTCCTTCATATCACAATAATTATAATTAATAATATTGCATACATCGAGTATATATTCTTTTTTTTTTAACAGTTCTTTTGAAATTTACACCTTTATGAAATCGTAAAATGTACAAACCAACTGTAATCCATTACTTACAAAAATGTATTTGTCATGACTACGCAAGTGCATTAATTTAATGATATAGTATTATTTACTCAGCTTATTTTTAGGTAATTTATCTATGTAAGTATACAAATTATGTTAGGCATCCTCCTCCGAGGACTCACTGGAAGATACTAAACCTTGTTCGTGTGGCCTACTAAAACTGAGCCATGGTTTCAGTTTGTCAACAGCTACCACTGTTGAGAACTTCCTACCTCCTTTTTGCGTCAAAGGTGTGTCTTCCACTTGAAAACGGTCATGGTCAAGAATGACTGTAATCTTGTAAGGGCCTTGAAATTTGGGAACCAGTTTCTTACTTTGTCCCGTGGCGGGAACGTGCCGCTCTACTCTAACCAAGTCCCTGATCTGATACTTAGGAGGCTCACAACGTCGCTCATCGTAAGCTTCCTTCTGCTTCCGTTGGCATTCTTCAATGTGGGTATTGATTTGTCGTCGTATTTCGGTTCTGTCCAGACTAGGTTCATCACCAGGTTCAGCTGCATCGGCTATTTCCGACAATATTTTACCTTCGTTGGAACCTGATGGCCTGGTCCCAAACAGTGCTTCAGACGGAGTTCGGTTAATACCTTTATTAAATGTATTATTCAGGCCCCACTGCACGTCAGGTATGTGTTCATCCCATTTATTATCAGATGAGCCAATAGACTTGACTGTCAAAGCATCGATTATAGTTTTATTGTAGCGCTCCACCTGTCCGTTCGCTCTTGGCGTGGCTACTGCATTAAGTACATGCTTGATGCCCTTCTCTTTCATGAATCTTTTAAATGAGTTACTTGTGAACGAGGAACCCCTATCAGAGATCAGCCTACGAGGGACACCAAATATGCCAAAATACTCTTTGAGGACTCTGATGCTTGTATGCGACTTTGTGTTTCGAACAGGTTTGAGGTAAATGTACTTTGTGTACGCATCTATAATAACGAGGATGTGCATGTTTCTCTTACTACTGCGGATAAATGGACCAACGTGATCTATATGGACAGTGTCGAAAGGGATATCCTTTTTCTCAATAGGGTGCAACAGTCCTGGTCTTTTACCTCCTGATGATTTCGCATAGGCACATTCGAGGCATGAAGTGACATACTTTTTTACGAAATTTCTCATTCTAGGAAACCAATAAGATGATTTTACTTTTTCCAGGGTTTTATCGACGGAAAAATGGCCGATATCATCGTGATTTAGTTTAACCACTTGCCACCGGACCCCCTTGGGTACTACCCACCTATCGCCGTCTGGTGTCACCCTAAACAACTTGTCTCCCTTCAACTTGTAGTTGGTCTTTATGTCAATTACATCGTTAAGGTTAGGGTCCCTCAGAATATTTGAAATACGCTGGACTTCGGAGTCAGCGTTCTGTACGGTCACAAGCCAGTTTTCTTCGCTCACACTCCTAACATTCACGGCGTTATGGGAACCTTCGGAGATGGGGTTGCGGCTAAGGGCATCTACATGGGCCATAGATGTGCCCGCCCTGTACTCAATGTCGAAGTGGTATTCCTGCATTTGCTCCCACCATCGAGCCACTCGCGGTAACATATCTCTTTTCTGAAATGTCGCACGCAGTGAGTTGCAGTCGGTTACGATCTTAAACTTTAACCCGATGAGGTACACGCAAAACTTTTGGAGAGAAGATATGACCGCGAGTGTCTCTAGATCATACGAGGAATAGTTTTGCTCTTCAGGTGTTGTTTGTCGGCTAAAGTATGCAACTGGCCTCAGAATTCCACACTCATTGCGCTGCAGCAAAATGCCGGCTACGCCAACTTTGCAGGCGTCTGTGTGTAGCTCTGTTTCCGCCTGTGGATCGTACAAAGCCAGAATTGGTTTTTCCGTCAGTTTTTGTTGCAGCTTTCGAAACGCAGTTTCCTGTTCTGGACCCCAAACCCAAGTAATGTCCTTTTTCAAAAGGTAAGTAAGGGGTTTTGCAATAACAGAAAATCCAGGCACAAAACGTCGAAAAAAAAACTAGCCAAGCCTAGAAACTGGCGAACGTTGTGCTGATTTTGCGGAGTAGGAAACTTCTCTACAGCCTCTATCTTTCAAGAACCGGGCCGGATACCTTCTTTGGACACCTCGAAGCCTAAATATTCTACAGTACGACCAAAGAACAGGCACTTTGAAATCTTAAGTGTCAGGCTCGCTTCTGAGAAAGATTTAAGGACATTTTCGAGAAGATTTAGACCCTCCGAGAACGTTTTTGCTGGAATGATAACGTCATCCAGGTATGCGAGAGCCTCCTTATGACGAGCTGATCCTAGCACCTGGTTCATAATGCGCTGAAAAGTTGCAGGGGCATTAGCGAGGCCAAAGGGCATTCTGGTAAACTCGAAATGCCCGTCGGGTGTCACGAACGCAGTTTTCGGTCTATCAGGTTCGCGTATAGGGATCGGATAGTAACCAGATGCTAGATCAAGCGTTGTGTAAAATTGATGCCCAGCAAGAACATCTAGTTGGTCATCAATAAGGGGCATAGGATAATTCTCCTTCACGGTCCTTTTATTTAAAGCACGGTAATCAATACACAATCTGTACTCTCCCGTCTTTTTGCGCACAAGTACAATTGGACTTGCGTATGATGAAGTTGATGGTTGAATTATCCCATTCTCCAACAATTCAGAAATCATATCCCTTACCACTTCCTTTTCTTTGATCGAGAGCCTGTAGGGTCTGTAAACAACCGGTTCATTGTCATTGAGCGTTATCGACATTTCACCTGCAGTGGTGGTACCTAACTCGGACAGATTAGAAGCAAAGCATTCCCTATAGTTATTAAGAAGTGATAACAATTGTTTCTTCTCTTCAGGCGAAACATCATCGCCTACCCTAACATCCGCGTCGGTTAAAGGGGAATAACTTTTCTCACCCTTGTTGACATGCATAACTTTGGCAGTTGGAGCAGTTTCCTCTCTTGCCTCACGCCCACGAGCCAACGTGTAGCCCTTTTTTAAAGTAACGACTCTACCTTGGGGAATGCTGACTACCATTTTACCCATTCCACATTCGTCCATGCTAAACAAACCTGAAGGAACAGAGAACGAAACGTCAGACATAAGCCGAGTCATGATGGGCTCAGTATAGACGTCAATCACCGAGGTTCCTGATAAAGTAATATCTTCCTTGACAAACATTTTTGTCTTATGGTTATGTGTCACGGCACCACTACAATTTTGCAACATCTGTAATTTATCACACGTCTTGTAGACAACCACATGGGATTGTTCGGTAAAAGTCTGTCCTATCATGACTGGTACGTGCATAGCTTCGTCTGGTACGATAAACAAATCCACTTCAGCCTCAACTTCATCGATGGCGTGGCACTTCCCCAATACATGAACAATCGAGTTTCCAAACCCTCTGAGAGTTGGCAGGTCATTAGTATAAAAATGATTATGTATTTTATTAAAATCGGAGGACCTAATCATACAGGACTCACTGCCGAAATCAATAAAAGCGTCAAAGGGAACTTTATTAATCTTCACAGTTTTGTGATATTTGTCCCCAGAAATGCAATTATTTGACACAGACATAACAGTCTTTTCAGCGTTAAGAGGTTGCTTTGAGTAGCACTGGTCCGTGTCATGGCCAATTTTATTGCATTTGCTGCACTTTTTAATTGGGTTAGGACACTGAGGAGCGGTGTGGCCTTCTTGCTTGCAGTTAAAGCAGCGAGGAGCCTTATTGCCCTGTCTGAGTTGTATGTCATGGGGTTTGGAAGTTGCCTGTATTTTCATGGGTTTACGTTCAGTTTGGGGTCGAATGTTCCTAGCATTCCTCAAATAGGCAAGAAGTTTGTCGGGATTTTCGTACTGAACAGCTTCTGCACCCAGCCGTACAGAGCGATCATCTATCCCATGTAGAATGCACTCTACAGCTCGCTTACCTACTATGCCACATCTATTTACTAATGCAATCTTATCGTAATAATATGTTTCCAGTGAGTCTCCGAACCGGGCACGCTTAGCTAACATGTCTGTCAGCATCTGTCCGTAATTTTCATCACCGGGAAATGCCGACAATAATTTGGCCTGCCATTCTTGCCACGAGAAAAGAACCGACGATAGTCCGTCATACCAACGCTGTGCCACTCCGCGTAGTTTAGGCAGAGCAAAATGGACTGTTTGCTTTTCCGTCCATCCGTAAATTGAGGCACATTCATTTACTTTATGAAGCCACATTGTTATCGTTTGTTCTTTTCTCGAGGGGTCAAATTCGGGAACAGTATTGTGTAGGTTCCCCAGTTTGTCAAAAGAATCAGGACGATTTGTAGATCTAAGAACATCTAAAAGTTTAGTAAAAGTAGACTCATCTTTCAACTGGTTTCTACGGTGGCTCGCCCGGCTGCACGAGTGGTGACTGGCCCGACTGCGCGACCGGCGGTGAACCCGGCTGCGCGAGCGGTGACTCACCCAGCTGCGCGAGCGACGATCGGCCCGGCTGCGCGGACGGTGACTGACCCGGCTGCGCGAGCGTCGACTGGCCCGGCTGCGCGGGTGGTGACTGACCCGGCTGCGCGAGCGTTGACTGGCCCGGCTGCGCGGGCGGTGACTGACCCGGCTGCGCGAGCGATGACTGGCCCGGCTGCGCGAGCGGCGACTGGCCCGGCTGACCGGGCGGTGACTGGCTTGGCTGCGCCGGCGGCGACTGGCCCGGCTGTGCGAGCGGTGACTGGCCCGGCTGCGCGAGCGGCGACTGGCCCGGCTGCGCGGGCGGTGACTGGATCGGCTGCGCGGGCGGCGACTGGCCCGGCTGTGCGGGCGGTGACTGGATCGGCTGCGCGGGCGGCGACTGGCCCGGCTGTGCGGGCGGTGACTGGCCCGGCTGCGCGAGCGGTGATTGGCCCGACTGCGCGAGCGGCGACGAGCTCTGCTGCGCGAGCGGCGACCGGCCAGTGGTCTCGTCTGCCCAAGCGGCTGCTGGACCATCTGAGTGACTGACCCGTCAGCAAGAGCGGTGTCTAGCTCGCCGGCACGACCAAGCTCCCGAAGCACTCTGTCCCAATCTGGAGGGCTGCACTCTCTCCCCGTAGGTTGAGAAGGGGAAAAGGCACCGTTTTGCTCGGGCTCATTCACTGAAATTATAGAAAAGACGAACAAAAGTAAATGCTTAACAATTATGCAACGTTTGAGGCTAATATTGTTATAGGATATGAAATAGATTAATAGGGTTAGGATTGCTACGAGATTCATTCCAGCGTGTTACCGCGCGCCACCGCGTGCTACGTTGTGTTACCTAGAAAGCTTCCTGCCATTTATCACGCCTTACCATTATATTTTCCAGGTTATAAGTAGCTTAACGTAATGTAATTGAATAAAATAATAATAATTTTGTTCATTTCTCTCCACAAACAAAAAAAACTTACAAGAACATTTGAATGTAACTAAAAACTAGCAATAATCATTTAGTAATTTGTTTGTGATTGTTGTAATTGAATGTTACTTAAAGTTACTGATGTGACAGTTACTAAATGTTACGAAATGTATTGATTGGTTATGGTTAAGGTATTTCTATAGATTATATTATAACTATTTATATTCAACGACGTAAATGCTTGAAATTGAGATGAATGAAAATTATTTCTTTTCTACTATATTCCCATTGTAATCCAACACCCGAGAAATTGCTCTGATCTAGTGCTGGTGCGTACCGCAGTGTCGAATAACCAAAACCCACAAAAAGCCGGTGCCATCAAAGGGGTCGCCTTGAACACGCAACGGTCTTGTGTAAAAGTGACACGTGTTTTAGGTTACCGATTGCTGACCTCCAAACTTCATTTCGAAGATGGCACCCCATGATGATGATGATGTTTTAGGTAAAAGAGAGAAAGAAAAAAAAAACTTACTTGTTGGCAATTATACTCAATTCTCAAAATTTTTGTTTAATTTGGAGAACAAAAATAGCATTAAAATTATCCACTTCTTGTGGAGTGTGCTTTCGAATCTCACTTCTGAAGTTGTACGAAATATTCTAATTGTACTAGTATTATTTTATGCTTTTCAAAGTTAATTTTAAGAACTTGGGACAAAATTAGAGCCAAAGGAGTGATAAAAAATAAGCAGTAGGTACTTACTTGTAATAAATATTGTATTATCCTTTTAACTTACACTGATACATAATCTTATAAAAACCACTTCTAGACAATCTTCCGCTTCAAGAGCCAAACGAGAACTGCCATAGCGAGACTTGTGCGACCGTTAGGAAAAAATAGCCCCCTCTCGAACCCCCACTTGACTACTTCAAACCGGAAGTTCCCTACCTCTTTTTCTATTGGTCGAGAGCGCCGCCTCGCTATGACAGTTAGTACTCGCAAATCAAAACAGCTACTAATATTAAACAAATTACATATTTCGTTTACTAATTGTATAAGGATAAGAATATAAATCAATACACTAATTATTTATACATGTATAGATTTAGAAATATAAAAATAAGGTGACAATAATATTATGTTGCTGACATATGAAAGGACTTTACTTGTACATTCTAAAATAAATTTTTGTATTTCTTCACGACTCTTGGTTTTCAAGTAATGATGAAAAATTACAAAAAAAATACAATTCCCGCCCCTTATCTCCGAAGTTTGTGAAAGGAAAAATCCGAATTAATTACAATCGAAAGAAAGGAAAATGCCCAAGTGACTATGGAACTTAGTATCGCTCAGAAATTGGTATAAAACTTATTGTGTCACAATGCTTTATGGCTTGACGTAAAGCCTGCTCTAAGGACTTATTAAAATGATTAGGCATTTGATAGTAGTTCTCCAGGTTTTACAGTAATTAGCCCAGGAAATTAGGTCCTAATTCCAATTCTTGAATTCGAGGTGTCATACTGAGGTGACTTGATCACTGACGTAACAATAGCTGACAAGTTTAGTGTTGCCAGCCAAATCGTACCCAAAATATTTAAAAATGTCCCCTTTTTGTGAGTACAATAACCTTATGAATGAGAATAGAGTTGATAACTTGGCAAGTTTAGGCTAGCTAACTACGTATGTATAAACAAAAAAACTATGCTAGTGATTCGTTTGACTCGCTCGCCTGCCTGATGGGTACTCATTTAAATGGCAACCGCCGCAGCAGGAAACTGCTGTCCATAACCTTTCAACTATTAACACCCTACTAGGTACAGGAATCAATATTAAATATATTTTTTTAAACAAAAAACGTAGCTTTTTATTAACGGTTCAGGTAAGTTTGAAGTGGCAGGCAACACTGAATAGACGCATCGGAAATACGAAAATCATAAAAAAATCTAATATATTTTTATTTTTTTACCCGGAGAAGTGGACAAATCCTATTAATATATAAAGTTATCTTTAATATAAACAAGAATTACTGATGTCATAGACTTGTGACACAACTTCGATTTGAGCAATTTTGTATAATTTTGCTATACTACTCATGGGCATTCTCCTTTATATTAATACTAGCTAGTGCCAATCAGACAATCCCTACTCCTACCCCTGCCCCTGCCCCTATACCTAACCCTACTCCTACCCCTAACTCTACCCCTACCCCTACGCCTACCCCTACCCTACCCCTACCCCTACATCCGTCTCCTGGTTCTAAGCTATCTCCCTACCAATTTTCATCCAAATCCGTTCAGCCGTTCTTGACTTATAAATAGTGTAACTAACAAGACTTTCTTTTATGTAATAGATTACAGCAAAAATAAAACGATCTTTCTAAGTTGCACAGTTTTTTAGAAATCTGCAAAAAACCTTTACAAACAAATTTAGTTTTGCGGTCCTAAAAATGGACTTTATTGCTTCCAAAAATACTACAGGCAAATCGGAACTCTCGGCGCGCGAGTCCGACTCACACTTGACCGGTTTTTTTTTACGATTTGTTTTTTTTTTGACAGAAGCAATGCTATTTAAAAAAAACCGGCCAAGTGCAAGTCGGACTCGCGCACCGAGGGTTCCGTACCAACACATAATCATAATTGTATTAGTTGAAATTTCAGTAAGTTGATGTGTAAATTTTTTTGAGTCCGACACGCGATTGACCAAATTTTATTATTTGTTGTTATTTTATAGCTAAAGCACTATAAACATACCAATTTTCAAGTATGTAAGTTTTTCCGTTTTTAAAATATAACTAAAACAAAAATCGCCTTCGCGACCATCCAACTTGACCCCTCTCTTATATGAATGTTCTTGAAACGGGAGCTCACCACAATTGGTTACCATTAGTTGTGAGGAAAGTTGTAATATTTAATGATTTCAGACTTTTCCATTTATTTGTACTGTGAGACCTAGCTTCTTGCCAAATTTCATAATTTTAGGTCAACGGGAAGTACCCCGTAGGTTTTGCATTTTTGCATTTGTTTTTAATCGACTTCAAAAAAGGAGGAGGTGTTCTATGTTGTATTTTTTTTTGTATGTTCATCGATTACTCCGTCAGTTGTGAACCGATTTGCAATGTTTTTTTTTTCAACCGAAAGAGTATACTCCTGAGGTGGTCCCATTGTCACCAAGTCAGGATCTGATGATGGGATCCTAGTGAAATCGAGGGCAACCCTTAAATTTTTTAGGCACTTTTTACGTTTTTCATATATTTTTCAAAGCTGTACACACGACTGCACGTCAGTAGAAACACTTTTGGACCTTACGGCGTGGTAATAGAGTTGAAAAAGTTTCTACCGACGTGCGGTTGACCGTACAAGTATATAGCCCGTGTGGTGCCGGCAAAGAATAGTGCCAACCCTTAGGTGTCTTAAAAGGCGACTAAGGGTTAATAGTCTCTACCCGTGGGAGTCGTAAAAGGCGACTAAGAGTTAATCAATCAGAGAATGGGCAGCAGCATCCTTCTGTATCGGCCGTGTGGTGTCGGCATAGAATAGTACAAACCCATCTCTACACGTGGGTGTCGTAAAAACCAGAGAATGGGCAGCAGCATTCTTCTGTGTCGCTTTTTACGTGTCTCATTTATTTTTCAAAGCTATACAATTTTATAGCTCATGTGGTGCCAGCAAAGAATAGTACAAACCTGTTTCATGTATTCTATGGTACAAACCCTTGGGTGTCATAAAAGGCGTCTAAGGGTTAATATTCTCTAAACGTGGGAGTCGTGAAAGGCGACTAAGGGTTAATCAACCAGAGAATGGGCAGCAGCATCTTTCTGGTCGCCCGTGTGGTGCCGGCATGGAATAGTACCAACCAAAGATTTCGGACGTACCAACTCATCTCTACCCGTAGGTGTCGTGAAAGGCGACTAAGGGTTAATGAACTAAAGAATGGGCGGCAGCATCCTTCTGTGTCATCCGTATAGTGCCGGCATAGAATAGTACCAACCCATCTCTACCCGTGGGTGTCATAAAAGTTGACTAAGGAATATACACCGGAGGATGGGCAGCGGCATCTTTTATCTTACAAACTGCGATCCCGAACCTGCAATGGTTGTTTCATTGGATGATATGATGATTCTTTTGTGTATCGTATTGTATCATCTTGCATTCTGCGGTCGCTAACAACCGCGGTCCATGGTGCCAGCTGTGACGCTAACAAGTGTGGTGATTATGGTACTTCCCCTCCACATTGTTCCAGCAAAAGCTGGAATTTTGGAGCGAGCTTAGCTCCCTGTCCTGTGGTGGACGTTTTATGGGATGTTGTGATACAAGTATTTGCGCCTTTTATTCATCATCTCATGTTGATGATCTGGTGATGGATGAAACAACTCCTTAACGGTTAGGAGCTGGAGGATAATTCTTTAAAATTGTACCTAGTTACGTTCTTTAAGATCGATAGTTTGAAGAATTTGTGGCCGAGTGGAAGTTGCTCTTTCTTTGCGATCACGAAAATTAAGTAACTTTGGACGTGGTGTAGTCAGAACCCGGATGGGTGATCGCTAGTAGCACAACAATTAGAGCATTCTGTCAATTGTAGAACGTTCAAAATATCTTTTTTTTTTTCGACAAAACATACATCTGAAGTTA
Source organism: Athrips mouffetella (assembly GCA_947532105.1). NCBI lineage: Eukaryota > Metazoa > Arthropoda > Insecta > Lepidoptera > Gelechiidae > Athrips > Athrips mouffetella. The sequence continues at coordinate 6,352,450 of OX383972.1, read as the reverse complement.
TCCCATGGTCACCAAGTCAGAATATCATTATGGGCACGTACACGCACGCACGTACGCACGCACACAGGTACGTATTCCCTACGTGCTTCATATACATTGTGTTAGGTAAATAACGCAAAACCTCTCAGATGGAAGCTCTACATATGAAATTGAGCTTTTTTAAACAACTTTTAAATTTGTTCTACGACTTTTGTAAATCTGCGAAATAAATATTGATATTTTTTGTTATTGACAACGATTCGCACAACGCTTTTTAAGCATAGAGACCCGCTCAAGGTCAAATTGTTTCCACTGACGTACAGCCGCTTGTACATAACTATCTATAAGTGGGTTACTTTTTACTGATCATCAATTTTAGATTTAGAGATTCAGAGATTTATCCGCGAAATGCTCTTGGCTTTTTAGTGACATCATCATTCTAAACAGTGACATGACAACACTGCGTTTATCGTGTATCAAACAGTGACATGACAACACTGCGTTTATCGTGTATCAAACAGTGATATGACAACACTGCGTTTATCGTGTATCAAACAGTGACATGACAACACTGCGTTTATCGTGTATCAAACAGTGACATGACAACACTGCGTTTATCGTGTATCAAACAGTGACATGACAACACTGCGTTTATCGTGTATCAAACAGTGATATGACAACACTGCGTTTATCGTGTATCAAACAGTGACATGACAACACTGCGTTTATCGTGTATCAAACAGTGACATGACAACACTGCGTTTTTCGTGTATCAAAAGGTAACAAGGCCTTTAAAATCGTTTGTCCTAGCCACTCTTAAGGAGTGATCATCAGGTCATGGTTGTGCAACAGCATCAGTCAGGGTTACCAACTGCTGAGTGAACCGTTTTTCTGTCTGAGTGAACCGTTTTCAATGAAAGTAAGCTAATACATTGCAAACATGAAGGAAAAAAAAAATTATGCGCCCAGATGGAGTAGTAATCAAAACGTACTATGGGTGCCGGCTGTGATACAATTTTGTAACTCACACACACATTCACACTTCAGCATTATCTCTTCATCCAAATAATATATTTTCATTCTTACACAAACAAACAAGTGCTTCCCCCTCAGAACTCAACGATACATGCTTCCGAAGGTAGCTCTACATTGTCAGAAACAAGATTAAAATACAAAATTGAAATGAAAGAAAATAAAACAATCAACTATGGCATGTGTTACTAATTTTAATTTGACATTCTTAATTGGACAGCAAGTGCAAATGAGCACTACAAAATATTGTATTACTTTTCATTGTTAATAATTTACATTGTTATAAATATTATGTCAATATCAATGATGATTTACGAGAAAAATAGGTGGTCAAAAGTTATTTTACACGTAATGTAAATACGTTATACAATGATTTAAATAGTTAAAATATAAATTAAAAATATTGTTTTAAAATTTGTAATGTATTTTTATTTGTTTGTTTAATTTGACGTGGTCCTTGCAATTTTATATCTAATTCCGACAAGTGATAGATTTCATCCTCACCACCTGGATGTCTGATCTCGAACTAACGTACGTGGATAACGCTTTTACCGCTCACGTGGAAGGTGTGGAATGATCTCCCTCTCGAGATGTCCCCTTTGCACAACAATTTAAGTCTACAGACATCTCAAAGGCCGGCACCGTATCTGCTCCCCTAACTTGCAGATTTCCTGGACGACAGTGACCACTTACCATCAGGTGGGCCGTCTGTCCCTGTGCCTCTCTAGGTAGTTCACTGCTCTCTAGGAAATAAAAGATAAATTTGTATGGAGAAGCAAAAAGACAAAATACCAAATGCCCAAAGAAGTAAGCAGTTCCCAATATTATTGCAAGTTGATCACAACAGGTGACCATGTGGAGCTAGAGTAGGTACCTTCCTTCTAACCTGCCCCACGTGTCTCGATACTTTCATAGTTAAGGTCTTTCAAGGATCCGAAATTCGCAAAAATTCGGTCAAGTGCGACTCGGACTCGCGCGCCGAGGGTTCCGACATACTTTTTGTATTTTTGGAAGCAATAAAGCCCATTTTTAGGACCGCAAAACTAAATTTGTTTGTAAAGGTAATTTGCAGATTTCTAAAAAACTGTGCAACTTAGAAAGATCGTTTTATTTTTGCTGTAATGTTTACATAAACTTCTGTCAACTGTAATTAATTCAGATTTTTCCTTTCACAAACTTCGGAGATAAGGGGGGGGGGGAAGGTAATTTTTTGACATTTTTCATCATAACTTGAAAACAAAGAGACGTAAAAAAATACAAAAATATATTTTAGAATGTACAAATATTTTAGAATGTACAAGTAAAGCCCTTTCATAAGATATTCCACTCGACCTAGTAGCGACAATTTGAAATTTAGCCCCCTTTACATTAATAATCATAATTTTTTCAAAATTCTTTCACGTGCAATTAAGTTGGGCAACTATATTCTGAAACTATTCCAAATTTCAGGTCAAATAGCATGAGTGGTTGCTGAAATATAGAGGTGTTACAGACATACAGACAAAGTCGCACCATAAGCGTTCCTTTTTTTGTGTGCGTTTATTTTAGTATCGGAACCCTGAAAAACGACTTTTCATACGTCACTTTGAGCTCGGCTGCATATGCTGTCAGAAAAATCAGACAACTTACTGATGTAGCTACCGCAAGGCTGGTTTACTTTAGCTACTTCCATAGCATTATGTCTTATGGCTTACTGCTTTGGGGCCGAGCAGCTGATATACATTCAATATTCGTTTTACAAAAGAGAGCTATAAGAGCAATTTATTGCCTGAAGACTCGTGATTCCCTGAGAGAACTGTTCAAGGAAATCAACATAATGACAGTGCCATGCCAGTATATCTATGAAAATATTATGTATGCTAGAAAGAACATTCATCAATTACCTAAAATTTGTGACAGGCATAATTTTAATACTAGAAATAAGCACAAAATTTATCAACCATATACTAGATTAACTAAAGTCAATACATCTTTCGTTGGTCTGTGTGTACGATACTACAACAAAATACCTGACAATGTAGTGCAATTACCTGAGAGAAAGTTTAAAGAATGTGTAAAGCAAACGTTATGTAAAAAAGCTTACTATAGATTAGATGACTATATGAATGACAAAGAGGTATGGTGCTCTGATATTCCAGCGAAACACAAGAAACACATTGTAAAAAGCCGACTCTTAAAGTAGGCCGTGCTGCAGTGGTTTCTTGCCGTTTCTTTTACGCTGCCACAGCACGATCCGAAACGGCGTAGACTCGCTCTATTTGAATTGTATTCTGCATGACATTCAATAAGTATTCTGTAAAGAATCTACATTGAATAAATAATCTGAATCTGAATCTGAATCATACATATTGGACTGATAAGCTGTATGAAAAGACGATATTTTTTTTGCGAATTCTGAAAAGTCGTAGAACAAAAGTTGCTGCATTTAGTCCCCAGAAAGAATAAGCCCCTCAAATGTTTTAAAGCTCGATATCTGGGGTGTATAAAAAGACAGCCTTCCGAATACTAAAAGGGCATAATCAGTCAAGTTTGGTGACCAGGTATTTAAATTAATTGATTCAGAGTGAAGTTTGGTCACCAGGTAGTTTAATTAAGTAATTCACCTCCCCTTTTGTTTATCACCTCACCTGTGCCACTAAGCTCTTGTGTTCAAAACGGACTTTTTACGATGCTGTTAATTTACCTTTTTATAATTTACGCATTGTAACCGGAGTTGACAAAAGATTCAGTTGTTTTGTAAACAATATTTTTTTTAAAGATTTATTTTAAATTACATGAGATACAGTCAAGAGCACATCAAGCTTGACACATTGGACTTTGTACCTTTCTTATTTCAATAGACGTATGAGCTAGAGTCATCTGACCCTTTCGTGAACTCGAGGATGAGTGCGACAAGGCTTATAATGAACGTGGCAAAAAAAGGAACTAACACCGCCACCTTGTGAAACGTCACTTTTGACAGTTCTCTTCATACAAACTAGCGCCCCCACCCACGTTCATTATAAGCCTTGTCGCACATGAGCGTCAGCGTCCTTCTGTGTTTTGTACCAACATACTGCGGCCAACTGCGGCCACTAACTAAACTAACGGTCCATGGTGCCAGCCACAACGGTAACAAGCGTGGTGACTACGGTACTTTATTTCCAAATCGTACCACGCATTTTTGCTGGAATTGTAAAGGGAGCTGCCTGTCCTGCAATGGATGTTTCAGGGGATGTTACGATGAAAATCAGGTTACGTTGCTTTGACGCTGTCTAGACTATTATTGACTAGCTGATGCCCGCGACTTCGTCTGCGCAGGTTTATAAATTGTAGCCTATGTATGTGTTATTCTGATGTATAAGCTATATTATTGTAGTTTCATTAAAATCCATCCAAAGAGTAACAAACATCCATCCATACTTACAAACTTAAGCGTTTATAATATTAGTAGGAATAGTAGGATAGGATAGAATTCATCTGTGCACTAGTCTAGAATCGAATCTACTAACTAAAATTGCAATGCGACTGCATTACATTGCATTGCTAACTACGTCATGTAGGGCCAGATTTGAGATGAAATCAATATTGCAACAGTTATGGGCGCACCCATGCACTAACAGCGCATGCACTAGACTACCAAGGGCTCAATTTATTTTTAAAACTACCCGGGTAGTTCTAAAAATAAATTGAGTCCTGGAACTCATGCTCTGTATCGATTTGTTTACCTTATATAATACAACTATAAATAGGTCGAGCTTGACATATAAATATTAAGCTATGTACCGTTCTTATTTAAAACGTTATACGTGAGAGTCGCGCTACAAGAGTTAAGAAATACGAAAATCAAGTTTTGACCTCCCATAGAAACTGCATCAGATGATGGCGCATTTTGTATGGGAGGTCAAATTTGGTTTTTCGTATTTGGACCTATGTTCCTTGCGAAAAGTTGTTCAGTATCATGAGTACCTGAGTGACCTTGGACAGGTCCCTTACATACAAAGAACATCTGTGTAAGCTCTCCCAAAAAGTGGCTACTAGAAATAACATCCTCCACAAACTCTGCGGCACCACATGGGGAGCATCAGCCGAGTGCCTACGCACATCAGGAATCGCGCTTGTCTACTCAGCGGCGGAATACTGCGCAGCTGCTTGGCTAAATAGCGCGCACGTGCACAGAGTAGACACAAAACTGAACGAAGCAATGCGCTGTATCTCAGGCACTATAAAAACAACCCCCACTCACTGGTTACCCACGTTGTGCAACATCGCTCCTCCTCACTTGCGCAGAATGCATGCTCTGAAGAGAGAAGCTGAAAAAATTACCTCGAGCCCCCTCCTGCCTGTCCATGAGCACTTCTGCCAACCGCCCCCGCATCGCCTAAAGTCTCGACACCCAGCATACCAAGCCGCTCAAACCGTGGCCACGTTCGACATCTCAGAAGCCTGGAAATCTGAATGGACTGAAGCAACCCTTGGATCTTCAGTACAAGATATAGATCCTACGTCCAAGCTACCAGGCTCAAAGCTGCCGCGCAACCTCTGGTGCCGGCTCAATAGACTCCGAACAGGACATGGCCGTTGTAACTACTTCCGGCACAAATGGGGATGGAGAGATTCGGCTATGTGCGAGTGTGGCGAAGAGGAACAAACCATGGAGCACATAATTCGTCGTTGTCCCCTCTTCTCATATCCAGGACCTCCAGAAGACTTGTTTAGTTTACCGCCTGACGCCGCCGAATGGCTAAAAGGAGTAAATTTAAGTCTATATAAATTTCGCCTATTCGTAAAGCCATACGATTAAATAAATAAATCAATGACATTACAAGATCAACAAATCATCGGATGGTCTTATTTGCAGATGATTGCACTGTACTTTTTAATACTAATAATGAAACTGACATTTGTAAAAGTATAACTAAAATTAATGACTGGTTAATAAACAATAAATTAGAATTAAATCTGCATAAAACAAAAATTATAAATTTTAAACAAAGGAATAACGGAAATGAAATTAATAAAATTTTACATCAGGGACAAAGTATCGATAGCACATGTGTAACAAAATTTCTAGGGTTATATTTGGACTGTAACATGTCATGGAATACGCATATTAATGAAATATGTAGCAGATTAAGTAGTTGCTCGTATGCACTGTACAGAATTAGTAAAACCGTAAATCAGAAAGCTGTTATAATGGCGTATCATGGACTAGTTGCATCTGTACTAAGGTACGGTATTTTGTTTTGGGGTAATGCATGCGGAGTTGTCGCGGTGTTTATAGCGCAAAAACGCTGCATAAGGGCCATATGCAACTTGCATCGAACGGATAGTTGCAAAAAATATTTCAAAATATTGAAAATTCTTACAGTACCATCAATGTACATATACGAAACTGCTCTTTTTGTACATACTAATAAACACCTTTTCACACGAGTTGAAAATGTTCGGAGAAATAACCAACTGCGCCTTAATCCGTGTAGAACCACACTTTTTCATAAAAGTATTTTTGCTATGGCCCCGAAAATATACAATGCCCTTACAGAGGAAATACGAAAAATAGATAATCTTAATATCTTCAAAAAGAAACTACAAACATATCTCATTGAAGAGGCATACTACAGCGTAAAGGATTTTCTAGAAAAGAGCTTTTTACGTAATCAACAGCATCAATGACACTGTCCTTTCCGTTGTCTACTTTCCGCTTGTTTACATTCTGACGGGCTTATAGCAATTTGTTTTTTTCCTTATTATTTACCATAGAATAAAAAAAGGGAAAAAAACATTGTTGATGTGTTGATTCTAAATTTTTTGACAATGTTTGCACGAACTTTCTTTGTTTTGTTTTTTTTATGACATTTTATTGTATTTACATTTTAACGGATTTTGACAATGTTTTGCATGAGTTTAAGTATTTTAATGATGAACTTATCTAATTTTACTTTATATATTTCATTTAATTTTTTGGGATTGTATAATTTTTTAATTGTTAAAATAAAATAATTTGTATGCTTAATGGCAGGTCACAGCTGAACTTAATATTGTTAAACATCTCTTCTTGTACTTACCTGTGTTCCACAAATAAATTGATTGATTGATTGATTAATCGCATATATACAATAGGGTGTAAGTCGAAAACTGAAAGAGCGTGTTTAGTCAACGAAACTGAACAAACTTTCCCAAAGAAACATTTCTGGGAAATGAAAAAAAAATTGGACCTCCACCAGAGCGAGGCTCCTCCTCCTCAATTTGTATGGAGAGGACAATTTTTTTTTTGTTTTCTTAGAAATGTTTCTTTGGAAAAGTTGTTCAGTTTCTTTGATTGAACACATGTAAGTATAGGCGTTGTTTCATTGTTATCTGTTTTTTTTATCGTCAATGGGCTTACTCTTGACCTCGATCTAGTCTTGAAGACAGAGATGAGGTCGACGATGGAACGAGCATGCCCAGAAGAAGCCTATTCACTCGCGACTTGAATAGATTCGGGTTATATGAACTCGGGAACTCAGACGCAGGCAGATAGTTCCACTTTTTTTCACTCACACACGACATTTTAAAGCAGTTTCAAATCAAATCAAAATCGTTTATTCATTGTTGGATATTAAAATCTCTTAATGACGTCAGCTAAACTACATCGCTTCACAAACAATGTGGCGCCATTGTGGGAAAAAAAAGAAGCGACAATAAAAACCCACGCGCTCTTTTAAATATGTTTGAATGTACAAGGTTGATATACAAACTGCTGTCCACTATTCACTCACAAACTACTGAACTGATTCAAACGGAATCGTTAGAATCGGTTCAGTTCTTTGTGTATACTGTAAAAGTCCAAGTTTGACGTGAAAGAAGTCGTGGGCACAGCTAGTATTTTATAAAATGTAAGTTAACCAAATAAGATCCTAACTTCTCTTTTAAGGTACGCAGTCGGGTTTCTTGTTTCTTTTTTTACTAGTCATGAATGTCGTGATTGTGATTTTGCACTTTGTCTAGTGGATATATGTACAGTCAAGAGCACATCAAACTTGATACATTGGACCTTGCACCGTTCTTAATTCAATAGACGTACGGGCTAGAATCGCACTGCGAGTGTCAAGCTTGACCTGTCGTTGACTGTACTAAATTAGACGTAAAAGGGGTCATTCCCTGTTCAATATTATGAGGAACCTTGAGGGTCGCACTTGAGAAACTGACGTCATCTTCCGAAACACAAGGACGTGTCTCCTGCACCGAAACATTACACAACAAGACAAAAACCGGTCAAGTGCGAGTCGGACTCGCGGGCCGAGGGTTCTGAAACAATAAAGTCCATTTTAGGTCCGCAAAACTAAATTTGTTTGTAAAGGTATTTTGCAGATTTTTAAAAAACTGTGCAACTTAAAAGGATCGTTTTATTTTTGCTGTAATGTTAAACTTCTATCGACTGTAATTAATTCAGATTTTTCCTTTTACAAACTTCGGAGATGGTATTTTTTTTGACATTTTTCATCATAATTTGAAAACCATGAGTTGTAAAAATTGCATTTGGGCCCACTTTACATTAATATTCATAAGTTTTTTTAATTTTTTCATGTGCAATTAAATTGGGCTACCATATTCTATAACTATTCCAAATTTCAAGTCGATAGCATGAGTGGGTGCTGAGATATACAGGAGTGACAGACCGACAAAGTCGCACCATAAGGGTTCATTTTTTTACCATTTTGGTATCGGAACCCTAAAAACAAGTGCTCCGCCAGACTCGGCAAACAAAAAAATTGGCTATGTGTCGTGGCTCGTGGCCAGATCGTGGTATTGGCACAGATTAAATAATAGTAAACTGTTTTGGCCATTTCATGATGTGGCCACTTCACTTTCATGTCGGTCACTTCATGGTAAAACAACCTAACATAACCGAACTTTCCATGAAATGGACATCAGAACGTCAGCCACATTATGAAGTGACTGATCATATAACGATCTGGCCATACACAAATGTGTACGGCCGCGCTCCAATGTTTCTTGTTTTCTGTGTAATGTTTCTAACACATGCAGGATACAAGGCTTAATGTAGACAATTAAGGTGCTGGCAGGTAGTTGGGTATTTAGTTTACAATACAATACAACTCCCAAAGACCCACCCAATTTTGCGCCAAATATCTGCCATTTAGATTTTTCATAATTAATTACAGTGTCACTCACGCCATAAAAAAACGACGGCTCCAAAATGAACTGTTTTTTGTAAATTTTAGCCCAAGTCACAAAGAGGCGGTATGATTTTTTTTTTTTTTAATAGAAAATGGGCTTACTCTTGACCTCGAGCTAGTCTGAAAGCGAAAGCGGTCCGAGGGTGGACGTGACAGGGTGCATAACACCCCATACTTTACAAAAAATACCGCCCCTGGAACGCTTCCACCTCAGTGTGACTTGGGCCTTACAAAATTTTGAAGGAAGTGAGTAGTTTTTGTTAAAATAATTTTATTTTATTTTATTTATCGTTTGGTAGTAAGCCTTCCTTTCACGTCGTAGGCTGGGGTTTCAATCCCCGTCCAGGGCAAACATTTGTGTGATGAATACAAGTGTTTGTTCTGTGTCTGGGTGTTATTTATCTATTTATGTATTAGTCTGATAACTTATAGTACCTACAAGCTCTGCCTTATTTGGGATCAGATGACCTTGTGTGAAATGTCCCCCAATATTTTTTAATACTGCACAATAAATACTTCTACTATATAGGGTGACTTTTAATTAGTTCTTGATAGCAAAATATATGCATGTACTCATGATACTGAACAACTTTTCGCAAGGAACATAGGTCCAAATACGAAAAACCAAATTTGACCTCCCATACAAAATGCGCCATCATCTGATGCAGTTTCTATGGGAGGTCAAAACTTGATTTTCGTATTTCTTAACTCTTGTAGCGCGACTCTCACGTATAACGTTTTAAATAAGAACGGTACATAGCTTAATATTATAGTTGTATTATATAAGGTAAACAAATCGATACAGAGCATGAGTTCCAGGACTCAATTTATTTTTAGAACTACCCGGGTAGTTTTAAAAATAAATTGAGCCCTGGAACTCATGCTCTGTATCGATTTGTTTACCTTATATAATACAACTATAAATAGGTCGAGCTTGACATATAAATATTAAGCTATGTACCGTTCTTATTTAAAACGTTATACGTGAGAGTCGCGCTACAAGAGTTAAGAAATACGAAAATCAAGTTTTGACCTCCCATAGAAACTGCATCAGATGATGGCGCATTTTGTATGGGAGGTCAAATTTGGTTTTTCGTATTTGGACCTATGTTCCTTGCGAAAAGTTGTTCAGTATCATGAGTACATGCATATATTTTGCTATCAAGAACTAATTAAAAGTCACCCTATATAGTAGAAGTATTTATTGTGCAGTATTAAAAAATATTGGGGGACATTTCACACAAGGTCATCTGATCCCAAATAAGGCAGAGCTTGTAGGTACTATAAGTTATCAGACTAATACATAAACAAAAACTACTCACTTCCTTCAAAATTTTGTAAGGCCCAAGTCACACTGAGGTGGAAGCGTTCCAGGGGCGGTATTTTTTGTAAAGTATGGGGTGTTATGCACCCTGTCACGTCCACCCTCGGACCGCTTTCGCTTTCAGACTAGCTCGAGGTCAAGAGTAAGCCCATTTTCTATTAAAAAAAAAAAAAAAATCATACCGCCTCTTTGTGACTTGGGCTAAAATTTACAAAAAACAGTTCATTTTGGAGCCGTCGTTTTTTTATGGCGTGAGTGACACTGTAATTAATTATGAAAAATCTAAATGGCAGATATTTGGCGCAAAATTGGGTGGGTCTTTGGGAGTTGTATTGTATTGTAAACTAAATACCCAACTACCTGCCAGCACCTTAATTGTCTACATTAAGCCTTGTATCCTGCATGTGTTAGAAACATTACACAGAAAACAAGAAACATTGGAGCGCGGCCGTACACATTTGTGTATGGCCAGATCGTTATATGATCAGTCACTTCATAATGTGGCTGACGTTCTGATGTCCATTTCATGGAAAGTTCGGTTATGTTAGGTTGTTTTACCATGAAGTGACCGACATGAAAGTGAAGTGGCCACATCATGAAATGGCCAAAACAGTTTACTATTATTTAATCTGTGCCAATACCACGATCTGGCCACGAGCCACGACACATAGCCAATTTTTTTGTTTGCCGAGTCTGGCGGAGCACTTGTTTTTAGGGTTCCGATACCAAAATGGTAAAAAAATGAACCCTTATGGTGCGACTTTGTCGGTCTGTCACTCCTGTATATCTCAGCACCCACTCATGCTATCGACTTGAAATTTGGAATAGTTATAGAATATGGTAACCCAATTTAATTGCACATGAAAAAATTAAAAAAACTTATGAATATTAATGTAAAGTGGGCCCAAATGCAATTTTTACAACTCATGGTTTTCAAATTATGATGAAAAATGTCAAAAAAAATACCATCTCCGAAGTTTGTAAAAGGAAAAATCTGAATTAATTACAGTCGATAGAAGTTTAACATTACAGCAAAAATAAAACGATCCTTTTAAGTTGCACAGTTTTTTAAAAATCTGCAAAATACCTTTACAAACAAATTTAGTTTTGCGGACCTAAAATGGACTTTATTGTTTCAGAACCCTCGGCCCGCGAGTCCGACTCGCACTTGACCGGTTTTTGTCTTGTTGTGTAATGTTTCGGTGCAGGAGACACGTCCTTGTGTTTCGGAAGATGACGTCAGTTTCTCAAGTGCGACCCTCAAGGTTCCTCATAATATTGAACAGGGAATGACCCCTTTTACGTCTAATTTAGTACAGTCAACGACAGGTCAAGCTTGACACTCGCAGTGCGATTCTAGCCCGTACGTCTATTGAATTAAGAACGGTGCAAGGTCCAATGTATCAAGTTTGATGTGCTCTTGACTGTACATATATCCACTAGACAAAGTGCAAAATCACAATCACGACATTCATGACTAGTAAAAAAAGAAACAAGAAACCCGACTGCGTACCTTAAAAGAGAAGTTAGGATCTTATTTGGTTAACTTACATTTTATAAAATACTAGCTGTGCCCACGACTTCTTTCACGTCAAACTTGGACTTTTACAGTATACACAAAGAACTGAACCGATTCTAACGATTCCGTTTGAATCAGTTCAGTAGTTTGTGAGTGAATAGTGGACAGCAGTTTGTATATCAACCTTGTACATTCAAACATATTTAAAAGAGCGCGTGGGTTTTTATTGTCGCTTCTTTTTTTTCCCACAATGGCGCCACATTGTTTGTGAAGCGATGTAGTTTAGCTGACGTCATTAAGAGATTTTAATATCCAACAATGAATAAACGATTTTGATTTGATTTGAAACTGCTTTAAAATGTCGTGTGTGAATGAAAAAAAGTGGAACTATCTGCCTGCGTCTGAGTTCCCGAGTTCATATAACCCGAATCTATTCAAGTCGCGAGTGAATAGGCTTCTTCTGGGCATGCTCGTTCCATCGTCGACCTCATCTCTGACTTCAAGACTAGATCGAGGTCAAGAGTAAGCCCATTGACGATAAAAAAAACAGATAACAATGAAACAACGCCTATACTTACATGTGTTCAATCAAAGAAACTGAACAACTTTTCCAAAGAAACATTTCTAGGAAATGAAAAAAAAAATTGTCCTCTCCATACAAATTGAGGAGGAGGAGCCTCGCTCTGGTGGAGGTCCAATTTTTTTTTCATTTCCCAGAAATGTTTCTTTGGGAAAGTTTGTTCAGTTTCGTTGACTAAACACGCTCTTTCAGTTTTCGACTTACACCCTATTGTATATATGCGATTAATCAATCAATCAATCAATTTATTTGTGGAACACAGGTAAGTACAAGAAGAGATGTTTAACAATATTAAGTTCAGCTGTGACCTGCCATTAAGCATACAAATTATTTTATTTTAACAATTAAAAAATTATACAATCCCAAAAAATTAAATGAAATATATAAAGTAAAATTAGATAAGTTCATCATTAAAATACTTAAACTCATGCAAAACATTGTCAAAATCCGTTAAAATGTAAATACAATAAAATGTCATAAAAAAAAACAAAACAAAGAAAGTTCGTGCAAACATTGTCAAAAAATTTAGAATCAACACATCAACAATTTTTTTTCCCTTTTTTTATTCTATGGTAAATAATAAGGAAAAAAACAAATTGCTATAAGCCCGTCAGAATGTAAACAAGCGGAAAGTAGACAACGGAAAGGACAGTGTCATTGATGCTGTTGATTACGTAAAAAGCTCTTTTCTAGAAAATCCTTTACGCTGTAGTATGCCTCTTCAATGAGATATGTTTGTAGTTTCTTTTTGAAGATATTAAGATTATCTATTTTTCGTATTTCCTCTGTAAGGGCATTGTATATTTTCGGGGCCATAGCAAAAATACTTTTATGAAAAAGTGTGGTTCTACACGGATTAAGGCGCAGTTGGTTATTTCTCCGAACATTTTCAACTCGTGTGAAAAGGTGTTTATTAGTATGTACAAAAAGAGCAGTTTCGTATATGTACATTGATGGTACTGTAAGAATTTTCAATATTTTGAAATATTTTTTGCAACTATCCGTTCGATGCAAGTTGCATATGGCCCTTATGCAGCGTTTTTGCGCTATAAACACCGCGACAACTCCGCATGCATTACCCCAAAACAAAATACCGTACCTTAGTACAGATGCAACTAGTCCATGATACGCCATTATAACAGCTTTCTGATTTACGGTTTTACTAATTCTGTACAGTGCATACGAGCAACTACTTAATCTGCTACATATTTCATTAATATGCGTATTCCATGACATGTTACAGTCCAAATATAACCCTAGAAATTTTGTTACACATGTGCTATCGATACTTTGTCCCTGATGTAAAATTTTATTAATTTCATTTCCGTTATTCCTTTGTTTAAAATTTATAATTTTTGTTTTATGCAGATTTAATTCTAATTTATTGTTTATTAACCAGTCATTAATTTTAGTTATACTTTTACAAATGTCAGTTTCATTATTAGTATTAAAAAGTACAGTGCAATCATCTGCAAATAAGACCATCCGATGATTTGTTGATCTTGTAATGTCATTGATTTATTTATTTAATCGTATGGCTTTACGAATAGGCGAAATTTATATAGACTTAAATTTACTCCTTTTAGCCATTCGGCGGCGTCAGGCGGTAAACTAAACAAGTCTTCTGGAGGTCCTGGATATGAGAAGAGGGGACAACGACGAATTATGTGCTCCATGGTTTGTTCCTCTTCGCCACACTCGCACATAGCCGAATCTCTCCATCCCCATTTGTGCCGGAAGTAGTTACAACGGCCATGTCCTGTTCGGAGTCTATTGAGCCGGCACCAGAGGTTGCGCGGCAGCTTTGAGCCTGGTAGCTTGGACGTAGGATCTATATCTTGTACTGAAGATCCAAGGGTTGCTTCAGTCCATTCAGATTTCCAGGCTTCTGAGATGTCGAACGTGGCCACGGTTTGAGCGGCTTGGTATGCTGGGTGTCGAGACTTTAGGCGATGCGGGGGCGGTTGGCAGAAGTGCTCATGGACAGGCAGGAGGGGGCTCGAGGTAATTTTTTCAGCTTCTCTCTTCAGAGCATGCATTCTGCGCAAGTGAGGAGGAGCGATGTTGCACAACGTGGGTAACCAGTGAGTGGGGGTTGTTTTTATAGTGCCTGGGATACAGCGCATTGCTTCGTTCAGTTTTGTGTCTACTCTGTGCACGTGCGCGCTATTTAGCCAAGCAGCTGCGCAGTATTCCGCCGCTGAGTAGACAAGCGCGATTCCTGATGTGCGTAGGCACTCGGCTGATGCTCCCCATGTGGTGCCGCAGAGTTTGTGGAGGATGTTATTTCTAGTAGCCACTTTTTGGGAGAGCTTACACAGATGTTCTTTGTATGTAAGGGACCTGTCCAAGGTCACTCCGAGGTACTTGGGTGTTGGGTTGTATTTCAGTACCTGTCCGTTGAAAGTCACAGTTGGGCGGTAATTAGCCATTTGATTATTCAGGTGGAAACAACCTACTTCGGTTTTGCTAGTACTGGGAATCAATCGCCAGGACTTGAAGTACTTAGCCACGGCTACCAAGTCAGAATTTATTATCTGCTCTCCAGTTGAAAAGGCACTAATCTGAGCCACTAGAGCAATATCATCGGCATACATGAATCTGACAGTTTAAGTTTTCGGGAAATCGTGGATGTACACATTAAAGAGTTGGGGTGCTAGTACCGAGCCCTGTGGTAAACCGTTATGCAAGATGTCAATGTCATTGATGTATATTAGGAACAAAAGAGGACCCAAAACACTACCTTGTGGGACTCCTTTATGGACAACATTAGGGTTCGATGAATATGTAATTTCAGTCATTGTGGAAGAACAGAGTTTTGTTAGACGAGTTATTTGTGTCCTGCCTGTAAGGTATGACTTAAGTAAGTCATTTACATTTCCTCTTACACCATAACTTTCTAATTTCTGAAGTAGTATATGATGGCTAACATTGTCAAACGCCTTAGTCATGTCCATAAATAAAGCTAAAATCGGTAATCTTTTGTCCATCCTAGAGTACCTACACATTTTGCAACATTCCGTAAACAGTCATATTAATATTCTTGTTTTTCCTAAAACCATTCTGTTCATGTACGAGTAAATTGTTATGTTCAAAGTAGTTATAAAGACAATTATATACAAATTTTTCAATAATTTTAGAGAACACAGGAATTAAGGCTATAGGTCTGTAGGACTTCATATTTTCTCTTTCATCTTTTTTAAACATGGGCTTAATTATAGTTATTTTAAGATTTTCCGGAAAAATACCCTTCAAAATGCACAGATTAATAATGTGGGTCAATAATGGGGCAATAATTACACGGACATACTTTACCACTTTTGTAATAATGTCATCATAGCCTGTGCTATTAGTGTTTTTAAGTTCCCCAATTATTTGCAAAATGTCTTCCGGTACTATTGGGTTCATAAATAACGAACTTGATTTATTATGTAAGCAGCTTGTCCTATATCCAGCTTTATTAATATGTGACTGCATGGCAGGCGGGGACGGAAATTCGTTTTGTGGTGATTCACTTAATTTTATTTGTCTCCGCCTGCAATATTTTACGAAATTTAAGCTAATCAAATCCTATAAATCCTAGCTTGTTTTTCTCTTTTCAGTTGCGTAACTGAACGTAAGTCGGATATTTCAATTTAATTATTTTTCATTGAAAACTTTTCAGTTTTCAGTTTTTTTTAAGTCAATTTATTCTTTAACATATACCTACGTAAGTTCTGGAGGGAGCTCCCTGTCCTGCAGCGGACGTTTCATGGGATGTTATGATGATGATGAATTATGCTTTACAACAGTTTATTTATCTGATCATCAGTGTTTTTATTATTTTATTTTAAAGAACTACAATTATAAAAAAGAAATATAAAAAATTGGGTGTTGATAAAACTCAACAGCAATAAAAAAATTGCACCTCATACTACAAACAAAAATACGTCTACCTACTTACCTACCTACCTATAATACGCAAAACTGCACACCTCAACAACCCCTTGCACCTTGTTGCATTCCCACACAGCGTGAGAAAATAAGGGCGCGCGCGCGCATAAAGCTCCGAGTTAACTTTACTACACCTTGAAGGGTGACGTGGAAAAAAATACGATACTTTCTTGTGCTCCCCTCGTAGTTATAAAGAGGTTTAATTTGTTACGTGAATGATCAAAGTTAATGTTTCATTTAATTAGTTATACCAGATGAGAAATGTCAGTATGTTTACTCAGACAAAATACAAGACTGAACAACTTTTTCAAAGAAACATTTCACAAACACTGCGCCAGTAAAAGTGAAATTTATAGGTATGCTCATTGAAAAAAAAAATTTTTCTTCCACAAAAGGGAATAAAATATTCGCTGAGATATGTCTTTCCACAAGCTCATAATTACTAACTATTAGATTAATGAGAATTAATATGTCTAAGGTACCTAAATATAAAACAAAATAAAAAATAAAACAAAGAAATCAACCTATAAAAAAATTAAGACCCGGTATAAAAACCACCATAAATTTTTCTCACCCTTCACACAAGACTGCCTCCGCTAAGTATCGCATTAATTCGCCAAGGTATTCTCCACAATAAATGTGCTACTTTATGGAATGGAAAGGTGCAAACTCATAAAGTGCGGGGTTTATAATGGGACCGCTATAGGAAGTCGGATTCGGTTCTTGATGGGCGTGCGTACGGGACATTCCCATACATTCAGGATAGGGAGAGGCGGATGTATCTTCACTCAGAACGAATTTAAATAAAAACTTCGGTATACTTAATTATGTTTGGCTACACACTAACACAAATCTGAATAACTTGAACAAGGTAACATAGGTCAAAAACATTTTGTTTTACTTTCTCATACAAACCTTGTTCCTGCAAAAGTAAAATTTTGGGACAATTTTCGGGCGCCAATTTAAGATATCACCGGGCGATAAAATATCACTTTTGAGTCTTTAAAAATTCAAATTCACCTTGATATACTGTTAAAAAGCAAATAAAAAATGTATCTTAAGAATACACACGAATCTTCACTTTTGAAAAGTAAAAACGTGATTCTGAATTTTGAATTTGAATTATTGGAGTGATAGGTATTTTATCACCCGGGGATATTCTTGAATTGGCTCCCAACCTCATTGTCAGATGGTCAATTTACCAGGAGGGGTCCAATAATATCCTTGATTGATGAACTCCACATAATTTTCTTTAAAAAAAAATATGAATTCATGAAAAATTCAAACGCTTATTTTATGACTAGTACGCACGGCAGCAAAGAAGTGGAAACAGTATAAGCTGAACTACGCTACGCTACATACCTACGCCTAAAACCAGAGATTTGCTCAAGGTCAAAGTGTTTCCACTGACGTGCGGCGTCTGGTACATATGACTTACGAAAAGTCTTACAACGAAAGTCGTTGAATACAGAATACACACATACTTTAAAAAAAATGTAAAGTTGCCTTTCCATGCAAAGTTAAAAAAGTTTTTATTATTATGACACTAACTAAAATCGAACCCGCACTCACCTAGGCTATTCCGACTGAGCCATATCACTTTACATCGCAGGTTCCCTCGTAGAGCGAGAGAGAACGAAAACAAAACATTCCGACACAGTTCCCACCGCATCAACGCTCGAGTTAGAACGAGATAGCTATATTTTATCAATACCCTTCAAACAGGATCAACCGGGAAATAGGGCATTTTAAAATTTGCTCGTTGCGATGCGTATGAGTCTCCTCATAACATGATGAGGTGCCGTCCGAAGTGGACGGACATATCGTCAAATAGAGAAAATATCCTGAACTGAAATGAAGAAGTCATCGATATACACAGCTCCATAAAGTTTTGTGGGATTTTCTAGAAAAGTGAAGTGCAAAGCTAAAGTTTTAAAACTTTTCAAAAGTCTAAAGAATTATTATTGTGTTATTAAGTGTAGTGTAATGAAAATGCCGTGCAGTGAAGATGACGATTCACAAACTGGATTTTCATCGACGGAAAATCCTCAAGGATTGTCCAAAGCTGAGTTGCGAAAGGTAAGTTTGTATTGTATTGGAAATGTCAAAAATTGCCCTGAGACATGCTTTAAATTTACGAAAAAGGACTTAAGTTTAGAGCCAAAGTCCTTTTTCGGAGTGGCGTAAATCCAGGGTACGAGATAAATAGGTTCTTCATTTGCTGTATTTAAAAATTTTATTAATAATAATTACTTTTGTATTTTCTTGTGTACTCAACATACAGTCAAAGAACAAAAACATCTTTAGTGATTCAGCAGCTAGGTTGCACAACTTACACGCAATAAGTTTTTCAAATTATAGACAACTACTTCAATCAAAACATTAAAATTAAATAATTACATCAAGGAAACATTTTCGAAGACTATGTTTTGGGAAATTGCGTTCAAAGTTTCTTTTAGTTTAGAGACACAATTTACATACAGGCGTTATTTCGTTTTTTGACGGTTTATTTTTAAATTGTGAGACTTTCTTTATAGCTACAATTTCCTATTTATGAACAGTAAACAATAATTTTGCAGACAAACAAACCGATTATGGAGAAGAAGCGGCGCGCACGCATTAACAACTGCCTTAACGAATTGAAGGATCTACTCATGGACGGCATAGACAAAGATGTGAGTTGCATATTTATTTATTATTCACACATCATATTTTGTCGTTCATTCATGTATGTCTAAAATTGTGAGCACAGCACAGGGACTAGATAAGCACAGCAACATTACAGTAGAAATAATATAGCTCTTATAGCTTGATTAGAATGACAGCAGTGAGAAAGCAGGACAGAGCGATGCGTTAGGTATTGGAGCGAAAGAGACACGTATCGCTCTGTCCTGCTGTCATTCTTAACAAGTTAGATTATTTCGACTGTAAGACGTCGAAAGGAGAAGATCAAACAAGATTCCAATAAGAATTTCAACATGAATGTCTATTTTTCCAGCCAGCGCGACACTCCAAACTGGAGAAGGCAGATATTTTGGAAATGACGGTCAAACACCTGCAGACGTTACAACGGCAGCAGTTGGCAGCCGCTATTGCTGCGGATCCAGCTGTTTTACACCGGTTCAAATCTGGCTTCGGAGACTGCGCCGTAGAAGTCAGAAGATATCTATCAAGACTCGCCAGTGTACCGACTGGATTGCGACATCGCTTAGGCAACCACTTAAACAGCTGCCTATCAGGCATGCAAAGGCTGAACCCTCCGGAATATCCTCCTTTAGTTCCCGACCCGTTACGGATGGAAGACGAACGACCAAGCGCTTTCCATTTTGTCAAAACTGCAAAGCCTCACAGTCCACCTTTAAGCCCTCTATCCTGTGATTCAGCATGTGACTCTTCAACAGAACTAGAAACACCACCAAGGCCTTTACAAGCACAAACCTTTCCCTTTCCGACTCCTCCAAGCCGATCAGCATCAGACCAAGATTCAAGTCCAGAAACTCAAAAACCAACCGTATCTTCAACTACGATATCCCCAGAAACATTGAAGCAAGAGGCGTTGAGGAACAAGAAGTACATGGAGCCTCTGTCAATAGTTATTGACGTGGAAAATTACAAGATCGGTATAGATGCATCACCTAAACGAGCAGTAGACTACTCCATGAGGCATAAGTTAAAAAGACCTGTAGTTGAGGTCACAGGACCGGCTCCCAAAGTTATCAGACTTGAGCCAGAAAGAACTGCGACTGTTCCAGAAAGAATAGCTTCTCCAGAAAAGTCTTCAGCGTTTAGAAGGGTAACAGGAACATTTCAAGAGAAAAAACTGACTCTACCTGAAAGTATAATAACACCAACAGTGACTCCAATAAGACCGGTGGTACCCGTACCAGTTATAAGATCTGTGATAAGTCACACAGCAGTATCTCTAGCTCAATCGTCATCCAGTGTTAAAAAAGAAGACTGTTCGATTAAAAAGGAAGATGGTGTCGTAAAAGAAGAGGCAGAGGCCGACACGAGTTCAAGATCAACTGAGCAAGGAGGCTCGGGAGCTCCGGAGATGTGGCGTCCATGGTGATTTGTAACCTGAAATGTTGTGATGCTACCTCTGTTACTCGATCTTTTTGATCTCATGTAGCGCCTGTTTGTATTTTTTTGTGTGTATATAATTTCTGAAACAAGCACCAGTAGCTGTCACGAAACTTCCGAAAGTTCTTGTTTGCCATCGAGATGGATTTGTTTTGACTATACATAAAATGTGCGACAGTCCAACAAGGGCCGATAAGAAAATATGTCAGCTTCGAAAATTTTTGGACTAATTCTTTATAGCTCTTCGCTATACAAAATTATTTTTTGGACCTGGCTCCAGCGGTCATCAGGCTCAAAAAAATAACCTGAAAGACATCTCGGAAAAATTTTAACTGCGCGAATTCTGAATTCGGAATTCAGAACTTAAAATTAAAACTGAACATTATCCATAAGTGTTAAGACATGTCGAAAAAACGAACAAAAAAAACTTTGAGATCGAAAAAATTCGCGCCATCTAGTTTCAGTAAGTTTTATTCTTTTCAGAGTAACGAATTCTACAGGGTGGCTTTGAAAACATTCGACAAATTTTAAGGGAAGTTGTGTTATTAAATTTGGAGTTGTCGAAATTTTTTTTTTGGTATTGAGTTAAATATTCTTCAAACTGATACAGAAACGTACTTACCTAAAAAAATATAATACCTAAGCATAAATGATGCATTTTTATTTTTTGGCATAAATTAAGCTTATTTTAATGCAAGTGTATCGATTTCAAGTATTGTTTGGCTGAGTAAAATAAAAATAATTAAAACTTCAAATATCCTCAGACCTATAGAAAATTGACCTAAATCGATGACAGAGTTTACCCTCAAAGTTGAATGTCTTCAAAGTCACCCTGTAGTGTCTGGCCAACGAAAGCTGTCCATACAAAACCCTAAAAATACTGCGAAATAACGATTTGATACTTTTAGTAAGTTTTCAAGACCACAAGTTACTACCTGAAAACCAACTAAAAGTATCAAATTGTCATTTTTCAGTAATTTCAGGGTTTAAAACTTGTTATTTTTAAATTTCCCGCTGTTTTGTATGGACTGCTTTCGTTGGCCAGACTAGTATGGGGGATGTCAGTCCTTATTATTCGTTCATTCATGGTTTTATCAATAGTATTAGTTTTCGGCGGATTTGTGTTTATATTGTATTGTGATTACAACTTCAATGTGTAAACATTATTGTTGATCGTTGAGATAGTATTTTGAATAGTGATTTTATAGCTTTAAGATTTTTACCTGTGTGGTATTACCGTTTTTATAAAAGTTATTTTTTTTTATAATAATAAGATATTTTGAATTATTTACGTAATTTTATTAACACGTCATTGTAATTTTTCCTTGTATGTTACGCAGACAAAATTTCCAAGGAAACGGAAAGAAGAAAAATATTGAGCATTCCCATACGAAACCCGAAAATTACACATTTTTGGCGATTTTCGACCTATGCTTCTATGGGAAAGTTGCAAGATGGTCAATTTAAATGTCGCAGGCAAATTGTAAAAAATGCCGAGAAATTTTTAATTCGTCATTTTACATAATGCAGCGGCATTTCACAAAACGGCGCGTAATTCGTTTCTGGCGTTGTGGTCGTAAGATAACCTAACCTAACTTAACCGATCCCTGCTCGGGATCGGTTAGGTTGGATTTAACGTGGCTCATCATCATCATAACATCCCATGAAACGTCTACTACGGGACAAGGAGCTCAATCCAGAATTCTAGCTTTTGCTGGAAAAATATGGAGGGGAAGTACCATAGTCACCTCGCTTATTAGCGTTACGGCTGGCACCATGGACCGCGGTTGTAGATGACCGCAGTAAGTAAGATACAAAGGAGGATGCTGCTACCCATCCTCCAGTAACCCATAGTCTCCTCTTACGACACCCACGGGTATGTATGGGTTGGTACTATTCTTACCGGCACTACACGGGGCTAACGAACGCACCAGTGATCTAATAGTAGATTGTATCACAAGGCTGTAAAATAATATTTTTAAGGCGAGGGCGCTATTTTGAATCCAGAGAGACGTGAAGGATTCTTGAGTAGAATCCCGAGCATGGCGAGGGATTCTAAAGTAGAATCTTGAACGTAGCGATGGATTCAATTGGTCGCACAAGGTAAAAAAAAAATTCCACTCTACTTTTCATCTCCCTCTATGAGAAAAGAATAAGAGGCTCATTGAGACACACACTCGTCATTAATTTTAAATATAAAATACCATTACAATATTATTACTTGATGAAACAATACTCAAATCTTATTAAGTATCTTATTAAGTATTTACAAATAACTGAAAATGTTATTGACATTTTTGTATCAATTAGGAACAGAACCTCTTTGGTTGGTAGTCTTGTTTACATTTAGAGCATATTTCTTTTTTTATATTAATAATAATTTTAATAGTACAACCGGCCAGTATCATTTTTCATAAAATATTTTGGTTCGACCTCTATGGTTGATCTAAAATATCCCTATGGTGGACCTAAATTCAAATTCTAATTTTAAATTCCATTTTTACCCGCAAGGAATGTCTCTTGGAGAAAACAGCTATTTTGTTCGCCTTTATTGACGAACATTTCAGCGATTTTCGAATAGATGGGGTGAAAACCCGTTTACAATCTGCCGGCGCCGCCGTTTTAGGTACTATCTATTTGCCGACCTTTTACAGATTGCCCGCCGTTTATAAACGGCGAATTATACGATTTGCCTGCAAGATGTAAGGAAAATTTTCCGAAAATTTAAACGGCATAATCATTCAACGTAACTGAACAACTTTCAGTTCATAAAACTCTCAGGAAATGGAAAAAATAAATCGGCCTCCTTAAAAACTGTTTAATCCAGTAAGCAACTTTGTATGAAGACATTGGACATGGACACATTATGGTTTCGTTTTTACAGGGTGTTAATTTGATTGCGTGCCATAGCTCAGGGGCGAGATCAGTATCCGTAAATGAACAACTTTCCCCAAGGAACATAGATCGAAATACGAAAATCAATTTTTGAACTCCCATAGAAACTGCATCAGCTGATAGCGCATTTAGTATGGAAGGTCAAATTAGGTTTTTCATATTTCGACCTATGTTCCTTGGGAAAAGTTGTTCAGTTACTGCTACTGATTCCGCCCCTGATCTATGGCACGCAATCAAATTAACACCCTGTATATCTTATGAGGTAGATGACCAAGCAGAGGGACTCCGAACTATAACTAAACGTTGTTCAGTTACGTTGACTGATCATGTCCATTCTGTTTTTGGAAACCTATCTCTTACACCCTTTATGGACTCCTGAAATGCTTAGCTACTTTTGATGCTGACCGTATTACTATCGAAACGAATTTTAAATAAGACTCCATATAACACAATAGTGGGCATATTAAATATTTTATTGGCAAGAAAGTACTTACACTTAGATACATTACATCGTGTTATATCCATAAACGTCCGTTTTTCCAGAAGAACAATGCAATACTCAGTATTCGTAAATTTATAGGAGGCGAGAGCTGGAAATCATTTTCAACTTGGATTTTAGTTCATTTCTATCTCGAAGCCCAGTGATTCTCCTAATCGAAACAAGCCACTTTCCTCAAGAAGTACTCTGAAGGGTAAACTAAATGAAAAACGAAAAATATCGCCCGGACTTTTTATTATTATTTCTGGTGGGGACGCCGCGACGCACGCAGACGGGTGACCGGAGCTATTTCACCCATTATCCCAGGAGACGAATGACATGGCCTGCTTTGTTTTGTTCCTCAGCCACGAGACAGCCATTTCACGTGGTGAGCTGCTCGTTGGTTTCGTCAGGTTATCCCTACTCTCACTACCCCTACCTACTGGTTGATATGTACTACTACGTTTACATTCAGCCGAAGTGAGCAGGGAATTGGGCAGGGAAGTGGGCAGGACGAGTATGTAAACACGATACTTCTCATGCCACTGCCGCTGCCACTCGCGCTGCCCGGCGCTCCCCAAAAAGACGGTTTTTTGTGCGGAAGTCAAAGGACGGGCAGCGCGAGTGGCAGTGCGTGTTCACATTCAGCTCTGTCGCTCACTTTTCGCCGAGCGCCTGGAGGAGAAAGACGTGTGTGTTTTGTTTATCTATCACATAATCTCTTTATAGGCTGTACCTAACATTTTTTGTTTTAATAGATTTAATGGAGCCTTAACTTTAAAACCCCTACGAATTCCGATATGCATTAAAAATCTGTTAAGAAGGTTGGTAGGTACTTAAAAAGTTCTATTACGATGAATAGATATCATCCATCATCTTCTACGACGACGAATTTTCTTTATTTTTTTTAAACATCGAACATAATTATGTATTGCAAAAAAGACACAGAGCGGCGGCTGAAATTATTTCGACGTCTGCCATCATGGAACGTCCAAAGCGATGTGAGTGGTAGGGCAGTATGTAAACACGCACTTCTCTCGATCCTGCTGCGGCATTATTCAGGGAATTATTGCCCGTAGCGCGAGGAGCAGTGGCAGGGGCTGAATGTAAACCCACTATACGACTTGACCTTATGTCAGTCACATAGCGCAGGAAGTTAAATTCTTTCTTGTACTGTTTGAAATAGATAGAGGAAGAAAAATTTGACGCGAGCTGGATTTGAACTTGCGACTTGCGGCGTACCGTGAGACGATAGACGCTCTTCCTACTGCGGCTTCAAGCGGCTAGTTTATATTTCTCTCCTTCTTATTCAACAGTGGCACCTGCCGTCTAAATGTCGTAAACATACCTATATTTAATTCTTTCTTGTATTTTTTTCTTTGCCATCGGTGCTTGTTTTTACTAGTATAATCAATGGGTTTCGGGAATAAAATTAATACAATTTCACGAATACCTCCCAAAACTAAAACTGGATTCAGGTCATGGAATTGGACAACTTTCCCCAAGAAACATAATCCTGGCTGTTGCGTGATGCAGTTTGTACGGGAAAATAAAAAAAATACCTATTTCGAACTACGTCTCCTGGGAAAAGTTGTTCAATTTCAAGGTTTGAATCCACAGTGAACATTTTTCAATACTAGTTTTCACTACGTTATCTGGTAAACCTGTTAGACAATACGGGGCATGCCACTCCTGCCCTACCTACAAATAATCTAATTGGTTTGAATTTTCCAGCTCACTCTTATACCTCGCACAGCTCTGGTGGGAAACCACCCTAGTAGACCAGCCATATGTTACATTCGATTCGAAATTGCAATAATTGCGGTAAACTTACATTTTTGGTATGTTGTTTGGGTTCACCTAGATAGTATTTACCCAGATTTGCAGCCCTGTATCTTGGGAGCTATTAGACCTAGAAAATTGGATCAGGGCTCAAACTGTCAGAAATTTTGTAAACTTTAAAAAAGTCATAGTGCACTTTCTCGTAAGAGCCTTCCTTTGTCGTTTTTTTTGCACCAAACTAAAAAAAGTGAAATAAAATGGCGGTTTTTGAGCAATAACTCAGCGCCCGTGAATTTCAACCTGCTGCAAATCTGGGTAAATACTATCTAGGTGGACCCAAACAACATACCAAAAATGCAGCCTTATTGCAATTCCAGCGTTTTTCTCTGTAAGATATGGGCAGTCTATAGGACGCGTTTCGAATTGGGTAGAAATTGCTCTGACAGCAGGATAGCTTTATATGACGTCCATATATATGGTCGAGACAGACTGCTACCAAAGGGTAATTATTACCCAAAACGGAACGGCCCCCTAAAACCGATATAATTTTTTGTAATATTTAAAGCATCACCTCCTGTAACAAACGATAAGTAAGATGACAAAGTAACAAACATTTCAACTTGCAAAGTGCACAATAACAAGGACAAACCTAACTTATAATAGGTATAATAATAATAAATAAATTAACACAATCTTTGGTTTGGACGGAATACAAAAAAGCACAAAAATGCTGTCAAAATCAAAACTACGACATAAGCTAAGAACTAAAAACGCCTTACCTTACGCGACCAATGGTTCCATACACAAGTATAGTCAACAACGAAAGTCGCTTAACAAACACATATACAAAAAAGCATTTATTATTATTATTTTTTATTTCTTTTTGGGAATAAATTCTTGTATTTGTAATTTGTTCAGTGACTTTCAATACTAACCGCACGCGCTTTCCCTCGCTCTTTCTCGAATGCAATCACAGGAGCAGTTTATTCCTGTGAAATACTATGAATAGGAATATAATATTTTTTTTATGTTTTTAGCAGGCATATCGATGGATCATTATGACATTGCAGATTATAGCGCCATCTAGTTTTATACATTTCAAGGTTACGATTTCTGGGATTATCAATCCAACCTTATTATTCAAACCAACCGAAATACATATTCTATTCTCATACACTTCTTTGTTCAGAATAAATTAAAAACTCGTAAAAACGTACACACAGGTTACTTGACTTGCTTCAGAAAGTCCTTCCTCTGCTGCTGTAGTTTTGACTCCAGTAAGGCTATCTTCTCCTGGTACTTGGCAGCTTCGCGCGTCAACGCTTGTATGGCCGAATCCTTGCGAGCCACAGCCACTTTAACTCTGTTTCAAAAATATTAAGTCGGAATTAAATTTTCGTTTTATATTAGTACCTAACAATTTTTTTTTAAATACTTCATCATGGAATTCATACGCAACTTAGACCGCCAGTTGCACAAAAGTTAAAGCTCATTTAAGTATATTGCTGACTCTCTCTGTTTCGATGACAAAGAAAGTGACAGCAATAGATTTAATGGAGCTTTAACATTAAATACGCTTTATGCAACTAGTTAAGTGCCTCTTTTTTAACTACCGCAAACTGACATGTCGATTTAGACTGTCTCTGTAATGTTTATTAGGCTTCCAATCTGAGGCTCTACCGCCGAACTCAAACGTTATCGATTCCCTCTTTTTCTCTATACAAGAAGGAAAGAGAGATTCGATAACGATTGAGTTCGGCGGTAGGTGCCTCTGGTCCACAATACACTACAAACATAGGGCCTCCTAGCCGGAAACATGGAAAACATTTATAAACGGAGAAAGGTGGAAATAGTTCAAGAGGAGTTAAATAGATGGCGTGAATCCGAATCAGTAATAGCAATCATATAATCGAGATAGGAACCGGAGTGATTTATTTCCTCTATGATAGGAACGACCGAGACGCGTATCGATCCGTCCTGCTCTCACGCATACTCGTAGCTCTGTCTTGCTGTCATTCTAATCAAGTAAGATTGTTTCGAATGTAGTAAACCAGTACCTAGACCTGAAGTTAGTAAGACATTGGTGTACTACAAACACAAAAAAATGCTTATTAGAATTAAATTTTTAACTACGTTTTTCTAGGATTTGTACAAAACCATTTGAATCCATTTTCTAGAATAAAAGTTAATGTAACTTTGACATAATGATTGTGCAATAACACTTTGAGTGTACGGCTACATAACAACAATTTTTAGACTACCTCAGAAGTCAGACTGTTATTTTTTTATTTTTTTTATTTGGCAATCGTCAACTCATATTTGGGCACATTTCTGCCAGTGTCGTGTTGTAGAACATTGTTCAGTTTTGTAATTTCTTCACTTTTTGGAAGTAAAAAATATGCCGCACCGCCAGTGTCGAGTGGGGGACATTGTTCATTGCTCCCCCCGTAAAGCGATAGTGGACTTTACGAAGGAAATGTCCAAGACTTTTTGAGACAACATAAACTGAGCTCAAACACGAGATCACTTGAAATCTTCATCAGCTGCGCACTCCGTAGCAAATTTAATGCATAAAACACTATCTTTATTATCCACTAAATCACTACATACACAAAAAACAAGAATATCAACCGAGCAGGCAAGAGCCTACGCTGAGTTCCCGCCAAAAACTTAGACTGTTATGTCTGTGGGCCAATCTGGTCCATAGATAATATTTTATGAGTCTGTATGTTGGACTTACTTGGCATATAGCTGGTGCATCTGTTCCTCGTGGGTCTTCCTCATGTCTTCCATCTCTTTCTGCAGACTCTCCACCTTAGCGTGCCACGCCTTGTCACACTGCGTCTTCATTTCTTCAGCTTGGTTTTCCAGTTGGATGTTTTTCTAAATTGCCAAATAGTAAATTATACAGAAAGTTAATTATCACCTCACAAAAACCATTGCCAGAGTCATTGAGCTGCCAAAGGCCTCTGAAATGGCTGTGATTGTTTTAGAGCCTTATCACAACTGGTGAGTTGCGAGCGACTGGAGAGCAGGCCGAGTGCGCGGCGATGTCGCCGCTGGTTCGCGGCGTGTGAGGATGCAGCGGGTTCGCAGCGAGCTCGCGGCGAACATTGCTGTCGACGCCATTACCGTACGCTCGCGTTCAGTCGTATCAAAGACACAAATGTGAGCGGAGGCAGTGTTATTGAGAGGTTAACGGAATCCATTTTGGCATTGAATGTACAAAACGCGGTTCATACGCCACGAACTCGCTGCCCACCCGCGGCGTTATCACGGCGAGCTCGCTGCGCACCCGCACACGTCGGGAGCTCGCGGCGGGCCCGTCCCCCTTTCCGCTCGCTCGCGGCTCGCTTGTGTGGTAAGGCCCTTATGCGAGTTGTGTATCTCAACGGTCAGTGAATATTTTTTTACGGTTCTGTACCGCAAAAGGAAAAAAACGGAACCCTTTTAGCTTATATGATCACTCTGTTGTCTGTCTGTCAAGACCCTTTTTATTACGCAAGGATAAAGAAAGATATCAAATTGTAATTAATATGAAATATTAAGGTCTATGGATCCTTGAAGGTGCGAAATTATTCAAACTTCTACAACACAATCAAAAGATACGACCATTTATGTTCCCATTTACATACATTTATACAAAACTATAGGATACTTCCCTTTGACCTAGAATCATGAAAATTGGCAAGAGGCTAGATGTCTCAGCACTAAGTATAGGGAAAAGTCTGAAATCATTAAATTTTCGCACAACCGATAATGAGCAATTAAGATGACCTCCCGTTTCAAGTAAATTGATATTAAGAGGGGTCTGGTTGGACTGGACGTGGAGTTACATTTCATATTGTAGACAGGTTCGAAACCGGACAGAATCGCATTTGGGCGTTTTTTTTCATCTAAAAGTAGATTTTTACGAAGCTGTTTAAAAGAGCAAGCGATGCGCATACCCACCTCAGTTAACACCTTATTCCTCGTTTCAAGTTGAGAGATAGTCACTTCTAGCTCGGCACCTAGAACAAGGATTATATGGGATGTAAGGGACGGTCTTCCGAATTCTGAAACGGCATGATGAGTCAACGTAACTGAACAACTTTCAGCGAATAAAACTTTCAGGAAACGAAAAAAATATATAGGCCTCTCCATACAAAATTGCAAACTTGATCTGACTATATGTTCAGTGTTAAGGGCTATATTTCACTGGGAGTGGTAGCGCGACCAGCATCCGAACTGGTTGCGCCGCCAAATTGGTTGGCAAACGGACTCCAGGTGAGTAACTGTCTATAAAGCTGTATACATTTTGTTGGTAGCGGCGACTGGTTGCGCTGCCATGGTGTCCCAGTGAAATACCGGCCTTACACCTTGTATTATTATAAGTTTAGAGTAAAATCCAAATGAAAACGTTATCCGAAGATTTTTCAAAATTGGATCTTGCCCTACAGTCCCAGTGCTGTAGCTTGATTAGAATGTCAGCAGTGTGAGAGCAGGACGAAGCGATGTGCTACACATTGGAGCGACCGAGACACGTATCGATCCAACTTGCTCTCACGTATAGTTTTTCCAGCTGTCATTCTAATCAAGGTATATGAATCCGGATTTATACTAACGCAAAATTTAGGCACCTCTGAGGGATGCAGCAATACGAAAGACAGAGAAAAAAATAATTTTTCAAATCTGCCATTATTTCGACAATAGGGAATATGCATGATGTTTTTTTATTTACAAAATTTATCCTCATTCATGTAATAACCAGTTTAGTAAAACTATTTTTCGAATAACTATGAAATTAAAAAAGATATAAGCCATCGAATATGTTTCTGTCTCTTTCTAGAGAAACGAAATTTAATACGAAGTTAATATGGCCGTAGAGGCATATGACGTCACATGCCATATCGGATCTCTCTGTCTAATCGGCGCGTAATTAAAAGTTTTAAATGCTTATATCAGCCGTATTTCTTAGCGGATTTAAATTTTAATTTCACTTTTTGTCATCTACGGTTTTTCATATTTTGTTAATAAATGCAACTAAAAAAAATTATGCATATTCCCTATAGTTATACGTCCTGATTTATTTTTAAATTATACACGAACTATAGTCTGACCGCAACCGCTGTATAGGTATGCTCGCGGCGAGACGGGGTCTTCTCGAAAACGGCTCAAACAATTTCGATGAAATTTACCATACGGGGGTTTTAAGAAGCGAAAAATCGATCTAGCTAGGTGTCATGTCTGGGAAAAATCGTTTTGCCAGTGTTTTTAAGCATATTTACCGCGTTTTAGACAGAAACCTACAGCGCCATCTGTTGGCGAGTAGCATTATTATAGAGCTAAGCTCGGTCGACCAGGTACTTAGATTATAATGAGTATACTTACAGCGGTCCTCAGTCTGTCGTATCCGCGCCTGCGCGTCTTGGTATCTCCGCAGCGTGGCTTGTTCGGTCTCCGCCAAGCTTTTCAATTCGGCCTCATATTGCTCTTTGTTTCTCCTGGAATATTTTCAATTTAATTTCAATTTGAATTAGAAATAAATCTACTGGGGCTGTTACTGACCACCATAGATGTTTGCAAACGCCCACTATTAATTTAGTTTTACCATAGAGTAATATAGTTTTACTTAAGATGGTGTAATAGTAGTTTAAGATACAAGCGCCGTAAGTAGAGCCTCTTCACACTGGTTCGCCGATATCGAGCCGCCATTTTTTGATGTATGAAGTTATTATCTAAGTTTATTTCTTGAGGAGAGAGATAGATATATAAAAAAACCGGCCAAGTGCGAGTCGGACTCGCGCACTGAGGGTTCCGTACCACCACATAAACATAAATGTATTAGTTGAAATTTCAGTAAGTTAATGTGCTAGATTTTTTGAGTCCGACACGCGCTTGACCAAATTTTATTATTTGTTGTTATTTTATAGCTTATGCACTATAAACATACCAATTTTCAAGTTTGTAAGTGTTCCCGTTTTTAAATAGAACTAAAACAAAAATCGTCTCAACGACCATCCAACTTGATCCCTCTCTTATATGAATGTTCTTGAAACGGGAGCTCACCACAATTGGTTACCATTAGTTGTGAGAAAAGTTGTAATATTTAATGATTTCAGACTTTTTCCTTTATTTGTACTGTGAGACCTAGCTTCTTGCCAAATTTCATAATTTTAGGTCAACGGGAAGTACCCTGTAGGTTTTGCATTTTTGAATAAATGTATGGAGATGAGGACATAAAATGCCATATCTTTTGATTGCGTCGTTGTAAAAAAATTAAATTTTCAGATCTTGTGTGGTTCATGGATCCTAATATGTGGTATTAATTTCAACCTGATACCTTTACCCGTTCGTGAGATAAAGGGTCTTGACAGACAGACAGACAGACAGACAGACAGACAGACAGACAGACAGACAGACAGACAGACAGACAGACAGACAGACGGACAACAAAGTGATCCTATAAGGGTTCCGTTTTTTTCTTTTGAGGTACGGAACCCTAAAAACGAATTCATATAATATTGAACACATTTTAACTTGTTTTTATTTTGGCCTGATATTAAAATACATTATCTCCACACTCCCCAAAACGTCGAAATTGCTTAATTTTTGGAGGTTTAACTTATCATATAATTAATCATTTTTTGTAGCGTCACAACCACTCTATATTACATCAACAAAACATCAATAAACAACACTTCTAAGTTGCCACAACACAACTGATAAAAACTGCAGCTGTGCACTTTTTTACTAAAAGAAACGTTTAAGTAATAAATAAAAGTTTGCAGCTGCAACACAAACAAATGAGTCATCCAAACAACTAGACTCACAATTGGATGACCGACATGAGCAGTAGATAAGAACTTCTGCATTGTCCGTCATTCGGCTTCTTACCTCCGGTCTGAGTGTTCGAATGTGTCTCTTGCCTATGCGTTTCACCGTAAAAATTTTCGTTGAGTTTTTCGTTAAGTTTTTGGTGGTGAAGTTTTGTTTTTGTTATACCTTGTTATTTGTTAAAACTTCTGTCATGGATCATGGCCCAGGAACCTCAAGTGACGGTAGCTTTTTATCTCCTAGAAAAAAGAGACCCAAGCGTGCTCTAAGTGTAACTGAAAAAATCATGGTGCAAAATGTTTATAAGTATGTTTTCAATGAACAGTCTTCTGAGATAGAATCTGCAAAAGTCAGCGAATGTGCTTCTAAAACTGCTGACATACTGGGCATCTCTCAGAGAGTAGTATTTACCACTCTTAAAGAACAAAAAGAAAACCAAGATTTTAAAGCACCTGAAAAGCCCGGACCCAAGCACAAAAAGCAAATGATTAAAGCTACTCTCATTGACATTGTACGGCAGCATAAAGACCAGTTCCCCGTTAAGTACGCTGTGGACGAGATGGCAAAAGAGCAGGGAATCACAATCTTGCGACTGCCTCCTTATCACTGTGAGTTGAACCCCATTGAAATGGTTTGGGCTCAAGCAAAGGGGCATGTCGCAAGAAACAACAAAACATTTAAAATGGATGAAGTGAAAACCCTGTTCGAAGAGGCTCTTACCAACATCACACCGCAGAAATGGAAGAGCTATGTGACACATGTAATAAAAGTAGAAGACGATATGTACCATCTTGATCCACGCATTGACGGCGCATGCCGAAAATTTTAATAGTTTGGCTGGTCTGTTAAGGTTTCTTCTCAGGGTCATCAGGTACACCAGATCTTCCATGATCCTAGTTTTGATACTTTTCCCTATGTATGGGCACTAAACCCTACCTCTGTGCCAAATTTCATCTCTCTAGGTTTAAGGGAAGCACTATTTTCTTATTGATGATCAGTTCGCGCTCGACTTGCTCAGATTGAGCCATGTTATTGTTCGAGTAGGTATTTACGTAATTTAATAAGCTAAAAATAATCACTTTGATATTATTTGAACATATCACTAGATGAGTGATTGAGTTATATCTTTTTAGCACATCACTATTTATTTTTCCCAAAAAAGCGGCAACCCACCAAACGTCAGTTTACTGCATTGAATTAAAAATTAAACTTTAGTTCGGTAAGTAACTACTTACGAGCAATGTTTACGTCCTTGTAAGAACATTTTTCGAGCAAATGTATTGAAAATATATAAAATTGAATCTGTGTGTTAATAAATAAATAATAAACTTTTCACAAAAAATTACTAACAAATCACGATATAAAATTCCTATTTTTACAACTCTGTCTCGTCGGTATCCCGGATTCTGGGTTATTTTTGGACTTCTAAGATTTTTTGATATTTTATTCAGAACTAAGGAACATAGGCTGCGTTACGAATCAAGAAAATATCAATTATCGCGATAACACAAATCGGTGTGTGAATGTAAGCATTTATAGCGCTGCGTGACGGACCCACCATACCCCTGGGGGTACAGCTGGCCAACGAAACCTGTCCATACAAAACCGCGGGAAATTTAAAAATAACAAGTTTTAACCCTAAAAAACACTGCAAAATAATAATTTAATACTTTTAGTTGGTTTTCAGGTAGTAACTTGTAGTCTTGAAAACCAACTAAAAGTATCAAATTGTTATTTTGCAGTATTTTCATGGTTTAAAACTTGTTATTTTTTAATTTCCCGCGGTTTTGTGTGGACAGCTTTCGTTGGCCAGACCCTAGGGTGGGACTGTACCATACCAACATATAGGGGTGGTTTGTAAAATTTACTACTGTATTTACTTTTGTATATTTACCTAAGTGCTTCTTGAAGCTCTTTCCGCCCCTGTTGTGCTTCCGCTTCCATACTTTCTATAGCTTTTTCAATCTCTCTGTCTCGCTCTTGCTTGTGTTGAGCCGCTATCTCCGTCACTTTCTTTTTCAGTATCAATTGTTGTTCAGCTTCGAAGTCTTTTTTGAACTGTTCGAATTTTTGTTCGAGTTCTCGTTGCTTTTGTTGCAAAATGTCCTGCAACGATTTATTTAATTAGGTGTTTGTTTTCATCCACCTTTTAAACTGGATGGCGCTGGAAATCAGTATAAAGGTAGGACCGCACTAGGCGTAACTACGCGGCAGCGGAGCGACGCGACGTGTCGCGACAATTCTAGATAAACCGCACTGTTGCGACGCACCGCAGCAAAATTTTATCGTCAGTCGTTCGGTAACTGCTTAGCAAGATGGACAAATCTTGAGATTTTGTAGGTCACATATCTCTGTATATTGACTAACCAGAATAATTAACTGTTCTTCGTCTAATACCATTTTCACGTTTCACGCACCAAACACGTTATGACTTGAATGGCGTGCAGTGTCTCGTCGTTTGCTATACCGCACTAGCGGCGCGTAGTTCCGCTGCCGCGTAGTGCGTTATATCTCATACAATTGCATACAAAGAATATTTCGGCGCGTCGTTCCGCTGCCGCGTAGTTACGCCTAGTGCGGTCCGACCTTTAGGAAAAACCATCAAGGTGGCACCATGTATCCGAAGTAATCAGTATGAAAATGATTGAGTTATTTCTTCTTGTAAAAATATTTCATACATATAAAAAATAACAACAACTCTCAATTAGGTAACATTGAAATATTTCTTCTCGTTGGTCTCAGCTACTGGCTACTGCCTGATGTCACTAAGAGATTTTTAAATGCAGCAATAACTGCAGGGTGAATTTGAAAACATTCGACAAATTTTGAGATTGAGTTAAGACCACAAAACTGAACAACTTTCCCCAAGGAACATAGGTCGTTAGACATAAAAAAATCGATCTCCCATACAAAGTGTATGGTCAGCTGATTGACTTTACTATGAAAGGGTAAAAAATTTTTTCGGCCGATGACCTATGTTGCTAGGCGAAAATTGTTCAGTTTCGCGGTCTGAACTCAACCTCAAAATTTGTCGAATGTTTTCAATTTCACCCTGTATATCTGAGGCTTTTGGTCGCTCAATTACTTTGTGAACAGGGTTTATGAGGACGGTCATTATCCTCGTCACGATATGATGATTAACAGCTAAAAAAATGTTTATAAATACATTCAGCATCAAAATTAGCTCAGCATTCCAGGTGTTCATGTAGAACCACATATTATAGTTCAAGTTCAAATTGCAATTGCACAAAACACGCCCTGTTAGGGCACGCTATACAGAGAGCTTAAATGCCGAGGCATTATGTGAAATGACGAAGTTAGAAATTTCACGGCATTTTGTTAAATGCCAAGGCATTATGTGAAGCGGCAACTGGTTACGTACCATTGGTTTCGTAGGCGGCCGAAAGGTGGCCAATTATACAATTTGCCTACGTCATATAGATAACTACGATCACTTTGAATGTTGAACAATATCATCATATCAGCCTGCAGACGTCCACTGCTGGACATAGGCCTCCCCTAAAGATCTCCATGACTCGCGCTCCTGCTCGGCTCGCCCCCCGGCTCCCCGCGCCCGCCCCCAGCCCGCCCCCCCTCGCGGGGTCCACCTGCCAACGCTTCGTCTCCCGGTACGTGGTCGCCACTCTAGAACCCTCACGCCCCATCGGTCATCGGTTCTTCTTGCGATGTACCCTGCCCACTGCCGCTTTAGTTTAGCGATTCACAGGGATATGTCAGTTCTTCTGTGGATCTCCTCATTTCTGATTCCATCCCGCAGAAAGACTCCTAGTCCAGTCAATCTACGATATGAGATTGCATTAAATGAACATTTAGAGAAATTAATTTTAAATAGTAATATAGGCAATTTGAAGTTGTAAATAATTAAATCCAACAATTTTGTAAAAACACATTTTTTTGTAAATGTACCAGTATAAGCTGACATGGTGAATATTATACAGGTTGAGTTCACCTTATATTGGTTTTAAGAATATCAACGTTATGTCGGGGATTACTGTGGTTTTAAATTTTTGAATATTTTTACTGGTAATTTAATAAATTATTCCTAAAGTGCATTTAATGCAACCCTCGGATGCACGGACTATCCGAGCATAGCCATTTTCCGTGGCCCTTCTTGTTCAATATGGACACCTAAAACGCTTAGCTAGTTTTGATTGTGACTGTACACTTACTTCAATGTTTTCTTTCTCCTTCGCAATCTCTTTCTCTAACTGTAGTCTCTTCTCTATAATCATCTTTTCTTGTTCTTCTTTCCATTTTTCTGCAAATTCAATATTCAACATTATACAAGTAATTCAGTCAACGAATTCTCAAAAAAAGGTATAGAGGGAAATGCTTGGAACACAATTTTTGACTTCGTAACTTTGTTTGGACTAGTCAGGAGGTAAACATATCAAAAGTCACCGCACGAACCCCTAACGCCTTTTGAAGGTCCCATTTTTCGGTTTTTCGCATATATCTCGGAAACTATGCCAGGATGGAAGTATTATAAAAGGTGAAGAATGTGTGCTGAAGAGATGGAAGGAATATTTTGAAAGTTTGTTTGAGAGAGAAGCAGAGGCTAGCGTACCGAGGTCTTCTGTGGAAATGCACAAGTGAGATAAGTATGGATGAAATCATGAAAGCAATGAAAAGTATGAAATCAGGTAAAGCAGGTGGGTATGATAGAGTGTCGGTCGAAATGATGAAGGCTGGGCGAGGCATTGTGGCTAGTCAGCTGTACCGCCTTTTCAACCTGTGTTGGACGAACGGCCGAGTACCAGGTGACTGGTGCAAGGCTGTGATTGTGCCGCTGTACAAGGGAAAAGGGTCACAACAGGACTGCAAAAATTACCGCGGGATAAGTCTTCTCAGTGTCGTCGGCAAACTGTATGCAAAGGTTTTGATTGAAAGAGTGATGAAAGATACTGACGAAAAAATATGGGATGTACAAGCGGGATTTAGATAGGGAATGGGATGTACAGATCAGGTCTTTTCCTTGCGGTGCATAGCTGAAAAGTTTTTGGCCAAAAACCAAAAAGTCTACTGCGCGTTCGTGGATTTGGAAAAGGCCTATGACCGAGTGGTGAGAAACGAATTGTGGCCGGCATTGTCTATGTATGGGGTGAACGGTCATCTGATTCAAGCACTGAAATCTCTCTATGAGGATTCCAGTGCTTGCGTCAGAATAAACGGGGCGTACACTGAATGGTTTAGCATCGAAAAAGGTGTTAGGCAGGGATGTGTAGCGTCACCTTGGCTGTTTAACCTGTTCATGGATAATTGTTTGACTGATCTGAAAGAGAGTATGTGTGGACTGAGAATGAATGAGTTACTCATCAAATGTCTTCTCTACGCTGATGACCAAGTTATACTTGCGTCATCTGCTGACGAGTTACAGGAGATGGTAACAATGATGAATGTGGCTTTTGATAGGAAAGGAATGAAAGTAAATGTAAGCAAGACGAAAGTAATGGTACTTGAAAGAGAAGAGTGTATGACAGAGTGTACTATATTAATAGGTGGTGAACAAGTCGAACAAGTGAAGGAGTTTGTGTATCTGGGTTCTAAGTTTACGAGAGATGGAAAGTGCGAAAGTGATATCGAAAGAAGAGTGAATGCCGGAAACATGGTGAATGGTGCTCTGCATGCTTTTATGAAAAGTCAGAAGGTGTCTCACAAGGCTCGTCTGGCTGTTCATAGGGGCGTTTTGGTACCAACACTGATGTACGGCAGTGAAAGCTGGGTATGGCAGAAGAAGCATGAAAGTAGAATTAATGCAGTAGAAATGAGAGCGTTGAGGAGTATGATTGGTGTGAAATTGAGTGACAGGATTAGAAATAGTGTGATAAGAGAACGTTGTGGCGTAAAAGAAGACGTAGTGACTAAAATTGAGAAAGGGATGCTAAGATGGTTTGGTCATGTGGAGAGGATGAATGAAGGAAGATTGACGAAAGAGATCCACAAGGCGAGAGTGAATGGAAACGTTGGAAGGGGAAGGCCTCGGCGAACGTACCAGGACCAAATTCAAGACGTTCTGAATAAAGGCCAGGTCAAAAGTACCCTAAACCGACGAGCATGTATGAAAGGATTGATGAAGGTTCAGGAAGCAAGGGAAGTATGTCAAGATCGTAGCAGGTGGAGAACTGTGGTCTCTGCCTACCCCAACTGGAACAAGGCGTGATGTTATGTATGTATGTATGTATGTATCTCGGAAACTATACGTCCTAGCAACATAAGACTTTTTGCAAAATGAAAGCTGATTAAATTTACTACAAGTTTTATTCAGTTAAGTTTCTCGATATCTTGTATAGTTTTCGAGATATTCACAGTGAAGTCACATTGGCTAGTTGACTGATTTTATCCCTTTTTCACCCACTTTAGAAACATCAGGACTCGATGCAATCACTTCCTCATCACGAACAAAACACTTGCTGCTCATTTTAAGGACACAAAAATAGACTTTCAAGAGCGGATATCTCGGAAACTATACAAGATATCAAAATTTAACTGAATAAAACTTGAAGTAAATTTCCTCCTAACTAGTCCAAACAAAGTTACGAAGACAAAAATTGTGTTCCAAGCAATTCCCTCTATAGTTTTTCGTTGATTCGGCACCGCTCCCGAAGCCGAGAAACCTATTTTGGGCAAAAACTCTAAGAGCTTGTTCCCACTATGTCGTATGTCGGTCCGGATTTCAATCGGTCGTTTATGAAATAAGCTCAAGGAGCTAATAATGGAATAAGCTCAAGGAGCTCTTGATCAAACTCTCCTAAGTACAATCTGTAGAAGACCGACAGACATGCAACCTTGCGTCGGTGGACCAGACTGTGAAACTCGGTTTTCACCAGCATCTCATCACCAACGAGCTTCTTGGCTCTGCGATCTATCGGGCGTTGAACAAATCCACGTGAATCCTACCTAGTTCTTCTCGCTGCAGTTTCTCCCGCTCGCTAAGTGACATGGCCGCTCGTTCGTTCTCCGCTCGCATTTCAGCCACTAATCTTGTGCGTTGCTCTTGATATGTTAATTCTAGTTCCAATATTTGTTTCTCAAGTCTGCAATAAATAATATTTACGTATATGAGGTCCTAATGAAATAGTGAACATAATTTTAGTATATTACTCAGACCAGACCATGAAACGGAACAACTTTGCCCTATGATCATAGGTCAAAATACGAAAATCAATTTTGACCTCTCATAGAAACTCATCATCATCAAATCAGCCGAAAGACGTCCACTGCTGGACATAGGCCTCCCCTTAAGAACTCCATGCCTCGCGGTCCTGCGCTGCTCGCGCCCAGCGGCTTCCGGCGACCTTGACCAGATCGTCGGCCCACCTTGTGGGGGTCCACCTGCCAACGCTTCGTCTCCCGGTACGTGGTCGCCACTCTAGAACCCTCACGCCCCATCGGCCAACGGTTCTTCTTGCGATGTGCCCTGCCCACTGCCGCGATTGTCTGGGCTATGTCAGTTACTTTAGTTCTTCTGCTGTTCTTCGGCTGGGTAAATCCAACTTAGAGAAAGAGGTTATTCGTCGAATCCGTCTCGGATGGGCAGCGTTCGGGAAGCTCCGCAATATCTTCACGTCCAAAATACCGCATTGTCTCAAGACGAAAGTCTTTGACCAGTGTGTGTTGCCAGTGATGACATATGGCACCGAGACGTGGCCGCTCACGGTGGGCCTTATCAGAAAGCTCAAAGTCACCCAAAGGGCTATGGAAAGGGCTATGCTCGGAGTCTCTCTCGCGATCGAATTCTGGAGGGAGCTCCCTGTCCTGTAGTGGACGTTACAAGAGATGTTATGAATCTAATAAGGTGCTTCCAAATCAACTACTGAGTATGTTACTCGAGCCATAAAACTAAACATCTTTCCCTAAGGAACTTAGGTCGAACACGAGAAAAAAATGATAACCTCCCATATAAAATTCGCTATCAGCTGATTCAGTTTCTATGGGAGTTGAAAAAAAGCGGCATCTCTCTCCTACTGCGTCCGCCGCAGCTCCTCCAGCTCAGCTGTAGCGGTCACCCATCCTCCCTGCTCGCGGTCACCCATCCCCTCACCTGGAGCTGCCCACATGCCTCTCCCTGCAGAGCGCAGCCTCCCTCTCTCCCTCCAGCTCAGCTGTAGCGGTCACCCATCCTCCCTGCTCGCGGTCACCCATCCCCTCACCTGGAGCTGCCCACATGCCTCTCCCTGCAGAGCGCAGCCTCCCTCTCTCCCTCCAGCTCAGCTGTAGCGGTCACCCATCCTCCCTGCTCGCGGTCACCCATCCCCTCACCTGGAGCTGCCCACATGCCTCTCCCTGCAGAGCGCAGCCTCCCTCTCTCCCTCCAGCTCAGCTGTAGCGGTCACCCATCCTCCCTGCTCGCGGTCACCCATCCCCTCACCTGGAGCTGCCCACATGCCTCTCCCTGCAGAGCGCAGCCTCCCTCTCTCCCTCCAGCTCAGCTGTAGCGGTCACCCATCCTCCCTGCTCGCGGTCACCCATCCCCTCACCTGGAGCTGCCCACATGCCTCTCCCTGCAGAGCGCAGCCTCCCTCTCTCCCTCCAGCTCAGCTGTAGCGGTCACCCATCCTCCCTGCTCGCGGTCACCCATCCCCTCACCTGGAGCTGCCCACATGCCTCTCCCTGCAGAGCGCAGCCTCCCTCTCTCCCTCCAGCTCAGCTGTAGCGGTCACCCATCCTCCCTGCTCGCGGTCACCCATCCCCTCACCTGGAGCTGCCCACATGCCTCTCCCTGCAGAGCGCAGCCTCCCTCTCTCCCTCCAGCTCAGCTGTAGCGGTCACCCATCCTCCCTGCTCGCGGTCACCCATCCCCTCACCTGGAGCTGCCCACATGCCTCTCCCTGCAGAGCGCAGCCTCCCTCTCTCCCTCCAGCTCAGCTGTAGCGGTCACCCATCCTCCCTGCTCGCGGTCACCCATCCCCTCACCTGGAGCTGCCCACATGCCTCTCCCTGCAGAGCGCAGCCTCCCTCTCTCCCTCCAGCTCAGCTGTAGCGGTCACCCATCCTCCCTGCTCGCGGTCACCCATCCCCTCACCTGGAGCTGCCCACATGCCTCTCCCTGCAGAGCGCAGCCTCCCTCTCTCCCTCCAGCTCAGCTGTAGCGGTCACCCATCCTCCCTGCTCGCGGTCACCCATCCCCTCACCTGGAGCTGCCCACATGCCTCTCCCTGCAGAGCGCAGCCTCCCTCTCTCCCTCCAGCTCAGCTGTAGCGGTCACCCATCCTCCCTGCTCGCGGTCACCCATCCCCTCACCTGGAGCTGCCCACATGCCTCTCCCTGCAGAGCGCAGCCTCCCTCTCTCCCTCCAGCTCAGCTGTAGCGGTCACCCATCCTCCCTGCTCGCGGTCACCCATCCCCTCACCTGGAGCTGCCCACATGCCTCTCCCTGCAGAGCGCAGCCTCCCTCTCTCCCTCCAGC
The DNA here is from genome assembly GCA_947532105.1 of Athrips mouffetella. Classification (NCBI taxonomy): domain Eukaryota; kingdom Metazoa; phylum Arthropoda; class Insecta; order Lepidoptera; family Gelechiidae; genus Athrips; species Athrips mouffetella. The sequence goes on along the minus strand of OX383972.1, from coordinate 6,310,440 downwards.
GTCCGCCGCAGCTCCTCCAGCTCGGCCGCATGCTTGGCCTGCAGCCTCCCGGTGTGCTCCGCGTGAAACATCTTCATATCTGCTATCTCTTTCTGCTGCCGTTCGGCCATTTCACGGAGCTCGCCTTCCAGACCTTTCACCGTTAGTTCCTGGAATATGTACCGGAGTTCACGAAACTCATTTTTTGTCATCAGGTGTACAAAAAAATATCTGAGATGAACTTATTTTACGACCTCGTTGTAAAATCTACTATTTCCAGCCAGCCTCCCTGGTCCAATATTTAGACCGTTCGGCTCTTAATGGAGGTTCTGGGTTCGATTCCCGGTGGACACTGTATAGGACACTGATAGGTAATTAAATCATTCTGTGATGATAATGCAGGGTGAATCATCTGATTGCTGAAAAGAAAGATGATACTATGCTTTGGAAGGCACGTTAAGTCGTTTGTCCGTGCTACTTAAAAAAGTAGCTATGTCAGAGACCTTGGTCGGCTCAAAAACTGACACCAGCATTTGTGAGGTAGGTCATCGATCTTACATTTCTTCGATATGATGATACAATTTCATAAGAACTTACTTTTATTTTTTCTGCTTTCTGGCGAACCCAACGCTGTCTTGCAACCTGTTAGAACAGAAATTTGTAAAAATCGATCACAAAATTGACTGACAAAATCAGATGACTTAAAACATGAATCTGAACAACTTTTCGAAAGAAACGTTGATTGCAATTTTTGTTGTCTAATGGGTAATGATCTGGAGGATAATCAACAGCGTCCTTTTCAATACATTTGCTCGAAAAAACGTACTTACAAGGACGTAAACATTGCTCGTAAGTAGTTACTTACCGAACTATTGCGGTAAGTAAAAAAAGTCTACTACCAAGGAGTTTTCACACTCTGATCATAAAATTATTTTGTAAAAATACTACAGTGGTGATTTTTTACTTGGGTGACGAATGCCTATCTATATTTAAAATAAAATGAAGAATACCAGGGGAACATAAATCGACAAGAGGCTGACAGTACCCATGGTTGGTTCCTTTAACAAGTGTATTCGTCAACTCATTTGTAATAACCCTACTTACGGCACTTGTATCTTAAACTACTATTAATGTATCGCACCATCTAACATACTGTGTTAAATGGTGCCAGCCGCAACGCTAACAGGCGTGGTATAGTACTTTTCCTCGTTTTTGCTGGACTTCTATAAAGGTGTACGCATTCTTAAGATGAACGAACTATAGTAAAATAGTCACCTCGTTTGTACTCATCACTTTATAGCCACCACGCCTATAGACGCCACGTAACAAGATTAATAGTCGCTACGCCTTTAAACTCCACATATACAACGTGTTGATGGAAAGAGCGAAACCCTCATACACCCTAACTGATTTTTATTAAAATAAATCCATTCCCGTAAAAAAAATCTTGAAAAATTTCATTTTCTTCCAAATATTGTTATTTTAAAGTTTCGTCGTTGTTCTAGTAAATTTTTAAGCTATCATGGCGCGTCCGCCTTGCGTCCGCGCACGCCACGCCCACTTCCCTCCCCTCCTCACCGCGCTCATGAACCGTGCGCCGCTAGCGCGTTACGCGCGTAGCAACAGAAATATTTAGAAGCGGCAAAAATTTTAATAATAAAAAAATTACCCTTATCAAAAACCAGTGAAATTGATTCTACTCTCGATTCTGAACAAACTATTTTCTCAGTTTCGCTTATTCCGTTAACACGTTGTATCGAAGCCACATCTAAATTGGCTATAATATGTTAACCACGTTTATATTCACCCCGTTAGAAATCGCTACTTTTTTACTAACCAATATAAACAGCCTTTATGACTTGGACACTGGCAGAAATGTCCGCAAAAATGGGAAGACGATTGCCATATGAAAAATAAATTTAAAAAACTTCGGTATATTCACCTGTTGTGCGGCGGCCATCTTGTCATGTTGATTGCGCAGTTCCAATTTGTAACGCTCTTCCAGCGCCTGCGCAGACCGCTTCCACCGCTCCTCAAGAGACCTCCGTTCGTCCACTAATTGCTCTATGCGATGATTCAATGTCTTCTTGTCGTTTATTAACTGTAATTTGTATTACAAGTTTACAGAGAATGTTGGCAATTTTACAAAATAACACTTGCAGGAATCTATACTTAAGGTAATCTTATTCTTTTTTGTCAACACGACAAACGAGCGAGGACCTGGGCGACCAAGCTATGCTCTGTATGATTAAAATATCATTGGGTGAGCAAGCTATGCTACTCAACAACAGATGGCGCTGTAAGTTTCTTGAACGCACTAAAACGCGCTAAGAAATATTTAAAAAGACGGTGAAAACGAATTTTCCCTGACAAATATCCTATACTATTAAACGAGCAATATTTATATATATATTTGTAATCGGTTTCTCGAAAACGGCTCTAACGATTTTGATGAAATTTTGGTATCCGGGGGTTTTTGGAGACAAAAAATTGATCTAGCTAGGTCTCATGTCTAGGAAAAATCGTTTTGCCCGTGTTTTTAAGCATTTTATAAAAAATACCGCGTTTTAGACAGAAACCTACAGCGCCATCTGTTGGCGAGTAGTATAGCTTGCTTACCCGATGATATTTTAATGTTGAGGCGGCTATTACAGTGCGAAGCTCGGTCGACCAGGTACACTCGACAGCACATCAGTAGAAACACTTTTGGAGCTTATGGCGTTGTAATAGAGTTGAAATAGTTTCTACCGACAAGCGGTTGACCGTACTATATATTTATATACATATAAAAATATTGCTCGTTTAATAGTATAGGATTTACAGTAGTGTCTGTAAATAGCAGATGCTTTTCCTGACCCTCACATTCAAATTCAAACTTCAAATTTTACTATCTAGTCCCTAACTGATCGTCTGAGTGATGCCAGTAGTACCTAATTTCTTCTAATAGGTGTAGTAAAAGGCAACTTAGGGATTCTGAACCGAAAGATAGGCAACAGCTTCCATTTGCGTATTGTACCACCATTCTGCGGTTACCAACTAACACGGTTCATTGTGCCGCAACGGTAACAAGCGTGGTGACAATGTGTACATCCACCCAAAATATTACCACACATTCAGGGTGCCTTCCACCAGAGAAAAGCTAGGAAGCTAACCTATGGGCTGGAAAAATTCCAACCAATAAGATTGCTCCTCGAGCACACCTCTCAGCTTGGGAAATGAAGCATTCCTAGGGTGGTATTAGGTCTTTACCTATGAAATTGCCGTTTTGTATGGCGAATTTTAGGTAAACTCAATTATCAGTACTAACGTTTTTGCATTTTTCTTAGGAATTATAAATCCAATTTTTTAAGCATTATTGGGAAGACATTAAGCTAACAGAAACTTAAATTTAAATTTCGAAAAATATTATCTGTAAAAAAATATACCAAATCTAATGATGAAATCGGACGACATTTAAGACGAACAATTTTCAAACCTTTAATTTTATATATTAAACTAAAAATAAAAACTTTATTTTATGCGTAAATTGATAACCTTGAAGTCAACTTTCAAATATAAGACAAATGAAAAAAATAGCATTAGAATTATAGGAATTATGATCTCATTAATCTGTAGGAAAATTTCGGAAATTTCATAGGTAAAGACCTATTATTAATAAATCCCTCTCAAGTGTGAGATTACAAATTATACATCTTGAGTGCAATCTTACACGTGAGAGGGACTTATCAATACGACCCCTAGCGTATGCTGGCTGAGTCAAACACGTCTTCCCTCTCGCTTTTAAAGGAAGAAAACTGAGAGATGGAAATACTGTGCTATGCCATCAGCGCCTCAGCATATATCAAGCCCTTATTCCAGCTTAGTGATTAGCTGTCCATAGGTCAGGTGAAAAGGTGCCTAAATGCAAAAAGAAAATGCAGGCAAAAATAAAATTTGCTTATTTCGACATACCTTGAAGGAGAGTCAAACGTATTTTTACCTGATCTATGAAGGTCTGGTGTCTTTTGACTGTCTCTTCGCATTCCTGCTTGACCTTGGCTATGTTCCGGTGAGACTGCTTCTCCAAACAGCTTATTTTATTTATCATCTGTAATAATAATTGAAAAGTATTGTGAATATGCTTCTTTTGATTGAGGTCGTTCCACCGTTGACCTCATCTTTGTCCTTAAGGACTAGATTCACGCCAAGTGCAAAACAATTGCAAACAAACAATGGTATTAGTTTACGTGTCAAACATAAAGTTGCGATGCGAAGCTAATTCGCAACGTAGACAACGCTCTTTAGAGCAACATTAGACACTCAATAAGCGTTCTGTAAAGAATCTATTTTCGATAAATAAATCAGAAATCAAACAATTGCCTTGCGATACGATTAAGCACCTTGCTGGCAGTAGGTTCAAGACGTCGGAGCACCGTGCCAATTTGCAAGTGGCGATCACATTTTTGCATTTTCCTGAACAATTAATTATGTCTGGGCAATGAAAATAGGGAAAATTTCGACAACTAGTAACAATGGTGTCGATTCTGGCAGACCCAAACTAAAACTAAACTAAATTTGACAGGTCTAAAAATTATACTGTCTTTTAACAAAGAGAGCAACACTTTTAGGCCTGTAAAATTTAGTTTAGTTTTAGTTTGGGTCTGCCGGAATCGACACCACTGGCACCACACCGCAGATTAGATAATAACCACACGTGTGGACTCTTTGGATAAGATTTCTGAAACGTTATTGGACATTCTATTATATCCATTTTCTTCCCTTAAAGGCCGGCAGCGCACTTGTGTGTGACCCCCTCCTGGTGTTGCGGGTGTCTATGGGAGTCGGTAATCAGTTACCATCAAGGTGGACTTTGGATCTGAGCGTCAGCGTCAGTGTCGCGGTGTCAGTGACGCTGCGACAGTGCGACAGTATAAGTTTACTATAAAATGTATGGACCGGCGTTCGAGCAGCGCGGCACAAACGCGCGCGTCAGTGCCGCTGGTATTAGGGATAGTGACGCCGGACGCTCGCGTCAGTGCCGCTCTCGCACTTGTACTGACGCCCGGTTTCATTTCTAGAAGAAAATAAGCAAAAATGGCGTAACATCATCCGTCGTTATGGCGTCGTAATAAGCGACTATGATGACTTTGGATGCCCGCGACAGGCATCCAAAGTCATCATAGTCGCTTTACCACAGCGTCACTGACGCAGCACCAGTGACGCAGTGGCTCCGGCGTCACTGACGCTCAGATCCTGGACTTTTGGATCTGAGCGTCAGTGACGGGACTTCAGGTGACCCGTCTGTTTCCCTCTTCTATAAAAAAAATCTGTGTACCATGCCTTTACATCCTGTTATTCTATGCTTATGTTGGCTCACCTGCTCCTTGTGATTGGCCAAGCTTTCCTGCAGAAGAGCAATGCAGCACGATCGTTCCTCGAGTTGCAAAGAAGCTGTCACCAATCTTTGCGCTAGTTCTGTGTGCGGCAGTTTCAGTAGGGCTTCTAACCTGATCAACAGAAAAACTAATATGTATGCTTTTAACACCAACCCATAACTTCCAACTTCTAATAATTTTATATTAGTGTTATATTATCAGTAGCCTAATACCCGAGCAATTAAGTCATCAGAGGGGTATGAAATTATGATTATGAATGGCGACAATGCAGGCAAAAGTACTCACTTAGGAATCGTCTGAGGAGTAGTAGTTGTCACAACATTCAAAGCATCATTCGCGCTCTGTTCCACCTTCTCCAAAAACTCGAATATTTCCCTAAAAAGTTAATCATTTTTAATTTATTGCCCCTGCTTTAAAAATACATTTTACAGAATTTGACAATATTTCACATACATACATGAAATTATCTTTAGGAGTCTGATTCCTTACTTCTTTGACGTCTGGCTGAGGAGTTTCAGGCACGTCTACTTTGGCCACTTCTGTCACTGGATTGTCACCGTAACTTTCTATCTCTTTCAACATCGAGTAGATATCCAACACTGTCGAATTTTGATTCAGTTCTCTCGATCTTGAAGTTTCACGAGTAGATGAGTTAAGTGAAGCTTGTGTAGATTGCTTTTGTTCAGAATTTTGAGTATTCTCTCCATTCGTTTGAGTGTTATTAGAACTTGAATTATGGTGGGCGTTATCGTGATTTGGACTAGATTCACAACTCGCTATGCGTTCAGGTATTTTTGGCTCTTGCATATAAGTCTCTTGAGGCGAATGTATCGGTTCTATATCAAAATTTCTAGGTGAAGACGTGGCCATTGACATCCAAGAATCAATATCCTTATCGTTCTGAACACTTTCGATTCTCGCGCTCAATGGAGGACGCAAAGTGAACACGTTTTTCTGTGACTGGTTTTTAAGATTAGGTGGCTTCGGAACTTGCGCCGCGTTTGATTTCACCTTATTGTTCCAATCTTGCTTATATATAATACTAGTATCTGCTGTGGCAACAACATTGTTTAGTTTCTTATAATCATACTTCTTAAAGTTTTTCGGCCCGTATTCTCTCTTGACATCAAGATATTTTTGAATCAGTTCTTTAGTGGAAACCTTGGAAATATCTGTGTTACCATCCAAGGAGTTTTTGTTCTTATTCGAAGAATTATTTTTTGTATTCGTTTTGGTACTTTGAGGGTTTTCGTTAATGTCATGTTTTTCTTCGGAATGCTGTTCAAACATTTTGTCAATGTTCAATGGAGTTGGCGATATAGCATCAGTTTTTATGTCGCGGATGGTTAGCTCATGCAAGCTGTTTATAGTTTCAATTTCTTTCTTGTAATCTTCGATAACTTTAGAGGTGTACGCTTTAGTAGTACTGTGAAGTAAATAAGAGGGATAGTCTAAATTATCATTTTGATTCTCACTTTTCTTCTCATCAGCTTTATTACAACTGTTGATTAAATAAGAAGGGTAGTCTAAATTATTGTTTTCAGTCTCACTCTTTCTTTCGTCAGCAGCATTTTCATTGCATTTAAGTATGCTTTGGTTTCCCTTTACTGGAGAATTTTGCGGTGCCGTAGCAATATGCCCTTCTTTCTTCAGAAAGAAATCTTTATAAAGCAACCGACTGTGATTTAAAGGTTCGACCCACGTGGTACTTTTCTTATCAAGTGGAAACGTTTTATAATCTTTGTCGTTACTCGAAGCGCTATCTAAGCTCTTTGGTTGATCTTCGATTCTGGTTTGAGACAAAGATTTTTTCAAAGATGTACTTGGAAGCGAGTAATTTTGTCTGTACCCATCACCGTTCTGGCCACTATCATGATAACCAGAATCTTTAGACGAAGAATCAGTTAGCGCGATAGTATTGCTATCCTTAGATTTATAAGGACTAGCCGATCTAAAATCGTCGTAAAAACTGGTGTACGTTCTTGATTCATACATAAAGTTTTGTGTTTTCGGAAATTCATTGTTTTTTCCTTCTAATACGTAAGTGTTACGGCCTGTAAGGATTTCTTCAGAACCATCCTTCTTAGGATCCTCAAGCAAATTTTCTGGAGAAAGACTGGATATCCGTTGCGACGGACTTTCGATATCTTGAGTAGATTCTTCTTCGACTAGAGAAAGTTGTTGCTTTGTTAGAGTTAATCTGCGAGAATAAGTGTCTATAGCTTGCTCTACCTCGGCTTGGATGTTCGAAGACCCGAAAGAAACGCGACCAGACAAATCTTCATCCTTACTTTTGGAACTACCTTCCAATGGAATAAAATACGCGTCGTAAGACCGCTTGGACGACGGCGAAGGAGTCCTGGGAGGGATTTCTGAAAAATCTCTATTCCTATCTTCTTGTTTTTGGTTTCTTCCTCTTTCAGTTATTTTGATTTCCATCCCATATTCATCTTTAGGTTTTTCTTCAAGAGTATTAGTATTCTCCATAGATTTGCGACCTTTTTTAGCAATGTTTCTGTATTTTAAGTTTTTTGCTGACGGGCTTTTAAGCCTAGGTATAAGTTGAGCTTTGTTTTTTATTTTTGTTCCAAGGCTAATAAATGTGTCCTCAGAACCTATGTCAGAGGCATTGCTACATATATCTTTATCCCTTTCTTTTCTGGCTTCGTGGTCGTCAGATTTCAAGTAACTTAGCAAGTCAGCAGTAGGTGGGACTACTTTGATGGTGGTAATAGGGTAATCTGAAAAAAAAAATCACTAGATACCTATGCTAAGTTGACTACAGAGCTAAAATACTATTATTAGAGAACATTAAAATCTTTTCTGACTCATACATACAAATGAATGACACGCCATTCATTTTGCCTGTACTCCCGAGCTGTCGCATACTTTACTTTACTGATATTAACAAATAAAACTAAACATCTTTTTCAAATGACATGAGTCAAAATGTGGATCTTCCAGTGGAAATTCGACTATGCCGCCGGTAGAAGTTCATACAAATTCGACCCATGTTTCTTAGAGAAAAGTTTTAAAAATTTTACTATGGGTCCACAAATATCCCGATATACAGGTGAATTTTTATTGTTTTTGCACCGAACTCCAGTGATTTTACTCATGAAAAGAAGCAATTTTACCGAAGTAAATGTTTTACTCGAAAAATTTTTTAAGTCCATACTATAGTGGGCACGTGATCGTCCCATTTTGTACGGGAAGTTGAAAAAATATTTTCGAGTACACATTTTTTCTAATTTTTTTTTTTTTTTTATAGAAAATGGGCTTACTCTTGACCTCGAGCTAGTCTTGAAGACAGAGATGAGGTCTACGATGGAGCGAGCTTGCCCAGAAGAAGCCTATTCACTCGCGACTTGAATAGATTCGGGTTATATGAACTCGGGAACACAGACGCAGGCAGAGAATTCCACTCTTTAGCCGTGCGCATTATAAAAGATGTTTCAAAGCGCTTTGTGCGAATGTGCGGAATATCAACCAAGTATGGGTGATATCCTGCGGTGCGTCTGGACTCCCGATGGTAGAAGGGAGATGGTGGAATAAGCTCGTGGAGCTCTAGAGCACACTCTCCGAAGTACAATCTGTAGAAAACCGACAGACATGCAACTTTGCGACGGTGGGTCAGACTGTGAAACTTGGTTTTCACCAGCATCTCATCACCAACGAGCTTCTTGGCTCTGCGATCTATCGAATCGAATTTCTTTTTGAGTAGAATCACTGGGCTTAGGGACAATGAAAATTCACATTGTAGATGAAAATAATATGCATAAAGTAATAAACTTGCAATCAACTAGCGCCCCCTCAGCTAAAAAAATATTACTCGCTAAATACAAAACTTATCGAAAATCTGTCTTACCAGATTGAAGTAAATCCTGAAAAGTATTACTGTATTTACAGATACAAAAAGTGCGAAAAAAGCCACTTTTAGCAGTTTTTGTATCTGTAACTACAGTGAACTATATTTTACAGGACTCGGGCTTTAAGCTATTTTGTATGGTAGGTCAGTCCAGTGGTGGACTTTTCATGGGATGCTATCACGATGTTATGACGATGATGCATGCAGAAAAGGTGCAGCGAGTGGTCCCGAGACGTCATGCTACTGTTAGTACAGTAATTCTATGTAATCAATGTATGGCCAAAATAAAAATAGTTTTGAAACTTATATATGACATTGTACCCTCGGGTGTGGTGTTCAAAGCTTACAACCCTCCCGCCCCCTCCACCTGACGCTTCACCACCCCTCTCCGTGATATCCCGCTTACCGGTTTCTTCAATGTTTTGCGAAAGCTATTATAGATACGAAAAAAGTTTCAAAGGAAAAAATAATCCTTATAAAATTCTTAACAAAACATCGGTCATACATTTTTAGGGCTCCGTATCCAAAGGGTGAAAAACGAGACCCAATTAATATGCCTCCAATGTTTGTCTGTGTATTACTACTTACTTAATGAAAGGATGAATACCTATGACCACGGCTTTAGTACCAGAATGGACAGAGGCGCTTCTCAAAGGTCCAGGGGAAAGAGCAGGATAGGAGTAAGGAGCCTCACACGCTGAATTATTGGGATCTAAGGAAGAGCAGGTAAGCAAGTATTAACTATAGCCTCTATACAGGGTGTAAAAAAAAGTACGATGATTCTTCTATGGGGTGATTCTACATCACTAATAGATTGTAAAAAAAATATATATATTAAAAATATATATAAAAAAATATATACAGGGTGTTAATTTGATTGCATGCTATAGCTTAAGGGGTGGTTCAGTAACGATAAAGAAACTCAAAAAAATTATTAAAAAAAAAACTCCATTGAAACTAAACTAACGCGGAGGGCAATGCCCGCGCGTATGGGCGCGCTATCAAAAGCGCGCGAAAGAGTTTCAGTTATGTAGTCGTCACGAAGATCTTTAGGGGAGGCCTATGTCCAGCAGTGGACGTCTTTCGGCTGATATGATGATGATGTGCCTACCTTATTTACTGATACTCGCGCGCTAGCGACGTTGCTCCGCGTTAGTTAAGTTTCAATGCAGTTTTAGTTTTTTTTTTCAGTAGGATTTTTTTTTGTGTTCCTTTATCGTTACTGAAACACCCTTTAAGCTATGGCACGCAATTAAATTAACACCCTGTATATTCTTAAAAATACACACAATTTTTTTTTTTATATATATATTCTTTATATTATATATATAAAGAAAATACTTTTGTTAATATTTTTTTCTATTTTGGGTGATCATCATGAAATTTAATTTTCTTTCGAATTAAATTTCTTATATACTCGACTGGTGTTTTTTGTTATATTATAACAAAAAACACCTTTGTCTGCATCACCAGCTGATCATAGAGGTCATTGAACCCGCCACGCGCTGCACTTCTACTTGAGCTAAAACTCTTTTTTTTTGGGAATAAGTTTTTTTTAATATTTTTACCCCTTAGAAGGATCATCATACTTTTTTTTACAGGATGCAGTAGGGTGTAAGGGACGGTCTACCAAAAACTGAACGGGCGTGCTCAGTCAACGGATCTGAACAACTTTCCCAAAGAAACATTTTTGGGAAACGAAGAAAATCTTTTACCTCTCCATTTGCTCATTCTGATCGAACAGTTTGTATGGAGAGGTCAATTTTTTTTTTATTTCCCAAAAATATTCCTTTGAGAAAGTTGTTCAGTTTCATTGTCTGAGCACGCCCTTTCAGTATTTGGTACACCATGCCTTACACACTGTATGATAGTGGATGTCCTAAGCCTATGCTTTGGGAACTCAACAGTACCTACAGCATGCGATAGCTAAGGAGTGCAGGCGAAATTCTTTCGCGTACTTTATGGAGATACCCAGATTATTATTACCTAGTACCTGGGCGACCGACAACTGCTCTTTTGTATAGAGTAGAAAAACTACAGCAAATCAGTTTGCCAAAACATAAGATTTCTGATCATATTGATTTTTCATAATTTTAATATAATAAGTGTCACTCAAGCCTTCAAGACAAACTATGTATAATTCATCAAAATCGGTTCAGCCACTTAGTAGTAAGAAACGGTCATACAGACAGGTCAATCACATAATCCTCTTTTTCCTAGTGGGGTACAAAATAAAATATGGCCACTTTTTCAAGAAGTTCAATTATAATGTCCATTGTAATGTCTCTTTGTTTTTCTTCAATGCACAGTTAAGTTTGTTGCTGTTTGTACTTACTCTTATAGGTTTGCAGCAATTCAGAACTGAATGTCTTGTAGAAGTTTCTAGTCGATGAAGACCTCTCCTTGGTGTCCGCTGAAAATGGCCGCTTATACCTTTCTTGATTATCCTGATTTAAATATAAATATCTTGATTTAAATATAAAAAGAAGAGTTCATAACTTAATTCATCATGTTCAAACAACTGAAAGACATCCACTGCTGGACATAGGCTTCCCCTAAAGGTTTCCATGATGACTGGTCCTTGGGGAGAATAGCACCTGTCCAGCTTCTACCTAGTAGTAGGCCTGCAGACACTACATCTTCCGTTTAGTGGTCACCACTGTACCTTTACACCCAATTTGCAACTGCCCTTTTATTTTAGCGATTCGCAGAGCTATGTCAGTTCTTTTAGTTCTTCTACAAATCTCACTTCAGATTTAATCCTGCAGATTACAATAAGTAGCCCCTAAAAAATCGAAATCAACATTCTCTGCAAACTGGTACTAGTTTATAAGTAATCCTATCATCATCATATCATTTGAATTGCAAGGTTGATGACCAACCCCACAAACAATGGTGTCAGAGTTGTTGAGCCGCCAAAGGCCTCTAACATCATCCGTGGATAGTAGTCGGGACCAAAGGCTTAAAGTGAATTCCGAAGCACGGAATCATCTAACTTTTTGGACAATCAGGTGATTCATCGTGCAATGTCCTAATCAAACTGGGGAGGTCACACAAAGAGATTTTTGTTTGACAGTGTGCCCACCGGGAATCGAACCCAGAACCTCTGGGTCGAGAGCCGAGCGGTCTAACTAATAGAGGTAGTCCTAAACAGGCTAGTGTAGCCTGTGTAGCTAGAGATCAGAATCAGATCAGAAGATAGACTCAGGTTTATAAAAATGTGAAGTTTTGAGGATAAAAATAATTGTATTGTGATGACTTAGTAATTTTCAAGTTGAAGCTCCTCTAAGAAGCTCTGTGTAACTGCTTTTCACTCGCTACACGGTCTGATGGAAGGGAAGTTCCAAGTCAATAAGGAAATAGAAAGTCATTAATTTCTGGAGTTCGTTTCTTGAATATCACTGGGTGCATTGATGAAATTACCGATATTAATGTGAAAATTGTCTTCTATTCATAAAAGTAGGTGAATTTACCGGATTATAACAGGAGTTTTGCAAAGCAGATCGAGGCCGATTACGTATATTTTTTCTATCGTCTTTCTTCTTATTTCTGCTGGTCAAGTTGACGGGCGAGCCTAGCAGCCGTAGGCTGGCATTATCCTTCGACATTTCACCGACATGCCAGCACAAAACACCAAGCCAAATTTAAATTATTCTGAAAACTTTTACACAGCAAAGTGTATTTTTGTTTCTTTCTGGTTTTTGGGGTTTGTTTGTCGAAAACAGTTCGTTCGTTGCTAGGCAACGGCAACGTTCGTGTCAAATTATCTACTATAAAATTTATCATTATATTATGAGCTATCATAAAAGACAAATCTTAATTATTCTGATGATGGTTGTTGAATCCACATTTTGTCGCAGTGTGAAATGCAATATAGTTACTCTATGTCAAAATTTTTTAGAAAATTGGGAAGTGTATTGTTCTGCGGGGTTGTCATATAATAAAACTTTCTACCACAATGGTAGGATTGTATAGAATTTAAGACCCTGGCAAAATGGCGCCTACCCAAACCATTCATATGCAGCTACAAAACGCAACTCTTAAATGACGTCATCGATAAAAATACGGTCGACAACTCACACTAAGACCGAGTTCCACCCGCACCGGTTCCTAGTTGAACCTTGAAGATATTTCCGATCGCATTTCGCCTGTGGGGCGTTCGCTTGTTCATAATTTATTTGTGCGGAATCATAGTGAATTTGTGATTTGTTATTTGTGAACTTGTAGAAAAGGGGCCGGAAAAATGTTCAGCGGTATCGCAGGTAAAGTTCAAATTGATTTGTAAAATATTATTGCGTTCCTACGTAAAAAAAAATAGAGCTTTAAAAAAATATAATTTTTATGTTTGCAATTTAATATTATTTCAAATAAGGTAAGTTTGAGTAAGAAGATACCTATTTATTTATTATGAAAATAAATAATTTGAGTAGGTACTACATAACAAACATTATCTTATTTCATATAGGGTAGGAAATGTAGTACAAACATAAAGATGTCGAGTAGATACTTAGGTAAATAATAATCGCATAAATTTATTGCCACAAAAACAGCTTTTGGAATTAATATTTATATCATACTTCATTAATTTTAAATGTAGTTACCTACTTATTTTTTTTTTTATCTTTTAAAATGTAACCTAAACTAATTTTTCTTTTTCATCATATTTCACTAGTGCAGTATTTTAAAAAGTACGGTGATCCTTATTTCACAAAACTTAAGATCCCAAATAAATTACTGGGTGCAAAGTCATCATCACATTACTTTTTTTACACTTATTAAAGTCAAGAGCATGTAAAGCACACACTGCAGTTGGCAGTGTGACTCTAGCTTATGCGGTTTTGAATCAAGAACGGTACCAATTCTAAAACGTCAAGCTTAATGACTGTAGTACTCGTAGCAAATACGAGACTATTATCCTTATAATATAATATAAGTATATCCCATATATAGATCAGTTTTTGTGATAAGGTTAAAAATCTGGGCCTGCTCATGGACTGCAACATGTCTTGGATATCTCACGTCTACGATGTTAGCAGGCGTATGCATTTTACGTTCCACTCTCTCAAGCGTCTCCAGTATTTCCTTCCTTTTAACACCAAAATTATGCTTGCGCAATCTCTCCTGTTACCTATCCTTGACTACGCCGACGTCTGTTATTTGGATGTGACTGAGGAGCTGCTTAACAAGTTAAAGCGCCTTCAAAACTTAGCTATACGCTTCATTTTCGGCTTGCGAAAATATGATCACATTTCTCAATTCCGTGCTCAACTTAAATGGCTCCCTATCCGCCTTCGTCGCGATATGCATATCCTAACTGTCCTTTTCAACATCCTCAATGACCCGCACTCCCCACCTTACCTTCGTTCCCGTTTTCAGCTGCTTCCTCCTCCCGCTTGACCTAGGCGCCCTTACATTACACAGATGTTTGAGGTGCCTAGGAGTAATACCAATTTCCAGTTTCACTCTTTTTCCGTCCGTGCCGTTCTATTGTGGAACAAATTGCCTCGAATTATTCAAGAAAGCCCCTCCATTCACACTTTTAAAGTAAGGTTAAAAGATCATTTCCTGTCACAAGTTGCTTCATAGCCATCATCATTGTAAATATATCTGTTAAGCACTCATCATTTTATTTATGTAGTATATAGTGTGTTATGTATTTATTTATTATTTATATTTATTACCTATAAATTTGTATTTATTATAAATTTATGTGAGTTATGTATTTGTATTATTTAATAGTCTATTTTCTTTATTTATTATTTATGATACATCATTTTTTTCTCACTTTTTTTTGCACTATTGTGTTCCCGTTAATACAACTTTCTCACTGCGTTCGGTTGGCTGGAAGAAATCTCTTTTAGAGATAAGCCCGCCTTTGTGTATGTCCTTTAGTTATAGTCTTTTCTGTTAATTTTTTTTTGTGCAATAAAGAATACATATATCCTTATCCCAAAATGTTATTGCATTTCACCCACCTCTAAAACAAGTTCATCAAATGCGTCGAGCGCACAGTCAAGTGGCAGATTCATCCAAAGAATAAAAATCAAAGAAAGAATCAAACTTTTCTTTGCATATTTAGATACTTACCCTAAAAAATTGGTTTTTACTTTATACCTAGTTATACCAGTAAGATTATTATCATATTGTGATAAAGGCATTAAACAGGCTGCGCTCTACCAATCGTACAAAATCGCCGTTACATCGGGCCCTGCATGCCCACACAAAGTACGATTGGCAGTGGCACTGCAAAAAGGGCCCTGAAGGCAGGGCTTTGTATGGGGCCCTTTACTGTGAGCACAAGATACGTCCATAAATAAAAACAGCGTAAGGTGTACCTATAAAATAATGGGTTAGTAGCATTTGCCCCCATTCTCAAATGCCCCCGTGTCAAACGCCCCCAGTATCATTTGCCCCCGATAAATTTTATTCAGAGAAATACCTACCTGCCTGTACAATCACAAGCACAAGTGTTTGTAATTTTAAATACTTTTCACTTATTTGGACTTATTTTTGTACGTAATTTTTGTGTTTGTATAACTTACTCTTCACCTTATTGAAATGTGGGATATCGGCATCCTTTCCTTTATTTTTTAATTGTAATATACTTTTCTCGTAAATTTTTTGCATAGAGTCAAAATTTACGCACACTTCTTCCTTTACATTATTTAACACAACTTTAACTTCATTTTGGAAAAAGTCTGGCAAACATATCGCACTATGTTTTGTTTGAAACTGCACAGTTTTTGGCATATTTAGTAATTTCACTGCACCGCTGCACTTTTGATGTCTTTTTTTGGAACATGTCCACACTGACGAGTCTTTATTATTTCTGTGAAAATTATAGGTATGCCCAGCATGTAACAATGTCCTTTTTTTACCGTTTAATATAATTTTAAAATTATCTACCACTTGACCCTGAGAGGGACCTTCACCCGACATATAGAGATAATACACTAATAGTACCCCTTGTCTTATGGCAACGTGCATTGTAGTCAAGGTACTCACCACCTGACCAAAACAAGTAGACCAATGACTGATAAGAGCGTCCATACAGACCGACGTTGGATTGGTCGAAGTATGCAGAGTCATTCGTGAGAAAAAGAGATAGAATTACTGATAAAACTCTGGACAGGATTTGGCTATTGTTATCAATAACCCGTTTTTGTTCAGGAACTTACGCTCATTGAAAGTGAAGCTAACAAACTACTCAAGTATTGACAAAATAATATTAAAATTATACGCACAGTGAATTTTCTTTTTTATTCGCCACGTAATATTAATACTAATGCAAATACAATATTTTTGAGACCAGTAACTGAGACAGAAGTTTATAACATTATTATTTCACTAAAAAACAGTAAATCGTGTGGATATGACGGCATAGTGACCAAGGTTTTAAAGTTGTGTGTTTCTCAGATATCACTGCCACTAGCTCATATAATAAATTTGTCTTTTTTATATGGTATTTTCCCAGAAAAACTTAAAATAAGTATAGTTAAACCGTTGTTTAAAAAGGGAGACAAACAGGACCCAGCGAACTACAGACCTATAAGTCTAGTTCCGATATTATCAAAAGTGTTCGAGAGGGCAATGCAAACTAGAATTCATGATTTTTTAGAAAAATACACCATATTACGTCCACAACCATATGGATTTCGTAAAGGTACCTCGACAACTCACGCATGTTTTGAATTGATAAAAACCATAACTGAAAATTTAAACAAAAAGACTCCTATAATTGCTATATTTTTAGATATGAGTCGGGCATTTGATTTTGTCAATCATTCAATACTTTTACAAAAACTCCATAAATATGGTATAAGAGGAAATGCACTTGATTGGATTGAAAGCTTCCTTAAGAACAGGCAGCAATGTACAGAAATTACTAAAGTCAGTGAATGTAATAATATTGTCAAAAAACAAACCTATAGATCTCAATTTAAAGTAAATAAAGTAGGCGTGCCGCAGGGCAGTGTGCTTGGCCCCGTATTGTTTCTTCTGTACGTTAACGATCTTCCAGCTGCTACGTCACAGGGTTGTATTCAGTTTGCAGATGATACAACACTAATGATAAGACACGAAAAGAATGAATCTTTTGAAGGTTCAATTAACAATGCTTTCAAAAACGTAGTTGACTGGTTGGCTGGTAACAATCTCCAAATTAATTTAAATAAGACAAAGTTTGTGCAATTTCAGTCTTACCACTCAAATCCAAGCCAAATTCATCTTTGTTATGGTGGTGAAACAGTAAATAAAGTTGATTTTGTAAAGTTCCTCGATTTAATGATAGACCATAATCTTAACTGGAAGCAGCACATCGAGCAAGTTTGCACTAAATTAAACCGCTTTGTATTTGCATTAAAAAGACTGAGACAATCAGTATCCACCGAGGCTGCAATAACAGCGTATCACGGCTATGTATCTTCTGTCCTCAGTTACGGTCTGATTCTATGGGGGAACTCGGTTGATGTAGAAAAAGCTTTCATCGCTCAAAAAAAGAGTATACGCGCTATTTGTAATGCTAAATTTGACGATAGTTGTAGGCCGCTTTTTAAAAAGTTAAATATATTACCCCTAGCATGTATGTACATTAGAGACGTTTGTGTATTTGTTGTCTCAAACCCAAACTATTGGAAAACACGAGGTGAAGTTACTGAAAGGCATACCCGATCGAGAATAATGAACTTATTGTATCAACCTCCTGCTCATAAAGAAATATATAAGAGAAATGTTTTCTATATGTGTACCTTGTTATATAATAACCTACCTGATGACTTAAAATCTTTGACTGGTAAACCTTTTAAATCTAAATTGACAAAGTGGCTGCTGCAAAAGTGTTTTTATAATGTAAGAGAGTACATGACCTATAGGAATATTGACATGTATAAGTAAGTTTTGTAATGATTGTATTTTTATTGAATTTTTTCTCATCTCCATTTTATTATTATTTTTATTCTAGCTTCAATTTGGTGGACTTATTCATATTTGCATGCCTGCATGCAGGCTGAATACATTGTACAAATATAATTTTAAGACCTTTTTTTCCATACTGTATTCTAGCAAATAAACATTTTGAATTGAATTGAATTGAAAATGTATCACACTCTAATAATACATAAATTATTAAACGCAGAAGACTGATTAAAAAAAATCTGTTAGCACTTTAGTCCTCGACTGTAAAGCAAATATTTTTTAGGTATTTCTCTCAATAAAATTTATCGGGGGCAAATGATACTGGGGGCGTTTGACACGGGGGCATTTGAGAATGGGGGCAAATGCTACTAACCCAAAATAATGTAGGTATCTATTTTTACACAATAATGATTATATTATCTGATTAACATTGTAAAGTTAACACTGTCGGGCTATAAATTATGGTGGATATATTTACTTAATAAATGGGTTTTTATTTTATAGTATAGTAAGATTATTCGCTTGTGTCCTAAATCAAATTATGATAAGGGCATAATGATTTCATTCATTTGCTTACATAAACAATACCTATAACAAACAAAGTATCTCATCAACTAGAACATGTACCCTGTTAGGGTGTAGCAGAATCAAAGTGCGCACAAGGTACGTCCATAAATAAAAATCCTGTAAGGCGTAAATACTACAAATCAATGTATTTACACTATCTTATATTTTCTGTTTTAAACTGCAAAGTTAGCTCTGACTAGTACCTCAGCTATAAATAAAAACTTATCATCCACCAGTTTCAAGTCAAAAACAAATTAATTACACCGAGGTCAAACTAATCAAGTCTGTAGAGGTGTCTTTGATTGATAACAGGTACCTACATACATAATAGAAGTGCGATGCATTGTGTTGACTCCTACTCGTTTGTTAGATGAATTTATTACACGTTTTAGAAAATTCCGGCCCCCAATTCGAACTACGCAGTGCTTTACAATATGTATTGCGTGTTGGTCAACTTAGTCATTCATCGGACAAAGTATACTGTCGTGATTTTGCCCAACAGTCACGTCGTAAGCTCATTTGGCAGAGCCAAGAGCATTAAGGAATAATTGTTAATGATGTGCATGCCACGTTAGAGCGGCAACTGCAGTAAAGGAGTGATCACACCTAGCTGAATTCAAAGACTAATTCGGCATACATGGCTCGTTGAAGTAAGGATATTGCAATTAACATAACCAAGCCTCCCAGCCATGTATGCCGAATTAGTCTTTGAATTCAGCTAGGTGTGATCACTCCTTAAGAAAACAAACAATATTCGTTTCCATCCGTTGCGTTGTGTTTTCAGCACTGATGAACTGTTCGCTAAATTGTTTTCAGAGTTTCCACCTTGTTTGACATAGTTTCCAAATAAGTAGTATCGGATTTAGGATAAACGAATGTACCTACTTAATCAAGCATAATTTACGAAATTACGGGCCAGGTATATCTACGTATATGGTTACTGAAATACTTTACAATCTAGAATTCGTTTATTATTACTTATAACTCTATATTACACAAAAAAAGTTTGTTTATTTCACCTATAGACATCGTCAGGCGAAGTGAATATCATGAAGTTGATAGCTTTGGGCACGGCTAGTGCACGAGAACCGAAAGGCTCGAGGTCAGGGACGTTCTGTCTCTATGTCATTGAGGAATGTCTATGTGACTCATTAGTCAGAGTAGTTTTAATTAATGTAGACTAGTGATCCAAAGTAGGTATTTTACATAGTTACGTACGTTACTATTACACATATTAAGTTTTTCAACAAACAACACGCCGCCGCAATCCTAATTCACATTGTCCAAAGAGCAAATCACTTAGCGAAAATGCGTTAATTGGTCGCCAACAAAATGATTTTTTATGTAACAGGAAGTAGAAAAGGAGGACGCCATATAAGCGGCCTAATATGTACCCTAATTAAATTACGGAATCTACCCAATTCATCATGCAGACAAGGTGCTTGCGCTTCTACAGTTCGTTAGTTTTATTTTGCGAAAGAACGGGATACCTACATCTCATCCATCAGAAAACAAGGTCATGAACAAGATAACAATGTTTGGCCTTTGTGTTTACCTAGGTTTACTCCCATAATAAAACAACTAAAGTAATACTCCACGAAAACAAATCTCGTGGCCTGCGATGACATCATCACGCAAGGCCGACTGGTGTCGGACCCGACTAGACTCTAATCTAACAACGTAGCTTATGAAACTATGAACTATTATCTTTTTGATAGGTACATTTGAAGTAGATGCAGCTATTTTGTAAAAAAAATATATTTATTTAATTGACTCAACTATGATTGAGAAATTGAGAAATGTCGAGATATTTATAGCGTTATGATTACTTAATCTAAACGATGTTTTTACTAATTCATAGATTGAAACAATTTCAAAGCAGGTGCACGTAGTATACAAGAAAAACTAATAATAGCCACACACTCGCTACTACTGGAAGCACACTCCGGGTGGGGTGCTGGCTGAGTGATGACATCACATCACATCACTAGCGGGAAAGGAATGTGATGTCATGATATTCATGTTGTTAGCACCGGATATTTATCTCAATTGGCTACACACTGGTTGCACAGTGTCTGTTATTTAGCCGCCTACATTATCGTCTTGAATTGGGGAGCCTAAATAAATAATATATCGACCCTTCGAGTCTCAAATGCAGTAAAAGCCATTTTGCCCAAAATCGACTTTAAATGCGAACTTAGTTTCACGAGCTCTTTTGAACCGTATTTATAAAAATCTGTCACAATAAAAATGTCTTTTACCATTAAATTTTTTTAAACAATCATATCCAGTTTTTATTTTATTTACTGTCGTCGTACCCGACATTAACGATTGACTGACGAGTAACATTGTTGGAAGGAGTATTTTTTGGAAGAAACAATGTGTTGAAAACAATACATTTAAGTTTTAATTTTACGATTATAAAACCCAATGCTGTCAAGTGAGGTGCCTACTTCATTTGTACAGATTACAAAACTCGATCAGATTACCTAGAAGAGAATAATTCTTGGGATTAGACTACGGTTCATACATATACATTCAAACATATTTAAAAGAGCGCGTGGGTTTTTATTGTCGCTCTTTTTTTTCCGACATGGTGCCACTTTGTTTGTGAAACTATGTAGTTTAGCAACAATAAATAAATTATTTTCAGGAAGTTTTTTTTATTCTTAATACTGTAAAAGTAAAGTAAAAAAGTAAAAATAATTTTATTTCCTCTACAAAAAAACATGGGCAAAAAAGTAGGCACAATAAAATGTCTGTAGAGGCTGGTTCCTAAGCTAGGTAGTCCTGTGTTTTAGGCAACCAGGCCTCCACCTCCAGAATGAATGAATAAAATTACAATTAAAACATACTATAAGCTAGACATCGAGGAGTTTTTACAATATTTGAGTGTAAGTACTTAAATTGTGTAAAAATTGTCCAAAAAGAAAAAAGATTTAAAATTAAAAGGTTTTTCACGATTTCAGTTTTTACGTTTTCCCTAATGTCGTGCTTCGGTTTTTACTACATTCAAGACTCAAAGGGTTGATTTTGAAAACGCATGAATAAAGATAGATACAACGTCAGTTTAAGTTACAATTTCAAACACAAAAAAACAAAAAAATATTGAATAAGCGTGAGTCACTCATGTAGGTGAGCCATGAACAAAGTTATGATTATGACATTTATGACATGACCTTTCTAGGTCACAATATTATGCTGCAGGACAATAAAAAGTCTAGCGCAGTCTAATCGATACGAACCTAGACTGGGAGACTAGCCTAGGCCAATAACTTACCTATAATGTATGGGAAAAATACTAGGTTTGCATGCTTGCATTTGCATTAGTAATGAGTTAATGACTGATTAGCTTAGGTACTTACTTTTTTATGTTTCTAGTTTTGGACTAGTTTTCATCATGATAGTAAAGTAATATTCATATTTTTTATAAAGGGTGTAAGGGACAGTGTACCGAAAACTGAAATGGCGTGCTCAGTCAACGAAACTGAACAACTTTCTCAAAGAAACATATGCTGGGAAATGAAAAAAAAAAACCGGCCAAGTGCGAGTCGGACTCGCGCACTGAGGGTTCCGTACCACCACATAAACATAATTGTATTAGTCGAAATTTCAGTAAGTTAATGTGCTAGATTTTTTTAGTCCGACACGCGCTTGACCAAATTTTATTATTTGTTGTTATTTTATAGCTTATGCACTATAAACATACCAATTTTCAAGTTTGTAAGTGTTCCCGTTTTTTAATTGAACTAAAACAAAAATCGCCTCAGCGACCATCCAACTTGACCCCTCTCTTATATGAATGTTCTTGAAACGGGAGCTCACCACAATTGGTTACCATTAGTTGTGAGAAAAGTTGTAATATTTAATGATTTCAGACTTTTCCCATTATTTGTACTGTGAGACCTAGCTTCTTGCCAAATTTCATAATTTTAGGTCAACGGGAAGTACCCTGTAGGATTTGCATTTTTGAATAAATGTATGGAGATGAGGACATAAAATGCCATATCTTTTGATTGCGTCGTTGTAAAAAATTGAAATTTTCAGATCTTGTGTGGTTTATAGATCCTAATATATGGTATTAATTTCAACCTGATACCTCTACCCGTTCGTGAGATAAAGGGTCTTGACAGACAGACAGACAGACAGACGGAAAACAAAGTGATCCTATAAGGGTTCCGTTTTTTTCTTTTGAGGTACGGAACCCTAAAAATGACCTCTCTATACAAATTGCCCACTCTGGTCGAACAGTTTGTATGGAGAGGTCAATTTTTTTTTTCATTTCCCAACATATGTTTCTTTGGGAAAGTTGTTCAGTTTCGTTGACTGAGCACGCCCTTTCAGTTTTCGGTACACTGTCCCTTACATCCTGTATATTCTTTATTGCACAATTTTACAAACAGAAAGTTACATACAAAAGGACATGCTATATTTTGATCGCACTAAGATAGATTGAACTTATTGCTCGTGGAAAGTTTTACTGTGTGTTATTACGCAGTAGTTTAGCTATAAAATATTAATAGCATTGACCACATTCATTCCATTATGTTTTGGCTTTAGCGCTGATAATTTTTTCTCCCTTTGTGAGTTTAGTTAAATAAACCGTACATAACTCGTAACTCACTGATTATATTATTAGTTATGTATGACTTGAGGTAATTAACTGTAATAAGACTATTTATTTAACAAAGGCCTGACTGTCATAATTTCGTGTTTTGAACTACAAACGCAATAAGTAAAAATCTTCGTATTTTTCTCAAGTGTTCCAGTGAGTGGAAAGTTATTTAGGGCATCAATCAGTGGGTAGGTATGTATGAGTTGCGAAACAGAGAGCACATGAACAAGAGGCGAGCAATGATCCCGGATCGGCCAACTCCCGCCTCTATTTTAGTTCGGTCAAATTATTGGAACCAATGCTCGCCAGTGACACCTTGCCGATTGACCTATCATTCTACTAGGGTTGAGGTAAGACTGGCACACATAATAATATTTAAAAAAAAAAATTTTCTTACAACAAATTAAATATTATTTTACACGTTTTTCTGTATTAGCATTCTTAGCATGTTCTGGCCTCAGCCTCAGTCAAAGGTCTTATTTTTATTCAAATACCTTATAAATGTATCCAGTACATTCGTTCACTCTTAGATCGTCCTTACTTAGCCTCACTTAAGTAGTTAGTTTGCATCCTATGTAGATGATCTCATATTCTTAGCAAGTAGATAGATATTCACTCACCGTTGACATGCAACTGCATTTTAATCAACAAAGCAGTATCTATAGCTACTCTAACATGAAATATTTCAAATTTTTGTAATGAGTCTTCTTATTCTCTTTCATGCATTCTGATAGACAAGAATCTCGGTGAGTCTGAACCCTTATAAAACAAAAGAGAGTAAGCTATTTGAAAAATTAACACTAAATTAAGTTGCTAGGTCGAATATAAAACCAAAAAGAAATAGGAGGCAGAAATTATTGAGTACACAAATAAAATTTATAAGTACCTAACCTACTTCTTACTATAAGGCACCGCTCCCTCATACATTATATTATAATAGTAAAAGTAAGTAGAACAATGGAGTCTGGCGACGCAATGTCGTGAGAATAATAGCGAATCGATGGCAACATTATCACAACACGATGTTTGTTTACACTTAAAAGCTTTTATACCATAGAGGTACATTTGTTTGTACCTACCTACTGGTTTATTACGAATATCCTAGAGCCTTGATAATATTATACATGTTGAGTTTAGTAAGCCATACATCTACATTATAAGAAGGTGGTAAGGTAAGATCCTACACGGAGCTTTTGCCGGTGTGGATCAATAAAGCTTTTCCAAGACGTAGTTGACCGTCAAGATACGCAATGCGGCCGCTTGTTTGTACCACTAAACGTGCATTATGGGAAAAACAGTTTACAGACAAGCAGGTGTTTTAAAGATATAAGTCAATTTAAGCGTTTACGTTCTGCATATCAAAGTTGTTTACGTGTTCAACGGTCTGGTTTATGGACGCCAGACTATTAAAATTTTAATACTTATTTGACTACGGCATTTGAATATTATGTTAACGAGAAAGTTAAATCGATATGAATGCATCAATACAAATATCATGTCTTTATTAAGTTTTCTATAATTAATATAGTAAAATTTTACTTAAATGATATTGTAAATGCTTGATATTTAAATTCCTTTTTTTCCTGAAAAGACAAACATGATTTGATGTCTTTATCAAGAATGATCTTATTATACAAGATGTTCTTTTTGAATTCCTCTAACTCAAGGGGCATACTCAGCCAACGAAACTGAACATCTTTCCCAAACACACATAGGTTGTAATACAAAATACCATATTTTTACCTCCCATTCAAAACGCAAAATCAGCAGTTGCAGTTTCTATGGGAAGTTAAACTTTTTTTTTCGTATTTTCACCTGTTTCTTTGAGAATGTTGTTAAGTTTCGATGGCTGAGTACGCCCCTTCAGTTATGGGAATTCAAAAAGAACACATGGTAATTTGCAGGAGCGTTCAAAAGTTTCGGTGAGAAGACAGCATCACTCTTCGACCGAAAGAAGAAAGATGCTGAAACCCTGGCTTCAGAGA
Source organism: Athrips mouffetella (assembly GCA_947532105.1). NCBI lineage: Eukaryota > Metazoa > Arthropoda > Insecta > Lepidoptera > Gelechiidae > Athrips > Athrips mouffetella. The sequence goes on along the minus strand of OX383972.1, from coordinate 6,285,138 downwards.
AAGTTTCAGAAGCAGCACATGTAGTAGAAGACCAAGTCAAAAAGGCCGGAGAATTGGTTGGGGGGGCACAGAAGTCCGCCAATGACGCTGCTAATCAAGGTTGGTATGACACATAGTAAGTAAAATTAAATTAAATTTTTATATTTAATATATTTTTTATACCTCTGATCTATAAAATCGGAAACGTGTAAGTGTTAAGCACGTGTTGAGTGAAAACTCAACAAGATAATCCACTTATGTAAGGATTCTTATCATCGCTATTATAGCTCTGCTTCTGTACTTTTAGAGATAACGAATGCGTAAAATAATGACCTATAATTGCTATGACTATTAATGAAATAGTTTGAAAATATATTTTAGTGTGGAAAAATACAAGCATAATGATGTGTAAGTAAATTAGGTGACTAGGATAGGAATGTTTTAAGATACACAGCAATATTTAGGCTAGAAATATAGTTTTTATTACATACATACATAACATCACGCCTCTTTCCCGTCGGGGTAGACAGAGACCACAGTCCTCCACCTGCTACGATCTTGACATACTTCCCTTGCTTCCTGTACTTTCATCTATCCTAAGTATACAGCGATTCATCTGACTAAACCAAGATTTGGCGATAGTCTTCTTTAGAGGGGTCCTCAACTGCTGCAGTGCTTTAATTGAATGCCACGTTCGAAATCCTTGTTTCGCTTTAGAAAAGAGAAAGAAGTGGCATGTAGCTAGATCAGGGCTGTTAGGTATTAGTAGGTTACTTCTTGAATCTTAGTGTTCTTTATATAAGTTTGAGTAAGTTTCGTTTTGGGCGCTGATGCATTGTCGTCATTTTTTTTTATGTTACAAGTGATCAAACGAGCAGAGCAGGTAAAATGATGCAAATAAAGTCCTCTCAAATCCGTTGTTAGGACATTTATGATTCAACACATCAAATACGTTTGGTAAACACGCTTCAGTATACTACTAACAGTTTTTTAAGTGTCCAAGGAAATTTTCACTAAATCTGTTCTTTGTCTGGAAACACCAAAACATTTGACAGCCGCTTAGCAAGTGGGTCATATTGATAAACCCAACTTTCATCTCCAGTAATATTATATTAAATATATTGCGTCCTTCTTCAACTTTTGAATTTTGCAATTATTTCCTTGCACCATGTCGCTCATGATTTTTGATCAGCAGTCAGTGCATGAGGAACCCAACGCGAACAAAGTTTTCTGACTTGTAGGTGATGTCAAATTTCATGAATGGTCGGCGAAGATATTTTATATATTTTCTTTATTGTCCACAATAAAACAAAACAGTAGTGATAGAAGAGGTTCACAATGGCGAGCTGATCTGCCTGTAGGTTGTGTTTGTCTTCGTGTATCATTTTTATTTACAGCTTCGATGTTTTTATCCGTTACTGAATAACAAAGGACGACCACTTCTATCATCATCTGTCAAGGAAAATTTTTGCTTGTTGAAATTGAGAAAACTATCTAAAAATAATTGCACGGGACGGTGCGAGGTTGCCAAAAGCGGATAACAACTTATTATGACACTTACTTTTTTTAATTTGAAATCATATAATATAACTAACATCATTGCACGAAAATGCTCACGTTTAAATTCCTTTGTAACTTGAAAAAGAGCGGAAAATACAATAAAGATATCGATAATTTTTTTTTCGTTTTTATTTTGACTAAATAGCTTTCAGAATTTGAAATTTAAATAAATAATGTTTGAAAAAAGTTGCTATTCAATGGCGTTCTGCTTGTGTATCTCAAAATTTTCCTAGTCATCTAAGTACATGAGGTGATTTATTAGGACCCGTTAATACTATGGAAATTTTTGTTTAGCTGATCAAGCCAGAAATTCCGCTATTGATGCCCTGGATAAAGAACTATCCAAGGTCTCCGTAGCAGCTGGTGAGGCTAAAGATGCAGCCGGCCGAGCAGTGGCCGACACGAAAAAGGTCGTTGACACCACCAAAGGTAAGATATATTTCTTAATATTTATTTATCAGTAACATATATTTCTCTCACATTGTCTTATTTTATTTTAGTAGAATAGATTTTCTATTTATTATTTTTTTTTATTTTAGACACAATTGCCACCACAGTAGATAACACAAAGAAAGCAGCTGAAAATGCAGCCAACACAGCAAAAGGTAAGAATTAATCTTAGTGCCCTAGGTTTAGTCCGTTTTTTTACGGATTCGAAAAAGGTAAGAAAAACTATACAAAATACTCAAATACTCAATTCATACATTTTGAACTTTTCTTTTTATATTTCTTGCACCTTGTAGATACTTTAAGTAGCACTGTAGAGAGTACTAAGACCGCAGCGCAAACAGCTCTGGATACCGGCAAAACATACATCGACTCTGCTAAAGGTAAACGTACTTTTTTATCCATCGTCAACATACTTTTTTACTTTTGATGGTAGGTGGAACTAAAAACATACTTAATCTATCCTAGAAATAAGTTCACTGACTTTGGGGAACACGTTTTCTCTTATAAAAAATAAAGCTATTATTTTGTACACCTTTTAGTTTAGATTTGAATCGCTAATATTTTATAAATTATTTTGTTTTACTTTTCTTTTTTTTTTGTAGACACCTTAGCGAGCACTTTCCAAATTACTGTAGATACGACACAGAAAACGGCTCAAACGGCCGCTGATACTAGCAAGTCTTATATCACTACTGCTAAAGGTGAATATTCGAATGGAAGTTTACCAGTTTCGTTATACGTTTAATTTTCTCATACTTAACACAAAATATTTTTGTAGATACTGTTGCAAACACATTTAGTAACACGTTTGAGGGTGCTAAAAGCACCGCAACGTCAGCTGCAGACTCTGCCAAAAGTTATGCAGACAGTGCTAAAGGTAGATTATCTTTACTATTTTCTGTTTTGTTTGATGTCGTACGTAATATAACATGTAGTGATTAACACGTTGTGTGTTTTTATTTTTGCTCATTAACTCTTAGATACCGCTCAGCACTCGATTCAAACGGCCATGGACACGTCGAAGAATGTTGTTAATTCTGTTTATGATTACGGGAAATTTTATCTAGATTTTGCTCAAGGTATTGTGTTTACTAACATTTTTTGGTTGCATATTTTGTTTGTTTGGCGTTACTTTTTAGAAAATCTATGCAAGCATTATTTTATAAACACTTTTTTATTATATCGTAGATACGGTTGTAAGCACAGTAGATTGTACCAAGAAAGCAGCGGAAAGCACAATAGAAACCGGAAAGTCTTATGTGGAATCTACTAAAGGTAAATTCGTTCTATAACAATTTTGTGCCAATTGTAAATAAAATGCGCCACATTACTTAAAAAAAATGTAATATCTATCGTTTGCTTGTAACTGTAGATACCGTCGCCAGCACAGTTCATGCCACTGTTGATACCGCAAATAATATAGCAGCTTCAGCTTTCGATAAGGGCACGTCAATAATAGGAGCTGCCAAAGGTATTAGAAAACAAGCTAACATTATTGTTTGTTTAAATTTAATTTATGTTGATGCTTTCATTGTTATTTGTAGACACTGTAGCAAGCACTGTGCATAACACTGTAGATACAACAAAAGTAGTGGCTGCTGCCGCTTTAGAAAAGGGCACAACAATAATTGGGACTGCCAAAGGTATAAGGACTTCCAACATGTCATTTGATATTGTTTCCTAACTCGATTATTGTTGCTTATTTGTTTTTATAATAATTTTAGATACTGTGGCTAATACCGTTCACACCACTATAGACACTACTAAAAATGTGGCTGCTGCCGCTGTAGAGAAAAGTACGACAATAATAGGAACTGCTAAAGGTATAAAAACAAAAATATCAAGATAATGAATGATACCATAACAGTACCAGTAAATTTTCTCATATTTATGATTTTTTCACCATCATCATCCTGTGGCTTATACCGTTCACACCGTTGCCACTTAACAAAAAATCTCAGTAAAAAGTGTGGCTGCTGCTACTATCGAGAAAGGAACAAACGTAATAGGAACTTCCAAAGGTATAATAAATTAATGATATGATATCAAAAGTCCTTTAAGCTGACATTTTCATACCGTTATCATAAACCTACACAAGCCAGCACCGTTCTCACTACTGTAGACACAGAAAAAAATGTTTCTGCTTCCTTTATTGAAAGAGGGTCAACTATGATAGAAATTGCTTAAGGTCCCAAAAAAAAAAGATCGTAAACTAAAACCTTTTACATTTATTGTTTACTAGATTAATAAAAAAGTCTTATATTTTTTGTAACCATTATCAATTGTCATAGATACTTTCTTTTCATTTATTTTGTAGTACTTATTTATTTAGTCTTTATTTTTCTATAAATTTTAGACTCAGTTGCTAGTGCCGCACAAACAACAGTAGATACCACCAAGAATGTAGCGGCGGCTGCTATTGATAAAGGCACAACTTTTATTGGGAGTGCCAAAGGTATTTAAAATTAAATTGCAATAAAAGGAGTATACTAAATTTTGCTTATTGTGTGATGATTTTGAGTTTCTTAAATTTAATTTTTTTTTTCGTACTAGACACTGTATCCAACACTGTGCAAACTACAGTTGATACGACTAAAAATGTCGCTGCTGCAACTGCAGACAAAGGAACTACTTTAGTTGGAAGTGCTAGAGACACTGTAGCGAATACGATTCAGGCTACAGTTGACACAACCAAAAATGTAGCTGCTGCAACTGTAGACAAAGGAACTACTTTCGTTGGAAGTGCTAAAGACACTGTAGCGAACACTATTCAGTCTACAGTTGACACAACCAAAAACGTAGCTGCTGCAACTGTAGACAAAGGAACCTCTCTAATTGGAAGTGCTAAGGGCACTGTAGCAAACACTATTCAAGCTACTGTTGACAATACTAAAAATGTTGCTTCATCTGCATTAGACAAAGGTGCAAATTTTGTAGAAAGCACTAAAGGTACATTTATTTTGTTAGTATTATTAATATTTGTTTTCAATAGACCTATTTTTTTTCTCTCTTTTATTTAATTTATATTTATTTTAATATTATAGGAACAGTAGCCAGTAGTGTAGAAACCACAAAAAATGTAGCAGCTAGTGCTGTTGATAAAGGGGCAGCTTTAGTGGGGAGTGCCAAAGGTAAACTAGAAATGATTATTTTGCAATCTGATGCTTATGTTTATATTACACCTATGATTGGCACCTATGATTTACTTTTTGCTATTTCATTATAGATACTGTTGCAAACACACTACAAAGCACTGTAGACACAACAAAAAGCTTTGCTGGAAGTGTGGTTGAAAATGGGTCTTCATTTGTAGGATCAGCCAAAGGTATCATGTGTGTGCATGAAATTAAATATTTCTTGTTAATTTTGGTCTAGCCCGATTAAGTTAGTAATTTTGCTGTCTTATATGATTTTTTTTTCATCATAGATACTGTCGTGTGTGTAGTAGACGCAACTAAAAACAGCGAATCTTTGGTTGGGAGTTTGGGAGTGCTAAAAGAAGGAGATAATAGAGGATAAATTAGTTTTGTATAAGTTTATGTTCATCTATCACAATGATAACTTGGCTTTTAATTTGTATGCTTAATATTGTAGATACTGTAGCAAGCACAGTACAAAGTACGTTTGATACCACTAAGAATGTGACCGGATCAGCTTACGATAAAGGAGCATCTCTCGTTGGTGGTGCTAAAGGTAATAATTACGGAGATAACAGAAAAAATAAATCGTTATTTTTATTACTGATATTTTTACGGAAAACATGCCACCAGTTGCACTAAACATCTTTAAAGTTGAAACTCTTTTAAATCTATTGATTTAACTTTATTTTTTGGTGACAAAGACAGTGATAGCAGAGCTTTAACTTAGAAAGAAGCTTTGTGCAACTGGCTAATAGTATAACGATTTAATTATTGGTAATTTGCAAGGATTTGTGTGATTTGTGTTACGTAGGTCATGGTGTTGTACTGTTCCCCAAATTGTCATTAGTATAACATTTGGTTGCATGTGGTCTATTCTAACCTTCGTTTCTGCTTAATCCTTCCTTTCTTTTTTAGAAGCTTTAACTAGTTCATTAGTTAGTGCCACAGAAATAAGTGGATCTATTATATCTGACGAAGCAAACGCTACAGCTGTTGATGCTAAAGGTAAATAGTGTACTTGTTAAGTCTTTTTTCTATGCTTTGCTACTTTTCTTTTGTTCTATGCTTTTCATTACTATCGCAATATTTATTCAAAATGGTTCAAACGATTTATGGTCTCACCGAGTTTCTTGCCCAAAAAAAATCTACTATCAACATTATCAAAGGTAAAATTGTTTATTAAAGTACTATCTGTTTAGATGTGTTTATCGTGTTTCGTAGATACCATACAAAACAAAGTTGGCTCTGCTAAAGTCACTCCCGAAACAACTATAGTTCAAGCGAGGAAAGCAGCAGAAAAATCTTCTGGTACCTAAATTTTTAAGAGCTTTTTATGTGTTTTAAACGTTTCAGAGTTGAAGAGTTTGATGGATGTAGAAGCTTAACGACAAAATAAAGTTTATCACCACGGCCTTAATTCTATTGATCCTAATTATAAACCGAATGTTGTTTTGAGCTCTAGCACTAATACTAACGACACCAATCAGAGCGTGTATTTAGCTGAAGTTTGGTGGGTCCCCATCTAATGGTACATTCACGATATTAATTGCTAGTTTTCATTTTATAGAGACGATCAACAATACGGTAGACGCGACCAAAAAAGCAGCGGAGGAAGCAAGGGTACAGGCTGCTAAGGCTGCTGAGGCTGCTAAGGAAGAAGCCAAAAGGGCTGCAAGTAAGTTTACAAGTACTTAGACCAAACCTCAACACTTAATACTTAAATGTGTCAACGCTTCAAGCTAGCAAAAATTAATATATTTTTTATGAGTTATTATATCTCTGGGTTAGTTTGTTAATGTACATTTTGTTGGTGACCTAATAAAATAAATAAAATAAACATCGCTTATACTTTAAACTGATGCGTAGAAACAATATCATCTGAGTGGCAACGTGCCAAGTTTACATTTCACGGGTTTGACATTAATTCTGAGAACTGCATATTGGTTAGCATTGACCATTGACTGTGGGGTCATGCTTGACTCATAATCATAGAATTACGAATTGCTGCGGAAAACGGTAAATCGTACAAGCAAGCAGATGTATACATTCAACTTAGGTAGACAACTATTTCAATGGCATCATACCTGCTTTTGGATTTATAATTTTATTTCTGGACTAGCAGAAAGCTAGACCACAGATAAGATAACTAGACGATTAAATAAATAATTTGTCAATTTGATGTATAGACGCGGCCGTAGAAGAATCTAAAAAGGCAGCGGAGAAAGCGGCCGCTGACGCCAGTAATGCTGTCAATAGTGCGGTGGACAACACGTTCAAGCGAGTGGAGAATGCGGCTGACGAGGGGCTGCAGAACGCCAGCAACGTCGCTGATTCCAAGATCAAGGAAGCTGACAAGTATTTGAACGATAAAAGAGAAACTGTAAGATATACATACATAGAATAGATGAAGAGATTATGTAAAAAGAAAATTAATAAATTTTATAATCATAAATAATATTTTAAAGGTACCTAAATTTATTAAATTAATATAAGTATTCAGGGAAACTAGCATATTTTATATAAAAAAAAATATTTGCAGAAACTTTATTAAAAAACATTTCCTGATAACTCATCAGTATGAAGCAATTTTTTGCTGACGTTTTAATCCGTATGTGTGAATTTTCTTTCATGGCCACAATGTTGAATTTCGTAATAATAATTTATAATGTACAGACAGCTTTTGTTTTTTAGTATGTACTTAATGTGGTTTTTAGTAATATTTACTTACTCACTTTCTTTTTCAGCTGACTTCGAATCTAACTAACGCTGTTCAGCAGGGTTCTGAGGGAGCTGCAGGTCTACTGAGCAAGGGTATTGGCGGACTCGGAGGATTCGGAGGCTCGAAGTAAAAATTTTCTAATACCCGTGTTAAACAAAATCGCCTAATATTGCATCACGAGGAAAAATATTTAAAACATGAATAAGAAAACGACATAAATCATGTATTTTGAACATATTTTGAAAATAATATTTGGTGCAGTTTTTATCTTTTCGAACAATTTCTTCAAGCTTTCATGTCATGTTAAATGTTGTGAATTTGTGTTCATAAGTATTTTTTAACTCAATAAGGTGTCACGTAAGATATAACTTTTTCACCAACAGTAATTGTCTTATTGTTTTGGTTGGACACCACAATTCGAAAAAGAAAAATATTTAATTAGGTATGCTGTGGTTCAATGTTAGTTAGCATAAGAGTTCAAATGTTACCCGAATTGAATTAAATGCTATTTACAATAATTTCACAAAATTATTATTATAAATATATTTATTGTGAAAATTCGCTTACTTTGAACCGTGCATTATTATATAAATTAAAAAGTGATGCATTTACTTTAAATAGTAGTTCAAGATACAAGTTCCGTAAGTAGGGTTATTACAAACGAGTTGACGCTTTGTAACCCGAGACGCAGTCGAGTCGTCACAAGTTTATAATAATCCTTACGGACATGTATCTTACGCTATTTTTCAACACATGTATAAGAAAAAAGATACAACATAAGAAAAACTACTTACAAATTCCGTTTTTCCATCACTCATCAAAATTACAATCATTTACGAAAAAGGCGCGTACTTCTTTTTTACGGTCGCAATACATTTTTAGTACCTAAAGGAGTCCTGGATATTCAGCCTTTACGATTTTTCAAATGAATAATATGTCAAAAGGATTAAAATATGCTGTAATTTAATTATATACTGGACATTGTCATTTCAATCAATTGTGTAAATAAGTTGCTTAGTTTTATATATTTTTTAAATTAGGTTAATATAATTTTATTCTCGGAACATAAAACTCCTTGCTACCATACTTTTTTATTGGCCTGAGGGAAATATAAAAAAAACGGTTAGTAAATCGCACTAGTGCGGTAAGTAACTACTTACGGGCAATGTTTATGTTCTTGTAAGTCCATTTTACGAGCAAATGTTTTGAAAAATAGTTTACGTGTTGTTGTCATATTTACAAGGCAACTGTTACAATAGGATCGACTCTGGGAGCCTATTCTTGAATGTAACATGGTGATAAAATATTACTCTTAAAACTTTAAAATTCAAATTTACCCCAATAAACTGTTAAAAGTATTTATATTTGACGAATATCAATCTTCACTTTCGAAAATAATAATCAGTGATTTTATTTTTCTAATTGATATTTTATCACACGGTGATATTCATGAATTCATTCTAAGCTCCTTCATAGATTTAAAAACCTAACTTGATCAAAATGTATGAAACAGCAGATTATGTTGGGGTTTCGGAATTAGTTCTATAGTAAAAGTTGTTATTATGAGAAGAATATATTGTATATTTACAGAACCTTTGAAAACATATTGTATTCTTAATTTAAATTCATTATTTGTAGCAGTAATCTGTATCGGTCGTAATCTCATTTTATTATTGTACAATTTTATTGGATTAATATGTTCGATATCTGTAGATGTAAATAGTTTTTAAGTTATTATTATACCTACTTAAAGGCAGTCATAAGACTCAATAGTTATTTGCATTTGAAATGCATTTTACAACAAAGGAATCTTTAACGAACCGTCCTTAGCACCAGAGAACGAAATGTTGTATTTTATTGTACAGAATATATAAATGTATTTATGCACCGAAAATCATTATATTATTGAACGTACCTACTATATATTTTACAGAAAATTTATGATAAAATAATTGTTAACTATATGTACATAAATATATTGATGTTCAAAAATTAATTGCTCTAAGTATTTTTATAACGCTTACGTATGTACCTATTTATAACACAAAATATTACCTACATAACGTGAATTTTAATTCGTTTTAATCTCAAACCTCAGTTAATACTGTTGAGGACAAACTACTTTAATAACTAAAAAATTTTTACTTGTTATCGGTTTTTGTTTTGTGATTTCTTTTCTCTGTCACATAAAATTCGAATTTAATATTTTTTTATCCAGTCGGTACCAATTTTTTTTAGGTAAAGTTGCTTGTATTAGCAGAATCTTAGGGGATTCGAGTTAAAACGTTTTATAATGAATAATGCTGTTAATTTGATGTTTTGAAACTGTTACGTAGCAAGCGAATTGTTAAATCCTTATGCTATTTTTTGAATCATGTCTCTTAATATCGATGTCAGTCTTGTACATGTCTCGTATTGTGTTGTTCAATACATTATTTTAAACATCCCTTGTTTGTTTTACTTACAAGAACGAGGAAAGCAAAAATCAAACAAAATTTAGTACTTTTTGTTTCCATGTATCAACGGTAGTCTGCTTAGACTATATAATACTAGGTAATCTGTGTGTGATTGTACGTACAGTTTCCTTCCAAATTAAAATCACTGAACTCTCAAAACGTAAAAAAAAATTAAATTCCCTCTTTTTGGAGACCGTTCCAAATCAGCTAGAAATTACTCTGACAGAAGGATAGCGATATAATGACGTTCTTAATTGTGGTCGAGACCAATGATCTTACATATACCATGATAGCGTACTCTTAACAATTTGTACAGAAGCAAAACGAGCAGAGCAAGACATCATAGTAGATGTACTTCGTCTCTTTCTAATTGTTGCCATACTAATGAAGTTTGCACAATTTCTGTGCAAAAAGTTAAGTTTTATATCCACAAATTTTTATTTTTACGTATTTTTAAATACTTATTTGAATAATTTTCAACGTGCAAGGTATAAACTTCTCTCTCAGTTTTCAATAAATATTGATAAATGCAGAAAATTATTTTCTTTTGATTTATCTGCATTAAAACGGCAAAACGAGCAGAGCAAGACATCATAGTCTGGATTAAAAACTCTTTGGTAAAATGATTTTTAACAAAGATTTTGCACGACATTTTGTTGATGTTGTCATGGCAACATAAACAAAATGTCATGCAAAATCTATTAGAAAGGACTGCTTCATCTCTTCTTACGTCCTGCTCTGCTCGCATAATTTTTTGAGGAGCGCAATTTGGTTAAAAGCGCCACGCGCGAAGTACTAAATCTATGGTCGAGACAGACTGCTGTCCAAGGTAATTATTACCCGTTTTGGAACCCCTTAAATCTTTGCGATTTTATAAATAATTTACAACATTTTTTTTTTAAATGGTTAAAACTTGCTGCATAATTTACTGTAAAAGTCAATCCTACGGTGAATGCGGAATATACTTCTACGGGTATAATATCAAAGATAAAAGTGTAATGTGTTATTAAGGGTGACCATGTCATTGTATCGGAGAGAACTTGAACAACAATCACTTAGCGGCATTAACTTATAATAAATAAGTACTGAATGGGGTGAATCAAAATTCACAACGGGTCAAATCAACGTCATTTCGCTGCCAAAATGGCCATGTTGCACTGTAGGTGTCAATTAATATTGATGATTGAAAGAACCTTTCTGATGCAGCTCGTTCCAGTTTTATTTTCACTTTACTTCCCTTGTTTCTGTTTTAAAACAAATCGTCACAATACTTGTCCCACTCAACAAAAATATTGTGGTCACAACCTATTAGAAAAGGACAGCTTCATCTCATCTCACATCCTACTCGGCCCGCATTTTTTTTGTCAGTGTATAATCTGGTTAAAAGCGCCGCGAAATACTAAATCTATGATAAGACGTCCTTATGTGAGGTCGAGACAGACTACTACTGTCAAAGGTTTTTATTAGGTACCCGTTTTGGAACCCAACCTTGGTTGGGTAATTTCTACCCAATTTGGAACGCGCCTCTTATTTCGCGTAACCGGATATAAACATTAGAGTTGCCATTTAGAAAAGAATCTACCATTTTGATGAGCAGACACGAAACGCATGTTTGTCAATCCGTCTGTCATTTTTGGTTTGGCTTTTGACATTATTACATTTTGTAAATAAACATGGCGGCGCTGGTGCGAGCTGGTTTGTTATTTGCTAAAAACGCCGTTTTGCCAATATCTGCTCGGACATTCACGACTACAAATCCATTATGTTTAAGAGAAAGTAAGTAAAAATCATAATTTCACAAAAAATTTTTTCTCAATGTAAATTAGGTTAAGTTTTAGGTTAGGATAATCATAATCTTTTACTTTTTCTGCAGTCCGGGAGCGCAAAGAAGGTTCAACAGTTGTAGTAGAAGCTGTGAATGTGCCTTCTCCGCGGACGGAACTGCTTGTTCGTGCTGAGAAGTTGTACAAAGAGTTACCAATAGATGAGAAAACTGGCAAGCCCCCTTGCTATATGTGTTCCTTGGGTCTTGATGTAAAGCATACTGATGTCCTGATACTAAGCCAGTTCGTGAGATCGGATGGATGTATGCTGCCTAGGCGCATCACTGGCTTGTGTAGGCGACAGCAAAAAAAGATTAGCAAGATGGTTTCTATGGCGCAGAAAGCAGGTTAGTCAAGTTCTTCTAAGAATTTAATGATGACCCTTACGTATTCTAAACTCCTGAAATTACTCATGTTTATTTAGTATTTTAGAGCTGCAGTGTTTTAACTATTCACTATAAATTTGTGATGATTCACCAAAAAAACTCATTTTAATTTACTCTAATTTACAGTATTATGTTGCTCAACTCATAAAAGGCTTTCTTTTATGCTTTCTGGAACTCGCTGTCCTCTGCAAGGTTACAAAATAGCCTCATCCAATCTATAACTTATCCTAAATAAAATACCCCAATGCAAGCTCTAAAATGCTATAATAGTACTGCCTAAATGAGTCCTCGCCCGCGGGGTACAAGGGCAGGTGCGGGGGGCGGATGTGCATAGAGAATTAGAATGCCCCGCCACCCACACCTCTTTCGTTCCCCCTTTGTCGTCTTACCCGTGCCCCTGTAACCCACAGGAGAGGACTCATTTAGGCGGTTTATCTATAAATGTGATTAGTGAAAAAAATGTGATTTCATTCCAGGTCTTATGATTAACCTTACACCAGCAAACTGCCAAAAAGATCCGACAAAGAGGAAGGACTATAAGAAATTTAACACCTACTACGATGAAAAGACCATTTTCTGGAAGAGGATACCCAAGCTCAATGATAAATGGAAAAGATAAATGTTGGTAATATATTGTAAATAGGTTAAAATAATTCATTTAATAAATTTAGTTGATTTGATGAAAATGTTAAAAGATTTTCCTGACAAGCTCTTGTCAAATAGGCTTGTAATTCAACTTGGTTAGTATATCTTGAAGTCATAGGGTCAACGCACACCAAACGGCAGCGCTGTGCAGAGCAGTTTTTGATAACATAGCAAATTGGACTTTATTTCTATCGGAAACAAAATTCAAAATTGCCTGAAGGGCATAAAAAGCGCTGCAAGCGAGCAAGATGCTCAAGCAGCCGCGCGGCCGCATGGTCGCCGCCGTGTTGCCTGTTTTTGGACTAAGGGTCGGGCCACATTGATCGACGGCCTTTCGCACTTTGCCTATTGAAAAAGAGCACACTAGTACGCATTATGCCGATCAACCGCTTACGGAGGCGTTCGCATCCGTACGCAGCTGTACGGAGGCGTTCGCAGCCGTTCAGCTGCGTATGTAGACGAATCGTCCTATCACAGAATAGGTAATTACAGTATGTTCTGTAGATTCAGCTTTTTTGTTGCACATTTGAAGAAACAATATAGTTCACTGTTGATGTTTATTTTCGAATTATTTCTAGTACTAGTTTTGTTAGGTGCAAGCCAGACAGAACGGGCGCGGCGCGCTTCGGGTGCGCCTGAGGCGCGCTTCGAGCGCCCCCGTGGTACGCTTTTCGGCTGGAAGACGCAATCGATGGCAGCGGACTGTGCTGTGCGGCGGCGTGCCGGCGGTCACGCCGGTGGTGCACCGACAGCGCGCCTTAGGCATGCAGTCTCGTCGCCTGTTCAAATCACATGCATACAAAATATAGGACAACGACGCGGTGCAAGCCAGACAGAAGAGGTGCGCTGAAGGCGTGCCGTGCGGCGCACCTCTTCTGTCTGGCCTGCGCCTTAAGCAATTGGTTTATATTTGCAGTAAAGTAATTTATTTGATGTAAAAATTATTGAATTTATGAACATAAACTGATTGGTGATAAATTCTTTGATGTCCATGCATCATAATTTTCATTTTCTGTACCAAACTACTGTTTTTATTTAATTTCAAGGGTAACAATAGTATCTGTGTTTCACTGAATTATACCCACAATAAATGCAAAAATCTTTTACTTTTACGAATTTTACAAAAACATCGGGTTTAAAAAACTTGTTGCAGCTTAAAACTGTGCTTAAAATATGAAATCATTGGAGTTAAAAATTATTAAAATATAAAAATCTTATTTTGTTTCGCATTACAGTTTATCGCCGTCGATCCATGCCGACGGTCGACAGCGTTTCGTCGTCAGGGCGCGTTCGCTGCGTCGATGCGAAAGGATTTCCATACATTGCGCGCGTTTTGTATTGGCAAACCGTCGATAAGTGTGGCCCGACCCTAAATCTAGCATTTTTTACGATTTGTATTTATTGTATATTCATATGCGTGATTGAATTTTTTTAAGTCTTTTTTGTGATACGAAAAGTTTTAATTTCTCCAAAAATGTAACTCTCCTTTCCTCCTTCTATTGAAAATTCAGATATTTTTGTTTTCATTTATTGATAAAATTCCGTTTCTTCCTGTTATGCCAAAAGTGCATTATTACAAGATTCCAGTCCATCACATTCACTCATGCATGTCCCAGTGAATTATCACTACAAATTACGAGTAAGAGTAGTAACTTGGCATGACAACCTTGATAAATTCACCGGGCTGCTCGAGCATGCGAATGTTGCTGCTCTGTCTGCACGGACCCCAGTGGCGTGCACTCCATAAAGACAAAAAGACACTGCCTACCCACCTACTCTAACAAAATAATCGGATTTTATTCGGATACCTTGTCACATTGCATTTACCATCATTGAAAGCATAGGTTGAAAGAAACATTCTAAAAACTTAAATTAGCTCCACTTTTTTTTTTTTTTTTTATTAGGTTCACAAACCGAATGTTACACACCTACAACTAGAATTCTGATAAAAACATAAGTTAATGATATTTGTGTACATTCTCAAATAGTGAACACAGCATTCACAAGGGATAAACAAAATATCCGGTAGTTTTAATTTATGTTAAATTAGGTTAGAAGTAAGAAGTTAGATTACAACTACGTTAAACTAAGTATTAATTAAAATTTGGTAATAACCAAATTACTAAGTACTTTATCCTTAACTGAGGCCAAAGAACCAGTGAATATGTCAAATTTGAAACGAATACCGTTATAACCGGCACACATTCTGTGGATAGGACTGTGTTGGCCAATGTTAGTCCTAACATGAGGAAGGACAAATGGACAAGTGTTAACATGAGGAAGGACACTTGTCGACTATCAGTGGTATCATTGCCTCGGTAAGTACTGTGGTATGCACATTCCACATCGCATTATTGCGCTGCACTAGCGCCGCTACGCGCCTAACGGCAAAGACAAATACTATTCCTGTCTAAATGTTTGCATGTGTGCCGACGTGGTTATGCGAATGCACTGTGTGTACCAGAGGCGGCTCGTGACATTTTTTAATGGGTGTGCACAAAAAAATACATACATACATAACATCACGCCTTGTTCCCGTCGGGGTAGGCAGAGACCACAGTTCTCCACCTGCTACGATCTTGACATACTTCCCTTGCTTCCTGAACCTTCGTCAATCCTTTCGTACATGCTCGTCGGTTTAGGGTACTTTTAACCTGGCCTTTATTCAGAACGTCCTGAATTTGTTCCTGGTACGTTCGCCGAGGCCTTCCCCTTCCAACGTTTCCATTCACAAAAAAATGTAATACTTAAATAAATTTACTTACCTACCATTTAATGATGAAATATTTTTTATGGCTTTATTGTTACCTACATATTATGCGCGCCAGCGCCAGCACCAAATACCAGACACGGGAAACAAAACAATTTAATTATAACCGCACATCCAAGGTGTTTTTAAATATTGTTCTGGTTTGAAAACACGATTAAAAGTGAATTTTTGTACTACATTTTTGAACTAGCGCGATTTCAGTTTGTGGCGGCCCCTTTTCATTGAGTTCAAGTCGTATTTGTAAAGTCTTTTTCGCATTTTTTAATGTAAACGACACTGTATTCGTCCATTTTTACAGTAATTAAGCACGTACACTATTAAAAACAATTATTTCTAAATTTTCAAGCAAAATTGCGAACAGTAACTGAGAGCTGTATACGAAAAGTTTGTTTACGTATGATCGGCAACAGCGCTGACCGAACTGCATGGCATCGCGATCTGGCAACGTAGCCTTGAGCAGCGCTCCTGATTAGGCTAATTTCTCATAGAAAATCTTTTGTTTCACGCGCTCGAGTGTGTTGATGTTTCTCTTTCACACTCATTGAATTGTGTATAAGGAATTGTACTGAAGATTTCTTCATAGGAGCGGAATCGCTGGCGATCCACTTGGTACAACTTGACTACGTATTTAATTTTGTTGCGTAATTATTTCTTAGGCTATTATAAATGTATACAACGTATAGGGTTATGAAAATAGGTATGTAATCGTATGTAACTTAACTAGGTAGGTAATACATCCTAAGTTTGAGTTTTGTGAAAGAGGGAGTGCACTGCACCAGTGCTCTTTAGGACGAGCCGCCTCTGGTGTGTACGTTCTTATAAATACGTGGCACACAATGATACAATTAACGCACACAATCGCACAGGGTAGGCAATGTCTCACTTTGGCCGAAAGTTACCGAAGTCTTACGTAACAATTTTAAAAAGTGACATTATAAAGACCATTATTATTACCTTTTATTATTATTATTTTCTTCGTGCTTATGTACCTATGTATTTGAATGATAAATTTTATTTATTTTTTATACTGAGTCGTCATTGTTTGTTTTGTTTTGATTCGTTTTGGCGGTAGTAGGCAAATAAATATAAGATTTGAGAAAACAGAAAACGAAAAATTTCGAACCCCATTTTTAAATTAAACACACAAACCAATACGTATTAGTATTTTGGTAAGTAATAGCATCGAAAAATTTTTGCCTACCCTGTCTAAAATCTCTGTGCACGCCACTGACGGACCCATAATGTTGCAACAATATGATGTGAAATTTAAGATTATCTGTTTTGCTTCTGAAGCAAATGATTCATTAAAACAACTTTTTTGATTCCAAAAAAAAATTTTTCAACTTCCCATACAAAAGTAATATTTTATATTGAGAATTTTGAACAAATTGGGAAAGTTGTTTTTTTAATGAGTAGAATCTGACTGGGTCTTGGACCAAAACAACTAAAAATTCATGTTGTATACTCATACATCTCCGATGACTGCTGTCAAAGGCTATCAGTAGTCATAGGCTCACCTTATCGTGTCTACGTGTAAGCGGAGCGTGTAAGGGACAGTGTACCGGAAACAGAACGGGCATGCTTAGTCAATGAAACTGAACAACTTTGCCGAAGAAACTTTTGGGAATTAAAAAAAATTACCTTCCCATACAAACTGTTTGATCAGAGTGAACAATTGTATGAAGAGGTAATTTTTTTTAAAATTTCCTATTAATGTTTCTTTGGGAAAGTTATTCAGTTCCTCCCGGCGCATAATGTCACGTTCACAAAATGTCACACTAGGGTTCACACTAGCAAAATGTCACGTTCGCATAATGTCACACTTAATCGTGACATTGTGCGAACGTGACATTGTGCCTAAGGACATTTCTACTATACGAAATACAGAAAACTAATGAAAATATATATTTTTTTTCTAAGTCCATAAAACGTGACATTTTGCGATCGTAACATTCTGCGAACGTGACATTTTGGGAACGTGTCATTTTGCGAACGTGACATTCGGGAGGATTCAGTTTCGTTGACTTAGCACACCCGTTCAGTTTTTGGTATAGCGTCTTTTACACCCAGTGTAAGTGCCCTTACGTTTACAATAAAACAAGAACGAAGAGAGCATTTTAGTTATATTTTATTACAATTTTTCGTTGTCTGTTGATGGGGTAGTACATTTAACAAATCTCGTTTATATAGATACAAAAATGCAGAAGATGATATTATAAATATCGTACCAGTTTGTATGAGCAGTGATTTTGCTGAGTGTAGTGGCAGATAGTATACTCGGAGTGCCTAAAATGTATTAATAGTTAAGCTAAAGCAATTTTTTTTTCTAATATCACTGCATCAAGAAACATCAACAATTCATACAAATTACATTAAATACATACAATCACTATATTACAACATTGCACACTCGAAAAAATAGTAAAAATAAAAATAAATTGCAAACAATAATGCATCCTTATGCAAAAATAACTACTTTAGTAGACATTAAAAATACAATTTAGTTAACCTAATTCGAAAAACTAGTTAAAAATTTGTTTCTATAAAATTAATATTGCCTAAAAAGTAGTTATTTAAAAATCTCTTAAATTGTGTATAACGCAGTCTATTACATTAAATTCCGATCCGTACAACGGAGCCAATGATTTTTGGTTCATTTCACTCATTTTGTTAACATCACAGCCTTTCATATAAATACAAGTAGCCGAGGTCTTTAGGAGGGTTCTCTGAGAGGGCCACCTGAAAACAAAAAAGGATATTATAAGACACTTCACTTATAAGAGACTTTCTGTCCTGTGGCTTCACACGCATAGAAACCGTACCCATCATACAAAAATCCCATAGAAAAAAGCACTTTAGTTTTTCCCAATTTAGTAAATTTTCCAGGAACCTTTTAATTTTTTCTTTCCAAACAAACATTGTCCTTGAAGTTGCGTAGACAACAAATAAAGAAACAGATAAATCAGTCAAGCCTTTCTCATTAAATTTGCACCAACCATTTAAGTAACCTATTAGGGATGGGCCGAAATTCGTTTTACATTCGGTTTGACCGAATTTCGGCAGTTTGAGCCGAATTTCGTCATTCGGCCGAAATTCGGATTAAATGCCGAACATTCGATGCAAGAAAAGTATAAGTATCCGATCACAAGAAGTGTTAAAATATTTTTTATTTGCACTTTATACTTAAATTAATAGAAATCATATCTACATGGACGAATTTGTTCATGATAGCTATCATAACATAACTGTAAAATAAAATTAACATATAGGTACACCTTAACTTGCAATGTCATAATTAAATAGACATCAAATTAAAATCAAATGAAAAAATTAAATAAAAAAAGAATTGAATAAAAAAATAAAGAAAAAGCATTTCTAACTAATTTCAACTTTTTAGTTTACAAAATAAATAGAGAAGAGTTAAGAATTATGAGTGTTTTTTTCTCAATCACAGGTTTGAAAATCTATCATTTTATGACAATTATTAGTCAAGTCATGACGTGTAGTTCTCGAGAAAGCGTGGCGAAATTAAACCGAAGTTCGGCCAAATGTCGGCCGAATTTTTTATTTTAACCGAATATTCGGCCGAAGTTCGTATTCGGTTCAAACCACATTCGGCCCATCCCTATAACCTATACAACATGCAGCGGAAAGATGTGACAATACTAAAGGGTGTCAATCAGTCCATAAAACTGAACAAATTCGCAAGGAACATACAGTCTGTCAAAAAAGTCGTGAAATTAATAGGGGCGCTATGCCGAAACAGATTTTTTATGGCAACATTCACTCACTCTTGTATGAAGAATTTTTGTGTTACCATTATAAATAATTTTATTTAGGTCGAAATACGAAAATCAATTTTTGACCTCCCATAGAAACTGCATCGGCTTAAGCGCATTTAGTACGGGAGGTCAAATTTGGTTTCTTGTATTTCGACCAATGTTCCTTGGGAAAAGGTGTTCAGTTTAATGGGCAGATTCATACCCTTCAGTATTATCACACCTTCCCGAGCCCAGAATGAACAATGAAAATAAACAACTTTTCTAAGGAAGGATCTCTTAAGGTGATCTGTTGCGGCCAGCTTAGCCCCGAACGCAACTAGATGGAGCCACTGCTGCAAATTTAAGGTTTTATTTTGTTAATGCAAAAAGTACCAACTATATATGTGCAAAAAGTTGATTCGCGTAAATTTCATCGTGCAACTTCAACGCCTAACAACAATTTCGATAAGAAAAATATCTCCATATGTCCACTAAAGTCAAGTCCGTGTTTAAATGAGTACGATCACACACATGCACACAAAGCACAACCGTACAGTTTTGACCGCACGCCCACAATCGTAATATAGAACCAAAAATTGCTAACAAAAATAGTACTTTCAGTACATTAATTGTATTTTTGTATTAATTAGCGAAAAATTTAACTAAAAATAGCAGTATTCGTTCGTTTTTCAACAGAATTTTATGTCCCGTATTATAAAATACAACCGAAGGGGTTTAGGGTGTCTTAGTAAAATCCAAAGTTGCAGATGGGTATTTATTTGGGCAGAGTTTCAGCTTACAATCAGTACTTTTTGATGTAGAATAATGAACTGAACAAGAAGTCAACCGCTTATATAGGCCGGCGTGCGCTCGCGGCACTAGCCCCACCACTGTAAAGCCACGTGGGAATAACTTGGCGGCGCCAAAATGTTACAGTTGTTAAATTAACCAAAATGAGACCAAATAATTCCTATCTGATTATTTAAGGAATTTACAAGTATAACAACATTAGCAAATTCAAAAGATAAAGTAATTAAGACACAAAAACGTTAACAATAATTAGAGGAACTAGATGGCGCTGCCCGGAAGACAAACTAGTACGAATGAATCAAATAATAAACGAAAATATGATCTTTAGAAGTTCAAGCTATTCATTACATTATCTAATTGATATTATTATTTATTGTGTATCTATATATAATTATTATGTTGGGTGGGGTTGGCGCTAGTAATTACGGAAGACCTAACACTCGGCCATCCTGCACAGGCCGTGTCCCACGGCCCCCGTCTGCTCCAGCCTTCTGCCTCCCGATACCACCAGTCCTGGAAAAAAAAAATTTGCACGCAGTATATTCTGAAACTAACCCATCTTTACTCAAGTATTATTAATGATTGCAAAGCGTTCTGTTTATCAGTTCCACTGGTTTCATTTAGGGCATTGATCACACAGCCTGCCATGGAAGACCACACAGCGCGGGGATTGATCACATAGCCACCCTGTAGTATAATAATAAGGGATCAAACTCGTTGTCTAAACTTTATATGCACACAGACTGAGGTAATTATTTAAAAAAACATCATGCAATGCAAACAACCTCACGGTAATTAAATTAAAGACTTGATCACACAGCCGTCAGGATAGAAACTAGGTTGGAAGTATGAAAAAGTAAACACACAGTATTTATAATGTAAATAACGACTTGATCACACAGCCGTCAGAATGGAAATTAGTGAGGTCAGTATAAAATGTCTATAACCACACAGTCTTAAATGGTAATTAATGACTTGATCACACAGCCGTCAGTAAGGAGAGTGTAAGAATTATACCGATAGTGTCAGATCACAGAGTAGTTTTAAGTGAGCAAACGAGCAGGTGGGCCACCTGGTGGTAAGTGGTCACCACCACTCATAGCATCCACTGTCTAAATAATGGCATATTTTGACACTAATAAGACAGCAAAGCGCGTTGCTCACTTTGAGAACTAAGATGGTACGTCTCATGTGCCGGTAATTTAAAGTAAGTACCTTCTACTCAAGGGCCTTGTTCACACAGCTGCATTGAAATCTATCTTTAAAATTAGGTGGGTATTTGAGAAGGTTGAAAATTATATAAACTTTTTAAATGCTCTACAAAATAGTTTGACAGTGACACCGGGAATCGAACCCACAACATTCGGATCGAGAGCCGAGCCCTTTAACCACACGAACACGGAGGCTGTTACCGTTTGCCATTTGTGCCATTTCCTGAAAGTTTTATTCAATGAAAGTTGTTCAGTTACGTTGACTGATCATGCCCTTTCAGTTTTCGGAAACCTGTCCCCTTCCCCCTCTTATATCCTTGCTATCGAAAAAATATAATCCCCTAGGTCCCTAGGTCCGTTGTGTAAGGTTCTATTGAAGAGTCAGTTTCTCTTGCGTTTCAGCGAGCGTGGCACCCAAATTCGATACAGTTTTCAATTTTTCGATAGTTTACGTACGTTTATATAACATAACTAAATAATGTCTCGATCACCTAGATTGATCACTTTGAGGTAAGATTTATTCGTATTTATCACAGTCTCGGCAATAAAATAAGACATACCCCCAAGTTCGAAACATACTGGTAGAGTTAAAAATGTGTGCTCGCTTATCGCCGCAATTTTCATTCACTTCTACAAATGCACTACACTTTTTAGGTATCACTACATACTCTGTCAAATGAACTGAAAATTTTGACACACAGTCAATAGAACTCAATTGAATGGAATATCCTCTAGATGCAGAAGTTAAAATGTGGGTAAGCATGAAATTTACTGACGTATCGGTTGTAAACAAACTAACATTGTGTTGATTTATCGTAGGTTCACCTATAATAAGATAAATTTTTGGTAAATCGGAGTTTTGTAATTTCTACATCACCATTCAGTTCTAAATCGTCTATCAGAGCAGTAATTTTGCAAGTGATTGTGTACAACCGCCTCCGAATAACAGCTGACGGCCGTATTTTAAGGGAATATACCCCTCTAATGGGCATTTTATAAAGCCTACTTACTCCTCATTTATAGCTGGACAAGAAAAGTTGAAAAAAATATATGTGAAAAATCAGTTCAAGGATTACATTTGGTACATTAGTTTTTTTCTTAAGTATGTCTTTGTATTCTTTATTTAACAAAATAACTACGGTAAATCGATTTTTTTTTACGTGAATTCCCTACTGTTTCTTAAGCGCTATATTATTTGGAAATACTATTACACTTAATTTTAAAAAACCCGTATTCTTTAAATACAACATACGTTCTCCCTTTATCTGTTATATTTCATAAGAAAAAGTAAGTTTTTCCTTATTTTTGCCAAAATTACGTCTCGTCGTTGGTCGTAACAGCCACGTTGAAAAGCACTCTTATGTAAACGCTATGCATTGACGATCGTGAAGCTACTAATTTGAGGAGTATAATCGCCTTAAGTTGTAAGCGAATTGCTGCGGCAAGTGCAAGTATATTTAATTTACTGCCGGTATCTATGTAAGCCCTTAACACCTGCCCGGTAACCAACACTTGTCGCATGTATAAGTCATGATAAAGATAAAAAGTGATAGCCCAAACATTACTGACCCGGCGTGCTTGAGGCTGCGCGTTGCTTGTCCCGCCGAACAAACAGGTGGTAGAGGTGTGCCCGGCGCGCTGGCAGGTCTCGCAGCGCAGCAGCGCGCGGCAGTCCTTGGCTTCGTGTCCTGGTCGGCGGCACTGGTAGCAGACCTTCGGCGCCAACTGAAGCTGTGATGTCGACGCGGTGGACGAAGAATGACCATTTCCTCTTCTCCACGTGGATTTTCCTTCACTCGATATTCCAACTGCTTCGACTTGTTTGTAATTCTCCAGTGATGATAGGTAGCCATAGTACAATTGCTCAGGTGTATCGCAATTGTAAGCCTTGGCGTTTGCTCTCAACTCAATAGGCAGTCCTCGTATAATGCAGGAAATCGCATTTTCGCCATCGATGTTGCATTTCTTCAATAGAGATAACTTAGCGTGGTAGTACTTGGTCATCGTTTCCGTGTTGTTTTTGATTCTTGCCAACATAAGCTCCAATCTGTCCACGTAATCTGTCGAACGCGGGAATGCAGTTTTGAGGGTTTCCTTCCACTGTTGCCAATCAAAATTGTAGTCCTCCAAGTCATCATACCAGTCCCGAGCTGCCCCACGGAGACGTAGTTGCATGATAAACTGGCGGTCGGTAGATGTCCAGCCGTAAATGTCACCAAGCTGATCGATTTTGTGAAGCCAACCAGTTATATTGTTGCTGACATCGTCGGGACGAAACTTAGGGATCAGCTCTGCGTCGGCGGGTGTGACACGGCGTCGTTTTACAGGTCGTGAAGCATCTTCACCCGAAGAAAAAAAAGTCTTCTTTTTCGTCTTCATCTGTCGGCGAGTCATCACGTCGTTTCCTCTTTGTGCGACAGCCGAGGCCGTTGATGTAAGGCCCGGACATGCTTGTGTCCTCACTTTGTAGGCGGAGAACACCAAAATCCCACTTCTGAAGTATTATAAAATACAACCGAAGGGGTTTAGGGTGTCTTAGTAAAATCCAAAGTTGCAGATGGGTATTTATTTGGGCAGAGTTTCAGCTTACAATCAGTACTTTTTGATGTAGAATAATGAACTGAACAAGAAGTCAACCGCTTATATAGGCCGGCGTGCGCTCGCGGCACTAGCCCCACCACTGTAAAGCCACGTGGGAATAACTTGGCGGCGCCAAAATGTTACAGTTGTTAAATTAACCAAAATGAGACCAAATAATTCCTATCTGATTATTTAAGGAATTTACAAGTATAACAACATTAGCAAATTCAAAAGATAAAGTAATTAAGACACAAAAACGTTAACAATAATTAGAGGAACTAGATGGCGCTGCCCGGAAGACAAACTAGTACGAATGAATCAAATAATAAACGAAAATATGATCTTTAGAAGTTCAAGCTATTCATTACATTATCTAATTGATATTATTATTTATTGTGTATCTATATATAATTATTATGTTGGGTGGGGTTGGCGCTAGTAATTACGGAAGACCTAACACCCGCGTAAGAATGCAAGTCATTTGAATTTTTGCATGGAAAACGGATCACCTTAAATAGTTGTCACCCACCTTGTTGTCATTGAAGATGACCCAGCGACCTTCATGCAGCACGTGGCACACGTAGTGCCCCACCATCGTCGACGTGCCCATGTGGGAGATAAACGCTACCAGCTTGTACTCTGAAAATAATTATATTTCATAAGCACATGAAGTACAGTCGACCGCACGTCAGTGGTAATACCTTGACCTGCCGACTTAGCACGCTGTAGTTGTCAGTTTATCTAGGCCCATAGATTAAAGAATTTAAGCATGGTCACGTTTTTTTGACATCTGAGCAGTGCGACACATTTTGAAAGACAAGGACGGCTACATGTATTAGTGTATAAAGCTATCTCTGTCTAAAATATCAAAAACGTAATTTGTGGATTTTCTAAACATTTTCCTCCACTGACATTTCTTCGCGCTTGGAGGTTTGGTGACATAATTCCTCAGTTAAAGTGACATTTCTCCGAGATATATTTTCTCTCGGGCAGCGTGCTAAGCAGGCTGGAGCGGGGCTCTGGTTTCCGGTTTTTTAAAGTAGTACGGGTTTCTAGAAATCTGCAAAAAACATTTACAAGCACCAAGTTAAATGAATCTGGATCATTTTCTTGGAAGGTTATCTCATGGTAAATAAGTTTGCCTTATGGTTATTAAGGTTATTTCATAGTAAGTATGGGTTACCCTATGGCTAGTAGACTAATGCCACAGTAAATATATAAGCTAAAGCAGTATGGAAACTCCTAACAAACGTCCAAAATGGCACACTCGCACAGACGCATATATCTACAGGAAAATAAGCAGTTTCGCGCTGAAGTCAGTCGTGGGTTGTGATTTCTTTCGAAATTCCACTTTACCTAGGTGCACTAAATCAACTTAACTTGGTTGTTCAATTTGTTCTGCTTGGAAGGTTGTTTAGTTTGAATGGTTTGTTCCGTTTGGAAGGTTGTTCAGTTTGGAAAGTTATTCAGTTTGAAAGATTGTTCAGTTTGGAAAGTTATTCAGTTTGAAAGATTGTTGAGTTCGGAAAGTTATTCAGTTTGAAAGATTATTAAGTTCGGGAAGTTATTCAGTTTGAAAGATTATTAAGTTCGGGAAGTTATTCAGTTTGGAAAGTTATTCAGTTAGAAAGATTGTTGAGTTCGGAAAGTTATTCAGTTTGAAAGATTATTAAGTTCGGGAAGTTATTCAGTTTGAAAGATTTTAGTTCGGGAAGTTATTCAGTTTGAAAGATTATTAGTTCGGGAAGTTATTCAGTTTGAAAGATTGTTGAGTTCGGAAAGTTATTCAGTTTGAAAGATTGTTCAGTTCGGAAAGTTGTTTGTTTGTGAAGCGATGTAGTTTAGCTGACGTCATTAAGAGATTTTAATATCCAACAATGAATAAATTATTTTGACTTTGAAAGATTGTTCAGTTCGGAAAGTTATTCACTTTGAAAGATTGTTTAGTTTCGAAAGTTATTCAGTTTGAATGATTGTTCAGTTCAGAAGAAATTACCAAATGAACTGAACAATCTACCAAACAATTATAAAAAACAACCTAAACGAAACGACTTTTGAAACTGAAGATCTTAAAAGTAAACGACTCTTAAAACTGAAGAACCTAAGAAACTGAATAACCTTCTAAACTGAATAATCTTTAAAACTAAACAACATTCCAAGCTAAACAAGCATAGTGCGCTGACTGAGCCGCCGACCGGGAGCATAGTTCGCGGCGACTCAGCTGCTCACTGAACGAATCCGCAAGTGTAACGCCGCAAACTGCGTAGAGTAAGTGCTGAATGGACACTCCGTTTAAAATATATAGGGACGCGTACTGGAGGCAGACAGTGAGCCTAGTGGGGACGTAGCCTAAAGGTTATACTGACTCTCGGGCCCGTCCCTGCAGCCGAGCGTCCGGTCGGGTTGCGAGGCCGCCGTGTCGGGTGCGTCCAGCTGGTCGGCGTGGCTGAAGATCCAGTCGACGGCGCGCGCCACGTCCCCGCTGGTGGCGGTCAGCGCGCGGTTGGCCTGCGCGCGCGTGAACCCCATGTTCATTATCTGCTGCACGCTCGACTCGTCCGCCGCTGCGCCCGCGCTCGCTCCTGCAGATACCATTAACGTACAACGTTATATGGAACCACAGAATAAAATAATAGTAATATC
This sequence comes from Athrips mouffetella, assembly GCA_947532105.1. Lineage (NCBI taxonomy): Eukaryota > Metazoa > Arthropoda > Insecta > Lepidoptera > Gelechiidae > Athrips > Athrips mouffetella. The sequence goes on along the minus strand of OX383972.1, from coordinate 6,258,205 downwards.
ATACAGAATGGACACTCTCCGCCCCCGCCCGCAATCTACCCCTGAACATACAGGCGGATGCCGCTTCCAATTTCAAATTCGCACTCATTGTATTTAAAGTGAGCAATTTGCATGGAGGGTCAAAAGCTTTTTAAATTTCTCAAAAATGTCTCTTTTGGAAAATTGTTCAGTTTCATTAACTAACGAACCTTTCGTTGACCCTGAAGGATGTGAATCTACCCATGAAACTACATTACTTTATCAATGTAACGTTATGTCGAAATACTCCCCAGAGAAATAGCATCAGCTGATTGCGAATTTAGTTATACAAGTATTTTTTTTATCATATTTCAACCAATGTTTCGAAAATTTACTTTGTTTCATAGGCAAATTTATATCCTTCAAAGTTGAGTTACCCTTTCTGTTACACATTGTATAATTAAAACCTACTAATCATCACAATTTGTCCGTATAGCACCAACTAGGATCAGTACTGCTCCATTTTTAGGGTTCCGTACCTCAAAAGAAAATAACGGAACCCTTATAGGATCACTTTGTTGTCCGTCTGTCTGTCTGTCAAGACCCTTTATCTCACGAACGGGTAAAGGTATCAGGTTGAAATTAATACCATATATTGGGATCTATGAACCACACAAGATCTGAAAATTTCAATTTTTTATTGCATTTTATGTCCTCGTCTACATACATTTATTCATAAATGCAAAACCTACAGGGTACTCCCGTTGACCTAAAATTATGAAATTTGGCAAGAAGCTAGGTCTCACAGTACAAATAATGGGAAAAGTCTGAAATCATTTCATTTCATCACAACTTTTCTCACAACTAATGGTAACCAATTGTGGTGAGCTCCCGTTTCAAGAACATTCATATAAGAGAGGGGTCAAGTTGGATGGTCGCTGAGGCGATTTTTGTTTTAGTTCTATTTAAAAACGGGAACACTTACAAACTTGAAAATTGGTATGTTTATAGTGCATAAGCTATAAAATAACAACAAATAATAAAATTTGATCAAGCGCGTGTCGGACTCAAAAAATCTAGCACATTAACTTACTGAAATTTCAACTAATACAATTATGTTTATGTGGTGGTACGGAACCCTCAGTGCGCGAGTCCGACTCGCACTTGGCTGGTTTTTTCCCATGGATCTCGTAAAATGCAACTAAGAGATATTGAACAAAAAGATAAGGAACATACTTCTGCATATCGTGTACCACCATAAATGCTACGGTTATCATCAAGCACCGCGGCCAGCCGCAACGCCAAAATGAAAACTTGAAATTTTGGGAAAGCTAGGGAGCTGCTGCTATTTTCCAATGACAACAATAATGACAAAGAGGTATGGTGCTCTGATATAACAGCGAAACACAAGACACACATTGACTCTTAAAGTAAGCCCATCTTTTACGCTACCATAGCTCGATCCGAACCGGTAATAGACTCGCTCTATTCCCTGTGTATTCTGCATGTAATGAAGTTCATTAAGTAGGTAATCTGTAAAGAATCTACACTGAATAAATGCAATCTGATTCTTAATCTGAGGGTTATGTTTTTAAGTGTATGAAAGTACGTCTGTTTCAATGTCACGCTCTGTAGCCTAAACGAATTGGATTTTAACGCACAAAGTGCCGTTAGATTCGTATTCGATTCGAGTGGTATTGGGCTATTTATTAAAATGGCGATTATTATAATAATTATAAAATATCAAATTGAGGGTAGTTCCCTAAGTTAGTAGTGTACTGCATCAATATGTTACCTGTGCTCTGTGCAGAGGGGTGCTCGAATTTGTTAGCGAAATCCCAGTCGGTCATGTGTTCCATGAGCCAGTTGGACGCGGCCTCCATTCCAGAATTGTTTGTGTAGTATAACGCTTTCTTACACGCTTCTACGGGAAAACCCATGTCCAGCTGAAAACATTATACATTGATTTATGTAACATATTAAAATTAATACGATATCAGAATTCAAAATCCAAATTAATTCAGTCAACGAATTCTCAAAAAAGGGTATAGAGGGAAATGCTTAGAACACAATTTTTGATTTCGTAACTTTGTTTGGACTTGTTAGGAGTTTAACATATCAAAAGGCACCGCCCGTACCCCTAACGCTGGGGGGTTTAAAGGTCCCATTTTTCGGTTTTTCGCATATATCTCGGAACTATACGTCCTAGCAACCTAAGACTTTATGCAAAATGAAAGCTGATTAAATTTACTACAAGTTTTATTCAGTTAAGTTTTTCGATATCTTGTATAGTTTTCGAGATATTCGCAGTTAGCAAAACTATACAAGATATCGAAAACTTACTTGGACCTCGATGATTCACGATTTTTTTTACACAAGCAAATTAGCTGTTTTACTTTATTTCTGGTGCGGTTAAAATCGAAGGCTTCCTGCGCTCCATATCCTTCATTCGACATATGAGGTATTCATAAGTGCACAAGCAGTGCCTCATCGAAGCTAGTTGCTGGTGTGTCAGGCGCGTTCTCTGGCAATTATTATTCGTCCGGCTACAATTCTCGACTGACGAACTCCTTGAACTACCCAGGAGATCTATTTTTTTATTCGCTTTTTTACTAGCCACATGCCGAGAAAATTTTGCAACGACCTCTTCAGCCAGGCTAGGATGCCACGCTGTCTCAAAAGCGTTTAAAGTTCTTAAGGTGACGAACCTTTTAATTCAGCGAGTGTACTTACGAGTTCCACCGAGTTGACCCGTGTGGTGCCGGCAAAGAATAGAGTACCATCCCATACATACCCGTGTGTGTCGTAAGAGGCGACTAAGGGTTACACACTGGAGAATGGGCAGCAGCATCCTCCTGTGTATCATACCATCTTACTTACTGCGGTCCATGGTGCCAGCCGTAACGCTAACAAGCGCGGTGACCATGGTACTTCCCCTCCACATTTTTCCAGCAAAAGCTATAATTTTAGAGGGAGCTTGCTGTCCTGTAGTGGACGTTTCATGGGATGGCATGATGATGATGACTTACGAGTTGTGCGAGCAGCGCCTCGTCGAACGCGGGTGCGGGCGCGTCGGGCGCGCTCTCGGGCAACACGCGCTCGTCCGGCTGCAAGCCTCGCCCGCGTAAACTGCCCAGGTCCATCTTCAAACAAAAACTACCTATTAATATTTCATTACGAACTGATTGCATGACATTTGTAAATATTTTCTCAAACATGCTTGGAAATTCGATCCTTACTTTGACAACCTTCCTTCTTTGAGATAAATCAAAATAGCTGTACAGGTTAAGAACTCGCGAGCAGCTGCCGATAATTAGTGTGACAATCCGTTTATACCAAATTTTGTAACTGAGTAAATAACTATGACTGTCTTAGTTATTTAAAAGTGTAATTTACCAAATAACCAAAAAATAACGAAGGAGGTAAATCACATCATAACCAAGAAGGATACTATTGTCAAAGGTTTTGTTTAAATTCGAACTGGCTTGCAGAAAGAAAGCTATAAATTGTAAAAAAAAATTAACACATTAAATGGAATATGAAAATGATAAACTGCGATGTAAACAAAAAAATATATAAGGTCCTAATGAAATAGTGCACATAATTTTAGTATGTTATTCAGCCCATGAAACTGAACAACTTTCCCCAAGGCACATAGGTCGAAATGCGAAAAACCAAATTTGACCTCCCATAGAAAATGCGCTATCAGCTGATGCAGTTTCTATGGGAGGTCAAAAATTAATTTTCGTATTTCGACCTATGTTCCTAGGGGAAAGTTGTTCAATTTCTTGGTCTGAGTAACATACTAAAATTATGTTCATTATTTCATTAGGACCTTATATTGGTAAATAGAAAGTTTTTAACACAGGTTTTTAGTGATTGTTTCGAGACTTTGTTTGGATTTCCGAGCATTTATTGACAAAAATACAAGCCCTGGCCGCAACCAGGTATTGAAAGACTTCTGCTTTATCATGTTCACCCTTCAATACCTATTTGTCGGCCATGCAATATTAAATATACTCTACAGTAAAAATAATGTAAGCTGGTCAGAGCTATGCGAGAGTGCAGGATCGCTACAACAACTTACGCATCGCTCTGATCTGCTGTAATTTTAATCATGCTACATTTGTTCCACTGTAGATTTGTCTATTCTATACAAAAAAACCCCTGTTAGTGAACTATTTGGAAATGCCCCCTGTTAGTGTACTGCGAACTAGCTTTGACGTATACTATTACAGATGTCGACATTACATATTCTGTGGTTTAAATTACATGGTCAATCAGATTTACAGGAATTTTGACATCAGATTTAGAGAATTTTTGACATTATTAATTTTAGTTCGTTTTGACATAAGTAGTAATTTGAAGTAAATTTTTGATATTGTTGTTTATTATTATTTTTATATTAAATGGCATGATATTGTGGAGTCTTAACTTCATCCTGTTTGGTTGTAGGTGCACTTTTATCTTATATTGTTTAAGTGGTTTTATTATTTTAATTTGTGTATTTTTTTAAATTGTAATATTCAAACACAATCATGAATTGTTCTATGAATAAATGATATGATGATGATGAATAAACTAATACATGTGACTTCCAAATTAGGTGTTACAGGATTTTTTAAAATAAAATAATAAGTCGAGATATAATTAAAACTTACTTCCCACGGCATATCTACGGCTACGTCTAGTTTAGCTGGCGTCCAGTCTTCCTTGATTGTGAATTTTTTCAACTGTATCAAAAGGTAGTCGGGGAAAGTTGCTAATCTTGTTATTCTGTAACACAAATGAAATAATGTAAGTTGCGAAAGTGATGGTGACAAAAGAGTATGGTCCATATTGTGTTCTGTTTTATCTATTTTCCATCTTTTGTACCATATGGAAGCAATAAATAATTTGAAGTTTGAAGTAACAGTATGCATTGCTTACTCCGTTGCCGTCACCATTCAAAACAACACTATGTGGTTAATATTGGGGGGGGGAAGGTAATATAGTCATCGATCGTCAGCTCGTTACTGTTGCGGGTGCACATTGGACCACAGTGGTTGGTGACCGTAGTGAGATTGCAGAACACTTAAACAGACTTGAAGGGATCAAGATCCCTTAGCCGTCTTTTACGACGCCCAAGGGAAAAGGCGGGGTAGAACTATTCTTAGCCGGCACTATACGGGTCACAAGGCAAATATAGTTAGGGTAGCTCAGGCATATAGTTAGCAGTTTAATTCGCTGTAATTTGCAACATGGTGGAGGTGCTGGGATTCAAAGGTAAACGTTCAAAAACATAAAAGTATTTAGTTTCAAGTTTTAATCCGATCTTAAACCGATGAGCCTGTATAGGGTAGAAGTAGATGAAGTGAGGGAAGCATATCAAGGTCGAAACAGGTGAAAGGATGAGGCCTATGTCTACCCCTAGGGGAGTTTGAAAGAGGTGTGATGTTTATGTAATCATTATCACCAAGCCAGCCGAAAGACGCCCACTGCTGGACTTCTACAGACTAGATCTTCAATCTACGACGGTCCTCCGCTGCTCGTAACCAATGGCTTCTCGCGACCTTCACTAGATCGTCATTCCACCTTGTGTGTGTACTCACGATGTTTATGTATGTGTTTTACTCCCCGTTGTCTGTAAATAAAATTGTCTTACTTATGAGCTGTGACCTTCTTGTTGACTGCGCTGCTGAAGTATTGGTCAATGGTCTCCTCCTTCGTGAAGCTGTCAAGACACGCTTGAAACGGGATGTGTGGCCGTACCACCAAGTGAGGCTCTCTAAGGGCAAACCAATATTATTTAAAATGCAATGTCGACTGTTGAAGGTTTGTATAGAGGTCAAAATTATTTTCATCCCATCTATTCGAAAGTCGCTGAACGATTCGTCAATAAAGGCGAACAAAATAGCTGTTTTCTCCATGAGACTTTCGTAGCGGGTAAAAATGGGATTTAAAATTAGAATTTGAATTTAGGTCCACCATAGGAATATTTTAGGTCAACCATAGAGGTCGAACCAAAATATTGTATGACAAATGATACTGGCCGGTTGTACTATTAAAATTATTCTGAATATAAAAAAGAAATATACTTGAAATGTAAACAAGACTGCAAACCAAAGAGGTTCTGTTCCTAATTGATACAAAAATTTCAATAACATTTTCAGTTGTTACAAATAATACTTAATATGATTTTTAGTATTGTTTCATCAAGTAATAATATTGTAATGGTATTTTATATTTAAAATTAATGACGAGTGTGTGTCTCAATGAGCCTCTTATTCTTTTCTCATAGAGGGAGATGAAAAGTAGAGTGTATTACGCGGTTGCAAAAATATTTTTACCTTGGGCGACCTATTGAATCCCTCGCTACGTTCAGGATTCTACTTTAGAATCCCTCGTCTGGATTCAAAATAGAGCCCTCGCCTTAAAAATATTATTTTACAGCCTTGTAATACAATCTACTATTAACGATTCGGAACCATGTTTCTTCGAAAAAGTTGTTCATTTTCATGGTCTAAGCACACCCTAGAGTTGCCGCACGCTTTTGCATTTACACTCAGTTTATACAAATAGAACTCAGGTTAGCCGTTACAGAGAAAACATGGCGAGATAGGGCTTCATAGACTAGCTGCTAAAGCATGTGGGACTCCATATCAAAACAAGGCACATTTATTTTATTGTACACTGTGCCTCTCCACACGTACTAACGAGGATACATAATGATATGAGGCATCAGATAACGCTACAGCAGTGGCAAGATGTTACTCACAGCCGCTGCCCCAGACTCTCGGCGTGCGCGCGGCGCGTCTCGTAGTCCCGCACTGCAGCCGGTTGCTAGAGGGAGCGCTGCAGTAGAGGGAGCTAGAGCTACTCACAGCCGCTGCCCCAGAGTCTCGGCGTGCGCGCGGCGCGTCTCGTAGTCCCGCACTGCAGCCGGTTGCTAGAGGGAGCGCTGCAGTAGAGGGAGCTAGAGCTACTCACAGCCGCTGCCCCAGACTCTCGGCGTGCGCGCGGCGCGTCTCGTAGTCCCGCACTGCAGCCGGTTGCTAGAGGGAGCGCTGCAGTAGAGGGAGCTAGAGCTACTCACAGCCGCTGCCCCAGACTCTCGGCGTGCGCGCGGCGCGTCTCGTAGTCCCGCACTGCAGCCGGTTGCTAGAGGGAGCGCTGCAGTAGAGGGAGCTAGAGCTACTCACAGCCGCTGCCCCAGAGTCTCGGCGTGCGCGCGGCGCGTCTCGTAGTCCCGCACTGCAGCCGGTTGCTAGAGGGAGCGCTGCAGTAGAGGGAGCTAGAGCTACTCACAGCCGCTGCCCCAGAGTCTTGGCGTGCGCGCGGCGCGTCTCGTAGTCCCGCACTGCAGCCGGTTGCTAGAGGGAGCGCTGCAGTAGAGAGGGAGCTAGAGCTACTCACAGCCGCTGCCCCAGAGTCTCGGCGTGCGCGCGGCGCGTCTCGTAGTCCCGCACTGCAGCCGGTTGCTAGAGGGAGCGCTGCAGTAGAGGGAGCTAGAGCTACTCACAGCCGCTGCCCCAGAGTCTCGGCGTGCGCGCGGCGCGTCTCGTAGTCCCGCACTGCAGCCGGTTGCTAGAGGGAGCGCTGCAGTAGAGGGAGCTAGAGCTACTCACAGCCGCTGCCCCAGAGTCTCGGCGTGCGCGCGGCGCGTCTCGTAGTCCCGCACTGCAGCCGGTTGCTAGAGGGAGCGCTGCAGTAGAGGGAGCTAGAGCTACTCACAGCCGCTGCCCCAGAGTCTCGGCGTGCGCGCGGCGCGTCTCGTAGTCCCGCACTGCAGCCGGTTGCTAGAGGGAGCGCTGCAGTAGAGGGAGCTAGAGCTACTCACAGCCGCTGCCCCAGAGTCTCGGCGTGCGCGCGGCGCGTCTCGTAGTCCCGCACTGCAGCCGGTTGCTAGAGGGAGCGCTGCAGTAGAGAGGGAGCTAGAGCTACTCACAGCCGCTGCCCCAGAGTCTCGGCGTGCGCGCGGCGCGTCTCGTAGTCCCGCACTGCAGCCGGTTGCTAGAGGGAGCGCTGCAGTAGAGGGAGCTAGAGCTACTCACAGCCGCTGCCCCAGAGTCTCGGCGTGCGCGCGGCGCGTCTCGTAGTCCCGCACTGCAGCCGGTTGCTAGAGGGAGCGCTGCAGTAGAGAGGGAGCTAGAGCTACTCACAGCCGCTGCCCCAGAGTCTCGGCGTGCGCGCGGCGCGTCTCGTAGTCCCGCACTGCAGCCGGTTGCTAGAGGGAGCGCTGCAGTAGAGGGAGCTAGAGCTACTCACAGCCGCTGCCCCAGAGTCTCGGCGTGCGCGCGGCGCGTCTCGTAGTCCCGCACTGCAGCCGGTTGCTAGAGGGAGCGCTGCAGTAGAGAGGGAGCTAGAGCTACTCACAGCCGCTGCCCCAGAGTCTCGGCGTGCGCGCGGCGCGTCTCGTAGTCCCGCACTGCAGCCGGTTGCTAGAGGGAGCGCTGCAGTAGAGGGAGCTAGAGCTACTCACAGCCGCTGCCCCAGAGTCTCGGCGTGCGCGCGGCGCGTCTCGTAGTCCCGCACTGCAGCCGGTTGCTAGAGGGAGCGCTGCAGTAGAGAGGGAGCTAGAGCTACTCACAGCCGCTGCCCCAGAGTCTCGGCGTGCGCGCGGCGCGTCTCGTAGTCCCGCACTGCAGCCGGTTGCTAGAGGGAGCGCTGCAGTAGAGGGAGCTAGAGCTACTCACAGCCGCTGCCCCAGAGTCTCGGCGTGCGCGCGGCGCGTCTCGTAGTCCCGCACTGCAGCCGGTTGCTAGAGGGAGCGCTGCAGTAGAGAGGGAGCTAGAGCTACTCACAGCCGCTGCCCCAGAGTCTCGGCGTGCGCGCGGCGCGTCTCGTAGTCCCGCACTGCAGCCGGTTGCTAGAGGGAGCGCTGCAGTAGAGGGAGCTAGAGCTACTCACAGCCGCTGCCCCAGAGTCTCGGCGTGCGCGCGGCGCGTCTCGTAGTCCCGCACTGCAGCCGGTTGCTAGAGGGAGCGCTGCAGTAGAGAGGGAGCTAGAGCTACTCACAGCCGCTGCCCCAGAGTCTCGGCGTGCGCGCGGCGCGTCTCGTAGTCCCGCACTGCAGCCGGTTGCTAGAGGGAGCGCTGCAGTAGAGGGAGCTAGAGCTACTCACAGCCGCTGCCCCAGAGTCTCGGCGTGCGCGCGGCGCGTCTCGTAGTCCCGCACTGCAGCCGGTTGCTAGAGGGAGCGCTGCAGTAGAGGGAGCTAGAGCTACTCACAGCCGCTGCCCCAGAGTCTCGGCGTGCGCGCGGCGCGTCTCGTAGTCCCGCACTGCAGCCGGTTGCTAGAGGGAGCGCTGCAGTAGAGGGAGCTAGAGCTACTCACAGCCGCTGCCCCAGAGTCTCGGCGTGCGCGCGGCGCGTCTCGTAGTCCCGCACTGCAGCCGGTCGCTAGAGGGAGCGCTGCAGTAGAGGGAGCTAGAGCTACTCACAGCCGCTGCCCCAGAGTCTCGGCGTGCGCGCGGCGCGTCTCGTAGTCCCGCACCTGCAGCGTGTTGGTGGCGGCGCCGAGCGGCACGGGTAGCGGCAGGTGGTGCTCGGCGCGCGCGGCGTACCGCACGAGGCCGGACTCCGAGCACTGGACGCGCTCCTCCACCGCGAACTTCAGGCAGTCGGCCGGGTTCGGCTTGTGCCGGCTGTGGCGCTGCAACGAAACATCGTTTCATTACCTATGAGTATCTGCCAGACCTCACCAGACGTAATCCAACTTATTTATCATACGTCAGTCTTAATACCTTTTTTATACATTTATTGTGTCGCCTACTTATTTCCGCCAAGCCTTTCCACATTCAAAATTACGTAGTAAAGCTAATAATGAGCATCTTTGTACTCAGTGGAAGTCCAGACGACCATTGCCTATGTTATAACATGTTGCAAAGGATAATTTTCTTGAACATTCTATGTTTCATTTTCAAACCCAGCACCTCCACCATGTACCTATATAACTATCCTGTTTTTGGGATATTTGCAAAATTAAACACGCAGTTACAAGATAACCTTTAATGCTCGGCCACAGACTGACATTTTCAAGGATGACATTTTTTATAAAAGAATCTTGAAATACCCACATACATTATATCCCTCCACCACTATTTTAAAACTAATAACTAAAATTTATAATTAACGTTCTTATTTCTAGTCTTCCGTACTGGTCTTTGATTTGTACTAGCTGGAGACTCATCCGCGCTGCCTAAATCGGCAAGTTGAGCCAGTCCTCCACGATCTGCAGAAGCGTCAACGTAAGCAGTCGGCTGGTTAGAAACGATTCCCATGGGAACCTCATCTCCCTCCAACCCTAGATCCTTAGTCGGGTCCGGTAAAGACTCAGTAAACAACGCTGTCCAGTCGCTATCTTCTATTCTTTTCTCTGTTGGTGGTTCTTTGTCCGGTGTCTCAAACGACAAATCACTTTCACGCACATTCTCTGCTTCTTTTCCCTTCTCGTGTGACTGATCAACCGCATTGTGCTGCTGACTATTCTCTTGAACGTCCGTGTCTGTGTTTTGTACGTTCTCGCTTGTAATTTCCTTTGTGTCTAAGTCCCAGTAATCGTACGAAATATCGTCTCCTCTATAAGCGACTAGTTGGTCTACATGTTTTATTAAATTACTACGTAGTTCTGGTATGTATACGGTGTACATCCTAGAACCGATTTTTCCTTTTATCTTTCCAACTTTCCAAGTATGTTTCGTACCGTTTTTGTAATAATGTTTTACTAAAACTTTATCTTCTTTTTTAAAATCAGTTCTGCGATGTCCTCCGTACTGCTTATGCTGTGAGATCTGTTTTTCAAAAACATTTTCTTTAGCCGGGGTTGATGGCAACATTTCCGTTTGCTTTTCGATATTTTGGCTCTCGCCGCGCAACAGATCGAGTCTACAACGCAAAGTGCGACCAAACAATAACTGAGCTGGCGAAAAGCCGGTGGTACAATGTACACTATTTCTGTAATCAAACAGAAATTTATTTAGTTTGCTTTGAATTACTTTAGGTACTTTATTTTCCTGTATAATGATTTTTAACGCTTTCTTCACTGTCTTTACACTATTCTCTGCTTGCCCGTTAGATTGAGGGTGGTATGCTGCTATCGTCAAATGTTGGATACCGTTACTGCCGCAAAATCTTTAAATTGGTTTGAGGTAAAATTTGAAGCGTTATCAGTAACAATTGTGCGCACTAAACCAAATCTACTAAACATTTCGCAAAGTTTTGATATAATTGATTCGCTGTCAGTGCTTGTCATAAGGAAACATTCCAACCACTTAGAATGTGCGTCAATGGCAACTAAAAACTGTTTTCCCTCTAGCGACAACATATCGAGATGAACCCGCTCCCACGGGCGCGCCGGGTAGGGCCATGAGGCTAGCGGCGCGCGCGGCGGGGCACAGCGTAGCGTATTACACACACTGCATGAACCTATCTTTTGTTCGATATGTTTGTCGATATTGGGCCACCACATTCGTGCTCTAGCTTCTGTTTTTGTTTTGACAACGCCAAAATGTGATTTATGTAATTCATCTAACAACCTTTCTCTAAATGTGGCTGGCACTACTACTCTATGGCCACGTAATACGCACCCGTTTTCTAATGATAATTCGTTTTTACAATCGAAATATGCTTTTAAATCTTTATCTGTAATTTTCTTTGGCCAACCGTTGATCAAAAATTCTACGACTTTTTTTAAGATGTGATCTTGCTTCGTCTCTTCTTTAATATCATTAACCGTTATTGGATTCAAAATCGTGTTTGTAATAAAATTTATGTACATAGACCTATCTTCGTTTACACCGTTTAAATCCTCTGCATTCTCATTTAAAATCGTCGTTCTTGATAAAAAGTCTGCGACATTTAATTCGCTCTTAACATATTCAATATTAAAATTGTAAGCTGTTAAAAATAAGGCGTACCTTTGCAACCTATTAGCTGCCATTTCAGGTACTCCTCTCTTGCTACCGAATATAGCCAAAAGGGGTTTATGGTCCGTACGTAACGTAAATGGGACCGTGCGGCCGTACAAGTAGTGATTAAACTTTTTTACCGCAAAGACAATGGCAGCAGCTTCTTTCTGAATTTGTGCATAATTACGCTCAGCTTTAGACAGCGATCGCGAATCGTAAGCCACGACCCGTTCGTTCCCGTCAGCTTGCCGCTGGGCGAGCACCCCGGCGAGTCCCGAGGGCCCCGCATCCGCCGTCACCACGGTCGGCAGCTCGGGGTCGTAGTGCGCCAGAACGCGCTCTGATGCCATCTCTTCTTTGATTTTCCTAAATGCGTTTTGTTGATCCTCTCCCCAGAACCATTTTTCACCCTTTTTTAACAATAAATGCAAAGGATTTAAAACACTTGATGTGTTCGGTAAAAAACATCTATAATAGTTAATCATTCCCAAAAATGATTTTAACTCGCTTACATTCTTAGGTGGTTCACTCTTTAAAATAGCTTCTACTTTTTTCTCCGATTTATGTAAACCGTACTTATCGATCCTGAAACCCAGATATTCTACAGATTCTTTGAACAATTCACACTTTTCTGGCTTTAATCTTAACCCTGCGTCCTGTAACCTTGACAATACCATCTCTAACCTTTTAATGTGTTCTTCTTTGCTTGAACCTGTTATCAAAATATCATCTAAAAATATACACGTTCCCTCTATTCCTGCTAACAATTGTTCTAACGTTCGCTGAAAAATAAACGGTGCATTTGCTAACCCAAATACCAATCGGTTATACTGGAATAAGCCCTTGTGCGTGTTAATACATGTTAGTTTCTTTGTATCATCCAATTCCAATTGGTTGTAAGCCCGCGACAGGTCCAGTTTAGAAAATTCCTCACCTCCGTGTAATTTTGTGAACAAATCTTCAATTCGCGGTAAAGGATAGTTATCTGTACATAAAATTTTATTCAAGGTTACAGAATAATCGCCACATATCCTAATATCACCATCAGGACGCAAAACTGGTACTATGGGGGTGGCTACCTCGGAATGATCTACTCTCTCTAAAATACCTAAATCCTGCAAACGCTTCAATTCATTTTCCACTTTATTTTTTAACGCTAAAGGAACTGGTCGATGTTTAAAAAACCTTAATTGCGCATCCGGTTTTATTTGTAAAGTTACTTTGTACTTATTAAATTTCCCGAGTTCGTTTGTAAACAAATCTGAATACTTTTGCCTTAAGTAATCACCCACCCCGCTTGTAGCCAAGTTGTTAAAATCCACCGCGCATAGTTGCAAACCAAATTTACTTGTCTCGCCCTAATAAAGCCGGTTGATTATGATGTGTGTCAATCACAAATAATTGTATAGGTTTAGTGCGTTTATCATATGTTACTGACAACAACAAATAACCTATAGGTGTAATCTTACTACCATTATAGCAATTTAATACGATATCACACGGCTTTAAACCAAACTTTGTTGAAAAACATGATTGGTAGGTACTTACGGGCAAAACAGAAACTGCACTGCCACTATCTATTTCGCATAAAATATTTATTCCTTCCATAGAAACCATCTGTCGCATCGGCTTGCCATCAACACATTTAATATTGAATAAATCAAAATTACCTTCAGTAATGTTGTCATCATCCACGGCAAAAAAATAATTACTTTTTACAGCCGATTTACACATCCTCATTAAATGTCCCTTTTTATTACACTTCCTACACGTATAATCAGCAAAACGGCACTTTTCTTTTGTATGATTTTTATAACCGCAGACTTCACAACGATTCGCACTCGCGGAATTTCTCGGTGGTACGGCTCCCCCGCTGCCACCGGGCCGGGCCGACGCCGCTGCTCGTAATGCAAACACCGGTTGCGCGGATCCCGCTCCGCCGCCGCTACCGCTGTACTCCTGCTGCGCTTGCGCCGACTGCAGCGCAATTCGGGCACACCGCACACTTTGCGCTATCTCTAAAGCCTTGCTGAAGGTTAATGTGTCGACGTTTTCTGCAAATAACTTCTCTTTTTCCTTAGATGGTTCCATTCCAAGGACAAATCGATCTCTCAACGCGGTTTCGAGTTCCGTTTTAAAACCACAATACTGCGCTAAGCTTCTCACTCGCGCTGCCCACTCCGTCAAATCTTCTCCCGGTCGCTGTTGTGCCATATTGAACTTTAATCGTTCTCCAAAAGAGCTTCTTTTTGACTTAAAATGATTATCTAAGATTTCGATCAACTTCACATATTCCACTTCTTCGACCTCTTTGGGAAAAGCTAAATCTCTCGCTACGCGGTAGGTATCTTCCACAAGTGCAGTTAACAACAACGCTCGTCGCCTCACTCCAGCCTTATCAGTGCTTTCGCTGATATTATTTGCCGTACAAAACTGTGAGAAACGGCTTTTAAAAATGCTCCATTCCTGCACGCGGTGGTCGAAAGTGAGACTGCCGCCGAATATTCCACCGTGCACTGTTTGTTCATCGCCCATATTTCGCACCACACTGTTTTTTATTACGATTACACTTTTTATGATCCCGTGGGTTACTATCGTCGCCAAAAATATCCTGTTTTTGGGATATTTGCAAAATTAAACACGCAGTTACACGATAACCTTTAATGCTCGGCCACAGACTGACATTTTCAAGGATGACATTTTTTATAAAAGAATCTTGAAATACCCACATACATTATAATAACTTACTTCGAGCAAAGTGAGCACGTGCAGATAGAACTCATGCGTGTTAACCTCGAGTAAAAAGCACGTGTAGATATAACTCATACGCGTCAAACTTGTTCCTCTCAAATCCCAGCACCTCCACCATATAGTGAAAATCTAGCACTAACCTCGAGTAAAGTAAGCACGTGTAGATATAACTCGTACGCGTTTAACTTGTTTCTCTCTCAAATCCCAGCACCTCCACCATATAGCAAAAATCTAGCATTAACCTCGAGTAAAGTAAGCACGTGTAGATAGAACTCGTACGCGTCAAACTTTTTCCTCTCTCAAATCCCAGCACCTCCACCATAAAGTGAAATCTAGCATTAACCTTGAGTAAAATAAGCACGTGTAGATAGAACTCGTACGCGCCTAACTTGTTCGTCTCTAAAATCCCAGCACCTCCACCATATAGTGAAAATCTAGCATTAACCTCGAGTAAAGTAAGCACGTGTAGATATAACTCGTACGCGTCTAACTTGTTTCTCTCTCAAATCCCAGCACCTCCACCTTATAGCAAAAATCTAGCATTAACCTCGAGTAAAGTAAGCACGTGTAGATAGAACTCGTACGCGTCAAACTTTTTCCTCTCTCAAATCCCAGCACCTCCACCATAAAGTGAAATCTAGCATTAACCTTGAGTAAAATAAGCACGTGTAGATAGAACTCGTACGCGCCTAACTTGTTCGTCTCTAAAATCCCAGCACCTCCACCATATAGTGAAAATCTAGCATTAACCTCGAGTAAAGTAAGCACGTGTAGATATAACTCGTACGCGTCTAACTTGTTTCTCTCTCAAATCCCAGCACCTCCACCATATAGCAAAAATCTAGCATTAACCTCGAGTAAAGTAAGCACGTGTAGATAGAACTCGTACGCGTCAAACTTTTTCCTCTCTCAAATCCCAGCACCTCCACCATAAAGTGAAATCTAGCATTAACCTTGAGTAAAATAAGCACGTGTAGATAGAACTCGTACGCGCCTAACTTGTTCGTCTCTTAAATCCCAGCACCTCCACCATATAGTGAAAATCTAGCCTTAACCTCGAGTAGTAAGCACGTGTAGATAGAACTCCTACGCGTCTAATTTGTTCCTCTCTCAAATCCCAGCACCTCCACCATATAGTGAAAATCTAGCATTAACCTTGAGAAAAGTAAGCACGTGTAGATAGAACTCGTACGCGTCTAACTTGTTCCTCTCTCGAACCCCAGCACCTCCACCATATAGTGAAAATCTAGCATTAACCTCGAGTAAAGTAAGCACGTGTAGATAGAACTCGTATGTACTCGTACGCGTCTAACTTGTTCCTCTCTCAAATCCCAGCACCTACACCATATAGTCTATAGATAATCGAACACTGACCTCGAGCAAGGTGAGCACGTGCAGATAGAACTCGTGCGCGTCCTGCTGGCGCTTGCTTGTTCCACTCTCTTATCCCAGCACCTCCACCATGTGGCTATAAGCTAACTGACCTCGAGCAAGGTGAGCACGTGCAGATAGAACTCGTGCGCGTCCTGCTGCCGCTTGCTTGTTCCACTCTCTTATCCCAGCACCTCCACCATGTGGCTATAATCTAACTGACCTCGAGCAAGGTAAGCACGTGCAGATAGAACTCGTGCGCGTCCTGCTGCCGCTTGCTTGTTCCACTCTCTTATCCCAGCACCTCCACCATGTGGCTATAATCTAACTGACCTCGAGCAAGGTGAGCACGTGCAGATAGAACTCGTGCGCGTCCTGCTGCCGCTTGCTTGTTCCACTCTCTTATCCCAGCACCTCCACCATGTGGCTATAATCTAACTGACCTCGAGCAAGGTGAGCACGTGCAGATAGAACTCGTGCGCGTCCTGCTGGCGCTTGCTTGTTCCATTATCCCAGCACCTCCACCATGTGGCTATAAGCTAACTGACCTCGAGCAAGGTGAGCACGTGCAGATAGAACTCGTGCGCGTCCTGCTGCCGCTTGCTTGTTCCACTCTCTTATCCCAGCACCTCCACCATGTGGCTATAATCTAACTGACCTCGAGCAAGGTAAGCACGTGCAGATAGAACTCGTGCGCGTCTTGCTGCCGCTTGCTTGTTCCACTCTCTTATCCCAGCACCTCCACCATGTGGCTATAATCTAACTGACCTCGAGCAAGGTGAGCACGTGCAGATAGAACTCGTGCGCGTCCTGCTGCCGCTTGCTTGTTCCACTCTCTTATCCCAGCACCTCCACCATGTGGCTATAATCTAACTGACCTCGAGCAAGGTAAGCACGTGCAGATAGAACTCGTGCGCGTCTTGCTGCCGCTTGCTTGTTCCACTCTCTTATCCCAGCACCTCCACCATGTGGCTATAATCTAACTGACCTCGAGCAAGGTGAGCACGTGCAGATAGAACTCGTGCGCGTCCTGCTGCCGCTTGCTTGTTCCACTCTCTTATCCCAGCACCTCCACCATGTGGCTATAATCTAACTGACCTCGAGCAAGGTGAGCACGTGCAGATAGAACTCGTGCGCGTCCTGCTGCCGCTTCCTTGTTCCACTCTCTTATCCCAGCACCTCCACCATGTGGCTATAATCTAACTGACCTCGAGCAAGGTGAGCACGTGCAGATAGAACTCGTGCGCGTCCTGCTGCCGCTTGCTTGTTCCACTCTCTTATCCCAGCACCTCCACCATGTGGCTATAATCTAACTGACCTCGAGCAAGGTGAGCACGTGCAGATAGAACTCGTGCGCGTCCTGCTGGCGCTTCCTTGTTCCACTCTCTTATCCCAGCACCTCCACCATGTGGCTATAATCTAACTGACCTCGAGCAAGGTGAGCACGTGCAGATAGAACTCGTGCGCGTCCTGCTGCCGCTTGCTCATGAACTCGGGGTGGTCGCGCCCCACCAGGTGGCGGTACATGTGCGGGGACACGCCGCGCTGGCTGCCGCCGTCCTCGCTGGGGAACGAGTAGCGCCCCGAGAGGAGGCCCACGCCCAGTTTTGCTCTGGAATTTATAGCGAAAGTAGTTATTTGTTATGCAAGGCAGTAAAATTGTTATTTTGCGCGAGTGCAATGTATAAACTTGTGCAAGCGAAGGATTCTAGGATTCATCTTTAATGCAGAAACCTGAGCGTAGCGTTGCTGCCGAGCGAAACATAAAATTTACAGTAAAAATTTACATAAAATTCACTACAGCGAGAAAAAGCTAACGAATAGCGCCAGTCAGTACCCCACCCTATGATTTATCATCCATCACGTTCTAATTTCAAAAACCTTTTGCACGCAGGATTCAACCGATAAAAATTTCAAAAACATTTTCCACGCTAGCGATCATAAATGGTTTTCGCACGCAGATTTCGACAGATAGATGTAAATATTATTATTGTAAATGTTTACAAAAAAACTACAATCAGACATTTTGGTAGATAGATACACAGTATTACACAGTCTCATTCAAGAACAAATGTGTCCGTTTTGTGTGCACAAAATTTTTAAAATTTGAAGTTTCCTGAATGGAGATAACAGAGGCAGAAACCATTTTCACAGTGCGGTTTTTGACCAACAATTGTGCATCTACCATAATGTTTAATCAAGCTGGAAAGAATTCAATTAAAAATGCTGCCAGATGTCAACAAAACGGTAATGTTGTAAAACGATTTAGTTAGCGACTGTTCAGACGTCTTACAACGATAATGTAGACATTTTGTAAACCATCTACAAGCTACTACATCTCCAGTCATCTCTATGCCTGCGCAAGGTACGACACTATTAGGCTATTGTGTATCTTTCGGATATGTAAAAGAAGAAAGAAAGCTACTAAGCAATTTTGTCAAATCCATCATAAGCCCAGAGAGGGATGCAGCAATATAAAAGGAAAAGAAAGCCATACCAATTAGGTTACTTAGATAATCACTATGTTTCTTTTCCATAGTTACATCCCTCATTGGTGAACGCATCGCAGTACCGTGTATAGACATTCTACTTACGTCTGTACGTTGAAATCGTTGACCGGATCTTCAGGGAATGTAGAGAATATATCTGGGGCTCCTTCTACAAATCGGCGCACAAAATCTGGCATCCGGAAAAGTACCTGCCGATGAGAAAGAATCGTGTAAACTGAACTTTGTACAAATAAAGCTGAATCAGATTTTTTTCTCCAATATTTTATGCCATAGTCACAGTAAAGAGATGGGCTTATCAGCAGTATGGAAGCTTCATACAAACGTCCAAAATGGCGCACTCACACAGACGCACGTTTCTACAGGCCGCTAAGCAAAGTTCGCCCTGAATTCTGTCGCGGTTGTCGCGTGAAGGGAAGCGGTGGGTTAGTTTGATGTCGGTTGTTTCATGTCATATTGTGCGGCATATGGATATATGTATAAATTTTTATTTCTGCCCTGCCCTTGTGTGTTAAATGGCGGCTAAGTGACGTTTTGCGATTAAAGGAGACTTACCCTTTCCGGGTGTGATAAAAGGCGACTAAGTGTCTTAATCTGCCCTAGTGTCATAAAAGGCGACTAAGTGTCTTAATCTGCCCTTGTTTCATTGTCCTAATCTTTGTTTGAAATTGAATTTGTTTTCGTTTTTCATTTATTATTTAATGTATGTATTTATTGTTTGGTTAAGCAATGTATGGGTCTTCGTTGCCCGAAAACTAAAATTTTGAATGAATGAATGAATGAATAAATTCTTTATTGCACACATAAAAATAAGAACACACAAAGAATAACACTTAAGGTTATAGTGGGCAAAGGCGGTCTTATCGCTGAGAGCGATCTCTACCAGACAACCTTTGTATAGAGGAAAAGACATACATAAATAATCACAGCAGGTAGTGTACCAATAAAAAATTGCATACAAAAACACATATATATATATATATAAATAAAATATAAAATAAATACAAAAATATAAACAAATAAATATACATATATATATATATAACTATAGTGTTACGAATACATGTATACTCAGTTGCAAACAGAAGAGGAACGACTTAGGAGATAATTATGCAGTTTTGTTTTGAAAATAGCAAGCGACTCGGAGTGACGAACTTCAGAGGGCAAATTATTCCACAGTTGAGCAGATTTTAAAGCAAAAGACTCCTTGTAGTAGCCCGACCGTGTTAATGATTGATTGATTTGATTTGATGTTTGATTTGTTACCAAAGATTTCGGACCTTTCCTTTATTTTTCTGTGTTTGTTACAACCCTAACGCTCCAATGATGCAAGATTCGATTTTCAAAAAATAGGCCGAGTTTCCATACTGCTGATAAGCCCATGTTTTTACTGTGCCATAGTCTATCTTCATATCTGATCACAAAATCATCCACTCAATATGTGGGACCTGATCTACTGAACTCGCTTCTACTATGGGGTAACCTTGTTTTTACTAAACGGCAGATGTAGCACGAGTTAGACACCAAAAAACTTATTCATGCTGATAATCTCTAGTATCTAATAACAATAACATTCTTCCACTCATCATCATAATATCGTGTAGATTGCAAGGTCGATGACCGACCGCCCTAACCCACTAATCCTTCCAATAAGACGCAACCTCGCGTCAACTGGTAAAATTGAGTGTAAATTTTTATTGACTAAGCAAAAGCTTTCGACAAGGCTTCGACCACTACTCATAAACAAACTTGAACATCTAGAAATAACGGATAATCTCCTCAACTTATTTCGAATATACTTATCAGGGCGAACTCAACTTGTAACAATTCATAAGCATCTTAGTGATGTGCTACCTATTGAGTATTGGGTCCGGCAAGGGAGCTTTTTCGGTCCTTCCCCTTTCTTAATGTTAATAAATGAATTCTGTCAAATACGACTATTTAATGGTAAAATAGACGATAGGGCTCGCTTGTACTCGTACTAAGCGGTGTTCTCGCTTGCCGTGTCATTATACCTGCACCACGCTGTTGATGTAGCACGAGTTGCCGAGGTTGTTGAGTCCGGTGAGCGCGGGGCCGTGCAGAGGTCGCAAGTCGCTGCTGGACTCCTGAAGGGTGTTCCACTCTCCGGTGCGTTGGTTCAGTTCTAGTTCCAGCTCTACCATCGATTTATCTGTCTGACATTTCAATAAAATAATTAGGTATACAGCCTTTTTACTTTAGCCAATGTTTTTGACGAGTCACTATGGTACCAATACAAGAGATTATCCTTCAGCACCACGAGGAATTTGTCATCAAGCGATCACTGAAGCGAGAATTCTTGAGTTTTTTGCTTATATCGGAGTGCGTACATCTTATTTTTGGAAGGAACTGCGTAGCTCTGATAAAAGTACGTAATAGGGAACATGCAAGATTTATTTTTATTTTAAAAAATTATACTCATTCATGTGATAAACAGTTAAGTAAAACAATTTTTCGAATAACTATGAAATTAAAAAGATATAAGCCAGCGAAGATTTGTTTCTGTCTCTTTCTAGCAAAACGAAATTTAACACGGAGTTTATATGGCCTTAGTGAACTTTAACGTCACTATTCATGTCGGATCTCTCTGTCTAATAGGCGCGTCATTTATAGTTTTAAATGCTTATGTCGGCCGTATTTCTTAGCCGATTAAAATTTTAATTTCACTTTTTGTCAATTCTACTACGGTATTTTCATATTTTGTTAATAAATGCGACTAAAAAAATTTATGCATGTTCCCTATTGGTCCGATTTGATGCTTCCTTAACACTAACACACAGGGTACAGTTTTCTTCGCAGGTCGTAATTTTTCATACGTTTCACAGCTGTCATCACGGACCTATTACGAAGACCTTACTTTAGTGTCGCGGAAATTATCCAGGCCCACGATGTAACACTTCTAAAAAACCTTTTCAGACTGCGAGTTCTTTGGAACCGTTTATAGTTAGGGTGCTGGCTGCAATTTGGGTATATGATTTGATTATTATTCATATTAGTAGGGATGATAGATCAGCTCAATACGAATCGATTTGGTCCTTACAAGTTTTTCTGTGCGTCGCTGCGTTTTTGAGTTAAAGCAAAAAAAATGAAAATAAGATACTAAATAATGTTTTTTTTTTCTGCCTTTGTGGCTCCTGTTTAAAATATTTCTGAAGATGTAGAAAATCAAAGAGGCAGACATGCAGGGCTCTGCATTATCACGGGACGAAATAGTGAATTTTTGCATTTTGAAGCGCTGTAACTTTACGACGCAGGGCTATTATGGTGGCAGACCATTTTTCTGGGGTTTTATACATTGTATTTAATCAGATAGTCATAGTCTGCCAGGCGTACGTTTCATTGTCAAATTTCAAAATAGTTAAAACTTAATTCCTCAAAAACGCAGGGGTTTGGATGTCCGCCAATATTTTTTGTATCTTCTAGAGGATGCTCCTTATCATCAGTCAAAGAGGCAGACATGAGCAAATCATATAGAAATTAGTCCTTCATCATCATCACCCATACTATTAGGGACGTTTTTTTCCATTCGCTTGGCGTGCATTCTCTGTTTGTATTAGTATTGGAATCTCTTTGGCCCTATCACCTTCATACGAAGTCTTTACCTTGTGTAGCTGCTGAACGCTGATGCCGAAGTGTTTTAGATGGTCGGCGAGGAAGGGATCTTCCACCATGTCGTCTTCTGCGTACGAAAACACGTCGCCTTTGCCGTCCGGAGTTATCGTGCCGAGTTTCACAGCCAGGGGGTAACCGGTTTCACGGAAGTGCTCCACCTGTTTACAAAAAAAAAATACAAAGGTTTTAACATATTTGTATTAGTTTGGGTAATGATATTATTTAATTGTAAGATTAAGTTTTGAAATTCGCAAAAATCTAAATTTGTATGAAATAATCAAATACGGATGTGAGTGCCAGATGCGTTCCGAATTCAAATAATTATATGTAGTTTCAAATTGGAGATATGGGTCTTGGCCCAGTAGTCAGGTTGACTAACCCACTTGCCAAGGGTTTTCCAGTTCAGCGATTATATTTTTTTACCTGTAGAGCCCCGGTGTATCCCGAAGGATACAGAAGAGGATCGAGTTCCCGCGCTTTATATTCTGCCTTATTGCGTCGAAACTATGGTTTACTTTGGTTTGGTGTGTATAGGGCGTAACGACCTATTGAAATCACCTTTCGAATGACGTATAAACCATAGACTAAAGTTGGCGGGAATCGGACGGATGACGCGCCAAAGTTCAAAATTTTTGAAAATCTTGGTCACGTGGCATTATCCGACCGATTTGAGTCGGTCAATGGCGGCCGGGGTTCAAGGCCATATTATACGACCGTAAAAATTCGCAACCCTCTTTTTAATTGCATAGATTATTGCGAATTTTTTGTATGATAGGGTCAGTGAGGTTAAATATAATAAGGACTGAAGTGTCTTCACAGGCGATTAAGCCATCGAAGAGCCATTGTGGTCAGCTCAGCATGAAGTCATCATTGAGGTTCAAGCACAGGTTAGTGGTGTCACAGCACGAAGGTTAGGTTAGTGCTGAATCACAGCACGTAAAAAGGTTAGGTTAGCATAGTCAAAGATTTCTTAGCCAAATTATGTTGTTATGTTGTCCGTGACATCTTTAAGAATACTGTACTAACTGCATGATCGTTCCCTCCGGATCCGTCGAAGAACCGTCGTCCGCAAAGGATTGAGCCGTCAGTGAGATTCAGCCATAGATTAGTAGTGAGGTCACACTTGGCACATTTCCAACCTGACGGTGGGATCTTTATTCCGTTGTCCAACTGTTTTAGATTTAGTGCGTGTCTGCGGGAATTAAAATTTTATTTATTTATTTAGTTTTAGTTTCAAAATTCATGTTAATCATTTTATGTAGGTACTTATTCTAAACGCTTAATTTTACAAACTTCGCAGTGACCCCCTTAACATTGTTTCAGCAAACGCTGGAATTTTGGAGGGAGTTCCCTGTCCTGTAGTGGACGTTTCATGGGATATGATAATGTTCTAAGACCGCCAAAGGCCTGTGACATGGCTCATTAACGACTACTTCTGCAGGTAGTAGCCGACGACTTAACGTGCCTTCTGAAGCACGGAATCATATTACTTTTCAGAAAAAACGGTTATTCATCCTGCGATATCCTAGCCAAACTGGGTAAGTTTCACATATCATAGTGTCCCCACCGGGAATCGTAGCCAGAACCTCTGGAACGAAAACCGACCGCTTTAACCACTAGACCAGACTAGTGGCCGACAACTGTAACTTTTAGTGTTTGTGTATGTGAGAGAGACTCACACAGAAACTTCTCTCGTCTCGCCGTCCCAAGTTCCATGGAGCGCTGCCATTTCAGCCATTTTGAACGGGGACTCAGCATCTATTATCCCCTGCACTGATTTTTTTATCTAGAACAAGAAATTAAATAAACAATGTAAATATTTCACAAAATCAAGTTACAAGCGTTTCTTAACTCTACATTACCCATATACAAAAACTACACATTTTTTATATAAGTACCTGGGCGTATGATTAAAATATCATCGGGTGACCAAGCTATGCTACTCAACAACAGATGGTGCTGTTAGTTTCTTGAACGCACTAAAACACGCTAAGAATATTAAAAAAGAAGGTGAAAACGAATTTTCCCAGACATGAGACCTAGCTAGATCGATTTTTTGCCCCCAAAAACCCCTGTATACAAAATTTCATCGAAATCGTTAAGAGCCGTTTTCGAGAAACCGATCACAAATATATATACAAATATTGCTCGTTCAATAGTATAGGATTTCACATTACAAATCATATTGACAACGATCCCCGCACAGACCAAACACAGATTAAAGTATGAAAGAAAGAAATACCTACCTATATTCTTTTTCAAATAGGATGAGTTCTAGAGATGTCCCATAATGAAATTATATCGACTTATCTATCGATTCTTCTTAAGACTCAATAGTACCTACTTATGGAGAAATTGCAAAATTGTATGTGCTAATCTATGTGGTAAAATAAAACTTAGAAATTTAAAATATTATTTTTTTATTCACCCATTTCAAGAGAAATTTTAAAATATTATTTCTTTATTCATCCATTTCAAAAGAAATTATAGTTATATTATCGATGATTAATTTATCGCGCAAAACGGTCTATCCTTATTTTTTTCGTCTAACATGTACCAGAGTCCACGAAAGACGCTGGGGTTTTGAAACAAAATAATAAAATCAAAATCATAAAAAAAACTGAACTCTGGTATAGGTATAAATTACTAAAACTTTATGGATCTCCGTTGTCCGAAATAAAAGTTTTAAAGTCCATTTTTATCGTTTATTCCAACGCTTACCAACACATTTTGCAGCTGTCTCAAAAGAAATCGGCTAAAGTCGTCAGAAAAACAAGTTTGTAAAAAAATGTTATTCCTTTCGTCAAATTTCATTTCATTTATTCATTGCATTACATGTAGTTACATAGGTCTTATAAGTAATAGAAAGGATCAGTACAATGCACCCTGTTAGGGCATAGCAATGTCAAGGCCACGCTTATAAATTAGATTAAATTCAAATTATGTCCATTAATTACAAAGAAAAAGAAGTATAACAATAGGATCAAGTAATACAAATTAAAATTAAAAACGTGCCTATCAAAATACGAATATAAAAACGTGCCTATCAAAATATGAATATAACTTTTTGTTGGCAAAAAAATTTTCGCCACCGAGTTACTTTTTGTATCCACTCGTTGCGGGGAAACGAGCCGATTGAGACCACATTATTATATTTTTTGCTTATACACACTGAAACCCTCTACAAGACTGACTATAGCCTATATCCACGAAAATTCGCTTTCGGAAGATTTACCCCCTCGAAGATGTATGAAGAAACAAAGGTTTTCAGCTCGCCGCCATTTTGTTTTTCAATTTTTTGAAATTTTTTTTCTTTGCCGTCAAATTGCTCAGGGTTTGCAACATTTTCTTGTACAACGACCACTCCCTTACTCTTACCGTTTTGGCGGGCAGTTCACCAGCTTTTAAACGAGTCCGTTGAGACTACATTTTTATGAAATCTTTTTATACCCGCTATGACGACCTGCTACAAGCCGAAACATAGCCTATACCCACGAAAATCCGCGATCGGGGCGATTTTCTCCCTCGAACAGTTTTCATACAAACTTTAACCCCTCGCCGCCATCTTATTTTTCAGAATTCCAACTTTTTTTAAATTTGCCGTCAAATTGCCTAGGGTTTGCAGCATTTTCTTGTATGGCGGCCACTCTCCATCTCCTACCGTTTCGGCGGGCAGTACACCAACTTTTCACCAAGAAGGTCATCACCACATTTTTTTTCTTCACATCGATAAACAACCCCACCCACTCCAGATCTGACTTGAGTTTATGGCCTCTAAAATTTCTCCTTCGGGGTGTTTTTTCCCCTCAAAGTTTTTCATACAAATGTATCTCGACCCGCCGCCATCTTGTTTTTCATATTTTTAACCTAACCTAACCTAACTTTTACAATTTATACTAAAATATATTTATTTTCATCAAATTCAAGTTATGTCAAATAATATTTTTAAATAGTAATAATTTGATCAAATTAAAATTAAAAACGTGCATGTCAAAATATTAATTCATTTTAAAGCCAAAAATTACCGTAATAACACCAGTTATCATTAATAAGGTGAAATGGGGTAACCGTGACATGTCTCAAATAAATAATTATTATGAATTATGTAATTCTAAATTTAGAGAAATTGATTTTGATTTTGAATTTAATAACTGCTGTAATAAAATGTGTAATAATTTAAACCATCATATTTTGTTAGATAAAATGTATAATAATATTACATCCATACTCAAAGAAGCCGCGGTACGCACATACGTTGGTAAAAGCACGAAAGTAGGTAAATATATAGCGGGGTGGAATAAACATGTACGTGACGCTCACGTCAAGGCCCGTCTTTGTTTTGGGACGTGGGTGTTGTATGGGAAACCGAAAAGTGGTGTTATTTTTGCGCGAATGCGCGAAAGTCGGAAAGTATTTAAGTCTAAGCTTAAATGGTGTCAAGATCATCAACATCAAATTAAAATGGATATTATCGCACAGCACCACTCAAGTAAACAGTTTTCAAAATTCTGGAACAAAACCAGCGAACTTGGTCAAGGAGCGGGTCTTCCTGTGAGCGTCAGTGGCGTCAGCGAGCCTAGTGAGATTGCTAACCTGTTTAAGAAGCAATTTCGTGTCGAGTCTCCGTTATTACCGACAGTGCCTCGGATGCTGGATGCTGAGACTATTCCCCATACTTGCGGTATTAGATTCACTGCCAAAGAGGTGGCGGCCGTTATAAAAAGCATGGGTAGGGGAAAATCTCCCGGGCATGATGGTCTCAGTATTGAGCATCTGAAGTATGCCGGCCCTCTTCTGCCTAGGGTTTTGGGTATGTTTTTCACATTATGTATCACCCATTCTTATCTGCCTAAAGACCTAATGCAGACTATTGTAGTTCCCATTGTGAAGAACAAAACGGGTGACCCATCCGATCTGTCGAATTACAGGCCCATTTCCTTAGCTACTGTGGTATCACAGGTGCTTGACCGACTGCTTGACAAACATCTGAGTAAACATCTTAAACTTAATGATGCACAATTTGGGTTTAGGCCTGGGTTGTCAACAGAGAGTGCCATACTTAGTCTCAAGCAGACGGTGAAGTACTACACGATGCGCAAAACTCCAGTTTACGCGTGTTTTTTAGACCTTTCAAGGGCATTTGATCTCGTGTCTTACGATATCCTATGGGAGAAGCTAAGATGCGAGACCGAACTGCCTGATGAGGTCATTCTGTTATTTAAATACTGGTATGATCAGCAAACCAACCGCGTAAGGTGGGGTACCTCAGTGTCAGAAGAATACACGCTGGAGTGTGGAGTACGGCAAGGCGGAGTTACATCCCCAAAATTATTTAACTTATACGTGAACGCGTTAATCGATGAGCTTAGCAGCACTAAAATAGGATGTCATATTGATGGGATGTGCATTAATAATATCAGCTATGCAGATGACATGGTGCTGCTGAGCCCATCGATGAGCGCTCTCCAGCGGCTTCTTGCAATATGTGAATCCTATGCTGTGGCCCATGGGCTCAGGTATAACGCTAAAAAGAGCGAGTTATTGGTGTTTAAGTCGGGAACTAAGACTTATCCCAATGTTCCCATACATCTAGATGGTACACCAATAAGTAGAGTAGAAAAAGTTAAGTACCTGGGCCACTGGGTCACGGAGGATCTCAAGGACAAGGTAGACATTGAGAGGGAACGAAGGTCGCTGGCTGTCCGCTGTAATATGTTGATCCGCAGGTTTTCAGACTGCTCAATTGAAGTCAAGGCGACGCTCTTTAGGGCCTATTGCCAGTCCTTTTATACGGGTAGCCTGTGGGTCGACTATACGCAGCGGGCATACAGCGATCTTAGAGTCCAGTATAACAATGCATTCAGGATGCTGATGGGGTTGCCAAAATATTGTAGTGCGTCAGGCATGTTTGCGGAGGCGAGAATCGATGGATTCGAGGCAATTGTCCGCAAGCGATGTGCCTCAATGCTAAGTCGCCTGCGTGCTAGTCCCAACAGTATCCTGAGGGTATTCAGTGAAAGATGGGACTCTCCAATGTTTCATCACTGGATGAAATTAACTAGTTCAGGGACGAAATGGCTCCCTTAAAATATGATTATCAACAAGTAGGTTGGATTATAAGCATTTTATTTTCGAAATTTTTGACATTTTTAATTTAATTCAATTCAACTTTATTTATTTTAATGTAATTTATTTTATTGTAGTTTTATTTCATTGATTATTTTTAAGTTAAGTGAAATATTTTGAATTTGATTTAGTTACTGTTTTGACTTTCATGTTTTGTGTTTATAATTAATGATTGTAATATGGACTTGTGTCTGAAATAAAGATTAATAAATAAAAAAATAAAATAAATTACAATTATTGCCAAAATACATCCATTTACAATCATTCATGTCACATTAAATTCAAGTCTACTCCGTCTAGTCTATTTACTCTGGTTTTTGAGTCACGGCTGCAAAATAGATTGGTAAGCGTTGGACTAAATGAAAAAATAAATGGTACAGCAGCACTGCACTTATTTTCTCGCGATATACGAGAGTCATCATTCAACAGTGTCCCTGCCGGGAGTCGAACCCAGAACCTCCGGATCAAGAGCCGAATGCTCTAACTACTATATTATAAAGGCTGCGGATAGTAATGACTAAATAAGTACCAACTGCAAACTTAAGTTTGTAATTCCATAAAAATAATATGAAAATACAAACTTACCAATACCAACTAGATTTATGTAAAAATGATTTAATGAAATATGCAGTCAGGTAGAAAACCAATTTAGAATCCAAATTGTAGAACATCAAAATAAGCTCAACAAAACCGATTTTGAGTAAATCACATTTATTGTTTTTAGTAGTAAGGGAACACCCCTTATATGAATTTCTAGAGACCAAATTGATACTGCCGCAAATACCTTAAATGGAGATGGTTGGT
The DNA here is from genome assembly GCA_947532105.1 of Athrips mouffetella. Classification (NCBI taxonomy): domain Eukaryota; kingdom Metazoa; phylum Arthropoda; class Insecta; order Lepidoptera; family Gelechiidae; genus Athrips; species Athrips mouffetella. Next base: position 6,229,168 of record OX383972.1, on the reverse strand, counting down.
AATGCAAAGTTTCATCAAGATTTTAAGAGCCGTATTTGCGAAAAAAATTTTTTTTTATTTTCGTTGTATGATGCTACCCTCAAAATGAGAGTCAGCAGGAAACCACTCAAAACCCTTCGATGGATTTGCATAAAACTCTTAAATTCCAAATATGGTGTCAATCGGACCATTCGTTTAGCCACTAGGACAAAGCGTGACGGACAGACCGACTGATGGACCAACCGACCGACGGACGGACATTTTTGGGACTTGTTTTTTATGATGTATAAGTGATATAGAACACATTTTTGAGAAAATTAGAAAAACTTTTTTTTTAATACAATACCTTTCTCGCTCTGCTAGAAAGTCGCAGCACATGTACAGTCAAGAGCACATCAAGCTTGACACATTGGACTTTGTACCGTTCTTATTTCAAAAGACGTTCGGGCTAGAGTCGAACCACAAGTGTAAAGCTTGACCTGTCGTTGACTGTACAAGTTTAGTTAACATTATTGTACTTACAATTTCAGGCAGCGCAGGGTCTGGCCAAGGAAAGGTATGGAACCCTGGCAACACGACGACTGCGTAGTTGTCTGTATACGTAAACTTGGCTTTTGCGCTGTCAGGGTCGAAACCTCCTTCGACCCCGATCGCGAGTCGAGTGATCTTCTTCTCGGGACCATCACCCGTTTTCTCTGGCTCTGGCACCTGCAGGTTTAAAGTTTTACGACAATGAAATGCGAACTACAAGTCTAGCCCTTAAATCGACAGGGCCACCCGAGCTGTGCGATGAAAAATTACAAACAATAGGATTGCTCCATTTTCCTAGCTTTGAGCTGCGTATGCGCAAAGCTAGGAAATGGAGCATGCCTATTGGTTGAGATATTACAGCTCTCAGCTTAGCTTACTTGTACAGCTTTAGAGATATCTTTTTACTGGCGCCAGTGGCCGGCGGGTAGGCTCTTTACCGTCTCTTTTGGACTTAAATAATGCGTGTAATTAATAGCGACAAATTTTTGTCTTACCTCTTCCTTCTGCAGGCAAGGAGAGAATGAAAAAAAAAAACAAGAATTATAAAAATCTTCGATTCTTAAACCATTTACTTTCATCCAAAAGCCACTTGAAAGTACGAAAGAAAGCTAGAATGTAATTAGATATTCATAGCATTCTACCTATATGATCGACCAATTTGAATAATGACCCAGCTAAAGTTAATTTCGTTGCATTCAAATACAAAATAAAACGGGTTAAATTTCGCTTAAACATGCATTAAAAATGACAAAAAATAAAACCTTATCGTACGCTAGTATGTACGAGTATACTAGTGTTTATATCCTCTTTGGAGTATACTTATAGGTTATTCCGTGCTTATTCACTACGGATTGTTTCTTGAAATCAACGCACACATTACATTCACTGAATATAGTCGGTTTATTTCTATATGCGTGCATTCGTCGAATATCATCGAATACAGTTTTAAACCAGACTAGAGCGCGCTTATGTCAATGTCACTGAGAAAACATAAAAGTTTGATTTTGTTTTGCGTTTTAAGAAATTATTTATTTATAATGATTATTCGATAAGATAATTTAATCTAAAACCCCAAAAAAAGTTGAAAAAAATCTCTCGAAAACGAGATTGATGACAAATGTCTTATGAGTTTGACGTTTCGCACACGCTGCACTACCTCATTTTCGTATGCAATGATAGCGCGCTAAAGTGACGTCACTGATGACGTCACGTCGCTTAAACGAGTGAATACGAGCAAGTTTTGAATCGACTATTAGCGCGCTAAAACCGCACACAAAGCTCATGAGCAGGTTTTAATCCGTACTGATTGTTTTAATAATTTCAAACGATTTCTTGTCAAAAAGGCTCCGATAGAACTTTATTGCTAACCCCTATTTTCACAAGTTTACCATCTTAACACCAACTTACAGGTTTCTTCTCAGTGCGGATGTGTAAGAAGACAGCATTGCCGGTTTTCTGAAAGTACTGCTCCACATAGTTTCGTCCAAAACCCAGGAACGAGGTCAGCGACACGTACAGCCCGGTTTCTGACTCCTGCAAGAATTTATAGATCAACAATAATACTTCGGTACAATACGCGCAACGAAAGAAGAGCTGCGCAGTAGACAGTTTGCGACAAAATGGCCTACAAAATGGCTTCGAACTGTCTACTGCGCAGGTTAACCACGTGATCCGTCAGGGCTCTTCTTTCGTTGCGCGTATTGTAATAATCGCAATATATCACAACGCCGGGAGAGCCTCAAACCCGCACACCCGCATCCTCTGTTAGTAACAGATACGCCTTAACTACTAGGTATCCTCCTCTAAAAGTCCGAAACACCTACTTAAAAAATTTAAGTACCTATGTACTTTACTGTTTCGGACGATGCGGACAAAACTGAACGGCCGAATCACCTACTAAGCTCCTCCTATTTGGGCAAGGACCTTAATGCTACGCCTTGACGGCCTAGTGGTTAAAGCGTTTCTAGTTAAGGTGATTACAGCCCTCAAATTAGAACCTACGCGATCGTCAATGCAAATATCGACTTTATTGACACGTCAATAGCGTTCATATAAGAGTGCTGTTCAACGTGGCTGTTACGACCATCGTCGAGACTCTCACCCATAAAAAAGAGGTTTTTATTGATTTTATACCACATTAATAATTATATTTCAGATTTTTTACTTAAATTTCAGAAACCGTAAAATTTAGAATTTTTGGGTGGAAGAAGCATCAAAATCGTTTTAAACGTTTAGGAGCCTTCGAAGCAATAGAACATTTTTTGCGTAAAATAAGAGGACAGAGATTTTTTTCTGGCAAAACTAACAGTTATAATAAAAATAATCTAATTAAAAATTACTGTTTATCATATTGATTAACTCATGTATATTTTTTTGTAACGATTGGACCATCCGTTTGGGAGAAGTTTGCCTTCAAAGTTAGCTCATTTTTGCAATTTGAGGGTTATAATAAAGAAAACGCGGTAGTATACATAAAATAATTTATCACAGTCAAAAGAACGAAAATTCAAACTGCACCTTCAGTTTTAGATAAGTACATATTCTTGAATTAGGCCTTGCTGCAGTGGATTATTTCCATTTCGATGACGCTGCCATTACTCACTTGCTTAAATTGAATTTATGCATATTATTACGAAAGTCTTTATATCAAATAAATCGATATAGAATAAAAGAAAAATCTTCAAACCATAATGCATTGCTTTCAACTTTAAAAAGTGCCCCTATGATTTGCATAAAGTTTGATAACACCTATCACTTACGCACGCGAAAACATGGGGGCTTTAGCAACCACAGATACTGTTCAACTTTCGGTCCAAACATAGCAAAATGTTGCACACACCAGACTTGTATTTGGGAACATTTCTAATCCTCGCAGGATTCGCATTAAGCCTGCTCAATTTGAGAAGAATAGTGAGGAGAAATGGAGAGTTTTCCGCAGTTTTGCTATCAGAGAACATACTTTTGACCTGTATTGGAATAGCTTTTATCAGCAGAGCTATTTCTGAAGTTACTATGGAAAATATGGCTATGGAGACAATGGAAGCAAGATCAGTGGAAATTATGGAAAACGACACACCACGGAAGTGTAGTTTTCAATCTGTCTTCTTGAGCTATGGACCTGTTATTGTATCTTTGGTAAACAGTTTTCTAAGTTTAATAATTGACAATTACATGCATTATAAAATGATAAAAGATGTTCAGAAAAACGATGAACAAAATAATGTGAGAGATATCAGTCAAGAACAGACAATATTAAGAAGAATTGAAGTAAAAAAGTGTTACAACATTCTTCAAAATAATTTTTCGTTTATAGCAATAGTTGTGCAGTGGATTGTTCCTTTATTGACGGTTTTGGCAATGTATCCCATGGAAGTAAAAGAAAAGTTGATGCCATTTAGCGAATTAACTGGTAAAACTCACTCATGCATGGCAATGTTTAATGTGAAGAATGAAACTTGTACATTGGAGGATACTTACACAAATTTTACTCTAGAATTTCGAAAGTATATAAATTCTCCTACAAAATACATACAAGTGTATGATGATAATCAGTTTAAACAAAACAATTCAAGAATAGACTCTGTAGTGAGAAATGTATACAAAATAGTTGCTAATTTGAAAAACAACTCATTTCTTGACATGAATGTTTCAAGCCCCCATTTGTATCGGAAATCTAAAACTAGTCAAAATTGTTTAAATATGTGCTTTTTGGATAACAAAAGCCTCCTTCTATACATGTTTATTTTAGCAGTGGTTAGTTACTTTGTGCCTATAACTATATCTACAATAATATTGACAAAGATTCATATCATGGATGTTCAGAAGAAACATTTGAAAACTTATGTGAGTAGGGAGTTGCTGTATAACATTTTGTTCTGGACTCCTGTTATGTTTGACACCTTTCTTTCATTGATACTGTGCTCTTATTCAATTGATGGTGTGAGGACATCTTTGTTTAATGTTGTTGCAAATGTGTATCAAGCTGTAAAAAACTTTATGAACACAAAATATTTTAAAGACAACACCATTGTGCCTGTTTAAGTTTTTACTAAAAATGCTTAAATTATTGTTTTCAACTTGTTTTTTAACCCGTCTAGTGTCTAAATTGTTAATAAACTGTGTTGGCAACATGACATTGGCAGTAATGGCTGTATCATAGGATAAGGACAACTTTTATTAAAAGTCGAATCAAGTAAGGCATAGATTAAGTAATTTAAAATCAGAACTGCTGATATAGACATAAAAGGTATTACAAGAGTACAAGATTGAAAAGTCTTACAAATCCTCATAATGACAAAGTGCACTCAAGGGCAGTTTTTAGGGTTCTAGTCAACAAGGATTCCTTATAGTCTTGTCCGTCCGTCTGTCCAGGGCTTGGCTCAGAGACGTTTAGTACTAATAAACAAATAACAAAATAGCCTTTATTCATGACTAGGTATGTGACATTGTACAATTATGAAGTAATTCATATTAAACATTTTGATATAATTTTTTGGTTGATTATTTATTTATATTGATGAGTTCCAGAGGTAAAGTAATTTAAAATAAGAACTCCTGCTGAGATAGACATAAAAGCTATTCGTAAGAGCTGTTCTGATAGAGTACAAGATTGAAAAGTCTTCCAAATCCTCATAATGACAAGGTGCACTCAATGGCAGTTTTTAGGGTTCCTTAGTCAATAAGGAACCCTTATAGTTTTTTCCATCTGCGTTTCCAGGGCTTGGCTCAGAGACCTTTAGTATTAATAAACTAATAATAAAATAGCATTTATTCACTACTAGGGATGTGACATTGTACAATTCATGCATGCAATAATTCATATCAACATTATTTGGTTGATTAATTATTATTATTCATTATATTAAATTAAATATTACTATCTTTTTGACAGTCATGAAAAACCCTTAAAATGAGCCTAGTGGCTAAACTACAGGTCCGAATGACACCAATATTTAAATTAAGGAGTTTAGGCTTAATTTGATAAAGCATTTTGAGTAGTTTTTTATTGGCTGTCATTTTAAGAGTAGCTGTCATACAAAATAATAAAAAATAGCGATTATCTCAAAAACGGCTGTAACAATTTTGATGAAACTTTGCATGACCGAGAATCTCTATTCAAGGTATCTTACTCTAATATTCATCGATCTGCAAAAATTGCAATGTTTTGAGCAGGTTGTAGCTTTTATCAATACAAAAATGGTGAAAAAAGACAGTGAACTTTAAAAATCTGTGTTAAAACCTCGCATGGACTGAAAGACCTGGTCACCCAAAGTACAGGGTATCCTAGTTTGGGGACCAGGAACCGCATAAATGTTAGTAAGTACCTACCTACCTACCATACACTTAGTTTGTAAGAATATTGTATTCGACTACTTAGTTGCTAAATAAAGACATTTTTGTTTTTTAACCAAAATGTTGATATGTGTTTTTAAGATACTTGCGGCACGAAATTTCTAGGCAATCTTTGTGCATTGTATGATCCCATGTGTAACCTTACCTAACCTACTTAGAGAAATTGTTTTATTTTTCCTGTAATATTTACGTCAATGTCTATCGACTATAATTCACAACTTCGGAGATAGTGGCCCCCCTTTATCTCTGAAGTTTGAAAATCTGTATTGGTGGTAAATGGTATTTTTTTTGTATTCTTTTTCCATCATAACTTGAAAACTAAGTTGTAAAAAAACAAAAAAAATCTAGACTGAAATGTACAAGTGAAGCCCCACATTTCTTTTGCATAATCTTGCTGTGGGATCTTATACTATAGATATAGAGCGGATGAAAATTTCTTTCTTGTCAACCCCATAGTATGGAGTGTTTTTAAACTACTTCAACTTTTATTTAATGGCAATGGGCCGTCTAAGATTACAGCCATTACTGCCAATGTCTAGTTAACAAGAGCACAGTTTTTAAAGAAACTAAGGCCATTGTAATAGGTCCTTTATTGGGGACATTTCGCAAAAGGTCATCTAATCCCAAACTAGGCAAAGCCTGTACAATGGGTATCAGAGACTGATAAACATACATAAATAACACCCAAACACAGAACAAACACTTGTGTTCATCACACAAATAATTGCCCTGGGCGGGGTTCGAACCCGCAGCCCTCGGCGTTAAAGGCAGGCTCACTACCAACCACACCAACGGGCTTGTCAACTTTGTAACAGCTGTCAAAACAACACAACCTATCTAAAGTAAGGGCAACGTAGGAAGTCCGTTTTGACTTTTAGTATTTTGTGAATGTTTTTAGATTTAAGGATCCATTTGCGAAATATTATTTATTTAATTTTTTTAAATATTTATTTATTATTCCTCCCTATCTGCCAGCTGAACGGTTGATAACGGAAAAATCCTCGCTGTTCGTTAGGAGGGAAAAACAGTAATGAATAATGATTCCTAAGGCATCTACGAAAGAGCTGTTTTGGAACCCGGCCTAAATAGCTGTATTCAATTCAATTCAATTTTTAAATGTTTATGGCTCCACCGCCGCTTGCGGTGATTCTGCCAATGTCAGAGTTTGATAAGACAAGGAAGTATATATAACTATGGGCGATAGGTACACAATTGATTTCTTGTTGACCTGGCCTGCAAAGGACAACACAGATATATACTTATATGTAAAGATAACACATATATATATATATATAAAGACAACACATCATGTCATTAAAAATGGACAGAAAGCGGAGTGGACAGAAGCAAAGGGGATGTACATAATTTTAATAAATAAATATTTATAGTTTTAAGTTGTTAATTTTAATAAATTTACCTAAAATATAAATTAAGGGGGAATGTGCCTGGGTAAGCAGGAAATTTATATTAACAGGACGACTAATCTTGGGGGGAAGCAGGTCATAGAAAATAGCTGTATATCTTCGTCCGAGGCTCTATATGAACAAACCGAATTATAGGTTAGAAAAAAAACTGCAACTCACCGGATTGTCAAAGGAATAAACGCACTCATCCTTGTATACCATCTGTTGTGCCCCCGGAATCTTGATTTTAGATAAATGCGGCGTTAGCAAATCCATTGACGCCATGGTAAATACGGTATTAAAGAAAATTTCAAGTTTTCCACAATAAAAATGTCTCCAGCGTCGTCGGTCGTTTCACAAATTTGACGTAAGTAGTGATGTGACAATGCAATATTGAAATAGATATCGCTGTCGAGCATATTCTACAAGTACATAGCCCTGCAGCGCTAGAATTGAACACAATCGTGATCGTTATCCATTGAGTTGAAGCCAATGCATAGGTTTCACGGTAGCACCGAACACAATCGTTATCGGCTTCAAGACGATTACCATTTGAACCGTCTTCAATGATAGTCATTCGATCAATTGAATGAATGATTCGGTACTATTTGACATTTGAAAGCCATTATCGGTAGCACCGAAATTTAAAAAAAAAAAAGAAACAAAAATTGATTCCGATTCCGAGTCCAAAACGTCAAATGAACAAGGTTACTCCATCGTTACCTTGTTGGCATAATTTGGTAGATTTCCTGAATTTTTACGGTGTTTTCACCACATATTGTTAGGTATTGTTTTTTTTGCCGTTGCTTTTGATCGTTTCTTTTGTGTTTTTGCACTCCTCCTAGCAGCGGCAGAGCAAGAATAATTAAAGAAAAGAGATCTTTTGGAGCGAAGAGTAATGAGAGACTCTTGCTTGCAGATCTCTGCTGCTGCCAGACAAATCATTCATCGACAGTTTTTGCCTTTCGAAAAGGACTTTTACAGATCTTTGTAAAGATTTGATCTCATTTTTGGCACAGGATTAAAGGAGCAGCGCAATGCGCTCAGATATTTTTGGTAGGTACTTACCTGTGTTTTTGCATCATCAATCAAGATGATGTTAGTTTGTTATTTAACTACATACATACATACAGAACATCACGCCTTGTTCCCGTCGGGGTAGGCAGAGACCACAGTTCTCCACCTGCTACGATCTTGACATACTTCCCTTGCTTCCTGAACCTTCATCAATCCTTTCATACATGCTCGTCGGTTAAGGGTACTTTTAACCTGGCCTTTATTCAGAACGTCTTGAATTTGGTCCTGGTACCCTGTGAAATTTATCTACTAAAAGAATGTAGCTTCGATCAACCCTCTCCCAAAACAGACAAATTTATTGACTTCTACTTTGTTAATTTATTGACTTTTCAGATTCTGGAGTTTTGCGAGTGGTTCTTACCAACATAGTGTTGGAGATCACAGGATGATTAATGTGTGTCAAAGGACAATGCCGAATTGTCTGCCAGAGGTCACCAATGCCTCATATTTAAACTCGCCACATATTTTAAGAAAAAATATATAAAATTCCCACAGCAACTTGAGAGAGAAGCTCTTCTATAGAGGTAATAATTAATTTAAAATTCCCGTGTGGTACGGGCAAAGAATAGTACCCAAGGAACATATATACTGATGTGGCGGGATGTCAAGGTAAATTTTTCTGCCAAAACCAGGTAAAAGTGACTATACACAAGCCAAATCTTTTAGACCAATCAGCTGAACATCATTTTACTGAAAACTAGAAAGATTATGCGTTATTATATATATTATTTTCATAGACATTGAAGGAGCCTTTAACAAAACAATGTCCCACAGCATGAGAACGGCACTAGAAACCCACGGGGTGGGAACAACCCTCAAAGACTGGATATGCAATATGCTAGAACAAAGAGCGATACAGGTAACAGTGAACGACAAAACAAGGAGGTGTATTGTCTCCGCTGCTATGGAATCTTGTAACAGACAGCCTCCTCACACAACTAAATGACAAAGGTTATTTCATGATAGGATATGGCGATGATATTACCATCCGTATCAACGGCAACCACAAGAACACTCTATGCAACCTCATGGGACAGGCACTAGTGTGATAAACATAATCTCTCTGTTAACCCTACCAAAACCGAAATGGTCCTTTTCACAAAGGAAAGGAAACTTTCAACAATGAGAATGCCAACATTTTTCAAAACAAAATTAACTCTATCAACCGAGGTTAAATACCTTGGAATAATGAATGACAACAAATTAACTTGGCAAAAACACCGAGACAACACACTGAAAAAAGCCAGCATAGCTGTGTGGCAATGTAAAAGACTCCTAGGTCAGAACTGGGGTCTCACTCCCAAAATTGTGCACTGGCTATACACAACAGTAGTAAGACCAATCACCACATACGGCGCGCTGGTATGGTGGCCCAGGACAACTCTAAGTACTGCTCGAGTGGACCTAGAAAAGCTACAGAGACTAGCATGCATCTGCATAACGGGTGCAATGCGCACCACACCAACAGCAGCCCTGCAGGTGATGCTAGACCTGCCACCCCTAGACTTATACATACAACAGGAGGCAACTCTTGCATCACTCAGGCTGGGACTGTCAGGGACACTGAGCGTAGACTCTAGAATTCACCACACAAAAATAAAAGACAAAGCCCTAAGTCACCAGCCGCTATTAGCTGCACCATGTGACAGGATACCTAAACAAAACATACAACATAAACTTACAAGAAGAAACACATGACTACTCAGGTATAAATGAACTGTGCATATACACTAATCGGTCAAAAACAAAACTAGGCACAGGTGCAGGTACATATTCACAAGACTTTAATATTGAAATATCAAGCGCCCTACGACAATTTAACACAGTATACTAAGCTGAATGTGTCGGCGTTATACAAGCTGCACAAGCAATAACAGCGAGGAACATAACTAACACAGGCATTCGTATAGTCTCGAACTTTAGAACTTCTCCGTGGGTGTCGTAGGAGGCGACTAAGGGTTAAAAACTCGAGGATGGGCAGCAGCATCCTCCTGTGTATCATACCATGTTACTTACTGCGGTCACCTACAACTGCGGTCCATGGTGCCAGCCATAATGCTGACAAGCGAGGTTACTGGTACTTCCCCTCCACGTTTTTACCGCAAAAGCTAGAATTCTGGAGGGAGCTCCCTGTCCTGTAGTGGACGTTTCATGGGATGTTATGATGATGAATAATTAATTTAGATATTATATACACTTTCAACCTAAATGCCCTTAACAGTTGATTTTTTTTAGATTCATGGAAAAGTTCAGTTTCCACGAGTACTGGGCTAAAAACTTAAGACAAATGCTCCTATCACTTGCTCATGAAAGTTAAAAAGTTGCATTGGAGATGAAATAAAAACAAAACTCATGACTAACCATATAGAAACTCCTCCCTGCCTAAAACTAGCTTCAGGCAAGGAAGTAGTCATAGCCCGCATGCCTGGACATATGGGCAAAGAGACTGCTGATAAATTGGCAAGGATGGGAGTGGATGAAGTCTTGATAGGCCCAGAACCCCGCCTACCCATCCCCAGCAAGATAATTAAAGGGGTTTTCAAGAGAATAATTATTACAGAGGCAATTGCTCATTGGAATACCATAGAAGGACACCGACAATCCAAACTCTTTATAAAAGAGTATGATAAGACAAGACCAGACATTTATTACAGCTTCCGAAAGCAGATATAACTAAGATAGTAGGCATAATAACAGGACACTGTATCCTGAATAGACACCTAACTATTATGAAGACGAAGGAAGATCCAGCCTGTCCAGCCTGGAGTGCGGAGAAGATGAAACTAGCTTCGACTTCATCGACAACTATTGTATCATATAAATATTCATAATGATGTTTAGATAATAGCCGTGGTCATATGCCATGCCACATTCCCTAACTAAATGAAGTTATTAAGTTTATGCCACTTTCCGCCAGTTGCACAAATCATCTTTAAAATTATTATTATTATTTGATAGCCCAGCAGCAACTTACAACAATTAAAGCGCCTTTAAGTCTATTGCAGACTCTTTCTGTTTTGCTGACAAAGAAAGTGACAGTAATAGATTTAAAGCAGCTTTAACTTTAAAGACGCTTTGTGCAACTGGCTGTTTGCCCTTAAGCTTCTTTGAGGGAAGGTGGCATGGCATTACCCGTCTACGGCAAAAAGAAGGGTGAATTGTAACTCCGTTCAAAGAAGCTCGACAAGCGATCGAAACCATTGTCGGTCTGACAAGGGCCCAATCCGCAAATCAGATATATAGATATATTTTAAGTTCAAAAACTCAACAAGTAGGTACTGCAAAATGTTGCTTTGAAAAGTATGAAACAAGAAAAATTGTCAACTCAAATTATTATGTACAAACTATTATATTAAATAAATAGTCATAGTGATGTCAGATAATAGCCGTGGTCATATTATGCCACCAACCCTAAAAGCGAGCAAAGGCTTTAGGGAAAAGTGACAACAATATAACCACGGCTATTATATGAACATCAGTATCAATATTTATTAAATACCATAGTTTATACATAACAATTTTAGTGACAATATTTTCTTGTTTCATACAATTTAGAGCAAGAATTACCAGCTGTAGTCGGGTTCTAGATTTTTAACAATTTTTTTATTTGCCATACTATTTTTCAAGTAGGTAAAGTTATGTTTAAAACCATTACATCTTTATTGACCTACTATTTAGTTAGATATAACACTTTATTGCTCACATAATAACAAAAAAAACCGGTCAAGTGCGAGTCAGACTCGCGCGCCGAGGGTTCCGATATATTTTTAGTATTTTTGGAAGCAATAAAGTCCATATTTAGGACCGCAAAACTAAATTTGTTTGTAAAGGTTTTTTGCAGATTTCTAAAAACCTGTGCAACTTAGAAAGATTATTTTATTTTTGCTGTAATATTTAAATAAATTTCTATCGACTGTAATTAATTCAGATTTTTCCTACTGCAAACTTCGGAGATAAGGGGAGGGGAATGGTATTTTTTTGACATTTTTCATCATAACTTGAAAACTAAGAGTCTTAAAAAAGTACAAAAATATATTTTAGAATGTGCAAGTAAAGCCCTTTTATACGATACCCCACTCAACCTAATAGGCCCCCTTTACATCAATAGTCATATTCTTTCTTGTGCAATTTAGTTGGGCAACCATATTCTAAAACTATTTCAAGTCAATAGGCCCGTCCACACCAAGCGAGCAGCCGCGCCCGAGGCCCGCCGCGCGGTGTCGCCATAAGGGTTCCTTTTTTACCATTTAGGTATCGGAACCCTAAAAACAAATGTACATGGAGAACTTAAACCTAATGTGGGCAAAGGCGGCCTATTGTTTATTTATTGTTATTTATAAAATTATTTAAGGTAAAGTGTGGACTTTACCTTAAACAATTTTATAAAATATTCTTATAGTAGTATAAGAATATTTTTTTTAAAGAAAACAATGTTTAAAATTTGTATTTTTTTAATAGAAAATAAACATATACCTACTATGACTTTGTTTTAATCACAGCCGGTTCTTGTTAATAAAACACCGTAGCCTAAATTAAGATTATGTATAATCACAGTATTTACTGGCTTTTACAATCATCGTCAGGTAATATCATATTGTTATGAGCTAGCGGTTCGGGATTGGAGTGAAACACCAAAGTAAGTTTTTCCGTTTATTAGGACTTAGTACCTGGGCGACCGAGCTTCGCTCTATAATAGCTGCCTCAACATTACATTTATTCCTTTTGGGAATTGTCCTTGTGGGAAGTGGGAATTGTCCTTTTGGGAAGTGGATGTTTTGGAAAGTGGTCCTTATGGGCCTAAAGGAAAATATCGTCGGGTGAGCAAGTTATGCTACTCGCCAACAGATGGCGCTGTAAGGTTCTGTAAAAACACGAGGAAAACGAATTTTCTCAGACATAAGACCTAGCTAGATCGATTTTTTGCCCCCAAAAACCCCCGAATGATAATTTCATCGAAATCGTAAGAGCCGTTTTCGAGAAACCGATTACAAATATATATATATATACAAATATTGCTCGCTTAATAGTTAGGACTTATATACAACCCGAGCTTCTCACACCTCACCAAGTTCGCCCTCTGAGCCTCTTTGTACGGTCTTCCCTCCGTGCACTCTTCCCTCAGGGATCTCTTCCACAGAGTTTTCCCTCCGAGCAGTCTTCGCTCTGGGAGCTCTTCAACGGAGTCTTCCCTCCGGGACCTCTTGTAAGGGGTCTTCCCTCCAGGACCTCTTGTATGGAGTCTTCCCTCCATACTCTACTACCTCCGGCACCTCTTTCAGAGTGTTCCCTCTGTACTGGAATAGCCAGTCTGGAGTAGCCATCATCATTGGTATCTTCTCAGGCGCCCACAGTCCTAACTGTTCGATGAGGAGTAGTGGGCATGGGCTGCCTAGTGGCCACAGGGTGCGGCGGGGGAGGGGAGGGTGTAGCCGCTTGGTGGCCCAGCTTATATATATACCCATGCTACTCGTTTCCGAACATTCTGGACTCATTTTTTTATTTAGGTTTTTGTTAGATATTTCTAGTAATTAGCTCTCTTTCTTCAGCTATCTCTTTCTTTTCTTTCTAGAATGTTCTGAACAAAAAACAAATTATAAAACAGCCATATGGGTGGGTGGGATTGGAACCGGCAACCATTGGCTTGCTAGCCCAACGCCCTAACCACTGGACCATGGGGCTATTAACGATGAAATTTTGATAGTTCTTTTTGAAAGCTAGCAACCTGACGTCATGCTCGTGTCACTATGTAGGTTATAAGGTTGATGACTGACAAACCCTGTTGACAGAATTGTTAAGCCGTTAAGGCCTGTGACTTCTTCAGAAAATAGGACCGAGATGGCTTACGTGCCTTCTGAAGCACGAAATAATTTTACTTTTCGCACCCACTAGGAGGTGACTAGAGGTGACTAGAGGTTGCAATGGGGGTCACCACTATTAGCTATGCCGCTCCGAACAAAATTAGTATGTCTCCATATTATACATAAGCATTACATCCATCTGCTGCTCCCTTGAAACCGCTCGGGGAGCTGGCATCCTGAAATGTTGTACAAAATGTTAAATGCATATCTACTAAACAAGAATGGCAGACTAGACTACCGAAATGCAGACAAAAAGTAATTCACAAAATATTTGGATTTCAGTCGAAAGGAAAGTGCATGATTAAACTAAAACATTTCTGTATTTGAGAATCACTACAAACTAGACATAGCCTATGTATCTGCAGAGGAAATTACAAGAGAAACAGAAAATTTGTAACTAACCTTGACTTCCACTTTCTTCTTTCTTTTTGTCGTTTAATAATTTGTGACTGCTGCTGAGCGAATATTAGGGGTAGGTAAGGGCTTTTCACACACAATATGAAAGAAACATCGTCAAAAGCGCCTTAGAAAATTTTATAACCTAGGGTGGAAAACATAACCTAAAAGACTGTCGTGAGTTTAGTTGCTCGCTTTTTGTTCAATACTTTTTATTTTTTTGAGCTAAAAATCAAATAAAAAATAACAATTTCACTCAATTAATCCCTTTCAAGCCAAAATACTGTATAAAAAGTAACATTTTTCTAATCAAAGATTTTCAAATCGCTTCCGAAATATTTTCATGGTGAAGAAACGTAACGCATATATTTAGTTCACTTTAATCATTCATGAATCCCATCAATCGTATTCAACCCAACTGATAGTTACATGCTACCGTTTTGTTCAACACGATTACGACTCAATGGGAATCATGATACCGATTCAAATCGTTAACGATTGAGTTTCAATTCTAGCGCTGCAGAGGCCCTACCGCCGAACTCAATCGTTATCGATTCTCTCTTATTTTCTATACAAGGAGAAAAGAGAGATCCGATAACGAGGTCTGGCATCAGTGAAAGAAGTAGAGATGGGCGTTATGCAACGTAAATAGTTTCAATAACTATGTATCGGTGCAATAACTAAAATACGGTATTGGGTTCTGCAATAACTATTTATTAGGCGAAACTATTTACTGAAAACAAAACTGTGTATCAATGATATTTTGCGGAGGCCTACATTAGGTTTAGAAATAACGACATTGGAAAAAACTAAACTGAAGATAAAAGTTTATGCCATTTTGGTTAATATAGATGCGCAAACAAAGAAAAGTAAATAATTAAAAATATTCACCAATCTCATAAGAAATGAAAAATATTTATTCAAAATACCAAAATATCGAATAAAATACCTAAAATAACGAAATACCCTGTTCACCGCAATAATACCAATAACGCACATATACCGAAATCGCTTCTTGTATCGACATACCATGAAATACATAGTTATTGAAATAAATAGTGAACAAGATCCCAATATGATCAGGTGATCTTGGTAAATGAAACTACAGCCTTCGGTGGTTGGCTGGAGAATGCGCAAAATTTATTGGGCAAAGCTTATATCCTACGTACAAAACCACATGTTACCACGTTTCAGAAACACAGTAGTGACATCTATTGACAGAATAAAACTAAAGTAAACATAAGTTTTAAACATACCGCCCACCAAGAACGGCGTTTCGGCCCGTTCTTACGAGTATATCTACCGCCCACCATGAACATACATAGTAACAGAAAAGTTTAATTAAAACAAACATCATGACAGCGTTAAAGAAATATAAAATACATTTGTACAAAGTTTGATACACATGAGAGTTATAACTCGAGTAATCTTGTTCAAACCTGTCAGTCTATGTAATTATGCCCATAAGCTAACGAGCTGGAGGCAAACTATTCTTTTTCACAAAAACTACGTTGCCATCGTTTGTTTCAGACTCATAACTTAACTGTTACATTTTTGCACGGAAAGCACCAATGTTTATACAATCATCGAGGCCAAAAATCTTGAACCATTTTCTTAGTTATTTGCCTGCCTTTAATTCCTGAGAGTGGACTGTATATCTTTGTTTTTTTTTTTTGACAAAAACTGATGATTCACCGATAGTGAAATAACCTGATTTCAAAGGAATTGGTTCTGTGTGTTTCTCAGAAAACACTGTAGGCAGTCTACGTTTTGATAAAATTACACTATGGTGACACATTTGGAGACTCGAATGATCATCATTTATATTCAAATGCGTAGGACCTGATATAGTCCAACCGAAAACCGTATTTTGTGCTATGGACAATCCTTTAGGACCTTTGATCAATCCTTCCTTGATAATTTGGCCATACACATCTGCACCGAGCAAAATGTCAATCTTATTAGGAGTATGAAACTCTGGATCGGCCAAATTAATAGTTGCCAATTCAGGCCAACTATAAATTCAACTTCTTTGAAGGAAGAAGACTTGTGATTGCTCCCATAACATGCGCTTTTACTTCGATTTGAAAATCTGTATGCAGACGAGATTGAATTTCTATCATTACATTGTCTTTAGAGGCTACAATACTTTTATCCCCGCCTAGACTTGAAATAGTCGTTTTTGTAGGCCTCTTTTTCAATCTAAGCAATTGCACTGCTGATTCCGTAATGAAAGACGCCTGAGATCCTTGATCAATCAAGGCTCTCATCACTAGCTTACTGTTATTCCTAGCCTTTACTTTGACCAGGCCAGTAGCCAACAGAACTTGTGGGAAGCTTTCATTTGAAAAATGTGACACATTATTTGAAGAAGTCTCACCTTTTTCCGTCGATTCTCCAATCTGAGGAGAAATCGTTGCGGCAGCAACTCCTACCGTGATCTCCGGTTTGTGTGATACCGGGGTGGGCTCTCGAAGTGGATGGAGCAGAGAGTGGTGCTTACTCTTGCACACTTTGCATCTCGATATGACGCGGCAAGCATTAGCAGTGTGATGTGGGCCAAGACAATTAAAACACAGACCATTGGTTTGAACAAAATCACGTCGTGTTTCTATTTTTATTTTGGCAAAACCCTTACATAAGCCAACTCTGTGGTTAGTCCCTTCACAGAATAGACACTTTTTAATCGAAGATTTCACACTAAGTCTAGCATGCATGACCTTAGGGTTAAAATTACTCAAACTGGGTTTTTGTTTATTCTTGATGTCCAAAAATTCTAGCGACCGAAATCGTGATTCCAAAAAACTTTTCATTTGTGTCAAATTTGGAAGTTCATCTGATGAGCTGATAGTTAGCTCCCATTGTTTTCGCGACTCGGCGTCCAATTTTGAACAGATGATATGTATGACTATAGCATCCCAAGAATTAACATCTGCTCCTAAATTTTTCAATCCGTTTAAGGTGTTGACGGTAGTGTCAAGTAATTCCCTAAGACTTGCGCTAGATTCAGTAGTAATATTTGGATGGTCCATAAAACGCTTCAACATACAATTTACAAGGTATTTTTTGTTATCGTACCTTTTAAGCAAAATTAACCAGGATTCTTTATAATTAGCTGAAGTTATTGGTACATGCCTAAGAAGTTGTTCAGCTTCACCTGAAAGATAGCTTTTCAGGTACTTAATGCATCCTTTGCACATCATCCAAATTGGCATTGTTATGGACCAAAGACAAATACAGTTCCTTGAAAGTCGTCCATTCCACGTAATTTCCAGTGAAGGGTTTAATAGAAATTTTGGGCAATTTGAGATTATTATTGCCTGTGTTAATTGATGATGGATTTTGATTTTGGGAACTTGAACTTGCAGACGGCAAAGCATTTAAACTTTCAATCATGTCAGACTGATAATCATAATATAATTCTTGAGCTATTTCAAATTCTTCGAAATAAACGTCCTCTTTGTCCTCAAACGAAGGCCCAAGTATATTATGGATCTCTTTTATTTCAGCCCATTCCTTTTTCGTATCTTCTATACGAATTGTAAGATATGAAGCTTTAGCTTTGCGATCTTTCGAGGCCTTTTTAAAATTCTCATAAGAATTTGTAAAAGAATTTATCAAATTTTGTTGAACTTTCCGTAAATTTTCCATTTCAACAAAATGTAAAAATATAGACCAAAAACAATCAACAAATGCCGCCGTGTTTAGTTCAAACTCTCAAAATTCAACTTACAAAATAACAAAGTCAAAATTCGGAAAAATACAATCTCAAAAAATTACAAGTGTTTAGGAACAAAAAAGGGTAGGTTCCCCGTCTGAACACTTTTCGTAAAGTTATTCTAAGTCCTAAACTACTGTCCAAAATTTTTTAAGTCCTTAATTAACTCCAAACGTTATCTTGTTGTTAAATTTGACTTCAATTAAATTTCACTCTATTAACACCACAAATGTACTCACAGTTTGGCATATCACAAACCACGTTAACTTCCTCCACTTGGACTTCCGCTACGTGCCTTGCATGTGCAGGTGCGCGCTGCCTCAACTGCCTCCGCGTCCCGCTGCTCCTCGACTGGAAGCGGCTCCTCTGCTCCTCAGCCTCCCGTTGGTGACCCTGGTCAGGTCACGGCGGTGCGCACCCTCCTGGTGCGTAGCAGCAAAAACGGCGGCAGGCACTTACTCACTGGAGTCTGTATTGGATCCGACTCCGAAGGACCATGAACAAGATCCCAATATGATCAGGTGATCTCGGTAAATGAAACTACAGCCTTCGGTGGTTGGCTGGAGAATGCGCAAAATTTATTGGGCAAAGCTTATATACTACGTACAAAACCACATGTTACCACGTTTCAGAAACACAGTAGTGACATCTATTGACAGAATAAAACTAAAGTAAACATAAGTTTTAAACAAATAGTTTCAAAACCCGTTATCGGGAACTGATAACTGGTTACGTTTCGGTATTAGAAAATCGCGTACCGACCCATCTCTAGAAAGAAGTTCGCATACATAATCGCGTATCTATGAATTGTTGCCAGGCTACTGACTTATTGACTGTGTCACTTAAAGTACTAATAGACGATCGGATCGGACTGCTAAGAATTTAGCTCCGGACCACGATTTTGTCCAATAGCGTTGCGGATTGACCCCAACGACAATATTGCTATTGGGCAAAATCGTGGTACGGAGCTAAATTCAGAGCAGTCCGATCCGATCGTCTATTAGTACTTTTATGTTGGACTTGTAAAAACAGAAAATAAGTAAATCTCGTAACAAATAAATATTGAAGAGTGAATGAGACTCCAGATAGTTGAGATACGTTTATTCATACAGAACTTAAATAACATAGACTGATACTAGGCATAGGTCATACGTGGACTAAGTTAAAGGGATGAGTTGGAGGGTGGACTGCGTGGCTATCGCACCCCTTCTCACGTACAAGCATAAGGGTGGACTGAAGTGCGGCTATCGCACCCCGTGCTTCTAGGCAAGGTATAACTTGAGGACTGCGTGGCTATCGCTCAAGCCTCAAGCTAACCGCTAGCTAGATAATGAGAATATTGGAGATGCGCCGGCTTTTATATGCTTCGGTCCGTGCAGCCGGGCGTTGCTGGTGGTGGGGCACGCTCCGCAGTGTCGACGCGCAGAACTAGAAAGTAGATGCGTGCGAGCGAGAAAGTATTCGAGTCCGCGCGCAACGAATGACGATGATGATAAGATTTACTTGTTACAATATAAATTATAAAAGTGTATCAAGTGCTAAACAACAATTAAATACCGCGAGTGCTAAATATGTAGGCTAGCTAGGGTCAAACAACTACTGTCGTACAGTGTGATCCTTATTAATTCAGGAAGCTTCCACATTACTTAAGGTAATCTGCACACTTTTATCTGCATTTTTAAGAGGCTGTATATATGGAAAGTAACAACGAAAACCGTTCGGAACAAGGCAAAGAGCATCCGAGATGTTTGCGGCCCATTTGCAGATAGTATCACCAAGTACAAGTATTTAGTTTTATTTAAGGACGATTACTCAAGCTATCGATTCGTCTATTTCATTAGACAGAAATCAGAGGTGATGGATAAGCTCGTACAGATGCTACAAGAAGCAAAGAACGTAGGACACGTTGTCAAGACAATATTGAGCGACAACGGTGGTGAATTTTACAATGAAGCTGTCCGTAAAGTATTGTAGAAATACGGTATAAAGCATTGATTCACTATGCCGTACACTCCTGAGCAGAATGGTTGCTCTGAAAGGGAGAACCGTACATTGGTCGAAGCTGCAAGGTCAATGATGTATTCTGGAGGAGAACAACCCCAAATACTCTGGGCTGAATTAGTGAATACCGCAGCATACGTACTTAATCGGACTGGGCCTTCAAGAGTCGACGGGAAAACTCCCTATGAATTATGGCTTGGTAAGGAACCGAAGATTTCTCATCTCCGAGTTATTGGAAGCATTTGTTATGCTCACGTGCCTAAACATAATCGTCAGAAATTATGTAAGAAGGCAATCAAAGGTAGGCTGATAGGCTACGAGAACGACGATGGTTATTGCATCTACGACGGATCGAAGACAGTGAGGTCTAGAGACATAGCGTTTCAATCCGATGTTGAGTTCAGGATTTCGACCAGCATTCCTATATTGTAAGAGGGAGCTGAACAAGGCGATAATCAACGACGCGATAATGGACGTATTCTCGAGCAAGAGTCACAAGAGACAGAACCAGTGAATGTCGAGGAAAACGAAGAACTTGCTATAGAGGGAAAAAGACCCGAAGATCACGATCAAGTTCGAGTTTCACGAGTTCCTGAGGACGTTCGTTCCGGCGAGAGAGCTGTGTACGAAGGTGATGATGAGGATGATTTTGCTAGTGCTAATGAAGAGCAAGAGCAATTGGTAGTAGTTGAGGGGGCTCTTGATCTATCTCTCAGGTTGTATCGAGGCTCCACTGCTGCTAGGGGTAGCAGCAGTGGAGCCTCGATACAACCTGAGAGATAGATCAACCATCACACGTGCCAAGAAATACGAAGACTACGTGTATTTCGTAGGAAATGAAAGCTTTCCTCAGACATACAAAGAGGCTAGAGAGAGGGTAGATAGTGCCGAATGGCAGAAAGCCATGGCGAGCGAGATCAAATCCCTAGGCGACAACAAGGTTTGGACATTGTGCCAACTACCACCAAACCGCAAGGTGCTACCATGCAAGTGGGTATTTAGAATCAAACGAAACCCAGATGGTACAGTTGAGAAATACAAGGCTAGACTTGTAGTGAAAGGATTCAAGCAACGGAAAGGCATAGATTATGAACAGACATTTAGCCCTGTTGCCCAGATGGCTAAAATAAGAGCTTTGCTGAGTGTCAGCGCCAAGGAGAAGCTACACCTGACACAGTTTGATGTTTCGACAGCCTTCCTGAATGGCAAGCTGAAAGAGGAAATCTACATGCAGCAGCCAGATGGATTCAGCGATGGCACATCAAAAGTTTGTCGACTTCAAAGAAGCCTGTATGGCCTAAAGCAAGCACCTCGTTGTTGGAATTCGTGCTTTGAGGAAATTCTGCTTGAGAAAGGTTTTGTACAGAACGCAGCTGACCCCTGTCTTTTCACCAAGGAAGTGGGAGACAAGAAAATACTGATTACTCTGTATGTGGACGACGGGCTGGTAGCCACTACAAACAAAGCATTAGCGATCCAGTTTCTGAAAGAATTGGGAGACACGCTGAAGATTACTACCAAGCCAGCATCCTATTACCTAGAACTGGAGATAGATCGATCGGATGACGGTTCTATTACGATTTCTCAGCAAGCCTATGCGAAGAAAATCCTGAAACGTTTTCGAATGTCAGATTGCAATCCAGTCTCAACGCCCATAGAAAGGACTACTGAAGCAGGGAAAGTTGAAGCTAACCCTGGCGATAAAAGTTTTCCCTATAGAGAGGCAGTAGGAGCTCTGGCGTATCTTATGACAGGTACGCGCCCGGACACTGCATATGCAGTCGGAGTGGTGTCCAGAAAATTAGAAAATCCGTCCTGGACTGATTGGCTGAAGGTGAAGAGGATTTTCAGATACCTTAAAGGAACAATAAGTTACGGAATACGTTATAGCTCTGGAAGACAGAAAGCCATAATCGAAGGATTTAGTGATGCAGATCACGGTAGTGACGAGCTCACTGGACGCTCCACCTCAGGAGTAGTATGCCTATACGCAAGAGGTGCCGTATCGTGGATGAGTCAACGGCAACGATCAGTCGCGATTTCGACAACAGAAGCTGAAATTGTAGCAGCCAGCGAAGGTGCTCGTGAACTTGTATGGCTACAACGAGTCTACAGCAAGCTCACACACCTGAAAGGAATACCAACTTTGAAAGTGGACAATGAGGCAGCGATTCATTTTGCGCACAACCCCGAGTTTCACAAGCAGACCAAGCACATCCGCGTGCGACATTTCTACGTTCGAGAAACTGTGGAAGTAGGTTTAGTGGACGTACAAAAAACGAATTCTGCGCAGCAACTAGCTGATTTGCTTACGAAGGCAGTGCCAAAGCCAAGGCTCACTTTACTAAGAGCTGGGTTGGGGCTGCGAACACCGTTACACCAATGAGGGAAAGTGTTAAGTTGGTAGGTCTAGCATCAGTGAAAGAAGTTAGCATACATATTCGCGTATCTATGAATCGTTGCTAGGCTACTGACTTATTGACTGTGTGACTGTGTCACTTATGTTGGACTTGTAAAAACAGAAAATAAGTAAATCTCGTAATAAATAAATATAAATTATAAAAGTGTATCAAGTGCTAAACAACAATTAAATACCGCGAGTGCTAAATACGTAGGCTAGCTAGGGTCAAACAACTACTGTCGTACAGTGTGATCCTTATTCATTCAGGAAGCTTCCACATTAGTTGAGGTAATCTGCACACTTTTATCTGCATTTTTAAGACGATTGAGTTTGGCGGTAGCGCCTCAGGGCACTAAAGAACGATGCTGAGCGTTAATACACAAAAATTGGCTCCCCGGTTGCATTTCGCCTCCCACATCCCATGTTTGCATTTCACCTCCCACATCTTAGCAATTTTCATTTTATGTGTTGTGCGTTGAACAAAGCCTGTAGGCTACGCGAATGTATTCTTTGTAGTTGTGTGATTACAATAGTGAAACCAACGTTATTATTTAAAAAATATCTGTTGTTTCCTTGTTGAGGGTTTCTCTGAAGCAAATTTGCATTAGGAAGTTTAATAGAACCTTCTGAGCTAACCGCCTCCCACAAACCACTCAGGGCTATTATAATACATATGATTCTTTATCCCTGTCTGCTTGTCGTGCAAAACGATGGTGCATAGCAGGCTTAAAGCTGCCTTTTCATATTCGTCGATCTTGGGCAAGTATAGGCCAACGCGCATGTTTAGAGGGCATACTCGTCTGTATTTGGCCATTATCGGCTTATTTCGGGCGTATTCGGCGCGGTGTACCGGTGTTCGCCTATATGCCTCCACACGTTCAGACACGTTGGCTGCTCGCATCCTTTATCCATTTTTTGCAACTATTGTTCATGCTTATTTTATTAATTATTGTAAGCGGTAAGCGAAAATATCGCTGCCTCCTCGATCTCCTACATACATATCCACTTCGAACAGGCGACAGTCCATGACTGAACTTATCGAGAGTGAAGAGGGCTGAACGAACACGGCAGCGAATACGGCCCTGAAAGTAAAATAATTTAATGTCGGCCCAACACCGACGAAAGTCAAAAGAGACGAACGATAAAAATACTTCCCGCAGGGCTTAGTTTAAACGTCCCATACAAAGCCCTGCTTGCAGTACTGCCGCAAAGAATAATGCCACACAAAGCCCTGCAAGTAATACGAGCGGCTTACGCTGTTGCGTTCGTACTTGTCCGGAAAACCTATAATGGCTCCATCATTATCAAAATATGAAAAAATACGTTAGCTATGACTGTTTTAAGTACTTGTGGTAAAAACAAGATGAAAAGAAAACAATGGTGTACAAATGGCTACTACATTTATCGATATCAAAGAAAGTTATTAAGAACAGCACTAATGAATTTTTTTTTTTTTTTTTTCAATTTATTACGGCATTGGTAACTAGGCCATCTGCCGATCACTAATGAAAGGTTCTATGCGTTTTGTTTCTATGCGGGAAGGAAGAGCGAAAGGAAAAAAAATTGTTTCTACGCGTTAAAACGCAAAATTTGATTTACAAAACCCGATTTATGAAACGCGACCGACGATCGACTGTCTGATCGACGATCTATCCGTTGTGCGATCTTCCGATTATCGGTGTTGTCTAATTTGTGTTGTAAAATCGAATCTAAAGTTAGCTTCGCGCTATGAAAGTCCAGAGATAGTAAGGAGGAGGTCTTTGTTCTGAGAGAGATAGTATACTGCGGGGCAAACAACTTGAACAATAATCGCGTGGTGGTGGAAGCTTTGCGCATGTCAATTTGTATTATTTTGTATGTAAAATCGACTCTGTGGCCTACGCAGCCAAGGTCATTGTTCAACAAGTTGTTCAAGTAGTTTGCCCACACCATGGTATGGGCATGACTTTCTGTTTTTTTCACACTGTTGCCTTCCTCTCTGCTGGACGTGCAAGCAATAGTGCATACCGGCTGGGCGATCGCACTACACATTATCCGATAATCGGAAGATCGGACGATCGGATCGGAAGGTGTGGATCGTTCTATGAAAATAAAAAAGTTCATACGTCCACAGAAAAATAAGGGTACTTAGAAGGAGGATTAAAGAATTAATTCGTCACAAGGTAGTGAAGGCGTCGTTCTATGGATTTGACGGGTTATTTTGAATATTTCCTAGTGATCACTGATAGTTTGACATAAAATATTGGGACATGTTGGCAGATGTCATCCCATAGTAAAATAAATTAGCAAGGTATCTATTCCGAGCGAAGCAAGGAGGTCCGAAATCTTTGCATACGTCCAACTGTGCGTTCCAATTTGCGCTAACAGACTGCTTTAGAGCACTGTGAGCGCTCTTAAGTCGGTCCAAATCAATGATCTTACATTTACCATGATTGAGGACTCCTAACAATTTTATTTGTACAGAGGCAAAACGAGCAGATCATAGTCGATGTACTTCGTCTCTTTCTAATTGTTGCCATACTAATGAAGGTTGCTCAATTTCCGTGCAAAAAGTTAAGTTTTATATTTACAATGTTTTATTTATACGTATTTTTAAATACTTATTTAAATAATTTTCAACGTGCAAAGTACAAACTTCTCTCTCAGTTTTCATTAAATATTTATAAATGCAGAAAATCATTTTCTTGTGATTTATCTGGATTAAAAACTCTTTGGTAAAATTATTTTTAACAAAGATTTTGCATGACATTTTGTTGATGTTGTTATGGCAACATAAACAAAATGTCATGCAAAATCTATTAGAAAGGGACAGCTTCATGTCTTCTTACGTCCTACTCTGCTCGCATAATTTTTGGAAGAGCGCAATCTGGTTAAAAGCGCCGCGTGCGAAGTATTAAATCTATGGTCCAAATTGACCAAAAGCGTGCTCTAAAGCACTCGCTCGTTCACCGCCTTACGTCATTGATGACGTCATCGTTTCTGCTATTAGTCAAATAGGTGGAGCAGTGAAAGCGCTAATGTCAAAATCGATTTGACACATATAAAATCCCACACATTTGCAGCCAGCTGACGTTTCTCAGGTTTTTGTTTTGTCTCAATGGAAATGAGAGTGGATTTGGAGCCCATTTTTGAGGGATTAGCTCAGGCTTTGTTAAAGAAAATAAAACCAAAACTGACTTTTTGACAGATGAACACGTGAGCGCGCTTAAATCCGTTCCAAATTGATTAGAGCTACTAACGCAGTGATAGCTTTGTGAGCGTGCAAAATCAATTTGGACCGTCCGTCAGTACTGTATACGCTTTTAGCAGCGTTTGTACATTTTGGAACACAGCGCAAGAAGTCAAAGTCCGCGAGCGAGATAAATAATCGTGCTCAAACAAAGTTTAAAAATATATTTACTAAGATTTTTGATAGAAAATGTCTTTAAAATTGTATTATGATCTCATGTCCCAGCCTTCAAGAGCTTTGTATATTTTATTGAAGACCGTCAAAGCTGATTTTGAGCCTAAGTTAGTGGATTTGCGGAAAGGTTAGTAAAGTTTGTTTGATTGTCCTGTAACTTGCAGAACCTTTGTTTTAAAAACTATTTTTCGCAGGTGAACATTTCTCAGATGCCTTTGCACAAGTCAACCGGTTGCAGAAAGTGCCCGTTATCGACCACAATGGTTTTGTGTTAACCGAGAGGTTGGTTATTTATTTTATAAAATGTTGACTTTAAAACTCTAAAAAACAAATAAAACGTATTATAATTTTCCTTCTATAGTGTAGCAATAATGAAGTACCTGTCTCGAGAGGGCATAATTCCAGAGAGTCTGCTTCCCAAGGAGAGTAAGCTCCGGGCAAGAGTAGAAGAGTTTTTGGAATGGCAACACACAGGAATCAGATTGCATTGTGCTATGTATTTCAGAGTGAAGGTATGTACGAAATAATTTGGTAAATACAGTTCATAGGAAGTATTTTTCAACTTATAGATATCAGCTTTTGTAAAAACTTAAGTTCAGCTACTCGACACAAGATGGCGCTACTAGTAAACAAATTCCGCGAGTTAATCTCAGAAGAACCGAGCAAAACTTTCTGTTATATAAAATAAGCTGTTGTTATTTAGGCAATATTTTCATAAATGTTCATAGATTTTCCATTAACTACAGGATCTTGTCACAAATAGCTAAAAGGCACGATATATTCAAATAATTCCGCTTTTTCAGAGGCTTCAAACTCAAAAGAAACATTTTAATAATACACCTTACCATAGTCAGTTTATATTGGTATTTATCGATGACTGCAACAGTTATAAAACATTACAGAAAAAAATACAATCTACTATATGAGGTTGCATTATATGCACATTTGGGGATAATTTGTTAAATTACCAGTAAAAACATTCAAAAATTTAAAACCACAGCAATCCCCGACATAACGTTGATATACTTAAAACCAGTATAAGATGAACTCAACCTGAATAATATTTACCACACAGGTCAGCTTATACTGGTAATTTTACAAAAAAATGAGTTTTTCAAAATTGCCGGATTTAATTAATTTACAGCTTCAAATAGCCTATATTACTATTTAAAATTAATGTCCCTAAATGTGCATTTAATGCAGGCCTCTCCATACAAACTTTCGTAGATTGACTGGTAGTAGTAATTTTAGTAATAGTAATAAAATATCACAGATAAAATATAAATAGTTTCACTACTCGCCTGTAGATGGCGCTACGTTGTCGTCACAAGTTGTATAGAAGAATGACGATAGAAAACGAGCGCTGCGCGTAGGTATCCAAAATCTTTGTATAGAAGGTAGTTTGTTCTTTTCTTTATCAGTACATGGACCCAATACTTTCGGGACGACAGCCTGACGCGAAGCAGATCGCAGGCTATGAGCGCAGAATGATCTCAGCGCTAGAAGACTTCGATACCAAGTGGTTGGGTAGGGGCACTTCATTCGTTACGGGAGACAAAATTACTGTTGCCGATTTGCTGGCAGCCTGCGAGCTTGAGCAGCCTAGTAAGTTTTGAAATTTTTAGTCATAGTACGAGTAAGTAAAGTACTTACTTATCGTTATATCGTATGATCGTTCTCACCATAGAATACATGAAACATTCTCACAAACCCTGGTGTCAGAGTTTTTGAGCCGCCCAAGGCCTCTGACATGACTCATTTAATGGGCTACATAACAAATAAAATAAATAAATACATTCCGTCCACTAGCGCCCCCCCCCCCCATCAGTTAAAAAAATATTACTCGCTAAATACAAAACATATCGAAAATCCGGAAAGACATATTGAAGTAAAGGTACCCTAGTTTATTTAGGACCTATAAATTCTGTAAAATTTAGTTCACTGTAGTTAGAGATACAAAAAGTGCGAAAAACGGCCACTTTTAACAGTTATTGTATCTGTAACTAGAATGAACTTTATTTACAGAGTAAATAGGTTCTAAATAAACTACCTACCTTTACTTCAATCTGTCTTTTCAGATTTTCGATAAGTTTTGTATTTAGCGAGTAATATTTTTTTAAGTGATGGGGGCGCTAGTGGATGGGAGGTAGCCTCTTAATGACTACTTTCGTAGATAATAGCCAGGACCAACGGCTTAACGTGCGTTCGGAAGCACGGAATAATCTTACGTTTCGGACAATCAAGTGATTCATCCTACACTTTACTAACTAAATTGAGAAAGTCTCGCAAAGTATTTTTTTTGACAGTGATGTCATTTAACGTAAAAAGTGGTAGCTGACCAAAATCACTCCGGACCCACCATACCCCTGGGGGTAGGGTGGGACAAAACCATACCACCATAATAGTGTTGGGATTTGAAAAATTGTAAAGCAGTATACTAGGTTCAAATAAAATTGATTATTTAACTGAAACTACAAACCTCCCCTGGCTGCCTGGTCTAGTGCGGTTCTCCAAATAGGAGCCAATCCAAGAGTTCAGATGCTTCCCATTATTTAGTGTGATTTGGGGATGTCATTTAACGTAAAAAGTGGTAGCTGACCAAAACAGCAGCCAATCCAAGAGTTCAGATGCTTTCCATATTTGGTGTGATTTGGAGAAATCATTTTTCTTTCCTCAGTAGTACTTATAAAGATGTTAAAAAACCATAATTGTCATCTGAGAGTGGTACTTACCTGGATAAAGTGACAGCCAATCAAAGATGGAAAATGCTGAATTTTACAATGTCAACCGTATTTCGAGAACCAATCATTCGATTTCCTTGTTTTTAGGGTTCCGTACTCAACAAGAAACCCTTATAGTTTCGTCATGTCCGTCTGTCTGTCTATCTGTCCGCGGCTTAGCTCAGAGACCCTTAGTACTAGAAAGCTGTAATTTATACGTTTCATTCACGCCGACAAAGTGGTAAAATAAAATCTTAAAAACATCTTGACATCCTTATAAGCTTATTTAACTATACCGTAAAAAGGAAAATAGTCCCCCCAAATTAAACCAAATTTGGGCAGCATCTAAAAACTTGGAATGGCTGCTAGTTTGGTCAGCTACCACTTTTAGAAAGGAATCATGGTTTATTGACATCCTTATAAATCTAACTGTTGTAAAAAGGAAAATTTGTACCGGTAAATTATACCGGTATCTTTGCTGTTCTAAGGACTAGTGGTCTCTGCCTGGTCTGACGGAAAGAGGTGTAATGTTATGTATGTAGACGAAGAAAGGACGGAAGTCTGTACTCCTAATAAGATGTCATTATAAGGATTTTCTTTTACTAATGACGATGAATGAAGCACCGAAGTGGCCTAATTATTTCCGTATCAAGGCGTGATAATAGGTCTTTACCTATGAAATTGCCGTTTTGTATGGCGAATTTTAGGTAAACTCAATTTTCAGTACTAACATTTTTGCATTTTTCTTAGGAATTGTAAAACCAATTTTTTTTAGCATTATTGGGAAGACATTAGCTAACAGAAGCTTAAATTTAATTTTTGAAATCGGACGACATTTAAGACGAACAATTTTCGAACCTTTAATTTTATATATCAAACTAAAAATAAAAACTTTATTTTATGCGTAAATTGATAACCTTGAAGTTAACTTTCAAATATAAGACAAATGAAAAAAAATTGCATTAGAATTATAGGAATTATGATCTCATTAATCTGTAAGAAAATTTCGGCAATTTCATAGGTAAAGACCTTTTATTAATATTGTATTAATATCTAAATGTTGGGGCCGGCAAAGAGGTCCGTGTGGTGCCGGCAAAGAATAGTACCAACACATCTCTACCCGTGGGTGTCGTAAGAGGCGACTAAGGGCTTATGAACTGGAGGATGGGCAGCAGCATCGTTCTGTGAAGCGTACCACCTCACATACTACGGTCACCAACAACAGCGGTCGCCAGATGCAACGCTTACAATCGTGGGACTAATGGTAAATCCCTTCCAAAGTACCACGCAATTGTGCTGGAGACCTGGAGGGAGCTCCCCGTTCTGCAGAGGACGTTCATGGGATGTAATGATAATGATGGTCTAGAAGTTTTTGAATCCATTTATAATAGGTCTTTACCTATGAAATTGCCGTTTTGTATGGCGAATTTTAGGTAAACTCAATTTTCAGTACTAACATTTTTGCATTTTTCTTAGGAATTGTAAAACCTATTTTTTTTATTTTTTTTAAGCATTATTGGGAAGACATTAAGCTAACAGAAGCTTAAATTTAATTTTCGAAAAATATTATCTGTAAAAATATATAACAAATGTAATGATGAAATCGGACGACATTTAAGACGAACAATTTTCGAACCTTTAATTTTATATATCAAACTAAAAATAAAAACTTTATTTTATGCGTAAATTGATAATCTTGAAGTCAACTTTCAAATATAAGACAAATGAAAAAAAAATGCATTAGAATTATAGGAATTATGATCTCATTAATCTGTAAGAAAATTTCGGCAATTTCATAGGTAAATTAATTACAAATTACTTTATTACAAATTACTTTCTGTTTTTTATTAGTCTTTCTCATCAATAATGAGGTTGTAAGATATGCCTTACGCTATACTATTATTACATCTTCAAATATCTGTGGAAACGAACTTAGCTTAAGATTTACTTAAGCTAAGTTAGCTTGAATTGCAAACTGTTTGTTTCCCATATATATAAAGTAAAATAAATAAATAACACGTTTTCCACCAATATTTCTTTGAAAATTTGAAAAAGTCGTTTAATCGCGTCTTTAAATGATTTCTGTAGATTTTAAGTTCCGTAGCCAAAAGATGGCAACGATACCCTATTACTTAGCTTAAGTACGGTTAACCGCACGTCAGTAGAAACTTTTTAAACTCTATTGCCACGCCATAAGATCCAAAAGTGTTTCTACTGACGTGCTGTTGAGTGTACATTGTCTGTCCGTCCCATTGTTTGATATGCTCGCAAAAATTTTGGCAGAAAATGAGTTATTGTGATGGATTTCCCAACTAATGTACGTAATAAAAACACAAAAGTGTAAATTAAAGGGTCCCCAATCCCCATACAAAAAAGTGTTTTTTAAACTTTTATTTTTCGAGCTGTAGCGTAAAAACGGTAATACACGAGAGTCAAACGTGATTATACTGATAATAGTGAAACAATGTATGTTACCTATAGTAAAACAATGGCCAAGTTCGAGTTGGATTCTACAAAAATTGCACCTTAGTTTTGAACCTACCCCTGAAATTTAGTCTTAGACATGATTGGTGGCACTAAAGCATTTATGCGCGGGTCCGACACGCACTTGGCTAGTGTTTATTCAGACATGTATAAAATTAATAATTATTATTTTGGTCTTCGTGGTCTTTTTAATTAATTTGTTATAAAATATTTTGTTTGAAATTTAATCATAACAATAATTACGATAAATTCTCCTATAAATACTCTGCTATACAAATAATCTTGCGCTTTGTAAAAACGCAGCGATAAACGGGATAAAAAGAAATATTTTTGTCGTTTAGGCCTAAATTCTCCGTCGGCCGGCAAGCGCCGAGAGCTACTCGTATCTCTCTTGTAACTAATGATAAAACCTGAAAAATCCATGAATTATGGCCTTCAATAATTAGCATTATTTATTAATACACTAGCAGCACATGGCTAGTGGTGGTGCTATCTTACAAACATATGTTTGTTTTTTTCAGATTTAAATTCAGATGTAGATTTATTTCATGTCAAATCCCAATAAAAAAAAACTTAATTAATTCATTGTGTGCAGCTGCAGTTATTATTAATTATTATCAACTTAAAATAACATTTAACGCCTAAAGCTAGTTAGTATAAAATAAATAATTAATTTGTTGGATATCACGCGTTCCGTACACAAATAAAGCTAAAAACCTAGGTCTGATCTTCGATAGCACCCTATCCTGGACTGTACCACACTGTACCACAATAGGTATAGGTACTACTGTACCTTGGATTCCACGCGTATGCCTGTCATGGAAGTCAGCTAGTTTTAGCATTTAAGTTTATTAAAAGTCATCGTTGTCCTAGCCTTATCCCGTTTTCACTAACCTAAACTAGACGACTTAACGGGGGCACTGGTTTTTACACAGAGCGACTGCCATCTGACCTCCGCAACCCAATGGGCAAACCAGACTCAATACTACATTAGGCTAGGTTACTTAGATTAGGGTAGATTAGAATTGCCATTGTCCCGTGTGGTGCCGGCAAAGAATAGTACCAACCCGTACATACCCGTGGGTGTCGTAAGAGGCGACTAAGGGTAATAAACTGGAGGACGGGCAGCAGCATCCTCCTTCGTATCTAACATCTTACTTACTGCGGTCACCTATAACTGCGGTCCATGGTGCCAGCCGTAACGCTAACAAGCGAGGTGACTATGGTACTTCTCCTCTACATTTTTCCAGCAAAGGCTAGAATTCTAGAGGGAGCTCCCTGTCCTGTAGTGGATGTTTCATGGGATGTTATGATGATGATGATGAGAATTGCCAGGTTAGTGGCCATCCTGGCCGTCAGATACGAGTTAAATATGCTTCAATTAAGCAGTTTTTTAACGATCAGTGGAAATAAAACCGGCCAAGTGCGAGTCGGACTCGCGCACGGAGGGTTCCGTACCACCACGTAATATTAATTGTATTAGTTGAAATTTCAGTAACTTACTGTACTAGAGTTTTTAGGTCTGACTCGCGCTTGACCAGTTTTTATTATTTGTTGTTATTTCATAGCTTATGCACTATAAACATACCAATTTTCACGTTTATAAGTGGTCCCGTTTTTAAGATAGAGCTAAAACAAAAATCGCCTATAAAAACAGATCTTTAGTATGGGAGCCCCCCTTAAATTGTTTTTTTTTTGTTTTTAGTAAAAGAAGCAAAAGAATTACATAATCTGTGAAAATAGCTAGCTAGCTAGCTATTACTGTTTATGAGATACATCTCAAATAAAATTTTGCATAACAGCTGACTTTGATGGCATCTTATTCATTTGTTTTTAAATATTTTTTAAAACAAAAAATAAAGTATTTATCTACTCAACGAGCTCCAAACAACGATACCCCACTCGATGGGGTAGGTCAAACTTTTTTTTACGCTTCCCCCTTTAGCAGTTTGGGAGCCCCCCTTAATTTCTAACTTTTTTTTATTTTTAGTATTTGTTGTTGTAGCGTTGTAGATATACACAATTTGTGAAAATTTCAAATTTATAACTATTACGGTTCATGAGATACAGCCCGCTGACAGTCGGACAGACAGACAGATATCGGAGGCATATCAATAGGGTCCCGTTTTTTACCCTTTGGGTACGGAACCATAAAAACTGTGAAAACTGTGTTAAGCATCTTTCCAAGAAGTTGAGCGGGCGCGAAGGGAGGGTAGGGGGGGAATTGTGCATTTTAAACACTGACCGTCTTACTACAAAAAAGTTAGACATCTGTTATACACTTGATTAAAAAAATCGTACCAAATAACTCTGTTTATGTCATTGATGCGCAGAAGTCAAAAATGACTTATGTTCTTATGACTTGACTTCTGCGCATCAACTGACATAGCCAGTTATTTTGTGCGCAGTTTTTTAATCAAGTGTTCAACAGATGTCTAACTTTTTTGTAGTAAGACCCTTACTAACCATCCTAGACAACATATCAAAAATTAAGGTGGTTGCAGAGCAGAAGTGCTGCCACTTTGAGAAATAAATTTATTGCGTCATAAATACAAAACATTTAATAAGGATTGTTTGATTGGCGGCAATTTGGGGTAGTTCTATATTTTATTATCCATCACATCACATCTTAGCTTATCGTGAATAGCTTTGTATTGTAAAACTGCCAAAAACGGCCACTTTTAGCACTTTACCAATACAAAGCTATAAATGATAAGCTAAGCTATGATGTCATGGGTTATAACATATATAACTACCCTATATTGCCGCCAAACGAACAATACTACTGAAAAGTTTTGTATTTGCGACGCAAATAATTTATTTCTAAAAGTAAGGTGCTGCCACCCAGCAACCGCCTTAAGAGCCATCGGACCGTTTGCAAGGTACCAGTAAACTTCCTCTATTCAGTGGATTAAAAGAAAAAATCTGAATTAATTATAGTCGATAGAGGTTTATGTAAATATTGCAGGAAAAATAAAACGATAAGTAGCAGTTTTTAAGAAATCTGCAAAAAACCTTTACAAACAAAAAGGTATAAAATACATGCCGCCATAAGGTCCCTTTTGACTTGGAACGCCACATTAAAGTTTGTGTACTTGGGAGGCTGCCATGTCACGTGTAGGTACAGGTGAAAAGTCGGTTTCAGGCTTTCACAAAGTATTTTTTCTAGAATGTTCAAACAAAGAATTGTTGTCATAAAACTTAAGTTGAAAACTCTGAACATTTGTTAGATTTCTTTCGAGAGAAGCTAAGAAAATTTGTTTGTAATTATATATAAGAGAACTTTAGAGAACCTTTGACGAAAAAAGAAAATTTCGTGGAAACAAATGTTTAAAGAATTCTGAATTGAAAGTGATTTTTTTTTGTTTTATATCTGGACTTTTTTGCCTTTACGATTTTATTATATGTATAGATTTAATGATTTTTAACCTTTATAATATCACCTATTAATATTAACTTATGAAATATTAAAAATAAAAAACCGGCCAAGTGAGAGTTGGACTCGCGCACCGAGGGTTCCGTACCACCACATAATATTAAATGTATTAGTAGAAATATCAGTAATTTACTATGCTAGATTTTTTAGTTCGACGCGCTCTTGACCAGTTTTTATTATTTGTTGTTTTGCACTATACATTCACTATAAACATAAAAATTTTCACGCTTGTAAATGTTTCCGTTTTTACGATAGAGCTAAAACAAAAAATCGCCTAAAAACACGTTTGTAGTAGGGAAGCCTACCTTAATTTTTTTATTTTTAGAATTTGTTGTTATAGCAGCAACAGAAATACGTTTTCTGTGAAAATTTCAACTGTCTAACAAAATTTTGTAAAAAAGGCTGACTTTGGTGGCATCTTATTCCTATTTAAAAAAAAATTTAAAACAAAAAATATAGTATTTATCTACTCAACAAGCTCTCAACAACGATATCCCATTCGATGGGGTAGGTCAAAAATTTTATTTTTGACCTTTTGTTACATTATTTCTTGTTGTAGCGGCAACAGATATTCACAATTTGTGAAAATTTCAAATATCTACCTATTACGGTTCATGAGATACAGCCCGCTGACAGACGGACAGACAGACATCGGAGGCATATCAATAGGATCCCGCTTTTTACCCTTTGGGTACGGAATCCTAACAAAAGACAAAGAGCAAATTTAGAGGGAAAGTACCATAGTCACCACGCTTGTTCGCGTTGTGGCTGGCGCCATGGACCGCGGTTGTTGGTGACCGCAGTGTGAAGACAATACGATACCAATTTATGTTTTTTTGTTTATTTCAAAGAACATTGCATGGTTATAGGAAGACCCTAAGATTTCATTCAAGGAACAAAATGAACATGAGATTAAGTTAAGTCTAAATTAGTTAGATAAAAAGTTAAATTAGTTAACAATATCTAGATATTATTAGTTAACAATATCTAGATACTATTAAACTAATTTATTATTATTGACCCCCGCTCCGAGTCGTTCCTGGTGCAAAGGCTGTCCATAGCCATTCAACGTGGTAATACCGCGAGCATTATGGGCACTTTTGCACCAGGAACGTCAAGGGGCGGTTTGTTTGACTAACAAATACATTTTTGTATTTTAATTATAACTTGTTTAAGATGTAAGACTTAATTGTTATTTTGATATGAAAATAAACGTTATTATTGATACACAGAAGAACGCTGCTGCCTATCTTCCAGTTCATAATACCTTAGTCGCCTCTTACGACACACACCCACGGGTAGAGATGGGTTGGTACTATTTTTCGCCGGCACCACACGGCCGCATCAATCACCGGCTCGTTTAGCTACTTGTGATATAAAAAATCACAACTTTTTTAAAATTAAGATGATCAATGTACTTTACATCTCTCATATTCGGTAAGTAAGTCCTTATTACCACCAAATGGGGCTTGTAGGTGACCAATTAGCGCTCTAGGGTAATAATGTAGCTAGAAAAGCCCTAGGGCGGTAAGTAATTAAATTTTGAAAGATTGAAGTGTTTTTTTTAATTACTTACCGCCCTAGGGCTTTTCTAGCTACATTATTACCCTAGAGCGCTAATTGGTCACCTACAATTTGGTGGTAATAAGGACCTACTTACCTCACAATCGAGATGTAAAGCAGAGTAGTTAGCTCGGGTGTAAGCATCAATTGCACCCTCGAACTATAGGCGCCCTCGCTGCGCTCGTGCGCCGAAATATCTCGGGCTGCAATTGATGCCTTACAGCCCTTGGCTACTAATCTACTATTACTTTAAAAAAAAAAACGGTGTTTTTAATATTTTTTGAGTGATGTAGTACAATTTTGCCAGCCGTATCGCTAACAAGCGTGGTGACTATAGTACTTCCCCTCCAAATTGTTTCAGCAAAAGCTGGAATTCTGGAGGGAGTTCCCTGTCCTGTAGTGGACGCTTGTAGTCATGATAAGTACAATTTTGTAGAATGGGCCTATTTCCAATTTTGGCTAGGAAACATAAAAAATATACAATTTTGTTGTTGTTTTTTTTTGTTGAAAAATCGACCAACCTACCTACTCGTACATAATTATATAATTTAGAATCATCATACAAATGCGTAATTCTTTCCGTGAAACTGAACTACTTTTTTGAGACACATTTTTTGTATCGGGAGCTCATTTAGATATTTATCATTTTAGGAGTTTATGAATCTCTTTATGTTATTTTTTTGTTATTTTATTGAAATCTGTGTTATTTAAGTTGAAATATTGACATTATCGATTTGGAAGAATATTTAATTATGAAAAAATGAAAAAGAAATGAAAAAATATCCCTTATCGTGGTAAAAACCCTTTATACTGTTTACACAAACTTTTTTGAGATAATAAAAAAATTCGCTATCAACCGACTGCAATTTCCCTGAGAAAATGTTTTTTTTGACGTGTGTTCCGTGTGGGGAAAGTTGATAGGTATCAGTATCATAGGCATAATCACCTATTATTTTGTAGTGAGTAAAATCACGTTGTATATTTGTAATTATTGTTATTATTTGTATTTATTTATTTAATTTCTTTCAGGGATGGCAGGTTTCGATCCTAAGAAGAAATTCGCGAACATATCGGTATGGCATGAAAAGGTACGCCAAAACTTCAATCCGTACTACGACGAGGCTCACGTTATACTTAATAAGATTGTCGCCAAGAATATAAAGGTATCTGCTAAGCTGTAAGTACCATCAACCAACTTGGCACCTGACTACCTTTAAGGGGCTGATAAGAGCTGAATTACCTCCCTTTCTAACAAAGGGCGGAATGCGCGTGCTAGAACGGAGCGGATTCGCGCTGTTTTACGTTTTTCGCTCATTTTTGCATTTTTCTCAAAATCTGTACCCATAATGTTAATTATTAAACAGCTATATTATTATGCATAATATATTGAATAATGTGTAAAAGTTTCGGCATCATAGGTACTTAAGAAAAACGGTTTAAAAGCAAAAAGGATTTTTTTGATGGCGTACAAAATATATTTAATCGTGTTTCAGAGTCGGCCACATTCTTGTAAAGATGCTTAATTATCACATAATTTTTTTTCACTGCCATATTTTCATCACTTTTTGTTAAAAACCAGCTCAAGTGAAGCGTATTTAGCTCTTATCAGCCCCTTAAGTTTAGTTTCGTGTGCAGTAGTGGCTTGCAGGAGCCTCCGCTGGCTACGCCTTGCTAGTTTTAATCCACTGCTAGTTTTAATCTGCTTGTAACTTACCGACATGTGACAGATGGACCCTGAAGGACACAAAATTCTCATAAAAACTCATAAAACCAAAAGCGTTGTAATCTCTCAATGGTCAACAAAGTAAAGGGTGGAGCTGCCGGCTTACCACGCTTCAGTTGTCAGTTTATCTAGGCCCATAGATAAAATACTTTTTTTTTTCATTTATTACAGGCTTTAGCAACTAGACTATCAGCCTAAACAGTTAAGCATGGTTACGTTTTTTTGACATCCGAGCAGTGCGACACATTTTGAAAGACAAGGACGGCTACATGTATTAGTGTATAAAGCTATCTCTGTCTAAAATATTAACAACGTAATTTGTGGATTTGCTGAACATTTTCCTCCACTGACATTTCTTCGCGCTTGGAGGTGATAGATTAGATGACATAATTCCTCAAATAAAGTGACATTTCTCCGAGATATATTTTCTCTCGGGCAGCGTGCTAAGCCGGCTGGACATGCAAGCGACAAGGATTCGAAACTGGTCAGGCGCCAACTTTGCTGATAGTACAATAAATTGCAAAAAAACGTACAACTTAAAAATTTAATATGTTTTTGTTATACTCCTATTGTATAAGCTTTGTTTAGTGTAGGGGTTAACGGTAAAAATGTTTATGTGCTTAATATATTATTATTAATATATAGGGTGACTTTTAATTAGTTCTTGTACGTGTACTCATGATACTGAACAATTTTCCCCAAGGAACATAGGTCGAAATACGAAAATCAAGTTTTGACCTCCCATAGAAACTGCATCAGCTGATAGCGCATTTTGTATGGGAGGTCAAATTTGGTTTTTAGTATTTCGACCTATGTTCCTTGGGAAAAGTTGTTCAGTATCATGAGTACATGCATGTCTTTTGCTATCAAGAACTAATTAAAAGTCACCTTATACATATTGATATACTAGAATAGCCTGTGCCTACGATTTCGTTTACGTAGAGTTTGAATTTTAAGTAAACGCAAACAACTGAACCGATTCAAACGGGGTTCGTTACCTAATGTATTTGGCTTATTTTTTTTTCTGTTGCAATATATACAGTGTGAATTTTTATTTGTTATGCTCTTGAAGCACAGTGATTGTACTCACGGCCGCACATCGCTAGAAACACTTTTGGACCTAATGGCGTGGTAATAGAGTTGAAAAAGTTTCTACCGAAAAGCGGTTGACCGTACAAGAACCACAAGCCTACTTGAGAAAGATTTATAGATTTATGGGAAGCGTGCTGATACGTTCGTAAAATCGTACAATTAAATAGAGCTATACAAAAACCGAACAGTGATTCTACTCATAAAAACAAGAAACTATCCCGAAGAAAAAAAAAAGTTACTCGAAAAAAGTTTTTAAGCTCTCCATACCAAATGGTCACGTGATCGACCCATTGGGAAATCGAAAACAATATTTTTTTCGGAAAAGTTGCTTGTTACCTTATTATAATAGAATCGCTGGGCTTCGAGAGTAAAACCAATGAAAACTTACTTCTATAAATAGGCTTTGTTTTATCGCAATCCGTTCACTCAAACATAGGCTATACTAATTAGTCCAGTCGCTTAACGTCTTAATTCGCCAAATTCACCAAATTGCACCAATTTTTTTCCAGATACTAGTTAGGTACTTTCAATTTTTGATAGGAGCCAATTCTTGAATTTTCAATAGAAATTTTCAAAAAATTCAAGAATTGGCTTCTATCAAAAATTGAGAGCTATGTACCTAACTAGTACCTGGAGAATATTTAATGAAATTATAAGGCGTGTCTACGTGAAACAGCTAATCGACCGCACTAAATGCCGCACAGACAAACAAACTAACAGACAAAAAAACCGGCCAAGTGCGAGTCGGACTCGCGCACCGAGGGTTCCGTACCACCACATAATCATAATTGTATTAGTTAAAATTTCAGTAAGTTAATGTGCTAGATTTTTTGAGTCCGACACGCGCTTGACCAAATTTTATTATTTGTTGTTATTTAATAGCTTATGCACTATAAACATAACATTTTTCAAGTTTGTACGAGTAAGTGTTCCCGTTTTTAAAATAGAACTAAAACTAAAATCGCCTCAGCGACCATCCAAATTGACCCCTCTCTTATATGAATGTTCTTGAAACGGTAGCTCACCACAATCGGTTACCACTAGTTGTGAGAAAAGTTGTAATATTTAATGATTTCAGACTTTTTCCATTATTTGTACTGTGAGACCTAGCTTCTTGCCAAATTTCATAATTTTAGGTCAACGGGAAATACCCTGTAGGTTCTGCATTTTTTA
Organism: Athrips mouffetella; assembly: GCA_947532105.1. Classification (NCBI taxonomy): domain Eukaryota; kingdom Metazoa; phylum Arthropoda; class Insecta; order Lepidoptera; family Gelechiidae; genus Athrips; species Athrips mouffetella. Next base: position 6,188,858 of record OX383972.1, on the reverse strand, counting down.
ATAAATGTATGGAGATGAGGACATAAAACGCCATATTTTTTGATTGCGTCATTGTGAAAAATTGAAATTTTCAGATCTTATGTGGTTCATGGATCTTAATATATGGTATTAATTTCAACCTGATACCTTTACCCGTTCGTGAGATAAAGGGTCTTGACAGACAGACAGACGGACAACAAAGTGATCCTATAAGGGTTCCGTTTTTTTTCTTTTGAGGTACGGAACCCTAAAAATTACCAGAATGGGTTCTATTACCTTTTTTGCAGCCCTCTAGATAATATTATTATTTACACAAAAATAATTAATGTCCAGATTCGGCGAGATTACTAAATAAATAATTAGTAAATTGAAAATAAATTAAGTAATTGATAATAAGTTCAGCGTTCATCAGCTCAAAGACCAGGGACTCAATTCTTGAATATCACCGGGTGAAAAAATATCACTCAGAAATTTTTCTTTGGAAAAGTTAAGATTGATATTTGTTAAATATAAACAAATGTTGTATTGTTAATTTTCATGTATCATGAATTACCTTTTAAGGGTTAAACAGGGTTAACTTAGATAGATCTCTCACCTATAGGGCACACTGCACCAATACAAAGCAGAAAGTTGAAGCCAGAAATAACCTACTAAGACGCTTAACATCCTCGTCTTGGGGAGCAGCCCCACATGTTCTACGCACGACCGGTCTTTCGCTCTCCTTTTCGGCGGGAGAATATGCGTGCCCAGTCTGGCACCGATCAACCCACGCCAAAAAAGTAGACGTTGCGCTGAATGAGACATGTCGGATAATAACGGGCTGCCTTAAACCTACGCCGCTGAACCTCATTTATCCTCTGGCTGGCATAGCTCCTCCTGAAGTTCGCCGAGAAGTAGCTTGTGCAGTGGAGAAACAAAAACAAGAAGCGGATCCCCGACACCCGCTGCACAACTACACGATGCCCATAGTCCGCCTCAAAAGTCGTAATAGCTTTCTGAGGTCAACTTCTCCCGCAACAAGCAATAACCCAAGCTCGGCAAGAGAGCAAGTGTGGGTCGAAAAATTCCCAGTCCCATCAGGATACGTCCCACCTGCAGAAACTCTGCCACCAGGACACAATCTGCAGTGGTCAACCTGGAAGTCGCTAAACCGTCTGCGAACTCAGGTTGGCCGCTGCAGAGAAAACATGGCGAGGTGGGGCTTCGCAGACCAGTTGCTAAAGCACTGTGACTGTGGAGCTCCATCTCAGAACATGGCGCACTTGCTCTCTTGTCCACTGTGCCCCTCCACCTGCACTGGCGACGATCTTCGTGAGGCGTCGAATAAAGCCATAGAAGTGGCAAGGTTTTGGGAGGAAGACATTTAAAAGGATCTGGTATTTGAACATTGACACGAAGAAGAAGAAGGGTACATTTGAATTTTTAAAGTCTTAAAAATGATATTTTATCATTCGGTGATTTTCAAGAATTGGCCTCCAGACCACAAAACTGAACAACTTTGCCAAAGAAAGAGGTCGAAATCTGAGAAAGTTTTTGGAACTTACAAATCTTAAACAGTCCACAGTGCATTTTGTATGGAGGTGCCAAATAAAAAAAAAGTTGTTCAGTTTCGTGGTCTGGTAAGAACTGTAAAAAGCCCAATGTATCAAGCTTAATGTGCTTTTGATTGTACGGTCAACCGCTTGTCGGTAAAAACTTTTTCAACTCTATTACCACGCCATAAGGTCCAAAAGTGTTTCTACCGATGTGCGGCCTTGTGTACTAACAGCTTTTATCATATCGAATAACGAGGTAATGTAATTGATACGTTTTTTGTCATTGACAAATAACAGTATAATGGCCCGTGGTTATTAATAATTTGTATGAAGTGTGCTTATTCGTATTAAGTAATAGTGTAGATCATAGAATACATGTGTAGATAAACTGTTGTTCATACAATTCAATTTTAGCTCGTTGTAACGAGTGTTATTTATTTACACCTTAAGATTCTTGGTGATCTGTAGTTGACGTATTAGTCCGTCTTAGAAATTTTGGAGGTCTTTAGTAAAAAAAAGTAAATTTTTTCGTACCTAAATAACGCAGTGGTTTTTTTTATATTTTTGCGTATAATATAGATTTCTTTATGGCACAATAGGATATAGTCATAGCCTATTCTATTGCAGAATAAAAAATAAAAACTGTCACTTATTTTAATGAAAGGCCAACGTAAGAAGTCCGTTTTGACGTTTCCTTATCTCCAACACACAGGGTTCATTTTTCTTTGTAGGTCGTAATTTTTCATACGTTTGACAGTTGTCATAATGGACCTATTAGTGACACACAAAGATCTCGGACCTCCTTGCTTTATTTTTCTGTGGTGACACAACAGCTTTTTTTAAATTTTGTGATGGGCTGCGACTAAATCTCATTCTGCCGCACGGGAATCGTTTAAAAAATTAAATTAATTCTTATATAAGGTATTGCAGATATCGTTGGAAAGAAAATCTCTTGGTTTCACAATAAGTACGTTCATTTAATAAATAAGCGTTTACAGTTAACATAATACACCCAGGTGAATTAACCCAGGTGAATCCAGTACACTACGCCTGAAAATCATAGAGGATAGGAAAGCGTGGAAGTTACTCCACCAACAATAACGAAGCTTTTGCAAGTTTACAGACGCCAAGTGTTTTGTTCCATATATTATTTATTCACTGTTACTGTTACATATATTATTTAGCTACTGTGTGTGTCCACATATTATTTATTTGTTATGTATGTATTATTATTTACTGTTAGAATCACCACTGGCGTGCTGACTCTTGAGTAGTTTCAAAAGTGGAGTATTACTTCACGCGATATTGTAACGTCAGTTGACTGAAGGGTTAATTATAACAATTTTGATTCCTACCTACTTTTGGACCAGGAAGTGAATGTGGCGAAATTTTAGGACGTAGTCGCTTTTGTTCTTGGTATATTTGTTGTTTTGGTATAAATTTACTTTCCTTAAAATTCGGAAACGGCGGGACTAAGAATAGGTAGTTAAAGTTATTAATTTAATAAAAAAAATAATTAATTATTCTATTTATAGACCAAGTTTCAAGTTCCTTAACACAAAGTCTCCTGATCCTAAACTAGGCAAAGCCTGTACTGTGGGTACCAGATACTGATATACATACATAAATAACAGAACAAACACTCGTGGTCATCACTCAAAATGTTTGCCGAACCGGCGGTCCTCGGCGTAGAAGGCAAGCACACTACCAACCACACCAACGGGCCAGTCAGTACTGGGAGCCAATTCTTGAATATCACCGGGTGATAAAATATCACTCAAAAAATTCAAAATCACGGATTTTTCTTTTCAAAAGTGAAGATTGATATTCGGAAAATATAAAACAGTCCTTGATTGTTAATTTTCGTGTATTCTGATTTACCTTTCAACAGTTTATCAGGGCAAATGTGAATTTTTAAAGTCTCAAAGGTGATATTTTATCACCCGGTGATTTTCAAGAATTAAGTCCCTGTACTTATTCCTATCTACGTAGTGGGTTTTTTTTTGTTACACGTGAGCAAACGAGCAGGTGGGCCACCTGATGGTAAGTGGTCACCACCGCCCATAGCACCCACTGTCTTATTAGTGACATACTTTGACGCTAATAAGACAGCAAAGTGCCATGCCCACCCTCATCATCATCATCATATCGTGTGGGTAGCAAGGTCGATGACCGACCTCACAAACCCTGGTGTCAGAGTTGTTGAGCCGCCAAAGGCCTCTGACATGGCTCATTAACGACTACATCCTTAGATAGTAGTCGGGACCAACGGCTTAACGTGCCTTCCGAAGCACGGAATCATCTAACTTTTCAGACAATCAGGTGATTCATCCTGCAATGTCCTAACCAAACTGGGGAGGTCGCACAAAGGGATTTTTGTGTGACAGTGTCCCCACCGGGAATCGAACCCAGAACCTCCGGATCGAGAGCCGAGCCCTCTAACCACTAGACCACGGAGGCTGTTATGTTATGCCCACCCTGAGAACTGAGATGTTATGTCTCATGTGCCAGTAATTTTACTTGATCCCTTACCCTTCAAACCGAAACACGGCTAGAGCTGCAAAAGTCAAGCTTGAGATGTTCATGACTGTACAACGTTTCCATGTGAGAGAATCTTGAATAAATCTGTCAATTTTCCTACACGTGTCCTTTGTGTGACGCTTACCTGACACAAGCTTTATGTAAATGATTCTTAACTTTAATGAATATTTATGTTTATAATCCATAGATTAATCTTGTTTACCAAACTTGACGCAAGTGTCAAGCCGATGTGTCAGGGGTTTAGTTGTTATGCGCTAAGGATGAGGGCTCGTTTTAAGAAATCCTATACTATCTTACTTAGTATTAAAACGCGAAAGTTTGTAAGTATGGGTGGATGGATGTTTGTTAGTCTTTCACGCAAAAACTACTGAATCGATTTTAATGAAACTTGGCACACATATAGGTTAGGTTAGGTACTTTACCGCGGGAAAACACTTCATTCCCACGGAAAAACGCATTTAATGCGGGTGAAACTGCAGGTGGAAAGTTAGTAAGTATACATAAGGTCCTAATGAAATAGTGAACATAATTTTAGCATGTTATTCTGACCATGAAACTGAACAACTTTCCCTAAGGAACATAACTAGGTCGAAATACGAAAATTTATTTTTGACCTCCCTTATAAACTCCATCAGCTGATAGCGCATTTTGTATGGGAGGTAAAACTTGGATTTCGTATTTCGACCTATGTTCCTTGGGGAAAGTTGTTCAGTTTCATGGTCTGAGTCACATACTAAAATTATGTTCACTATTTCATTAGGACCTTACTCGTAGGTATACGAGTATATTTCTTAAAACGTATGTATTTTATTGTGAGATTTTTTACAATACATATTCTTAAATACACATTTATGTTTTTAATCACACCGGATATTTTAAGAGGTTGTTCTTTTTTCGTATTTCGACCTATGATCCCCTGGAAAAGTTGTTCAGTTTCATAGGCAGAAGCGGCAGAACCACCTCTTCAAATATCTAAGATGATAAAAAGTGACTTTGCATAGTTTTCCCGAAATGGCGCGAAATCTTTTTGAGGAAAATGCAAAAAAAATGCAACAACTATCTAAGGTTATTAGTTCCAATGCTTTTTGCTACAACTTGATCAGCTGATCGATCCAATTTGTGTAAGGGAATTTAAAGAAAGAAAAAAATACTCCGGAATAAGGTTACATGAGTTTATTAAAACCATGAATAAGCTAAAATACCAAACAAAATTATCGTAACCGGAATTTGAAATACCTAGAATCCATTTTTAGGGTTCCGATACCAAAATGGTAAAAAAAGGAACCCTTATGGTGCCGCTCTGTCTGTCTGTCTGTCCGTCTGTCTGTCACACCTCTATATCTCAGCAACCACTTATGCTATCAACCTGAAATTTGGAATAGTTTTAGAATATAGTTGCCCAACTTAATTGCACAAGAAAAAATTTTGAAAAAAGTATGATTATTATTGCTTAATATAAAGGGGGCCAAAATAGGGGGGGCCAAATTTCAAATTGTCGCTACTAGGTCGAGTGGGGTATCATATGAAAGGGCTTTACTTGTACATTTTAAAATATATTTTTATATTTTTTTAAATTTCTTAGTTTTAAAGTTATGATGAAAAATGTCAAGAAAAATACCATTCCCCCCCCCTTATCTCCGAAGTTTGAGTAAGGAAAAATCTGAATTAATTACAGTTGACAGAAGTTTATATAAACTTTACAGCAAAAATAAAACGATCTTTCTAAGTTGCACAGTTTTTCAGAAATCTGCAAAAAACCTTTACAAACAAATTTAGTTTTGCGGTCCTGAAAATGGACTTTATTGCTTCCAAAAATACTATAGGTATATCGGAACCCTCGGCGCGCGAGTCCGACTCGCACTTGACCGGTTTTTGTTTACTTTCGAGCGTAGCGAGAAAGGTATTGTATTCGTGAAAAAAAAAAGTTTTTCTAATTTTGTCAAAAATGTGTTCTATATCACTTATACATCATAAAAAACAAGTCTTCCAAAAATGTCCGTCCGTCGGTCGGTCGGTCGGTCGGTCCGTCGGTCGGTCGGTCTGTCCGTCACGCTTTGGCCTAGCGGCTAAACGAATGGTCCGATTGACACCAGATTTTGAATTTAGGAGTTTTATGCAAATCCATCGAAGGGTTCTAAGTGGTTTCTTGCTGGCTCTCATTTTGAGGGTAGCTGTCATACAACGAAAATGAAAAATTGAAATTTTCTCAAAAACGGTTCATAGAATCTTGATGAAACTTTGCATGACCAAGCATCTCCATGTAAGATATCTTGCGCCAGTATCAATTGATCTGTGTAATTTCATATAAGGGGTGTTCCTGTACCACCAAATCGTAAATATGTCATTTACCCAAAATTGGTTCCATTGAATTTATTAAAATTTTCTATAATATTAATCCTGGATTGATTGTCTACCTGACTGGATATTATTTTTGTTTTTTTTTTAATTAAATTTAGTTCACAGGGTGTACCAAAACTGAAAGGGCTTGCTCAGTAGACTAAACTGAACAATTATCCATAAAGAACACGTGTTGTGAAATTTTAAAAATCTCCATGCAAGTATCCTACGGTAGTATCCATTGATCTGTGAAAATTCATATAAAGATACTACCAAAAGTTAAACATGTGATTTACTCGAAATCGTTTGAGGTTTGTTTGTTTTAATGTTTAACAATTTGAATTCTGAATTGATCTGTATATATTTCATTTCAAAGTTTTTTTGGAAAAACGTAAATAAAAGTTTGTATTTCCATACTATGTGTATGGCATTACAAATTTAAGTTTGCGGTTGATAGTTTTTCCTTGAGTATTGCGAGAAAGTAAGTGCAGTGCTGCTGTACCGTTTATTTCGTTTACTCCAACGCATACCAATCTATTTTGCAGCCCTGACACTAAAAACAGAGTTTAATTCACGAAAAGAATAACATTATCAACAGACTTTTTTAATTTTTTAAATTTTATTAATGTTATGTTTTGTATTTTAAATGACCAGGAGACCTATAGCACAGGGTCTACCTAGTTTAGGCTCCTGTCTCTCACTATTTTCAGATTTTAATTATTACAAGATTATATGTACTTAGCTGTTAAATATGTTAAAAATCTGTAGTGAGAGAAAATAAACACTTTTTTTTTAAATGACTATTTTTTTTTCTTTTGTTCGCTGGAATTTTGCATACCTATTCAGGTGAAATAGTGTCTGATGTATATTAAATGACCAACATGTAACAAAAAGTACCACTATTTTTGGCAAATAAATGATTTGATTTGATTTTGATTTGACTCATGTAAACCCTACTTTATAAAACCAATCATATTAACTCTGACGGGTATTTATTTACATATTTGAGGCACCCAGATTTGTCGAAAAACACTTACATTATATTCACCGGAAAAAACTGTAAAACGCAACAACCGTGATTTGAATAAACTTAAAACTAAACTATGTTATTTACATCCGCTCCTCATTACATGATGATTTAAATCTATAACGATCTTCCTAATTATATAAAAAACATATAAAGACGTAACATTCCAAAAACAGCTAAAGGAATGTTTTATTAGTAAAAGCTATTATAGAATAACCGAATTTTTTGACGATAATTTTTTATGAAAATACTTAATTTTACCTAAGTATAATCAATTACTAAATAATAAAATGCATGTATGATTCAACGTCGTCGTTTCGTTAGAGTGTTATGTGCCAGGCTGGGATGGAGGCGCCGGATACCTGAGTACAGTGATCGATTGCTTAAGTTTAACTTAGATACTCGTAGTCTTGCTGAAAGGAGATGGTTATCTGATTTAAGCCTCTTATTCAAAATAGCAAACGGTGAATTGGGTGGTCAGTTATTGTGTTATTTACACTTTAAGATCCCGTCGAGGTCCGTGAGTTTTCCCCAACTGTTTGATTTACCCGTAGCTTAAAATAATGTATCTCATAATAATCCATTGTTTAGAATATGTAGAGCTTTCAATTTAATCTGTGCTCACGTTGATATTTTTGGCTGTAGCTTTCTTATATTTAAATCTAATATTATTCAAAATGATTAAATCTAAATAACATTAACATAATTAATTAATAATTTTTCTTCATGACATATTTATGTATCCATATTGTTTTATATTTAAATACTAATTTGTGAAAGTTGTGTACAATTTTAATAGGACTTCAGATTTATTTGTTTACATAGTTGTGCTACTGTTCTTTAACTTAGTCTGTAGTTTGTAATTGTACCTTTTGCAAATAAAATAAAAATAAACAATTTGAAATTATATGTAATGAATGGTTGAATGTAAAATTTAATATTAGTTAATTAAGTTACGAGTATGTATATTTTATAGAGTCCTATGTTATACTCGTATTGCTACGCCCTAACGGGGTATCACAGTTAATTATTTAAGATCTGTATTTACTCCTATCTTGTACTTTATTAATTGTGATAATGCAATAAATGAATGAATGAATTAATGAACTTGTTTTTCTGACAGCTGTAGCCAATTGCTATTGACTTAGCTGCAAAATGTGTTGGCAAGCGTAGAAATAAAAAAAAAAAATGGATCATACTTACCCCAGATTAGTAAGTCAATGTACAGAGTAATACTTACCTTTCGGACTTTGGGGATTTTTTTATTTGTGTTTACGGTTAAGAAAAAACTCTGTTGAGTGCGAATTATTCTCGGGAAAAAATAAAAACATAACATAACATCACGCCTCTTTCCCGTCGGGGTAGGCAGAGACCACAGTCCTCCACTTGCTACGATCTTGACATACTTCCCTTGCTTCCTGTACTTTCATCAATCCTTTCAAAAATAATTTGAGAAATATTAAAATTGCTAACATTTTTTTAACGATTTATCTAAAAATAGATGGTCACAGGAATCCTTTGAGTTCATGGAATTTAGTAATGGCTGAAAACTTTTCCATGGTTGGAAGTAGTTGGATCCACGTTCTGGCTTGCTATTGGTGAATTAAATACTTCGGGTCAATAAGCCAGGAGCAGGTTGACACAAAGTACTTCTTATTCGCACATGCTTTAGAACAAAGAAAATGTAATTAATTTACAACACAAAAAAGTACTTCAAATAAATCCTATAGTTGAACTTAAGTATCTTTTTTATAATAATTACGTAACATTACATAACATTTTTTTTTCAAAATGAAAATACACGACTAGAGTAAAACTATGTTCAATTTTGATGAATTTCTTAGAAAAATAATTAGTAAAAGCTTTAAGGTTTCAAATTTCCAAAATAAATTCTAGTTAATAAAAATACGTTTTCATCTCCTGGTGCATCCAAGCTTCCACCACCTGCTGCAGGTTAGCTTGCGCGCGCAGCCTGCTGTAATTGGTCCTGAAACTCGCCAAAAAGCCGGTACACGCTGGCTGAGCCGCAGTTAAACGAAGAATATTCAGTAGCAATCAGTAAAAAACCGTAAATTACTTACCAAGTAGATTTTATCTGAGTGCACAGATTTTTTAAAATAGTAAATTAGAAGTTTAAAAACTATTCAAGAGAATTTATAGTGTAGACACAAGCTTCCAGTAAAATGAAAATACTACGCTCCGAGCAACAAAAGTTGGTCTGCTCCATACGTTTGGACAGGTAAGTAAAATTTTAATTATGTTATATTTTTTACGAAGACGTTGTCAAATACTGATACATTTTATATTTTAAAAAATTGCAAAAATGTGAATTTAAATGTACGCGTAACACATTTATTTTTTTGCATTAATTTGTATAATATTTATTCTTTTTTATGATTTTATAACCACATGCCAATAATAGCTTGTAAAAATATACGGCACCCTATCTATTATATCTGATAAATAAAGGCGCTTTTTAAAAAAAAAAAGAGTCATCTTTTGGTTTTTAGGGTTTAGAAGCAAAATGGTAAAAAAGAAAACCTTCCGGTGCGACTTCGTCTGCCTGTGACACCTGTTTATCCTATCGAATTGAAAGGAATACTTATGAAAAATACTTACCCAACTTTATTGCAAATTAAAGCATTAAAAAAATATTTTTATTATTATTGTAAATGGGGCCCAAATAGTGAGGCCAAAATTTAATTACTAGGTCAAGTGGGGTATCATATAAAAAGGCTTTACGTGTACATTCTAAAATTGGTTTCTGGTTTAAACGAAAAAAAAAAACGGAATGAATTATAGTCGATAGAGGTTTATGTAAATATTAGAGAAAAAATACAGGGTATAAGGGACGGCGAACCGGAAACTGAAAGGGCGTGCTCAGTCAACGAAACTGAACAACTTTCTCTGAGAAACATTTGTGGGTAATGGAAAAAAATTGGCCTCTCCATACCAACTGTTCCATCATATTGAGCAATTTGTATGGACAGCTCAAAATTTTACTTCTTTTTCCAGAAATGTTTCTTTGGGAAAGTTGTTTAGTTTCTTTAACTGAGCACACCCTCTCGTCCATTACACCCAGTAGGTATAACAATCTAAGTAGCATAAGTAGTATTTTTAATATAAGCAAAAACTTTTACAAACAAACTTTGTTTCGCGGTCCTAAAGTTGGCTTTATTGCTTCTTAAAATACTATATGTATATCGAAATCCTTGACGCGCGATTCAGACTCGCACTTGACCTGTTTTTTTCTGTTTGTTTTTAAGTAAAAGCCATACACACTGCTATTTTTTGCATCGATACAAACGCGATTCGCGATTCAGTCTCGTTACAAAAGCGCGAGAGTAGCGATGCAGCCATAGTTTTTGGAGGCCAATTCCTGGCTGGCCTCCCTGCCGCCGGCGCCCCCTACCATACGGCGTCATGTCAGCTAGCGCCCCTTCAGTTGGCGCTCCCTCCTTCGGCGCCCCTCTGTTGGCGCCCCCGCCTTTGGGGCCCATCTTGGCACCTCCTCAGTTGGCGCTCCCTCTTTTGGTGCCCCCTCAGTTCGCGCCCCCATTTTTGACGCCCCCTCTGTTGGTGCCCCTACATTTGGAACCCTCTCAGTTGGCATCCCCACCTTTGGCGCCTCCTCATTTGGCGCGCCCTTAGACGCCCTCTCCGTTGGTGCCCCTGCATTTGGCACCCCATCAAATGGCGCCTTCAATATCGGCGCTCTCTTAGTTGGTTTTCCAAATATTGGTGCACCCTCAGTTGGTGTCTCCTCAGTTGGCGCTCCCAGCTTTATTGCCCCCTCTGTTGTCGTTCTTGCATTTAGCGCTCCCTCAGTTGTAGCCCCTCAGTTGGAGCCCCCTTATTCGGCGCCTCGAATTTTGGTGCTCCCTCAGTTGGCAAACCTAATTTTAGTGCCCTTCTTTTGGCACACCCTCAGTTGGCGCCTCCTCAGTTCAGGCCCCCTCAGTAGGCACCCCCAACTGTGGTGCCCTCAATTTTGGCGCTCCTCTGTTGGTGCCTACACTATTGGCGACCACACTATTTATATATTTGGCGCCCCTCCTTTAGTGCTCCCTCAAGTGGTGCCAATAAATTTATCGCCCCCTCAGTTTGTCCCTCTCAGTAGGTGCCCTCACCTTTGGTGCCTCCTCAGTTGGTGCCCATACATTTTGCGCCCCCTCACTTCGCGGTCTCAATTTTGGTGGTCTTCCTTTGGTGACCCCTATTTTTTACGCCCCTCTGTTAGTGCCCCTTATTTTGGCGCCCCTCAGGATGCCCCTATATTTGGCACCCCCACAGTTGGCGTCCCTACAGTAAGCGATCCTAAAGTTGGTGCCCCCAACTTTAGCACCCCCTTCAGTTGACGCCCCCCATTTTGGCGCCCCTTTGTTGGTGCTCCCAATTTGGCACACCCACCATTTGGGCCCCTCTATTGGCGCTCCCGCCTTTGATGCCCCAACCTTTGGCACCGCCTCAGTTAGTGTCTCTAAATTCGTCGCCCCCTCAGTTGGTGCCCCTACATTTGGCGCCCCTCAGTTGGCGCTCCCAATTTGCGTTGGCGCGATGCAAACGCGCGTTTGCGTTTGGGGGCGCAAAATATAGGAGCGCTAAAATTGAAAATCTAAGCTGATTTAAGATGGTAAGATACATAGAAAGATGCTACTGCTCATACTCCGATTCATAAGCCGTTAGTCGCCTCTTACGACAGCTACGGGTAGAGATGAGTTGGTACTAATATTTGCCGGTACCAGACGGACGAATTAAGCGCCTTTATTTTTCAGATAACTAACTTAATTATTTTTTTAAGGATTACTATCGATAAGTTTTTGTCTTATATCCTTATATCTACTTTGTTTGATCAAGATTCGACAAAATACATTGTATACAGGGTGTTAATTTGATTGCGTGCCGTAGCTCAGGGGCGGGATCAGTACCAGTAACTGAACAACTTTTCCCAAGGAACATAGGTCGAAATACGAAAATAAATTTTTTACCTCCCATAGAAACTGTATCAGCTGGTAGCGCATTTCGTATGGAAGGTCAAATTTGGTTTTCCGTATTTAGACCCATGCTCCTTGGGAAAAGTTGTTCAGTTATTGATACTGATCCCGCCCCTGAGCTACGGCACGCAATCAAATTAACACCATGTATACGTAATTAATTCTAAAAAAATATATTTTGTTTTAGATTGAAAGATTCTACAATTCAGAAGTTGAATAAAGAACAAAAAAATAACAATGAACAAAAAATTGCTCAAATCACAAAAGCAAAACAAGAGGAAGCAAAGTTATTACTAAATTTAAGCAAGGTACAAAATAGTTTCAAATATCCCCCCCCGCTACCACCGCCGCCACCACCGCCGCCTCCACCAACTCCAGAAGAACCAACAAAAAATGATGAAATATATCCTCCCAAGAAAAAACCAAAGCTTAATGATATGGAAAATGACAGCAAACTTATTATTATACTTGATGAAGATTTTGAAGATTCACAAAACGAAGAAGTCATTGCTCCAAAGGAGCAAACTCTTAGTCCGACAAATTATTCAAAATGCATATCAGAAACTATGAATTTAACTGATAAAGAAGCACAAACGGAAGTTGCATTAACGGATGAAGATTTAGAATTGTTAGATATCGTCAAACAAAAATGTTTCACCAAAGAATTATTGGTTGGTTTAAACAGAAGTCAATGTGAGGAAATGTTTAATTCTAAGGCTTCTAATAACAACAAGGAGAAAATTACAGAAGATAGCGAGATAATAACTCGAATAAAAGCATATAGTGATGAGAATAAAACAAAAATGTTAGCAAAAAAATTTAATGAATTCCTAGTCCTACAAGAAGATTCGAAGAACGTGTTGGCTGTAACAGCGGTTAAAAACTTAATTCGAGAAATTATAAAGCAAACGCATGATAGATATTACAAAAATAAAGATACCAAGAAACCTGAGGAAATGGTTGAAAAGCGTGATGCTTGCTGTTCTCCTGTTGGCCACGGCGTTTGTAATCAAAATAGCATAGAGGAACAAATTTTAAACAGACCGGTCCATCATCCGCCACAATATTACAATGGAATGATGAACACATTTAAGGTAGGTACCGGAAAATCCAGAATAATATAAGAATATTTTTTAAGGTATTAATAGTACATAAAGATGCGAGTGCGCTATTTTGGATATTACGTCCGAGGCTCAGAAATTGCATCCCGAGCCGCAGGCGAGGGCGTAATGGAGCTGAGGGTGTAATCACCAAAGCGCACAAGGTTCTTTCGACGTTTTTCAACACATTTGCGAATAAAAACAAATCAAATTTGCTTACCTTTTCTACCGAAGGAAAATTCTTTTTACTTTTTCTTTACATTTCTACGTACATCCTATACTCCAGACTTGTGTTTTGTGTCTTAGTATTTTCGACTTTAAGGAACAATACTAATTACTGAATTTTTATTTGTAGAAGTCAATACTTTTGAAAATAATTTTAATCAACAACAAATATTTGTTAAAATGGCGCGCGTAATGCGCGCGTACGAGTATCACTTTTTCGGAAGACTCAGATTATACATGCGCGCGCAGGAGACAATGACTAAACTCCCAAACAGCCTACTCTTAAAATTATTTTTAAATTGAATATTTGGTTACTTTAAAGACATATTTGTAGTTAGTTGAAAAATGTTAATATTTTTATGTAATTAAAATTTATTTATTATATATAACAAACACAGTTTCTTTATTCATGGAAAAAATTATGAATGTTATAGATATAGAAATCCTTGCACCTTGTCGCTACAAAAACAAAACAAAACGAACATAACAAAAAAAACAAAAAACAAACTAGTGCGGTAATATAATGAAAAAAGCACGCATGTTTAATACGCCGGATTATGGACCTTATTACAGTGCAAATATAGCTGTTTTATGAGCAAATGTGTTGAAAATAAATAAGTGTATCTTTTTGTTTTATTAGTTAAACGAGACTGGCCAGCGACAGTGGTTGCCCAACTGGAACACATATCAGCAACAGTTCCAAAGTCCTGTACCGCAACCTTTACAACAGACACCTCTCATCACTGGATATCAACAACCAGGTAATTTAATAAAAAAATAATTATGTAAGATTTGATTTAAAAAAAAATACCAGACCATGTTTTATTTCACTAATAAGTTGGTAATAGTTATAATAGAGATTTCTTTTCCGTTACATATTATTGACAAAGTAGTAAATCGTATCCAGCAGCTGACTACAATGGTTTTAATCAATTCGCATAGGAAACGTATTTGTAAGGTACCTCGAAACTTGGCTCATAGACAGGGATAAGGTCAATAAGTATAAATAAAAAATACGAATTTTTTTCGGTTGCAAATAATAAAGTTCTAAAATAATTATGTTTTTGTCAAATATCGATAGGTCGTATGGCAGAATGAAACGTGTAGCCATGGTCAGTCTTAAAAAAAAACTTACAACTGTTCTATGTAGTCTGTGGTAGGTTTAAGTTTTTTTTAATGATAGGCAATGACTACTCATCACATTCTGCCATACGACCTATCGATATTTGACGAAAACGATTTTTTTTAAAACCTCGTCATTTATGGCCGAAAAAAATTGGTATTTTTTATTTATCTTTAATGATCCTATTCCTGTTTATAAGCCAAGTTTAAAGGTACCTTACATATAAGTTTCCTTTGCGAATTGCGTTCTTCGTCTTTTGCATTTCATGTTTTGTATGAAATTACTGCCTTTTGACGTCATTATGTCTTATCGCCGCTTTTGCGAACTTTTTAGCAAATACAGATAAATACAGTCCGAATTTATACAACGTATTAATGGAATAAGCGAAACCCTCATACACCCCAACTGATTTTTATTAAAATAAATCCATTCCCGTAAAAAAAATCTTAAAAAAGTTTTTTAAATCTAGATATTGTTATTTTAAAGTTTCATCATTGTTCTAGTTTCATCGTTGTTCTAGTCCGCGCACTCCGCATACGCCACGCCCACTTCCCTCCCCTCCTCACCGCTCATAAACCGCTCGGCGCTACCGCTAGCGCGCTTATCCGCAGAATATTTTAGAATAGAAGCGGCAAAAAATTAATTATTAAAAAATATATATATTACCCGTATCAAAAACCCGTGAAATTGATTCTATTCTCGATTCTGAACAAACTATTTTCTCAGTTTCGCTTATTCCGTTAACACGTTTTATATGTGCATGAAACTGAACAACAACTTTTCTCGTGGAACATAGGTCGAAATACGAAAAAAAATGTACCCCCTTTCAGAATACGTCATCAGCTGATGAAGCAGTATCTATGGAAAGTATTTCGAACAGTTTTCCATGATAAAAGTAGTCCAGTTTAACGTGCAGAATCACATCCTTTAATTTCTGCGTTTCCTTCAATAGGTCCATCTGGGAACCGTCACTTGAAGACAACACCAGTGCGCGATGGGCCATACAAGCCCAGGTTTCCAGCTCCATTTGCACCATACAATTACCCCACACGAATGTGGATGCAGTCTCCACAGCAACCAATGTGCTGGTGGCAAAATGACGGCCAGCACAAGAAGACTTAAATAAGCCTGCTAATATTGTACTGGTAAGATGTGAAAATGTTCTATTTAATTAAGACGCAAATGACTGTAAAATATTTATTTCTCTTATTGGTTTGGTATATCTATTCTTTAACACATTCTGCCAAGGAGGTTTTAGTAGCAGCTCTTACTGCTAAGGAGGGAGCCATAAGCGTAACACTTTCTTGCGAGGGACCTCCATACTGAAATGTATGGAATTATTTTCAAATCCTAAAAACGTAATTTTTTTATCTTTCTCTCTGAGAAATATGTGGCATGGGACTAATAAATGCTACTACCACAGTTTTTCTGTTGAAAACACTTACCATTCAGGAAAAAAACGATGTTAAAAATCACGCATAAAATGGCTATTACGGATTATTTACGCTTCCGTTCTTAGTATTAATGATCAATTCACAAGTAAAAAACTATATATTTTCACTTTTGCAAACATTGTTTATACTAAAACATTCGATTTTTAAAGATATCTTGATTTTTGTAAAACTTAACTGAGGACTTCACTAGCTCATACAGAATATGTATATGACCAAAGATATCGGATCTCCTTGCTTCGCTCGAAATAGATACCTTGCTAATTTATTTCACTATGGGATGACATCTGCCAACATGTCCCAAATTTAAATGTCACATCATCAATGATCGCTAGGATACTCGTATATTCAAAATAACCCGTCAAATTCATAGAACGACGCCTTTACTACCTTGTGACAAATTATTTCTTTAGTACTCCTTCTACTTGCTAATTTATTTCACTATGGGATGACATCTGCCAACATGTCCCAAATTTAAATGTCACATCATCAATAATCGCTAGGATATATTCAAAATAACCCGTCAAATTCATAGAACAACGCCTTTACTACCTTGTGACAAATTATTTCTTTAGTACTCCTTCTATTAGGTACTCTTATTTTTCTGTGTATATGACGGACTCTATAGTTTTTTACTCTGAGCATTCTTGTATAGTCAAAAGCAATCGGCTAACCAAGGAGGTTTTACTACGCTTCACTACGCTTAAAACCTCCTAGCGGCTAACTTTGGCAAAAGCTGTCAGAAAAAAAAAGTTGTATATTTATTTAATGGCATCACATCTCATTACAAAACGTATTTCGCCAGTGTCAAAGTAAAGGAGTTGTTACAAAATTATGGCGATACGCCAATGTCCAGTGAAAGATTGATTTACACAGGAATCTATATCTCGAAGATCGACGACGGGGAAAGCCTGTAAGTTTCTAAAACAATGTTACTCTTTACGTCATATATACTCTGGTTTTAGTGTCATGGCTTCAAAATACATAGTAAGCGTTGGAATAAACGAAAAAAAAAATGGATCACACCATATTATTAGCCGAATGATTATTGATTAATGATTTTATTGGTTTGGCGCCGAGCGGACTATGAGACCAGACAACGTTTTTCGATTCGTTTACCATCACGTTTTCAGAGGCGGTATAAAGTTGGTTTTTGCTTTTGATAACTAGGTACTCTTTTTTAAAACATGTTAAAATAAAAACGGTTTGACGACTCTCTATGACTGTACACAAGGAGTCACATTTTTTATTGTAGATATGACACAAAATACAATCCTAAAAATCTAATCTACCCATATTATTTAGTTCAGTTCAGACTAGTTAATTGTGTGAAGTTCGAAACGTGTGTGATAATTAATTGTGATTTTATAAAATTAATAAAGCAATCGGACATAATTTCCGCGCCTGGAGCTATCATCAAAAGACATTAGGGTCATTAAGACCGCTCTGTCATATTCACCCGTCAAAAAATGGACATCAGAATTGAAGCGTGGCAGAGTGGGTGAGAGAGAGTGCCCCGTGTGGTGCCGGCAAAGAATAGCACCAACCCATCTCTACCCGTGGGTGTCGTAAAAGGCGACTAAGGGTTAATGAAGCAGAGGATGGGCAGCAGCATTCTTCTATGTATAGTATCATCTTACATTCTGCGTTCACCAAAAACCGCTGTCCATGGTGCCAGCCGTAACGCTAACAAGCGTGGTGACTATGGTACTTCCCCTCCAGATTGTTTCAGCAAAGGCTGAAATTTTGAAGGGAGTTCCCTGTCCTGTAGAGGACGTTTCAAGGGATGTCATGATGAGAGAGAGTGTGAAAAAGAAACCCCACTCTGGAAGGCTTTTGACGCCAACTATACTGACGAAAATATTAAAGAAGTACTCGATTTAATTATGGGAGACCGAAGATTAAAAATTAGAGAGGTAGCCAAGATGTCTGCGAGGTGGCTTCCGCGACTACTTCCGATTTAACAAAAAAGGAGGAGATTAACTATTTCACGCGACTGTTTGGAGTTATTTGAAGCCAATGCAAATGATTTTTTGGATCGTTTTGGGTTCATTACTGTATACTGGAAACAAAACAACAATCAAAACAGTGGAGAAGACCTGATTCACGACCCCCAAAAAGCTAAGTCGATTTTGTCGCAAATAAGGTGATGGCTTCAGTATTGTGGGATTCGAAAAGTGTGATTATGGTCGATTATCTTGAAAGGGATCAGACCATAAACTCTGATTACTTCTGCCCGGTATTACGTCATTTACGAGAAGAAATAAAAGAAAAAGTTCAGGAACGCTTAGAAGAAAAGTCCTGTTTCATCAAGATAACGCCCGTGTTCACACGTCTTTGCAATCAATGGCTTAAATCCACATATGTGGCTTTGAACTGTTAGCGCAACCGCTTTCGTCACCTGATCTAGCACCATCAGACTTCTTTCTGTTCCCTAACCTAAAAAAGACTTGGGAGGTCAAAGATTGTTGACAAACGGCGAGGTCAAAGCAGCAGTAGACGGAGAGGAAGATTTTTTTTTTTCAGCGGTCTAAATGCTTTAAAGGGGAGATAGCAAAAGTGCATTGAACTTGATAGTGATTATGTAGAAAAAAAATATATAACTGATTTAGTATGTGTTTATTTTCTTGGTTAGGCCGACTTCTTTTCAATCCACCCACGTACTTCCCGCCGCCAGTATTAGGCAGTTTACAGATGTAATCAAGAACCACAAATTCCAAATTCCTTGGATGTAACCCTCACATTCCAAATTCCTTGGATGTAACCCTCAAATTCCAAATTCCTTGGATGTAACCCTCAAATTCCAAATTCCTTGGATGTAACCCTCAAATTCCAAATTCCTTGGATGTAACCCTCAAATTCCAAATTCCTTGGATGTAACCCTCAAATTCCAAATTCCTTGGATGTAACCCTCAAATTCCAAATTCCTTGGATGTAACCCTCAAATTCCTAATTCCTTGGATGTAACCCTCAAATTCCAAATTCCTTGGATGTAACCCTCAAATTCCAAATTCCTTGGATGTAACCCTAAAATTCCAAATTCTTTGGATGTAACCCTCAAATTCCTAATTCCTTCCCGCGCTTCCCCTAGTTACAAACCGGTGACGGTAATTCTACAATAAAATATATAAAAATATTTTTTCCTAAAGTAGTTTTAGCTCAAAAAGAAGTGAAGCGCCTTCAGGGTTCAATGACCACTTTTTTTGTGATAATATTCAGTTTTGAAGGTGGTAGGACTTTTGTGCAAAGTCTGTCTGGGGAAGTACCACCCTCTTGCTTTTTTCTGCCGTGAAGCAGCAGTGTTTGCACTGCTGTGTTTCGGTTTGAAGGGCAAGGGAGCCAGGGAAATTACTAGCACATGAGGCACACCATCTTAGATCTCAGGGTGAGCAACGCACTTTGCTGTCTTGTCAGTGTCAATTATGCTGCTAATAAGATAGTAGGCGTTATGGGCAGTGGTGACCACTTACCATACATGACCATACAAAATAAAAAAAAAAGTTTTTTTTAAATCTATTGCTGATGTAGAATCACCCATAGTAGGATCATCGTATTTTTTTTACACCCAGTCATACCAACCTTGCAGGGTATAAATCTGCCCATGAAACTGAAAACCTTTTCCTAAGGAACATAGATTGAAATGCGAATAATATGTTTTGACCTCCCATAGAAACTAAATCAGGCTGATAGCGCATTTTGTATTGGGGGTGTTCCTTAGGGAAAGTTGTTCTTCGTGGACAGAATCACATCCTTAAGGGTTTATATACCCTTTCTGTTACAAATTGTATATATATGATTACTATATGATTAGGGTTAGATTTCCAAGTTGAAAAAAGAAAGAAAACAATGAATAGATTAAACTGAGATTAAAGTAGACATCAACAGTATTCGTTTGTGTGATGCCAGCCAAGAATAGTCTACCATCCCAATTCTTCTCAAGGGTGTCGTGCAAGGTGCCCTTATGTTGGTCGCCTGTCAACCGGTACTTGCTTACTACTTGTCAATTTTATAAAATCTTGTCTTAAAATTGAGATATTTTTTTCCTATACCGATTTAGATGAAATAAAGCCCATATGTTGCTCGAAGGTAATTCAAGGTACAGACATGACTTTTCTACAATTTTATTAGTACCTACATGTACTTATAGATATAATAGGTCTTTACCTATGAAATTGCCGAAATTTTCTTACATATTAATGAGATCATAATTCCTATAATTCTAATGCTATTTTTTTAATTTGTCTTATATTTGAAAGTTGACTTCAAGGTTATCAATTTACGCATAAAATAAAGTTTTCATTTTTAGTTTGATATATAAAATTAAAAGTTCGAAAATGGTTCGTCTTAAATGTCGACCGATTTCATCATTAGATTTGTTATATTTTTTTACAGATAATATTGTTTCTTAAATAAAATTTAAGTTTCTGTTAGCTTAATGTCTTCCCAATAATGCCTAAAAAAATGGATTTATGATTCCTAAGAAAAATGCAAAAATTATAGTACTGAAAATGAGTTTACCTTCGCCATACAAAACGGCAATTTCATAGGTAAAGACCTAATAGATACTCGTAGATAGATGAACGTTAAATGACCATACAAAACAAAAAAAAATCGTAGTAATACATTTAAATTAGCAAACGTTAAGTAAAGTAGGGATTAGGTATTAAAAGTCATTGTAACGTATTGTATGTCTCAATCACAGTTAAAATTAAAACCTAAGTATATACAGATCAGAAAAATAAAAAGCTACTTATTCTATTTATACGAGTAGTAAATATTTAATGAATCTTATTAATCCTAAAAGAATAAAAAATAAAAATATCGATGACTTAGGAATAGGTTACTTAGGAATATAAAAATATATTTTTAGTAAAATTATGAAGACTGAAGTATGAAAGTCTTGTAAATATTTTTGAATGAATAATTTTGTTTAATAAATTGGGTAACATGCAGCGCATGAAGCTTTAATGAGATTAGGTTGTATGTATGGTATATATGTCGTGGGCAAATCGTTGAATTGGGCCGATCGAGATCTGCCTGGGCACATCACGATGTGCCGGCATTTCGTGATCTGGCCAATTATTTCATGATGTGCCCAATATAAAATTGGGCAGATCGATGAGAGCAACCTATTTGTCGATTTGCCCTACTAGTCACTTGGCCACATCGAGATATGGCTAGGCACATCGAGATATGGCTGGGCGCATCGAAATGTAGTACTGTTTTGCGACGCTTGTGGCGCTGTTTGCGCTATGTGTTAGGTTAAGTTAGTTAGGTTAGGTTTTATTATCTAGTACAATTGTGACGCTGTTTGCGCTCTGTTAGTTGTGTGTTAGGTTAGGTTTCATTATCTTATAAAATAATTATTATCTAAACTTAATTTTATTTGCTTGTACTTTGGTCACCCTACAGAATCGATTTGCCCAACCATGGTTGGGCAAATCGTCAAACGTTATGCTTTGAACGATATGGCGGTTATTAGATAGGCAGATCAAGAAATGCCGGCGTATCGTGATGTGCCCAGGCAGATCTCGATCGGCCCAATTCAACGATCGGCCTACGACATATACATGTATGCTTTGTTCCCGTGTGGTGCCGGCAAAGAATAGTATCAAGCCATACATACCCGTGGTTGTCGTAAAAGGCGACTAAGGGTTAACTGGTGGATGGGCAGCAGTATCCTCCTTTGTATCTTACATCTTACTTACTGCCGTCACCTACAACCGCGGTCCATGGTGTCAGCCGTAACGGTAACAAGCGAGGTGACTATGGTACTCCCCCTCCATATTTTTCCAGCAAAAGCTAGAATTCTGGAGGGAGCTCCCTGTCCTGTAGTGGACGTTTCATGGGATGTTATGATGATGGTGATGCTTTGGTCAATCTTTGGCAGGGTACTGTTGAGGGACCTTAAAAGCTTGATGTAGTTAGCATATCTGTGGGTAGCATAGTTGTCAGGTAATTTCTCAGTCAGAGTGCGCCAGCTTAACAAAGTGTGGCTATTTATTTATACTCATCTCATTTCACTTCTCACTACTAATTAATATTATAAATGCAAAAGTATTGATGTTTGTTTGTGTCACTGTCACGCCTAAACGAGTGAACCGATTTCGATGAAATTTGGGTGGTAGGTAGATCAAGCTCTCTACTAACACGTAAGCTACAATTTATCCCGAAAAAATGCATGGTTCCTGTAGGAGACACTAGGATGATACAAAGGCCATAATATAACGCGAGCGAATCCGTGGGTAAAAGCTAGTCATTTATAAAATTTAATAATTTTATAGCTAAAAAGTATAAAATAAGGTAAAACTTACACACTGACAGTAAAAAAATATTACTTGTATCTCATGAACTCCGCATAATGTCTGGAACCTTTTTGCAATAGTGTTCGGTAGTAGTCAGCCCACTTAATAAATAGTCCATCCAGGATCAGTCAGTAGTACCCATACATTTGTACCTCCAGGGCTAGAGAAAGTTGGATGAACACATAAGACTCCATTAATTTAGGTTTATTTACAAATTATTAACAAAATAGTATTTTTCTATAAATTGCAATGCGAGTTAGCATATTTTTAAACGCAAAACCTGCAATGCGATGTGATTTTACGTCTCGCCTTGTAAAATACTGGAAGGTATCTAGGACCCAATTATTGAATATGTCCAGGGGATAAAATATTATTTTTGAGACTTCAGAAATGAAAATTTATCCTGATAAACTGTTAAAATGTTAATCAAAATATATGAAAGTTTACAATCAAATACAACTTCATATTTGACGAATACGAGTATCTGTTTCACTTCTGAAAAGAAAAATCTGAGATTTTGAATTTCATGGGTGGTATTCAAGGATTGGGTCCCTGGACGTCAAGGCGTCGCAACGTGCGAGTTTGCATATTCGATTAATGCATTTTTAATAAAATAGTTTCGTCATGTCTGTCTGTATGTCTGTCCCCGGCTTAGCTCAGAGACCCTCATTACTAGAATACTGTAATAGCTGTAGCTGTGTAGCTGTTTAGTATGAATATTAATTTCATCAACGTTAACAGTGGTAAAATAAAATCAACTAAAAAAAATGTTTTTAGGTTACCTTCCTTACAAGAAAACTTAGGGTTATTTTTTTTGTCTTGTCTTCCCCATCGTTCCGGGTGTCTTTAGATAGGAGTTTTTTAAAATAAAATATATATGCGAAATACTTATTTACCTTACAAGCACAATTTTTGTTGGAGTCTAGTGTACCCCCCCCCCCCTGCTAGCTTAACGGAAAACTATCACAACTAAGAAAGCTTCACATGAGCTTTAGCTGGGAAACTGGAAGTATTAAAAATAGCAATAGCAATCAGGCGCTTGGACCTCGCTAAGCAGTTAGGAGGTAAAAAGTTTGTCATGTACGTTATGAAATACTAAATCATAACCTGCTTTGCGATAAATAAATATTAAATGATATTAAAAACTACGAAACTGTTACTTGTACTGCGCGTTGCCCGACACACACTTGACACACATTTTGGTGCTTTTGAAGCTCTACGCTGATAGTCTTTACTATCCTTTGTTTAATTTGCACCCTTTTCAAAGGAGATTACTTAATCATAGGGACTTTTTACACCTTTTTGACTGTTCAACTGGATGGCGCTTCTGCTCAGCATTAAGAACATGGCAATATTTATACTAAACGGTTATCACCACTTCATATTTTACATTGACATTAAATATTTTAATTATTAGTAGTTTGACATGATGAAAGATTCGATTTTTTAGGTTACCTCCCTTACAAGAAAAGTATATTATTTGGCTCTGGAGTGCTACGATAATTTATAAGATACGTAATAGAACTCAAACTGGATTCAAGCCAAATTATTCGTAACAGTATAAAATAGTTCATAGTTCCTTAATCATAATAATAAAATAATAATAATAAATAACAATAAAAATCTACATTTTCTCTCACAAACATTTAAAAATTCAGGCATATGTGCTAAAAATGTTTGTGAGAAACTGGAGCCTAATCTAAGTTTTCACCTGTGTCTTAGGATTCCAGGTTCCCATCCTCTTCTTATGATAGTTTCCGTTTGTGGTACAAGTTTGAAAGGTAAAACAAGAAAAACATAAAAGAAAAAATAAAGAAGCAGTTACAAAAACTAAACATTGAAAATTAAACTAAGTAATAGCAGTGATCGATATTACAATTTTTTTTTTTTACAAGAGGTGATTGGTAAAAGTCGGTTATCAAATATAGCGTGCGCAGAATAAGTTTGGTTGTGACGGTTATTTTCTGCGCATAAGTGACAGGCGGAGAGCCAATGAACGATTCGCTCGCCGCGCGCATTAACGGTCATAGCCAGAGTTATTTTGTACGAAGAATGAAGTAAAAATATACTTTTACTTTTTATATAGGGTGACTTTTAATTAGTTCTTGAGTGCAAAAGGTATGCATGTACTCATGATACTGAACAACTTTTCCCAAGGAGTATAGGTCGAAATACGAAAAACCAAATTTCACCTCCCATACAAAATGCGCTTTCAGCTGATGCAGTTTCTATGGGAGGTCAAAACTTGATTTTCGTATTTCGACATATGTTCCATGGGGAAAGTTGTTCAGTATCATGAGTACATTCATACCTTTTTCTATCAAGAACTAATTAAAAGTCACCCTATATACAGGGTGTAATAAAAGGGCATACCAACCCTGAAGGATGTGAATCTGCCCATTAAACTGAACAACTTTTCCTAAGGAACATAGATCGAAATACGAAAAATATTTTTTACTTCCCATTGAATCTGAATCAGCTGATAGCGCATTTCGACGGGCGCTCGCATACGACCGACATTTTGTGGGCTGACTTCCAATCGGACGATTAGTGAGATGATCGATCAAATATCGACCCACAATGTCGATGATTTGGTTTTTTGTTAGTAAGAATCTCAGCATTATTTACAAACTAGCGACCGCCCACGACTTCGTTCGCGTGGAATTCCAGAAAAGATATCATATCTAAGAAATGATCTCTTCAAAAAAACATTTTTGAAGCGTAAACTAAGTTTGAAGAGTGAATGAGACGCCAGATAGTTGAGATACGTTTATTCATACAGAACTTAAATAACATAGAATGATACTAGACTAGGCATAGGTCATACGTGGACTAAGCTAAAGGGGTGTGTTGGAGGGTGGACTGCGTGGCTATCGCACCCCTTCTCACGTACAAGCATAAGGGTGGACTGCAGTGCGGCTTGTCGGAGATGTCCTCAACGAGGCGATGGACTTGATGGGTGCATGAGTGTTTGGCGCGGAAACCAAACTGCTCATTTAGGATGAGGTCATTTATCACTACGTGATCGCGGAGGCGCTTGAGCAGTAAACGCTCATACATTTTGCCCATCGTACTGAGCAGACTAATGGGACGGTAAGAGGATGGCTCGTCAGCGGGTTTGCCGGGTTTGGGGATACCCATGACTGTGGCCTCTTTCCACAATTGCGGAAAGACACAGTTTAATAGGGCCGCGTTGAAGATGTTAGCCAGAGTGGCTATGAGATGGTCAGGGAACAATTTAAGTACACGGTTGTGAATACCGTCAGGCCCTGGGGCCTTACGGCGTTTGAGAGCTCTTATGGCTTGTTGGACCTCATCGGGGGTGATGGGTGGGAGGAGAGGATCTACCAGTGGGAGTGCAGCTCTCCTATTGACTTCGGTATCGACCTCTAGGAGGAAGACCGGGTCAAAGGGGAGCGAACTGGGAGTACACTGAGCTTCGAGGCTGTCCGCAAGGCATTCGGCCTTTTCAATGTCCTCAAAGGCAGGTGGTAAGTTAGGTCTTTTGAGGGGGGGGGGGGGGGCGGCGGCCTCCTGTTTAGATCTGAGGGATCTAGACAGGCGCCAGAAGACTTGGTGTTCGGGGCGTAGGTGCTCAAGAAACTTATCCCAACCGTCGTCAGTCCACTCGTCCGCTCTCGCCCTTACCTTCCTCTGTAAGGTACGAAGAAGACGGGCGTTCTCACGCGTGGGGTATGAGTCATGAGCACGCGTTGCAGCGTTCTTCTCGGTTATCAGCTCGCGCAGGTCACTAGGTGGGATCCAGCGACTATCAGGAGTCACTGGAGCCCGTCTAGAACAGTCAGCAATGACTGATTGCACGTGCTTGGTAATCGAGAAAACTGCGCTGTCGTCAGTCTGTCCGGGATTTGGTTTAGGTGCGTGGTACTGGTTGGTTTCAGAGATTCTCCTACTTTCTCCCAGTCCACTACCGTCTTAGTCGGGGGGGGGGGGGGGGGACCCCTCTCGGGGGGTCGATGCGAGAATCGAACTCTAAGAGATGATTGGTCGGTGGTCAGACTCTAGTTCATGAACAACTTTCAAGTCACATAAACGGAGGTTTACGTTCCTGAGAAGAGCCATGTCCAGGACGTCAGGCCTATGGTCAACGTTGTGGGGGAAGTGGGTAGGAGAGCTAGGTGCTAAGACGTCAAAGTTGAGTCTTTCGCTAAGGGTGAAGAGGGTGGAGCCTCTAGGGGTGTCTACGTGGCAATTCCACATAGTATGTTTGGAATTGAGATCACCAGCCAGGAGAACAGAGTCGCCAAGGTCTAGTAGGGCTTTGAGATCTGCTTCAGTAAGAAGCTTATTTGGGTCGGGAGAGAGGTAAGCCGAAATAACTACCAACGGCTGGTGACCGGTGAGGCCAATACGGGAGACTGAAGCTTCAATGTGAGCAAGAGCGGGCGCATCTAATGGGAGGCAGTGGAGAGCGCGTTTGTAGTAGATAAGCGCGCCGCCGCACTGACCGGAAGTGCGATCGTTGCGAACGAGGTTGTAATTGGCAATACGTGGGTTTCGCTGACTAGGTTTAAGGAAGGTCTCTTGTACGAGAAAGATGTCTATGTCGTGATCACGGAGGAATTGGGCTATCTCGGCACGTTTGCGGTTGATGCCGTTAGTATTGAAAGAGCCTACTTTAAGAGTGGATGGTTTGGTTCTACATTTTCGATTGCCTAAGTCCATATCAATTCTTAGAAGTTGATTTGTAGTTGGACATCGATTCGATGAGGGGTGCGAATTGAATCGAGGCGTTTAGGAGGGCCATACCGTTGCCCTGGTTGGAGCGGATGGCTTGGGCGAACGCTATGACTTCGTTGAAGTCGATCGCCTTTAAGAAGGATTGGACTTCTAACCCAGCTCTGGGGGTGGGGGGGGGGGGGTACCTGGGAGCCTTGTGGCTGTTTGTTTATACGCGGGTCCCGCGGGTTAGCGCGGTGCGGCGTAGAGGGGTTTTGCGGGTTAGTTTGGCGGGGTGGAGGGTTTGTTTTCGCTGGATTAGCGAAAGCCGGAGTTGGTTTGAGAGGGGGAAAGTCAGACTCGCGGGTCTGGTGAAGTAGTTGAGTGGTGCGGTGGGGTTGTTGCGTGGTACGGTTTGCGCCGTACGAGCGAGATGCCAGGCGAGCTAGCACCTTAGGGTTTGCTTTGGGGGCTAACTCGCACCCGCGATAGTTCGCCGGGTGGCCAGTCTTCCCACAGAGCACACAGCTAGGTGTTGTGAGATTGCCTGTCTTCTCTTTAGCCTTTTTATGCTTCGGTCCGTGCAGCCGGGCGTTGCTGGTGGTGGGGAAAGCTCCGCATTGTCGACGCGCAGAGCAAGAAGGTAGATGCGTGCGAGCGAGAAAGTATTCGAGTCCGCGCGCAACGAATGACGATGATGATAAGATGTACTTGTTACAAGTTTAGTTTATTGCTTACATTCACATTTCTCACTACACATAGGTACAGCTACCGTCATTACAGACAAAAAATCAAATCATCGATATTGCGTGTCGATATTTGATCACCTTACTAATCATCCAATTGGGATTCGGCAGACAAAAAGTCGTGGGCGGGCGCCCGTACCGGGGTGATTTTTTTTTCATATCTCGATATAATATGTTCCTTAGGGAAAGTTATTCAGTTGCTTAAGCAGAATCATATCCTTCAGGGTTGATATACCCTTTCTGTTACACATTGTATATTGGTGATCAGTTAGAAAAACAATGAAAAGATTAAAGTGAGCTTAAAGTAGACTACAACAGTGTTACTAGACTACAACTTAGTCGTCTATTGGTCGCCTGTCATCCGGTACCTACTTGCTGACTACTTGTGAATTTCATAAAATCTTATATCTTAAAATTGAGATATATATTCTTCCTATACTCGTACCGATTAATATGAAATAAAGCCCATAATGTTGCTGACATGACTTTTCTACAGTTTGTTTAGTACCTACATGTAGAGATATAGATAGATGAACGTTAAATGACCATAAAATATGAAAAAAAAAATATATACCTAGTAATACATTTAATCAAGCAAGCGTTAAGTAAAGTAAGCAAATAAGTAGTAAGCGTTTATATTCTAAAATATATGATTATTTGTTTCTTATATTGGGAAATTAGGGATTAGGTATTGTAAGTCGTTGTAAGGTATTGTAAGTCTCAAACATAGTTAAAAGTAAAACCTATAATATACTATAGAACAGAAAAATAAAAAGCTACTTATTTTATATGTAGTCAATGTTTATAAATAACTCTAATTAATCCAAATAGAAAAAAATTGTAAAAATATCGATGACTTAGGAATAGATTAGGGTACTGTAACTGTAGAATTGTGGCGTCAGTATAAAAAATAAATTTAATAAAATTATGAAGTTTTAAGTATAAAAGTCTTGTAAATATTTTTGAATAAGTAATTTTGTAGCAAGCGTTTATATTCTAAAATATATGATTATTTGTTTCTTATATTGGGAAATTAGGGATTAGGTATTGTAAGTCGTTGTAAGGTATTGTAAGTCTCAAACATAGTTAAAAGTAAAACCTATAATATATAGAACAGAAAAATAAAAAGCTACTTATTTTATATATAGTCAATGTTTATAAATAACTCTAATTATTCCGAATAGAAAAAAATAATAAAAATATCGACGACTTAGGAATAGATTAGGGTACTGAAACTGAAGAATTGTGGCGTCAGTATAAAAAATAAATTTAATAAAATATGAAAACTTAAAAAAAAGAAGTATAAAAAAACAGTATAAAAGTCTTGTAAATATTTTTGAATAAGTAATTTTGTTTAATAAATACATAAGTAAATTGCAACGAATGAAGCTTTAATGAGATTAGATTGTAGGTTTGATGATAATATACATGTATGCTTTGGTCAATCTTTGGCAGGGTACTTTTGGGGACCCTAAAAGCTTTATATTGTTAGCATATCTGTGGGTAGCATAGTTGTCAGGTAATTTCTCTGTCTGAGCGCGTCAGATTAACAATGTATGGCCATTTATTTATTCTCATCTCATCTCACCACTTATTAATATTATAAATGCTAAACTATTGATGTTTGTTTGTTCCACTATAACGCTTAAATGAGTGAACTGATTTCGATGAAATTTGGGTGGTAGATGGATCAAAGCTACAATTTATTCCGTAAAAATGCATGGTTCCTGTAGGAGACTTTAGGATGACAAAAATACTATAAAGGATGACTTTTAATTAGTTCTTGATAGCAAAAGATATGCATGTACTCGTGATACTGAACAACTTTCCCCAAGGAACATAGGTCGAAATACGAAAATCAGTTTTGACCTCCCATAGAAACTGCATCAGCTGATAGCGCATTTTGTATGGGAGGTCAAATTTGGTTTTTCGTATTTCGACCTATGTTCCTTGGGAAAAGTTGTTCAGTATCATGAGTACATGCATATCTTTTGCTGTCAAGAACTAATTAAAAGTCACCCTTTATATTCTGAAATATACATTCCCTATTAATTCATTAAGGTAGGCAAAAAGTAGGTATAGGGTTATCTTCTCTATTCGTTATGTACATAATCTCTTGCTTATCATCGAACGTTGCTGTGATAGTAAGATAAACGTCGCAGACGTGGAAGTTAACTACATATAACTGCCGTTTAAACGCATGTAATCAATAGGAAGACACCATATCATAAAATAAAAAATATATTATTTTAGTTGTAATTGCTTATTATGCAGCGTAAACAAAAACTTCTCTCGAGAATTAAACTGTGCATTTAGAACATGAATCTGAAAAACATTTTCCAAGAAACGTACGCCGATTTTTATGTACAGTGCACCATCTAGTTTGTCGATTTAAATGATCCACTAGTAATTTGATGTCATTTCATTGTTAAATTTGACTTTCTCTCTTTTTGTATTCCATATTATATTGGTTTAATGATACATGTTTAATACCTACAAATCAAGTTTTTCTATTCTAACTACGTAATGCAGTTTATATGGGAAGTAAAATTTTTTTCGAGTTTCGTCGCAATCTTTGCCTGATGGTCGGCCAAAGCTAAGGTCACTTGAAGATCTCGTGAATGACCTGAGCTGCCCGCATCCAGCGGCTTCTCGGGACCATGATCAAAACGTCGGCCCACCTCGTGGTTCCACACCCCAGACACTACATACGAGGAGCGCGAATTCGAAATTTGAAATTGATATTCAGTTCAACAGACCCGCAGGAGCTCCGGGCAGGGAGAGCAGGCGTGTGCGCGCAGGGGTACGGGGGTAGATTGCAAGGGGGGCGGAGTGTCCGTTCTGTGTGTCCTATTACTTTATTCTGTGTAATATTCATATTCCTATAATACTCATTGGGAAAAGTTTTTCAGTTTTATGGTATGAATCCACATGAGTTTTCGGGAAACGCCTGTTTACACCCTTTATTAGAATAATCATGTATATGATTCGGACAAGATTAGTAAGAATATTTGTAAATTAGTTATATAGTAAATTTTCTAAGACCAAAAATAATACTCTTGTCACTATTCGCACCTTGGAAACTTTCAAAATCAGCTTTGTAAATTAGATCTTTTAATATGAGCCAATTTAAGACAATCACTTTTATTTTGTACAAATACTTTTATATTGTTTAATTTCCATCATTACATTCCACGATCTAAAACATCGTATTTCGAAATTTTACTGTTTTAAATAAATAAAAAAAAAAAATAAAAAAAAAAATAAAAAAAATATCAGTTTATTTCAGACAATTGTCCATATTTTGTTAGTAAGTAACTTATAATCTATGTTAGAAAATACATATCCAATTAAAACAATTCAAATTTCAATTACAATTATTAAATTAAATTCAAATAATATAACACCAAGGCAACAGATCAAAACATGTCAAAATAATGAAATAAAATAAATTAAAATTTAAAAATATTCATTTATTTAATTTAAATACCTACCGCCCTGTGCGACGCCAGGCACGTGCACGTGCGCTGGAACCCAGTGCCGCTGCAGAGGGCAGTCATGCTTGTTTTACTTCAAAATAATATTCAGTCGTAATTTATATGAAGGTGGTAGGACTTTTGTGCGAAGTCCATCTGGGGAAGTACCACCCCCTTGCCTATTTCTGCCGTAAAGCGGCAGTGTTTGCACTGCTGTGTTTCGGTTCGAACGGCAAGGGATCCAGTAAAATCACAGGCACATGAGACAAATCATCTTAGTTCTCAGCTTCTCGTTTGCTCTCTTGTAACATAGAAAAAAATATGGAGAAATATAACTCCTTTTTTGTCACAAGTGATCAAATAAGTGATTGGCCCATGTAGTCCAGTCGCTGAACGTCTTATATCGCCTTTACGTAGACACGCCTTACAATTTCACCAAATTTTTTCCAGGTACTAGTTAGGTAAATAGCTACCAACACCATAGTTAGTACCATAGATAGTTAGTTAGTTAGGTATGATAGGAGCCAATGAATTTTTTGATAGGAGCCGTTTCTTGAATTTCCATTGAAAATTCAAGAATTGGCTCCAATCAAAAGTTGAGTGCTATATGTACCTAACTGTAGTACCTGTAAAAAATTCGGTGAAATTGTAAGGCGTGTCTACGTGAAACAGCTAATCGGTCGCACTAATGGTTTTTAAGTTAAAAGATTAGGTATCTTTTTGTTTCTGCTATTGTTGTATTTAGTGACAAATTGGTATTTTTAATGCTAATTCGGTCAATTTGTGAGGAAAATATTTTTTTATATTTTAATTTCCAAAAGTTGTTCAGTTACGTGGGTAGAACTACCCCCCCAAAAGGTTTTGTGTATTTACTATTACACGTTTTATATCCCTATTTTTTTTTTATGTTTTAAGCGAGCAAACGAGCAGGTCACTAGTAACTTTTAAAATTATCTTTGAACTATAAATTAGGTCTTTAAGACAGTTTCTTTTATTTGGCGCAAACACTTTCATATATTGGTTAATTTCCATCATCATTCATCATCTATTCTGTCAGTCACCTATCATAGGCCTGAATAAAAAAGCTTTAACCAGTTAATTATTTAGAAATCGTATATACTGATATAGCAATTATGCTGTTATTTCTTCAAATTTTTAGTCACTCGTTATTTCATAAAAACTTTCATTTCTTTAAAAAATTAAATAGGACCAAAAATACTTCACTTTTTGCACATGAAGGTGGTAGGACTTTTGTGCGAAGTCCGTCTGGGGAAGTACCACCCCCTGGCCTATTTCTGCCGTAAAGCAGCAGTGTTTTCACTGCTGTGTTTCGGAGCGAAAGGCAAGGGATCCAGTGAAATTACTGGCACACGAGACATAACAACTGAGTTCTCAGGGCCCACCTGCTCGTTTGCTCACTTGTTAAACAATTATGAGGAAAATTAATTTTCCTTCATTTTAATCCCAAAGCCCAGCGATTCTCCTATAAGAGCAAATTTCCCAAAGAATACGTAATATTATATATTCTTTGCCTTGGTCTAGTCTTGAGGACAGAGATGAGGTCGAGGATGAGACGAGCTTACCCAGAAGAAGCCTATTCACTCGCGACTGGTTTAAAATTTACCTTGTTTAACTTTTTTAAGTTTCCAGTGAGCAAACAAGCAGGTGGCCCATGGTAAAAAACTTTAGTATTACATACATACTTATTATTTTACGCAATTAAGCTGTATAATTAAATATGTAAAAAGATATCTTCTCTATTAGCAACTTAAAAATCAGTTTTGTAATTAGATCATTACTCATTACCACTTTTCAAAGACAATTAGTTTTGATTGGCAATACCTACACTTTTATGGTTAATTTTCTCGACATCTCTTCCATCATCTCGTATACACCTTAAATAGGTTTTAGATAAGCGTTTATTATTGTAAGATGTTTGAATTTAATGAATCTTGATCAATAAAAAAAAAATCACCCCACCCATCATAATATGCCCTAAGAAAAAACTCTAGCATTGTATTATTTTTTCAAAATAATAGGCAATGTATTACTTCATAAAATGTTTAAGTTCCTTTAAAAACTGAGACAAAATTTAAAACTTAAACCTACATAGGATGTTTCTAAAACAACGTTTTTTTTCTCAAGTATTGCCAAGAAATAGGCATATTTTAGCCATTTGTTTTGGTCTACATTGTACAGTAGTAATGTATATTATAAGAAAATTTATAAAGTAGTAAATATGTGTATATGGATCTTTTTGCCCTCATCATGCTAACCATTAGTATAAGGCCCGATCGATATCCGTCTTCTTTTGTAAAAACATTACGTGATCCTTTTTATTTTCATCCTGTAGGTATTTTATAAATATTAGGGCTTATTTTTGGAGCTTTTACTTTAAAGAAGCTTTGTGCAACGTGAAGACTGCCATTTTGCTTTCCAAAGTATACTGATACATAGGGTTATTTGTAACTCAACCAATTAAGGCGAATCGCAACAACTTTTGTCCAACGACTTTTATTAATTCGCGAAAAACAATTTAATTAATTAATTAATATTAATTAATATTTGGATCGATCAGTTTCAGTTTTATAAGGATGAAATTAAAAGATTTTCTGGCAAATTTCCAAAAGTCCTAGAATCAATGTTGTAGCATTTAGCCTTCACAATAACGGGAATTGCTCGAGTTACAAATAACCCTATACAAGGCGTAAAAAAACAGTACGATGATCCTTACATATTTCTACATCATTAAAAAATATAAAAAGACAAATATTTTTTTATATTTTTTTTGTTTTGGGTGATAATGAAATTTGATTTTCCTTAGTGTTACAATACAATAATTTATTGAAATGGATAGGTACGCACGGCAGCTAGCACGTAGAGACACATCCAGTATAATAAGCTGAACCAGCGCTATGCCTTAAACGCCTAAAACCAAAGATCCGCTCAAGGTCAAAGTGTTTCTACCGATGAGCGGCCATGTGTGTGTACTGGCTTAGTGACTGAATATTATGACAAAAACATCTTTATCTGCATCACCAGCTGATCATAGAGGTCATTTAACCCTACAGATGCTTCACTTCTACTTGAGCTAAAACAATTATTTTAAGAAAATATATATTTGTTCAATTTTGTATACACTATTAGTGATGTAGGTCACCCCTTAGAAGGATCATCTTACTTCTTTACACCTTGTATATGTGTATAAATCAATAGAGGTAAAATTTCTTTAGCTTCATGAGCTCCGCTAGTAACGCCCCACCTGTTGCATGTTTATGTTCGCTCATTCAACAGGCAACAGTTCTTTTGTTTAGTTATTTACTTGCTACAAGCTGTGTCCACGACATCGTTCGCGTGGAGTTACGACTTTCACAGTAACTACTGGACCGATTTAAACGGGGTTTTCAATTAGCTGTTTTTTTTTTCAAGGTGGTAGGGCTTTTGGGAAAAGTTCGTCTGGGGAAGTACCACCCCCTTGCTTTTTTCTGCCGTGAAGCAGCAGTGTTTGCACTGCTGTGTGTCGGTTTGAAGGGCAAGGGAGCCAGTGAAATTACTGGCACATGAGAGATACCATCTTAGTTTTCAAAATGAGCAACGCGCTTCGTTGTCTTATGGGTGTCAAAATATGCTATTAATAAGACGGTGGGTGCTGTGGGCGGTGGTGACCACTTACCATCAGGTGTCCCACCTATCGTTTGCTCACTTGTAACAAAAAAAAATCTTTTTCATGAAATATCTAACTTTTTTCAATTATAAAGGAACCGTTGTCTGTTGTTCGAGTTTTTATTTAACAATAAATTAGCAGGGCGGTAAAAATACATAATTTATAAGTAGCTTATCGTCTCTTGTAAATATGACCACTATTTAAAAATCTATTGAAATATATATAAAAAAAAAACAGAATATACCTATGAAAAAAAAAACAATAAGTAAAAAAAATATAAAAAGCAAAAAACAAAAAAAAAAAGTTAGTGTTCAAATGATCTCAGAATAAATTTAAATTGAATAAATAATAAATTTACTAAATGTAATTTTGTATAAATGTAAATTTTCCTAGGTCAATTATTAAGTAAAACAAAGTAGATAAATAAGAAGAGAATGAAAGTCTTGAAACGAACTATGGCAAAGAATAAGCAGCGTAATAAGTCAAAAATACATGTATTTATTTAATTTTTAGATGTACCACGTGTAAATTATGGATTCTAGTGTAAAAAGTACCAAAATATTTCATAAACGAACGTCGAAGGTAATTTTAATTCAACGTAGCTAAGATGCTTTCTAATTGTCATTTAATGTAGGAATTAATTAAATAGATATATAGAAAGAGTCGAGAAAGAATATTTATAATAAACCGAAAAAAACACAAATTCCAAATTTACAAAAATCATAAATGAAATCCTTGATTACTACTATTCTTGGTCACTACACTATAAAATACGAGAAATTTAATAAAATATCGCGGTCTTTTTTCTAAGTGCTACACCTAATTTCTTGGATGTCCCAGTGTGTGTGTCTATTCAGGTATAAGTACCTGGGCGATCGAGCTTTACTCTAAATAATCTTCACAAATTCTCAATAACAGATGGCGCTGTCGGGCTTCTAAAACGCACATTTTTTAATAAATATCCAAAAAAACATAAAAAACGAATGTTCCTAGACATGAGACCTAGCTAGATCGATTTTTCGCCCCCAAGAACCCCCGTACAGTAATTTTCATCCAAATTACAAAAATACATTTAAATTGATAAGTACTACTACTACAAGTGATGGACATTATCACAAAAATAAACTATTGTAGCAAGCACTAC
Source organism: Athrips mouffetella (assembly GCA_947532105.1). Taxonomy (NCBI): domain Eukaryota; kingdom Metazoa; phylum Arthropoda; class Insecta; order Lepidoptera; family Gelechiidae; genus Athrips; species Athrips mouffetella. The sequence goes on along the minus strand of OX383972.1, from coordinate 6,152,531 downwards.
TCAAACCACCGATAGATGGTGTGCTCAGTTTCTGCAACGCGCTAAAGACTTGCCATCGTAGCTTCCTCATATAGGTCTAATCATTTTTGTACCAGTTGACTTTAAGTCTCAGATGCAGACGGTTCCCGGCTCTCCTGTGACTTACCCTATAATACCCTCAGAGCTATCATTTTATTTGGGGGAAAAATTCATATCAGGCCAAATTTTTGTAAACGGCCTTTAAACGCAATTTTAAGAGACCATATTTTTGAATCCACGAAAATTTCAAACTGGAAGGTACAATTTCAATTTATGGAGGTTTCAATTTCGATATTGTTTTTTGAAAAAATATTTCAACTTGTTTTGTTTAATCAGTTATGTGTATATAGTTGTTAAATTAGTTTAAAGTGTTATTTTATGATTATATAAGTATTAGTTATTTTTCGTTCGTAATTTTCTATTTGGTCTAAAATAACAAATTTTGTAACAAACATGTTTCTACATCATTAAAAAATATAAAAAGACAAATATTTTTTTATATTTTTTTTCTTTTGGGTGATAATGAAATTTGATTTTCCTTAGTGTTACAATACAATAATTTATTGAAATGGATAGGTCCGCACGGCAGCTAGCACAAAGAGACAAATCCAGTATAATCAGCTGAACCAGTGCTACGCTTTAAACGCCTAAAACCGCTCAAGGTCAAAGTGTTTTTACCGATGAGCGGCCATGTGTGTGTACTGGCTTAGTGACTGGATATTATGACAAAAACATCTTTATCTGCATCACCAGCTGATCATAGAGGTCATTTAACCCTACAGGTGCTTCACTTCTTCTTGAGCTAAAACAATTTTTTTAAGAAAATATACAGGGTGTTAATTTGATTGCGTGCCATAGCTTAAGGGGTGGTTCAGTAACGATAAAGAAACTCAAAAAAAATTATAAAAGAAAATCCTACTCAATAAAAATTTAAACTCCATTGAAACTAAACTAACGCGGAGCGCAATGACTGCGCGAATGGGCGCGTTATCAAAAGCGCACGAAAGAGTTTCAGTAATGTAGTCGTCATGGAGATCTTTAGGGGAGGCCTATGTCCAGCAGTCTTTCGGCTGATATGATGATGATGGACCTTATTCACTGATACTCGCGCGCTAGCGACGTTGCTCCGCGTTAGTTAAGTTTCAATGCAGTGTTAGTTTTTTTTTTCAGTAGTATTTTTTTAATAGTTTTTTTTTTGTTCCTTTATCGTAACTGAAACACCCCTTAACCTATGGCACGCAATTAAATTAACACCCTGTATATTTGTTCAATTTTTTATACACTATTAGTGATGTAGGTCACCCCTTAGAAGGATCATCGTGCTTCTTTACACCTTGTATATGTGTATAAATCAATAGAGGTAAAATTTCTTTAGCTTCATGAGCTCCGCTAGTAACGCCCCACCTGTTGCATGTTTATGTTCGCTCATTCAACAGGCAACAGTTCTTTTGTTTAGTTATTTACTTGCTACAAGCTGTGTCCACGACATCGTTCGCGTGGAGTTACGACTTTCACAGTAACTACTGGACCGATTTAAACGGGGTTTTCAATTAGCTGTTTTTTTTTTCAAGGTGGTAGGGCTTTTGGGAAAAGTTCGTCTGGGGAAGTACCACCCCCTTGCTTTTTTCTGCCGTGAAGCAGCAGTGTTTGCACTGCTGTGTGTCGGTTTGAAGGGCAAGGGAGCCAGTGAAATTACTGGCACATGAGAGATACCATCTTAGTTTTCAAAATGAGCAACGCGCTTCGTTGTCTTATGGGTGTCAAAATATGCTATTAATAAGACGGTGGGTGCTATGGGCGGTGGTGACCACTTACCATCAGGTGTCCCACCTATCGTTTGCTCACTTGTAACAAATTAAAATCTTTTTCATGAAATATCTAACTTTTTTCAATTATAAAGGAACCGTTGTCTGTTGTTCGAGTTTTTATTTAACAATAAATTAGCAGGGCGGTAAAAATACATAATATATAAGTAGCTTATCGTCTCTTGTAAATATGACCACTATTTAAAAATCTATTGAAATATGTAAAAAAAAACAGAATATACCTATAAAAAAAAACAATAAGTAAAAAAAAATATAAAAAGCAAAAAACAAAAAAAAAAGTTAGTGTTCAAATGATCTCAGAATAAATTTAAATTGAATAAATAATAAATTTACTAAATGTAATTTTGTATAAATGTAAATTTTCCTAGGTCAATTATTAAGTAAAACAAAGTAGATTAATAAGAAGAGAATGAAAGTCTTGAAACGAAAAAGTTTCCGCAACTATGGCAAAGAATAAGCAGCGTAATAAGTCAAAAATACATGTTAGTTAATTTTTAGACGTAGCACGTGTACATTATGGATTCTAGTCTGAAAAAGTACCTGAATATTTTATAAACGCGTATGTAATTTTTTCGACGTGGCAAAGGTGCTTTCTAATTTTCATTAAATGCAGGAATTAATTAAATGGATATTATAGAAACAGGGCGGGAAAGAATATTTATAATTAACCGAAAAAAAAAACACACAAATTCCAAAGTTACAAAAATTATAAATGAAAATAAGGTCAAAACTATTCTTGGTTACTACACTATAGAATACGAGAAATTTAATAAAATATCCAGGTCTTTTTTCTAAGCGTGGCACCTAATTTCATGGATGTCGCAGTGTGTGTGTGTCTAGCTATTTAGCTATAAGTAACTAGGCAGCCGAGCTTTGCTCTATATAATCTTCACAAAATCTCACTAACAGATGGCGCATTAGGGTTTCTGAAATGCACTATTTTCAATAAATGCCCAAAAAACGCAAAAAACGGATTTTTATAGACATGGGGCCTAGCTAGATCGATTTTTCGCCCCCGAAAACCCCCGTACAGTAATTTTCATACAAATCATTAGAGTAGTTTTCCTGAAACCTTTAATATTAGGTTAGGTAATAGGGACTGGATCAACTTGTTTTTATTTTATCAGTTAGCTGTATACAGTTTCAGATAGATAGATAGATGAACACTTTATTGCATACTAAAAATAAATTCAAATTATAACAATAAATTACAAAAAGTGGGCAAAGGTGGCCTTATCACTGTAAGCGATTTAAATAGTTTAATTTGTTATTTTATGATTTCTTAAGTATTGGTTATTTTTCGTTCGTAATTTTCTGTTTGGTCTAAAGTAACAAATTTTGTAATTAGGACTAAGTTATTAATTTGTATGGTTACAAATTATTGGTTATTATATTACCTTCATCCGAACTACTTATCGATATTGTGTATCGACACAAGCCTAGCCCATCACTATGTAAAAAAAACGCGCCCAAATGCGCTATCGCTTAATCTTTTGGGTAGCGAGAAAATGCCCCGACTATAGTTACCAACATGCTACCAGACTAAAGTTACATGCTTACTGAAACAAATAGAATCATTTTCTCAGTTTACTGTGTGATATCCCACTATAACCGTCTTGATTTATTTCATAGTCTGCAAAGAAACTACGGCCACTACGGGGCCAAGGGCAGCTTAGCCCGAGTCTGTACGGCCTGCCCGAATATCAGATATTTTACTCCCGGTTACGGGCCGTTTTTGACTTGGGCCAAACTGGCTTTGATTCGCCCTCGGAGCGATCATAAACTATTGTTAACTAGCCGGGCTAAGATGCGCACCGCAACTGGGTCGAGTCAACTATCACTTTTTATGTATGGACGCGAGAAGTCATAAGCGGTTTAGTCTGACACGGTAGCATGAGCCCCTAGTTAAACGCATTTCATTCACTCGCGTGGAATATGTGACGTTTGCTTCATACATTACGAGTCAAAAAGTGAAATTTGGACTTAGATATATTTTATCTAGGAGCTCGTGCTAAGCCAGTGGTTTAGTCTATGAAAACTCGCCAAGTCGAGTTGCGCATGCTTGACCTACTGGTCTAGTCTTGCGACTTACTACTCAGACGGTAGAATGCAACAGGTTGCCACCTGTTGAATTCTTAGTGCTGACTGAGTATACGTATACAAACATACCCTACCCCAATGGTTTCATTCCTTCAGTTTGTAGGTTAATTGACTTGCTTTCTCTACTTATATTTGAAATTTCCTGTTGTCAGTCTTTTTTATTTCAATTATATACCTATAAATACATGTTTAAAAGGGGAGAAGAGTAAAAAGTAGAAGCCAGACCGATTGCTATGCAGATTTTTGAGGAGGCCTATGTTCAATTAAATGAAAGTCAAGAGCTATTGAATCGACATTGTTTTTAGATTCACTGTTTATTTCTCAAAAGCTGTTGAACCGTTTTTTGTACTAAAACCTTTTAAGCTCGCGAAACATTACAATAAATTCATGTTTTTTTATATATAGGTGCAATAAATATTATCGATACCCAAACGATTTTGTTTGTTGATTTAATGTGACTGAAGATTTTTTAAACAACCTTTAAAAGTACTCTTCGCACAAAATAACTCTGGCTATGACCGTTAATACGCAAAACTCAAAAAATAATTCGCAGCAGGCTGGCCAGGCAGGAGCTTGGCAAGTGGGGGGAGGCGAGCAAATCGTTCATTGGCTCTCCACTTGTCACCCATGCGCTGAAGATAACCGTCACATACATTAATTATATTTTTTGTAAATACTTACGAACATAATATCTCCATCGACAATGTAAAATATTCTAGGGATTTATTTGATATAAAATTTAAATAATTATTCTTTACTATTAAACGACCAATATTTGTATATTTGTAATCGGTTTCTCGAAAATGGCTCTAACAAAATTTACCATATGGAGGTTTTCGGGGACGAAAAGTCGATCTAGCTGGGTTTCATGTCTGGGAAAAATTGTTTTTCCTGTGTTTTTAAGAATTATTTTTGTTTTAGACAGAAACCTACAACGCCATCTGTTGGTAATGATATTTTTACGTTGAGGCGGCTATTATAGAGCGAAGCTCCGTCGACCAGATACTTATTATTATGTATTACAGCATTTCAAAATTCCTTATCGGTTTAACTTGTTCGACTATGGTTAAGACTCTGTAAGGCCATAAAAATAATGATAATAAGCCGCAGGGCACCTTGTGTCGAGCTGTTGGAGAGTAGCGACCCCAAAAATCTTAGTAATCCCGGGAAAAGCCCTGTTCCTCATCTCCAACTTAACTTCACCGGACAACTGTCCGGGAGTGAATACTGATAAGAAACAGAACCACACCTCTGGCTTGCCTTGGTTTGCAGGCCAGAGTGGAGTCGCAAGAGCTTTAGGGCTCCCGCACACGACCGAGAATCGGTGGCCGATTATCGCCCAGGACAAGGACGGAAGATCCAGGTGATAACACGTCAGAGCGGGATGCCGACAAAAAATCGGCCACCGATTCTCGGTCGTGTGCGGGAGCCCTTATACTCGAAGAGTGGACGTGCCTGCGAAATAACGAGAGGACACGTGATCCTAGACACTCGGGGATCGCGTGATCGTCATTTAAAGTCCATGGGGATCTCTCCACCATTCGGCTGCTCAGTAAATGTTGCCCTCTTGCAGCTCCTTTCGTACAGCCGTTTTTGGGGGCCCATTATGTTGAGTTGGCTAGTCACCGTCTGCCTATTTTTTCCTTGTTATTTATCCCAGTCCACTAGTACCGAAACTTAATATCTAATCAATAGAAGTAAATTAACTTTAGCTTCATTAGCTCCGCTAGTAACGTCCCACCTGTTGCATGTTTATGTTCGCTCATTCAACAGGCAACATTTCATTTGTTTAGTTATTTACTACTGGCTGCGCCCTAGACATCGTTCGCGTTGAGTTATGACATTCACAGAATACCAAAACAACTGAACCGATTAAAACAGGTTTCTTAATAAGCCGCTTTTAACTTTTTCATGAAATGTCTAACTTTTTTCAAAAATAAAGGAACTGTTGTCTGTTGTTCGAGTCTGCATCTATCAATAAGTAGCTTATCAGACGCCCTTCTAATCTGGTCCCTTATAACTACTACCACTATTTAAATATCTATTGAAATATAAAAAAAAAAAAAAATGTATAAAAAAATTAAATAAGTCGATCACAAAAAAATACTTCAGAAAAAAAAAGTAAGTATTTAAATTATTTAGAATAAGTGTAAATTGGTAAGTTATTGAATAGAACAAAGTAAAGTAGACAAATAAGAAGAGGATAAAAGCACAGAATATATATTTATATAAGTTCCGGCAAAATATAAAGGAACCGTTGTCCGTTGTTCGAGTCTTCACCTTAAAATAAGTAGCTTATCAGACCCTTTCTTATCTCGTCCATTTTAAGTATTACCACTATTTTTAAACATCTAAAGAAATACAAAAAAAAATACATAAAAAAGTCAAATGTCGATCAGAAAAAAAAAATAAGGAAACAACAAAAAAGTTAGCATTAAAATTTTATTATCATAGAATAAGTGTAAATTTTCCTAGGTAAATTAATAAATAGAACAAAGTAAAGTAGACAAATAAGAAGAGAATAAAAGTCTTGAAATGAAAAGTTCCCGCAACTGTAAAAATACATGTATTTAGTTAATTTTTAGATGTACCACGTGTACATAATGGGTTTTAGTGTAAAAAGGACCAAAATATTGCATAAACGAACGTCGAAAGTAATTTTAATTTAACGTGGCTAAGGTGCTTTCTTATTTTCATTTAATGCAGGGATTAATTAAATAGATATATAGAAACAGTGCGGCATAGAATATTTATAATAAACCAAAAATAAAAAAAACACAAATTCCAAATTCACAAAAAATATAAATGAAATCCTTGATTACTATTCTTGGTTACTACACTATAGAATACGAGAAATTTAATAAAATATCGCGGTCTTTTTTCTAAGCGTTGCACCTAATTTCTTGCATGTCCCAGTGTGTGTCTATTCAGTTATAAGCACCTGGGCGACATAGAAAAAACATAGAAAACGAATGTTCCTAGACATGAGACCTAGCTAGATCGATTTTTCACCCCCAAGAACCCCCGTATAGTAATTTTCATCCAAATCACAAAAATACATTTAAATTGATAAGTACTACTACTACTCTAGTGATGGATATTATGACAAAAATAAACTACTGTGAGAAGCATTACTCAAACCACCGATAGATGGTGTGCTCAGTTTCTGCAACGCGCTAAAGACTTGCCATCGTAGCTTCCTCATATAGGTCTAACCATTTTTGTACCATTTGACTTTCGCTAGCAGTCTCAGATGCAGACGGTTCCCGGCTCTTCTGTGACTTATCCTATAATACCCTCAGAGCTATCATTTTATTTGGGGGAAAAATTCATATAAGGCCAAATTTTTGTAAACGGCCTTTAAACGCAATTTTAAGAGACCATATTTTTGAATCCATGAAAATTTCAAACTGGAAGGTACAATTTCAATTTATGGAGGTTTCAATTTCGATATTGTTTTTTCTAGAAAAAATATTTCAACTTGTTTTGTTTAATCAGTTATGTGTATATAGTTGTTAAATTAGTTTAAAGTGTTATTTTATGATTAGATAAGTATTGGTTATTTTTCGTTCGTAATTTTCTATTTGGTCTAAAATAACAAATTTTGTAACAAATATAAAAATCATCATTAAAAAATATAAAAAGACAAATATTTTTTTATATTTTTTTTCTTTTGGGTGATAATGAAATTTGATTTTCCTTAGTGTTACAATACAATAATTTATTGAAATGGATAGGTACGCACGGCAGCTAGCACGTAGAGACAAATCCAGTATAATAAGCTGAACCAGTGCTACGCTTTAAACGCCTAAAACCAAAGATCCGCTCAAGGTCAAAGTGTTTCTACCGATGAGCGGCCATGTGTACTGGCTTAGTGACTGGATATTATGACAAAAACATCTTTATCTGCATCATCAGCTGATCATAGAGGTCATTTAACCCTACAGGTGCTTCACTTCTTCTTGAGCTAAAACAATTATTTTAAGAAAATATACAGGGTGTTAATTTGATTGCGTGCCATAGCTTAAGGGGTGGTTCAGTAACGATAAAGAAACTCAAAAAAATTATAAAAAAAATCCTACTCAATAAAAATTAAAACTCCATTGAAACTAAACTAACGCGGAGCGCAATGACTGCGCGAATGGGCGCGCTATCAAAAGCGCACGAAAGAGTTTCAGTAATGTAGTCGTCATGGAGATCTTTATAGGAGGGGAGGC